>OX243902.1:26597950-28997950 GCA_945859665.1 Anorthoa munda | reverse complement strand
TATTTTAATTTATTAATTATTATTTTTTGAAGTAAATATACAACTAAACATTCTGTGAATATTTCAAGCGTCTACCTGTTGCCGTTATTAATATCAACCAAAAAACGGCAAAAATATCACGTTTGTTGTATGGGAGCCCCCCTTTAATATTTACTTTATACTGTTTTTAGTATTTATAGCGGCAACAGAAATACATCATCTGTGAAATTTTCAACTGTCTAGCTATCACGGTTCATGAGATACAGCCTGGAGACAGACGGACAGACCGATCGCGAAGTCTTAGTAATAGGGTCCCGTTTTTACCCTTTGGGTACGGAACCCTAAAAATGGTACCTACCAAAGACACCGACTTCCAAAATTAAAATTGTTTTTCACTTTGTAGTTTTTTATTTGGAGGTCGGTATTATTATCTTGCAAAAACGTTTTTTTATTAATTTCAAATTGAACGACTGAATTATGTATGTATGTTATATACTTAATTGAATTAGGTACGAGCAGAAATTAGCCATCCCGATTTGTAACTTACGATTAATGCTAAAAATAATTGGAGCTCTTTGCTGATACTACGAGATAAATGGCACGATTATAACATATCCATTCAATTTCATCAATACTTTTCGTCGTTCAAAATAAGTCGGATGTGGAATCTAAAAGATCTTTTGCCGATCATTATTTTATCAATCCATAGTAAATACAATTGCCCATTTATGTAACAACAGAGAACACACAATAAAAGGCGATGATATTTTATTCCTTTTGTGATATTGGATTGATACAAAACATATTGAATTGACAATCTGAATATAGTAGTATAGTTTATCTGCCAATTACAATTTCGTAAAAAAATATAATTTGTATACGAATCCTGTTCGGTACCACAGTATTGTATTACAATATTCACATATAGGATATGGGCTTTTATATAAAAACTGGGTCATTATTTAGTTTTGTTTCGTTTTATTTGAACAGACAGTCCAAAATATTCATATTTCATGGCATATGCGCAGAAATGTTATTGTTTCATTTTTTTTAATAGTTAACAGTATTGGGGCATTTATTAATTAATTCGTAAATTTTCTGCTACTATCCTGGATAACGTGTTTAACTTCATAATATAAGTTTTTAAGCTGACATGGTCAAAAAAAAAAAAAAAAAAACCCGAAACAAATATTAATTCTAGTGTTTAACTTCGACATGAGTTCTGGAAAAATGTCTCAATAAGCCAGTATGGACACGTCCAGCGAGGAATAGCGAGACGACTGCTGACACCAAATATGACATGAGGCTAGGAAAAGAAACAAAGTTTTGTTACTGAAACCATTCAATTATTATGCAAGTCAGATACTTAACTCAGTTCAAACCTCGATGAAAGATAAGGGAGAAGAAATATTAATGCCAACCGTTTTTCCATAGGCTGGTTACATTATATCAAGCTATTGTTACTAACCTGATAAGACTAGTATATAACCGGAGTTGGTACCACTACCATCTACAGTAAAATTTAAATGCATAGATACTGGTCATAATTAATTTGCTACCCACTGATGAAATTCCCTTGCTGGACACGGTAAAGCCAATGATTCAAAAATGAATGGTCAATTGGGAGTCAGGTCAGAAGTTACAGTGAGTCATCTAGTCGTTGACAACATTCCCGGACTGTATCGTTCTGACGGTTTGTATTATTTTAGAAAACAACATGAAAGTTTTAGACATCGGCATTATTAGTGCCCACTCTGCACGCAGTCTGTTCTCGCTCTGTGCTTATATGTATCACACGAGTACCTGTACTCGTCGTAATTTTACGCAGTAATTCACCAGCTCCAAACTCGCCTTCCTCGCGTATCTCTCAATCCATTTCCATCCGTTAAATCTTCGTCTAAGTTCCATACGACTTCATAAACAAATACCTATGCATACTTGTACGTTTATAATTCTCGCCTACGTAGCGAATACAACAGCATGATATGAATAATATGAATATTCACGAGTATATTCTGTGACGTGGCATAAATTTAGCTGAGTATAAAATCCGCGGACTAAGCGGGATACTGTTGTACAGACATGTCACAACACGTTTGAAATTATAAAAATTATGTTCCTAAATTGTTTGCTGCGGTGAATGAAAAAAATGGTGTAGTGTGGCTGCGTTTTATGTAAACGTTTTGTAGTTATTCAGTTGATGATAATATACTCACACACAAAACATACCTGCTGCACATCTGCCCAAAACCTCTTTATTGTTTAATTTCAGGTCTTGTGAAACAGCTGGTCTAGTCACAACACACTGATATCATAAAGGCGAAACGTTACTTCTTGTCGTTCAAATGGCTGGACGGATCTGGATGAAATTTGGCACAGAGATAGATTATCGTCAGGAGTAGCACATAGGATACTTTTTATCCCGGGAATATATACTCTCGGGATAATTTTGAAAGAAAGAAAGAAAGAAATCATTTATTTGCTGATAATGTAGGTATACAAATGAGTTGGAATATTATTAGATTGTCCCAATACATTTTGCCTTACGGCATGCAAAATATTACATTTGAATTTAATAATACAGTAACAAACATCACAATTATTATTAACACCATTCAGAATTGAATGGATAGATACAGATAAACCAAAAAAATGAATAAAAGATATGAATGAATGAAATGTGAATTTCTCGCATGCAATGAAGAATATAAAATAAATGTCATAATGTGTATTGTCAAAAAGCTTAATGTCAAAATGTCAAAATGTTTAATGTCAAACTATTTTAAAACAACAACAATGACAATTAGTACTACAGATTCAAGTTAATGTCGTAATGTGAAGGTAATGTCAATTATTGTAATGTCAAATTATGTTTGATGTCGACATAGTTACTCGAATGTAAAAAAACAAAATATAGGAAAAATTATTAGGCATAAAAATGTCATCATAATAAATAATAATAATCATAACAAAATCATAATTAATCATATTAAATCTATAAATATTCGAAATTGCAAAGACAAGGTATTTTTATTTTTTCATACAACAACTTTTTACTATAGAGTTTTATCATTTAAAAAGTCTTTAATCGAGTAATAACATTTTTCCAGCAATAGCTTTGCTAATTGCTTTTTAAAGAAAATTACGGGTAGGTCTTTTAAATTTTCAGGTACTTTATTATATATAAGCGGTCCCATGGAAAGGATGTTATTTTTTAATAAGGCTGTTTTATGACCACCTGTGTACAATTGGTTAATATATTGAGATCTTAATGGTACTGTGCGTTTTCTTGTTTCAACCATTGAGGTAAATAAGTGTTTGTTTAATTTAACGAATAGGGCAACTTCTAGTATATATAAACAAGGTAATGTCAGAATTTTTAGGGATTTAAATACGGGTTGACAACTTTCAGTAGACTTAAGACCTGTCATTGATCTGAGGCATCGTTTTTGGGCCCTAAATATTGTTTCTCTCTCACTGCAGTTGCCCCAAAATATGACACCGTATCTCAACACTGAAGCAACTAATCCATGATAGGCTATCACTAATGTATCAATGTTTACTTTATTTGAGAGATTATAGAGTACATATGAAGATTTACTTAACTTTTGGCACACGCTTTCAGCATGAGATTTCCATGTCAATTTGTTGTCAATATGCACTCCTAAGAATTTTGTCACTGAAGTTGTGTCTACGATTTGGCCGTTATATTCAGTAATTACTTTTTTTGGCTGTAACCTCTGGTGAAAATGCATGACTTTAGTTTTTTTTAAATTTATGACTAGATTATTTTTATTAAGCCAATCTATTATCGTTTTAAGTGTTATGTTTATTTCTTCTTCGTAGTTCGACTCATTCTTACATTCGACTATAGCAGTGCTGTCGTCAGCAAATAAAGTCATTGGTGAAGCCGCTGGCAGAAGCTGATTTGTACTATATAATCAACATATATTTCTACCTCAAGAAGAATAGCCGATTTCCACATTAAATCTGTCATATTACGGGTCATGAGCATTGAACTTTGTAGGAAGTCTCTTTGGGTGTAAATTTCCTTGGCATCAAAAGTTGTTCTAGTGTGATATTAAATGATTTGCATTAGGAGAGCTCAACATCTATTCTGCAGCCTTATCATTATAATATTATGAAAAAATAACGAACTTCGCTGATTCGAAGATATGTGACATCCACCAACCCGAACTGGGCCCGCGTGGTGGATTAATACCCATTCCCTCTCACAGAGAGTAGGCCTGTATCCCAACAGTGGGAACAATATAAGGCTGATGTTGAACGACTGTCGCTATTGGTTTCGCTTAATATCATTATTTGGCCATGCTTTGAACTCGCTACTCGATTATAAAATTTGAGATAGCAGATGGCACAAAAGATATCATCGGACCACTTTACACTATTGAAACTACCCTAATTGCCTATTGCAACTACGAAACGTTTACTGACAAAGTTCGTAACCGCTTCGTTCATCTAGGTATGTAAACTGATGTTTTGAGGCATACATTCGCGTTTTTGGCTGAAAATGGATAAAATTCATAAACAATTTTATTTGTACCACAGATAAAATGTAACTTAACCCCGTCATAAAATGGAAGTTTAATGAAGTTGATTAATTACTTAACGTTATCGGTGCGGGGTGTAGGGGGAGTCTCTTGAGGTCTAATTCATCATAATTACGAGATGCGATCGTGTTTCACTGTTATTTTATGTCGAACTATTAAACAAATTATAAACACTCTTCTTTGAAATGAAGTGGAGTTAATTGATGTCTATTTTCATTATGTTCGAAGTGGCTTTTTATTTTTGTGGGATTTTGTTGACATCTATATTTGGCTGAGCAAAAAAATTTATTGTGACGATTTGTGAGAATTTATGGTTTATTTAGGCATTAACAGTATACGTACATGTGTTAAAAGACCTTTCGGTTTTCATTATATTTTGACGAAATTAAATTTTATTATTTGATATTTTGTACACCTACCACAATGGATATATGTAATGAGTTGCGCATTTGTATCATGTGCTTATTTTATTAGTTATAAGATTTAATGTGTAACAGTTGGTTATTCCTAAATATATAAATAAAAAGTAAGTACTTTTAAAGACAAAGTTTGAAGGTACATTGTAGCATTAAGATGGCCTATGTACCACCACAATGTACCTACTAGATTAACCTAAATTTTAAATAAGTTATATTTATGATTTAATTTAACAGTCTATTCGGATATGTTTTATGTGTTAAATCAATCCTGTATATCTTGTCGATTACCCATTTTTTTTTTTCATTTCGTCAACTATTGAAACGATTTACCCTTCAATAAAAATAAACTGTTCAAGTATTTCCATGACTTCAAGTTTGTCACTGCATTCCAGAATGCGTAAAGCCGCTTACTTATATAATATATCCTAAGAGATACTGTAAGATTCCACTTTTATGTATTCATCATACAGTCTGCACTCGTCCGTGAACATAGGTTTGCTTCGCTGCTCGCTATTTCTATGTTTGTACAAGTTTGTGGAGCAACAAAAAAGGTTTAAAGTTATATGAAACATGGGTTCATAGTTTATCCTGATTTAAAATTATAAAGTTGCTTATTTGAAACTACCTCGGTTGTGATGTGGTTGCAAGTGCTACCTGCTGAGCATGATGAATACTGGATTCAATCTAGGTTTTTCCTCTAGAATTTTTCAGTAGCCTGGAACCGGAATCTGGAGTTGTTTTTTTATTATAGATAGGCTCGCGCTTGACCACTATCTCACCTGACGGTAAGCGATGATGTGATCGACGGTGTAACACGCTTGCCTAGAAGTAACCTATTCACTCTTGACTTAAAGACCCCGAGGTTGCAGCTATCTGGAAACACAGACTCCGACAGGGAATTCCACTCCTTAGCTGTACGCATAATGAAAGTATTTCCAAAACATTGAGTGTGTATAGGTGGTATGTCCACCATGTACCGATGGCGCATCGCCGTACGTCTTGTAGTCCGATGATGAAACGGGCTAGGCGGAATTAGATCATGCAATTCCATCGCACACTCCCCGAAATGCAACAGATAAAAAACCGACAAGCTGGCAACTCAACGACGATGTTCAAGGCTCTGGAGCTTTCTGACTCGACCAGTACTTCATTGCCGATGAGCCTCTTGGTCCGTTTTTCGATCGACTCAAGTGCATCAAGCTGGTATTTGGCAGATCCGTCCCAGATATGAGAACAATATTCCATTCAGTTGTGCCCGGTTGGTAACAAAGGCTCGTCCCCTATTTGATTGACATGGAAATTAAACGTTAGTGAATATTAGATATGTAATATCAAAGTTTTAATACATATTCGCTATAACTACGGAGTTACAGAGCAGGTTTTGAATGAACTGTGCTAGAAGCGCAAATTATTGCAGTAATTCTTGCAAGCAAGAGTACGGTGCTTTTTCTTTTCTTCTTTGTGCAATCAGAAAATATTATTAACATTGTTGCATTGATTCGCAATTACAGTACGGGAGACTGCAACAGAATTCAATTTAAGTAAGAAGTCTACGCCTAAGTCCTAGAGTGGCGACCGTGTACCGGCAGACGCAGCGTTGGAAGGCCTCCCTCTAGGTGGAGCAACGACCTGGTCAAGGTTGCGGGAGTCTGGTGGATGCGAGACGCACAGGAACGATCACGATGCCGAGGCTTGCAGTAGTGGACGTCTTTCGGCTGATATGATGATGTTGAAGAAGTATAGTGTAATGTTACTCACGGTATAGTTGTTTGGGTTAGCATGATAACTAGCGGTCAATATTATAGCGGTTTATATAATGGGCGAACGGTTGGCGCAGTGGTTGAGTGATTGACTGCTGCGCTGCGCGTCGCGGGTTGGATTCCCGCACGGAACAAATATTTGTCTGACCTACAGATATTTGTTCCGGCTTTGGGTGTTGTTTCTATGAGATTATATTTTTGTAAATGCACCCACGATACAGGAAGAAATTCCTAGTGCGGAGCAAAGTGTTCTAAACAAAAAAAATCTAGGTACTATATTATAAGAATCTGAGCAAGAAACTTTGTAGAATATTTTGTTAGAAAAATGCTAGGATCATAATAAAAACAGTACGGCTTGATCCCTTTGTGTTCGATACCGAAATTATGAATGTTAATAAATAAAAGTGTCAATGACCGCTTTATCAACTGCTATGGTTATACCTTAAAGGTATTGTGATAATGTTAAGTATCACAAGTTAGTACATAATTCAAAACACACGTGTACGAGTTATTAGAAGTAATTAATAGACTATTAAACGTTTATCAAAATAGTAGGTTTCGTCCATCGTTTGGTTCAGTGGCATAATTACTCACAGGTATGCTACAATAATTAAAATGGCTAGACTATACGGCAACAAAAACTGTCATTAGATGTAATAACCACGTTTAAGTCTTACTTTGGAAGTTAGTCCCACAGCTAAAGGCCGAAGGGGTCAATGTGATCTGCATACCTGTGTCTGCGTATCTAGTGTCAGCCAATTTCGCGAAGCCAATTTGAAGGGCAACACCGACACCGGCCGTGACTTATATTCACATGAATTATTGTAAACCACCTTCCACTTCTCCATAACTGGACCTTGGCAATTTTGATGCCTCACAAAAATATCAAAAATGTTCTTCAAAACTAACTGAAGAATAGTATGTCAAGAGCAATAATTTACAGAACTTCAAGAGAACTGATTATTGTTAGATCTCACACTTTTGATCAGCGAAGCCGTTATAAAGAACTTAGCTTCCTTTCAGATATATGATGTGAGTTAGAAAGATACCATAGTAAACACATTGCCATACTATCTTCCACCAACCAACATGGAATTGTCGGCCTTTATGCACATGTACCAAAGACACATAAATCATTGTGGGAACACATCCGTTTCGTATCAATCATCCAGTAGCCTTTACACTTAATACCGTTTGGAACGTACGAAAAACGCTACATTTACATAGAAGAAAGCCGTCTGGCCCCTATTATGGAAATCCGATCACGTCGAGGCCTTTAAGATATGGTATCCCGGCAGAGATTTCAACTCCTTGATCCTAAGTTACGTTGTTGTAAACACCGCTTATGGAAATCAACCGATACTGAACCCCTTGCTCCTTCGTACGTATCATTTTATACCATCTTTTCAGGCCAAATATGTCGAGGGCATGTAAATGTTTGTATTTAAATTCTGTTGTTGCTTTATTCACGTTTCCCTGAGGCGCCATATTTGGATGTCGGATCTAAGATTGTTTTGAGTGGAGCTGTTTTGGGAGTGCAGTGTTTTTTGTATGTCCATCTGTTGAAATGGTTCTGTTGAACTGGGCACTATGTTTGAAATTGCCAAACCCTGTAATGGTGAGTTCCTTCGGAATGGAGTTGGCAGCTTTAGACAAAGTGAGGTGAAAAAGAGCAGGAAGGCGCTTGCTGCATCTGAGAGTTAAACAGAATGAAGAAAAATACAAAATAAATACAAAAAAATACAACCAACTTCCAAATAAAAACACTACAAAGTGGTGTCAACAACAAAGAAACTACAAAAGGAATACCGACTTCCGAAATTGAATTTTTTTTTCACTTTATAGTGTTTTTATTTGGAAGTCGGTTGTATATTAAGGAAAAAAAAATTTTTTTACTTTTAGTTGGTACTTTTTAAATTGTGGTAGGTACTTAATGAGCAAGTTCTATAGTTAGGTACTTATAATGCCCAAAGTTATGCCAGATTAGCTTACCCCAATGACATAAAACTTGAACATAACCAGTGAAATGAGAGTGTACCAGAGTGTAATAGCACACATCTGCGTACCACTTTAGAGCCTACCAGCGTGATGGTATGTGTTATGAAATGGCATAAAAATAAGCAGACATGCGATCGCAGCAATCACGAGAGAATTGTCGTTGTTTATTGAAAAGTTCTGTTGTATATCTCCGAAATTGTTCATCAAATCTTCACCAAATTTGAATTGGACCACACGAGAAGCACCAGTTTTCTAAAAAAAACAATCATTAAAATCGGTTCACCTAGTAAAAAGTTTTGAGGTAACACATAAAAATCACAAGTACAGTCAAATTGAGAACCTCCTCCTTTTTAAAGTAGGTTAAAAAAATCATGCTTGAAAATAATATGGCACAGAACGTTAAAGGTGGTGTTGTTTTTCAGTCACATCATAAAAAAAACTGTAACTTGAAGTTGAACGGTAGCGTGATGAAAATGTATAAGTTTTGGAAAAAAATACCGCACAATACAAGTAACGAAGCGCTATTTTTATAAAAAAACATGTTGCGAAAGCAGTTACGAAGAATTTAAAATTGGAAAACCATTGCGGGTGCTGATTCGCTTAGTGAAAGAATAAAAGCAAGAGAAATAAACGGTCAAGTGCGAGTTACTAAAGGTTCTGTACTTCACAAAAACCGTTATTTTATTCAATTATATCCATCATCATCATCTTTCTTCCCTTGTCCCACGTTACTTGGGGTCGGCGCAGCACGTATTCTTCTTCCATACCGTCCTGTCCCCCGTCACGCCATCACTGACTCCCTTTTCTTTCATATCACTCCTCACACAGTCCATTCATTTTTTCATTGGCCGTCCCCTTCCATTCATCTATATTTATATTCATAACTTTTTTAGTAACATGCGTTTCATCCCTCTTCATCACATGACCATACAAGAACAACACGGTTTCCTTTCAACTTTTCTGTCACTGGCGCCACTTTCAAACATCCTCTAATAAACTCATTTCTCACTTTATCCATTTTCGTCCACAAACACATCCATCTCAACATTCTCATCTCAGCTACATGCAATCTCTTTTCATCCATCTTCAAATGTTCAATTATATCCATGAGCAAAAATTAAACTCTCCGAGGCACCCGCGGCTTCAACCTCGTGTAAGGCGAAAATATAACAGGTTATAAACTATCTGTGTGCAAATTTCATCCAAATCCATTTAGCCGTTTTTACGTGATTGATACACCAACATACATTTTTCAAATTATGATATAAGTAGAATTCCACATCAACACACCACCTCATCTGGTTTAAAACCCAGTGAAAGACTGAATGTCAGACGAACAGCTTTGGCTTACACACGAAACCTGTGGTCCTGTGACCTCTTCTGCGGAATCCTAAAACCGAACAAGTCACTGAACTTTCAGTAATGCCGCTACACAATTTATTTAAGCGTAACAATGGGTAAGTCTTAGATATTCTACAAAATACTGCGATTTACCTTATTACGAATACGTCCATTCTGTATAAAAACCAAGGTAATTAAATGAAAAACTGTTAGTCCAAAAACATTATTATGTTTTTATGAAAAACATTTTATGAGATTCAACTTTCGTTAGTTAAGAAGTAAATTCAACTAATTTGTTGAAGAGACGGGATTTTCTCGGCGTTAAACACGGCTTTCAGATTAAACTCTGACTGTTTTAATTTCACGTCAATTAACTTTTCCCCATTTTATTTTCCATTAACAAACGCTCCTAACCTTTATGAATTGGAATTTTGTTTATAAGCATAATTATGCTTTTTTCTGGGTATTAAAGGATCCAAAAGATTTTTTTTGACTATGTCACCGGATTACTACGAACACCTTAAAATTGTGATAAGAGATTATGAACTCTAGATTTACTTTGAACAGATCATTTTAAAACAAATTAATTCTCTCTCAAAATTCGATGGTCACATATACATATCTTATTGAGAAAAAACAGTCACGGAAAGCGTTCTGTTTTATAAACTTATGATGGTTGTCAGTGTCAATTACAAGGCAATTTTTATAACTTTCGTTTGTAAAATATATTTGTTTACTACAACTACACAACAGTTATAAGATGGCTCCCGTCTAAGGTAGCATCATAATTGCGATCATATTAGTCTTATAAACTGCCGAATAATGAAAAAGTTCCACCCACAAAATGCCGACAAACACCTTAATTTAATTTTTTCACATTTAATTTAAAATTTGAACACAATATTTACGTTTTTAGTTGGTAATATTCTGATGCGCTGTTAAATGTACTTCAATATTGCAGACAGCGTCATTAAGCTAGCCTCTCCCGTTTAGGAGTAATTTGGTGCTATGTCACAGGAACTTTTTCATTGCTCGCGAGTGTAGTCTTGAAGTCAGAATTGAGTTTTATTTTTTTCAGTCGTCTCGCGTTTGACCACTATCTCGTCAGATGGTATGCAATGATGTGGTCTACGGTGAAGCACGCTTGCCTAGAAGTAACCTATTCACTCTTGAATTAAATACCCCAAGGTTGTAGCAATCAGGGAACAAAGACTCCGAAAGGGAATTCCACTCCTTAGCTATGCGCACAATGAAAGTATTAGAAAAACGCTTTGTGCATATGGGTGGGAAGTCCACCATGTACCGATGGCTCATGGTCTTGAATGTATTTTTCTGAATGTAGCATTTGCACCGTGGCAATATTATATTTTTCTTCAACCTTTATCAACCCAATCCTAAGTCTTTTCCATGCACGTGGCGTTTACCCGGTATTAGGCTGGGTCTGCCGACCGCATCCAACCAGTGCCTGCTACTTTTAAACTAGGTATGACGAAATAGGCAACTTACAAACAAACCAAACAACTTAACAAATTCTAACGCAAACGACACACGAGATAAAGCCAAATCGCAAAGGGCCAAACGTTTTACAGCTCAAAAGACCAGAAGGCCAGAAAAAAAATAAACCAAACGTCATGTCGCACGGCAATTAACGGGTTTCTGTGTGTTTTTCAATCCGATTCAATTTCCGTCGGCATAAAGTCCGTCTGAAAACGTCATGTGCGCCTTAATAGCGTGCCTTTAATCGTCGCTCAAGCGTTCCGCTCAAATGTCACATTCAGACCGGTTCTGTAGCGAGTTGCATTCGAAAAGAGTTAGAAACGGGATGTGTTACTGTTACCTAGATGTGGAACTAATAGATGGGAACGGTGAGTTTTTTTTTTTAGAAAGGTGCTATTCTGTAAGTGATTTTAATGGGAACGAGATTTGTCTCAGATAGAGTAAGCGGAAAAAAAAATGATTTCAGAGAGAAATTCAGAATCGCTAAATCATTTGATTGGGGATATTCAACTAACAGGCAGCATCTTCACGATTTCTATTCTCATTGTTTATACAAAACTGCAGTACTTTATTTTTCAACTTTTCCCTAGTAATATCTTTACATATTCTTTTTTCCTCCCAGCATTATGTGGGATAATGTCGACGACTCCTGAAGGCATGCATTTTATAATCCCATTCTTTCACCCCTCCCATTTTCCTATCCAATTTTACCTCGTATATCTTACAGCACTCACTTCCGACATTGTTTTGACAAATCGAACCAGTATAAGGTAAGAGGAAAATTCGAGAATTCGGTTTTCTTTCAATAAACGGAATAAGGAATAACATTACAGGAAGTTTTTTCTTTATAGATATATTGACGGTGATCGATTATGTCTCGAGTTTGGTGTCAATGCGATCGATCATCGGGCCAAATAGTTGATGCAGTAGTGGGAGGATTAATACTGAATGTATATACGAGAATGTTATTATGGGAATTTCTATAGATGTTTTGGTAGATTAGGGATGAGGTGGTAATATTATTTTGGGTGTTTTCAGTTTATTATAAACAGTGTTCTATGATCAGAAGTGCTAGAAAATGCTTAATTTTTGTTATTTTTAAACCTAATGATGTTTTTATTATTAACTAGCTTCTGACCGCGGCATCGCCTACGTGAAAAGTGCTTTATCATCCCAACGGAATACAAACTATCCTATGTCCTTTGCAGGTTCTCAAACTATATCCTTGCCAAATTTCATGTAACCCGGTTTAGTAGATTCAGAGATTACACCTTACAACCTCACAAACTTTACCTCTTTATAATAATAGTATAGAAGTATAGATTTTTACTAATTGAAAATGTGTACAAAACTGTATTTTAATCTAAAGAAAATATTTTTTTGATAACTGAAAATCTTAGAATATTTTTCTTTTATTTGGGACCATAAGATATCTACCTAAAAACATTATACCATTAGTTTTTTCTGCGGAGAGGTTCTAGTTTTATTTCTAGAACCATGATTATTTTCACAGTTACGAAATAGAAGAACCACATGCCAAAAGGGCAAACACATCGTTATGTGGGCAGATTTACGCAGGTGTGTATTCAACTTATATTAAGATGGCTTACAAATACGTTTTTGGAGAATTATTTACCACTAAGGCATTATCAAACCCACACACCTCTTCATCTCATTGTTCTTCGATCTCGACACGGGAAAGTGATTCTTGGAAACCTTAAAAAGGCATCTATGTTTTGAGTATAAGAGCGGGGACTGTGGGTTTCTTACATCGCTAAAACCAACCCGGTCGTCACCAACCAGGTTGGCAATCTAAACAGATACCATCATGTTTGATGCTATGGAGTTTAAACAAAAATACCAAAGGAGATGCTATTGGAACAGGAGATTTGAGTTGTCTGTTATTTCGTAATCAACTTATCAATGCAAACATTTCGTGTTTTTTTTTAATATTAAATAGGTAGTACGATTACTATTTAAGCAACAAAGTAGACGGAACCCCGCTGCACGGGGCTCCTATTTATATCTGCAGAGTCTAAAGTAATCTAAAATGAAGGCGATGACGGTAGCTGAGTTCGCTCACTCTGTTCGCTCCTTCGAACCTAACCTATCCGTGTCAGGGTGCTCCCATGCTCACTACTCTCGTTTTTGGACTAATTCATTGACCATAATTATCGAATTTCCCACCCGTTACGTAGTAATATTCATAATGACCAGACAATGTGATAAATATAGAAGTTTATATATATATTTTTTTTCTGAGCATTATACGTAGTGCACTGATTAATCACTTGGTCCATGACATACCTATATATATCAACCAGTGCTGTGCGTTTCTCACTAGTTAATAAAATTAAGAATTACCAATATCAATCTTTTTACCAACTTGCCTGATAGCTCGACGGAATTCATTTTATGTGACAACAATAACAGATTTTAACCATACGAAATTGCAATTACTTTCACATGGACGCAACGCGATGCAATTCGACCGATTTAAACTTGATCTCAGAAACGTGCGCGATATATATCCACGCAATTTATACTGCGTCGCACCATTAGTAATGTCCCTTATACAACTACTAGTTTAGTTTGTCTCTTCAACTTTCAACTGGAATCTAAATTAAACCTTACACAAGTCCGACGATGGAACGCTCTTCCAGAACATTTATACCACAGTCAGCACATATTGCGACTGTGGCAGAGAAATGCAAAATGAGTTGCAAGTGACATGCGCGTTAGTAACGCTCTATGAGTACTCCTGAAGAGAATTTTAGAATTGTACGATAGTAATGGAACCTTAGTAAGTACCTTAAAGTAGGTCAAGTATTATGAGTAATGCTTGAAACGTGAAAAGTATCTGGGGTAAAAGGTTTCTGAATGGGATGTAAACTATATCAAATTAGCTCTTTAGCTTCGTATTCATGGTGAATTTAAGTTTAGCAGAATACATATTATAGCTTTGTAGTTTTAGCATCTTGTTTCAGCGTCGCTCGTAACATTGCATACAGTGACTACGTCTATGAAAGATGTAATTGTAAACAGAATTGCTCGCTGGCTAACAATATCATATGACCGTGCTGCCTTCACCACATGAAATTGGCAGAATAGTCAGCATCGGCTCAGTTGTCAAAGTGGAAAAAAGACTTTCATAGTAGGCAGTAAAATTGTGAATTAAGGCCCATTTGTAGCACAATTCACTAAATGCAAGTAGCGCTAAATGAATTTAAATCATCGTACTATTTTTGTCTATTGTGTATAATATGACAGAAATTTATAATGTTTGATTTGATATTTTTAAGGGAGAAATGGGCCTAAACGCACTTAAGTACTAAACTTGATGTGACAGCCAGTAAACCAAAAGATACAACATGGGGATCTTAAAGTCAAGAAGAGAATAGATTACTTCTAGGCAAGCGTGCTTCACCGTTGACTCACGTCATCGCTTACAATCAGGAGAGATAGTGGTCAAACACTAGCTTACCAACAATAAAAAAAACTGTTTTTCAAGCAAGTTTGACTACTCTTAAAATAATATTCACCTTTTTGCATACCTAATGGTTCTAAAAGCAAGTGTCAAATAAATTAACGTCAGCCCACTCCTCCGCGGCTCTAAAACATGTATCGTGTACCAATGTAATCACATTTCCCACGTCGCGTAGCAAACACTGTTGTCTTTTACATAACAAAGAAAAATACCTCTATTTCTGTAACACGGTTTCAACAGAAATCCCTTTTGTTTCGTTCCAACGCTCGGCTGTGGACGGAAAACAATTTAAAATTGTCTTATTTTAAAACTTTACAAATGTTATCCGTGGAATGAGGCGCGAATTTATTGTGGGCTTTTATGAAGATTCGTGGCAGGTGTAATTGAAAATGAATTTTATGTGAAAATAATTTTACTACATTTTATGATCATAATGTTACCGAAGATTAAGTCGGTACTTTTTATCATACTAATATTATGTTATGCGAAAGTTTGTGTATTTGGTTGTTCGAAATCAATAACTCCTTGACAGATGAACAAGTTTGAAAGGAACTGTGTAGACCATAGTTTGAATAGCGACATTGTATCTTTTAATGATACTTTTTATTGCAGTAGTATTCCTACATTCCCGTGGGATAATTTTCAACATGAACGTGAAAGATGCCGCTTGCAAAGGGGTAGAAAAAACTTTGACTTGATCTATATTTAAAGATGTACTTCATTTCTATGATTCTGAAAATGGTAGAACATTTCAATATGCAGTGGTTTATTCCAATAAAATTATATCTAAATAAGGTCGCATTCCACTATTCTGTATTTTATTTCAACAAGTGAGAGCATCGTGAAACAAATTGCATTAAAAGTGTCTCCCTGCCGCAATTTCTGTCGCATTCAATACAAGACTCCATGGTTTGAACGACAAAAAAAGCAAAGCAAATGAATATAAAATATGTAAAATACACACTTGCTTGTACTTTCCAACAGGTTAAGCAGTGGTATTCCATAATCAACCCACATTTCACTATTTATGTTTAATTCCTATGTAATAGGAGCGAGCACACAACAGGGGACAGGACGGTATGAAACAAGAAAACGTGTTGCACCGACCCCAAGTAACATGGGATAAGGGCAGGAAGATGATGATGATGATGTAATAAAAGCGAGCACATTACAGGAAACCGGACACAAAACCAGACTTCACGATGCTACTAAATAATTATAAAGAAAATACTCACCTAGTAATATTTTACTCAACGTGAAAATCGAAACCAGCGTCGCAGTTACAGCTAAATTTTTCACAAAAAATATGTTGGTCAAAACACAATCACAGATCAGCGTAAAAGAATCGATCATAAAACAATATTCAAGATCAAAATAAAGCACGTCAAACCAAAACCAAAAGGAAACAGTTAATTACGGCAGAGCGAAAAAAACGCCAGATTCATTTCAGTCCCTTTTCAAACATTATTAGAAATGTCTTCATATGCAGGCAATGCGAGATTGCCGACGAAAAAAGGGGTTTTATTTCAGACAGCTATCCGCTGGGGAGCTCTTCGTCACGTAAGGGTGTCGTACGAAACGCGTACGTGCCAAGAACGCGACTGGTCCTAATGTGTCTACTCAACCGAACATCCTAGTTAGGGAATTTGACTGATAACGCATGGTGTGGGGGAATAAGAGAATGATATATTGTGTAGCACCGGCTTTTGTTTCAAACTTGGTTCTTGTGTTTGAGGGCTTATGAGTACACAGGTGGAATGTTCGGGAGAGTATAATTCTTTTTTTTAAGTTTTTGATGACTAATTGACTATATCAAAGTTACATTGGGACTTTGAAATTTCAGCTTCGTTTACAATTGTTTGTTGACTTGTTATTATACTTCATAAAAAATTGCTTGATCTCTGCGACATATTTCAAACTGACGTAAACGTTATTGTTAGCCTGTCAAGCGCTATTGTTACTGTATTGATACTGACAGCTTTCACAGAGATCAAGCTATCTTTTATGAAGTATAGTCCTTACATAGTATAAAACAAAGTCGCTTCCCGCTGTCTGTCTGTCCCTATGTATGCTTAAATCTTTAAAACTACGCAACGGACTTTGATGCGTTTTTTAAAATAGATAGATTGATTCAAGAGGAAGGTTTATATGTATAATACATGCGGGAAAAGCCGCTGGCAGGAGCTAGTTACTGATAAAGTAAAGTTATTGAAAAGAAATGAAATACTCGGAAACTCCATTTTCAAGTATTTCGTTTTCTGTTTGAAAATCGATGTCAAATATAGGTCGATATTATGATGACTACTAGGCTTGGTATCCGAAAATTTTCTTACCGTATAGTGCAGGTTAAAAGCACAAAACATAAAGTGCGAAACATATGTATGTGGTATTCGTTGGCAATGGCTCGCAATAATTCAAGCGGTACCATTAAACGTGATATCTTATTGCAATAGGTGGATTCTGGCGATACCGAAACCATTCAAAGTGGTAGTGTTTTAAATTCTAGTTATTGGAAAGTATTTGGAAATGTTGGATATCAATTACTTACTGGTGCATGCATTTGGAAATTACAGCGATATTGTGACTTGCCTGTACCAGGCTAAAAACTACCTTGAATGAATACATACGAGGACGCTTCAAAGTCACATCTATCACCGATATGAGCATGTCAAGAGACGTAGTGGGAACCGAAATGTGACATGTGGTAGATCGTTCTACCAGAACCAAAGAGAAGTAGAGGCTACCCAACACTAAACTGCTATGCTACACAAAACTATACAGGGAACCCAAGATAGAACAACTTGGTGCAGGAAAGTGAGGGTATCCGACCCCAAATAATGGTACTCGTAACAGGGAAGGGAGTAAAAGAAAAAGTCTCAGTCTAAAAAGTTCTGTCTGTCTGTCTGTCTATCTGTCTGTCTGTCTATCTGTCTGTCTGTCTATCTGTCTGTCTATCTATCTGTCTGTCTGTGTGTCTGTCTGTCTGTCTATCTGTCAGTCTGTCTGCCTGTCTGTCTGTCTGTCTGTCTGTCTGGCTGTCTATCTGTCTGTCTGCCACCAGGCTGTACCTGCTCATGAACCGTGATAGCTAGACAGTTGAAATTTTCACAGATGATGTATTTCTGTTGACGCTATAACAACAAATACTAAAAACAGAATAAAATTAATATTTTAGTGGGGCTCCCATACAACATACGTGATTTTTTGCCGTTTTTTGCGATAATGGTACGGAACCCTTCGTGCGCGAGTCTGACTCGCACTTGGCCGGTTTTCTTATAAAAATCTCAACAAAAAATATCATATCATAAATACTTTTCACAAGTTGTTAGAAGCGACTAAAGTAAATGGGTTACTCTTGTAAATTTCCATAAAAGTCCATTTCCTCGCTGCATGCAGTGTTGCAATCTTTAAACTCGGAATTTATGTTTTCTTTATGTCGCTTCGCCTTAAGCTGCAGTCGTGTGCATATTCGGCGAAGAGGCCACGACGGGAATGTACTCTCACAGAATAATTTAACGGAATGGTTATTTAGTGTAGTGTAGTGTTACATTACGCATTTAAAAAAAATGAGTAGGCAGAGTTGTTTCGCTGTTTACTGTTTTGTGAAGACAGTGAATCAACATAAAATCCGATACTTATAATTATCGCCTCAATACTATGGTCAAGTGCGTCATGCTCAATTAACCTTCTAGCCGATATCGACCGGTACTGTGCTTAGAAAGATAGATAGATAAATTGTTTATTCAGTGCACACAAAAGATACAGCACAAAATACAAAATTACAATTAAATGATTACTATTTATTATTATTTGCTTCTCGTGTCCGTGTCCCCTGTTAGCCGGTCATTGGTCAACCTTGTGGGAGGCTATGTAACGCTGCGTCTTCCACTTCACTAGGTACTCTAGAACTAGCATTAGGTATTTCTAAAATATAAAATGAATTATTCTTAGTGACACAGTCTCTTTCTTTCTCTTTTTAAGCTTCCGTACCCAAAAGGTAAAACGGGACCCTATTACTAAAACTCCGCGATCCGTCTGTCTGTCTGTCTGTCTGTCCGTCTGTCACCAGGCTGTATCTAAAGACCGTGATAGCTAGATAGTTGAAATTTTCACAGTTGATGTATTTCTGTTGCCGCTATAACAACAAATACTAAAAACAGAATAAAATAAATATTTAAGTGGGGCTCCCATACAACAAACGCGATATTTTTGCTGTTTTATGCTCGATATTAATAATGGTATCAGGTAGACGCTTGAAATATTCACAGAATGTTTAGTTGAATATTTACATCAAAAAATAATAATGATTAAATTAAAATAAAATAAATTAAGGGGGGCTCCCATACAACAAACGTGTTTTTTTTTGCAGTGTTTTGCGATAATGGTACGGAACCCTTCGTGTGCGAGTCCGACTCGCACTTGGCTTTTTTTTTAACTACCACTGCACAGCCATAAGATTTATAGATTGATTAATAGATTGTTGCTGGTTTGCAGGGATATTCATGAGATTGTTAAGATAATAATATGTGAAGATCAGTCGTTTATTATCATAATGATGATTGAGGATATTCCAGCATATAAGATAATTTTTGAAGCTTACTTGGAGATGTTAGATAATTTTTTCGAGCTCATCTTTGATCTTGTCTCTTTAGAAACTGCATCTTTTGTGCATTTGACAAAGAGGGGTTTTTGTGCACTGCTTCGGTAAAAAGATCTTTGAACGAAAATCCACTTATTGTAGTTTCCATTAAAGGTGACCATCTTCATTTTAGAAGTAGATTTTTCAATATGCGCAACGAACCACATTTTCTTATTGATGTCTTTTTTGGTTTTGTAATAATGAATAAATTGCTCTTCGTATTTGGGCTTTGATCCACCAAACTCGTTGTCCAACTCCCAATGAAGCGAGTCAATAGCCGCCCAACGGGCTTGTATTGTCTTCAGGATGTCTTCACACTCCCCTTTTTCCGTGACGAGATCAAGGTTGATATTGGAAAATGATCTCAAGAAAACCTTAAAATTGGTAGCTTGCTTTTTGAAGAGATCTTCGGCTGTACTCTCTTCAAGAGCAGGGGTTTTAGAAGCAGCTTGAGATGCGAGGTCCAAGGTTTGGGATTCCGCAGTAGGTTAGAACGTAGAAGGTTTAAATTCTGGGGTTTGCGAGAGTATTATAGCTTTGAGTAGTAGTTTTAATGTTGTTATATTTCTCCTTCATTTGATCGTATTGATTAATACTGAAATATGTCTCAAAATCACCAAAAGATATCAAAGTCATATGATTATTATGGAACTCTGTAAAGTGTTGTTCCAAGACATCTAATCGACGACGTAAGTAATCTGAGGTCTTGCGCTCTGCACCATCTTTCTTGAAATTGATGAAGAGCTTATCTACGGCTTCGATTAGTTGTTGTTGGGTTGCCAAAATGGCTTCCATTTCCAACATTTTAAAGATATAAAAGGTACCTTACTTTTAATGAAGTCTTCTTCAGAGATCAAATGTTCTTGCGATGGCTGCAAGAACAAACCTGGAGTAACAGCGGGATGTGATGACGCGATGCTTTCGTGTAAACCAGGTTCATACAGGATCAGCAGGATGATGAACTTTTCGGAAAGGAAATTCGCTCAGTTCTGTTAGCCAGGGTCTGGTAATAAGTTCCAAGCGAGACACTCACACATCACAGATTGTAGATGCACGCGTAATGGTCCCGCTCCGTTGGCTCGAAGGACCAATGTTGGGGTTTGGGGTGAGATAAAGATAAACTAAGATTAAAGATTACAAAGATAGATATGTTTCAGTAACTCAAATGGGATAACGATTAAAACTAATGAGATAAATGAGATGAGATTGAGTTGCGCCCGAAATGCTATCCGAAAGCGTTTTGACTGTTTTACCTAAATAATACATAAAATATTCAAGGCATAGAGCGCGATGTCGCAATTACGCTGACATTTTTATTATTGTTCGGTGATTGACCCGAACACAATGCCTGTAAGCATCTGATGTCTAATTTCAAGATAATCATTTATATTTGAAAGTAATACTTAGACAATCATGCTGTACAATTGGAGCATACATATTCGCGAGCTGGCTGACCAAAACCAGATGTATCCTCCGACTGCACAGCATGATTTTCTTCTTGTTTACGTCTTTTTAATTGGCTTATTAAGACGTCGAGTTTACTTATTTCTTTTAATAACTTTTTTTATTTAATACTTTTTAGTTTTATATATTAGCCAGTGACACTCGCAAGGTTAAAACGAATTGATTGACGTTAGAATATTCAAAATCGGTCAACGCGTTGGGTCTCTAGAACGCCATGTACGAACAAACATGCATATGTACATAGACTAATAAACACATTACCCTCCTTCGAAAGTCGGGAAAAAAGGATTATCAATTGGCCTGAATTCTGAAACTAAACAATACAATATTTTTTTTAACACTTTTGTAGTAAACATGAATTTTTAACACCAATACACACAGGACACCCTTACATTTTGTCATCGTCAAAATTATCTTTCTAAGTTAAGTCACGTAATTGTTTTTGGGTCATGACACTCATCATGACATAAGTCCACCTGTGAAGGCCACTAAAGAAAAACTTCAGAAGGTCCTAATGAACTTTGCGGTTCATCGTGCTCATTTAAAAGTTTACCACTAACACGTTTAGAACTGGAGTTGTTGTATGGCATTGAAACGCTTATTTTTATCGTTAAATAGTAACGGTGCAAGTTCACGCTGTGACAGCGATTGGATGCCGAGATCAGAGACAGAAGACCGCGACACATGTTCCTTAACTTGGAAAATCAGTCAAATGGGCATGAAATAGGAAAAACAAGAATTCAAAAGTAAGGTCGTGGATCTTGAAGATTATAAGACTAGTCGGAGATTGGAGGATGAATCAATGGCAAGATTGATCTATAGCAATCGTTCAAGGAAGCGCAGTTTATTTATTTATTTATTTATTATATGCTTTATTGTACACCTTAAAATACAATTATAAAAAGAAACTTAAAATGAATACAAATACAATGGGCGGCCTTATCGCATTCCGCGATCTCTTCCAGGCAACCTGGTTTACTTAGGTGCTCGGACCAAATTCACTTAATCTTGGACACAAACTCTACGATGCGCTTCGCAAAGGCAAGGAGTAAATAAGCCAAACATATTCAATTATCCCGTGTATCTCTTTATTTATACCTTATACAGTATCGATGAAATTATTTCGTACTTTACATTGAATGAACCTTCTCTCCTTCCCACTGCCATGCATGGGTGACAAACTGGCAGTTCCAGTGACTTCCCTCGGGGGACAAGCGTGGTCACGTGACGATCGTACACGACTGTTTACGAACCACACATTCGGAGTGCGTAGCTTTTTTGGTATTTTTTTGTTGTTCCCGTTTTATTTCTATCCGAAACAGAAGACAACTTTTTTTAACATTTGCGTGTTTTTTGAAATATTTTCTTTATGTTTAGTGTAGCTTTTTATAAAAGACAGGTTTTCCGCTTAATTGCACAATGACTTAGGTGCAAAAACAAGTGATAAGCACAAAAGTTTTGAAGTATTGTTGAACCTACTAAGGACTGTATGAATATATTATTAATTGTATTGTATAAACTCAATTTCTTTTAGTATATTATTATATAACTGCACAGCACATGTGTGAGTACTATGTACAGTATGTACCAACTGTAAATCTACCATTTACTGTACCTATATGTCGTTCGTTTTGCGACTTGTGCGTGCATCAGTTGGGATTGGTCA
Organism: Anorthoa munda; assembly: GCA_945859665.1. Taxonomy (NCBI): domain Eukaryota; kingdom Metazoa; phylum Arthropoda; class Insecta; order Lepidoptera; family Noctuidae; genus Anorthoa; species Anorthoa munda. The sequence goes on along the minus strand of OX243902.1, from coordinate 28,975,129 downwards.
TGACTTGGCTGCCTCGGCCTGTTTTTAATTTCGTAATTTTATATTTTTTCATTATTTGTTTTTAAGAGGGGTTATAAGTTGGACGTGTGTTGCTATGTATCTATGTATCTGTGTGGCTGTCTGTGGCATCATAGCTCCTTAATTGAGGAACCGATTTTGATTTGGTTTTGTTGTTTGTAAGGTGACTTTGTCGAGAGTGTTATTAGCTATGCTTGATTAAAATCGGTTCAGCCGTTCAAAAGTTATGGGCGTTTGACTGTAGAATCGAGGTGTTTTCGCAAGATATCGTGTCATAATTACGTGTTCAATAGATTGACGATTGAAGCGGATTTACTACTAGATAAATTATGTAGTATGAAATAAAAATGCCGGGAGTTAATTAATTTTTACCCGACTGCCGAAGGAGGGTAATGTGTTTATCAGTCTATGTATGTATGTATGTAAGTATGTATGTATGTAAGTATGTATGTATGTATGTATGTATGTTTGTTCCTATGTGGCGTTCTAGAGACCAAACGCGTGGGCCGATTTTGATGGTTCTTACGTTAATCGATTCGTCTTAAACCCGCGAGTGTCACTGGCTACATGAAAATTGGAAAATAAGAAAAAAAAAAAATTATTCGAAACCTATCGTGTGGGGTATCAAAATAAAGGATTTTAAGAGGTGATTTCAAAAATATATCACACTTATATGTTTAAGTGTACCTAATTCAAAAAAAAATAACTAAAAAGTTATAAATAAAAAAAGTTAATAAAAATAATCAAAAAACCCGACTGCTTGCAAAGCGAACTAAAAAGACGTAAACAAGGAGAAAATCATGCTGTGCAGTCGGAGGATGTCGTCGTCGATGATGAACGTCTAGTTTTGGTCAGCCAGCTCGCGAAGATGTATCCTCCGACAGCACAGCATGATTTTCTCCTTGTTTACGTCTTTTTAGTTCGCTTTGCAAGCAGTCGGGTTTTTTGTTTTTTTTAATTAACTGTTTTTTTAATTTTACTTGTACTCTAGACGTTTTCATGTGCACGTCTTTTTACATCGTACTCACATATATGTATTTGTCCAACAAGAATGATGTAACCAAATATTTGCAATTAAAACTGATGGATTAATGGTCCGGGGAGTTTCTTGCACATTCTTCTCTATACATACCTACTGACGCTTGCGAATGTGCGACTAGATTCATCTTTTTTTTTTTTTTTTTTTTCGAAATTTCCTTTCAGGTTTAGTTTAAATAAACTATTTTGTAATAATCATAATTTGAAAATCTTGATTGATTATTATGTAATTAAAATGACTCGTTCATCATTATCTGGCCTTTTCCAACAACTGTTAAATGTTGTCGTCTTCCAGTCCTTACACTTAATACCAGTATTATAAATAAAAAATTGCTATCTAATCTCCAAAACCCAGTGGTAGTTCCACCAGTTTAATATCAATCGTCAGACATAGAAACAGTTCATTTTGCCTCAACCAACTCTATGGTTATCATGGCTGTCTGTCATCTGTAACTGTCGCCTTGCGGTAATATAAAATAGGCCTCTGTCTAATCTATATAACCGATAGGCGACAGATGACAATCCGACAATTCAGTAATTATCTAGTCTAATTTAAAATTTTGGTCGCTCGTATCGTAGGTTATCCGATGACTTATCGTAGGTTATCCGATGACTTAAATTTTCAAGGCTTCATGGTTCCTAAGTAGGCCTCAAGAATGCGCTAGAATAAAAAAATCTTGATTCCCCGACCGTAATTTTTTCACTTTATACCAAAATTTTCATGGCTTTTATCTCAGTTACGAAGCTGATTATTTTGCATTATTTATGCATACAAGTACTGCTCATGAAGATTCAATGCAAAAAATAATCGACAAAGTCTTCTACTTTTTGTTTTATTTTTTTATGTTGGAAATCTATGAAAATTCAGGGAACATACATGAGGGTGATCCATATACCTTACGATACGAGGTACCAACATTTATTTTGTAACTCTATGTTCCGTCAGGGTTGACGAAACATAAAGGCCTAAAATAAAATTGTATTAAAAAGTGCTTATTAAAATGTCCCAATTATGGTATTATTGACATAAATTTTGTCAAAAACTAACATTATCACATGGTCGCATTGCCAGTTGATCTATAGTCTTAGGCTGGACTCACACATTCTGAAATTCCTGTTTGAATTCAGATTTGGAATTCATAATCTGAATGCCGACAAGAATAAATATTATTCTGAAAAAATCAGAATGTGTGTGGGGCATAGTGAAATTGTATGCGTTGCCGGGCTTCCTTAATTAATAATATGAATTCCGAGTCTGGATTCAGAGAGAAATTCAGAATGTGTGTGAGAAGGCTTATAATCACTATAATAATTAATTCACACTGTATTTGATTTCTACTAAAATTTGTTCAGAATGGCAAAATAAATATGAAGTTATTATTAAAACTCCATATTGCTATGAAAGAGCCGTAATTACTTACACCAAAAGGCACGCCTTCGCGTCTCCGTTTTGAGTCTATTTATAATAATTATGAGCAATGCAGTTACGTTCCAAGTAGCTTTTTTATACGGCAATGGAGACATTTCCTCGACAGTATTCTATTTTCGTTTGATGTTACTCGTTCCACTTGTATATCACTGATTATAAACATGCTTCTGTATTTTCTTTGCATCTTATGCCTGAATAGAAACGTTGCCTTATTTATGTTTATAACAATTTTAACTTTAGCTCGTTTATTTATATTGAAGCGATTTTGTAAGGCCAGTGTTTAACTTAAAAGGTTGTAAATATATTATCTTCTTTATTTTCTCGTTACGCTTTAAACTTCTCGATGTCATGGAACATCATAGAACGAACATAACCAGAAGATTCTAGTTCACCCTTGTTTTGGACGCTTATGGGTAATTGAAAACACACCCTCTGGCAAAGAGTGTCACTTTTGACCGTGCTCATAATATATGTAGTTATGTGAAGGAGAAGCGCTGAGAACGATTAGTCGAGATATAAATCAAAATTCTAAGTAGCAGCAATTGCAAGCGATAATAATAATAAGCAGTATGTTTATGTTCTTCTATGTTCGGTAATATTCCTGTATTTTTCGCTTAGTCTATTTTTTGTTCCACTACTGTGCAAAGACCTCCCCTTTCTCCTTTCTAACCTCTTCGTCTAGCACGATCTCTTGCCAAATTTGACCCGCAAACGTGGAATAAATAAATATAAGGCAGTTTAAAAAACAAAACAGACACTCACAAATAAAACAAGAGAGAAACAAACAAACAAGAATCCTCATAAAATAAAACGCAATAAATGCCATATCGATACAAAACGAACAGTTCTCGACCTTACGATCGGTAACAGTTGCATTTTACAAGGAAAGTATTCCTTTGACCTCTTGCGTGGAGGAAACTCGATTCAAACTTCACCTAGAGATATCTGATGAAGCAAAGCGGGGATTTTCTCTCGTATCTATTGCAATATTGTGGGGACCTTTTGCTGTTTGTATTTGTTTTTTGGGTTTGGTGTTTTTGTCGCTGAAGGGGTTTTGAAGGTCGTTTGAACATAGACTTAAACATAATATAGTATATAACGCTTATCCAAGCGCTAGGCTGAGGTGGGGTAGGTAGGGTAGGCTAGGTAGGATAGGGTAGGTAGGGTAGGGTAGGTAGGGTGTGGTAGGTAGGGTAGGGTAGGTAGAGTAGTGTTTGGTGTTTTTATGGTAAAACAAAGTTTGCCGGGTCAGCTAGTCTTCAATAAATAAATGACGACATATTGCCCGGGATTTCTGCACTCACTTTTCTGTTTATTATACATTATTTACTATAGAAATTGCCCACTAATTAAGTATCACAATAAAAAAAAACTTAATATAAAAATACCGGTCAAGTGCAAGTCGTACTCGTGAGCCGAGGTTTCTGTAACTACCCATCATACCGCCGTAATAAAATTGGTATCGTTTTTATTGGTACAAAAACTTGTAAGTACCAAAATTAACCTTAATTTTCAACTTTTTTTATTTTTTCCTTTGTTTGTGTGGACAGTCGGACAGACCAGAAAGTGATCTTATAAGGGTTCCTTTTTTACCTTTTGAGGTACGGAACCCTAAAAATACTACCGACTTCCAAGTCAACAGAATACAACAAAGTGAAAAATAACTTCAATTTCGCCAGTCGGTGTCAAAAACGAAGAGACGAAACCAGAAACACCGACTTCCGAAATTGAAGTTATTTTTCACGGAAGTCATTTGTAAGTTTCGTTTTTATCTATAGTTGTTAGGAATCTGTGTTGAATTTCTGAAAACAAATAAATGATGTATGCTATCGTCGTCAATGTAATCGTAAAATAGATTATAATTATTCACCAAAAGTTTCATAAAATTAATTGTAGTTGTAAGGCAGGGAGTAATTTAGAAGTAAATTCAATGCATCATTTTACTTCAAAATTATTCATATATATCTGCCCCCAAAATTTAACTTGAAAAGCCTTTAATAATTCCAAGACACGTCTAAATAATTTTCTCAAAACAAACACTCACTTTTATATAACAGCTAATAGCCACTACGTAGTCATGAGGGACTCAATAAATTAGAATTTACGGTAATGGACGAGCAAGGCCGTAAAGTCTTTACTAGTATATATAAACAAGAGAAAAGGTGAGTGCAGTGAGATTAGCTATTTTTGTACCAAGTTTAGAGTAGTTACTTATGTTCTAGGTGGTCTTTGGGGAGGAGAAAATAAATCACAGTTACTCAGCAAAGGACACAGTAAATGAGGATTTAAATGAGCTATGTTTCTGGGTTGTTTGTTAGGTAGAAACATAAATTGTGAAAGTTCTTTTTACTTTTCACAATAAGAGTAAGAATACTGAATCTAGCATGAAATGGTACGGTCATGTAATGCGTGGACCCGCAGGCTTATTACGTATCTTTTGCAAGAGCAAAACGATAGCGATCAAGCGCTTTATGTCATAAAAGTCGGCTTTACCTGCAGTGTAGGTATGGTAAGTCATACACAATCGTTTGCTAATCGCTCGCTGTTTGGTCAAATGCACTTATTTCAAATAAAAACGCCAACAACTCTAAAACTTTTGTATTGAAGAAGAATTATTGCGAAGAAATTGCTATCGTTTTGCTCTTGCAAAAGATACGTAATAAGCCTGCCGAAGACCACGTCGACCCAAGGGAGTGGGGCAGGTGGACCGCGGCTAATCTCCTGTATGACAAGTGGTCAAATAGACAGGAAGATGTGCGGTTTATCTAAAGACGATCAGTCAGTTATCAGTTGAACAAGTGGTGGAATTAGGACTAGGTAAGCCGACCCCAAGCAACGAAAAGTGGAGAGGTGGAAGAAGATTGGGAGTAATGATACTTTATACTTCAGTATTTTGTAATAGTTTTTATTCTTCCAAAACGAACTACACACACACAGGGCAAAGGTTTTCTGCCAAACAGATCAGTCTCATTTCTGATTATTTCCTTCAAAAAGTTTATTGTAATTTCCATAAATGGGTACTTAAAACTGTCGTATTTATGACAAGAAGTGCTTCTGTGCATTTCTCTATAATCATAAAACTAAACTGGAGGAACTAATAAACTATCATATGTAGTCTATACAAGCGACGGTCTTATATAAATAACCAGTCCTAACTTGTAGTATAATTATCATAAAATTTATGCTCGTTTATTATTCAGCAGTAATGGAACCTGTCAAAGAACCGCAGAAACTAATCAAAACTAAGAAGTTTAAAATGTTGCCATAGGTTGATAACTAACAATAAAAATAATTCTCCAAGCGTTACATTAAAATATAAAGAACCAACAACAATAAATATAAAAACACTTTAGAATATTAAACCATTAAAAAAGTTAATATTAAACTATTTCAAATTATTCTCACACATTTAAACAGCGAGGTCAAACTAACAGACACAGGTCACAACGATACGCTGAAACTCTTGAATGTAAAAGCCATAAGTCAAAACTATTAAATATTTACTTACACTGCACAATATGAAATGCTCATCAAATTTTACACGCCACAATATCACAAACGAGATATTTAATGAAGTAAGTTGTGAGTCATTATCCCAACTACATACATTGAGCTCATATGAAATTAATAATGATACTTTCAGAGTAATGAACTGAGTGACCCATCAAGTAGTGAGGCATTGCCTGAGGGATGAAGAGGGAAGACAGGGAGGGGTCAGATGAGAGGAATTGGGTGAAAATTATGTTGCCTAAAATGAACAGCCGAAATTACGTTGATTCGGTTGCTTGCATGATCATTCAGATCAGCATTGACGCTGAAAATATTGTCTAATATGTTCAGCGTCAATGTGTTATTTTATTCTGAGTAACCCAATCTAAAATAAAAGATTTAAGTAAAGTCTGAAAAATACCCATCCGATTAAAAATGAATATCTATGTTCTTCACATGCTCTGAATCTGCGTTCTTCTAATAATCTCCTCTTACAATGTCCTTCTTTTTCGACTGATTTTGTTCACTCTTCGTTTCATATACAGTCCATTCTTTTTTGGAATGCGCTTCCTCTCGAGATCAGGACGGCCACCAGTAGGTATGCATTCAAGCGGAAATTGCGGATTTATTTTCAAAACAACTAAGCAGAGTCATCTCACCTTCTTCTTTTCTGTTACTTTATAAATATTTATATTTATATAAGTATATATTATTTTCAATATATATATGTACGTGTATTTTACCTCTTTTAGTATGTTATTTATTAACTGGTTTATTTTTATTATTAAAAAATGCACCTGCCATGTTATCTCTTCACCATCCTTGGTTGACTGGTAAAGAATGCCTAAGGCATTAAGTCCGCCTTTGTACCTTTTGTGCATGAAGTCTAAAGAAATAAATAAATAAAGAGCTGCAGTGTTGCTGATTACCAAAAGGTTCTTTGTATCCTAAAAAAATCATAGTTATTGAGGCAAAGGCTACGGAAACGAAGCTACAGGATAAGCTAATCAATGGTAGTGGGTACCGGTCACTATAATTTGCTTCAACAGTTTGCCTGCCTTATAAGGAAGCTTACGCACTACATCCGAACTCTATATATCATAATTCGGATTGAACTCGGCACTCAAATCATGGACTCGGATCGGGTGTAGTGCGTTACTGCCCTTTTACAGTAAAGCACAGTTATCCAGGGGCAGGGGCAGGGGGGGGGGGGGTTCTCTAGTATTAGTATCCATTTTAGTTCTATCTCCATTGACAACCTACAGTTATAATAAATTTATTAATTGAATAAATTTTTATATTTCTTATTAAATAACCTATAATACCTCCAATTAATCTCACATAAATTACCATTATTTTTAAATTAAAAGGTAAATAAATTATAAAGTACCTGAATAAATAAATTTTCTGTTTCACCACAGCAGAAATTTTAATAACATTGGCTAGTGAATTCGCCTTTGTTAAAACCTGGCTAACTTTCTGAACGAATGTGACCGAAACTTAACACATAAAAATTATAACTCCAAAATATTTTTAATTATAGTCTAGGCATATGGTTTCAGAATCGTAAAGGGTGCTATCAAGTTGAGTGGTTTCGTTCATTTCGAATATTAAAATGATGCTTCAGTGTTGCCAGTTCATTAGTGTAAACTGTAATACTTAATTCCAAGGGAGTACCTTCTGTGGTAATGGTGTTGAACTAGAAATGGAGCGAAATAAAAGTAAAACCGGCCAAGTGCGAGTCTGACTCGCGCACGAAGGGTTCCCCGTACCATTATCGTAAAAAATGGCAAATAAATCACGTTTGTTGTATGGGAGCCCCCACTAAAATATTTATTTTATTCTGTTTTTAGTATTTGTTGTTATAGCGGCAACAGAAATACATCATCTGTGAAATTTTCAACTGCCTAGCTATCGCGGTTCATGAGATACAGCCTGGTGACAGACGGACGGACAGACAGACAGACGGATCGTTGAGTCTTAGTAATAGGATCCAGTGGAGTTTTTACCCTTTGGGTACGGAACCCTAAAAATGGTTAGGTAGCTGTAGTACCAAACTAGATTTTTTGGTAGACTTTGCGATTCTTATTCTAGGAAGTTTAATGTTTCTAGTACACAATGCAGTTTATTTCACCCATTTGATGTACCAATCTATTGTGGATATTTTGATAATATGTAACTTAAAACAGATGATCTTGTTTTGTAGATATACAAATATTCTTTCTTCTATGATTTTTGGTTAGAAGAAATTGTTAGTTAATTTGTAAACTTACCTCATCATCTTCAATAATTCAGCCGAAAATTGCCCACAACTGAACATATTCCTCTCCCAAGTGTCATCTAGTGGGAAGCCTTCCAATGCAGCTTCTTTCAGTACAAGGCCAAACCAAAACTTCTAAAACTTACTTCCTAAAAATACTTCAGTCCAGTCGGTAGAAATAGAACACTACTCGTTCCGCGCTAAATTTTGAGGCATTTTATGATTTGTAGTGCAAGTAAGCCTTATTGTGTAATCAAAAACCATAACCGTCGAGGATATCGATCACTGTTACCACAACAAAAAACAAAAGCCAATATTTTTTTATTATGACGCTGACCCTTGTTCGAAATTTAAATGCCACGTACAATAATGGCCATCCACACTCGAAAGTCAACCTTGGCTAAAACATATTGTTATGATATATGACCTAAAATTAATATGGCCGAACGTACCTTTGTTCCTTTGATCATATATCTTCGTGAACAAATGTATAGCGTTTAGTACAAGGGAATTAATATCGTTTCGGCTTTTTTCCCGTGTTTTTTTACCGCGCTTTATTCGGGTGATGAGTGCTTTGTTTGTCTATGGTTGTACGTAATTGATGAATTGTTGACAGAGTTGAAATGGGTTCTTGATTTGATGCGTACATGTATGTTTTACAGGATTTCCTGGCTGAATAAAAATCGTCATATAAAAATACAGTGTTTGAATTATAGATTTTTAACCAATTAATGTAACATGAATTTTGATATAGTTTTTTTAATATAGCAATACATATTAAGCGAAATAGACACCGGAGTTTTAGGCGGGATTTTTTCGAGTGATGTTCAGCGGCTGTTAATATTATTTGCAAATTGATTTCTAGTGGATATTGTGATAAAAAATTGGTGTAGTTTTGTGTCTCAACTGTCTACGTAACTGGACAATATGTGAAATCATTGACAGAAGCGATCTCGGGATAGTGGAGCGGAGTATTTTATTGTAGTATTGACTACCTCTGCAAAGCTTACTGGGAAGGCTGACTCGATACAATTTGCTGCCAAATACTCCAAAAAACATTAGAATATGTTACATCCGCATTCTAATGTTAAAGAAAGTTAAAACCCATATTTATGTATCCGACTGAAAGACTTGTATCTATGGTCATAAATAAAAATAAAAAAAAAATGAAATAGACACCTTCAAATTCAAAGATCAACAATCAGGAATGAGGTTGCAAGTTACGTCATTCATTTAAATCTAAACTAGTATTATAAAGATGTAAACTGTTTATCGCTATATATAAGCTAGTATATATGTATTTTTTTTTAAATTTTATAACTACTTCTGAAATCTTAGCCAAATCTAATTTTTATGATTTCATATTAATTTGTTATAATTTTCAATATTTAAATTGTTATGATCTGATTATTTACTACTTTCACAATTTTATATTAATCCTAATTTTATAATTTAATTCTCAGATTTTATTTTTATCCAATCTAATATATTTAACTATTGTGATTACGATTTTTATTTGGGTTTTGCGACTGGAAAACATTTTTTTTTTTTTTTTTTTTTTTCATTCTTAAATTGTAGCTGACCCGGCAAACTTTTTTTTGCCATAAAAACACCTAATATGCATCTACCCTACCTACCCTACCCTACCCTACCTACCCTACCCTACCTACCCTACCCTACCCTACCTACCCTACCATACCCTACCTACCCTACTTACCCTACCCACCCTACCCTACCTACCCTACCCTACCTACCCTACCCTACCTACCCTACCCTACCTACCCTACCCTACCTACCCTACCCTACCTACCCTACCCTACCTACCCTACCCTACCTACCCTACCCTACCTACCCTACCCTACCTACCCTACCCTACCTACCCTACCCTACCTACCCTACCCTACCTACCCTACCCTACCTACCCTACCCTACCTACCCTACCCTACCTACCCTACCCTACCTACCCTACCCTACCTACCCTACCCTACCTACCCTACCCTACCTACCCTACCCTACCTACCCTACCCTACCTACCCTACCCTACCTACCCTACCCTACCTACCCTACCCTACCTACCCTACCCTACCTACCCTACCCTACCTACCCTACCCTACCTACCCTACCCTACCTACCCTACCCTACCTACCCTACCCTACCTACCCTACCCTACCTACCCTACCCTACCTACCCTACCCTACCTACCCTACCCTACCTACCCTACCCTACCTACCCTACCCTACCTACCCTACCCTACCTACCCTACCCTACCTACCCTACCCTACCTACCCTACCCTACCTACCCTACCCTACCTACCCTACCCTACCTACCCTACCCTACCTACCCTACCCTACCTACCCTACCCTACCTACCCTACCCTACCTACCCTACCCTACCTACCCTACCCTACCTACCCTACCCTACCTACCCTACCTACCCTACCCTACCTACCCTACCCTACCTACCCTACCCTACCTACCCTACCCTACCTACCCTACCCTACCTACCCTACCCTACCTACCCTACCCTACCTACCCTACCCTACCTACCCTACCCTACCTACCCTACCCTACCTACCCTACCCTACCTACCCTACCCTACCTACCCTACCCTACCTACCCTACCCTACCTACCCTACCCTACCTACCCTACCCTACCTACCCTACCCTACCTACCCTACCCTACCTACCCTACCCTACCTACCCTACCCTACCTACCCTACCCTACCCTACCTACCCTACCCTACCTACCCTACCCTACCTACCCTACCCTACCTACCCTACCCTACCTACCCTACCCTACCTACCCTACCCTACCTACCCTACCCTACCTACCCTACCCTACCTACCCTACCCTACCTACCCTACCCTACCTACCCTACCCTACCTACCCTACCCTACCTACCCTACCCTACCTACCCTACCCTACCTACCCTACCCTACCTACCCTACCCTACCTACCCTACCCTACCTACCCTACCCTACCTACCCTACCCTACCTACCCTACCCTACCTACCCTACCCTACCTACCCTACCCTACCTACCCTACCCTACCTTCCCTACCCTACCTACCCTACCCTACCTACCCTACCCTACCTACCCTACCCTACCTACCCTACCCTACCTACCCTACCCTACCTACCCTACCCTACCTACCCTACCCTACCTACCCTACCCTACCTACCCTACCCTACCTACCCTACCCTACTACCATCCTCCCGCGAACCGCTAGCCCGTGCAGACACGTTTTCGCGAGCTCCGCGCCTCAAAAATCGAGTTCGAAGTTATTTTATCGGTAAAAAACGTGAAATACAAACCAAAAGTTGCGGGAAGGCGAGGCCCATCCAATAGTGTCATCAGAATAAAAATCGGATAATTGTTAACCAAACTGTGACAATAAACAATAACAATTTAACCTAAAAAGGTGCGAAAAACTTACAATAATTTGGATAATTGCGTGCGGCGCGAGATTGGTCGCGACGACACCCAAATTTTAAGTGACCCCAGCAAGTGCCACCCCAGTGCCTACACACCACCGATATTATAGATTTCTCAGTCTAACTTAAGGGGGTCTACTGCCACCATTTATGGCGCGCAGAGGATAAAAACAGTGGAAAAAGGTGAACTCTTCGGGGAAACCAATGTGACGCGCGATCGGTCGCATTGACACCCAAGTTTTATCACTGTATAAGGAAGACGAACTAAGGGTCAACATCCCACAGAAAAATTGGATTTTTTAGTCTAAGTAAAAGACTTTCGCGGCACTTTTTCCAAAATCGAAGAGGAAAAGAGGCGAATTTTCGGTGAAAACCCTAATCCCTCCGAGATCGAGGAGAACCTGCTTTTTAAAAAAGTGTGTTAAAGTAAGTGACGAAGTGCCTCCGACATTCCTGGAACTCCGGAAATAATTTTCCGTGAGGTCCCCGGCCCTATCTTGCGGTTCAAGCCGCCCGGAGAAATTTCCGCGCGAACAAAACGCGTGGAAAATCAAACTAGGAGGTGCGATCGGCGAGTTCTGAGGACCTGAGAGGCTACCTGGAGCAACTGGTCACCATCCCAAGCATTTCCATAGAGATTAAAAGAACGAAAGTGCTTAAACGAGGTATTTGCTGTCCGATTTTTGTTTTTCTCTTTTAAAACAATTGAATTCTCATTCATTTTTCCAAATTGTCCCCCTTTTATTTTAGAATACTATAGTCAAATCATTTATTCATCACAGGAAAAATCATTAAAAAATTAAAATCATTATATCATACCTAAATTGAAAAATATTAAAATTAAAAACTGTTCTCACGCTTCATAATTAACTTTGTTTACTTTGTTTACGAAATTTAGATTTTAAAAAGCTTAGAACTCGGTCTAGAATTAACCTAGCCGAAAAGTGAGACTGGATTAATAGTTTTTGACACAGAGAGCACCCAGCCACAAATTTAAATTTTTTGTAAGGGACCAAACAAAAAAGCCATTTTTCAAACGTACATCGGAAGTAATATAAATCCTCACGCCACACTCCACGTGTCGGGTGGCGAAAAAATTAGCTTTTAAATTATTTTTAAGTTAATCTATTTTTAGATTAAGATCTTAGGACAGGGCAACTGACGCCCCCAAAATTGTTGAGCCGAAAATATATTTTTCGGAAAATTTAATGTTAATAATAAATAGCAATAATCAAATCTAACAATCCTCCCTTTATTCCCATTATTCCCGTAGCTTCCCACACCATCCCCCATCCCTAACACTGTTGTATCTATACATTATATTGAGCCAAAATTGAACCCGAGCATAGGTCGAGATCGATTCGATTTCGAGTCCACCTCAAATTCGACATTCGAGAAGGATCGCCCGTCAACCTCCTCCCCGTCTGGACTCAGATTAATATAGGCACAAAAAATCACCGCCTTCTTTACTTTTTTATTTTATTTTTCTCCCCCACCCCCAAATTAAAAATTGCCTAGGACATCAGCTAGGACTGAATGATCATTATCAGAACACCCGCATTAACCCAACCCACTTTTTTTTTCCACTTTTTCCAATAAATTCCACTCTTTGCAGTTTCAAACTAGGTGAAGGTCGAAGAACCCAAAAGTCTTACTAACTAATAATTGTGTAAAAACTAAGGCTAAAGAAACCATTAAAAACAGCCAGACCATCTAGCGCCACCTATTATCACTAGCCGGAACCAATTATAGCAGACTTTGGGAGTTTATAACTCAGGAACGACTCAAGATACTTGAACCATTTCTTCGACTTTCTGTTCCACTTCTCAGAAGCTGTAAAGTAGCCCCCTAACACCCCCCCTACACCCCCCTTATACCCCCTACAAAAATAAAATACTTATGCTGTGTAAAAATTTTAAATATTGTTGTTGTTGTTTGTTGTATTGTTTTAAATTTAATTAGACTGACCCTGCCTTCCCAACCAAGGCCTGAGGTACTTGATTCGACAAACGTAGACAGCGTTCTACTACTCGACTTGATCTTGATTCGTTCCCCAGAACAGACAATTAAACACGACCGGATATCTGGGTCTTTACCTTGTTGAGCAATCAACCCAAGGAATCTTTGTGTATTATATAAAAATTTCAATATTCATTATTATATAATTATCTTTCAATTATAATTAAACAATTTATAATTTATTGCTATTTTATCAATTATTCTGACAATACAATTTCGTTTATTTTATAACTATATTCTGGACATATAGTAGTACTATTGTACTACTATATTTTAGCTTAGGACTAAATTATAATTATTTTTTTAAAACTGTTGACCAGTACCCTTTTTGAGCAGGAGAAACATCAACATTGACACATAAAGAGGGGTATCCCATACAATACCCCCCTTTACACTTTATTAATTACTCGACAATCAAAGTCGCTTGACACACACTTGCAAGGCTCTTTACAACCTTGTAAGTGTCGTCTATAAGCGCTACCTAACCCCCAGAACCAAGATGATGAGCAGGACACCAGCCCAGCAAAATAAGGACAGAGATGAGACCATCCCCAAAAAATTGGGGGTAAACCCCTCCTTAAACTCCACGTTTACAAGGACCTCACCACACCACATCGTACCGGAAAAAACACCACCGGTCGCGAAATCAACCGTCAGGAAAAGTATCGGGGAATGGGAAGCGGCAAAACAGGAGACCACGAAGAAGTCCCTAATAAAGTCCCAGACCCCTCCTGAGAAACTAAAAGAAGCCCCCTCTACCTCCACCACCGCCGCCGCGTCACCCACCCTGGTCGAGCCAGCAAAGCCGAGAGACAGGGTGACCGAAGCTAGAATCTGCCTAGCCAAAATTAAGACCCAGCTAGGCCTCTCGAGGAATACCAAAACCGAGATTAAGGTGGAGATCACCTTGGCTGCGGAAAAGATGTATAGCTTGGTAAAAGAGGCAGAGTCCACAATAAAAACAAAAAAGACGGAACTGCTTCAGCAATCCCCCAAAAACCAAAAGACAAACCGGGAAGGGACAGCGGACAGGGAGGTTTTCGGAAAAATGCTCGCCGATCATGCAAGCCTGATAAAACTGAACACGGAATGCATGGTCAAACTACAGGCCAAACTCGAAAAAGCTGAAAAACAAACCTACGCGAATGTAGTGTCGTCCGCTGGGAGACAGCCTCCGGTGCGAACGGCGCTACACTCGCTGGTAGTCACAGCGACAGACGAGCAGGAGACTGGCGAGGACGTAATAAATAGAATTAGAAAGGTCGTAAACGCGAAGGAGGGAGGAGTGGAGGTAGAAAAATAAGAAAGGCCAAGGATAGGAAGGTAATAATGGGCTTTAGGAATCAGGAAGAAAGAGAGAAAGTTAAGGCTAGGCTGACAAAGTCAGAAAACCTTAGAGCCGAAGATTTAAAAAACAAAGACCCATTAGTTGTGCTTAAAGACGTGTTGCAGTACAACAGCGGTGAGGAGATTCTTGGTGCGCTGAAGAAACAGAATAGGGTTCTGTTCAAAGGACTCGGCGAAGCCGATAGACTTGAGATCGCCTATAGGAAGCGCACGAGAAATCCGCACCAAAGCCATGTCATATTGCGGGCGTCCCCCACAATTTGGCGGCGAATGACGGAGGCTGGGTCGGTACACATCGAATTCCAGAGGATCCGAGTGGCTGACCAGTCTCCGTTAGTCCAGTGCTCGCTCTGTCTGGGATACGGACATGGCAGACGTTTCTGCCAGGAAACCCAGGCAAGGTGTAGCCACTGTGGGGGCGCCCACATGAAGGCAGACTGCCCAGACTGGCTTGAGGGAGCGGGCCCGTCATGCTGTAACTGCACGCGGGCAAAACTTGATAAAGTAGAGCACAACGCCTTCAGCCAGGAGTGCCCCATTAGAAGAAAATGGGATGCAATGGCCCGAAGCACGACGTCGTACTGCTAAGGTGGTCACCGGCGGAATATCTGACTCAGACACACGGCCATATGTAGTAGCCCAAGCAAATTTGCAAAGAAAAGCACTGGCAACAAATGAATTAATGCTTGAGGCGAATAAAAGGAAAATGGCCTTTGCACTGCTCCAAGAGCCGTACATCGGAGGCATAGGTAGAATGAAGGACTACCGCGGCGCTAGAATTTACCAGTGCAACAGGACAGAAGACGGTGCCGTCAAGACAGCAATCGCTGTCTTTGACGGTGACATAGACGTCGTCCAGTGCCCGGACTTCACCACACCTAACATCACGGTGGTGAAGATGATTACAGTTGCCTGGGAGATCGTGGTAGTCTCATTCTACTTCGAACCTAAGCCAGAACCGATAGGGCCATACTTGGAGCAGCTAAAAAGGATTGAGCGGACCTTCGGCCGGCGGATCATCATGGGAGGCGACGTCAACGCGCAAAACTCCTGGTGGGGTAGTGAAAAAACTAACGTAAGAGGAAGAGAAGCAGCTGGTGCTCTTGACGAGATGGATTTGCAGGTGCTCAACGTCGGCAGCACTCCAACGTTCCACACAGTGCGTGGAACTAGCCTCTACTCAAGCAGAGTAGACATAACGGTCTGTACGCCCGGACTGCTCGGCCTGGTGGATGATTGGAAGGTCGTGGAGGGTTTGACGAGCTCAGACCACAATACCATCACCTTTAAGTTGGCTTTGGAGAAGTATACAAATAAGTAGAACAACACGCATATTTAATAGCAGAAAAGCAGACTGGGACCAATTTCGTGAGAAATTGGCCCAGTTGCTCACCGAACAAAATATAAACCCTTCAGGCATAGAAAAAATTAAAAACGAAACAGAATTAGAACACAAAATTAAAACATTTCAAAACTCCATAATAGAAGCAGCAAACACAAGTATACCCCTAATAAAGCCAAATAACAGGGTCAAATTACCATGGTGGTCAGAGGAGCTCGCCAGCCTGAAGAGGGCAGTCGGCACCAAGAGGCGCAGGATCCGCTGTGCAGCGCCTGTCAGGAGAGAGGCCGTCGTCGCTGAGTACCTGCAAATAAAAAACGAATATGAGACCAAAGCCAGAAACGCACAGACAGAAAGCTGGAAAGCTTTCTGCGAGAGACAAGATGGGGAAGGGCTATGGGACGGGATATACCGCGTCATAGGCCGAACCAAAAAACGGCACGAGGACTTGCCCCTGACCGTGAACGGAAAGGTACTGGACAATCTCCACTCTGCCGAATTGCTGGCGGAAACATTTTACCCAGGGGACAGAAGGGAAGAGGATAGCGAAGAACACAAGCGTGTTAGGATGTTAGCAGAAAAAGTGAACGTCATGGGTCATGATGAAAAACATGACCCACCGTTCACTATCGAGGAGCTAAACTCCTCCATACGCACCTTCAACCCTAAGAAAGCCCCCGGGGCGGATGGCCTCACGGCTGACATCTGCCAGCGTTCGATTGACCACGATCCGGGAACTTTCCTAGCACTGGCTAACAAGTGCTTGGAACTGGGCTACTTTCCCGGGACCTGGAAGGAAGCCACAGTTGTGATCCTAAGGAAACCCGGTAAGGAGAGCTATACAGTTCCAAAATCTTACAGGCCAATTGGTCTGTTGCCGGTGCTGGGAAAAGTCTTGGAAAAAATGGTCATAAACAGAGTTAAATGGCACATTATACCGCAACTCAGTACTCGCCAGTACGGGTTCATGCCCCAGAAGAGCACAGAAGACTCCCTCTATGATCTCGTTGGACACATACGTGGAAAACTGGCCGACCATAAGCTCACCGTTATGGTGTCGCTGGACATAGAGGGAGCTTTTGACAGCGCATGGTGGCCAGCTATCCGAACCAGACTGGCTGAGGAAAAATGCCCAGTAAATGTGAGGAGAGTTTTGGACAGCTACCTCGATAACCGAAAGGTCAGGGTCAGGTATGCAGGTGAAGAGGTCGTAAGGGCGACGTCAAAGGGCTGTGTACAAGGTTCCATTGGAGGACCGATCCTCTGGAACACCCTACTGGACCCCCTCTTAAAGGGGCTGGCAGAACGGGGACACTACTGCCAAGCCTTTGCTGACGACGTGGTGCTTATATTTGATGGCGACTCAGCGATCGAGATCGAGCGGAAGGCGAATGACGCCCTCGCCCATGTTTATCAGTGGGGTGTTAGTAACAAGTTGAAATTCGCACCGCATAAAACCAATGCGATGGTAATAACGCGGAAACTGAAATACGACACCCCACGCCTGAGCATGGGCGGGGTCGCCATTGGCATGACGCAAGAGATCAAAATCCTGGGACTAACTATCGACAACAAGCTAACATTCAACAAGCACGTAGCGAATGTGTGCAAAAAGGCGATTGGATTTTACCATCAGTTGTCGAGGGCTGCGAAGGTCAGCTGGGGCCTCCACCCCGACGTCATCCGCACCATGTACACGGCAGTAGTCGAACCAATCATACTATACGCGGCAAGTGCGTGGGCATCTGCAGCTACCAAGATGTGTGTAAAAAAGAGGTTAAATGTGGTCCAAAGAGGATTTGCACAGAAAGTGTGCAAATCCTATCGCACCGTATCCCTGAACTCGGCGCTGGTGCTGGCTGGGATACTACCCCTCGATCTCCGAATACGAGAGGCAGCTGCCCTGTATGAGGTGAGGAGGGGGGTACCCCAGTCAGTGTTAGGCGACAGGGACGTCGAGCAACACACCGCATTTGCTTCAACACCCCACCCGGCGGAGCATATGAGTCTGCAGTTCATATGCCTGGCAGACCAAGAACAACTCAGCAACCACTGCAATCAAGCAGTGCAGATCTTCACGGACGGCAGCAAAATTGATGAAAAGGTGGGTGCGGCATTGTCTCTTTGGAGCAATGGCGCTGAAACCAAATTCCAAAAATTTAAACTGTCGTCCTACTGTACGGTCTACCAGGCCGAACTGCTAGCCATATGCAAAGCAACGTGGGAGATACAAAAGAGCACACACGAGTCCTTCGGCATCTATAGTGACTCAAGATCCTCACTCGAAACGGTCGCAAACCACCGCTCTTCTCACCCCCTTGCAGTCGAAATCAGACAAAACCTGCGACAATGTAAATCCCAGGGCAAAAATATATCCTTGTACTGGATTAAGGCTCACGCGGGACTGGAGGGGAATGAGAGAGCCGACCAGTTAGCTAAAGATGCGGCGCTTAAGCTAAAAAAGAGGCCGGACTACGACCAGTGTCCGGTTTCATTCGTCAAGCGGCAAATCCGAAAGGATTCGCTTGCCGAGTGGAACCGGAGGTACAGGATGGGGGACACAGCCTCAACAACAAAACTCTTCTTCCCGGACGCTGTTGAAGCATATAAAATTGTTAGAAAATTAAGACCTACAGGGGTAATTACCCAGGTAATGACCGGACATGGTGGGTTTTCAGAATACCTGAACAGGTTCAGGTGTAAGGAAAGCCCATCATGTGTGTGTGACTCTGACCAAGACGAAACAGCGACCCACCTACTGACGGACTGCCCGGCCTATGGACTTGAGAGGTATGAGCTCGAGCAAAAGTTAGAAATTGATATAAGAGCTGAAAATTTCAATAGACTTATCTCTGATAAAAAGTACAGCACTAAATTTGTTGAATATTGTGTAAACATTGCACAAAAAACAATAAACAATAATAAATAACATCAATGCTCAAAGTTGTATATAATTATATACAGTCGGCAGCAAACAGAATAATACAAACTATAGATAAAATAGAAGTAAGGTATTATTAGTAACATGCTGTATAATAAGTTAGAATAAGATTATAGAAAATACTCGTGTAGAAAATTAAGATACTCGTCATGTGATAGACTAAGATTGTATTAGAAAAATAAGAACTATGTAAAGATTGAACTTTGATTAAAGACAAGTCCCCAAGGTCTCGGACTATGTCCGTGGAACCCACTTAGCTCGCAGACTCCGCCTTGCGCGGAGAGGTAGGCGCCAAAAAAAAAAAAAAAAAAAAAAAAAAAAACCCTACCCTACTCTACCTACCCTACCCTACCTACCCTACCCTACCTACCCTACCCTACCTACCCTACCCTACCTACCCTACCCTACCTACCCTACCCTACCTACCCTACCCTACCTACCCTACCCTACCTACCCTACCCTACCTACCCTACCCTACCTACCCTACCCTACCTACCCTGAGTGAATCGGCCGCCCTACTGGCGGATACGTTCTACCCCGAAGACAGAGTAGACCAGGACAACGCTGACCACAGGCGAGTAAGAGAAGCAGCCAGCCGAGTAAATTAATGGGCTCATGATGAACATCATGATCCCCCATTTACGACGCTGGAGCTGAAGTCCGCTGTGGCGGGTTTCAATCCCAAAAAGGCACCAGGAGGGGATGGACTGACTTCTGATATCTGCAGTCGAGCGATCTACCAGGACCCGGACGCTTTCCTTGCCCTATACAACAAGTGCCTTGAATTGGCACACTTCCCTACCACCTGGAAGGAGGCTACAGTCGTAGTCCTCAGAAAGCCGGGCAAGGACAGCTATACCACCCCCAAGGCATATAGACCAATCGGTCTGTTGCCTGTTCTGGGGAAGGTCCTGGAGAGGATGGTCGTAGCGCGTCTAAAATATCAGCTTGTACCGCGTTTTAGTACTCGTCAGTTTGGCTTCATGCCCCAGAGGAGCACCGAGGACGCCCTCTATACGCTAATGGAACAAGTACAGGACAAGTTGAGGCTGAAGAAGCTAATTGTCCTGGTGTCATTGGATATAGAGGGCGCCTTCGATAGCGCCTGGTGGCCAGCCATAAAGGTCAGACTGGCTGAGGAAAAGTGCCCGGTCAACATCAGAAGGCTGGTAGACAGCTATCTCGATGGTAGGAAGGTCAGGGTTCGGTATGCCGGGGAGGAATGCTCTCGAGAGACAAGCAAGGGCTGCGTTCAGGGGTCGATCGGAGGTCCAATCCTGTGGAACCTCGTTCTCGACCCACTACTGCAGGACCTAGAGCAGCGTGGAGTTTTCGTGCAGGCGTTCGCGGATGACATCGTCCTGGTCGTGGATGGGGACACGGCGACTGAAGTCTCAAGATCTGCCAATGCAGCCCTCGCCCATGTTCATGATTGGGGCGTCCGAAATAAGCTGAGGTTTGCACCGCACAAAACCTGTGCGATGACCATAACCAATAAGCTTAAGTACGACACTCCAATACTGAGCATGGCCGGGGTCGGCATCGGTATGGTCAAGAAAATGAAGTTGCTGGGTCTAACCATAGACGATAAGCTCACTTTTAATGAGCATACCGCGAACGTCTGCAAGAGGGCAGCTGACGTATACAAGCGGCTGTCCCGAGCGGCAAAGGTGAGCTGGGGATTAAACACACAAGTAATACACACAATTTACACGGCAACGATTGAGCCCATAGTGACATACGCAGCCGCCGCCTGGGCACCCGCTGCAAAGAAGTTGGGTATACGGAAGAAGTTAGGCTCTGTTCAACGAGGATTCGCTCAGAAGCTCTGCAAATCTTACCGTACTGTCTCTCTGAACTCGGCACTGGCACTGTCTGGGATACTACCTCTAGACCTGCGCATACAAGAGGCAGCCGACCTGTATAAAGCGAGGAGAGGGTCATCCCGGTTTGTGCCAGGAGATAGGGAGATCGAGGGTGCGGTAAGGTTTGCAGAAGCCCCTCATCCAGCTACACAAACGCCCCTGGAGTTCATGTGCCTGGCAGACCAAGAGTTACTAGACAGTAACAATGTGCAGGCGGTGCGAATATTCACCGACGGCAGCAAGATTGAGGGGAAGGTCGGTGCCGCATTATCCATTTGGGATAATGAGGGCGAAATCTGGAACCTCAAGCTTAGCCTTGCCGCGTACTGCACAGTCTACCAGGCGGAACTCCTGGCCATTTGCAAGGCGACAGAAGTGATCCTCGCGCGGCAAGAGGCGAGCTATGGTTTGTACAGCGACTCAATGTCCGCATTGCAGACGCTTGCAAGCCATGGCTCGCTCCATCCCCTGGCAGTTCGCGCGCGCGCAAACCTGGCTCACGCCCTGTGCCAGAACAAAGCTGTGACTTTGTTCTGGATCAAGGCCCACGCGGGCCTGCCGGGGAATGAGCGAGCGGACGAGTTGGCTAAGGAAGCAGCATTGTCGTTACGGAGGAAGCCGGACTACGATCAGTGTCCGATTTCATTTATCAAGCGACAGATCCGTTTGGAATCGCTTGATGAATGGAATCGGAGATATGTGTCGGGCGAGACTGCTTCGGTGACGAAAATGTTTCTTCCGGATGCAATAGCGGCTTTCCGTATCGTACAACAGGTGCGGCCCGAAGGCGTCCTCACGCAAGTTTTGACGGGGCACGGTGGGTTCTCTGAATACTTGAATCGCTTCAAGTGTAAGGATAGCCCATCGTGCGTCTGCGATCCAGGCGTGGCAGAGACTGTCCAGCACATACTTGTAGAATGCCCGTTATTTATCAGGGAGCGCTACCAACTTGAATGTGAGCTGGACAGGAAAATAACGAGGGAGAGCCTGCATGGGCTCATGGACAAAAAGACGAGGGAAAAGTTCATAGAATACTGTATTAGAGTAGCCACTGCGGTTATACACAGGAACAAAACCTGAAGCGCACCGTGCTTCATTAGTATTTTGCACAATATTCAAATGTAAGCACGGAATGCAGCAAGGACACGTATAGCCGGCAGTATTTTATGTTAGTACCTAAGTTCTTAGACTGTGTAAATTAATATTTTTGTGTGATAAACAGCACTTTTGTGTTTTATCCCTAGCTATACTGTATTCTCTGTGATCTAAATGTATTCCTCTGTAATAAAAGCACCTTTTGCATTTTTGTATATCTGTGATGTACAGCTCTGTTGCTCAACAAGTGATAAATAGCACATTTTTCTCAGTTTGTACATATTATAGCACTTTGTATTTTACCTATTTTTATAATAAATAAATTATGCCCGTAGACTAGACTAAATAAAAGTGGGACTCCTACCCACAGAATGCAAGACGATGAATGCAAGAAAGAATTAGGATGAAGAATGAATGTACGAGAGGCATAAAAGATTGACCGGAATGACTGAGGTTGAGCACATAAGGCGCCAATATCGTTGGCGGGGATTAGTGTTAAGAAAAAAAAAAAAAAAAAAAAAAAAAAAAAAAAACCCTACCTACCCTACCCTACCTACCCTACCCTACCTACCCTACCCTACCTACCCTACCCTACCTACCCTACCTACCCTACCCTACCTACCCTACCCTACCTACCCTACCCTACCTACCCTACCCTACCTACCCTACCCTACCTACCCTACCTACCCTACCCTACCTACCCTACCCTACCTACCCTACCCTACCTACCCTACCCTACCTACCCTACCCTACCTACCCTACCCTACCTACCCTACCCTACCTACCCTACCCTACCTACCCTACCCTACCTACCCTACCCTACCTACCCTACCCTACCTACCCTACCCTACCTACCCTACCCTACCTACCCTACCCTACCTACCCTACCCTACCTACCCTACCCTACCTACCCTACCCTAATTTTCCATTTTTTTTTTTTTTTTGTAAATCTAAACCATTCTCGAATCTCCACGAACACACACAAAAAATTTCATCAAAATCGGTCCAGTCGTTTAGGAGGAGTTCAGTCACATACACACGCACACAAGAAATATATATATTAAGATTACATTTCACGACGGTGACGCGACTACCACCTGACCTGAAATCAATCTAGTTGAGATAGCGTTAACCGGCTAGGAATGGAATATTCCGGGATGGAAAAGATACATTTCTATTCCTGTTGCAATATATTTTAAGTATCGTGGTGTATGTAGCAACAAGTAAGCCTAAAATTTACAACAAAAAAAAAACCCCAATGTATTTTTATTTCATACTACATAATTTGACACGCTTCGATCGACAATCTAAATAATATAATTCGATAATCTAAACTGAACACGTTATTATGACATGATACCTTGCGGAAAGAGCCCGATTCAAACAGTAAAACGCCCATAACTTTTGAACGGCTGAACCAATTTTCATCAAACATAGCTAAGAACACTCGATAAATCAAAATCGGGTCATCCGATTAGGAGCTATGATGCCACAGACAGATACACAAATACACAAACACACAACAAACTTATAACACCTCTCTTTTTCCGTCGGGGTTTAAAAATAAAATTGACAAATGAGTATAATTAGGTATTGTAAAATTGATGAATAAATGTATAAAAAATCTTCGTCTTCCTACCCTTTGGCCACTTTAGGTGGGGTCGGCTCTCCTTGTCTCTTTCTCGACAAGACGCTCTGTCGAAGGTAGTCTGGTGAGACAGTTTCTCCTTCATAAGAAGTTTCGTCATGTTCAACATTTCGAAGGTTCCACTTCCTCTGTCTCTAATGTCTTCAGGTAGACTCTGATCTGTTCTTCTGATGACATGTCAGTACCACTTCAGAATGCTTTCTGTATTATGTTTTCATTTTTGTAGGTAGAGTTTTTATATTTGCTGGCAGCATCCTCTTTAATTCGTGTCATCAATAATTTTGTTACTTCCGTCGTACAACCTGTCGTAATGTATGGTTCAGAATGTTGGGTTGTGAAAAAGATGGATGAAAAGTGATTGCATGTAGCAGAGATGAGAATGTTGAGACGGATGTGCGGAGTGATGAGAATGGATAAAGTGAGAAATGAGAATATTAGAGGAAGTTTGAAAATGGTGCCAGTGACAGAAAAGTTTAAAGGAAAATGTTTTCACGTGATAAGGAGGGATGAAACACATGTTACTAAAAAGAGTTATGAATACAAATGTGGATAGATGGAGAAGGAGAGGATTGCCAAAGAAAAGATGGGTGGACTGTGTGAGGAGTGATAGGGAAGATGATGAATATTTTTTTACATGCTCAAGCATAATGATCATAGGATCAGTAGGTTGATCCTGTGACCATTCTCTAAGTAGATCCAAACGTTGACGATCAAATATGAAACGACTATAAAACGAGTCTAACTTAAAACACCGTTAACATTTACGACCAATGAAAATATCGTACACAAAACATAACCATACTTCAATATTGTTCTAAGTACCCATAATCCATCACCGAAGCTATGAATACGTTACCCAATTCACGTACGCAACAACAATTAACAGCGCCATTATTTAACATGCCAATTTCGTGTTTATTACTTAAGTAATATGGCGTATAATTGATTGCACACATCACTCTTGTTATCAGGAAAATCATGCGGTAACAAATAATTATGGAGAAAATTGTTCGCTGGATGGTCTTTAATTTAAATTTTGTGAGAAATATGACAGAATTATTGAGATGGAAGATTTGGAACCAAGAACTTTCGCTCGCTATTTTGATATCGAGACAATAATTATAGTCGGCTACGTACCGTATTTCGTAAGGAAAGTGTGCTTTTCGCGCGTATCTTGTATGTATGTATGTGATTTTCTTTATTACTTGAAATCTTTTAAACCTCTAGACGGATCTATATAATTAAGACATCATTAGATAGGTCCTAGCCACCCAAGTGTACTTAGACAAAGGACGTTAAAAAAATAACATGGCGGATTTTAGGCGCCATATTCAAAATCAAAATCATAAATTTTTATTTTATATAGGCCTACATGGGTACTTATAAAACGTCGACAAAAGGCGCATGGTTCAGGTTGGTCGTTTCCTTAGGAGAAGAACCGGCAAGAAACTCCACGGTTACTCTTTTAAAAATATGGTTTGGTTTTACAATATTTCCATGTTACTATAATAATACTGTGGAAATAAGCATAGTATACTAGCCTAGCTGTGGCTACATCGGTTAACTGCCTTATCTTCCTTACTGCATACGCAGCCGAACTTAACCTACCCGAAAGAGTTCTAATGTGCGCGCCCCACTGCAATTTAGAATCGATTGTAAACCCCAAGGATACAGTTTCCGTTATAACTTCAAGATTTTTGCCGTCAAGATTTAAATTAAGGTCACGTTGAGGAACTTTTGGTAAAGAGAACTTTAGACATTTTGTTTTTTTCGCATTCAGTAAAAGATTGTTAGCTGTGAACCATTTTGAGAGAATAATTAGACTTTTGTTGACATGTAAGACATCCATATCTTTCCTATCTATTTTAAAAATTAGCGACGTATCATCAGCAAATAAAATTATATCCGATAATTGTGGCGATCCCCATTTTTTTTTTCATCCTAACCCTTGTAGTAGGTTACCAAAATGAAGGGTTTTAGTGGTAATACAAAAATATATACCACTTATATGTTTAAAAGTCGTCATCATCATCATCTGCTTAGCCTTTTCCCAACTATATTGGAGTCGGCTTCCAGTCTTACCGGATTCAGCTGAGTACCAGTGTTTTACATGGAGCGACTGCCTATCTGACCTGCACAACCCAGTAACTGGGTAACACGGTACTCCTTGGCAAGACTGGTATCAGATCTCAAGCTTCTGACTACCCGTAACGACTGTCAAAGATCTTCAAAAAAAAAGTAATTCGAAAAAAAAAGTTAATTAAAAAAATCAAAATACCCGACTGCTTAAAAAGCGAACTAAAAAGACGTAAACAAGAAGAAAATCATGCTGTGCAGTCGGAGGATACATATTCGCGAGCTGGCTGACCAAAACCAGATGTATCCTCCGACTGCACAGCATGATTTTCTTCTTGTTTACGTCTTTTTAGTTCGCTTTTTAAGCAGTCGGGTATTTTGATTTTTTTAATTAACTTTTTTATTTATAACTTTTTAGTTAACATTTTTTTCGATTTAGGTACATTTAAATATATAAGTGTTATATATTTTTGAAATCACCTCTTGAAACCCTTTATTTTGATATCCCACACGATGAGATTTGAAGAAAAAATAAAATTGGCCCCCCACAATATGGCGCCTAAAAGCCGCCATTTTTCTATTTTCCAATTTTAATGTGGCCTATGACACTCGCAAGGTTAAGACGAATCGATTGACGTATGAATCATCAAAATCGGTCAACGCGTTTGGTCTCTGGAACGCCACATAGGAACAAACATACATACATACATACATACATACATACATACATACATACATACATACATACATACTTACATACATACATACATACATAGACTGATAAACACATTACCCTCCTTCGGCAGTCGGGTAAAAAATACCTTACTAAAAATTTGTAAATAAAAAAATGTAATAAAATCAAAAACCCAACTAGAAGTATATATGTATCCTTCGACTGCACAGCATGATTTTCTTCATGGTAACATCTTTTTAGTTCGCTTCTAAATCAGTCGGAACTTTTTATATAATTAACTTTTTTAGACAAATTATGAGGAACACTCTTCGTGAGGTAAGTCTTAAGTATGAATGTCAATTAGAGTAGAAGAAAGCTAAAGAAATTGATGGACTGTCAGAAAGTAAATCCACAAATAAAGTAGCATGGAAGACAAAGAAGACAAACCACATATAGTCCGCTTCTTAAGGCGATATCCACGCCCCAATGTTTACGCAGTACTGGCCGTGCCTCCTCCTGAACCGTTTTGTTTTTTGAACAGTTTTGTTTGCAAAATATCATATGATTTACATATGCTATGTTAGTTATGAAGAAATTCCAGCCATCAATTTTTCTGTGTAAAAATATTTTTAAACATGCAAGTCGTTTTGGAGGAGTTTCCAAAAGTTAATTATTTTTTTAAAGCAAATTATGAATGACAATTAGAGTAGAAGAAGACCAAAAAAATTGATGGCTTGTCAGAAAGTGAAACGAAAAATATCTTGAAGAAAAGAATAACGAGAAATCTTGAAGTAGACAAACCACATTGTGTTACGGGTAGGGATGATGATGACGTTATTACGGGCAGGGATGATGATGACGTTGCGTTGTTTATTTAACCTTTCGTGTGCCACTAATTAGCGAAACAATAGGAAATCAATAGTCGTGGATCCACGTACTGTATACACGAACGATTAATATTAACATTAACATTAGAAACGGGATATTTACCATGTTTACTGTTTTTTGCGAGTTCCCGATATTTCGGTGCTGTTGCAAGCACCATGAAACACGAATAAACTGAAAAGTCATTGCGGTTGGGTGTTTATGAGGAGACATATCGGTCTACCCTCTTAGGGGGGTCAGGGAGAGGAGGCCTCTCCTCTCTGTGAGAGAGGGAATGGGCCATAATCTACCAAGTGGGCTCAGTGCGGGTTGGTGGATGTCGAATGTCTTCGAATTTTTGGTTCTAAGACATGCCGGTTTCCTCACGTTGTTTTCTTTCAATGCTTTTAGAGCTGTGGTGATGAAACAGTTTACACAAAATAATGCGCCTGCCTGGGTTCGAACCTACGACCTACATCACGTAAGTCGGGGCCGTTACCACTGGACCACCACTGTAATGTTTAAGTACCGTGTAATAGGGGACTAGTATATCGCCATCAACCGCGCAGAAGCCCAGACTCCCGGCTACCATTGAGTAATTCCAAGCGGAAAAACCCAATAACACGGGCATCTAATCCAGGACCTCATGATAGTAGTTATTGTTCATGACTTTTAACTAATGGCTCTATGAGTTGTTGACCTCGGTCTGTCTTTTTGTTATTTTGGGTATTTTGACAAAAATAAAAAACTCTGAATCGAGAAAAAAATCCATAATAATATAATTATCGAACCTGCACACAAAATTACACGAGAGTCTGATGAGAAATGCGACCTGTAGAGGAGAAAAGACGGACATACGAAAGAATTGTTGCCCAAGCTGAAATGGAGACGCTCGGTCAGTTATATCTATAAGAAATCTACGAAATGACATTCAAATCACAAAAATAGTAAATAGGACGCGTAAAACTCTAAAGTCCGGAACTCAATCATAGTATAATTAATTTCTAATTCTTCCACCTGAATGCTTCACGTCTTCAAATTTTAGAGTCTGTGAAGGATTTCTTAGTAAAATTTCAAAAGTAAAGCGTCTGTATTAGAAGTTAGATTGATTTGACGTTCAAAATATTTGTAACTAGCTGTTCCCCGCGGCTTCGCTCACGTGGGCCACCGCACAGGACCCGTTTTCGGGATTAAAAAATAGCCTATGTTACTCAGGAATAACGTAGCTTTCTATTGGTGAAAGAATTTTTAAAATCGGTCCAGTAGTTTCGGAGCCTATTCGGTACAAACAAACAAACAAACAGACAAAGACAAAGACATAGACAAAGGAAAAAGAATATTAACACCACTACAAAACAAGCCGATTCCGATTGATTTTGATGATGATCAATTTACCCTAGATAAAGACCTTTAAAAAAGCCTAAGTTTTTGACGGACGCGCGTAAACAGGATTGTGTGCTACGGAATCTATCATATCAAAGTTGACATAATTTTATTACTCCTCATAGAAGCCATAGTTTCTTCAACACAAGAATACTCTTCCCGTAATACCTACCCACTAGAACACTAGTGGTTATTACGGTTTTATAGTAATGGTCATACGATAGACAAACAAGGCACGGACAGAAAGGGTTAAAAAAAATCGGTTTAAAAAATACTGGAATTATCCCTGTGTTTAAAAATAGGCAAAGATAAAGCGCATCGCGGGTCACGATCGTGGACTTGGGACGTCCCTATTAAGTTAAAGAGTACCAAGGCGTGACTTCACGCGAAATTTCAAAGCACTATATATATATATATTTATATATATATATATATTTGTACGCCGTTGACGGCAAGACATAGCGTTCATTGTATTAACATTGACATCTGTACCTGGAAGACAAATTGTAATCTTTTGACATTTTATTAATTAATTATGAATTATTATTTCTTA
Source organism: Anorthoa munda (assembly GCA_945859665.1). Classification (NCBI taxonomy): domain Eukaryota; kingdom Metazoa; phylum Arthropoda; class Insecta; order Lepidoptera; family Noctuidae; genus Anorthoa; species Anorthoa munda. The sequence continues at coordinate 28,945,654 of OX243902.1, read as the reverse complement.
CCAATTATTAATTATAAAAAGAATATTTGTACGCCGTTGACGGCAAAACATAGCGTTCATTTTATTAACATTGCTATCTGTACCTTTTTATTTTACTTACCTATGTTCTACAAGTTCGGCCGTAATTCCGTCATCACCCGGTGCCTTGTTGTTCTTAAGCTGTTTCAGAGCCATCCTAATCTCATACAGGCTGACGTCCGGAATGTCTTCGGTATAGTGTCGGGTCAATCTAGCTCTAGGGTCTTTCGCTAGATTTGCGACGGGTTTACTGGTTGACGTGTACAGCTGCCCATTGAATCTCTCGATCTCCCTCAGAAGCTCTGGTTTGGCGGAAACGATCCTGCCATCATCGGTCTCTTGCAAAGACCTTGGAGCCCTTATTCCGTTCAATTGCGTCTTTTATACGCTCAGTATTAAAGCGGCGGAGGTCGCTTTTCGAGGACTTTGAGATGCGTCTATTTAGCTGCCGGTATTTCACCGCATCGTCTGAAGACTGCAGGATCATCTCACGCCTCTCCTTCATTAGCTTGAGAGTAGGATCAGAGAGCTTTTTGTTCCTATCTGTACGGCGGGTCTTGAAAAACTTAGACCCGACCGTATGGACAGCTTCCACGAACCCATCGCTGTAATCGTCCACGGAGCTTCCTAGGCACTCGAAACGATTCTGGAGTTCGAGCTGAAAGTTCTCGGAGTTTTGGACCTGGATCTGTGCTGGGCGGAGCGTGGACTTCACCAGTCGAGACCTTTCAAGTTTAACATTAATGTTCAATGTGCCTCTTACCATGCGGTGATCGCTCCCGGTTTTAACCGAATTGATCACAGAGACATCATTGAACACTTGCTTCTTGGTTGACATGATGAAGTCGATCTCGTTTTTAGTTGAACCATCGGGGCTTTGCCAGGTCCACTTCCTGTGCTCACGCTTTCTGAAGAAGGAGTTCATCATGTAGAGGCCCTCCTTCTCCATAAAACTGGCCAGTAGGTGACCCCGGTGGTTCCGGCGTCCAACTCCAAATTGCCCCACTTGCAGCTCATCCACGTCTCGTTTGCCCAGTTTTGCGTTGAAGTCCCCCATGACAACGGTGAAGTGAGTTTTGAAACCATGCATGGCTCTAGAGATATCCTCATACATGGTCTCTACCTTCTCGTCGGGGTGTGCCGAGGTCGGGGCGTAGACCTGTATGACCTTCAGCGAATATCTTGCGGATATTCTGAGTATAAGGTACGCCACCCTGGTCGACACACTCTCGATCTTCACCACGTTGTTCACAAGGGACTTGTGGACGATAAACCCGACACCACCCTGGGACTGTCGGTCACCCTCTCGGAAATAGAGCAGGTTACCGGATTTGAGGATTATCGAGTCCTCCCCCTCTCTTCGGACTTCCGATAACCCTATAATACTCCATCGCAACCTACTCAATTCTTCCTCCAGTTCGGCTATCTTCTCGTCGGTCCGGAGTGTTCGCGTGTTATATGTTCCCAGGTCCAGTCGTCGGTGTTTATTGGGGTAGCCGGGTCCACTCCGGGGATTCTTAGCACCCCTTGCCACGCCATCGCCTCGACCGCTACCGCGGCCGAGGGTAGACAGGCTGCCGGGCACTCGGGGCCGTTTTTTCTGTGTGCTGATCATTAGGATTGGGGGGTTTTGCCATAATCGCCACGCTTGGCAGGCGGGTTGGCGATCGCAGTTTGTTGATAAAGTGCACAGAGAACGCTGCTGCCCATTCTCTGGTGTGTCCCTTAGTCGCCTCTTACGACACCCACGGGAAGATATGGGATGGTGAAATTCTTTACGTCCGTCACCATACGGAACGAACTCCTGAAGGCGGGTGGAAAACCAATCCTTAAGGCCCTTCAGAAGCTGTTTGATTCCGTCATACACGAAGGGAAAACGCCACAGGCATGGTGCAGGGGTGTGGTGGTACTCTTCTTCAAGAAGGGTGACAATGCCTTACTGAAGAACTATAGGCCCATCACACTTCTTAGCCATGTCTACAAGCTGTTTTCAAGAGTCATCACGAATCGTCTCGCGCGCAGGTTTGACGATTTCCAGCCTCCCGAACAAGCCGGATTCCGTAAAGGCTTCAGCACCGTAGACCACATACATACGCTGCGGCAGGTTATACAGAAGACCGAAGAGTACAACCTGCCTCTCTGTTTAGCGTTTGTGGACTACGAGAAAGCCTTCGATTCGATCGAGACTTGGGCTGTACTGCAGTCTCTCCAACGGTGCCAAATTGACTACCGGTACATCGAAGTGTTGAAGTGTTTATACAAAAACGCCACCATGTCAGTTCGACTTCAGGATCAGACCTCGGAACCAGTCCTTCTGCAGCGAGGTGTGAGACAGGGAGACGTCATATCTCCGAAGCTGTTTACCGCTGCACTGGAGGATGTCTTCAAGGTTCTGGACTGGAGAGGGCTAGGCATCAATGTCAATGGCGAGTACATCACTCACCTTCGGTTTGCTGACGATATAGTGGTTATGGCTGAGACCATGGAGGACCTCAGTAAAATGCTCAATGACCTCAGTAGTGCTTCCGAAAGAGTGGGTCTTAGAATGAACATGGACAAAACCAAGGTGATGTTGAATGCCCATGTTACACCCACTCCTATCAAGGTAGGAGACTCTACACTCGAAGTTGTGGGCGACTATGTCTACCTGGGACAAACGATCCAGTTGGGTAGGGCCAACTTCGAGAAAGAGGTCAACCGTCGAATCCGACTCGGCTGGGCAGCGTTCGGGAAGTTGCGCGGTATCTTCTCGTCCAACTTACCACAGTGTCTCAAGACGAAAGTCTATGACCAGTGTGTGTTGCCAGTGATGACATATGGATCTGAGACGTGGTCGCTTACAATGGGCCTCATCAGAAAACTTACAGTCACTCAAAGGGCAATGGAGAGGGCTATGCTCGGAATTTCCTTGCGTGATCGAATCAGAAATGTAGAGATCCGCAAGAGAACCAAGGTTACCGACATAGCCCGAAGAATTGCCAAACTCAAGTGGCAGTGGGCAGGGCACATTGCTCGCAGAACGGATGGCCGATGGGGCAGAAAGGTTCTGGAGTGGCGACCGCGAACCGGAAGACGTTGCGTTGGAAGGCCTCCCACCAGGTGGACCGATGACCTGGTGAAGGTTGCGGGAATCCGCTGGTTGCGAGACGCTTGGGGGAGGCCTATGTCCAGCAGTGGACGTCTTTCGGCTGATATGATGATGATGATGATGATGATGTTCTACAAATAAAATTATTTGAATTTTGTTTTTTTTTGAATTTGAACTATATAGTCTTCATATATTGTACCAACACGTGAAAGAAAAATAAAAAAATACGAGAAAAAATAAACATGATACTATACTATCGCACAAAGCACATAACTGCCTAGTTTCCATTACGTAAGCACATATCAAGAAAGGAATATTCACGATACCTAATGGGGTAAAAAAGGGATAGAATTTGTTATCCACGGACATCACCCCAGGACAAGCTAGTACAGTAATGGTGCTTCGTTGCAATTTGTAAGACCCTTTGAATCATTACATTTTCGACATGGCTTGCTTGTATAGATAGAAACAGGTAATAAATAAGAACGTATTAGGAGAACTTTGACTTTGCTGAGGTATGGTTGTCGCGCTTTAGAATTCAACTTATGTTATAGTAAAATATTCATCAACTCATCCTATCTCTGACACCAGAGGTGGCCATATCCTCACATGAAAAGAAGAAGAAGAGCCTATCATTTGTGTCGTGTCGTCATAAATTTAACCTGTGCGTCTCGCATCTAGTGGATGCCCGCCACCCTAACCAGATCCACGGTCCAGGAGACCTAGCAAGGAGCCGTCTGTTTCATCTATTGTATCTTATTTAGTATCTATAAACAGGTTTTTATTTTCTCTTTTAAATAAATATCAGTGATTATAATGATGGTCTGAAATCACCAGAAATACTATGACAAACGTAGTCGTAGTAGTATTCTGGCTTTCAGGAGTTGCTAGAGTGTGATTTTGTATATTTAATAATATTGTAACTGCCATGAATGAGGAACAGTACATATTGGAGTAGGACATTTGCTGGCTTTTTGGCTAGCGTGAACGCTGTCCTAAACACTACAGAACACACTAAATAACTATTTCAATCACATCTCATGTACATGAGTAACATTTCACAGCACTGTAACATTCTATAATAATATATAGTTATTAAGGAGTAGGATTAATTCAAAATATTGGAAATGTATTTTTCTTTTGACAATTAAACAATAAATGACGGAGATACAGTGCGTTGAAATTTCGTGTGATGTCGTGCTTTGGTACACTTGTTACTCAAAAGTGACATCAAAAGCCCCCACTCCAACACTTTGATCCGCTTTATCTTTGTCAATATTGATTGATTGGATAAAGCAAAAAATACGTGTTCAAATTTTTTGATATTTCTCTAACTGACGGACTAAATAGAATTATAATTTTTTATCCAGGTAATCCTATTAATTTAAACTTTGTACGTACTGCCAACCCTACGCCCAAATATATTTTCACGTTAGCAGGTAAAACGGATTGGGTAGCAAAATGAAGTGAGGTTTTGTGTTTCTAACATTTTATTACTCGAGTTTAGAGATGGGAACGAATTGCCATGTAGTTCATTTTAATTTTGTTTTTTTAGTAGCCTCTCTACCTAGTAAAGGAGTAGTTACGCGTTTATATTTGGGAGGAACTTTTAATTCTCTAATAAAATTTGGATCCGAAATTACGCCAGTAGTTACCTACTTTAGTTTGATATTTGTATATTGATATTAAGTCTCATAATTATGATAAAAGTTTGGGCAAAATTGCTACAATAAACTTCAAGGTAGTTGTGTATAGTTTTCGCCATATATATTAATAGATACTAGATTTTTTACCGTATATATATTATTATTATATTACAGTTACAATAATATTATTATATTATATATTATTCTTATTTATTTTTAAAGAAGATGTAGTGACTTAAATTGAAAAGAGTATATTAAGATGGTTTGGCCATGTTGAGAGGATGAATGAAAGGCGATTAACGAAAGGTATTTACGAGGCAGACGTGAATGGAAAAGCCGGGAGGGGACGCCCTAGTAAGACATACATAGACCTTATAGGTGATGTTCTTCAGAAAGGCCAGGTGCGCAGTGCTCATAACCGGCGTGTGTGTATGACTAGATGTATGAATGTGAGTGAAGTAAAAGAAGTATGTAAAGCTCGTAGCAGGTGGCGTACTGTAGTTTCTGCCTACCCCCATGGGAAAAAGGCGTGAGTTTATGTATGTATGTATTTTGCCGGGCTTCAAATCAGTAGTTCCAAAGATTTCTTCAAATGATGAACTTTTCCTGAAGATTAGATTAGATTAGAGGAAGTTATGTGACAGTGTGGGTGTTTCAGGGACTGGTTCGTTAGAGACTGAATTGCGCACTTTAAATCTTATATTACTAATATTTAAAAATACAAACAATAATAAAAAAATGTAAATGTGAAACTTTGGATGTATGGCTGTGTGTGTGGATATGTCTTTTACTCAATCACGCCAGAACGGCTGAACGGATCCGGATGAAATTTGACACAGGTATAGATTATAGTCTGAAATAGCACATAGGCTACTTTTTATCCAGGTATAATGTTTCCTTGGGATGATAAAACACTTTCCACGCGGGCGATGCTAGTTCATCATATTTCGGTGATCGTTAGAAAATATTAGATTTTTAGAAGGTAAATTATAATAACTAAGCTTTGCACTTAAATATTTTATTCTGTAAGCTTGGTTGAACTAACATATTTTCACATGGATTAATTATTTAGGCTGTACAGAATACCTAAGTTATTCTTGAGTACTTACACGAGTCTTGGTATCCAGTAGACTTATTATATGATTATTTTCTGTAAAATGTTTTGTTCTGAAATTCTAAGAAATGTTAGGCATATTTTAATTCCTTGGTGTTACTAGGCAAGTTTGGCTTTTTAAACCAATTGTGGGTAGCAACTGCTGTAAGCATATATTTTATGTATTTACTGAATCATAATGAAATTGTTGACTTCTTGGAAAAGGATAGAGCAGTATTTCTTAGTATTAATTATTATGTTAGCGTAGAGAAACTAAGATGTTTTAGTAAGCGAATGTTTTAGAGTAACATGATTATGAAAAATCACCTCTTAAGACCCTTTATTTATTACCATGGGTATGGCAGAAAAAAAAATTGGTCCGCTACAACATGGCACCCAAAATCCGCCATTTTTCTATTTTTCAATTTATATGTAGCCAGCGACACTCTCAAGGTTAAGACGAATCGATTGAGGTAAGAATCATCAAAATCGGCTAACACGTTTGTTCTCTAAAACGCCACATAGGAACAAACATAGACTGATAAACACATTACCCTCCTTCGGCAGTCGGGCAAATATTGGCTTCGCCCGCGGTTTCGCTTCCGTGGCCTACCCCAGAGGAATCATGTATCTTTCGGAATAAAAAGTAGACTATAGCCGGTATTCCAGTTGCTCATACTCACATCACATCACACATCACATCATCAGCCTATTAATGTTACCACTGCTGGGACACAGGCCTCCTCTCTGTGAGAGGGGATGGGCCGTAATCCACCACGCGGGCCCAGTGCGGATTGGTGGATGTCACATGTCTTCGAATATTTTGGTTCTAGGACATGCCGGTTTCCTCACGATGTTTTCCTTCACCGTTTTGAGAGCACTGGTGATGAAATAATTTACACAAAGTAAAGCACCTGCCTGGGTTCGAACCCATGACCTACAACTCATACTCATTCATGCTCAACTCATACCAAACTGGAAATAGACAGTTGATTGTCTTGTTTTTGAAGTGAAACTTCTTTATCGACGTATGGGAGAAATTTTGTACGTATCGTCACGTTTTTCGGTTACGCGCCATGTTGCTTTTTTATCAAAGTTTAGTAAAAAGACTTATTCATCTTTTTGTTTTATTTTTTTTTTATATTTATATATATATATATATATTTTTTTTTTATATATTTTTTTTTGTTTTGCTTTATCTACCCCATTTTCGTGAAGTTGCAAATAGTAGAAAAATTATATGTCGTAAAGAAGTTTCACTTCTTACCTGTGTACTCTGGTACACACACACATTTTTTTTTTTACATTAACGTGCTCAAGTCTAAGATCCTAGACGCCTTAAACATTACCAAACTCCTTTAATATAAAATCAATGGCCAAACTCGAAAGTTGTGGTTGGTTGGCAGTTGAGTGAGCAATTTTGAGTTTGTTGAGCATGAGCAAGCGGAATACGAGCCTTAGAGACTAAACTATGGTGTAGCTTACTACAGTGGTGAAATTTGCATCAGAATTAGTTCTTCCAAAGATGGCTTTTTACAAACAATATTATGTCTTAACATCATTAGATTACTAACGTTTTTAATTAATCGATCAGGTTCAATCTTAGATACATCATTGCATGTGTAAATATTTGAAGCTAAGGTTTTCTTTAATGAACTGACATCATTTTATAATTAGGCTACAAAATCGCCCCAGTTACACAAATCTCACAATAAAAAAAAAAAAAAAAACACCTATACAAAGTTTTCAGGGTGCTAACTTATTGCGTCACGTCCGTACTTAAAAAGGGCCATTACTCCAAGTGAGAAGTCTTTAAAATTTAATTTTCAAAATGTTTACTGTGAAATAATTTTATTACCGCAGACGGCAGCTTTGGGTGATTATAATGACAAATGTTTTACAAAGGCGGCCTGCTTTCTCCAAGTAACAATTTTTGAATGAATAAGTCCTGAAACGCTTCGTTTGCACGACAAAATTATTTATGCTTTCTTAACAATAGACGGACTAATTCTTAGAACTGCTACTTTAATTTTGTCCCAATGTGTACGAAATTCAGACGACTGTATTAATTTTTGCTTATCGCAAAAATTTATCGAGTCGTCCGTTTAACACAGTGACGTGGGTGCACCAAAATATATGCAAATTGATAGGAATGACAAAATGTGTGAAAATATGTACAGTTAAGGATCGTAAGTGCAGTCACATTCTACCAAAACAGCAGTGGATTTGTTTTTTAGCCCGAATAATGTCAACTTTTCACGGTTAATAGGTATAATCAATTATTTAATTTCTATACAACGTATTAAATTGAGTTGTGGATAATTTAACTTCTTCTAAAAAAACTAGCCATTTGAGTTTTGTTTTTTTTTTACTGTACTTTAAACCCTTGATTGTACATACCTAAGCTCTTTTATCAATAGACGAACTTATTCTTAGAGCTGCTACTTTAATTTTGTCCCGATGTGTACGAAATTCAGTTATCAATCACAAAAAATAATAAGATCGTCGGCTTAACGCGGTGACATGAGCGCACCGGAATGTGTGTCAATTGATAGAGATGACTAAATGTCGAGCGAATGGTTGGTAGGTAGAATGATCCGGCAATTGAAGAGTGTTTATTTGCAGTTGTCACATATTATCTTCTTATTCTGATCTGGTAATACATATTACTAGCCCGAATTCTTCCAAAGTGGAGCACCGACTTCTTATTTAGAGAATCACTAAGATATCAAATCACTATCCATAATTGATAGTTGAGTTTTAATATCTTAAAATCAAGGGTTGGTCTGTTTTAAATCAATTGAAATATTTAATTCTCCTAAAAAATTGTTAAAGATTTCCATCAAACATATTGATACATATAAAATGCTTTGTCCTGAAAGACTGTATGACGGATCAACGCATAGCCTAAACCGCTGATCGTAGAGAACTGAAACTTGGAGAGTGTGTTCTTTGTATGACGTAAGCATCCGATAAGAAAGGATTTACCGAAATTCTACCCGTAAGGGTGTGAAAACAGGCGGCAAAGTTTGTGTGAAAAATCTAATTCGTTAGGCCAATATTCTTGAAACTTGGCACAATAGATGATAAAGATTGAGATTAGTTTTTTAAAACTCAAGTCAATTTAGGGGTTGTTGAAGTTTTAATGGAAGAATCTTATTTCATGCGTTACTAAACTTGAAACAATATATCCCATGGATTTGGTACGCGATACTTATTGTGTTACTACTTTTTATTTTCTAGACTGATTTTGGGCATTGTCCCTTGCCTCCTGAAAATTAATATAAATAAATTAAGAATCGAAGAAAGTCGCAAATGGACATGGACTAGAAATGGGTTTATAGTTCAAACCCGATAAAAATTTAATATTATAACCCTTTTAATTAGCCATCTATAAACTTGGGATTGTACCCGGTTGATTGACTATTTTTAGTCATTAGTAACAAAACTAAACAAAATTGGTGAATAAATGATATAATATCGATATCCATAACAGCTTCCACAATGCTAAATGTTCTTTTTAGGGTTCCGTACCCGGAGGGTCCAGACGGAATCCTATTGCTGTCACTCACGTCTCCGTCTGTCTATCCGTTGTCTGTCACAAAATTTTGTTCCGATGAGTTTTTAACTTCCTATTGACATATGAACTTGAAATTTGGTGGTAATGTTAATTATTACGTATACTCGTATTTTGCCAACAAATTCCAATATATTTTACACTTGGTTCTGCCCACGGCTTCGCCCGCGTATAAAGTGTTTTATCCTTCCCAGGATCAAACTATCACCATGCCAAATTTCATATAAATAGGTTTAGTAGATCCAGAGATTACCCTCAACAATCTCACAAACTTTACTTCTTTATAATATTAGTATAGATTTAGTACGGAACCCTAAATGCGCGAAATCCGACACGCACTTAGCCAGTTTTTTGTTCTATCACAATCAAGTCTTCCCAATACCTTCGCAAACGGTTTGAGTACCTCGTCCCGTGGGGCAAACTTTGTCGCACGGCCATTTCGCTTCTCCTTCGTACTCCGTTATGATGCCTCCTTCTCTGTTACTGCAATGTACCTCTGGAACTCTCTCCCATACTCCCTACGCCCTTCTCTCAATGTCTTCAAGAGGAAAATTAAAGAACATTTCCCATCATCATCATCATTCATAATTTTTTTTTCATTTTTTCATTTTTTTTTCATTTTTTTTATTTTAAAATTGTACACTGGATCGTACCCTCTTTTGTCATCATTCTTTGTCATTCTGTAGGGTTTGCTATAAGAGAACTGAACATTGAGTTAAGTTCGCCTTTGTACATGTACTTTATTATCACATTGTATTGAATATTGCTTTTGGGGTACAATAAAGAATTAGGAATTAAAGACAGTTTTATTTGCTTCTTTTTTTCTGCAGGTTGCTCTTCTTTCGTAGTTCTTTTCACCCGCCGCTTAGAGCCGCAAAGTAAACTAAAAACATTTTCATGGCCTATCTTTTTTCTTTCAACTCGGCTGTTTGTCGTGACTTTCTGGATTATGTGGCTTTTAAAAATACATAGATAAACAAGGTAAATTTATTTCGTAATAGAGTTGGTCTCTAAAATATTGAATTGTGTAGTATTAAATACCTGCCGCCCGCGTGAAATGAGTACTTCTATACCGTGTGATATTTTGATGTATACGCTATTGTTAGGTTTTGGATATTATGTTATTAGATTATTAAGATTGTTTTAGTGATCAAGAATATTAGATCCATCTAATCTGTATTCGACTATTTATCGCATTCGACTTATTGTGCTGATAATGCCAAAACGATTGAATTTGTTATGTTAAAACTGACAGGTAGCATGATTAGCGGATAACATTTTAAAAGAACGTCCCTTTTTCCGTTGGCGCTGGTCGAGATCGGACACATTTTGTCTATTGCGATAATATTAGTAATAAAAAGTTTACTAGTCTATTCTAACGGGATTCTAGTCTATTTTTACCCGACTGAGGGAGAGTAATATTTTTCGAGCGTATATATGTCCATTTCTATAGCACGCTCTACAGGCCAAACGGCTTGACAGATTATGACATGTGAGGAGTCGTTGGATTCGTCTCAATTGTGGGAGTGACATAGGCTACATAGGGAACACCCAAATACTCCGAAATATTTTATTCCAATTTTCGATGTTCCGTTTTTCAAAAGTCTGATTTTCATAATACCTAAGAATTATTATGTCTATTATTGAAAATCACGAAATTTATTTTACCGAAAGTCGTAAATGCGATTTGCTAGTTTGCCGATTTTCATACGTTCGAAGAATCAAATGCTCGAGGGGTTCTCAGTCCGAAAAACGACATTCCGATTTTCAATACTTCGATTAAACTAAAAGTCAATATGTTATGCTACAAAATTTTGTGACACAAACGAATCGCTGCAAAACCGACTTCACGCAGTCTTGTCTGCCCTACCTTAGAGTGTAATTTAAGCCTGCGTAGGTGCGGAGGGGTGGGGCGGCCCGCGAGCTGAAGAGCAGGTGGTTAGAAGGCCCGCCGCCGCGGCTGATGCTGCGGTGGTGAGCGTTAAAACCATCTGCGACGATAAGCTCGCGTGGGCCGCCCAAACCCCGCAACGCCGGACCCGTGACAGAAACAATGCATGCTGCATGTTGCATGACTGCTTGCTTGCTGCTTGCCTGCTTGAATGCTGCATGCCTGCTTGCTTGCTGCTTGTCTGCTTGCATGCTGCATGCCTGCTTGCATGTTGCATGCCTGCTTGCATGTAGCGTGTCTGCTTGCATGTTGCATGCCTGCTAGCATGTTGCATGCCTGCTTGCATGTTGCGTGTCTGCTTGCGGGCGTTTTTATTTCGGAATTGTATTAATCGGTATTTTAATAATCGGAATTCGTATTTTTGATGATTGAAATTATCATTAAGTCGGACTTTTTGTTATTCGATCTATTGAAACTCTGTATTTTGAGAATAATGATTATAAACGTTAGGAATATTGAAATTTAGGAATTATAAAAATAGGAATAATGATAAGTCGGAGTTGTTATATTCGGAATTTTGAACCATTCGGAATTATTAAAATCGGTATTTTGAAATTCGTATTTGTGACTGACGAAATAAAGTTTTTCGTATTTATGTAGTGTACCCAGGCTACATAATTTTAAAAAATAGCGTCCATCCTAACAAAAAGGGGTTGATACAATTTTTGTTTCGTTATCCTAACAATATGGGTATCAAATGAAAACTATTTAATAGCTTGATAATTAAAAAAGCGCTTCCAAATATACAAATATTGTTACACTTTTATGTGCCTATTTTGGCACAAATTCAAGATAAGCGTAACGTTAATAGCATTTTATTTTTATTATTTGTTATAGGCTCGCGTTTGACTACTATATCACCTGATGGTAAGCGATGATTTAGTCGACGAAAATAAATAATCTTTTACCAAATAACTTATTTGGAGAACTCGTACATTACTAAAACTTTTGAGTCTGAAATAAATAAATTATTATAAAAACAAAAAACCCGACTGCTAAAAATTCATTAACAGAAAAGAGAAAAATATGTCCTAGGTATAATTTATACATCACATATTATGAGATGCTGCAGGCGGGTACAAAGAAAAATATTATAGAAAAAACTGACCAAAGCTTTGTTTGTCACCGCTCTGGCAGCATTTCATAATATGTGGAGTATAAATTATACCTAGTACTTATTTTTCTCTTTTCATTTAATTAATTTTTAGCAGTCGGATTTTTTGTGTTTTTAATAATTTGTTTTTTTTTAAACGCTTTCATTAAGTTAATAAATTATAACTGGAGTCAAGAAACAAATATTGCTATTGTATTGCTGTTTTATTACACTATATTACTGTAAAGTTTCATCAAAAGTTCAGTCGTTTTTGCTTGCAAGAGTAACAAATATCCATTCGTTCTCACAAACTTTTTCATTTATAATATTAGTAAGATAACAAAGCTGTGTCTGCAGACATAAAAATGATTTTCGATTTAGTTTGACAATGGATCCAATATTTTTTTTCTAAGCTTCAAGTCAAGTGGGTACTTATTGATTTAGTATCTAGCTAAGCTCAGCTGTGAATTTCTGTTACCTTCTGATTATAACTGATTGGCAATTTATTTTCTATCAAATGTTTTCTTTAGCCCGTCCTAAAGGCGAGTTTTTTAATGAAAAGATCATTATTATTCTGGAATATTCCAGCTGTACATCATAATAAAGGTGATGAACTTAGCACAAGAAGAGGACCATTGCTCTTTAGTAGCACTCGATAATCCATCTAAATCCAGCAGAATAGTTTTAAGCCATTATTAATTGATGCCCAATGGAGCCAAAAGGATTGGACATGGTGAACTGGCGACCGCATTCCGAAAGATGCAGCAATGAAACCCACCAGGTGAACCAATGATCTGATGAGGGCCCCAGAAGTCCGCTGTTTGCGAGAAGCATAGGCTTGGAGGGAGGCTGAATGGTATTTTGAATGGTGATAATTATTAATCTAAATTAATATTCAAATTCTTCCATCACTATTACGTATTTCAGAAATTAACCTTCAGTTACACACCCGTTTGCTCGCCTAACTTACAAGTTACAACTAAGTTCCACTCTACCTGTTGTACTGTGGTGATCTTCAACTTTGTAATAGTATTTACAATTAGTGTTACAAACGCTTGAAGTTTAGCTTCGTCCGTGTTGATACCGCCGCCGTTTGGTTTATTTAGAGGACAGTCATGCAAGTTGTGGACGGTTAGTTTGAAGTTAGCTTTAGAATGGAAATTTTTGTTCGTTATTAATGGAGTAGTTATAAAAAGTGAAATCGTAAATTATGTTTATTAATGTGTACAAACACAAGTTCAACGTTTTTAGGGTTCCGTACCCAAAGAGTAAAAACGGGACCCTATTACTAAGATTCCACGATCCGTCTGTCTGTCTGTCTGTCACCAAGCTGTATCTCATGAACCGTTATAGCTAGACAATTGAAATTTTGACCGATGATAAAAACAGGATAAAATAAATATTGAAGTGGGGCTCCCATACAACAAACGTTTTTTTTTTTTGCCGTTTTTTGCGTTATTGGTACGGAACCCTTCGTGCGCGAGTCCGACTCGCACTTGGCCGTTTTTTTAATTTTGTTGGTCGGCTTTCTCATGATAAAGATTTCCATGAGTATTCAATTTCTGGTGAATGGGTAAAATATCTTATCTGCAAAATCCTCCTCGTAGGTAAGTAAGTACTTAGTAAACATAATAATAATATTCACATTTGTACAGTCAATGCCATCTTCCGTGTTGATTCTGTTAAGAATTTGAGATGGAACTTGAGAATTTGAGATTGTTATAAAAACATAAGGTGAGCACAGAGTTTGGTTATTTTAGGTAGTTAGGTAAATCATCGACGATTACCATATTCGATTTCCATTACAGTTACCTACTCAAAGTTTAGTTCAATAATAAATTATATTAATTATTTTCTTTAAACGAAGCAATGACTGCCTTGATGAGATCCATGATTCGATTCCTGGGTAGGCCAAACTGTTATTGGGTTTTTCCATCTGGCATTTTTCAGTAACAGCAACTGATAGCCACAACAGCAGTTAACCAATAGCCATAGGCACGTTCCCTATTGCACGGGACTTTAGAACTGGCGAAATGTACTATGGCTGTAATACAAATGTGATATTATGTTAAGTATGTAATTAACCATCCCAATAATATTATTAATTTTTTACATGACTTTGCTAATCTCGGGATTCTGGGGTTTCGGTCCTTTACGATTTCATGGGTCATCAATCTGCCTAATATTTTCTATGTATGTTGCTTTTGGGTTCCAGTTTATAAGGATGCATCTGAATACCAGTTTTTTACATAGAACGGCCGTCTATCTTTTATTTTATATTATCGATAGTGGTCAACACCACTATCTTGCCTGATGGTAAGCGATGATGTGGTCTACGGTGATGCATGCTTGCCTAGAAGTAACCTATTCACTCTTGACTTAAAGACCCCACCGTTGTAGCTATTAGGGAACAAAGACCCCGGCAGGGAATTCCACTCCTTAGCTGTGCGCACAATGAAAGTATTAGCAAAACGTTTTGTGAGTATGGGTGGGATGTCCACCATGTACCGATGGCGCATGGCCGTATGTTTTGTATTCCGATGATGGAAAGAGCTATGCGGAATCAAATTTGCAGTTCCGTCGCACGCTCCCCGAAATGTAACTGATAATAAACCGTTGCTGGCAACTCGGCGTCGATGTTCGAGGCTCTGGAGCTTCGACGCAACCAGTGTATCGTTGTCAATAAGCCTCTTGGCCCGTCTGTCAATCGACTCAAGTGCATCAAGCTGGTATTGAGGCAAATAAAAAAGTTTTGAGGAAACACTCACAAAAACGAATCGAATCTCCTCCTTTTTTAAGCCGGTTAAAAATGGCCTCCTCTCATATAGAGAAGGCTCGAGCAATAATCATCACGCTTGTTTAACGGCCTACATACGCTTTAGTGCCGTAAAACGGTAACTTTCTAAAGCATACTCGTTATAAAAATATATATTTTTATATTGATTCATGTACATAATTTTGTACACAAGGTTTTTCGTGTAACTAATAGTTAACCTATATTTTTTTAAATTAAAAACACGATATTTTTTCGCAACTTTTGGAAACTTCTCTAAAACGACTTGGATGTTTAAAAATATTTTTACACAGAAAAAATTATGGCTGGAATTTCTTCATAACTAACATAGCATATGTAAATCAAATAATATTGTGCAAACAAAACTGTTCAAAAGGAGTTTCAATATTGATATTTTGGCATCGAGCGGGCGCACGGCCAGGATTGGTGATTACAGACAGAGAGAGAGAGATAAGAAATGTCCAGTTTTTCTTACGGTGTTTTCCTTTACTAAAATCAAAAACAAAACTAAAATAAAGACCTTTATAACCTTTATTCAGTTACAGTAATTAACATTAACTCGCATTTTGTAAGTGCAATCCGTTAATCCAATTACCATCATCATCAAACTTTACCCTAACTTCTCACCAGCACCAACTAAATGTCAGTACTAAAACATTAAAATCATCATTCACGGTCATCAATTTATAATTCAAGAATTAAGCCAATAAATTTTATGACTCACTCATTAATACTTAATTCCAATTTCGTATTGCAGCCAAAACCGTTTTAAAATTACCATATAACACTTAGTAGAATTAAATGTGTCTACAAAATTCAATTTGGATGTATTTTACAGTCGTCTTAAATTCTGAGGGATGATAAAAGATCCCCTTACAATTATTTTTAAGGAGGCTTTTTGCCGTAATTACGGTCGTTCTCCTACTGTTTTCCGGAGAATATCTTTTTGGTGTTCTTAATCTTTTTTACCCCGTTTTATCTTCTCAAGTAATCTGTGTCATTTATCTTTGTGAAAGATAAAAATACAGAATTAATTGGTTAATATAGTTAATTAATCGGTTTTGAAATCGGATGTCTTATTTTAATATGATGTTTTATTTTGTTGAAAAAACAATTACGTCCTATTCAAAAGCACGTTAAAAACATTACATTACATTTTTTTTTTTTTTAAATCCACTGTTATTTTATACCCTCTTTATCATCATTGGTAGCCTTTTTCTACCAAGCGCTGAGTATAGGCTTTCTATTGTATCTCCTCCTTTATGTGCCATACTTTGTTGATATGTGCGGGTCTCAACCATGTCTTATTCATGATCATCAGTCTTTTCTCCAGTCATCTGTACTGACAGATGACTGGATAAAAACTACCAACTGTGGTTGGTACCAACCAGAGTAAGAGGTAATTTTCTCATATGTATTGTTAACTGAAAAAAATCTTACATACAAAAACACACAAAATATAAACCTATACGCGAACATGTATAGGTTACACCGCACGAGAAACAACCTCACGACCCACAGAACATGAGCCAATTACTCACCCACAACCCCAACAAAACTTTTAACAGAAAATCGTTCAAATATTTTTGGTTCAACCAGTTTTCCCTAAGTCAGCTAATCAGACTTAAAAGTAAGAACAAACAAGGTTTCATGACATTATTCATCTAAGTTGAAGAAGCAATCTTTTGTTTTGACTTTTAGCCTTACTGTAATTGCTTCGAGTTGCTTGTAGACTTGTAGATTAAAATAAGATAAGATTGTCATGAAAAAAACAACATTACAATGTCTTATTTGTCAATATACTTAAAGCTAGTATTTTTTTGGTAGAATTGTTTTACTTTTTTTACGAGGCTTCTATTTCTTTACGCCTAGACTTAGTTTAAATTCAAATGAGCAATTGGATTTTTATGATGATGTACTGCATCCTACGTTTAGCTGCGTTATTGCCAATCACTACACATATAAAGACTAGTCCACTAAGTGTGGTTAATGTAGGTAGTGATAAACCAAAATTTTTTTAGGTTTCCGAAAAGGGAAAAACGGAACCCTTATAGAATCACTTTGTTGTCCGTCTGTCTACCAAGGCCCTTTATTCCGGGAACGAATGGAGGTATTGAGTTCAAATTAATATCATATACTCAAGTTTGCAACCCCTTGCGGCTGTGAAAAAATCAAACTTCTAGATCAACGCAATCGAGAGATACAGCCCTAAATGACGCATATTTTACACTCGCAAGGGAATCAAAATCCACAGGGTACCTGCCGTTGACCTAGAATTATGAAATTTGGCAGGCAGCAATGTTTTTTAGCAAAAGTAAAGAAAAAAGAAACGAAAACCGTAAATTAGTAACTACATAAAAATAAAAAAATACTTATTGGCAGACTTATGTCGATGTATGGGTACTACAGTCACTAGTTAATTCTGTTTATCTTATCGTTATAGCAATGTTCGGTGCCCTCATAGTTTATGAACATCCGTAATGATATATAATTATTTTGGCAAATATAGCTGTTTGTACGGAAATATCAGTGCGCGAGTCCTACTCGCACTTGGCCAGTTTTTTTTTTATTAGGGAAAAATTGAGATATTTTTGAAAGGTTTACAATTTATAATGTCACTATTTAATCCAGGCACTTATTCAACAATCCTACAGGAAGGTGCTATTTTAAAACTTAAAATCCAAAACGACATAATTAATCGCAAAGTCATGTTAAAACTTCATCATATATCTATCATAATATACTAGACCAAAAACCTCAGCGATATTATTCTTAAAGCGGAAACTAATAAAGTGTTAGCGCGGCAAGCTTCGAGTAACTGACAACATTATGCAATGCAACATGCATTCATTTTGTACAACGCAAATACATGCGAGGCATACAAGTTGACACTACGGCACTAGTGAGAGAGAATATTGCTATTAGTGAGTGTTCAAAACACTTGCACTGTTTTGTATTTACCCATTCATTACGTAAACCCATTTTGGAAGCAATGGAGAATTACAGGGTGATAGCGCAACACCACTACTACTACACCATACCACTACTACTACTACTACTATGCTTACTATGGCAACACCATTTTAGGCTGCTTTTCCACCAGAGATGTGCTATGCTACATTGCTACGAATGCGTTTGATATCCACCAATCATATTCTTTGGTCCACATAGCATATCACTGGTTGGAAATCAACCAGTGAAATTTAGTTCAATTAAGCAATGATTTTATATGGAAGAATGCGTGCTCCGGATGGGTGCTATAGATACGCGAATGTTGTAGCTATGTGCCTCTTCCCTCACCGCGACGAAGCCACGCCCGGTGCTTTTCCTACTGTCAATGCATCGCTTAGCTCGAGCTGCGCATCGTCCTCGCATAACTATCTCGCGGCGACGCCTTTTTAAAGCACATCTTACCCGCTCCGCTGAACAGCTTAGCATCAGTGGAAACGGTCACATCGTTTCGTAGCTTAGCTTTCACATACTCGCAGCATATCTGCATATCACATCTCTGGTGGAGAAGCAGCCTTACGATGCTGAGCCACAATCGGGATGCTAAGTTATTGAACTTAGCATCCCCATTACGCCACACTTTAAACACAATCAGAAGGATTTTGTAAGAAAGCCCAAATTTGGCATTCTATGAAAGTTTCGTCAGCTAAGCAACTCAAAGCATGAGCTTTGCGAGTTAAATTTTGGTAGTACTGATGGTTGGGACTGATGCGCTTTTAAGATTTTTTCGCTTATCATTATTGGAACATTGGTCTCCAATTGTATCAAAAAACCTACAAAAATATTTCATTTTCAAAATGCCACGAGCAGCCTGAAGAAAAAATAGAAAAAACCGGTCAAGTGCGAGTCGGACTCACGCACCGAGGGTTCCGTACAAACAGCTACATTTACCAACATAATTAGGTAACTAGGTCAACGGGAACTAGCATATAGGTTTTCGACCTAAAACCTAAAGGGTACTTCCGGTTGACCTAGAATTGTCAATGTTGGTTACAAGCAAGGTCTTACAGCACAAGTAAAGGGAAAATTCCAATAAAATAAAAAGTTTAAAATTAAGGTAAATTTTGATACTCACAACATTTTGCGTAAATCTAAATTTGCCCATATCTTTTTATCGTGTTGACTCAGAACCTTGATTTGGGACTGGGACTATACACACGGATAGACGGACAGACGGACATACGGACAAACGGACAGACGGACAGACGGAAAGACGGACAAGAGAGTGATCTTATAACGGTTCCTTTTTTTACCTTTTGAGGAACGAAATCCTAAAAATGAAAGCCTGATTTTCATGTTCTGTTTTAAGCTGTCTTTGACTGTCAATAAGTTCCTGAGAGCTTTACAGGTTTTCGGAACGACCTCACTGGATTTGTGAATATTGAGAAACCACGGCATTTCATTCCAGAGGCACTAGACAAGTGGCATTCGATGTCAGCAAAGGTGATAGTCGAAATGACAAAAAGTAAGGTATTGATCACGTGATTTTTCGATATGCGCTTGTCAATCCCATACCATTTTGCCTTTTTAACCCCCGACGGAAAAAGAGGGGTGTTATAAGTTTGACGTGTGGTGCTGTGTATCTGTGTATATGTGTGTCTATCTGTGGCATCGTAGCGTCCAAACGGGTGAACCGATATTGATTTAGTTTTTTTTTTTTGAAAGGTGATTTTGTCTAGAGTGTTTTAGCTATGTTTGAATAAAATCGGTTCAGCCGTCCAAAAGTTATGGGCGTTTTACTGTTTGAATCGGGGTGTTTTAGCAAGATATCGTGTCATAATTACGTGTTCAATAGATTGCCGATCGAAGCGTATCTACTATGTACTAGTTAAATTGAGAGCAGTGGTGGCCCAGTGGCCACCACTGCGCTGTGGCTGTGACTTACAAGTTGTAGGTTATGGGTTCGAACCCAGGCAGGCGCTTTACTTTGTGTAAATTATTTCATGTCCACTGCTCTCAAAAACGGTGAAGGAAAACATCGTGAGGAAACCGGCATGTACTAGAACCAAAACTTTGAAGACATGTGACATCCACCAACCCGCACTGGGCCCGCGTGGTGAATTACGGCCCATCCCCTCTCACAGAGAGGAGGCCTGTGTCCCAGCAGTGGGAACATTAATAGGCTGATGATGTGATGTGACATATAACAAATCTGTAGCAAATTCGTGTTTGTACATCGAATATATTTCCAAAACAAAATAGCCAGGGTGTTAAGGGATAACCAAAAATACAAATTTCCAGTATTTTTGGAATTTTGTCTGTTAACTGTTTATTTGTGCACACATCACGTAAAATGTACGAAACCAATGTAGATAACTTTTATACATAAAATTGTGAGTAACTTGAAGTATAATTTAGTTTTTGTTTCATCACAATCGATTCACACTATCAAAAGTTGGATGAATTTAAAGTGTTTAAGAAGTAAAATATCACAACACTAGTTAGAACAGCTATTACCGACTGTACTTTCATCATTTTCCGTAACAGCCAACAATAGTCATGTAAGGGAGCTTCGCGTTTCGCATTGCATTAAAATCATGGCTACCATAACCAGCCTAGCTCCACGCTCCGATCAAAAGTATAGAATCTGCGTGGGAGCTCCACAAGCTTCACGGAGCGACCTCAGTTTGCCTTTGTGGATGTTGAAAAACCATGACTTGGCATTACAGAATGACATGGGCGGTTGATTCCTCAACGCTGAAACAGCCTCTGCATAGTGGGCTGTTTAATATTAAATTGAGAGAAACACAATGAATACATAATTTCGACGATTTCATCTTCCATTTTTATTACCCCCTACCTTCACATAAACCAACTTACTCCCAAAATAAGACATCTTTTCGTACATAACCAAGTCCTACACTCGAAGCTCCCTTACTTGATGTCGTTATGTAAATAAGGGCTGACGTTAAATTAATTTATCTTCATTCCGTAGTACGCCACGTTGTTTAGTTTTGTCTTATGAAGCTATTTTAGGGGGTGCCGGCAACTCCGTGTATAATTCATTATCATTATATTCTCGTTCTGTTTTGTGAATGCAGTATGAAGATGGATCTTTGCTGCTTAGTTTATTACTAGCTGGTTTTAAAAAAAATGAGCTTTTTTATTTTTCTGTGTAAGAAGTTGCAGTGGTGGCCCAGTGGTAACGGCCGCGAATTACAAGTTGTAGGTCGTGGGTTCGAACCCAGGCAGGCGCTTTACTTTGTGTAAATTATTTCATCACCACTGCTCTCAAAACGGTGAAGGAAAACATCGTGAAGAAACCGGCGTATCCTAGAACCAAACATTCGAAGACATGTGACGTCCACCAACTCGCACTGGACCCGCGTGGTGAATTACGCTCCATTTCCTCTCACATAGAGGAGGCCTGTGTCCCCGCAGTGGGAACATTAAAAGGCTAATGTTGGTGATGATGATGAAGAAAAAGGTAAGAAACAGTACTGTGGCGATAACGGTTACCATAGATAGAAGATATGTTACCCTTGGCTGAAATTATCTAACACCCCAATTGCGTAACACAAATTCTATCACACCCGAAGGATCTTGAAGGAATTGGCTAATCTACAACTTCATGTGATTGAAAAAAACCGTCTTCGTGCCAACGAAAATAATAATGAACGTTGATTAATTACTAAAATGAATGGCACTTCCTTTGATTGTGTGAATTAGAGTTTGATATAATTGGTCACGGTTTTTTTTTCATGCGTACCAACGCTTGAGAAAAACTCATGGGGTTATTGTACACAGTCCGGAAAATAAGATTTGCAAAGTAGTCATTGTAGTTTTGTCTTATGAAGCTATTTTAGGGGGAGCCGGAAACTCCGTGTATATGTATAATTCATTATTCTCGTTATATTTTCTGAATGCAGTATGAATATGGATCTTTGATGTTTAGCTTATTTATTGCAAGTTTTTTTAAAGATAATATCATAATAACATTTTTTTTTTTTTCACCATATTTCATAATTTTCTGTGAAACTGAAAAGGTTGCTGCAATGAAGGATAAACAATTATTATAATTTTTTAAACACTTGAAGCAATAGATCAGGAACTTTCTTTGATTGTGACAAGAAGTGTCATTAAGTCTGTAACGCAATAAGGTTGCAGGTTTTGCTCATAGCTTGGTAATCATCGAACATAAGTTTTCTAACTTACTACTATAAGCGGCTACTACAGTCAGAAATGTAGCAGACAATAAGGTTAAAGTAGCAAAATAACTCATCGATTTCTTTGCATAAAAGGCTTTACTACTTAGTCGCCCATTCATTCCCGTATATTTTAGCAAGTCCTACATCAATTCTAACCTTCACAATATTTACCTGTATTCCCTAAAGAAAATTTTGCACACGAGCTAGCAAAATCTTAGGCTAATTTTCTACCACAGAAATGTTTACGGTACCCCGTTTGTGCTATGACTGTATATTTATAGTCACGTAAATTTCTCAACGAAACAATGAACCATCGTCAACACATGCACCCTCTAATATACCAACGAAAACACCAGCTAATGTTTACCGCGGCAGCAAAATAAACCAGCTTATAAATACATTGAGCAACTATGAGAGATACTATATTTGGACTGAAAAGGTGGAACAGAAGTTCTAGTCTATCTTCATGACGATGGTACATATCGGTTTTACTGGCTTCATGCTACGCCACTTCGACGATATCGACAATGGTAAAGCATAAGTTGTTTCGTATGCAAATTTTAAGGCACAGAGAGCAGGTAAGTAACTGGGACATAGACTGTGATGCAATTCCACAATCGCACTCTTTAGCTTTTGCATCGAAGAATCCCCACTTCACTAGATTGGCGTTGCATCGATCAATTTGAATTCTTTGTCGCTTCAGGAACTTCCACTAAGACCTCAGCAAAATTGACACTGCGAAAAGATGTTTATTAGGTGTACGCCTCCTAATAAATATCTTTTCGTAGTATCAATTTTACATATTTTTATAATATAATTTGACAGTTACTGGTAGGGGAAATAATAAAATTCTGGCAAAAATATGTTACTACCAATAACGCAAAAACAGTCGGTAACGGGAACAGAGTTCAAAAGAGATTGAACGTGCATCAAAAGAGATTGAATTTCTAAGAAAACAGAGCTGAGGGAGATCAAAACGTGTGATCGTTTTGCAGATTTCACTTTTTATTTGGTTGGATTTGATGGAATGGGTTGATAATTTTTAATGTATTTTATTTTTTTATTTGCCAGATAATATCATAATAGGTATTTATAAATAATAAATTATATAATTTTAAGTTTATTATTGTTTTTTATTGGAATATTTTTTCGAGACCGACAATATTTCTTTTTTAATTATGCAGTGGCACTTCTGCTGTTTATTTCTATTACTTGGGACTATTGGGCGAATCAGAGACGTGTATCTAGTTTTGTTTTGAAATATGCTATGTTTGCTCCCCCATACCCACACTTTTGTTAGTGTTACTATTTTGTGTACGATATGCGGATTGATTCGCTTGATAACTGCTGAACGCGTAATTTTAGAAATTACTCGTAGTTTCTGTTCTATTGGAAAGTTGACAACCATCCTAAGGAAACATTTCTTAAAGAACCTAATATTACAATACCATCGGGCTGTTATCGTTCCCTGGATCAATTTAGTAATAAATATTTTTTTTATATTATGAAATGCTATGGAACAGTAATTGAGTACCTATCACTTTGAGTACTTAATTTCCAATAACATCTGCCGCATAATAATTTTTCCAGGGGTACATAGTATATATTCTCGGGATAAAAGTGGTTTACTCATGTTTCATCCATATCCGTTCAGCTATTATAACGTAAAAAGGTAACAAAGTCAAAAAGATAATATATAAGATAAGTAATACAGTCAAAAATGAGTAATCATCGAATATTGTCATAATCTTTATGGCATATCTTTTAAGTTTGTCCATTTTTGGAGGAGGAAATAGACGAAAGCCAAATCTAGAAATAATGACTTTTTACTAAGGAAATTCGGTCGGAGCTCTCTGCCCGCACTTATTACATACCTCGGAGGGTAATGTGTTTATCAGCCTATGTATGTATGTTTCTATGTGACGTTATAGAGACCAAACACGTTGGCCGCTTTTGATGATTCTTACGTCAATCGATTCGTACTAATCTTGCGAGTGTCACTGGATACATCAAAATTGGAAAATAGAAAAATGGCAGCTTTTGGGCGCCATATTGTGGGGGCTCAATTATCCTTTTTCTTCCAAACTCATCGGGTGGTGTATCAAAATAAAGGGGTTTAAGAGGTTATTTCGAAAACACACACACACCAAATGTACAGAATACGAAAAAGAAATTGTAACTAAAAGTTATAAATAAGAAAAGTTAATTCAAAAAATCAAAAATCCCGTCTGCTTAAGAAGTGAACTAAAAAGACGTAAACAAGATGTTAATCATGCTGTGCAGTCGGAGGATACATCTGGTTTTGGACAATCAGCTCTATATATGCGAATATGTATCCTCCGACTGCACGGCATGATTTTCTTACATGGGTAAAAGGCGTGAGGTTTCCAACCAACATTGAGGTAACCAACACAACAACAACAATCCTTGACAAAGCGGAAGTAACTTATGTATCTGTTACCAACCAACATTCAGGTAACCAACACCTATTATCCTTGTCAATGTGGAAGTAACTAATGTATCTGTTACCAACCAACATTGAGGTAACCAACACCTATTATCCTTGTCAATGCGGAAGTAACTTATGTATCTGTTAGCAACCAATATTGAGGTAATCAACACCTATTATCCTTGTCAATACTGAAGTAACTTATGTATCTTTTACCAACCAACATTGAGGTAACCAACACCTATTATTCTTGTCAATGCGGAAGTAACTTATGTATCTGTTACCAACCAACATTCAGGTAACCAACACCTATTATCCTTGTCAATGCGGAAGTAACTTATGTATCTGTTACCAACCAACATTCAGGTAACCAACACCTATTATCCTTGTCAATGCGGAAGTAGCTTATGTATCTGTTACCAACCAACATTCAGGTAACCAACACCTATTATCCTTGTCAAAGCGGAAGTAACTTATATATCTGTTACCAGCCAACATTCAGGTAACCAACACCTATTATCCTTGTCAATGCGGAAGTAACTTATGTATCTGTTACCAACCAACATTGAGGTAACCAACACCTATTATCCATGTCAATGCGGAAGTAACTTATGTATCTGTTACTTTCGCATTAACGATAACAATAATAATATAAGAAATCATCGAGTATTGTCATCAACCATAAATGTTTTATACAAAAACTTGGCACGTAGTAACCAATATCTGCTAATGCATATTGCAATAAAAAACTTCTTCCTCCCTAATACGAAGGGGATCGCCTTATGGCTTATATATTACATTTTCCTCACTACACACAAATGGGATGCACACCATATGCTTAAATATTCCCCTCTTGAAAGAAAAGCTCCCCTACGTGCCATTAGCGCGGCATATAAAAGTGCTTGAAAGATCGGGAAATATTATATGAGGGACATTAGAACCCGTACTATGATGTATCATTTTATTTCTTTATAATAATGTAGCTTGCATTAAATCCATACTAATACCGCAGATAATAATTATAATACTAGCATACTGATGCCTCATCCCATACAAAGACACCGTGCCGACGTAACTAGCGTTTTTCATCTGGTTATACCTATTATTTTTTGTTAGTCGATCCCGTTCGGTTCCGTTCCACGTTCCACGCGATGGATAGATCACCATCTATATCCGTGGATCGGAACCGAACGCGATTGATGTACAAAAAATAATCAGTATAATCAGTACAGTACGTTGGCACGGTTTCTTTGTATGGGATGAGACATCTGTGTGCTAGTCTAGTATTATATTATTATTATCTGTGCTAATACTAATAATATAATAAGTGCGAAAGTATCTCTGTCTGTCTGTCTGTTACCGTGTTTTTATCACGGCAATCATCCTTTAAGTGGTGAACAGGAGGGTATAAGGTTTAATGGTGAACTAAATAAAACTAATAATTTCTTAAGTAAGGTGGCCCTATACACCTATAAAATTATGGCGCAATATAAAAAATAGGCAATTCAAAGTACTAATGCTACGCAAACGAAGTCCGGCGACAGCTAGTGTGACTACATTATGTAATGTGTCATCCATAGTACTTTCAAAGAAGTTAAAACAAAAAAAAAAACAATTTGCCAACTACTGTTGGGGTCAGCTTCCAGACTAAGCAGTTGTAGCTGAGTACCAATTTTTATATAGAGCGACTGCGCTGATGCGATAGGTACCCCTTTGGCAACACTGGTGTCAGATTTCTTGGATCCGACTCTCCGTAGTGACTGTTAAAGATCTACAAATGAATGTGACCCATCCACGGACCGACCTCAGAAGCGTTGCTTAACCTTGAAGATCAACCCATGCGGCTATTATTATTTAGAAACGAGTTCCTTTCAATCAAGTAAAATACCAACATCATCTTCCTGCCCTAGTCCCATGTTATTTGGGGTCAGTGCAACACGTTTTCTTCTTCCATACCGTCCTGTCCCCTGTCACGCTAACACTGACTCCCTTTTCTTTCATATCACTCCTCAAATAGTCCATCCATCGTTTCTTTGGCCGTCCCTCAATCCCCATCCATCCACATTTATATTCATAACTCTTTTAGTAACATGCGTTTCATCCCTCCTCATCACATGACCATACCGGGACATACAGAAAATACACCAACAGTTTGCCTTAAAATAATAAAATCAAGTTTCTTACGTAACTCGTTAAAAAATATCAAAACAAAATTCAAAGGTGCAGACGACAATAACACCTGTTGATTGACATAAAAGTCACTCAAATTATAACAAATTGATCAAATCAGGTTACTTCAAAACCCATTGTCAACTCCGTGGTCGGGGAAGATCCAAAGATCCCAAGTTTGCCCACCTCAACGATTAAGTTCAAATTAATTGATTCAAAATTGCAAAATGGCAAATCCGGTGGCAAGAAGTGTGCTCGTTGGGGTAAACGAATTTAAATAATTAGCCAAGTCTTCTTGGAAAGCTGAGGTTTTACCTTTCCGGATTGTCGCTTTTAAAGTGGGGTGAACTTTGTACGCGTGTGAATATTTACATGAGGTGTGTGGTGCCATTAAAGACCGATTACTGAAGGCAATTGGAATTTGTTTCGAAGAAAACGGAGGTAAACGGGTCTAATGTTAGTAATCTGGGTTAAAAAGGGGGATGATTTATGAGCTATGGGAATGTTAAAAATACATCATGAAACCTAAGGAAACAATCAGAATATTTTCTTTTTTATCAAAAATCTGTCATTGGTTTTGGCCAATCTAAAGTTTTCTATAAGATATTGCTCAGTGTAAAATGACTGTTACACTTATTTTTTATAAATATTTATCCTTTATTTTTCATGGAAACAAATAAATAAACAGAAAACACATGCCTTTCACAAACAAAACTATTATTCAGCAAGAAAACCAATAAATTCGATCTTCTCAGCGAAGCATACTATCTTCTAGTTTAGTATTCCTCTATGCTGACAGACGTGACAAGCATTTGAAGGTGACGTCTTAGCTTACACGTTTTGGCGCCAAGTTTTACTCCAAAACCTGATTGGTGAAGATGGAGTGTAGCTTACTTGGTTCAATATCAAGTTTGACAAAGCATTTTTACAAGGTTTTATTTAGTCACCTTTATCACCTATCCCGGTGACTGTAATCAAATCTTGCAAGATAAATTTCACTCACTGCCCAGTGCCCGATTGAGCTGAAAGTTCGCACACATGTTTGTTTCTCGTGACATTTAGGCATTTTTTTTATATAAAAGCTTATTTAACTAAAACTTTTTTTACAAAGAACTACAACCGACTTCCAAATAAAAACACTACAAAGTGAAAAATAACTTCCGGAATTGAAGTTATTTTTCACTTTGTAGTGTTTATATTTGGATGTCGCTTGTATTTTTTCTAAACAAGATTTTTTACTTTTCACTTTTTAGTTGTGGTACATAAGGGACCAGTTTGCTAAGTAGTACCTTTAATGCCCAAAGTGATGCCAGAGTAGATAAACCCAATAACATAAAACTTAAATAACTTCAGTTACGGAAGTCGGTGTATAATAGTAATGTTTCGCTGTGTAATATTTTGTTTTAGAAGTCAGTTAAATTTATCCGAAAAATTTTTGTTTGGTTTTTAATTTTACAACCTTTATAGTCCAAGAAAATTTGTCAAATTAGGGCAAGAATCTCGGAATGAGAGATGTTAGCTATAAAGTTGTATAAACCTTTATTTTGGGACTCTAAAACTTGACTCAAAACCTACATATCGTAGGGTGTCCGCGTCTACAGATATTCCAAGTATTGTAAAAAAGTTTATTTTTTACTTTTTAGTTGTGGTTAATAATGGACCAGTTCTATAGGTTAGGTACCTATAATGCCCAAAGTGAAGCCAGAATAGATTAACATGCAACTTAAACAAAACCAGTGGAATGAGAGTATACCAGGGTAAACTGTTCACACCTCTTTTTCAAATTTATCCGCGACCCAGACAGGCATCAGCCCTAGCGGACCCCGTCAATTTGCTGACATCTCTTTGAGGCGCGCGTGGAATAATACACGCCGTTGACTCGGGCATGGTCCTTATCGGACGGCTAGCTACCCATTACGCGCCGTCCGCAAGCCCGCGCCTACGGTGGCTGGGAATCTGCTTGCGACTCCCGACGCCCAGGGTCAGTCTCCTGCAGTGACTTGGAGCGTGAGGTCGCCTCCGTTGCATCTCCCTCACGTGTTCTGCCTCCTTCTTCGCGAGCATTACTGTGTACCCCTGTTCACACCTGCGTACCCCTTTAGAGCGTACCAGTATGATGTTATATTATGAAATGGTGTAAACAATAAACAGACAAGCGATTGCAGCTATCCACAGTGATTTGCCGTCATTTATTGAAGAGTTCTGATGTATATCTACGAAGTTCTTCATCAGATCTTAATGTAATTTAAATGGGACCACAAGACAATCACAAAAATTAATAAAAAAAATAATCATCAGAATCATTTCACCTAGTAAAAAGTTCTAAGGTACATTAAAAAAAAAACACAGTTATATTGATAACCTCCTCCTTTTTGGGAAGTTAGTTAAAAAGACAAGCTTTTTACTACTAAGAGTTTGAGTGACTAAGAATACATTAGATAAAACTTGTTGGTGACTGAATTACGTACTTACACGTGAGGATGCGAAAGTAAATACAGGTGATCCTTCAATGTGACAGTTTGGGCAACAAACAGATGGCCTACCTAATGCAAAGTGGATAGCTTGACCGATTTATTGCCAAAATAAACTGGCGTACTCACGAGACGTGTCGAGTATTTTATTATATCGTTTATCTTGTATTGTAATACTCGATACAGCAAGATGTCTATGTTTCATTTGGATTCATTATACTATGTCTAGATTATATGAGCTTGCCAGCACGTTCGTAAGAAGTTGGCAGTAGTATCGTAACAGTGATAATGTTTTCCAATTATCTGCTACCACTAACTGTTTATGTATATTCTTATAGGGTATTTAGCTTTTTTGAGTATACATTGTATGAATTTATAATCCTATGCATGTATAGCTTTGTATTTGAATAAACCTACATTATCGTGTTTTACATTCAATATTGCACCTACCACTATATGCCTCGGCATCACCCAAAAAGCAACTGATAGAAAATGCCTAAGGCATTAAGTCCGCCTCTATAAGTTAGTGCGCATAAAGTATTAAACAAATAAATTAATATTAATAACTTTGGATTAATAACATATAACATATTTTATTTCTACACAATTTACGTTGTTCCGAAATACTTATGACTTATTGCATTTCTTTCTGCTCTACCCCATACCTAATAATATATATTGAGCTTGTGTGTGTAACATGAGCGTAAAAAACGTGTAATGTTATTACTCCTCCTATCTCTCTCTTAATGTGTTTATTTTCTAATTCACCACTAACTATTGTTTTGCCCAACCAACCAAAAGTATCTTACTCTGCCACGGAAAACAAGGAAAAGGTTAAAATCGAGGGTAGTTAAATCCTCGTCCTTGACCCGTCGCAATATAAAGACCAGCTTACGAATCACCGATGACCTGAATGATAAGAATTGAGTGTTGAAAGCAGTAGTTTCGTACGATTTAATAGATTAGCCAGGGAACTCTAAATAGCTATACTGAAATAAGTAAAAACTTTGTCGGTTCATTGAAAAAAGTTACGTGATGCCTTTATAGTTTGTGGGAATGGGGTATTGTTTTGTTTATGTTTTGAGTAAGTGAAGTTGTATGAACTCGAAAGGGTTTATAATTATTTTTTGAAGGCATTGTTCGCTTTTTCTCTATATTGTCATAATTTGAAGGAAATGTCTCAGGTTTTTAGAGCAGTGATGGCCCAGTGGTAACAGCCGCGACTTACAAGTTGTAGGACGCCCAGGCAGGCATTATTTTATCACCAATGTTCTCAAAACGGTGAAGGAAATCATTGTTAGGAAACCGGCGGTGTGTCCTAGAACCAAAATTTTGGTTGCCACATAACCACCAACCCACACTGAGCCCGCGTGGTGTATTAGGTACGGCCTATTCTTTCACCCAAAGAGAGGAGGCCTGTGTCCCAGCAGTGGGAATATTACAAGGCTGATGATGATGGTCAGGTTTTTGATAATTTTATTACACATACAAGCAGTCCAAGATCGGAACTTTTCTATAACTTCAGCCAGGTTTTGGCGACCTGTTTGCCAAGACCGTTTCTGTACGTTTGTGTGCTTAAAGAACATACGTACATACATAAACTCACGCCTTTTTCCTATGTTGTAGTCAAAACTACAGAACGCCACCTGCTACGATCCTTACATGCTTCTTTTGCTTCAATCGCGTTCATACATCTAGCATACCGGTTATGAGTATCTTTCTGAAAAACATCACCAATAAGGCTTAAAGTATTAAATAAATAAGTTTCATCTAAACCCTTTTACCAGTTGAGGCGTATCTTTCACGTTCATAATATTACTTAGGTAGTAGGATAAGAAAAATAAATACGTTATGGCCACGTTTCATCTTCCAACAAGACCATGCAAATATTGAAATATAATTTGGTTCATCTACATTATTTTTCTAATATATTAAGAATAATAAAATATAGGCAATGTTTCTCTCTTTCCTTACTAACTCAATCACAATATCTGCCTAACCTCTTTCCAACTACTACTACCATAACTGATGAATTAATATTTTCCGTAGAGCCCAGAATGCCTGTCGGACCTCTGGTAAGACTTTCGATCAGAAGACATAATGATATCGTATCGATTGTCAAAGACTTAAAATTTACTTAATATTTATTTGCAAACTGTAACTGTAATCAACTGAAACGTGTTTCCGTAGCACGAAGGTGGTGGTCTCGATATATTTGTAATGTATTGTGGAATGTCCCTAAATTATTATCATGATAATACTTGGGTATAATGCAAAGTTTAGCATAACTGTCATTTGGTCTAATTTGTTTTGGCATAATTTTAGAGTATTTTCTAATGGCATATTATTATTTGAAACTAAAAAATAAAAAAAGATGTACTTACGTTATTTATTTTAATTTGGGAATTACTCTATTGGATTAAGTTATGGTGTGGTGAAGGTAGTCCTTGGGCCTCCATTGAGCCGCAAACACGTTTGTTTTTACCCGACTGCAAGGAAAGGGTTATGTTTTTCGCGCGTATTTTGTATGTAATTTTCTTTATTACGTAATATCTTTCAAACTGCTGGCAGCATTTATTTAATTAAGAAGACATCGTTAGATACCAATATCTTGTCCGCCCAAGTGTTTTTAGATAGGTGATATTAAAAAAAAACAAACATGGCAGGTTTTGAGCGCCATATTGTGCGAGACCCATTTTTTTTTTCTTCCGTACCCATCGTGTGGTGTATCAAAATGAAGGGTTTTAAGAGATGATTACAAAAATGTATACCATTTATATGTTTAAAAGAAATTCGAAAAAAAAAGTTATTTTAAAAATCTAAAGCCCGACTGCTTCAGAAGCTAACTAAAAAGCTGTAAACAAGAAATTCATGCTGTGCAGTCGGAGGATACATATTCGTGAACTGGCTGGTCCCCTGATCCTCAGATTGCACAGCATGATTTAGCAGGGTTTCTGATTTTTATTATGAGTTGTATCGCAAATATGATTATGCGTTTATAAAATTAAATATCTTACGTAAGTTCTTATTATGCCAACTGTATTTATGGAAAAACTTTAATGCCTAATAATATTATGCGTAATGATCATTATGCTAAATTTCGTTTGGCCAATGTAAATTATGACTATATATTGTATGCTTATCGCTAGTAAACCTTGGGGCCCCACCTTGGCAAACGTTACTTAACCCAGAAGATTTTCCCGTGCATCTATTATTACTTACCGACGACCTCCTTTAATAAGTAATCCAGTCAACCTAAGAGAATCTAATCAAAATAATATGCTAAACGAGGTCTCTAAGAAATTAGTTTCCAATTTCAGCCCTCTCCCAATAAACTTTACCTATAAAACATAACCAAAGCT
The DNA here is from genome assembly GCA_945859665.1 of Anorthoa munda. Lineage (NCBI taxonomy): Eukaryota > Metazoa > Arthropoda > Insecta > Lepidoptera > Noctuidae > Anorthoa > Anorthoa munda. Next base: position 28,912,786 of record OX243902.1, on the reverse strand, counting down.
GCCAATATTTATGTTCCCAGAACTTCACCACAATAGTGGTTCAACAGGTAGGGTTTTAAATTCACGAACTGCCGATCGGTGTCACCCCTAGGCTGTATCACTTGCAAGTCTGTGAAGCTTATTATTCGTGGTACATCCCGGCTCCATACATATTTTGTAGTTGGCTGCAGTGGCTGCAGTGTGCTGGCTTTTTGAGGTAATTTTAGTAGAATTTTACACGGACATCCTCATGATTCATATGTACGAGGTGATCTGGCAGAGAACCATAGTTGTTAACATAGCTCAGAGAATAAGCAAGCTGAAGTGGCATAGGCCCACCATATTAGACGTAGAACTGATGTCCGTTGGGGTAGACGGATTCATCAGTGGAGACCACGAACTGGTAAACGTAAGGTAGAACGCACTCAGGCTAGGTAGAGCGACGATCTTTGCAGGGTGGCTGGGAGCAGCTGGATGAGAGTTGCCGAAAATCGAAGCAAATAGCGTACAATTGAATTGGAGAGGCCTACATCTGTCTAACAGCGGACTACTATAGGTTGATGATCAATCAAGTAGGTAGCCAAACCGACGCCTATGGACATCTGCAATGCATACTAGAAGTTATCACTATTATAATATATATATTACACTATTACACTATTATATATAATATTTCTTCTACTTCTAGATGTAAGTATTTCCTAATTAATCGTCAAGGTATTAGTCACTCCTATTCTATCCAGATGTTAGATTCTACTATAATTGTCCAGGAAAATTAGGGGTTTCACGTCGGAATGAGAGATAGAGCTATAAACTTGAATAAACCTTTATTTTGACACCCTAAAACTTGACTCAAAACCTACTTATCGTAGGGTGTCTGCGACTACAGATATTTCAAGGTCAAAGGCCAAAAATAGTGTTTTTACACATTTATTGCAAATATCCCGTTTCCTATGGGTTTTATGCCTTTTTTGTAGAGGATAAAATTTTCTACAACTTTTTGTAAACATTTTTTTAATATCTTGAACCATTTTCGAGATAGAGCGCGGTTGTCTGTCTGCGCAGTGTTTAACTATTTAGAGTATCATTCATCATCATGTATCATCATGGTCTACCTGTAGTCCCGATTAAAAACACGCAGTGTATATAAATTATTGATAAATGTATGATTCTAAATAATTTGCATTTTTTATTATCTATTACGTTAAAATTAATATTTTTTGCTACTGGTGTAATTATAAAGTTATTAAGGGAAATACCTTAATTATTTTTTTATTCTAATCTTATAATTACTTCCTAAGTAAATGAAAAGAAAAGAATTAAATATTAAATTTTTGTTTTTTTATTGAAAAATATCATTTTATACATTTATTAAAATTAAAATGTAACAAATTGAATTATAATAAGAACTACAAGTTCTAATTTCAATTTACTTCTTCTTCATCATCATCGTCTTCCAGTTGCTGTAAAATTTCAAATCGTTTTCAGGTTGAGACCGACAACCGAACACAAAGTAATTGTTTGTTACAAAGCAAAAAATAACTTTGTGTTCAGAAGTGGGTTTATTTGTTTCGGAATACATTTTTCTTTTTTTTTTCTCTTTTTAGTTTTGGTACCTATAACAAGAAAAATCACATTATTAAGGATAACTTAAAAACTACTCGTCAGATCCTGATCAAATTTAAATGAGAAAAAAAGAGAAGAACCAGCTTTCAAATAATAGAAGAATCATCAAAATCGGTTCATAATTAGCGGAGTAATTGCTTAATAAACGTACAAAAACATACAGTAGAATTGAATACCTTTTGAAGTCGGTTGATAATTATTTCATTACTCAATTCGCTCTGTTTAGCTAACAAATAATTTATTCAGGTTTGACTTATGATTACAATGACTGATCAAGTTAGAGCTTTGTTTCGATAAAGTTAGTTTGTTATTTCAACAGCCAGCGTAGCGTAGTTTAACTATGTAGTTCCCGTTTGTACGCCTGTGCTTTCGTAACTTTTATTTGTCTGTAAACGAAATGTATGTTATTTCGTCAGAATTTCCGAATTCGTGAAAACGGACATCATTTTACATTCAGAGGTTTCTGGAAAATACAAAATTTTGTAACATTCAAAAACTGTTGCTTTGTGGTAGGTGTATAATTATCCTTATTGGTTTAATCTTTAAAAAAGCTTGTGTGTTTTGTAAAATATAGTTTTTTTTTTATTTAGTCTTTGTTGTCCCACAACTGGGCAAAGACCACTGCATTTTCTATAAAATATAGTATGACGATTTAAATCCTCATCATCAGCCCACAGCAGTCTACTAATGGACAAAAGATTAAAATCGCGCATCATTCAACTAGATAAATTCAAATCAATAATATCATTAAAAAAATTAACCACTTATTGCCTCCCAACAGCCGAAGTTGCTTAACCTTATGTCGTATCAGTGCGAACTTCTTAAGACTTGCTTAAAGCAAGAAGATAGCCATATTTTCCTATTGTTTTCATACTAAGCAAACTGACATTCTATAAGCCTCCCATCAGAAAATTCAAAATGTGAGGTAATGACCATGAGACACTTTTGTAGAAAAAGTTATGACCAAATATTTTAACTTTTGCGCTGATATCACCTTGTCTAAGGCCGCAAGGCTGTCGTATGAATTTTACTACATGTACGCTAATTCATTGCATTTAAAACTACATTAAAGCACATAAGTAAACACTACTAACAATGACTGCAACCCATTTGAACAACATACCACCCACGCTTCTCCGAGCAAGGACCCGACGACAACCCTCACCGCAAACTACTTGTGCCCGCATTAGATATGTCAGATTCCATAATAGTTCCTTGTGTAGCGCTGACCCACTGATGACCCGCATTTAGTGCAAATTCTGTTTAAAATCACGAAAAACATTTAGTAGATGACTTACGTACAACTGTTATTTGCAATAATGCTTTTCTGTTTGTCTGTATCTGCACCATTTATTTCATTGGCTTCTGCAAAATTGCACAGGTTAATTATAAATTATAAACTGGCCAAGGGCGAATCGGACTCGCACACTAAGGGTTCCGTACCACTATTGCTAAAACGACAAAAAAATCACGTTTGTTGTATGGGAGCCCCACTTAAATATTTATTTTATTCTGTTTTTAGTATTTGTTGTTATAGCGGCAACAGAAATACATCATCTGTGAAAATTTCAACTGTCTAGCTATCAGGGTTCATGAGATACAGCCTGGTGACAGACCGCGGAGTCTTAGTAATAGGGTCCCGTTTTTACCCTTTGGGTACGGAACCCTAAAAACCTTTGTTACTTTATAATTAGCAAAGGTTGACTAGTAGAAAAGGTCCATGGCATATAAAGTATACAAAATCCTTTTACTAATATAAACGCGAAGGTTTTTGGACAGATGGATGTTTGTGTCTTTTTCACGCAAAAACTACTGAATGGATTACAGTCAAATCAGAATAATACATAGGCTTTAATTTATCAATATAAGTTGCATCAAAATCCATTCAGTAGTTTTTAGTTAGTGCAAGTACAAGTGCGGAAGCTACAGTTATATAAATAAAAGAAGACCAAGTTGTATCACATCAATTAGCCCGGGTATCGAGCATTACAAAGTTCAGGGTATAAGATTATTTATTTGAAAAGCATTTTTTAACTTGTACTGTATTTATTGAGTTCTAATTCTAAGCTAACTGACGCCTTCAGGTACACATTCCCGTACTTATCAATTCAAATTCAAATATATTTTCAAATATATTTATTGGAACAAGAAACAGTTTACAAAAGTTTGAGTTCGTTAACAGCCGCATTAGTATGGAGTACTGTGACGCAGCCATTAGCGCCCACCTCCAAGAAGGGAGACGACAGCATTCCAGGTATATATATTAACAAGAAAAAATAACAACAAAATATTTAAGTATGTAAGATTTTGTGGAATAACAATATAAAAAATATGCAAAAAATAAAAATAAAATAATCTTAAGCACTAATTATACTTTTGCATGTGAGTCAATTCCCAAACACATTCGATGAGACAATTTTTGCAATAAATGAAATGTCTTTTGGCCGTACTGGCTAGTGCAAAAATCTTCGTGCTTACTATGCGAGTGTTGTTTAAAAACTTAATTCCGTAATCTCACTACCCATCAGAAGTCGTGTCAAACATACATAAACATCACGCTGCGTAACAAAAGAGAAGGTAGGAAGCAACTAGAACACTTAATGACCTCCACGCCAACTTTAATAGACAGTTCGTTACATTTCTCGGCATCACGCAAACCCGTGGCACCCTTTAAAACCGTTTTAATTCCCACTTGGTGATAACCAGTTGTTAGCAACAAGTTGAGAATTCAATTAATAACTGTTGATGGTGTTGATGAAGTTGTTTTGTTGATTTGATAAGAGGTAGACCGCAACCATGTGGAAGCAAGGTCATGGGCAAACCATGAGTTTTAGGGTCCGCTGAAAACTTTTTTGATATACAAATAAACTGGTCGTAATTCCGGAAAAAGACACACGATCAAATAAAAAATAAACATTGATATCATAATAGGGATGTTTCTTAGGCAGAAAAATGATAACTCCATTAAGTCCGTCAGTGAGATTATCAAATAATATTTGACCCGTATTTTTTTCTATATCAAATAAATAAAACCTGCCAAAGATAAAGCGCATCAAAGTTCAGGAGTGGAGGCTTGTGACGTCACTTTGTCATTATAAAGTGTAGCACACCGTGACGTCACATGATATTTTAACGCGCTTTATCGTCGCAATTTTTTTTCATGTGATAAAAGGATAAATACGTGTCCAATATCATTGGTTATCTAACTGACGGACTAAATAGATATTTTTTTCAACTACCCTATTTATATGTATGTTAATTGTTAGGTTTTTCTATGATAAATACATCTTTTATTTGTTAAGAATTAAATTATTTATATTTAACATCAAATAGTACTTAAAAGTTGTTAAATTGATTATCCTAGAAAATATTCGAATGTCAAATGTCGTCACATCGAATGACGGTTGTCGATTGCAGGGGAATTGTTCGGACACGAGGCGCGTGGAGTCAGTTCGTCAGTCTAGTCTGGGCGGGTTTGGAAGCAAAGAGTAATATAATAATACTTGGAAGATTGTACTGTTGACCTAAGTAGATATATTGTATGGAGTTGATGGTAACTTAGTGTGAAATGGTAAATAAATAATAGTTCAAAGTCCAAACTGTGTGTTATTGCTGAATTACCAACTACACGTAAGTATTATCTATTCTTGAGTATTTTTCTATCCTACTGACCTACCGCTTTGTACTAGCTCTGTTGTCTATTTAGTGATCTATTACATAATGGACTTTAAAAAGAACATAAATAAATTCTAGCTCTAGACAAAATCACATTATATCAGCGGCAACTCCAAAAAGTCAAAATTTATACCGCTCATAGAACTTGATCAAGACCTTCTTGTCTGTTATGACATCAGAAAAGCTGCATACTGCATGCTGTGGCAAAATTATAAGTTAATCAGCATGAATGAGCTTAAATATCTTCATTCAATATAAGTTCCTTTGCAAACACGTTTATTTCTTTGAATTCAAAACTCTGTTAATTTTACCTGTTTCACAAATAAATAACCACTTTAACTCTTTTCCAAGAGGTTATCTCAATCTTACGCAGCCAACTAAAAGGGTAAACACGTTACAAGTCCTCTGTGAGCTCAAGCATTTATTCTGTTCTCGGAAAAGTGCAAAAACACGTCCACTCCTAGCTTTATAAAGTTGGTTAAAAACAGTTACTCGTGACTAGCTACTTTGGTGCTGCTCTAGAAGGTTTCTGATCAAGATACAGTAAAACTAGCTGAAATAAATACTACTATTTTTTTTTTCAAGATAAAACGGTCCATTGGAACGGTCATAGCACAAACATTAGCAGAACTTATATAATACGAAAAAGAAACTGTCAGGTGTTTCGTTCTTGTGGAAAACTCTATGAAAATAAAAGAGACATAGACAAACGCTACTCAAATCTTGAATGTCAGAGTGACAACTTATCAGTCACTGTGGTAGTCTTTCAGATACTAGCTGTAATAAAAAAAAATCGTTTGTTTTGTTTTTAGCAGAAAGAATTTGAAGAATTATCTTCATGAACCATGGCGTGTGTGGCTATCAGTTGCAAGAGTAGAATGGACGTATTATCAGGAAATAATCAAAAGATAACTTCCCACAGATTTATAAAGTTATCAAGTAGCATACTGAAATCATTGTGCAGGGGATTCATTCCATAGGCTGTCTAGAATAAAGTAATCTTAGTTTTAAATACGTCGAGGAAGTAAAGTTTCATTTAAACCATTCTATTTAGTGAATTAATAAATTTATTTAATTACGGTTTCCAACGTAATAGCACAAAACAGAAAGTATACAGAAGAGCCAATCCGTTTCGAAAATTGATACCCAAACTTGACATACTCACTAGGGTTGCTACTATATTGATTCTGAATTTTAAAAAGGATTAGATATTATAAGTTTACAAACACAAATACATCGATTCGTCTAAACATACATCACATCATGATTACATGCCTTAGTTAGAGGGTAGACAGAGAATCGTATATATCCATTAAAGATCACAACTCCAAAAACGACGAAGATTGGTGGGTAACAAGACGTAACAATGGTGTAATATAAGGATCCCACCAAAAACTTAAAAATATCAAAAGGTACCAAACTCGACAAAAACATAAAAATGTGAAAAAAACGCCAAGTTCGACGAAGAAGAGTTGAGATCTAGAAGAGTGACAAGTTTCATAGCCTTTCGTTTCGACGTTTTTCAATACAGTTGTGGGAAACAGTAAAAACAAATCAAAGAATTACATTTGTTTTTTCCACAAAATAAAATGATCGTAATTCGTCATATATCTTTTTCGAGATTTTGGGGGCAAAATTTCATCTTGCGCTATTTCGCCTCATAAAATATCGGGTTGAGTTAATTCCATTTCATTGACAATTTTTTTTTATGTGAAAATAATTAAAATAAAACTGGTAATTAAATATATTAAACAACCATTTAAAATACTTTTGAGAATTCAATGCTAAGATGTACGGACTCATTCATTTTTCCTCGTATAAAATCTATCCAATTTTATTCTATGTATGAAAACTGCTTGCTACTAAACTTTTATAAATTGACTTATACTTTTAAAACTCAACTGTAAAAATAATGATCGAGCTCGTAAAAACAGCCACGACCGCGTATCAGAAAAATGCCTATGCAAAAGATTTAATTTTCGAATCATAATTATAGCCTCTGAAAGTACGCCATGTTTAACAACTGTATTGAAAAATACATTACCTCTATGGGTGATTTCAATGCACAGATCGGGGCATCGGTAACGAACATTAGCATTTAGTTGCTGGAAAATATGGTTATGGAACCACCAGCACTCGTGGAACGAGACTCATTCAATACGCATACGAATAAAACCTCAAAATCATAAACAAGATGTTCATGTTAACACTTAATCGATCTCTCCAAAATAAACATACAAAAAAACAGAGTATGGTCATCTTATGACTACACACACAACCACAATTACTTTCAAAGTACGAAGTATCGTCGTCAGTTTCGTTTGGATAAGACCACATAATGCAGAGAGCTGCAATCCACCAGAAATCCACGATAAGAAGCAGGCGCACTTCTCTGACACGCCATTAACAATGAAAACATTGAACGAGCAAGAAGCTATAAAAGGTGCCAAAAATAACATGCACTCTATACTGGAATGTTTAAAAGTTACTAATTGAATAATATAGAATTTATCAGAAAAACCGCACAGTTAATGAAAGAAACCAATGACAAAATAAGCCAAAACTGAACAAAAACGATAAAGAAAACTTCACAAAACACCAACACAGAAATAAGGAGGTGCTCCCCATAGAACAACCACTATACGTACAAATATATCTATAAAAAAAATTACAAATATGTATGAGATTGTCAAGTGCTATTGCAGTACACAAAATTGATCCCCACACTTTTGTATAGTCACCGCTGACATCGAATGACCCTCTGTATAGCACCTGTCAAGAAATATATCCATCTCTAATACACTGGTAGTGTGCGTGTGAATCCTGAATGGCGATCATGAATATAGCTACGGTTAATTATGCCAAACTATATAACCAACCAGATTCATTACAGCAAACTGGTATGATTAACCAAAGCGGGGAATAAATACTCCCCTGTACGTGAAACCCTACAACAATCAATGAAGATGAAACCAGAGAAGGGCTATCAGATATATCAGGCAGGTTCATAAACAATTGTAGGAGAATGGGCTGTAATCCAATTATGGAAATTTGACCAAAAGCTCATTAGCCACATGATATATGCGACCGATCAAGAAAAACACTTGCTTCTTACAAGGCCCTTGTCAATTGTTAACTCGTTCAGAGTTATTGACCTAAACGGGTAACTTATATCGAGCAGCGACGTTAAGGATTTTCTGGCATCCAATAGCTATGACTATACCCACCGAAAAGAGCCTCTCAAGAAGAATCTTTACCACAAAACCAATATTGCCAATTATAAGTTGGTTCAGCGTTAGTGACCCAAACAGGCGACTCATTAGACATCAAAACAAAGACTTGTGCTCGAAGTCCAACTGCCATAAGATACAAAACAGAAATAACTTTTCAAAAGAACACTCGATATTAAACTGCCTTTTGCTAATTCAAAAATATTCAGATTCAATGACCTAAATATGCAAGCAATTGGGCCCCAAGATTACTACCTTTTTCTTTTGGCACCTAACAGCCACAAGACACACGCCACCGAGAAAAGTCCACTCAAGAAGCCTTGTTACAAGACAACTATTGTCAATAGTTAGTCCGTTTAGAGTTAACGACCCCAATAGGAAAACCAGTCGAACACCAAACTCAAAGGTTTTTAATTAAGGGTCACTACATTTACAGAAACACGGCTAGCGATTACGTCCAAACCCAAAAAAGCAAAATTCCAAGTAAGTCAATAGACGACATACCAGAATTTAAATGATATCTACTTAATGGATCACATTTAGAACCCCGTAACTCCTCACGTGTCAATTATCCAGAAAAGTCATTATAATAAGTAATATTCAAACTGAAAAGATTCATCCGACATATCCCAGCGCTACTGGGGCGAAGGACAGGCTTAACGTTTGGTCTAATGGAGCAGACTCTTAAAACATTGTTCCTAAATAGGCATATTAGAGTCCAATATTTTAAAGTGGACGCTTATGGATTTATAAAACAATGATTGAAATGCACAGTACTAATGAAAGTAATTAGTTGACAAAATACCAGAATTCAAATGACTCACATTTAAAGCTCTCTAGCTCCTCAAGTACCCGTATTCCATGAAATATCCCCCCGAAGAGATCTATCTAACGACACATATCATATTGCTACTGGAATGCGACAAAATTGTCTATTGCCCTTTGCAAGGACTGTACTATTAAGACCCATCATGCTTCTATGGAGCAAAATATTAGAAGAAAAAGTTGTGCCGATTTCAGTAATCATCCTGTTGTACAAAAGGTAATCCAATGGGTATTGGGCATTATCAATAAAGAAGCCATATCAGCAAAATCACATCAAAAATGAGGTTACGACTAAATAAATCACACATCTAAGCAAACAGATCTCCCTCAGCAAAGCTAGAAATATGGAACAAGTCTATAGAAAATTGGAGTAGTAGAGTCGGTAAAAGATTAACGATCTCTTAGCTATGAACATCCAGGCTGCTGCTGTAGTAGCTTTTTGTTGTGATCGACTGGACTGATATGCCTTGGGCTCAGACGTCCTGAACTGCGTTACCTTGGGCTGTGGCGTCCTGGACTGCGTCACATTGGGCCGTGACATCCTGGACTGCGTCAGCTCGGGCCGTGACGTCCTGGACTGGTGCGCCTTGGGTGGCGCCTCACGAGGCATGATGTACATACAATAAATAGAAATGGTTTAAGAATAACTAAAGTACACAAAATAAATTTGAAAATTTATGCAGGGTATTTTGAAAATATCTCTGAAACGGTGCGTCCGAGCTCTAAAATAACCAAATTTTCACAATCCTTTATAAAACCCCGCTTAAGGGACAAGATACTAAGCCACAATATTTTTTTTCTTATTTTTTTCTACCCTCGTATTTTTAAAATACATTAAATATAGTTTTAATAAGACATTTAAAACTGCAATTTAATAAAATCGTAATCAAAAGCACTTGATTTCGTAGTAGGCGCGTACATCTCACTTCTGAAATGTAATAGATCACTAGATAGACAACAGAGCTAGTACAAAGCGGTAGGTCAGTAGGATAGAAAAATACTCAAGAATAGATAATACTAACGTGTAGTTGGAAATTCAGCAATAACACACAGTTTGGACTTCGAACTATTATTTATTTACCATTTCACACTAAGTTACCATCAACTCCATACAATATATCCACTTAGGTCAACAGTACAATCTTCCAAGTATTATTATATTACTCTTTGCTTCCAAGCCCGCCCAGACTAGCCTGACGAACCGACTCAACGCGCCTCGTGTCCGAACAATCCCCTTCCAATCGACAACTGTCATTATATGTGACGACATTTGACATTCGAATATTTTCTAGGATAATCAATTTAACAACTTTTAAGTACTATTTGATGATAAAAATAAATAATTTAATTCTTAACAAATAAAAGATGTATTTATCAAAGAAAACCTAACACTTTATCACTTATTACCACCTCCCCGGAGCTTCGTTTTCGTGGACACAGAACCCGTTTTCGGGGTTAAAACAAGTACCAGCTTTCAAATAAAAAAATGTGCTCCGTAGGACTTAGGATATTTGTTTAAGTTTCCCTGTAAATTATCAGTGAGGCCGTTTATACCTCAAAATATAAATTTATTAAAATATTCGTTACGATTTTTAAAACAAGAAAGTGTTTTAATTTATTATTTAAGTAAAATGATCAAAAACTCTGTTGTATTTAAAAAAATAATAGACCACTGATGGATTAGAATTAGAATTCATCGATTGCGACCTTGTTTAAATGCACTATTATTGTATTTCAATATGAAGGGAATTCACATTTTTTTAAATACATGATGGAAAAACATGTGCAAAGCATTGAACATATATATTTAAAAATTCTTTCAAAAGATTGAATGACGTGGCAAACGCCAGCGCTAGCACTCTTGACAGCCGCGTCTGAGCTCGGTCCAATATTGCCTATTATTCCTTGTAAAATCGTAATGTCAATGTTCAATCATAATGGCGCTTTGTTCGTAGTGGCCTTTCTGTCTGCGGCGCGCCGCCGCTTACGTACTTTGTGGTAATAGGGATGTTTCCTGAATATTTATTAAATGGTATTTAGTCCGTCAGTGAGATTATTAAATAATAGTGAACCCGTATTTTTTTGCTTCTTCAAATTGACAAAGATAAAGTGCATCAAAGTTCAGAAGTGGGGGCTAGTGACGTCACTTTGTCAGTATAAAGTATAGCACACCGTGACGTCACACGTAATTTCAACATACTGTATCTTCATATTTTTTTGTTTACGTGGCAAAATAAAAAAATACGTGTCCAATATTTTTAGGTTATCTAACTGACGGACTAAATTGATATTTTTTGTCAAATAACCTATTGTCTGATTTGGTAAACTAAGGGCAAATAGCTTGCTTTGTTTAGTGGAGTAATAAGTAAGTACGGCATTGACATATGAGTCAATACCGGAGTTTTCGGCGGGATTTTTTCGGGTGAAGGTCAGCGGCTGTTAATTTTATTTGCAGATTGATTCCTAGTGTATAAAATTGGTGTAGTTTTTGTGTCTCAACTGTCTACGCAAATTGACAATATGTGGAAATCATTGACAGAAGTGATCTTGGGATAGTCGAGCGGAGAATTTTATTGTAGTAATGACTACTTCCGCAAAGCTTACTGGGAAGCCTGACTCAATACAATTTGCTGCCAAATACTCCAAAAAACTTTAGAATATATTACATCCGCATTCTAATGCATACTAATGTATAAAAATACAAACCGATGACTAGGCAGTATGGTCTCAGACCTAAGCCTGTTCCACCAGGGAAAAACTAAAAAAAAAAAAAAAAATGGGTCAATAATACCGTACCTATTTATTACTCTGACCGTAATGTTGAGTATTCATCTACATCTGGCTAACTATAACAGTTCGGAGGAACCCATAATAGACAGAAATACACATAATTGAATAGACAGACCAACACTAATAATACCACCCCGGCCTTGAACCTTTTAGTACGGAACTCTTAAAATTGTAAAGAATATACCTATATAATCAGCCGTATTACGTCCACATTGTGAGTAGTTATAATAGATCATAGTACTCGCCTCCTACGCATGGTTTGCTATGTGTGGGTCGCGGTGATGTCATCACGAAAATGTTATATACTAGTCAATAGTCCATAATATCAGTAATTTGATGCTATTTACATAGGTGACATTTAGTGTGGACATGATTACATAGTTTTATTAAAGAGATGGATGGGTCTAAGTAGTAGTAAAGCTAACTTGGGAAATAGTTATTCTCAGGAAATTGATTACTTACCTTTCTCTGCCGTTCATTTGATTGGTAGGTATGTTTCCGCTCAGCATAAATCCGTTCTGAGAATCAGTGTGGGCAGATATATGGGTCATTTTGATGCATAGGGCTAAGTATGAAATATAAACTCACAGGGCTAGATTCTTAATTATGAATTTGGACTAACAAGAAAGTCTCAAACCCTACTTCGATTCAGACTAAAGCGAGTATGGCAAATGATCAACTTCAAATTCTTAATTTACACGTCCCAGAATTTACTTACGGATAAAATTCGATCAAAGTAGGTGAACATTATCGCTTCCTAACAAAATAATCCAGGAACTGGTATTAAAATAAAATACAAAAAGCAATTTAAAAAAAAATGCAACGTATAAAAGCGTATATTTTTTTTCTTAGCCTTATTTAGGAAGCATGATCGTCTCCTAAATAAATGAAACATTATCGCTCATATTTATTCCCGAAATACTCCGTCAATTTGATAAAAAATAAGGTACAAATTTTGCTCAGCGACGACAAAAATTATGGTTGTGGGTGGTCGGGACACAAAGTGTTGTGGTACATAGGTAGGCCGTTCATCCCACGCAAAGAACAATGGCGAAATCTAAGCTGACTAAAATTTGAGCGTCTGAAAGTGAGTTGTATACGAAAGACATTCTATTAATTGTTTACGTTTTTTAAAGTATAATTGGGCTGGTTGAAAACGGATAAAAAATAACATAGTAAATAAATAGTTATTTGATTTTTTTGTTAATTTCTTTAGCCTAGTCTTGCCATTATGTATTTTATCTGCTAAGTGACAAGTAGTAACTATGTTAAGTAATAATATAATTATTGTATTTATTGCAGTAAATGAGTTATATATATCTGAGTACAATACAGTTAAATATATCTGAGTGTAGATGTTCCTTGCAGGTAGGTAAGAATATTGTATTGTAGTAGAAATAAATGAATTGCTTTCAATTAATGATTGGCAAAAAGACTAGTACCCAAGTCTAAAAAAAAATAGCTTGGTTGTTGACGACAAACTTTTGATACACGTCAAAGTCGCTTAGTTTAAATAAATAAACTCTTTCCAAAGAGCATATTATTCATTTCATGCTGAAATAACTAGGTAAGGGAAATACTAATGCGATATTCCCCTTTTACTTCCACGAAATTGAATAATATTACCTATTAAACACATTATTAAAAGTTACTCAGACATAACCTACAAAAGTTTATGACTGAATATCTATTATTCTCTACATTCTCGAACAAAAATTCTTGCACAAACTAATTCAAAACATCGCCCTGAATTAAACCAGATATTTTTCATTTAATGACGTAGAAATTTAACCTCAGCTAAAACAATGTATGGGCTCCTGCCATTGTTCTTTGTGGCATCCGGCATCAACGGTATACTTTATCAGATAGATGTGCAGTATGCTTTAAAAAGCGTGTGTTTGACTGCTGCTGTACATCTAGCGTACCTACAGGCCAACATGTTCGCCCGTACCGCCAATGCCCTGCGTTCCCGTTCAACATCACCATCGTCCTTAAGGTGCAATGAAATGCCCCAAGTATTTGAACTGATGTACCCGATGAATCGGGACATCGTAAATTTTTACTGGTGGCACATTCACTGGTGCTTCAATCCTGAGTTTATTGCATTCGTGATTCTTTCCCTTAGGATAATTTCCAACTTTCACGAGGGTGAAACCGCCGGTAGAAGCCAGTATATAATACATACCAATACCTCAAGTAATTTAGCAATAACAGGAATCTATACAAAAATCTTCCGAATCAAGCATTTTCTGCTAATCTCAGATTCGTTTCGCCGCTATATTTTATCATAATTCAAATTCAACATTTATTACATGAAAACTTATTGAAAAATAAGTACAAGAGTACTCTTATCAGGATCTGATTCCTAAGAAATCTTCTCATACGATTTTTTCCTAAAATCCAAGCCACATTTAACGCAAGATACATTGTTAATATAAGGCAACTGAAAAAAAGCCTAATGCTAAGTTAGAACGAAATTTATAATCGCGATTGCATAAAGCAATTGTTCTATGTATTATCACTCTAGCAATAGCTAATACTAAGTAATATTATTTTTGATATTTTGTACACTGGCGGACCGATCGATCTTCAAGGTTAAGCCACGCTTTCCGATGTCGGTCCGTGGATGGGTGACCATCTTCACATACCGAGTTTCTTCGGTGCCTCGAAAAGCACGTTAAGCCGTTGGTCCCGGCTGTCATTTGAAGATCTTTGACAGTCGTTACGGGTAGTCAGAAGCCTGAGATCTGACACCAGTCTAGCCAAGAGGTATCGTGTTACCCAGTTACTGGGTTGTAGAGGTTAGACTGACAGACTACCCCAACATAGTTGGGAAAAGGATAGGCATATGATTATGATTTTGTACACTAACATCCCTAAATTCTTCTCCTATCGTTCCAGTCCATCCATAGGTTGTCTGTAAGAGATAGCTTAGTGCGATAAGAGCGCCTATTGTACACTTGTGTTTGTGAACGTTTGTCATGTACGTTTTTTGTGGTGTTAGATAAAGTACCTATGTAATAAATAAAACTAGAAGATTTGACTGAATAAATTATCATCATCATCATTTTAGCCGAAATACGACGAATGAAGAACATACATTCAACACCGGTCCCATGGGGCTCGCATCCAGTGGATTTCCGCAACCAGGTCATCGGTCTACCTAGTGGGTCTTCCAATACTGCGTCTTCCGGTAGCCAGTTGCTACTCCAGTACTTTTCAGCCCCATCGACCATCTGTTCAGCGAGTAATGTGCCTGCGCACATAAACTTGCCAATTCTTTGGAATAAGTGTCGGTCATTTAAAAAATCCAAAGAATCTCAAGATATTTTCCTTCACCGAGAATCTTCAAGTGAGTAACCAACTAAGATGACGACTGATGGAGAAGTGTAGAAGCAGAAGGAGAAATGTTTCCCTAAATACGAGTACGTTTGGATAAGTGTAGGAGAAAGTTGATGACACATAGTTTACTACGAGTATGTATTTTCTAGGTATGGGATGATGCTTCCCTAGAAGAAACCGGCCTAGTGCGTGTCGGACTTCGCACATTTAGGTTTCGTTACCAATATTTTTCAGTAAAATATACGTAATAATAAACATTATCACCAAACTTCAAGTTCATAGGTCAATGGGAAGTATAAAAAATTATTCGAAACAAAATGTGTGACAGACGACGGACAGACAGACAGAATCGTGAGTGACAGCAAAGGGCTCTGTTTGAACTCTTCGGGTACGGAACCCCAAAAACTAAAATTTTGAAAACATAATATATCACAACCATGCAAAAAGCATAGCACAGTTGTATTTGTAATCACGACCACTTGCTATGTTTTGTTCCACGCTATCTACGATGTACATTCAAGCACAAATTCACAGCCAGCACACAGTCCAAAATTACTTCGATAACATGATAACGAGGTAGTACAAAGCCCATTGCGCGACTATTATCAAATCTGTTAACTCCTTTGTTATTAATTGTACATCCAGAGCAAAGCTTTGCAGTTTTTCTTCTTATTCATTAGCAAGCTCAAACGAGAAAGATTAACGACATTGCTGTACAATGCAGGGGAAGCGAATTAAACAATTCCAATTTATCTGGCTCGAATACCAGCTAGTTGGGTGAGGTAGCAAAATAGTTAATTGTTCAACTTTTCTAATTAAAATAAAGTTGGGATCTGGATATCTTTCAGCGTTCGATATTGTGCATCGGTAATTAAACGCTTTTAACTTATTGCTGCCGTATTGTTTTTCAATCTATTTTTCTTTTGATTTCAGGTAAAGTTGTTTTGGCCAGTTCTCTGGACTTGAAACGGCCTTGTTCGATGGTGATATCCGAGAAGCTCCCGTGCAAAGGTAGATATTGGATCTTTACATGTAAAATTGATGTTTTATGAAACGGGTTACTTTGAAATGTGATAGCTTCGGCTTGACTTGGAATTATTGTTTAAATACCGACGCTAAATTAAGTTTAAGTTAAATTTAAGGCATATATTCCTTTAAAAAATAGTAGGTAAGTCAATTGGTAATGTCTTATTTGTAATATCGCAATATTTATCACTTCGCGTATTGCATGGTGATATCCGTTGTTGATTCGGCAAGGTAAAGGACAAAGAGTGTGGAAAATTACATAGACGGAAATCCACATCGCGTTTTGCCCTATGACTTGCCGAATTCATTACGCAATAAGGCTGCAGATAGACTGCCGTGGTCCTGATTTAAACCGACTTCAAAAAAAGGAGGAGTTTCTCAATTCGTTGGAATCTTTTTTTAAATTTATGTTGCCCGATTACTCAAAGACGCCTGGACCGATTAGGAAAATTCTTCTTTTGTTTGAAAGGGTATATTTTCAAGGTAGTCCCATGGTCATCAGGTCAGGATCTGATGTTGGGAATGTATACGCTTTTATAACAAGTTGCCAAAGTCAGTTATAGAATTGACCGATGGAAATTTCAAAAACTACATCAAACGTGTCCTTATTAAAAAAGCATAATTATAAAATCAAGGACTACGTTGTTGATAAAAAAATTGGCTTTAGCTCCTTCTGCGCATGCGGCTTCCCTGGTAACTCTTAAACGGCACAAATATGTGGATGTCTCTAACTACTCTTAATCTTACTTTTTATTTTGTTCCTTCTTTTAATTAGACTTTTTACAATGATTTCAATAATCTTTATAGCCCTTTGCTAAGAATAGTTACAGCACTGATAACAATATTTGTGCCACATGTTAAATTTAGTCTTGTTATATTTATTTTTTATTTTTGTACAGATTCTTTTACCGATTGTTTTGTGAATGTTTGAACATTGTAGGCCTTCTAGATTTCTAGAAGCTTTTTAACATTTGTTAACTCTTGATATCGTTTATACAAACTTTTTTTTTTCTTACTACTTATTGTCGGGCATACGTTGTCCCCCATATCTAAGCACTAATGCTGTAACATGGAAATATTGTAACAACAAACCAATTCTTTTTTTAAATAGTAACCGTGGAGTTTCTTGCTGGTTCTTATCCATAGGAAACGACAAACCCGAACCGTGCATCTTTTGTCGACGTTTTATAAGTAAAGCCCATGTAGGCCTATGTGAAATAAAAAACATTTGATTTTGATTTTGAACTGATCTGATGATGTAGCTGGAAGGTAGGCACTGGAACTCCAAAATAAAACAATGTATCTAAGTCGTGCTTGGGCTTATTGAAATTTCATTTCATGACATGTACTTCTGCTTTAAATAATTTTCATGGTGATATGAGGTACCAAAACTAAAAAGAGAAAAATAAAAAACATTTTAAACAAAAAAATCAAACAGACTGCCAAAAAAAACACTTCAAAGCGAAAAATCATTTTCTTTTCAGAAGCCGGTTTTTTTATTGTTAAAATGTGTTTTATTGAACGAGCATTCAATGAACGAAAGAATCAATCCTTTTGTCATCATTATGAGACACCATAGACAAACAGGGATAGGTTATTTAAAGACCACCACAGCAACAACCACCCTTTACCACCATAACCCTTATTACGACACTCATGGGGAAAAGTGGGGTGTTCTATTTATACCCACATGGCCTAAGCTTTACACCCGGATTCCCCCATAAACGTGTGGCAAACAGTTATTAGAATTAACGTAGGTGCGACGGTATATAAAGGCTGTAACACAATTCCATTATCCACGAGGGTGAACTGTGTATTTTAAACGAAGTTGTTAGGTAAACTATTACGAAAGTTTTACAGCGCTGCTTATTAATGGAATTCGAAAGTTCTAAATAACAGGTAAGCAATGGCATTGTGATCATTATGTTCGCCTGCTCTGTTGTAATAAAGTGTGAAAATTGCAAGCGAAATTATGGAGAGTTTTTTTTTGTTCTGGAATTGAAATATGGTGACTGAAGGGAAAGCGTTTGCTTATTATCTTTCATTTTCAAGAATAAAAACTAGGCAAAGTTATGTTTTAACCGATTTCCCAAAAAGAATTCTATGTTCGACTTTGCTTTTTTCTGCGTATTTTCACCGATTTCTCCGTAAATTGAGAAGATTTAATTAATATTTTTTTGTTTGAAAGAGTATGTCCCCAATTAGGTCTCATTTTATTTTCGTGAAGATCGAATCAAGTACTTCGGAGATATAAAACAGAACTTTTCAGTAAATGACAGCAAATCTCAGGGGATTGTATGTCTGTTTATTGTTTATGAAATTTCATAACATAACATCACGCCAGAACGCTCTAAAGGAGAACGCAGTCCACCGACTTCCAAAACAGTAGTTATTTTTCACTTTGTAGTGTTTTTATTTGTAAGTCGGTTGTATTTTTTTTGTAGTATTTTTATTTGGAAGTCGGTTGTATGAGTGTGTACCAAGGTGAACTGTACACATCTGCGTTCCCCTTTAGAGCGTTCTGGCGTGATGTTATGTTATGAAATGGCATAAACAATAAACAGACATGCAATCCCCTGAGATTTGCTGTCATTTTCTGACGAGTTCTGTTTTATATCTCCTCTTTAAAAAACGAAGAAAAGAAAACAGGAACACCGACTTCCGAAAAAGAAGTTTATATTTATAAGTCAATTGTATGCTTTGTATTTTTTTATATTAGTTAATGATGAGTTCTATTGTTGTCCCGAACGGCATTCAATTCATATAATTATTATGAGATTGTGTCATAATAGTCCAACGCTAAAAATATAGCTACCTGTAGGTCGGTATTGCTAGATTCTTACGTTAGGTAAATAGCATAAATGGGGCATGAACTGAGCTCTATCTCCCATGGAAGATAGAGCTCAGTATTACGAAAGAACTTTTACTTAAAGTTCGTTCTTTACGTAAAAGTTCTTTCATCTTAATTGTCTTTTTAAAGTTTTATAAAATTGGATTACATTAACCCAAGCCATTTTCTATTGGAGCGCAGTTCAGTAAGATCTGTAGTAATAGTAGTTTATGCAACGGTCATATAATAGGAGTTATTAAAACACGATAGTATCACACGAGTGTTTTAATACCTAACTAAATACCGTTACTTACACTATTTTATCTTCAATCATACAGTTGAAATAAAACAAAAGTGGAAACGGAAAAAATATGTGTTAAGGCGGAAAATTTTTATTCTCTTGTGCATGACTGCGCAGTGCGCGCATCCATAGACAATGACACTATTTTTCTACATAATTCAATGGGCTCATACACGCCAATAAAATTATAAAGTAAAAGTGTACTATAATAATTTAAAGACATTTTATGATGCAGTTGATTGAAAATTGAAGGAAAATGTTAAACTGTAATAGTATTTTTTTATATTACCTATCCACAAAAAAAATTAAGTGTTTATACAATATTTTTTGATTTCTTATTTGGAACATTACGTTGTGAGTGTAGATAAAAACGTTAACGCCTCTAGTCAATAGGTACCTAAGCTAACTTTATGCCAGCATTACCTTCTCCCAACACGTTTAAGACCTTTCATCTGCTGCATCTGCAACTAAGGTCTCTCATAATATAACGTCACGCCAGTATTTTCTGAGAGGTTAGGCAGAGGGACCTATAATAATAGATATAATAGACCTGAATAGTTTGAAAGTGGCGCCAGTGGCAGAAAAGTTGAAAGGAAACCGTTTGTCCTGGTATGTTCATGTGATGAGGAGGGATCAAACTACGTTACTACAAGAGTTCTTAATATGAATGGATGAATTGAGAGGAAGGGGACGGCCAGTTAAAAGATGGATGGTCTGTGTGAGGAGTGATTAGAAATAAAAGGGAGTCTGTTATAGCATGTCGGGGGACAGGACGGTATGAAAGAAGAAAACGTGCTGCGTCGACCTCAAGTAACATGGGACAAGGGCAGGAAGATGATGATGTCATAGAGGGTGAGCTGATTGCCACCAACCGGGCACAAATCAAGACTTCGAGCTGCTAATGAGAAATTCCAGATGGGAAAACTCAATAATATTTTACCCGACCCAGGATCCGAACCCACAGGCCCTTATGTTCTGCAGTAGCGCTTGAGACCACTAGAACAACGAGAAATTGAAGTATGTTTGTTACTTAATCACGCCAGAACGGATGAATAGATCTGGATGAAATTTTGCACAGGGATAGGATTATAGTCAGGAACAGCACATAGAATACTATTATCCAGGAATATGAAGAAGCTGGCAGAAGCTAGTAGAACAAATTCGCCAACATAATATGCGGCTCATGACACGTAAATGTAATCGCATACAATACTGTACGCAACTACGCACTGTTGAAACGATAACCCAATTGATAAGCATACAAAACCTATTTTTACATTTTTATGTGACACGAATCCAATCTGATATTGTATTTATTTTTATATCTGAATATTTGGAATCACATAGAACAGAAAAAAACATATTGTGACTTGCGAACATTTTTATTTCTAGCAACAAAACAGAGTTTTGCTATTTGCTTATTAGTTTTGTTCTATTTTATTAAAGTTTATTTTATTATAACTCAAGTTTGTTTTAATTTTAAGTTACAATACTTGTCCGGATTTAACTGGAGCGGAATTTCTTGTCCTTCCTTCTCCATAGCAAACTACCTTTGCGAATGGACAGTAAAATCAATTATTATTATATATTTAATTTAAAATGTTGACATTTAAAAGTGCCGCTTGAAATTTACGATTTGACTTTGACTTTGAAACTAAAACGAATTTGTAATTTAAGCAAACTTTGGTTATTAGATTATTAGTAACTAGCTTCTGCCCGCGGCTTCGCCCGCGTAAAAAGTGTTTTATCATTCCAAGGGAATACAAACTATCCTATGTCCTTTCCAGGGTCTCAAACTAACTTCATGGCGAATTTCATCTAAATCGGTTCATTAGATCCAGAGATTATCACCTCACAACTTTACCTCTTTATAGTATAGAAAAATTTAATAATATTTACTTTAATAAAATAATACAAAATTAGTTTTCTAGTAAGCGAATATTTCGCAAGTCCCAATTATATTTTTCAATTTTGCTGTTGGGAATTTTTGAAAAACGTTTTGTAAACTAGTTTGTATGAAAATGCTTCCGAAATTGTTTTGAATATTTAAACGTCATTAAAAAGCGGGGTGCTTGTATCACAAACGCTGAGCGGACTTATTAATAATTGAACATGTGGACTTAACGAATGTATCGCGTCCACCCGGCTTCATCGGTCGTAGTATGTATATTGAAATTATACATACAATGTTGAAGCATGACTAAGCACGTTCGTTTCTACACCTGCATAATATTTTGATTGGTAATAGAGAAGCATTTTGTAACATTATAATGGGTTCAGATTTTTGTTAATTTAAAAAATAAAACAAATAATATTTATTTCAATTAAACTATTTAAAGATACTTTTGAATTGTCTACAAAAAAATAAACTGAAATGAAGCACATTCGTAAGCGTCAGTGAATCTCTATGGAGAAGAACGTGCAAGACACTCCACTCTTTTCCATTATTTGCCAGAAGTTAACTCAAAAAAGTGAAGACACACAAGCATATTTAACCCTCCTGATGGTTCGACGCGATGTCATTTATATAACATTAATTTGTCAGGGATTTTTACAAAGTTAAATTAAATTTTTACAAATTAAGTTTAGTTAAAAATTAAGTTTTTACAAAGTTAAGTTAAATTAAATTGAAAATTCGCAATGTGATGCAATTCGACTGCTTTGTACGATACTGCTATTGACGCAATTTAAATTGCATCCCACCATCAGGCCTTTCTTTTCATCATCATCTGCCTAGCCTTTTTCCCAATTATTGTTGGGGTCGGCTTCCAGTCTTACCGGAATCAGCTGAGTATCAGTGTTTTACATCGAGCGACTGCCTATCTGACCTCCACAGCCCAGTAACTGGGTAACACGATACCCCTTGGCAAGACTGGTGTCAGATCTCAGGCTTCTGACTACCCGTAACGACTGTCAAAGACCTTCAAATGATAGCCGGGACCAACGGCTTAACGTGCTTTCCGAGGCACGGAGGTGACTCGGTATGTTGAAATGGTCATCAACCACGGACCGACCTCGTCAAGCGTTGCTTAACCTTGAAGATCGACCCGTGCGGCTGTTATTATTTAGCCACGAGCTCATCAGGCCTTTCTTTTTCTCATTTAAATCCTGACGATTACAGGCGCGTCATTGTCATCTTACTGTCTTAGATACTCGAGATTGACACAACACATTTCTTCCATTCTGTCTTTTCAACCGTCACGTTATCATCAATCTCCTTTTCTTTCACGTCATCCCTCACACACCCAATCCATCTTTTCTTTGATCTCCCTCTCCTTTATCCTTTTCTTTTTTTAGCCATCTAGGCGTTTCTGCATTATAAGCAAAAATATGCTGCGCATGAATTCGGTACACTTTAACAATAGGTACGAATTTTCAAAACGTTTCCACGAATCGACACTTACCCATTGAAACTCGAGCACCCAGAAACAAACTGTGCTTAAACCAAAACCTAATTACGTTAATGACAATGTTCCCATTTTAAGGTTCCTTTGACAATTTAACAACAGCTTTACTCTCCAAAAGGATTAGTCCGAAGTAATTGACACTAATGTCCAGAGTTACGACATCGTAAAACCCAGTAACAGCTTGTACACGTACAGTACATGTCAACACACTGTTTCTATCATCTTGAGCTAAATTAATGCTTACGTATGCAGCACACGTCAGTTAACCCTAAACATGTATTGATTATTTGAAAACTGGTGATGTTGAGAATCTGTAGCGTGGACTAAGATGAAGGCGTGTTGATTTTTGTCTTAGCAGCATTTTTGTCTTAGAACCATAACGATAAAAACAGTAAATAATAGTTTATCAACTAAAAAACACGCTTTAATAGAAAACCAAACTAAATAGTAGAATTATATTATAGAATTTTTTTTTCAATAAATTTAAAATTAAGAATAGTGAAATTGACAAAAAAACAGTATATTATAAAAAAGATCTGAGAGCTTTTTAAGATATTTTCAAAATGACTACTTTTACCAATATCTGTCAAAAATATATTATAACAGTTAACATCAAACACTCCATGCTTTTTTACAAACGTCATTCATGTTGACAACCTCGCGAGCCAAGTCAAGATACTTGATTTGCTTATCTCACTCGGCTTTCACGAGGTTCCCGTTATGCGGGACAGTTATGTCAACAATCATTGATCGCCTCTCGATTCGGTCCACCACCACTATATCAGGCTTATTAGCGATAATAGTCCTGTCAGTGATGATGGACCGATCCAAGTACAATGTGATATTGCCATTATCGAGAACTGGGTCGGGCACATACCTGTAATACGGCACCACCATATTAAGTAGAATTAGACGGGAAAACTCTAATGACGTTTTTGAAGAACATCACATACCTACATTATTATTCAATATTTTATGCTGCAGTTTATATCTCACTGTTAATTTTCTACTAATCCTTTTAACAGGATGTAAACTGAACCTTAATGGGTATTAAGTATGGAGATCCTTCGTCTGCAAGGTGGCTTTAATTACAAAAGATTATCTAACCGTTAGCCTTTTATTGCTTCGACCTATGTCTTTAGTAGTTAACACCAATTGAAGTGTCAAATGCCTTTAACCAAGCAATTTGTGGAATTGCCGCGAAGACTCGTCCAGACATGACCGACCGGCTTAAAATACCGATGTGAAGTGTAATGTCCTTTTTATAGGACAAATCCTGTAAATTATGTTGCAATATCTGTGCTTGTAGATAGGTGCATTATTTTAATTATTCAAAAGTACTTATTAAAAATAAATGCTGTTAAGATATATTTGCAAATTAGAGGCAAATAACATTGGGGATATCAGAGTATCTAACAGTCTTGACTTTGAAAAAAATAATCATTAAAAAATGTTTTGTAAACAAGCTTTTTCGTATTCTTCTCATCAAACCCTTCCATTTGATACCCATATCATGGTAGTGCACAAAAATAACTGGTCCGCCATCTTGGGCCGTCCACCATATTGGATTTAGAATGAAGTCACTTAGTTAACCATGCATTGCCATCCAAACTAAACGTGTATGCAAAATATCATCTTAATCGGTGGAGGATATCTGCTCTAAAATTCAGTTGCAAGATTTGACCTGAACACACTTGCATACATACATACATTGCAAGTTAAATAAAAGCTTGTAAAAAAAGGGAAACCTTCCATAAGTGAAATCTATAAAAGTAAAATGTTTACAAGGGAAATTTTTACAATAAATATACATACGCACTGCACTAATTTAGCGAATGAAACATGAGTAACCACTCAAACTGTATATTTTTCGAAGTCCATTCCAGAAACAATTGGTTCCATGTGATCATGATGTTTGCAAATGTAGCTATCGTTAGACATGCAGAGGTCAATAACCGTATGCATTTAGTATTTACTTCATTATCAGCCACATAAAAAAAACAGACAAACAGCTCTTAATTGAAGATGAAGAAGACCTTGAATGAAATAAGTGTAGTGTATGTAAGTGGTACCTGTAACAAAAAAATGCGAACTAAAACGACGAAAACAAGAAAAAAATCATACTGTGCAGTCGGAGGATACATATGCACGAGCTGGCTGACCAAACGCAGATGTATCCTCCGACTGCACAGCATGGTTTACTTCTTGTTTAAGTCTTTTTAGTTCGCTTCATAAGAAGTCGGGTTTTTTGCTTTTTGTAATTACCTTTTTTATTCATAATGTTTTAGTTAACCTTTTTTTTAAAATTAGGTACATTTAAACATATTTTTAAAATAACTTAAAACCTTTATTTTGATTCCCGACACGATGGGTCTGGAAGAAAAAAAATATGGCTTCATTTTTCCATTTTCCAATTTTAATGTAGCCAGTGACACTTGCAAGGTGACCAATTGATTGACGTAAGAATCATCAAAATCGGCCAATGCATTTGGTCCCTAGAACGCCACATAGGAACAAACATACATACATACATAGACTGATAAGCACATTATCCACCTTCGGCAGTCGTGTAAAAACTAGACCTAATTACAACAAAATTAAAATAGTTTTTTAATTAGGTTAAACAAGTATTTAAAAATTAGTAAGCACCTTTCTAGTTACAAAATTTTGTTGACCCGTGGATTCATTGCGGTAAAGATTATAGAAAAGTTAAAATGTATGGGATTAATTAACATGCACTCCCAAAATGTCGTGTGGTCTATCTCAAACGATTGTCGAAATGCCAAAATGGCACAATGGCTATCATACAATGTCACTTTGCCTCGAAGCCCATTTGTATTTACACTGAGGCCCAACTTCTGAATCAGACAGTACCCGGAATTTAAACCCCTTTAAACATTCGAGAGTCGATTAGTTCAATAGCTATAGAAATTGGACAAAGTTACGCTCACAAGTTGTAAAGGTAAGTTTGTGAACAAACATTGAAACTAGCTTTGTAACTTAACATTACTTGGAAGTAACTTTTGACATCGAAACGTATTGGCGCCTTTTAGCACACTTTACCTTTACCTAAATATGTGGCTTCAAATAGTTTAACTTTTATGTATGTAGTTATAGGTACAAATTAAGTCTTGTTATATTTTTTTTTTACCATTGTATTGATTCTTTTACCGATTGTTTTGTGAATGTGTGAACATTGTAGGACTTCTAGATTTCTAGATGCTTGTTAACATTTGTTAACTTTTTATCTCGTTTACATAAACTTCTTTTTTGAGCAGTGGTGGCCCAGTGGTATCGGCCGCGACTTCCAAGTTGTAGGTCGTGGGTTCGAGCCCAGGCAGGCGCTTTACTTTGTGTAAATTATTTCATCACCACTGCTCTCAAGACGGTGAAGGAAAACATCGTGAGGAAACCGGCATGTCCTAGAACCAAAAATTCGAAGACATGTGACATCCACCAACCCGCACTGGGCCCGCATGGTGGATTATGACCCATTCCCTCTCACAGAGAGGAGGCCTGGGTCCCAGCAGTGGGAACATTAAAAGGCTGATGATGTGATGATGTGATGACATAAACTTCTTTTTTAGTTTTTTACGACTTATTGTCGGGCCTACGTTGTCCCCCCATATCTAAGCACTAATGCTGTAACATGGAAATATTGTAAAAACAAGCCATTTTTTTTAAAGAATAATCTTGGAGTATATAGTACCATAGGAAACGACCAACACGAACCGTGTACCTTTTGTCGACGTTTTATAAGTGCCCATGTAAGCTTATGTGAAATAAAAAAAATATACTTTAATTTTTATTTTTAGATTTTGATAGGTACTTTCTAGGTCAGTAATTTTAGAAGTAAATGGATGTTGCTGGGCAATGTATAAAAGTGCGACTTACTGAGGATCAGAATAGAAAAGTGGCAAAGGGTGCAGACACAATGGAGATGGCTATGAATGCTTGCTTACGTGATCAACCGATCCTGACTTGCAGAAATAAAAAGATGATCACCGGGTAAACCCACGTTACTGACATAGACCGAAGATAAAAAAAAATAGTAGGGAACAGGGTGCATTTTACACAAAACGGATAGTCGATGGTGCCGAAAGGAGTATCGAAAGACGAGGCTTTGGAAAGCCCCACACAAAGTGAACCGAGGAATTGACCAGGACCTCGGCAGCCAATGGTTGCGAGAATACGGATGATGACAGGGTACAAAACAGTAAATTCTATTAAGTCCGTCGGTTAAATTATCAAAAACAATTGGACACGTTGCTTATACAAATCAATAAGAATTCACCAAGATAAAGCGCATCATAGTTCGGGAGTGGGGGCTTGTGACGTCACTTCTATGTAAAAATTGTACCAAGGCATGACGTCATGTGATATTTTAACACACTTTTATTTTTTGTTAACGTGACAAAAGAAAAATACGTGTCTAATATTTTTTGGAAGTCTAACTAACCGGACTGGATTAAAAATATTTCTTTAGTCACCATCCGTATTGAACCGGTCAACGTGGCGATGCATGGGGAATGCTTGTATCTAGCTATGGACGTATTTCGTCTGAAATGTTGATGTTCTTAAGGGTGCAGGCACTAAAAGTATATGGCTTCGAAATCAGCCTCATTTCGTTTTCAAGGGCATCGTTATAGCTAAACCAAAAGCAGTGTATTTTTTTTTATTAGCACCCACAGACTTCGTAAGACGATTCTGCAATACTGAGTAGTGGTTTTCTTACTTTTTTTTTGCTTTAGTCCTACGCAAGACTGGTAAAGGTTATTTAATATTTTTTAGATTTACTTTGAAGAATTTTTAGGTCACAAGATACTTTGAACTTTCAAAATGTTTCGATTTCTCATTCCAGATTTTTTAGAATACTTATTTTTTTCCAGTGGGTTTATAAACCTCAGTGGGTATTGTTAAAGATTTAAAAGCAATAATTTGCCTATTTGAATTTAATTTGGGGGTTATTGAATCGGAAACCGAAGCATAATGTGGATATCTAACTTAGATTCAATACAGGCAACAAGTACCATCAAAATCACTGTAAATTCTTTCAAAACTTTTTCATTGCATCCATCGATTTAGTGTAGGTACCCGCATAATACAATTATTATAGAATCAGCATAAATTACACAAACACTAGTTCCTAATAACAGTATTGATAGCACATTATAATTTGATGGCGAAAAATCCAATTTTCATGAAACTTCTACAAATACTTATCATTTCAATATTATTCAGTATACTTCGCCATTATTATTTAGTTTAAGTTTAAACAAAGCCACCACTAAATATCCAGGTTTAAATCCCACCTGCTCTTGAACCTAACTTTACAAAGAACGTCTAGGCAAGATTATTTGGTTAACAGCAGATCTCACTCCAGGCTTATTACTTAGGCTCAGGACCTAGATACAGTACTTCGCTTTAATAAATTCAATTTCCGTTACACGTAGCCACACAGCTCTATTTCACTGTGGATTACGCTAAACAACTACTGAATGAAGTTGCGACTTAGCCCTGAAAACTTCACAGAACTTCAGGCTCTATAGCCTCTTATATAAAGTGCATACTCCCGTGTAATTTTATGATTGGTGATACATCCTGTGTGGTTGACTGCGAAAGTAAATTCCGACAAATTTAGGGAATGCGTATAATGAATCAGTGAGATCGTCTTGATAACAATATGCATGAATATTTTGCGTTGTGTTCTACTGTTTTGGAAGCCAGTAAATGTATCTGACAAATAAGACTATAAACAGACTTCAGATGCGTTTCTCGTGAGTAAAATGTAATTAATTTTATTTAAATTACATTTAATTTAAACAAAGTGGTTGCTAATTACGAAAATGCGACTGTTTTGCGGGTAATGCTCTTCTTAGCATTTAAATTGTTTGTTACATTGCAGATTTTAATATTTGCGTCTTAATTAAACAAAATTCGTCTAATTTGTTCAGATGGGATGCCTTTTGATGTCTTTTATGGTATAGTCTACTTTTGCCATCGGCTTCGCCCGCGTAGTAGTCGTAAATTAGTAGAACCGAAAAATCAAAATTCATCAAAACGTGGTTTGGCGTGAAAATGTAATGAACAATGTGTGTTTGTTTGTAGAAAGAGTTAGTTTCGCATTTATAACATTAATATGGATATAGTAGGACCACATACACTAGACAATATTTTATGCTGCAGTTTATATCTCACTGTTAATTTTCTACTAATCCTTTTAACAGGATGTAAACTGAACCTTAATGGGTATTAAGTATGGAGATCCTTCGTCTGCAAGGTGGCTTTAATTACAAAAGATTATCTAACCGTTAGCCTTTTATTGCTTCGACCTATGTCTTTAGTAGTTAACACCAATTGAAGTGTCAAATGCCTTTAACCAAGCAATTTGTGGAATTGCCGCGAAGACTCGTCCACATGACCGACCGGCTTAAAATACCGATGTGAAGTGTAATGTCCTTTTTATAGGACAAATCCTGTAAATTATGTTGCAATATCTGTGCTTGTAGATAGTTGCATTATTTTAATTATTCAAAAGTACTTATTAAAAATAAATGCTGTTAAGATATATTTGCAAATTAGAGGCAAATAACATTGGGGATATCAGAGTATCTAACAGTCTTGACTTTGAAAAAAATAATCATTAAAAAATATTTTGTAAACAAGCTTTTTCGTATTCTTCTCAGCAAACCCTTCCATTTGATTGCACAAAAATAACTAGTCCGCCACTTTGGGCCGTCCACAATATTGGATTTAGAATGAAGTCACTTAGTTAACCATGCATTGCCATCCAAACTAAACGTGTATGCAAAATATCATCTTAATCGGTGGAAGATATCTGCTTTAAAATTCAGTTTCAAGATTTGACCTGAACACACTTACGTACATACATAGAAACATTGCAAGTTAAATAAAAGCTTGTAAAAAACAGGGAAACCTTCCATAAGTGAAATCTATAAAAATAAAATGTTTACACGGGCAATGTTTTCAATAAATATAGTACATACGCACTGCACTAATTTAGCGAATGAACAATGAGTAACCACTCAAGCTGTATATTTTTCGAAGTCCATTCCATAAACAATTGGTTACATGTGATGATGTTTGCAGATGTAGCTATCGTTAGAGGTCAATAACCGTATGGATTTAGTATTTACTTCATTGTCAGCCACATTAAAAAAACAGACAAACAGCTCTTTATTGTTGAAGATGTGACACCTTGAATGAAATAAGTGCAGTGAAAACTATATAAGTGGTAGAATCTGTAACAAAAAAAAGCGAACTAAAACGACGAAAACAAGAAAAAAGGCATACTGTGCAGTCGGAAGATACATTTGCACGAGCTGGCTGACCAAACGCAGATGTATCCTCCGACTGCACAGCATGATTTACTTCTTGTTTACGTCTTTTTAGTTCGCTTTATAAGAAGTCGGGTTTTTTGATTTTTGTAATTAACTTTATTATTCATAACGTTTTAGTTAACCCTTTTTTTAAATTAGATACATTTAAACATATTTATTAAATAACTTAAAACCCTTTATTTTGATACCCGACACCATGGGTCTGGAAGAAGAAAAAAATATGACTTCATTTTTCCATTTTCCAATTTTAATGTAGCCAGTGACACTTGCAAGGTGACCAATTGATTGACGTAAGAATCATCAAAATCGGCCAATGCATTTGGTCCCTAGATTGCCACATAGGAACAAACATACATACATACATAGACTGATAAGCACATTATCCACCTTCGGCAGTCGGGTAAAAACTAGACCTAATTACAACAAAATTAAAATAGTTTTTTAATTAGGTTAAACAAGTATTTAAAAATTAGTAAGCACCTTTCTTGTTACAAAATTTTGTTGACCCGTGGATTCATTGCGGTAAAGATTATAGAAAAGTTAAAATGTATGGGATTAATTAACATGCACTCCCAAAATGTCGTGTGGTCTATCTCAAACGATTGTCGAAATGCCAAAATGGCACAATGGCTATCATACAATGTCACTTTGCCTCGAAGCCCATTTGTATTTACACTGAGGCCCAACTTCTGAATCAGACAGTACCCGGAATTTAAACCCCTTTAAACATTCGAGAGTCGATTAGTTCAATAGCTATAGAAATTGGACAAAGTTACGCTCACAAGTTGTAAAGGTAAGTTTGTGAACAAACATTGAAACTAGCTTTGTAACTTAACATTACTTGGAAGTAACTTTTGACATCGAAACGTATTGGCGCCTTTTAGCACACTTTACCTTTACCTAAATATGTGGCTTCAAATAGTTTAACTTTTATGTATGTAGTTATAGGTACAAATTAAGTCTTGTTATACTTTTTTTTTACCTTTGTATTGATTCTTTTACCGATTGTTTTGTGAATGTGTGAACATTGTAGGACTTCTAGATTTCTAGATGCTTGTTAACATTTGTTAACTTTTTACCTCGTTTACATAAACTTCTTTTTTGAGCAGTGGTGGCCCAGTGGTATCGGCCGCGACTTGCAAGTTGTAGGTCGTGGGTACGAGCCCAGGCAGGCGCTTTACTTTGTGTAAATTATTTCATCACCTCTGCTCTCAAAACGTTGAAGGAAAACATCGTGAGGAAACCGGCATGTCCTAGAACCAAAAATTCGAAGACATGTGACATCCACCAACCCGCACTGGGCCCGCATGGTGGATTATGGCCCATTCCCTCTCACAGAGAGGAGGCCTGTGTCCCAGCAGTGGGAACATTAATAGGCTGATGATGTGATGACATAAACTTCTTTTTAGTTTTTTACGACTTAATGTCGGGCCTACGTTGTCCCCCTATATCTAAGCACTAATGCTGTAACATGGAAATATTGTAAAAACAAACCATTTTTTAGGGTTCCGTACCCAAAGGGTAAAAACGGGACCCTATTACTAAGACTTCGCGATCCGTCTGTCTGTCTGTCTGTCTGTCTGTCTGTCTGTCTGTCTGTCTGTCTGTCTGTCTGTCCGTCTGTCTCCAGGCTGTATCTCATGAACCGTGATAGCTAGACAGTTGAAATTTTCACAGATGATGTATTTCTGTTGCCGCTATAACAACAAATACTAAAAACAGTATAAAGTAAATATTAAAGGGGGGCTCCCATACAACAAACGTGATATTTTTGCAGTGTTTTGCAATAATGGTACGGAACCCTTCGTGTGCGAGTCCGACTCGCACTTGGCCGGTTTTTTAAATAATAACCGTGGAGTATATAGTACCATAGGACGTTTCCTATGGTACTATATACTCCACGGTTATTATTTACAGGTACACAGTTCGTGTTGGTCGTTACCAACACGAACTGTGTACCTTTTGTCGACGTTTTATAAGTGCCCATGTAAGCTTATGTAAAATAAAAATAAAATATTTTGATATTAATTTTTTAGATTTTGATAGGTACTTTCTAGGTCAGTAATTTTAGAAGTAAATTGAAGTTGCTGGGCAATGTATAAAAGTGCGGCTTACTGAGGATCAGAATAGAAAAGTGGCAAAGGGTGCAGAAACAATGGAGATGGCTATGAATGCTTGCTTACGTGATCAACCGATCCTGACTTACAGAAATAAAAAGATCACCGGTTAAATCCTCGTTACTGACATAGACCGAAGACAAAAAAAATTGTAGGGAACAGGGTGCATTTTACGCAAAACGGATAGTCGATGGTGCCGAAAGGAATATCGGAAGACGAGGCTTAGGAAAGCCCCACACAAAGTGAACCGAGGAATTGACCAGGACCTCGGCAGCTAATGGATGCGAGAATACGGATGATGACAGGGTACAAAACAGTAAATTCTATTAAGTCCGTCGGTTAAATTATCAAAAACAATTGGACACGTTGCTTATACAAATCAATAAAAATTCACCAAGATAAAGCGCATCATAGTTCAGGAGTGGGGGGCTTGTGACGTCACTTCTATGTAAAAATTATACTAAGGCATGACGTCATGTGATATTTTAACACACTGTATCGTCATATTTTTTTGTTAACGTGACAAAAGAAAAAATACGTGTCTAATATTTTTTGGAAGTCTAACTGACTGGACTGGACTAAAAATGTTTCTTTAGTCACCATCCGTATTGAACCGGTCAACGTGGCGATGCATGGGGAATGCTTGTATCTAGCAATGGACGTATTTCGTCTGAAATGTTGATGTTCTTAAGGGTGCAGGCACTAAAAGTATATGGCTTCGAAATCAGCCTCATTTCGTTTTCAAGGGCATCGTTATAGCTAAACCAAAAGCAGTGTATTTTTTTTTATTAGCATCCACAGACTTCGTAAGACGATTCTTCAATACTGAGTAGTGGTTTTTTTACTCTTTTTTTTTTGCTATAGTCCTACGCAAGACTGGTAAAGGTTATTTAATATTTTTTAGATTTACTTTAAAGAATTTTTGGGTCACAAGATACTTTGAACTTTTAAACTGATTCGATTTCTCATTCCAGATTTTTTTGAATACTTATTTTTTCCAGTGGGTTTATAATCCTCAGTGGGTATTGTTAAAGATTTAATAGCAATATTATGCCTATTTGAATTTAATTTCGGGGTTATTGAATCGGAAACCGAAGCATAATGTGGATATCTAACTTAGATTCGATATAGGCAACAAGTACCATCAAAATCACTGTAAATTCCTTCAAAACTTTTTCATTGCATCCATCGATTTAGTGTTGGTACCCGCATAATACAATTATTATAGAATCAGCATAAATTACACAAACACTAGTTCCTAATAACAGTATTGATAGCACATTATAATTTGATGGTGAAAATTCCAATTTTCATGAAACTTCTACAAATACTTATCATTTTAATATTATTCAGTATACTTCACCATTATTATTTAGTTTAAGTTTAAACAAAGCTGCCACTAAAGATCCAGGTTTAAATCCCACCTGCTCTTGATCCTAGCGTTACAAAGAACGTCTAGGTAAGATTATTTGGTTAACAGCAGATTTCACTCCAGGCTTATTACTTAGGCTCAGGACCTAGATACAGTACTTCGCTTTAATAAATTCAATTTCCGTTACACGTAGCCACACAGCTCTATTTCACTGTGGATTACGCTAAACAACTACTGAATGAAGTTGCGACTTAGCCCTGAAAACTTCACAGAACTTCAGGCTCTATAGCCTCTTATATAAAGTGCATACTCCCGTGTAATTTTATGATTGGTGATACATCCTGTGTGGTTGACTGCGAAAGTAAATTCCGACAAATTTAGGGAATGCGTATAATGAATCAGTGAGATCGTCTTGATAACAATATGCATGAATATTTTGCGTTGTGTTCTACTGTTTTGGAAGCCAGTAAATGTATCTGACAAATAAGACTATAACCAGACTTCAGATGCGTTTCTCGTGAGTAAAATGTAATTAATTTTATTTAAATTACATTTAATTTAAATAAAGTGGTTGCTAATTACGAAAATGCGACTGTTTTGCGGGTAATGCTCTTCTTAGCATTTAAATTGTTTGTTACATTGCAGATTTTAATATTTGCGTCTTAATTAAACAAAATTCGTCTAATTTGTTCAGATGGGATGCCTTTTGATGTCTTTTATGGTATAGTCTACTTTTGCCATCGGCTTCGCCCGCGTAGTAGTCGTAAATTAGTAGAAGCGAAAAACCAAAATTCATCAAAACGTGGTTTGGCGTGAAAATGTAATGAACAATGTGTGTTTTTTTTTTTTTTTTTTTATTTATTATGGGTTTGCTCTTGACTCTAGCCTAGGTCAGAGATGACGGAGACAAAGTCGACGATGGAGTGAGCTTACCCAGAAGAAGCCTGTTTACTCTAACTTTGAAGAGATTCGGGTTGTATGCGTTTGGAAACACAGACGCAGGTAGTGAGTTCCACTCTTTTGCTGTGCGCATTATGAAGGATGTTTGGAAGCGCTTGGTGCGAATTGGTGGAATGGCAACTAAGTGAGGATGGTAACTTGCAGTGCGTCTAGATGTCCGATGGTAGAAGGGGGCCGGTGGGATGAGGTCGTGGAGTTCCAGAGCACACTCGCCAAAGTATAGTCTGTAGAAGACCGACAAGCAGGCAACCTTACGGCGATGAGCCAAGCTATGAAGCTTGGCATCCACCAGTTTGACGTCGCCAATTAGTCTCTTAGCTCTGCGTTCCACCGAGTCAAGCGCGGCAAGCTGATATTTAGCTGAGCCATCCCAGAGGTGGCTGCAATACTCCATGCAGGATCGGACTTGCGCCTTGTAAAGAGTTAAAAGCTGTCCAGACGTAAAGTATCGCTTCACTCTGTTTAAGATGCCCAGTTTTTTTGCCGCAATTTGGGCTTTGTACTCAATGGAGGCGCCGAAGTTAAGACTGGATGTCAACTCCATGCCAAGGAGCTCGAGCCGATCTGTTACAGGAACAGATGCACCCCGAAAAGTAGGCGTTTGGGTGAAATGAGTCCTCTTTGTGGTAAAAAGACATGCCTGTGTTTTGGTGGCGTTAAAAGCGACCAGATTGTCATCACCCCACTGGGAGACATGGCTTAAGGTCAAATCTATCCGCGCCACCATAGCCTCTCTCAAGGAACGAACTTCATCCCCGTTGGTTTTTGCGCTGGACAAGTATCTCTCTGAAACAGTACTGTCATCCGCGTACCCAACAATATCAGGCAGAAGTAGGTCATTGATGTGCAGCAGGAAAAGAGTTGCAGAGAGAACAGACCCCTGAGGAACTCCGGCATTAATAGCCTTAAGTTCAGAGGAGCAGCCGTCAATGACTACTCGGATCGACCGTTCACTGAGGAAATCTGATATCCAGCTACAAAAACCAGCTGGGATGCCATAAGCAGGAAGCTTGCTGAGTAGACCAGCGTGCCAGACCCTGTCAAAGGCCTTTGAGATATCGAGCGATACAGCAAGAGCTTCGCCGTGTTTCTCAATGGCTTCGCCCCAGCAGTGCGTGACAAACACAAGAAGATCGCCAGTTGACCGTCCCCGGCGAAAGCCATATTGACGGTCACTGAGGAGATCATTGTCTTCAAGGTAGGTCAGCAACTTACTGTTCAGTACCCTTTCCATAACCTTGCACAGTATGGAGGTAATAGCTATCGGACGGTAGTGGGCAGGGTCTGCACGGTCGCCCTTTTTGGGTACTGGTTGTACATTTGCAAGCTTCCAGGATTTCGGCACCGTTCTTTTTTTAAGAGAGAGGCGGAACAAGCGAGTCAACACAGGAGACAGTTCAGGCGCACACTGCCTCAATACTCTCGCTGGAATGTCGTCAGGCCCGCTGGCCTTGTTCACGTCTAGGCTGCACAATACTCTCCGAACCTCTTTAGTGTGAACTGCGATCTCCGGCATTGAAGAGACACAGTGAGGTATATTAGGTGGTTGCTTTGAGCCAGCATCCAGACGTGAGCTGCTAGCAAAGAGAGATGCAAATAAATTTGCTTTCTCACTTGCAGAGTGAGCCAGCGACCCATCAGGTTTCAGCATTGGAGGTAAAGTGGGACGACAGAAATTAGTTTCAACCGCTTTGGACAGGGACCAAAACTGTTTACTTCCCGGAGGGTGCGATGCCAGCTTGGCCCCGATACGTCCAATATGGTCAAAACGTGCCCGACGTAGAACCCGCTTGCAGAGCTTGGCAGCAGAATTAAAGGCTCTTTTCCTCGCGCGAACCCTACGCGCTCTAACTTTGCGGTCGCGGGCCTTGACCCAGGCTTGGTAGGCAGACTCTTTTCGGGCCTCAGCGTGGGCGCATTCTGCATTATACCAAGGCCGGGATTTGTGACCGAGCGGGATATCGGAGAATGGAATAAAATACTCCATTCCCTGCCGTATCACGTCCGCAACCACGTCCGCACAACACGAGGGGTCACCCGAGGAGAAGCACACATGCCGCCAAGGATAGGACGCAAAAAAGTGCCGCATCTCATCCCAGTCTGCTGACTCGTATCGCCATACTCGCCTCGTGCCTCTAGGACTCTCATCAGGAGAGCAGGTCGAAACGGATTTCACCAGACAGTGGTCAGACGTTCCCAGCGGGACTGAGACCGATACCGAATGACTGTCCGGATCAGTCGTCATCAAAAGGTCCAAGCAATTGGGTGTATGGCCGTCTACATCCGGTACCCTCGTTGCCACATTCACCAGCTGGGTAAGATCTAGCGTCAGAGCAAACTTGCGCGCCTCCAACCCAGCATGGTCAGTTTTCTGGTACGGGAACAGCCACTCCTTATGATGGGCGTTAAAGTCCCCCAGAAAAATAAGCTTTGCTGTTGGGTATCGTTGCTGGGCTACATCAGTCGACTCTACGAGGCTATTAAAGAGCGCTGTTGACTCCTTGTCACCGCTATGTGATCGGTATACGCCGATGTAGATAGACTTTTCCACGCCTGTATCCACAAGTAGCCATATGGCAGAAAAACCCGATTTCTCAAAGCAACGGAGACGACGACAACAAATGTCATCGCGGACGTACACACAGACCCCAGCTTGTCTCTTGAACTTGTGCTCAAGAGAGTAACCCGGGTAGTTGAGGTACGCCACGTCCGACGGGGTTGTTATCTTCGTCTCCGTTAGGAAAAACAGGTGCGGCTTCTCGGTCTCAAGGTGGTGGTGGACCGGATCAAGGTTGGAGTGCAACCCCCTGATGTTAATGAGGTGCACTTTTAGTGGGAGGAAGTGCAGCCGTTGTTTACCCGTATTTCTTTTCTTTGTTTTGGTCATTTTGTTAGAGTTGCTGGGGAAAAGTTGAACTGTCGAGGCGCTGCTCAGTTAACCAAGTAGACCACTAAAACTAACCCAACCTATGGGGAACTCATTTGGAGACTGCGGGGACGCCCGAACCCCCCCGGATATGGCCACCGGGTCCTCCCATCCAGTCGCCAGCTGGCACGGTGGAGCATACCGGGATTTTTCGCGAGTTGGCGGGGCAGCCTTTGGCACGTGGCTGGCGTGCTACTTGGGCCCCCTACTGACTGCGGTCGGCCAACGGCTGGCACCGTGCTTCGGATCCCGCTACCCTCCAGAATGAGTTACCCGGCAAGTTATTCTCAGAGACCAAGACCGTTTCTGAACAGCGCAACTGACAACCTACTTCTCCCCCAAAGGCACTGGCACTCCCACACACCGACGGAATACAGCAAGCTGCTTGGCGCCGGACTCCGGTGGGATGGTGGTCGCGAGCCAGGCGGCCCCTTGCGGAGCCTACCACCGCTTAAGTGGGATCGTTCAGCCGTACCACAGGCAAGCCCGTGGTGCCGTTGCCCGGGGTGGACCGCTAGGAGGTAGATCCCATACCACCCCAAAAAAGTATTTGTTTGTAGAAAGAGTTAGTTTCGCATTTATAACATTAATATGGATATAGTAGGACCACTTTTACTTCTACCTTACTACAGGTACCCTTCATCCTCATACGCCTTTTAATGTTCCCACTGCTGGGACACAGACCTCCTCTCTGTGAGGGGGAATGGGCCATAATTCACCACGCGGGCTCAATGCAGATTGGTAGATGTCACATGTCTTTGAATTTTTGGTTCTAGGACATGCCGGTTTCCTCACGATGTTTTCCTTCACCGTTTTGAGAGCAGTGGTGGTGAAATAATTTACTCAAAGTAAAGCGCCTGCCTGGGTTTGAACTCACGACCTACAATTTGTAAGTCGCGGCCGCTACCACATGGGCCACCACTGCTGCACTGAACTATATTAAACTATTGATTACATTAGATTGCAGCTTGTGGCCCAAGCAAACATCCGCTCTAGGTTGGCCGAACTTATAACCGGCTGCAAGAAAACAGCCAGTGTGAAAAAGAAACATAGCCGTCCTCATTCATTCTACTCAAATCCGCCCATTTTTCCGGAAACCTATCTCACAACACCGTAGGCCATAAATTTAAAGCAGCATGCCGGTTTAAATACCTGTTCCAAGGCAGACGAAACCACGGGCCGGGTAATGTATGGATTGATCTTTCGTAGTGAAGTGAGAGACTATGGTACGTGCTTTGCGGTGGCTAAGTAATTATTAAGTCAAGCAACTAGCAAAGAAGCCATAGGGTAGCTAAAATCAGTGGATAAAGATTAAATTTTAACAAAAATAGCAAATTTAAAATATCTTGTGAAAATTGTTTAAGCGTAATGTTATACACAGATACCTAATTATTTAAATTGTGACGCCACAAGCCCCCACTCCTGAAGTTTGATGCACTTTTTCTTTGTATTTTTTTTTGGTAAAACAAAAAATACGTGTCCAATATTATTTGATAATCTCACTGACGTACTAAATAGAATTATCATTTTTCTACCCAGGAAACATCAATATTGTATTTAACGTGAAAATATTTTTGACGTCACTATGGCAGTATAAAGTGTACTAACGGCGTGTCGTCACACGATATTTCAACGCAATTACCGTCGTCACTTTATGATTACGTGTCAAAAGGAAAAATACGTGTCCAATATTTTTTATTAATCCTAATCCACCTCACGGAAAAAAACTAATTTTCAGTTAAAATCCCTATTATGATAATACAGTGCTTTAAGAAGCACTAAGTAATATATTATATTAAGGCTCAACTCGCATTACACAAGCCACACGAGACAGATTCGCCAAAATCCTACTACTTATTTCTACTCTGTGTGCCCAAGGTTAGCGCACACCAAATTATTTATAACGAAAGTCCAATTTATTATTTACGTTGGACAGGTTTATCCGTAAATAACTTTCGATTCAAGTTAGCAACTTACTGTAACACAACTCAAAATGTTGGAAAATTATTAGCACATTCAATATTTCCCTCAAGGACTTGCTACCGTGTTTTAAACAGGAGATTAATTTCGTTGAAGCCTTATATTGAAGAGATTTTTTATTATAAGTTAATTAATTATGGATAAAACGGAATGAGTGATTTCTTTGATCGTTTCAGTGATGAACATATAAATATAAGTTTTTAAGCTGACATGGTCACAATCATTAGAATTAATATTAAAATATACATGGTAAATATCCCGAAACAAATATTAATTCTAATGAACATATAAATGACTGATTCATAACTCTCAGGGCCGTAACTGCGATAAGCGGGTGTCCAAAACGGGCATTCGTCGCGTGTCTACGTGCATAGACACGGATTATTTTATTTACGCAGTGTTGTTAGTTAAATTTAACGGTGTGCATTTAAAGTTGTGTCGATGGATCAGTCAAGGTCAACAATACTCTGTCACATAAAGTTGTATGTCCTGTTAGCTCTTATCATGTAAGAGTTTTGTCTATAAGTGCACCGCGCAAAGGGAACATATAGAGTTTGATGATGCCTTAACTTACCGTAAATACATAACAAAACATACACACTTTTATTATTTATTTATATATACTTTACTGTAGGTACACCAAGTTAAAACATAGAAAAGAAAACTTTAAACTAAAATACATCGGGTGGCCTTACCGCATACCACGATATCTTCCAGGAAACCTGGAATGGACAGTGATAGCCTGGACATGAAAAGGGATTGAAATTGGTGTAACACAAAAAATTACGAATATTTACTTTAAATATACGTTAATATTATATAATAGATACACAAAGAGACAGGGTGACGTCATATCTCCGAAACTGTTCTCTGCTGCACTGGAGGGTGTCTTCAAGGTTCTGGACTGGAGAAGGTTAGGCATCAACGTCAATGGCGCGTACATCACTCACCTTCGGTTTGCCGACGATATAGTGGTCATGGCGGTGACCATAGAGGACCTCAGTACAATGCTCGATGACATCAGTAGAGCTTCCGAAAGAGTGGGTCTAAAAATGAACATGGACAAAACCAAGATGATGATGAATGCCCTTATTGCACCCACTCCTATCAAAATCGGAGACTTCGAGAAAGAGGTCAACCGTCGAATCCAAAAATCCATGCGGACGTCCGGTGGATGCGAAACGCACAGAACCAATCAGTTTGGCGACGCTTGGGGGAGGCCTATGTCCAGCAATGGTCGTCTTTCGATGATGATTATGAGATACACATATACATAAATATGTTATATCACAAACACACTCAATCACAGCAACACTTAAGGGTATACGTAGTCTGGCTTTTACTCCACTGTTTGACGATTTACGTTCAAAATAAAATATGATATGAATTTGTCTCATCATTTAGATAATGATGAGACATCATTATCTAGCCCTGTATGGAAGCAAAAAAGTTAAAAAAAATATTTACTTGAAAGTTATGAGCTTCGGAAGTTCCATATTTCAACACTAATTTTAACGCATCTTTGGGCGCAAATAAATATCATAAGAAGAAGGAAAATTGAAAAACGGCCTCAATACAGGGATAGATTAGTAATTCAACAATACTCGTACAAATAATTTAATTTTGAACAGATACATTCAGTCGTTTTTTCATGATGTCTAGACACGCAAAGGTCTGTTTGTAAAATTTCGCGCGCTCGTTTTCTTTCTAAATCATCATCCATTTCGCTACAAATTTGCTAAAAGTGTGTATTCGTACGCGAACTAGCTTTTTACTGCTCATAACAGCATCTATCTGTTCCGCACGTGTTGTCGGTTGATATAGCATGCATTTTAACCCCACGCACAAAATAGTTAGTGCGGTCGACTAGTACAACCGTGATGTACCCTTAATGTTCTTTTACGAGTCTTTTAAATACAGGCAACGACTGAGCGCGTTTTATTGGGTCGGGCAATACATCCCAAAACCAAGCAGCTTGGACAGTAAAATATTTATCCAAGAAAGACACACATCACATAAGATCACGCCTGTTTTCACCGAAGGGACAGGCAGGGGAGCAAAAAAAAAAAAAAAGGCGTGCACCTATAATTTACCCACAATTCGCCAGGTATGTTTAAGTTCCATGTAGTGTCCGACCGAAAATTTGGTTTCGATTTAGGTATCGGTCGAGTTTCGGCAAAAAAAACGAGTTTCGGTTTCGGCGGCAAACCTGCCGAAACTACGACCGAAACCGAAACTGCATGCAGTTCTAGCGCTGTGATCGGTGCCATGTTCGGCGCGTTAAATTCCATCCAAGCGAGTAAGCGACGAAGACATTTTGCCGCGTCCAAGTGCCTAATCATGTCGTGACTGGCTTGTGTTTGCAGTTGGTTTTTTTACAGATAAAAAAATTAATACTGACTGATTATAATAACGTTTTGTTTACTTTTCCCTCAAAAAATGCTCCTTGTAAGGAAGTTTCGGTTTCGGCCGAAACTGAGACTGTTGCCGAAATTCGGTTTCGGTTTAAGTCGTAATAACCGGTTTCGGTCATAATAACCAGTTTCGGTCGGACACTAGTCCCACGTAATAGGGGGGCGAGCCTATTACCATCAACCGGGCACAAATCTAGAGTTCAGGCTGCTACTGAGAAATTTCAGATGGAAAAAACCCAATAACACTTCCCGACCCGGGAATCGAACACAAGACCTCATCCTCACTAGTAGCGTTTGCAACCACAAGACTAACATGGTAGTCATTGTAAATACGCTTAATTTTATTCATTCTATGCTAATTTATCAAGAAAAAAATATTTTTAACAAAAAAAATTAACCGACGAATTAAGGAACTGAAAAGCAATTAATTAAAAATACTTTTAGTCTAGCATTTTCAGTTAGCGCCAAAACAACAAACATGCAAATTCATTACCTAAACCGTAGATTGTTGTAGCTAGGTTGATCTTCAGTTGATCTTTTGGTTTGTTTGGCGCCGCCTCAAAATGCTAGACTAAAAGTTCTTTTTATTTTTTTGTTTTCAGTTCCTTATTTCTTTCTTTTTCGTCGGCTAAAAACGAGACCTCGTCTTGATGAGTTTGACATAACAAATTCAGCAGAAAGTAATTACAAATGAAAAGCTACAACTCGAAAAACAAATTCATACACCATTCTTCGTCCATAAAAATAACAAGCAAACATCACAACCAAAAAACCCGAAATACAGGAATAACAAATCAAAAGCCAGTCACGTCACTAATCCAACAACAATGTTATCTTAAAAAAAACAATACGTTTGCCAGAATCATCTCAAAATCCCGGGCGATGTATGCAAATTAGTTAGGAACTCCTAGCAGCTCCCGAGGGCCTGACCGGTCCACTGAATTCATCCGTGCTTTATTTAAACGTGACTCGTCAAGGTGAGTTTAAAACGACTGAACTTCCAACACTCGAAAATCAACCTTAACATTAAACGACAAATCTTAAACTTGATTGAACGCGACTGGAGTGGTTTTCCATATTTATAGCAATAAAACAGGACCTATAAGGAATCCAGATTTAAAGCCGACCATATAATGTTTTATAGTTCGTCGTGGAAATAATGGGGATGTTAACTGAACATTTGTTTTTTGTCCAT
Organism: Anorthoa munda; assembly: GCA_945859665.1. Lineage (NCBI taxonomy): Eukaryota > Metazoa > Arthropoda > Insecta > Lepidoptera > Noctuidae > Anorthoa > Anorthoa munda. The sequence goes on along the minus strand of OX243902.1, from coordinate 28,869,430 downwards.
CAGATAGATTAATAAAAAATATTGGACACGTATTTTTTCTTTTGACACGTAAATAATAAGTGACGACGGTATAATGCGTTGAAATATCTTGTGACATCACGCCGTTAGTGTTCTTCTACATTCTTTTTCGTGTGAGGATGTGGCCACCTCTAGTGTCAGAGTTAATTAAGCCGTTGGTACACTTTATACTGACATAGTGACGTCACAAGCCCCCACTCCTGAACTTTAATGCTCTTAATCTTTGTAAAGTTTTTTATTGATTTGGTAAAGCAAAAAATACGTGTTCAATATTATTTGATAATCTCACTGACGGAATAAATATAATCATTTTTCTATACAGGAAACTGCCTTTACCCCTTAGTTAATCGACTTCACTCTCTCAATTAATTAGGAGCTTTATATCTTAGTAATAACAGCCACATAGGTCGATCTTCAAGGTTAAGCAACGTTTTTCAAGGTTGATCCGTGGACGGGTGAGCCATTACATACCGAGATTCGCCCACCCTTGGTCCCGGCTGTCATTTAAAGATATTTGACAGTTGTTACCGTAGTCAGAAGCGATCAAATCTGACACGAGTCGTGTTCACCAGTTCGAACCTAAGCAGGCGCATTACTTTGTGTAAACTCACATCACCACTGCTCTAAAACCGGCGAAGGAAAACAACGTAAGGAAACCGGCATATACCCATTTTTGTTTTGTTAATGGGGGGCCAACCTTCAGACGGTGCCTGGATTTTTGGGACAAAGACCAGGGAGTGTGGGTTTTTTACCTCACTAAAACCACCCCGGTGAACACCATCAGCACGTAGAATGGACCCCGTCACCTCTTAAAAGACCACCCCGGAACCCCCTCTGTGCAACGACTGAAAGGGTAGGTTGTATTCCCTTGGGAAATGTAAATTTCCAGAGTCTCAAACTATCTCCATGCCAAATTTCATCCAAATCGGTTCAGTAGTTCAGAGATTACCCCTACAACCGCTCACAAACTCACAAACGTTACATCTTTATAATTTTAGTATAGAAGTATAGATATATTTCATATCACTAATATTATAAAGGCGAAAGTTTGTGAGTGAGTGTGTGTTTGTAAGTTTGTTACTTCTTCATACTCAAACGGCTGGACGGATCCGGATGAAATTTGGCACAGAGATAGATTATAGTAATGAATGTTACATAGGTTTTATCCCGGGTATATGTTACCTCGGGATAATTTTCGAATTTCACGCGGGAGAAGCCGCTGGCAGAAGCTAATTTCAAAATATTAAGTCTTTCCCAAGCTCAATAACAATTGGTTCATTTATTTTTTCGTTGTTTATTTTATAAAGCAGAAATAACTCTTCAGTAAAAGTTCAAACTCGAAAGGAAATTATTTCCAGTAGATGATAAATTACTCAATGTAACGGAAGCTGGATTGGTAAAATTTTACTTTGTGAATATTTCTGGTGGGAAATTTGATGGAAAGTTAAAATACACTAAATTGTTAAATAAGGGAAAAGATTTTTAAGCCAATTAGCAATCAGATTTCATGATCTTGTTTACACAGAAATCTGACTTACACAAAAATGCAATAGGTTCGTTCAGGTATCAAGATTCAGTATTCTGAAAAGGTTGTCTCAAAATTATGAAAAGAATAATTTTTTAGCATAAAGGCTCCCCGAAGACAGGCGAGGTCAAAATCAAAAATCAAGGTATTTATTTCAAGTAAACTTTAGAAGTGCTTTTGAATTGTCAAACAAAAAATTAATAAAAAGATGACTCTAGTTGCAAATTCGCAAGCGTCTGTAGGTCACAATAGAGAAGAATTTGCATGAAACTCCCCGGACACTCTTTTCCATCAGTTTTAATTACAAGTTTTTGGTTACATCATTCTTGTTGAAAAAATACGAACGAGAACGATGTAAAATGACGTGTACGTAAAAGTGTCTAGAGTAACAAATAATTAAAAAAAAAGCACTTTAACAGGCCGAGACAGCTAAGTTATGACCAATCCCAACTGATGGAGCCCGTTCACGAACATGACGCATGGATCGGCAACACTCAGCTCAACCATCATGAAGGGAACCGAATGATCCAACACATGTGCCACCATCAGAGAGAAATTAGTGTCATGACACACTCAACTGCCAGGGCACACAGAAGTCAACGAACGACACATAGGTACAGTGAATGGTAGATTTATCTACAGTCGGAACATAGTACTCACACATGTGTTGTGCAATTATATAATACTAAAAGAAATTGAGTTTATACAATACAAAAAATTTCATACAGTCTTCAGCAGGTCCAACAATACTTCGATACTTTTCTGCCCATCACTAATTGTTCTTGCACCCTAGTGGCTGCGGAGCAGGACCAGCATTGAGCCAAGCATTTTTATCAGCGATGTAATCCCCCAACTTATAATATGCTTGCCTGCATAGTGTGCGTTTTATACAAGTTTTACGTTTTATACGCGCCGGCGAAGATTGTATATCGCTCTGATGGCTCGTTTTTGCAGAATAAAAATTGACTCAATGTCTGCAGCCCTTCCCCATAGTAAGATACCGTAAGACATTATACTATGAAAATAACTAAAATAGACTAACCTCGCGGTATCGACATCAGTAAACTGACGTATTTTTCTAACAGCATAAGCTGCCGAGCTTAGCCGCCCCGCAAGTGATATTAAATGAGGCCCCCATTGTAACCTCGAGTCTAGCGTGATCCCCAGAAAAACCGTTTTATCGACGAATTCTAGCTTCTCCTTGTTTAATATAATGTCACAATCATTACTTTTGACATTCGGCAAGACAAATTTTATGCACTCAGTATTTTTAGCATTTAAAACTAGATTGTTAGCTGTGAACCAATTTTGAACCTGTCGCAAGACGGTATTTACGTCGTCAACGTTACTCGTACGTCTATTTATCTTAAAAATCAACGAAGTGTCATCAGCAAATAACACCATGTTTAGATTGTTTTTCAATAGATGATGTAAATCGTTAATGTAGACTAGAAACAAGAAAGGACCCAAAATTGAACCCTGGGGTACCCCCATTTTCACGGTTAACCCGGACGAATTGACACCGTTTATTTGAACTAATTTCTGTCTATCATTTAAATAAGATTTAACTAAACTCAACGCTGATTGGCCTAGCCCGTAATGCTCAAGTTTCAAAAGTAATGTTTCATGATTAACGCAATCAAATGCTTTCGACAGGTCGCAGACAAGATGCCATAGGGGTCTCTATGGCATCTTGTGCCTCTTCCCATGCTTCAAAGATATGTTTTAATAAGGTGACACAAGCGTCAGTCGTACAACGTCCTTTGGTAAAACCATACTGTTTATCGTGTAGGATATTATTTGTATTAAAATGAATGAGCATCTGATTTAGCATTATCTTTTCAAATATCTTGCTGAAAACCGGCAGCACCGATACTGGTCTATAATTATTTGTGTCTTTGACAGTGTGACCACTATGATTATGATATAACGAGTTTTCATAGAAATCATTCTTCCTAAAGTATCAAACCCCATAACCTGTCCGTGATTGAACTGACTGATATCAGGTTCCTTGAAATTCCCGGGACATACAGCACCTCTTCTATCAAACCCAATTTCTTCATTATCAATCTCTTGATTTCCAATCTTCATTATCAATTCAACAAATGCAATTTCCATGACACCACGCTCTCACATATTTGTCACATTGTTGTTTCATAACAGTCTGCGAGAGCATTAAGGCAGGTAAACTAAGAAACTTGACAATAAGTTATTACTTATTACACAACCTTCGTAGAGGAAAAATGTACGACAAAAACCTTTACAATACACCCCATTAACGAGAAAATCTCAACAGAATATCAAAAGCAAGATTCTCTTAATTTTTAGACCCTTGGCACCCCGATATGATCTTCTTTATAGCGCAATAAGCGTAAATAGAGTCAGCACAATGCATCAAAGGGCACAAAAGCAATTGTTTTTCGGCAATAAATAGGTTACCTAATTATCGCTTAATGAGAATAGGACCCAGATCTCACTCTCAGCCGATAAAGACTGAATGTCAAGGAGATTAGGATTTACTTTTAGATTGTGCCTTAATGATACTCATTTTAGATAATGTGACCCTATTAAGGGTTATTTTATTGTGAATAAGTTTTGTTTTCGTTGATAGAATTCTGGATTTTATTTCAATTCAGAAAAGATAAAGGGATAACTTTTTGACTGCTATGTTTTAAGTCAAGGTGTATAGAATTTAGTCAAGGGACTGTGCGCGTTGCGTCTGCTGCTTTAATGACTCGGAAATCAGGCGATTATTTGCGCTTGTTACATCTCCGTACCATAAGTTAGATGACATAATCGTCCTACAGTGCTGGATTTGCTTTAGTTTGGCCAGTATTAAACTCATATTTTACTTTCATTCTCTTATGGATTTTATCACAATAATTACGAAATAAACATATTTTTCTTGACATCAAAATTTGTAAAGACTTACATTGATCAAAAGATCAACCAACGTTTTACGCGCTTCTGTTTAAAAGTGAGTAGAGTATGTTTTTCTACGTAAAAGCCGGTCTCTCACAGAAAGCTTTGCAAACATCATACTCAAACAAAACATTCTGTACATACTGAGAATTCCCAGATGGCGGTAAAGTAGCAAAGTGTGACGTACACTCCAATTGCGGGGGATTTATACTCGGTTACCTCCCATAGTGTTGGGAATTACGAGAAAATTAAATTCCGTGGGCATTTAGGTCGTCGTGTGGACATTGCTTTTGCAAACTGGTACGTAGTCAAAGAGCTTGCATGACGGACACGGTACTAAATGAATATGAGTTTACTAACTCTAGGCGACACCTAAATTATTTTTAATCTGCTTTAATTTCACCTGCCGAACCAAGATAAAAATCTTAAAACGCGTTTTAATTTAGAAAGCTACATAGGTGTCGTAGTGAAAACGGGCGTTTGCTCGTTCAAGTGGCTTATTGATGTATTCGTATTTTTTGTGCTATTTAAGTATTTTACTAGGGATATTTTTTATTAATTATAGGCTGGCATTTATCCATTATTGCACCTAAAGGTAATCGATGATGTGGTTGACACGCTTGCCTAGGCACAGAGGAATCTCGGTATGTTAGTTGTTCTCGCATCCACGGATTGTCCTTGGCCAGTGGTACTTAACCTAGAAAATAATTGATTTCAAGATCATTCATTTAAATAACCTTCTACATAACTAAAATATTGCTTCAAACAGAAACACTAAAACACAGTTTCAGTTGAGTGACTTCAGAAAATGAAATTACACTCAAGGATATTTTGTATGATTCTGTTTTAAGTTTTGCTCTCCAGTACTGAAAGTGATTCCTTATAAAATGCGGCCATCCTATAGCTAAAGTGTCACTATCTGAAAAAAAAAACATATTTAGAGTTATAGAAGAAAAAAAAGACGGCGAAATAATAGTAGTTTCCGATGTCAAAAGATCTCATTACGTACTTTCGAAAAGGCATTGTAAGTTTAAATGAATTACAAAATCTTATCAATAACAGGTTTATGAACGTAGCAATTTGGGGCGTTTTTATTTCGAACCGGAATCTATTCATCATCATCATCATTTCAGCCGAAGGACGACTACTGCTGGACCTAGGGCTCCCCCAAAGGGCTCCCGCACTTAACTGCGAATTCGCAACGCATCGCAAATATCTGCGAGCTCGCACGTACTAAATATATAGATATCGCATCGCATCGCAGTTATATGTGGAAGCCCAAATATAGTCGCCTTGATCGGTCCCGTGCGTCGCTCATCCAGCGGATTCCAACAGCCTTGACAAGGTCAGCGCTCCACCTAGAGGAAGGCCTTCCAACGCTGCGCCTTCCGGTACGCGGTCGCCACTCTAGAAGTTTTTGGCCCCATCGACCATCCGTTCTGCGAGCAATGTGGCAGGGCGCATTGCTCGCAGAACGGATGGTCGATGGGGCCACCGACATAGCCTGATTGCCACTTAAGTTTGGCAATCAGGCTATGTCGGTGGCCCTGATTCTCTTGCGGATGCCATCATTTTCTATTCCATCACGCAAGTAAAATCCGATGGGAATCTATTAATTGTATAAAATACTTCTAAAAACTCAAAATCGGCCAAATATCATGTAGTCACGCTCTAGTTATAGGACGGCGGTATGTGGAATTGTACGGTTGTATACGAATGAACGTGTGAGACCCACATAGCCTAGGTTTCCTTGTTAGAATTGCATTGTTTGTGACGGGAACTGGCTGCCTTCGTACTCCTTTATTGGAATATAGAACGAAATACTCCATTTGTAGTGTCAATGGAGTATATATAACTCACTAGACTTCCACTGTTTGCTTGGGCAATCTTAGGGTACGACTTGTTTTTTATGTTTGTATTGCTAAAACAATTTTGACGATAATGTTTTTCAATTTTACGATACATCCAAACGTTATTGCGGCTAAAGCAAATAACCAATTTAAAAAGGCCTGGAGATAGCTAAGCCTCGAGGCTAATCCATGACTTAAATTCTTGACTTAATGTTCTATGCTCCCTGGGGCCCCATCCAGGGGCAGAGGGCGTCCACAGCAGTCCTTCATCGTGATCGGTCTTTAGCTTCACGCTTCACCTCGCTCCACATCATACAGATACTAGTCGCTTCTGCCAACACGGTGCGACGCCAAGTTTGACGGGGACGGCCACGCTTTCTTTTACCTTGGAGATTCCAATCCAGCGCTTGTTTGGGTATATGCTCAGAATCCCTTCGCAGCGTGTGGCCAATCCAACTCTACTTGCGACGATTGATCTGGCGGTCGATCGGGCTCTCGTGGCATTTGTCCAACAGCTCTACGTTGGTGAAGGCTAATACTTAGGTCACACAAATCTCTTAGTAAGTTAATAAATAGGATAGGTGGGACTTTGTATTAAAAAATCTGAAATCCAAACGGAATAATTCGCCATTAAATTGCTATTTTAAACTGAAATCATTACAGTTTATTGCTCTTTAAATACTGTTATTTATTAATTCATCCGATATGCTTAATTTGATTCTCTGTCCGTTTGTGAACCGAAAAGTAATTAATTGGGAGATTTTCAGTTTCAGCATCAGCAAACAGTTTTATTTGCGGATGAAATAGTTTTGGTGGATTCGATTAAGAAAGTTCTTAGGACGCGAATTAATTTTTTTTAATTTTTTTTGCTAATGGAAAGTCTGTTTCTGGCAGAGATAAGACCTGTGAGGCCAATGAGCACTTAAGAGTGATTATATTTTAATCACATGCATAATTAATAATATAACTGAGCATTTTCGTAACGAAAAGAAGCATTTTGAGAAGAAATCCTTCATAAATAATTGATTTATTCAAAAAACCTAATATTTATATTTTCATGATTTATCAAACTCTTCGCGCGAATAAACCCTTGTTAGGTACCTACTTGACAGTTTGAAGTCGTCCTCGATTTTTAAAAGTCCAAAGAAGATGAATTCACAAAATGGAATACACTTAGAACTTTGTTCCTTACAACAAAGTTTTAGTTGGTGTAACAGAGTTTGCCTCCGTGAAACGGGTCCTTGAAAGCGAAAAAGTGGTATCTCAAATTTTTTTAAAATCCTTTGAGATGAGCTCGTCAAAAAAATCACAACTTCATTGGAACATTAAAAACACCTTACTTAGGTATATTAAAAAAGCGAATGTGAGTATGTTTGTAATGTGTTCACACCTAACTGATCTTAATGTAATAATATAACATAGATTATCCCTAGGACATGGCAAAGGTCATCAGACATACTTCATTAAAATACCACACGCGAGAAACCATTAGTCAACCGGGTAGCAGAAGCTGGGTTTATAAATATGCCATTCATGTGACGAAAACATTGACTTTTATATGTATCTGACGCCACAATTTGGTCATACATAGATCGGACCAAAGCAAATTCATTACGCAGTCGGCACGACACATTAATAATGCTACGTTTGTTGTTCGGTAAACGCATATAAGCAAACTTTTTCTTTAACGACTGTATTTGTTTTTTCTTGAATCTCATTTTCATTGAGTTACCGCTGTTTGGCTTCCGTGGACACAACGGGTCCTTGGCAGTCGCTTACACAGACAAGCTTCTCTCATAATTTTGAAATAAACCAATTATCTTGAAAAGACTGACGTGACTTCATTTTATTGTTTGAAGTCCGGAAAACACAATAGATTTGTAACTGCCTTTTAGTGTTTAGGAAAAGATGTTTTGTGGTTCTTTAAGAAACTTTTGTTGCCTGCTCTTCGGAAAAAGGTATGTTAGCACAGTTTTGCTACAAATGTACCTACTGAACATAGAAAAATTTACTCTTCACATGACCAGACTATTAGGCTTTTCTTCGGCCAGAGAATCAGAGAGCGTTGCTATCCAACGTGACAATGGTGCCAGCGTTATGGACACTATTCCCGTTGATAACGATGTAGACGAAACTCTTTGACATTTTATACTCATTTGTATATAAGTATGTTATGTATACTAATATTATAAATGCGAAAGTTTGGCTGGATGTACGTTTGTACGCCAGAACGTTTGAACGGATCTGGATGAAATTTGGCACAGAGATAGATTATTATAGCCTGGAATAGCATGTAGGCTTTTCATCTCGGTATAATGTTTGCTTAGGGTAAGAAATTACTTTTCACGCAGGTGAAGCCACTGGCAGAAGCTAGTCAGTTAATATTTTTTTTGATGCAATCTGTTGAAAATAAAAAAATGTAGAGAAAAACTTTTTTAAAGTAATTTTGTTAGCTGTGAATAAAAAAACTGTGGAATACTGTATTCGCTTTGTGTCACTGCGTCATATTAATAAAGTTGCGTAACTGATTGACTGTCTGTCTAATAGGGTCAATACACAGTCACCATCACTGAAAATACAAACATGTGGAACATTCCTCAAAGGTTGAAGAGGCGCACATGCAATAGAGATTTTCCCTGCTATATTTACTAGAAGTAAACATAACATGAAATGCTACAGGTTTTGTTTCAGGAATACATATGAAAACTTTCGTACTGGACAAGCCTGATGGCATCAATCGGACCTAAAGCCATAGCAATTTTTGCGCAATAATTGCTCTTCAACACAGAATTTTTTTGGTGGTTTGAGGTGCATAGCTGAAAAACATCTAGCAAAGCACAAAAAAGTCTACTGTGCTTTCGTTGACTTGGAGAAGGCCTATGACAGTGTGTGGAGGGATGAACTGTGGTCGACGCTATCCTGGTACGGTGTGAACTGGCACTTCGTGCGGGCACTGAAATCGCTACAACACGATAGGATCCTAGGAGGAATCCTACACCTATCCTGGTGTAGGATTAATAGGGCGTATTCGGACTGGTTCTCCATCTCAAGGGGTATTAGACAGGGCTTTGTAGCGTAACTGTGGCTGTCCAACTTGTACATGGATAGTTGTCTGATAGGTTTGAAAGAGCATGAGTGCGGATTGAGCATGAATGAATTGCCTGTCAAATGCCTTCTATGCAGATGATCAAGTTCTACTTACATCGTCAGCAGAACAGTCGCAAGACATGGTGACTGTGATGAATGAAGCTTTTAAGTTAAAAGGGATGAGTATAAATGTGAAAAAGACTAAGGTGTTTGAAAGAGAAGACAATGTATCGAAGTGTGAAGTGAAAATAAATGATAAGAGTGTGGAGCAAGTGAACGAGTTGATATATTTGGGAAGTATGTTCACAAGGGACGGAAAGATTGAAGAGGATGGGGAAAGGAGAATTATTGCAGGGAATAAAGTGAATGGGCCTACATGTGGTTGTGACCAGTCAGTCGAGGTCTCAGTCATGTGCTGGTGCCTCCACTTATATATGGAAGTGAAAGTTGGGTATGGTAAAAAAGACATGAAAGTTTAATAGAGGATTAATAGAGTAGAAATACGTTCCTTGCGAAGTATGTGTGATGTAACTTTTAATGATAGATTGAGGAACGATGTTATTGAAAAGAGTATGCTAAGATGGTTTGGCCATGTTGAGAGGATGAATGAAAGATGACTAACGAAAGGTATTTAAAAGGTGGACGTGAATGGAAACGCCGGTAGGGGACGCCCTAGAAAGACATACATAGACCTTATTGGTGATGTTCTTCAGAAAGGCCACGTGCGAAGTTCTCATAACCAGCGTGCGTCTATGACTAGATGTAAAAACGTGAGTGAAGCAAAAAAAGTATGTAAGGATCGTAGCAGGTGGTGTTCTGTAGTTTCTGCCTACCCCCATGGGTAAAAGACGTAAGTTTATGTATGTATGTATGTTTTATGACAAAATCTACTGCTCCTTTGCATGAAATCTATAGAGCCGAAATGCAAAACCAACTTGATATTATGCGTCACTTAATTTACCCGTACCATTTCTGGAGCACTTGAAACGGTATCAACACTAGTTTGTCGGCGCCACTCAAAGGCAATGCAAAAGGGTACGGTACCTAATGAAAGACGGTAACCGCGTATAAATAATTACGAGTTGCAAGCTTCTCGCCTTCAGATGCCACGATAACCTCTTCCTCGGTTGACTTTGGTGACCTCTGGGAGATTATGAGCAGCTGAATGATATCCTTAATTTCTGGTCTATTTTCCGTCCTGTAATTAATTTTTAACCGAGTTCCCAAAAAGGAGGTAGTTCTTAATTCGGATGTTACAATTTTTTTAATGTATTTCGGGCATAACTCCGTCATATAGAGAAGGATTTACTTTTATTTTTTTATTTGAAATTGTTTACTCTCGATATGGTCCCATTATCATCAGAATCTGATGATGAGATCCCATGGAAATCGAAAGAACTCCTCAAATATAATAGGCAGACATATAGCGATTTTTAACCGACTTCAAAAAAAGGAGGAGGTTCTCAATTCGTCGGAATCTTTTTTTTTTTTATGTATGTTCCCCGATTACTGTAAGACGCCTGGACCGATTTGGAAAATTCTTCTTTTGTTTGAAAGGGTATACTTCCCAATTGGTCCCATAGTCATCAGGTCAGGATCTGATGATGGGATCTTGGAAAATCGAGGGAACTCCTCAAATATTATAGGCATACATATAGCGATTTTGGTATTTATATCAACAATGCAGTAACATTTGCTGAAGTGGAACTGGTGAAGAAGACCACAGTTGGCCAATAGATTTCCTTAATACTAAGTATGTCATGGGTTATAAGATATCTCGAATAGTTTAACGACTATGATGAAGCAAATACTTATAAATACATAGTGCTGATGAAAATGGTACCATCGAACTGATCTGATGATGAAGCCAGCAGGTAGGCACCGGTACTCCGAAATAAAACAATGTATCCTAGTCGTGTATGGGCTTATTGGAATCGTGATGAGATGTACTTTGGCTATGTATGAATTTATTGGCAATTGGAAGTACCTATCAAAACTAAAAAATACCAAAAAACTTTTTAATAAAAAAACAAACCGACTTCCAAAAAAACACTGCAAAACGAAAAATAACTTTCTTTTCCGAAGTCGGTGTCGAAACACGGAAAACAATAGGTACATAAATAAATGGTACCATCGAACTGATCTGATGATGAATTTGATTATGAATTAGATTTGAAGCCGGAAGGTAGGCACTGGAACTCCGTAATGAAACAATGTATCCTAGTCGTGTTTGGGCTTATTGGAATTGAAATAAGATGTACTCTGGCTATAAATGATTTTCATGGTTATATGAGGTACCAACACTAAAAAAAATAAAAGTAAAATATTATTTTTGTAATTTTTTTTGTTTGCTTTTTTAATTTCGTTTTTCGACACCAACTTCGGGAATCAAAGTTATTTTTCGCTTTGTAGTATTTTGTTTTAGAAGTCAGTTAATTTTTTTTTTTGGTAAATAGTTTTTTATTTCGTACTGTTTTCCCCTTCCTGTTAATTGGAAACCGAACCAACATAGGCAGATTTCATCAACGGAAAAAGTTATAATATTTTTTATCTACTCTCATATCGTATTGTTCGAATTATAAATTTCAAAACGAGTTTATATTGACAAACTTTATAAACACAATACCGAAATTTAAAAATAGAATCTTATTATAACACGTTTTCTCTAACAAAATAATGCTGTAATACATTTTTTTTACGATACAAGACAAATCCAAGAAGTTTATCACTAAGGAGTTTTCATCAATAATTTTTTAGTAATGCCATTTTTATAGTACCTATTTAAAAAGATTTGATTCCAATTTTTACTTGTCCGAATGTCCGCTTTAGGCTAAGCACGCACTGCGATTTTTATTTACAATTTGCAGGTTTAGCTGTATTGAATTTCATGAGTTTTTTAAATTCTTGCTTAAAAATGTCTGATATCAGTGAATGTGAACAAAATTTGACTTCACCCGATATTTTAGATGCGGCGAAGGAAATTTACTCATAAGCAAAGTCGAGAAAATTATATGTAAATACTATCACGACTTTATGGCTGATGGGAAATGCAAAAAAGGTATATAAGTAGGTGCAATACCAATGTATGAGTGAAGATAAAGTAGTGTATGAAACTGCACATAACTTGGTATTAAAACATTCGTGTGAATATTATTAAAAACCTCGCCTACGGCTCGGTTTTTAAACACACACTCATGTATTAATACCCCTTATTATGCAACAGTTTCATAAACTACTATTTCCCATGCAAAGTTGTACTGCGGGAATCCAGTGGAAGTGAGACGTACGGAAAAAAAAAAAATGTTGTATAGGATGTATTCTTTTTTCAATAAACTGTGATCGTCTTTTCTCGGATCAGTTGCAATGCCTAGAATGAGTACCTATCTACCTATTGAACAAAAATTTCAAAATTTATAAAAGTTTAGGTTAAATCGACGTGCTAAGTACATTTATATCTGAATCGTAGACAATCATCAAGTAGTTGTCGCATCGGATACCACCTGCCTTCCAGTACCTGAACTTGAATTTTACGTTTCTTACGCTGCATTGCAAACGATACCAAACAGTCTAACTTAAGACCACTTAAACAACACTCTCGTCTTATTACACTAGATTACTCAAGAAATAATCAATTCATAGATCAGCTAAATCCCTTACATTAGCCATGAGGCAGGGCATGCATCATCCGACCGAATTAGATCAACTCGGGTTAGCTTAGGTCAATACAATTACATGTAATTGGTCGGAGGGGCGGGCATAATTAAGCTCGTTCTTAGTCGCCATGTGTCATCATCAAAGTTATTAGTCGTGGTCAGTCTGAGTGTGTGAATTTAAAAAGTGACCGTGTGTGCACTTTGGATTTTTGGAAGTGTCGTGTTTTGAATAAAAGGTATGCTATATTTTTTGTATATTTTTAATATGGTTAATACAGTTTTTTATTATAGCAAAGATGTAGTTGTGTTTTGATCGTAATTTTACTGTTAATTTGTTGTTTTTTTTTTCATTCAAAATAACCAAAAAAAAAAAAAAAAAAATAAAAAAAAAAAAAAAAATAAAAAAAAAAAAATAAAAATAATAAATAGTCTTTTTTTAACTGAACAATATTTTTGTAAACATGGCAAACGTTAGTTATCACAAAATAAGTAAAATAGTAAGACATAATTTGCAAGTCCCAATAATTTCGTAACCAGCAATCAAATCTTTGGCAACTGTTTAAACAATTTTTTCAGTGAACAATTGAATCAAAATATGTTAAAATGTAAATAACAAAGTAATGTAATAATTTTATTGAGCACCTTAATATCAAAATTTCGTTCAATCTAACTTCAAAAGACGTGTTGATGTATTTACCTTGACGCTTGAAAGCAAAAGCGTTAAGTAACACGCTTCACAATATTCACACACGTTGAAATAATTGGATGAATTTGCAAGCCATTTAAATATCGACTTCATCGTCAATATTTTATAAGGAGCGACGGTCTATCTGACCTCTGAAACCCAGTAACTGGGTAACGCGATACCTTGGCATGACTGGTGTTAGATTTTAGGCATCCGACTATCCGTAAGATCCGTAAGGACTATCAAAGATGTACAAATGACACGTGCTTTCCGGGGAGTAGAAGAGTTTCAGTATGTCAGGAATCCAAGGACCAACATCGGCAATCATTGCTTAAGGTCGTCCTAGTCCACGGCAGGAACTATTTTGTGCGCGGGGTTAAAATGCATGCTATCTCATCTGACAACACGTGCGAAAAAGATAAATGCTGTGATGAGCAGTAAGAAGCTAGTTCGCGTACAAACACACTTTTGCAACCATGTAATTGATGATAATGTATGCCGAAAACGAGCGCGCAAAATTTTATAAACAGATCTTTGGGAATATAGATTTCATGAAAAAACTACTAAATTTATCTGTTCAAAATAAAATAATTAGCATTGTTGAACTACTCATCCATCCCCGTATTACCCTTCTTCTTATGGTATTTATTTCTGCCCAAAGATGCGTTAAAATTATTGTGTTGAAATATGGAACTTTCGACGCTCATAACTTTCAGATATATGTATTTTTTTTACCTTTTGTTTCCATACAGGGCTAGATAATGATGAGACAAATTGACAACATTTTTATTTTGAACGTACACCGTCAAATAATGGAGTAATCGCCATACTACGTTTGCAACCTTAACCTCAAATATTGACCTGTGCTATTTAGTCACGAGCTCCGTAATAAATGAGAGGACAAAAAGAAATATTCAATCATGATTCTAATGTCCAAAGCCGTACATTAGAAAAAATCTCTTAAACGTAGATCATGGGAGGGCCCTCAAATTAAATTTCGAGAAAGTTCGCGTTCGGAAAGTGAGTAAAGAGAAAATCCACAAAGGGATTACAAAGTACTGTCGCATCAATCAATGTAAGTAATTGCAAAAATTAAATTCCCCTAAGTAAGTAAAGTTCGGCCTGTGTATGCGTTTACTTTGGGACTTTTCAATCAGAAGATGAGAATGTTTGTTCCCCTTTCTTTGCTTCTTGGTTGTCACAACCGCAACTTTGCGTGGATCTTGAGAAAGAAATTTGAGAATTGAAACTTTTTGTAACATGTGCTTTTGAACATTCTTGCGTAAAAACGATAAACTAATTCAGATCTACTGCTAAATAAAATTTTAAAGTATGGGGCAGAAGTATTTTAAATAAATAAAAAATTAAGAATATTTTTTTATTGGTTGGAATTTCAGAGTTTGCTTATTTATTTCATAATTTAATTTACAAAATGATTTATTTATCAAATAATTGATTTGAGTGGGTTGACCTTTACCCCATTTGCCTATTTTAGTTATTGTGATCGAAAGTCGGATGACCTGGTTAAGGTTGCGAGAATGCACTGGATACGAGACGCACGGGATCGGACAATGTGGCGACGCCTGGAGGAGGCCTATGTTCAGCAGTGGACGTCTTTCAGCTGAAATGATGATGATAATGATTGAAATACGAAAGAAAAAAAGAAATTAAGTCCATTTTCGCCAGCCATGATGGAAGTTTTTTTAAGTTTAGTTATGAGAAGTATATTTTTTACTTCTCATAGTTATAAGGATTAAATATTATACATATTTCTTCGTAGATTACTTCGTTTATATATGGAGGAATTAAAATATGACTACAGATGAAGAAGATTTCAGCTCTTTTCATACAAATTGTAGTAAAGAAAAGTGCTTTTATAAAAACGTCTCATGAAGGGTTGTCTTCAAACTTTGTTAGTAGCATTGAACACTTAACTTTTACTGCTGCCTTGAATATTTTACAGACAGAATGGTTATTTAAAACTTTATCTCGTGTAATCACCAAAGAGTGGGAACATCTTGCACTCCTTAGAATTTATTAGTGTTAGCTGTTTTCCACGTTTGTTCTAAAGCCCAATTCTCGTATGTTAAGGAACGTTCGAATTCTGTTTTTAGTCTCAAACTGTCAATAAGACTTCTAATTTCATTACATTTGATGGCACGCTTTGCGAAGTGGCTAAGCGATTGGCTGCCGTGCTGCATGTCGCGGGTTCTAATTCCTGAATGGAATTTTTATATGTATGGCCTACAGATAGTTATTCCGGGTCTGACTATCTGTGTACCTAACCTTAAATGTTTGTAAACGCACCCTAAATACAGGGGAAATTCCTAGTGTGGAATAAAATCTCCTAAAATTGAATAGAGAGATTTTGATATGAAATTGTGTACCGATTTATGTACGAAAACTGACATTTTTATAAGACAGTAGAGATAATAAAAGTATTTTCAAAAGAAATGAAGCTGTTTCAATCACACCAATTTATATCAAAGTCAATGATAGGATCCGACAAAATGATATGGCTTCTGATTGCTTGGAAAATTGCTCCACGTGCTATACGTAACTATGTATTGTTGTTTCGTTTCAGCATGGCAATAGCGGTTATCGCCCTTTATCTCATCACTTCGTAGAAATCTAAACAAAAAACTGTGTATAGGAAAACATGTTGAGAATTACAGTGAATCGATTCAGGGCAACTGTTTGTTGTTATTTTTGTTTTTAACCCCCGACGGAAAAAAGGGACTATAAGTTTGAAGTGTGTTGCTATGTAAAATCTGTGTATCCGAGTGTCTTTGTATCTGTGTGTCTGTCTGTGGCATCATAGCTCCTAAACGCATGAACCAATTTTGGTTTAGTTTCTTTTTGTTTGAAAGGTAACTTTGTCGAGATTGTTCTTTGGTATATTTGATTGAAATCGGTTCAAACATTCAAAAGTGATTCGCAGATTTAAAAAACAGTTTTTTCGCAAGATATATCATATCACAATTACGTTTTTCGATAAATTGTCGATTGAACATGTCTACTACTAGGTACTACATAGCCAAAAAAGCATGAAATAAAAATTAAGATAAAAATTTAAAAAACCCCCGACATTAAAATCTCTAAAAAGCAACAAATAAGCCTCGTACTCGCGTCGGGGAACATGTAACGTTTACAGCGGTTTCGTTCACCCGTTTTAGCGTGATTGAGTAACAAAACACATATCTATCCAAATCTTCGCATTTATAATATTAAGTAAGGTTTTAATAAAAGCTTATTAATTTTATTGTGTGTGTATTTACTGATTCCAGTAAATAAATATTGGTTCGTAAATACTGAAACTATTTAATAATTGTTTAAATAACCATTTAATTTTATTTAACTCCTGAAATCGGATTCGACAGTATTATTTTCATAACGTACGTCAGAAAACCGATTTCGGTTTATGTCTGTTACGTCAAATCCCTTTATGTCAACCGAAATGACGTATCTCACTCATGGTGGTATCGAATTTAATATGAAAATACAGTTTTTATTATAAGCCTGGAATAATTGTTTGTGTGCTTTTAAGGTTCCGTACCCAAAGTGTAAAAACGGGGGGGCTCCTATTACTAAGACTCCACTGTCCGTCTGTCTATCTGTAACAAAAGATACTAAAAACAGAATCAAATAAATATTTGAGTGGGGCTCCCATGCAACAAACTTAATTTTTTTGGCATTTTTTGCGATAATGGTACGGAACACTTCGTGCGCGAGTCCGGCTCGCAATCTGGTTTTTTAGGGTTCCGAAATCAACAAGGAACCTTTATAGTTTCGCTCTGTCCGTCTGTCCGTCCGCAGCTTAGCTCAGAGAATCTAAGTACAAGAAAGGTATAATTTGACACGGATATACATATCAATAAT
This sequence comes from Anorthoa munda, assembly GCA_945859665.1. Classification (NCBI taxonomy): domain Eukaryota; kingdom Metazoa; phylum Arthropoda; class Insecta; order Lepidoptera; family Noctuidae; genus Anorthoa; species Anorthoa munda. Next base: position 28,851,811 of record OX243902.1, on the reverse strand, counting down.
TCCGACAAAGTGGTAATACAAAATAATGAAAAACAATTTTTTTTTCGGTTTTTTCCATAGACGTAAAGTGGGAATATATTCTTTTTTCTCATCTATCCCATAATGTGGGGTATCGTTGGATAGGCCATTCAAAAATATTATGGGTTTGTTAAAACCATTTTTCGATTCAGAGATTCGTTTGCGTAAAATTAAGCTTTAAATTACAAATTTATGTTAGAGTCAATTGTCCTCCCCCCCCCCTGCCAGCGAAATGGTTGCTCTTGGCTATGTGAAAAAATTCACGGCAGTAGTAAATATAACGAAATTAAAAGACTATCACGGATAAGTAGGCTTTACAGATTTACTAGTAATAGTCGACCAACCTATAAAATGTACTTGGAAAAAACAAAAATTGTACAAATGCCATTGAAAACTTACTTAAATAATGTTGTTAGCTGTGTAAAATAGAGTAAATTTATGATTATGAACCATGTAAAAATATACAAATTTAAAATCATAACAGGCTTCACAAGTTTACGAGTAATAGTCGACCAACTTATAAAATATATTTGGCACAGTAAATTGTTTTGTCCTAATGCCATTGAAAAAATACTTAAATAACGTTGTTAGCTATGTAAAACAGATAGTAAATATATGATTATGAACCATATAAAAATATAAAAAAATAAAATCATAACATCCATAATAATGATTAATTCAAAATTAATAATGTTTAAGCTCGAATAACGCATTGGAGGGGCCGGAGTTGTTGGCAGTACCGATCCGTAGTTCATACGGCGCATGCGCGCGGGGAAATCTATTTTGTGTTAGTGCAGAAGTATTTTCGACGTTTTGTAATCTAAACGTAAAAGTAAAGTCAAATTATATTCGATTTCCAAGCAAATTACTTATTTTCTTTTGTCGATATCCATCTATAAAGTCAATATTCGACCCGACTAATTGAGTAGCGTAAAACTTGCCAGAGTGAAATAGTGAATACCGCATATTAGAGGTGAATACATAATAACTTTTTCTAATTCCGAAAGAGAAATAAACAAGGAGTGTGCGCGCAATGATCCAGGAATGAACCATACCATTCCCCGTGGCTCTAACGCGCGCTCGTATTGGCTCCTTTCGCAATTCGCATCCGCGGTGGTACTCAAATAGGTAATATTTTTTAACTTCAGTTGCGAAGTTGGATTTTATAACTCCTTCTTCAGTTACCAGTAAGTCCTTATTTAGTTTAAGTCAAGAGTGAATAGGTTACATCTAGGCAAGCGTGCTTTACCGTAGACCACATCATCACTCACCATCAGGCGAAATAGTGGTCAAACGCGAAAATATAGATTAAAAAAAGCATCATCCTATGTGGGCCAGGTTTTAGACATTGTGTGCCGCTGAAACCGTTTTAATGTTCATGTAACAACAAAAAAACCCTCTTCTAAGTCCGCATTATTATGCAACTTCGGAACCCTATTACCGCGCGTGGCCCGACACGCACTTGGCCGGTTTTTATTGAAACGAGCCAGCTCTGAACCTCCACATCGCCGGATGAAACCAATAGATAAGACCAGAAGTTCTTACTTATAAGGCTGATGGGTGAGTATTTGTGATAGGAAACAAAGGCGCAAGCACAGATAATATAATACTAGCATACAGATGTCTCATCCCATACAAAGAATCCGTGCCGAAGAGTACTGATTATAATGATTATTATTTTAACATCGATCTCGTTTGGTTCCGTTCCACGGATATAGATGGCGATCTATCTGCCGCCGTGGAAACGAACGCGATCGATTAACAAAAAAAATCGGTATAATCAGATGAAAAACGCTAGTTACGTCGGCGCGGTTTCTTTGTATGGGATGAGGCATCTGTGTGCTAGTAGTGTGTATCTGTGACGCAGGCAAAGTGTTCCACACTTGTATATACGTCTGTAAATTAATCATAAGAATTTTGCTTATACTCGTACCCTGAGCAGGGTAATACGGAGTTTCAATTGGCTAAGAGGCTGTCAGGTGGCATAAACTTTTTTAAATAATGCTGTTTTGCCATCATAGTATTTTATTTATCCCCGGCCAATCACTAGTGATCATGATGTTTGCAGATGAAGGTATCGTTAGACATGCAGAGGTCAATCATATGTATGCATTTAGTATTACTTCATCATCAGCCGCATAAGACTTTGCAATGTCACACCACGGCACTTTATCCTCGACCACTCACATCCCTCAATTAGCAAAGTCAACGTACTCGTATAACGCTGCTCTAAAAAACGGTGAAAGAAAACACCGTGAGGAAACCGGCATATCCCAGAACCAAAAATTCGAAGACATGTGGCATTCACCAACACGCACTGTGACCGCGTTTTAAAACCTAATCGCTCTCACAGAGAGAAGGCCTGTGTCCCAGCAGTGGGAACATCGAAAGGCTGATGATGACGATGATGGTAAACGCCTCTAAATCGTCAGACCAGTATTTCGTGGCCTTACTTAGTGACGACGCCCGGGTTTTGTCTTCCACTGCATGATGTCTCTGGTCAGAGAAGGCAATCAAGACATCAGAAAGAGACGTCTGCTGAATTTAGGCCTCCCCAAGTGTCGCCACATTGATCAGTCCTGTACATCTCGTATCGTCAGTGGAAAAACAAAGGTTTCAAAAATATATATTATGTCAGATCCAGGTATATACGGGCAGATACGGGTAAACTAGATAAATATCTCCTGTAACTTCTACACAGTTTTAGTTCGTTACAGAGTCAATTACTATCACTATGGTACTAAGTACTACTCTTGACTTAAAAGGAAACACTGAGCAGTTCCTAGGCCAGTATATGTCATGTCACGGCCATGTCCAAACGATCACTGTCGCTCTCCAATTAACCATATCGACAACATACGAAACACTAGATTCTACCCAGTACCAAACAAAGGAACTTGTGTATCATTTTAAGTAAACAAATCATGACAAGATCCAACATATATATATTTCATTTAACAATAACACAGAGATTCAATATAAATCAGCAATGATATTCAGTTCCACGAATGAAGTCTCAATGTAACGGGATTATGCTCTCAAACCAACAATACAAATTATATTCACAAAATTCGAAACGAGTGTGTAAATTCAGCTATTTGAGGTTTCAGCTTACTTCGCTTGAAACTTGATTTACTGAGAGAGACTTAAGGGCTCGTTCATATGACAAGAATTTTATCGCGCGTTGATCGCATTTGAGCAGATTTTGAATCACGTACATATGTGAATTGTACTCGCCTTTATGCATCTTGTAATACCGAACATAATCAAACACATGTGTTAGGGCGACAATATACATGCCTGTATCTTGCGCAAAAGTGTACAAATAACAATCGCATGCAAGCTGCAAGCATACTTCTATGCAAGTTACAGACATATATGTGTATTTTCATCCTTATGGCTCATTTACATCAGGGCGTTTTGACCGATTCGGTTGCAACTCGTATTCAATCACCGACTTGTGTAAACAGCCCAATTCGGTTAACCGATCCGGTTCCACCTAAAGCGGTCGCCGTATACGGTGACCGAACTAATGTAAACATGCCATTTGGATCGCAATTGCGCGACGCTTGTGCTGCATGATTGAAACGCGTTTAAGATGCAGTCGCTGTTCGTGCTCTGAGCGTGTACGGCGAGCTTAATCATTAAGCATTGTTGTGACAAGTCGTATATACTTACAAGTATAAGTTAAAAATTCTTAAATATAAATTCCAAAGTCTCTGACAAAGAACAGCATACAGGAGTGAGTGCACGGAGTCGACCTAAAAAAGTTGCACTCAGGTGTACGCGCCCTAAATATCGTAACAATGTCGTTTGCGGTAGATACTCAACCGCAAACCTAACAACGGCAACGCCTTGAAATTCCATCAAAACTATTTTACCATCTAATTTGGTTTGTGTTCTGACACCACTAATACAAAATTTGACATTTGATGTTAAATTAGTTTAGATTTTGGAGTTAATTAATTTTCAATGTTACAAAGAGACATCGATCAGCAAAAGTATTTTTCGCACTAGCTTTTTCGGGTCGCGGGTCGTGGCCCAGGCAAATGTAAATTATTTCATCACCACTGCTCTCAAAACGGTGAAGGAAAACATCGTGAGAAAACCAGCATGTCTTAGACCCAAACATTCGAAGGCATGTGACATCCAACAACCCGCACTGGGCCCGCGTGGGGCCTAGGGAATGGGCCGTAATCTACATTACGGCCCATTCCCTCTCATAGAGATGAGGCTTTTGTCCCAGCAGTGGGAACATTAATAGGCTGATGTATGATGTGACTAGCTTTTTTAATATAAAAAAATATCATCACTATCGGGATAAAAATATTCATTGTTCTAATCGGTGCACGGGCTACTGGGCTTCAGATCCGGTCTCTACGGGAGACCATGATTTAGTACTAGAACTTTACTAGTGTCTTTGGAGGCAGTCTCCGAATGGGGCAAAGCCAATCTAGGCAGTTTCAATGCTGATGACTCAGGCGTGTCTTTTTCCCGCAAAAAAGAGTCAAGAGACATCTTTGAGGCAAAAGCTCAGCTGGCTGCCAAAAAATTAGGGATCCTAGCGAATGTGAGACAGTACTTCACGCCTCAACAACTGCTCAATTTGTATAAAGCGCAAGTTCAGTCATGCATGGAGTACTGCTCTCACCTCTGGGACGAATCTACCAAATACCAAATTGATGCACTTGAGTCGATTGAAATACGGGCCAAGAGGCTGATCGGCAACGATGCGCTGGTCGACTCAAAGCTCTAGAGCCTTGAACACAGAAGACGAGTTGCCAGCCTGTCGGTTAAATTTCGGGGGGTAAGCGATGGAAATGCACAATTTTATTTTACCTAACCCAATCTAACCTAACCCTTCAACCTAATACTACAAGACGTACGGCACAATCGGTACATGGTGGATATCCCACCCATACGCACAAAGCATTTTCAATACTTTCATTGTTCGTTAGCTTAGGAGTGGAATTCCCTGCCGGAATCTTTGTTTCCTGATAGGTACAACCTAGGGGTCTTTAAATCAAGAACGAATAGGTTACTTCTAGGCAAGCGTGTTTCACCGTCAACCACATTATCAATTAACATCAGGCGAGATAGAAGTCAAACGCGAGCTTACAACAAATTAAAATATATATATACCGAGATACAGTTTACACGCGTGCCGAATTAAATCCGTTCAGCCTTATTTAAGGCTCGATTGATTGACAAGTTTAATACCTGGAAGTAAGGACATAATTTTTAACGTAGCCAAGCAACACGACAAAGCCTTCAAAATTATTTTTCAAACAAAAATTCTTTGTTAGATGGAATAGAAACGAAAATTTACCTATTCCAAACGCAAAGCTCGTACAACTTCATTGCGAGACACTAATATTTTAATTTTCTTTGAAAGTTTCTTCAGCTCAGCAATTAGACAATTCGTATTATTAAAATTTCAGTAGCGATTCAAGTCGACGGCAAGCGGAATACATCTCAAGCTAACTTTCTTGAGGATAGTAGGTAATATATGCAAATGAGTGTAACTTTATTCCCTTAGAGCTATTACGGCGACTTTGACCGTTTGATAAGTGGAGGGGTGAGCACAACTTTTCATTGCGTTAGGTCTTCAAAGAATATGCAGATGGCCTCTAATATCATTAGGTATACGTTTTAAAATTTCGTCTTTACAAAGGAACTTTGAAGCAAGTTCTCGATGAAGGACGGATACAGTTTTGTAATTGAGTTCAGCCTTTGTGGCGATGGATGAATATTTTGCAACCGACCTTTATGATGGCTCAGCGCGATTCAATTTATATCACTATGATAAGCGATTTTCACTATGAGAAATTACAAGGAAGCAATGCGATGCTATTCGAACGATTTATATTTGAAATGCTAATAACGAGTATCGTAGCGGGTTTGTTAAACTTTTTAAAGTATAGGAGCAGTTTATTGTCGTGGTCTGTTTGTTAACGATTGAGAGATCGAAACTCCAATCTCAGCTGCCGTCAAGGCAATTTTGACATGGATAAACTCCTAATATCACGAACATATACCTTTAGACATGCAGAAATGAGCAAGTCATCTATCTGTATTACTGTTCTTGGAAAGACAAGTCACAATGGAGGTTCTCTTTTGTGTTTTCACGATTTTACGACAAAATGAAACGATAAAGATAATATCTTTAATGATGATAAACATGTTATTTTCAGTGACTTTAACTTCGAAATAAAAGCACCAATAAAGAATCGTAAAAATTATGAAACTTTAATGTAGGCACAATTATGAGCAATTTTTATGACCATAGTAAAACAACAGTCTAATAATAAAATCGTCCATTAAAACCATCGAGTGGAATGAGTCATTACTCAGAAAGCCTTTTCCAATGAATTCACAATAGTTTGAGCGAGTTGTATAAAAACGAAATGAAATACTAAATGGATTTTAATTACTGACTGTTCAGTTTATAAAAGTACCAATGATCGAAGTGATGTTCACGTCATTATTTATTCAAGTCAGCGAAAACAAACAAACTAAAAATTATTATTGAACAATCTAATCACTTTAGTGTGAGGGGTCAGGTCACGCAGGTCAAGGTTCGTGAAGGTTATTGATCTCAGAAAAAATACCCACCTAGATTTTTATAAATGATACCAAATATCACGCCTAAATTCAAAGAAGGCGTTGGCTGAGTATATACATATTTGGTACCTACGCCTGTTTGTTTGAAATTATTAACATAATTTTTACAGCCTGTTGCACCTTGTATACTTGATGATCCTTAAGATTACATTAGACATAATTGCATTTTGTTTCCTTCCTTTGTGGTTCCGGTCTTTGAATACGTTTGCAGTATAAACAAAGATAATCCAATTTTATATTTAAACTAGCTGTCCCACGCGGCTTCGCACCCGTCATCTGGCTACCTACTCATCTACCCTACCGTACCCTACCTAACCTACGTACATGATTGTTGCGTAACTTTAAGCGTTTACGCAGCGCGCGCAACGGAAGCATTTTCCATTGATGCTCCGCTCCTATTGGTCGTAGTGTGATGTTATATAGCCTATAACCTTCCTCGATAAATAGACTACGCAACATAAAAATAAAATATCAATTCCAACCAGTAGTTCCTGAGATAAGCGCGTTCAAACAAAAAATCAAACTCTTCAGCTTTATAATATTAGATTAAAGAGAATTGTAAGTTTCAAGGTAGTGGTAGCATACTGATAATAGTTACAACTATCGTGTTACCAAGGCAGGCACTAATAGGTATAGTGCTTGCGTGTAATTTATTTCAGCATCACTGCTCTCAAAAATGTGAATCAGAACTTAAGTCTCGACGACTGATGTCATCCGCCATGGGCCCGCGTGATGGATTATGGCAAACTTCACTCTCAGATAAGAGTCTTGTGTCCCCGCTATGGGAACGTTTGCGACTGGTAATGCTTATGCCTACCACATGGGAATAAGGCGTAAATGTATGTATGTTAGAGTATGTATGCGAGGTTGAAAATATTATACCTGTCCAAATACTTTGCAAACATAGTAGGTGGCCTCATAACTCCACTAATCAATACAACATGTTATATAACAGGATATTAACAATTTCGAATATTAAAAAGAGCAAACAAGGCTGACCAACGCCATTTATAACCAAAGAAATATGAGTCAAATGAATGTATTAATAATTTATTACTCATGCGGGTGTGTTCCGTCAAAAGCTCCTATCTCCCTCAGGACTTGTGACTCCTTCGTAATTATTTATTCATACGTACTGTATAACGCGAGTATACTTGCATTTTTTGTCTCGAACACCATAAATACAATTTTATCCATCTCGAGAGAGTAATTTCTGTGAATTTTATAGACATGAGCATATTACAAGTAAAAAATATTCTTTAGTTTTTTTGTTCTTTATTAGATCTCTTGAGTGATATTGAAGAAACTTGTCGTTATGGTTCGGACAAGATCTTTTTAGGTTTCCGTACCCAAAGGGTAAAAACGGGACTCTATTACTAAGACTTCTCGGTCCGTCTGTCTGTCTGTCCGTCTGTCTGTGCTTCTGTCACCAGGCTGTATCTCATGAACAGTGATAGCTAGACAGTTGAAATTTTCAAAGATAATGTATTTCTGTTGCCGCTAAAACAACAAATACTTAAACAGAATAAAATAAATATTTAAGTGGGGCTCCCATACAACAAACGTGATATTTTTGCCGTTTTTTGCGATTATGGTATGGAACTCTTCGTACGCGAGTCCGACTCGCACTTGGATGGTTTTTAATTATTTGGTACTTAAGTACTTTATTGAGACTACAAAAAATATAATATACAAATCATAATAGTAAAATTCATCATCATCATTCTCCTGCTCTTATTTCAATTTATTTGAGGTTGTCGCTCCACATTTTTTTCTTTTCAACCGACTTCAAAAAGGAGGCGTTTTTGTATGTTTGTTACACGATTACTCTGCCAATTATAAACCGATTTTATTTATTATTTTTTATTTGAAACCTGGTGCTTCTCAAGTCCCATTTAAATATAACGAGTAGTTTTTAAGCTATCCTTAATTTTCTTGGTAGCAAAACTAAAATGACCAAAATTAAAGACCTTTTAACATAAAAATTTAACCAACTGTCAAAACAAAACACTACAAAGCATAATGAATTAATTTTACGGTAGTGACTGGTGAAAGGTTGACTAATAAAGAAGTACAGTAAAAAACTTTGGTACAAAAAAAAAACGACTTCCAAAACAATACACTACAAAGCGAAAAATAACTTTCTTTTCGGAAGTCGGTGTCTTTGGTATGTATTTTTTTTTTCGTTTTTGATACCGACTTCCGAAAAGAAAGTTATTTTAAATTACCTGTTTGCATAAACATTACCATTAGTATACATACAAAATTATTTTAACCATTACATTAAATTCTAAATATAACCGAACAATATCAGAAAATCAGACTAAATTAATATTTACCATCATCATCAGCCTTTTTTAATATTCCCACTGCTGGGACACAGGCCTCCTCTCTGTGAGAGGGAATGGGCCGTAATCCAAACCGCGGGCGCAGTGTGGGTTGGTGGATGACACATGTCTTCGAATTTTTGATTCTAGGACATGCCGGTTTCCTCACGATGTTTGCCTTCACTGTTTTGAGAGCAGGGTGATGAAATAATTTATTTAAAGTAAAGCGCCTGCCAGGGTTCGAACCCACTCGCGACGGGTTCGCGGTGAGTGCGGCACAGGAGGACACTGTGGAGCTGTAGGAGGTTGCAGTCCCACATAACTGCGCTATCTCCCCGTGTTAGCGCAGTACGCATAAGCAGTTCCCCACGCTAAAAATAAAATAAAAAAAGCGAACTAAAAAGACGTAAACAAGGAGAAAATCATGCTGTGCAGTCGGAGGATACGTCTGGTTTTGGTCAGCCAGCTCGCGAAGATATATCCTCCTGTGTATTACTTTCAAGCAGTCGGGTTTTTTGATTTTTTTAATTAACTTTTTTTATTTATAACTTTTTAGTTATTTCTTTTTTCGAATTAGGTACATTTTAACACATAAGTGTTATATATTTTTGAAATCACCTCTTAAAATCCTTTATTTTGATACCCCACACGATAGGTTAGGAAGAAAAAAAAATTTGGGCCCCACAATATGGCGCCCAAAAACCGCCATTTTCCAATTTTCATGTAGCCAGTGACACTCGCGGGGTTAAGACAAATCGATTGCCGTAAGAACCATCAAAATCGGCTCACGCGTTTGGTCTTCAGAACGCCACATAGGAACAAACATACATACATACATACATACATACATAGACTGATCAACACATTACCCTCCTTCGGCAGTCGGGTAAAAAGGGTTCGAACCCACGACATATGACGTCGCAGCCGTTACCACTAGGCCACCACTGCTCTCATATTTAACATAGATATTACTATATCGCAAAACATTTGCATCGAAAATGCCAAAAATCACTCATAACATAGGTTGATACCCTTGCCATGACGTGTCCAAGCTGTAATAATCCATATCTATTATCTATTCTACGCGAAACATTATTAATTGAATTAAGCCTTGACTCTGTAGCTGGTCTCACCACGTAATCAAATTAGCATTTAATATTCATTCGACAAAGGCATAACGGTAGACGTATCAAATATTTGTTAATAATGTAATTTTGTAGAGCCACTATATTATTATAAACGTGTCCAGTTTTGTGTACAAACTAAATTGTTATTTTGGTTTTCGATGTTAGATAGTTTGATTTTAGTAATATTTTGAATAAGTGTATCTAATACCTTTAAAGGAATAACATGAAATTTAGTATGCACGGCTTTTCGGGGACGATCTAGCTAGGTTTCATTTTTAACCGACTTACCAAAAAGGAGGAGGTTCTATGTTCGACTTTATATTGTTTTTTTTTTACTACTTGCCTATTAGGTAGGTACAACTACAAAGTGAAAAATAACTTAATTTTGGAAGTCAGTGTCCATGACATACAAAATTGGTACCTCCCAAAGACACCGACTTCCAAAAATAAAGTTATGTTTCACTTTGTAATTTTCTTATTTAGTAGTCGGTAGTATTTTTTTGTAAAAAAGTTTTTTAGAAAACGTCGTTTTCTCTATTTTCACCCGAATAGAGCTCGGTCGCCATTCACTATGTGTGGTATTTGTAACTGGCGTGTATTTGAATCGATAAATGAATTGTGAAACAGAGGAAAAAATTGCCAAGACAAAGTTATATGCTGTCAGCGATAACGACTGTCAACCAATGGTTTGTCGTTCGAAAATCCACGTGACATTTTGCCCTGCTATGCATGTCAGTCCCATACTTTTTGGACTTTTTGACAATTGGATAGAATGTCATTTTTAACCGACTTCCCAAAAAGGAGGAGGTTATCAATTCGTATATATTTTTTAGGGTTCCGAAGTCAACAAGGAACCCTTATAGTTTCGCTCTGTCCGTCTGTCCGTCCGCAGCTTAGCTCAGAGAATCTAAGTACTAGAAAGCTATAATTTGGCATGTATATACATATTAATAATTCCGACAAAGTGGTAACATAAAACCATGAAAAATATTTTTTTTCGGGTACCTCCCATAGACGAAAAGTGGGGATGTATTTTTTTTTTCTTATCTATCCCATGGTGTGGGGTATCGTTGTATAGGCCATTCAAAAATATTATGGGTTTGTTAAAACCATTTTTCGATTCAGAGATTCGTTTGCGTAAAATTAAGCTTTAAGTTGCAAATTTATGTTAGAGTCAAGTGTCCCCCCCCCCTGCCAGCGAAATGGTTGCTCTTGGCTATGTGAAAAAATTCACGGCTGTAGTAAATATAACGAAATTAAAAGGAAAATTATCACGGATAACAAGGCTTTACAAGTTTACGAGTAATAGTCGACCAACATATAAAATGTACTTGAAACAGTAAAAATTTTGTACAAATGCCATTCAAAAATTACTTAAATAAAGTTGATAGCTGTGTAAAACAGAGTAAATATAATGCTTACGGACCATGTAAAAATATATAAAAATGAAATCATAACAGGCTTTACAAGTTTACGAGTAATAGTCGACCAACTTATAAAATGTACTTGGCACAGTAAAATTTTTGTACAAATGCCATTGAAAAATTACTTAAATAACGTTGTTAGCTGTGTAAAACAGATAGTAAATATATGCTTATGAACCATGTAAAAATATACAAATATAAAATCATAACCTCCTTAATAATAATGATTTCTAAATTAATAATGTTTAAGCTCGAATAACGCATTGGAGTGGCCGGAGTCGTTGGCAGTACCAGTCCGTAGTCCATACGGCGCATGCGCGCGGTGGAGTCTATTTTGTGTTAGTGCAGAAGTATTTTCGACGTTTTGTAATTAAAACGTAAAAGTAAAGTCAAATAAGATTCGATTTCCAAGCAAATTACTTATTTTCTATTGTCGATATCCTTCTATAAAGTCAATATTCGACCCGACTTCATCACTAATTGAGTAGCGTAAAACTTTCCAGAATGAAATAGTGAATACCGCAGATTATAGGATTCACCTCTAATCTGCGGTATTAAAGGAGATTAAAGGTGAATACGTACGATTTTTTTCTAATTCCGAAAGAGAAACAAACAAGGAGCGTGCACGTAAGGATCCAGGAACGAACTATACCATTCTTCATGGCTCTAACGCGCGCTCATATCGGCTCCTTTCGCAATTCGCACCCGCGGTGGAACTTAAATAGATAATATTTTTCTAACATCAGTTGCGAAGTTGGATTTTATAACTCCTTCTTCAGTTACCAGTTAGTCCTTATTTAGTTTAAGTCAACAGTGAATAGATTACATCTAGGCAAGCGTGCTTCACCGTAGACCACATCATCGCTTACCATCAGGCAAGATAGTGGTCAAACGCGAGAATATAGACTAAAAAAAAACATCATCCTATGTGGGCCCGTTTTTAGACTTTGTGAGCCGCTGAAACCATTCTAATGTTCATGTAACAACAACAAAACCCTCTTTTTAGTCCGCATTATTATGCAACTTCGGAACCCTATTACTGCGCGTGGCCCGACACGCACTTGGCCGGTTTTTTTTTGTGTGTTACCTCAGAACTTCTTCTTCTTCATTATTCTTTTATTTGAAAGCTGGTGTTAGTCATATAGTTCCGTTTAAATTTTATCAAGATTTAATAAAGACCTTCGGAGATATACATCATAAATCTTCAATAAATGACGGCAAATCACTCGGGATAGCTGCAATCGCATGTCTGTTTATTGTTTACACCATTTCATAACATAACATCACACTGGTATGCTCTTAAGGGGTACGCAGGTGTGAACATTTCACCCTGGTATACTCTCATTTCACCGGTTTTGTTTAAGATTCATGTTATTGAGTTAATATATTCTGGCATCACTTTGGGCATTATAGCAAGCTAGCCTATAGAACTGGTCCATTATGCACCACAACTAAAAAGTGAAAAATAAAATAACATTTTTACAAAAAATATAAAAACGGATCCAAAAAAAAAACACTACAAAGCTTAAAATAACTTCAATTTCTAAAGTCATTGTCAAAAAACTAAGAAACGAAAACAGGAACTACGATATTTTTCGCTATGTAGTGTTTTTTTTTGGAAGTCGGTTATTTTTTAATGTTAAAAAATAATATTTTTATTATTGTAGGGTCTATTTTACCTAAGCCTTTAAATATTACCTTACATGTTAGAATATAATCACATTTTTTACTTTTATGACCACGCTGGGTGATCAATGATCATGATTACAGGTATATACGAGTATTGCGTCCAATAATAGTAAGGAAATTGATGATATAATAGTAAAAAGTAGATACCAAATTGGTAAATATTTTTACAAGCTTGTTAAGTATGGTGACTTACTCTCTCAAATTAGTGAAGCCATAAATTAAATGTTATTTCATAGTTATAGTAATTTTAGCTAATAGCTACAAGCACTTTTATAGAGAAACTCTAATCCCGAATGGCCTGCAGGTGTTCATTATTTAATCTCCTTGACTTTCAGAATCAGTGATAACGACCCTATTAGACGAGTCTAGTGCAACATTTGTAGCAGTATTAACTAAGTACATTGTAAGCTGTCTTGTTCCATAAAATAAATAAATTTATGCTCCTTTGACAGGGTTTTCTGTCTTAGAAAATATTTAAGAAAATATTTCATCGACTTTTTAAAGAATCCACAGACAGACTGTTTGGAGCAGTCAGAGCAAACAGCTTCAAGTGGTTGGCAATTTGCACTTTTTGAGTGCGCCTACAAAAGTGGGGCGTGTATTGTCAACGTCAATTTTGTATTGAAACTGCAGATTGCCCAACGGCAACCGCATGAAACTGTCAGGTCTGACTGTTCCAGGCAGTCCATCTATGGAGGCTTTAAATCACAATAAGATTATTCCATCATACAAATATTCGGTTTAGGATGTAATTTGAAATATAGATTAACCTTGGCCGTGGTCCTAATCTAGACAGAGGATCCTTTTTATTCCGGTAGTAGCTTCCGTATTTTTATTGACTTTCAAGCAGATGGAACCCTTAGCAAAACATTGTTATTTACCGTTTACCGAGAAGATATAATTAATCCTGTTTTAATGTAAAAAGGTACAACTTAGGCACTCGCTTGAAAAATATCGTCTAGAAATATCTACTTACCAACCTTAAAGTAATAGGTATCATTATCACAAAGGAGCATTAAAGGTACTTTGTAAGGAAAGTAGTAGGATACCAGGAGTAAATCACTTTGTGTAGGATTATTATCATTAATTTTTATAAGATTTCCTTCCATATTTTTTACATTATTACTTCTTCTGTTAATAAATCTGCCACGTTCGACCTGCTGGTTACAAACACTATAGCTGCACTGCTGGGAATTGCTCCTGCCTTTGATTCGCGGGCCACAAAGTGGAAATTGTTAGTAGAAAGTATAATTATGTTACTAGAAATAGGGACCAACTAATTCAACCAGGTTTCAGGCTGGCTAAAGTAGCATCATCTTTTATGGGGTACTGTATAAAATGTTACAATAAAATTCTTCCCCACATTCTACAACTAAATGAGACGAAATTTAAGACTTGTATAAAACGCACACTATGTAGGCAAGCATATTATAAGTTGGGGGATTACATCGCTGATAAAAATGCTTGGCTCAATGCTGGTCCTGCTCCGCAGCCACTAGGGCACAAGAACAATTAGTGATGGGCAGAAAAGTATCGAAGTATTGTTGGACCTGCTGAAGACTGTATGAAAATTTTTGTATTGTATAAACTCAATTTCTTTTAGTATTATATAATTGCACAGCACATGTGTGAGTACTATGTTCCGACTGTAGATAAATCTACCATTCACTGTACCTATGTGTCGTTCGTTGACTTCTGTGTGCCCTGGCAGTTGAGTGTGTCATGCTCTCTCTAATTTATCTCTGATGGTGGCACATGTGTTGGATCATTCGGTTCCCTTCATGATGGTTGAGCTGTGCCGATCCATGCGTCATGTTCGTGAACGGGCGCCATCAGTTGGGATTGGTCATAACTTAGCTGTCTCGGCCTGTTAAAGTGCTTTTTTTTTAATTATTTGTTACTCTGGACGCTTTTACGTACACGTCTTTTTACATCGTTCTCACATATATGTATGTATTTTTTCAACAAGAATGATGTAACCAAAAACTTGTAATTAAAACTGATGGAAAAGAGTGTCCGGAGAGTTTCTTGCAAATTCTTCTCCATTGAGACCTACAGACGCTTGCGAATTTGCAACGAGAGTCATCTTTTTATTAATTTTTTGTTTGACAATTCAAAAGTACTTCTAAAGTTTACTTGAAATAAAATACCTTGATTTTGATTTTGAAAGCAAATCGGAGTCTCGGTTCGTCTCATTACCCACTCCCACTCCTTTCCTTTAACGTTGAACTTACAGATAACTGGCAAAACTTCTAGAAAACAGGTGGATGTCTCCTGTGTCTCTATCTCAGAAATTAGTAAATTATTGCGTCACCACTGCTCTCAAAACGGTGAAGAAAAACATCGTGAGGAAACCGAACCAAACGGTCTTAGAACCAAAATTTCGAAAACATGTGACATCAACCAACCCGCACTGGGCCCGCGTGGTGGATTTTTGCCTATTCTCTCTCACAGAGAGAAAGGTCTGCACGCAGAACGGACCTAATCGTAGTCTAAACGGGCGGAAAAGGGGTCAGTCTATCTTTTCCTATCCTATCCAAATATTTCAGAAAATTCAGTACATTAACGAATATTATTTTATTCTTCAAGTTTTTAAAATAAAGAGACTAAAAGATTTTCTATTAAGAATTTAAGGTTACAAATAGTTTTAATATCAACGTTCACAATAGATTATTTAAACTCTCTTACAGCAGTCGACATTGTGTTACAAGGCTCAATAGACTGTGTTCCGTTCATAGGATTTTGAAGCTTATAGTACGTTAATCTTTGAGCTCTATGGGTGTACCGTGGAGTGGTGGACAAGGTCGATAACAGCGAGTAGATTAAACTTTCTAGAATGATAGTAAATTATAGTTTATTTATCTATCAATTGTGAAAGTATAGTCAGAATTTAAACGCCACTTCATATTGACAAAAACAAGATACACCTAGTTTTTGTAAATATGAACGTAGTTAGGTTTTGTATAAGTTACTATGGTATGGTTTAGTATAATAAGTTAAGAATTATACTCTTTACAATGCCAACAGTTTTATTTCGTCATAATATTATTGCTGCATTTCAGTTCGTGGGTGATACTACAGAAGAGATTAAAAAAAGGGTATAATAGTTGTTTCTTTATGTCTACAACAACACATTCACGGTACAGGAATAATTCCTTCCTACTACGTTTCAGAATAATTCCGAATGTACAGGCTTAGTTTAAAAATACAGTAGGTGTTGTCACGTTCGCAATTGACATGCAAATATATGCAGACTAGACAAACAATAAAGCATTCGTTTTTATTGTCTGAAACTGGATGGACGCTTATCTAGGCGGAAAGGAAAATAAAGAACGTATCCGTTGCTCATCATTTTATAACAAATTTGAGCTAAATGCTGAATGGACTCAATCACAGACATACATCTAACTAGATGACGGGAATTTATGTAATTCGCGTGTCAAAAAAATAACAATCTGAAAAATCAAAAACCCGAGTCGCTTAAGAAATAAACAAAAAAAAAACGTAAACAGCAATCATGCAGTGCAGTCGGAGGATACATAATCGCGAGCTGACTGTCCAAAACCATATTATGTTTTGAACAGTTTTTTTATTTATACCTTTTAAGTTATATTTTTTTCCAATTACTTTTAAACATATAAAACCCTTTATTTAAATACACCATACGATAGGTTTAGAAGATAAAAAATATGGTACCCTCACAATATGGCGCCCAGAATCCGCCATTTTTCTTTTTTTTTAATTTTAATGTAGCCAGTGATACACTCAAGTTAAGACGAATAGTTTCGTTTCTAGAAAGTCACATAAAAACAAACATATATAAACTAACTACCCAAAAAAGGAGTACAATCAGAGTAATGCTCTACCTTTTAGCTATTTCATTTATCGTTATCGACACGGGACATAAGCCAAAATCAAGAAACATAAATAATAGAGGTTGCGGAGACAATGGAAATAAAGTTTTTAATTTCTTGGACCAAACTGACAGCTGCCAATGACCATATTTTTTTTTAATGTTGCAAGCGCGGAGCATAGTGTTGTAGGGAAGGTCATAAGTGATTCATCGAATCGATGTGACATGACTCCTCAATTTATTTTTACTAATTGGTGTAAATAAATGTTTTATGAATATAAACGTAATATATTTAAATATAACAGTATTCATACACATAGTACATGAACTTTTATTGTGTTAAATATGAAATCAACAATAAAATAAATGCGATCGACAAAATGAAGTCTGACATAAATGAGTAGAAACTAAATAAGGGCCGCTAGTTTCTAAACAAATTTATTTTTTTTGCCGTGAAATAGTTTCATTTTCGATATACTTCGATTTTCGATTAACTTTAGATCACTCAGGATAGTTAGGGTACGACACTATTTTTATGGGACGATAAAGTGACAACCCCCCAAATGTCAGATTAGTCCACGAAATTAAAAATCACATTATAGTTTTCATACAGATGGTAGGACTTGCGATATCTAGTTAGATTTATGTCTGTGGGCTGGATGCAAGTGGTGAGATATTAAAAAAAGCGAACGTGTAAAGGTTCCACACGACACACGAGATATTTTTTTGTCTAGTATTCCTAAGCGCTGTTGCTCAATGGCTATAGACAAAACTGGTATTCTGTCAGCAATAAAAAAAACAAAATTAGTGGGTAAAATGGCCCGTGGTTAATCCCGTATTGCGATAAAAATTCACTTGCTCAAGAACTCCAAGTCCTCGATTTTCGGGTCTACCAAAGTGTTAGTGGATTATTTCTTCTGTAATTTTAAGAGCAGCCCGGAGTCTGGCTTTATGGCTAGTTGGTAATCTTAGGCTCGCTCATATTAACTACATAGGACTTAAAAAATAAGTCATGAAATGTGTTTGTCCTAAAAGTACCTCTGCCTTACCCATAAACAACAAAGTAAATAAAAATATTCAAAATAACATTTTTGTTTGTTTTTATAGGCTCGCGCTTAACCACTATCTCACTTGATGGTAAGTGATGATGTGGTCGACGATATAGCACGATTGCCTAGAAGAAACTACAAATAAAATAAAACTGTTTCATCAATTAAAATAACTTTTAGTTAGTGATCAAAGCAAAACTTTATATTTTAGCAAAAGGAAGGCTTTTACTGTCAAGTAAAGAAACTGGAAAAAAGGCGTTACATTTTGATGCATCAAAGTGTACGAATGTCGAGGGAAAAGAAGAAAGCTATGAGAAAAGAAACAAGTGTCTGTCTACAAACATAAAAGAAAAAAGATAGGTCATAATGTAGGTGTTGACAACGATGTAGGCGGTTAAAATCGAGCTCCGACATAAAAAGTTACAGGTTAGATTAGGTTAAATTCAGTTTATTAATTCAGGTGAAAATAATTTATGTTGTATTGTTTCGGAATTTTGTTTCTGTTGATGACAAAATTTTACGTAATGAAAATAATTATTTCCTGTTATTACACAGAGCACTAGTTTTGATCACTACTATATAAAATTTTCGTCACTACACTATACATGAATGAATTATGAATTTAAATGAGATGTTTAACTTTGGGCCATCACTATGCACACTACATAGATAAATAGGAAAAAAATAGTGGAATTCCAGAAAATAACTAACAAATTAATTAGAAGAAGGGTACAGGCGTACAAAAATGATCATTTGGAAAGTTTTTTAATAAGATAACCCTATTTTTAGGGCAGCCATGACAGTCGTTTTTGACATGACGTTTGACGACTTTGACCGTTTTAAGAAGTGACATCTTTGAGTCTTTCTTTGCTTTCGACTTTGAATTGGATATATTTCGGCGGTTTTAGTTTTGCAACCCAGTTTACTATTACGGACATTGATTGATCGCTTCTCTGTTGCAATTGAATTCGTGTTGTTTTTTTTAACGCAGTTATGATGACACGTCAATCAAATGTCATTGTCAAAATGACATTTTTCGCATACTGCTGATCTGATCCACCATGTTTAATTTTATGTTGAGTTGCTTTACTTGATAAAGTAATTTGAATATACATTGAAACGTAACGGTGCCGAAATATCGAGCTCTCACCCAAAATAAAAAATATACATGGTAAATATCCCGAAACAAATATTAATTCTAATGACTGTAACCATGTCAGCTTAAAAAAACTTAACACACACACACACACACAATAAAAAGCGGTTACTATATTATACAGCGATTTTTACATATACTGTACATAGTGCTGGACAAGCTCCATACATTTCTGGAACATCTTTTGCAAACTTAAATTTTTGGGTTATATCTCTTTACCTAAGGCTCTATACAAGTGGCATTCGATGTCAGAGAAGGCGATAGCCAAAATGTCAAAATGTTGATCATTATTTTGCCGTTTTAACCGACTTCCAAAAAAGGAGGAGGTTCTATGTTCGACTTTATGTATTTTTTTTTGTGTGTGTTCACCGATATCTCCGTCAATTGTGGACCGATATTGAAAATTCTTTTTTTGTTTGAAAAAATATGTTTCGAAATTGGTCCCATTAAAATTTGGTGAAGATCTGATGAAGAACTTTGGCAATATGCAATAGAACTCTTTACTAAATAACGGCAAATCTTTCGGGATTACTGCAATCACATGTCTGTTTATTGTTTATACCATTTCATAACAGAACATCACGTCGCTCTAAAGGGCTACGCAGATGTGTGCAGTTCACCTTGGTATACTCTCATTTCACCAGTTATGTTCAAGTTTCATGATATTCGGGTAATCTTTTCTGGCATTATTGCCTATTAGGTAGGTACAACTAAAAAATTAAAAATAAAAAAACATTTTTACAAAAAAAATATCTACCGACTTCCAAATAAGAAAACTACAAAGTGAAAAATTACTTAATTTTGGAAGTCAGTGTCCATGACGCAAAAAATTGGTACCTACCAAAGACACCAACTTCCAAAAATAAAGTTATTTTTCACTTTGTAGTTTGGAAGTCGGTAGTATTTTTTTGTAAAAAGTTTTTTTATAGACAATCGCTATTGCCACGCTTTGTCATTATTTTGAATGTCATTTGTCGAGAGCCTCGACCATTAAACACTTACAACGAACGACTGAAGACTTCGTTACCATTTCTTATTATGTATTTTCAAAACAGTCAAGTACAATTTCTTGAAGTAAATGTTCTTTAGTAAAAGAACCTTCAAGAACCCTATCACACGGAATCATTAGAAGTTTTCCATGAAAACCGTTTACCTTTATCGATTCTGCAAATTACCTCGTAAACGGTTCCACTTTAATCCTTTTGAGGTAAGAGGTCAAACCTATATTGTATCGAGGAAACAAAAGTCCAGACACTCGCCTTTAACGGTTGCACCGGAGCAGAAAATGGCGGCTATGTCGACCTACTATCTATAAAAATATAGTCGGTCAATTGACTTTAACGACAATTGCAATGTTGTAGCTACCATTTTCATTCACAGTTCTGTAAAAAAAATCGGTCAAGTGCGTGCTAGACTTTGCACATTTAGGGTTCCGTACCAAATTGCAAAATTAAGTTTGTTTTAATAGAAAACCCGGTCAAGTACGAGTCTGACTCGCACACAGACGGTTCCGTATAAACAGCTACATTCACCAAAATAAATAGGTTACATTACTAATGTTCATAAACAATGACAGCAACATTGCTTTAACGAAGGGACAAAATTAACTGTGCCGTTCGAAAACTGTTGTCCCCATGCATCGATATACAATTTATTTTACTTTTCCAAGTACTTTTTTTATGTTGGTCGACTATCACTCGTAAACTTGTAAAGCCTACTTACCTGTGATAGTTTTCCTTTTAATTTCGTTATGTTTTTTTGTCCGTAATTTTTTTCACATATCTGAAACCAATTAGCTAGCAGGAGGGAAAAACACTTGACTCGTTACAAAAATTTGCCATTTAAAGCTTAATTTTACGCAAACGGATTCCTGAATCGAAAAATGGTTTTCACAGACTTGTAATATTTTTGAATGGCCTATCCAACGATACTCCTACGAACTATGGGATAGACGGAAAAAAAATACTACCCAACTTTACGAGTACAGGAGGTACAATAAAAATAAAATAACATGATTTTGTTTACCACTTTTTCGGCGTGATTAATATGTTTATCCACGCCAAAATATAGCTTTCTAGTACTACGAGCCTCTGAGCCAAGCTGCGGACGGACGGATGGACAGACGGACATGGCGAAACTATAAGAGTTCCTTGTTGACTACGGAACCCTAAAAATGAGGGCATTTCAAAGAAAAAATCCGATTTATCAATTTATTGTTATTTTTTAGTAAAATATACGTAATAATGAACATTATCATCAAATTTCAAGTACCTTGGTAAATGGGAAGTAAAAAAAATCTTCAGTGACAGCAATATGGCTCCATTTGGACCCTGAGGCTACGGAACCCAAAAAAAGACTGCCTCGTTAGTCTAGGTGGTCGCAAGTACTACTGCTGAGCATGAGGGGCCTGGATTTGATTCCTGGGTCGGTCAAGGAGTTATGATCGGTTGATGGCAACAGGCATCAACACATCATTACTTACCACCAGGTGAGATAGTGGTCAAGCGCAAGCCTTTCTACAATAAAAAAATAAATAAACAGTCTCGCCCCTACATCCGACTTAAACATAAATGGTGTAACGTATGTGTACTCCGCTGCCTAATATTTCAAGGAAAACAAGCGTGATGTTATGTAGTTCTGTATAAACGTCCTGATAGCACATAATGACTGTCGTTGAAAGTCTTTCAAGCAATATACGCAATTAGAGCCCTGATTACAGTGTTCGAAGGTAGATTGATTTGTAAACAATATATAGTACACGTATTATTACAGATAAATTATTTTTTGATTATGGTATTCCCTCATGTCTACTCATATATACGTACATAAGCTAGTTTTAATGTTTTTGTACCAACTTATATATTTGTAAACTAAAAAAAAACAATAATTTCTAAATAATAGAAATAAAAAGTTTTTTTTTGTTTTATAATCTAATTTTATTTAATAATTTAACTGATCAAAATATGTCTGTAAGTAAAGTGATGACCTGAAACACAGGTTTGGAAGAACCTAAATCGGGAACATTTCGAAGTTCCCGTTTATCTCGCAGTTGTAATAAAATATTTTAGTTATAGTTTACATATAAGCACTATTTTTATAAACCGGACAACCAGACGTACGGCAATGCGCCACCGGTACATGGTGGACATCCCACCCATACGTACAAAGCGTTTTACGAATACTTTCATTGTACGCACAGCTAAGGAGTGGAATTCCCTGCCGGTGTCTTTGTTTCCTGTTAGCTACAACCTTGGGGTCTTTAAGTCAAGGGTGAATAGGTTACTTCTAGGCAAGCGTGCTTCACCGTCGTCCACAGCATCGCTTACCATCAGGCGAGATAGTGGTCAAACGCGAGCCTAATGATAAATATTTTTTTTTTTATTTTTTTTTTATAAATTATTATACTGCAGAAACATAAACTCATGCCTTTTTCCCATGGTGGTAGGCAACAACTACAGAACGCCACCTGTTACGACCCTAACATACTTCTTTTGCTTCACTCACGTTCATACATCTAGTCATACACGCACGCTGGTTCTGAGTACTGCGTACCTGGCGTTTCTGAAGAACCAATAAGGTCTACAATTGCTACACTCACTACTACACCTAATGTATCTACATGTTTGTGAATGTTCTTACTTATAAATAAATTGTTCTTATTACTTGGACAGTATGTTTTGTAAACATAATGTTATTATTACCAGGCACTAAAATAATAACAATACCATCCTATTACAGTCCCACTGTTAGGCAAATGCCTCTTCTCGTACAAAGAAGTCAAGATCATTGATCACCATGCGTGCTCAAGGGAGGTTGTTGATTTCGGACTTATACTAACTACAAATTTAGGTTGCCCCACGCATGTTTTCCTTCACCGTTGTCAGCGATCTCCAAAATAAACATAGGAAGTACATTTGACGAGGCACTATTATCAGTTTTTTATTTACTTTTTTTTACCAAACCTTAGACAGCATAAAGGTTAAATTAAAATAAGAAACGTACTATTGGCGACCTTATCGGATTCCACGATCTCTTCTAGGTAACCTACTTTATTCGTAGTCTAGACTAGTTTTTCACTAAAAGAGTTATATAAACTAAATATTATTCCAAAAGTTGGAGCTAGAAATACGTGTGGCGGGCAGAAAAAATCCAGTCGCTAAACGAATTTCAGCGAATAGTGCCTCTCCCAGGAGTGAGTCCTCCTATTACCATTTCGAGTCACGTCCACCCCCGGATAGGCATAGAGAACAGCTTCAAGACTCTAATTTGTTTATATTCATTAATGTAATCGATCAAGCTTCTCTGTAATGGATCCTCTTCAACGGAAACTTATTTAAATAAACGAACAGATTAACGAAATACCTAAGAAACAGTAATTAGCGCGGAAGTCTGAAGTGTCCTGTCAAGACAACGGACACTGTAGATTAATTTATTAGGCCTTTAATTGGTTACTCTGCAGTGCCAGTGCTAATTTTATTTCAAAATTTCAACGGTCAAAGTTTCTCCCAGCAGAGGGAAAAGACACTAAGCCAAAATATTTTATTAAAGGTGACAGTTAATATAGGGGGGACGGAGAAAAGTTGATATATTAATTAACTCGTGAATAAGTCCGTCAGGCAGAAGAGTCACTCTGTTTCACGCAAGCGCAGTGAG
This sequence comes from Anorthoa munda, assembly GCA_945859665.1. NCBI lineage: Eukaryota > Metazoa > Arthropoda > Insecta > Lepidoptera > Noctuidae > Anorthoa > Anorthoa munda. Next base: position 28,827,891 of record OX243902.1, on the reverse strand, counting down.
GATCCGTCAAGTTACGCCCTTACGTAGTTCGAGCGCGGCATTCGGAGAGTGCACACGAATATCATCTAAGCCCCGACAGACGATGTTTCATTAACCTACAAACGAAATAAAATGTAGCCAATGACGTAAATGTTGATGAGTTAAAAAGTTTTTGTGAACTTGAATTAATGATGAGAGAGTTTTCCCGAGTCGGTAGAAACTTTGTGAGTGTACCGCAAACTATTAGGAAATTCGAAGAGTTTGTTCTTTTCACGGTTGTGTTTATAATTGTGCTTGTGAGCGATGTGTCCGATTGTAAAAGTGGGATATTTCTTCCGCATTACGGTAAGTAAACTTAGTTTAAGCGACACGACGTGACGGTTTTATTTAGTAAATACTTTTTAGGTATTTGATATAGTAAAATGTTGTACGTTTTACTGTTGAAGTTTTTTTCCAGTTTCATAAAAACCGGATCGGATTGTGCAGGTGTTAGAATAAATGTTTGTTTTAAATATTTTTCGATTAAATGTTTAGAAAACTATATTTTTACGCAGGGTTCTTATGTTCCATATATTATTTTTGTACTAGAGATTTTGGTTCCGTTAGCATACATAACTCTGTTTAAAATTATAATGCAGGCTTTAGAAATTTTTTCATACATTGACTTATGAGTGATTAAGGATATTTATATTCACTACATTCAATAAATTTTGATTCAAATATGAATGATAAGAATTCTGTTACATTTTTGGTTTCATCAGGTTTGCAGGTGTAAATCTGGACACTATGCGACACTCAAATTAATCTGTATTTAATTAATACATTCCATTTGGTAATTCTTTGATCTTATGTAATATACAAATATTTTACTCTCCCTAAATAATATTATAAACACAGATGTTTAATATAAAGGAAAGACTGTATAATATTCAACCTAGGTTTAGCAATAAATTCCTAATTTATTAGTTCACGCTACATTTTACTTGAAATTGAGCCAACAATGTTAAAATGTTCCTGAATAAATCATTCTGTATTTTATTAATAAAGACAGGGATTTATACGAGGATGGACTGAAAACCATTATTCTTTATCATTTACGCGAAACAATTTTTCCAATTTCCTGATTAAATTTAAGACAAAAGAGGGCCGATTTAATCAGAATCACTGAAAGATTTAATCAAAATCACTGAGAGATATAATCAAAGTCACTGAGACATTCCGAGAAAGATTTTTAGTGTGAGATTTGATACCTTATAATTGGTTCCTGTTTCGTTCGCAAAAAAAAAACAAACGGAGGAAAATAAAATCTTAGAGTTTGTCTTTAATGTTTGTTTTGTATGTAATGTTTAATTAATGACAATGTAAACTATGTTTCTGTTTTATTGATAATGATTGTATTGTAGGTACCTATTGCTTTTGAATTTGTGATAACATAGAGCTACGACATTAATTTAATTTGGTATTTTTAATTTTATGGACTTATGTATGTGACTCTTTTTTTACCCGACTGCCGAAGGAGGGTAATGTGTTTATCAGTCTATGTATGTATGTATGTTTGTTTGTTCCTATGTGGCGTTCTAGAGACCAAACGCGTGGGCCGATTTTGATGGTTCTTACGTCAATCGATTCGTCTTAACCCCGCCACTGTCACTGGCTACATGAAAATTAGAAAATAGGAAAATAGCGGTTCTTGGGCGCCATATTGTGAGGCCCCAAATTTATTTTTTCTTCCAAACCTATCGTGTCAAAGTGTTCAAAAAATAACTAAAAAGTTATAAATAAAAAAGTTAATTAAAAATATCAAAAAACCCGACTGCTTGAAAAGCGAACTAAAAAGAAGTAAACAAGGAGAAAATCATGCTGTGCAGTCGGAGGATACGTCTGGTTTTGGTCAGCCAGCTCGCGAAGATGTATCCTCTGACAGCATAGCATGATTTTCTCCTTGTTTACACCTTTTTAGTTCGCTTTTCAAGCAGTCGGGTTTTTTGATTTTTTTAATTAACTTTTTTTTCAATAACAATTATTATGGTAAATCATATATTTAACCAGTACCGACAGATATTTAATTTTATCTTGGACTTTACTGACACCAGTGAAGGAAACATCGTGAGGAAATCTGGACTTATACTTGGGTAGTTAAGAATATCGGGTTCCCGTCTTGAGCAGGCTTGGTGATGAATGCTCATACCTTCTCTGTACGAGAACAGGCCTTAGCCCTGCAGTAGGATATCTACAGGATTGTAATATTATAAGTATAACATACATACACTATACTGTACTGATGCTGGCATCCTTACCGAACCATCAAGGGGTGAAATTTTAAAAACAAAAATAAATTTCCGAGGTTACTCTTTTTTTCTCATAAAATATTTTCATTTATCTCTTTCAATGTAGTACTTTTCTCGCGAATTCTAACACGAACAACTCAATAACTGCAAATGTTGCTTGGAAACTTTTTTCTTCCTTATTTACTTCGTCAAATCCCCTGCGGTGAAAACAGGGGAAAGAGCCGCTAACGGTTAGAATGTCCTCGCCCTTTAAAAATTTTTGGCTTTTACAAAATTATTTTCTGTATTTTTTTTTTGTTTGATTTTGATCTTTTTTCGATGCTCTGATCTAACAAAAAGTATTTGTAAGTGAGTTCAGGTAAGTTTAATTTTGTTCGGGGTTTAAAACAGGCGTATAAAATATGTTAAATATTAGATGTTTTAGCATGTCATGTTACTAAATAATTATCACTAAACATTTTTTTATGAACCACTTTTTAATTGAATATACGTCCATGTCCCAACGACGGGTTATCTATGAGCCCAACGTTAAGACTGATGCAGCCATCATAAAAACTATCAGTATTGTAGTTTCTACGTAGGGAGGTAGTTAATTTTAACTTAATGAGTTTTCATAGGATGGACGCCAAATATTCTCACAGAAAAGTAAAAATATTGACACAACATCTTATTTAGTTACAGTTTTCTTTATACATATTCTACTCAGTCGTTGGTGTTAAGCGAGGTTCATTTTGCAGCTTTTTGTCACGATATTCTTTTGTATCACTGCTTCTTAAATCGAATAAAAACGCCACTTGTACCTTCATGAAACCGCCTAAGTATGTAAATCAAATATTTCATCCGAGATCAAAATCCTTGATACAGTATTTGCTATAATGGTCGCACGGACCCTGAAGTATGAAGTGAGATTTATCGAGATCTCATCTCGCCATTATCAAAGATTTAGCTTCGAGAACGTTACCTTTCCATAATTAATGGTTCGAGTCTTAAAATTAACTCACTGAGTCAATATTAAAATCCCACGTTGTCAGAAAATAAAAGGGTGCTAATTAAACAGGCTTCTTTTTAATATCATTATTCGCCCCCAAAAATGTATGTTGCCTTCTAAATTACTAAGTCAGCCACAATTAACGAGCATCTAAATAATACTATGTTAGCCACTAGTTATCTTCTATGTAAACCACTCTAAATACAACTCAGCATGATGGTTATTTTTTAGCATCAAAATTTTTAACATGCATTCTAACAGTAAATTTCTAAAATACTATTAAATGACATCAAAAAATATATTTATTTAGCTTCTAATTTTTTAACTCAGTACGTTTAAAATGTAACTTACGTGTAAAATTTTTAACATGCATTCTAACAGTAAATTTCTAAAATACTATTAAATGACATCAAAAAATATATTTATTTAGCTTCTAATTTTTTAACTCAGTACGTTTAAAATGTAACTCATCCCATATTAATTGATCGTAAAAAAATTGCAAAAACATTTCATCAAATAGTATATTGGCCACTAATATTACCAGAAGCTATTGAGGAGAGACAAAATAAAAGACTATATTTTTTGGTTTTAATATAGAATAGGTGCAAGTTGGATTAGTATTTATGCGACAGAGTCGACGGAGCCCCGCTGCGCGGGGCTCCTATTTCTGTATGCAGGGTTTAAAGTAACCTAACACGAAGGAGATGACGGGAGCTGAGTTCGCTCGCTTTGCTCGCTCACTTCAGCTCCCGTCATCTCCTTCGAACCTAACCTGTCCGTGTCGGGGTGCCCTAAGCTCCCGAGCTCGCTACGCTCGCTCTTGGACTTATTCATTGACCGTCATTTATTATTTTAAATATAATCAACTCGTCGAATCGAGATGTGATCAACTCAACTCGTCGTCACATGAATCGAATGGCGCTCTCTGATTGGTGCAAATGGCCGGTCGCTGTCGTCTCGCGTACTCGCGCCAAATCATGCAGTGGCTATTTTCACGATAAAAGAATATGATGTATTGTTTTACATGCTAAGTTATAATAAATTATGCTTTCTTTCTTTCTTCGATAGAAGCTTGAATTATATTTTTTTGAGGATATTGCGTTGAAGCTGTAAAACGTAAAATGGTGACAAGATATAAAATCCGTGGCCGAGTTAGTAAATTACGTGGCAATGTATAAATAAGAAGGACAAGTCACAATAATTGATGATCTTTACTTGACGCTTTCTGTAGAATATTTAGTTGGCGTTGCAAAAAAGACGAATTAGTTTATTAGAGGCTATGTCATTTTCCCGTTGCTTAGTTATAAAATTAGAAGTTTAATCACGTGTCCAATAAATAATTTTGTGGCTAGACTTATTATTTCCCAAAATAAAAGTGTTTTTACTTATTTTTTAGTTTTCTTACTTCCCTCAGAGATTAGGATCCTGAACGATCTTTAGTTGTTTTCTTGCTATGATCTCGTTCCGTATCCTTATTCTTTTAACTAAATCGCGGTTATCTTTCACCTACAGAGGTACGTACACCTTCGTGAAAAACCTATGTAAATCAAATATTTCATCCGAGATCAAAATCCCTGATACAGTATTTGCTATTCTGGTCGCATGGACCCTGACGTATGAAGTGAGATTTATCGAGATCTCATCTCACCATTATCAAAGATTCTGCTTCGAGAACGTTACCCTTTCATAAATGGGTCGAGTCTGTTTGCATTCATTATCTTCTACTCATATTTCATTGAACGTTCCCATTAGATTGGAATGTTGGTTTTTAGCAAATAGAGATGGAATTTATTTTAGCGGTATTCCGCTCTGGAAAAGTAACATTTTCTTGAGGTTTTCGTTGAAGATTTTAGATGCGAAATTAATATTAGAACGATATTTGCTCCGGATTGTACTTTCAGTTAGATCTAGTAATAATATCATCATACAATATTTAATTTAGTACCTAAATTATTATTACTAAGTGGTTCCAAGAAAAAATGGTTCTTAAGAGGTTTCTTTTTTTTTGATAAATCAAAGATAAAACTCAAGATAAATCTGAGTACCTTTGATAATACCTACCTTAGCTTATCTTTTCATCAAGGCCATAAAACGTTCAAGTACAAAATTCAAAAGCAGATAAATCCTTCACCAAAAAACTAGATTGCAAAAAGGTTTTCAGATTCAGCCCCGTTTTAACCCGTTCCAAACGAGTTACACGAAGTGTCGGGTACACTAGGCCCGTTAGATAGCCTTTTAGTTGCTCCATTAATAATAATCCCTAACAGTGTCAGCCCCAGGTCTTACGAAGACTTCGGGCCTTAATCCGTTAATCTTAATCAACTCCTTGTTGACTTCGGACTTTGTTGAAATTATCTTACCATTTCATAAACATTTAATCTAATAATTAAGTTCAATAAATAGAATTTTCATCGAACGTACTTCTGTGGAGTGTCGCAGAATTGTTTCGGGGTATTCCGCCTGAAATTCTTATCAAAATATTTGACAAATGACGCGGAGGTAGTGACCGCTCTCTGAGCAAGGTCGCGGGTTTAGTCCCGTTGGGAAAACAATTTGTTAGGACTGTGTTATTTTGTGTTTTGGAATTTCCGCATTATGACAGTTAGAAAGAGATATGAATTTCGTCTAGTTCCTGAAAAACTGACTGATCCTTTTGAGATGATTATGTTATCAAAAAAATTTGGCTTACATTACTAATACTCTTCTAATTCTACCCTTGATTTGACCAGCTTGAAAAGTTTTTTTATTATCACAAGGGAACATTAATTTATTATATACTTCATTGTACCTCACAAAACACGTACAGGATAAACATTATACCGGGATGATAAGTATCCTATTTGTTAATTCAGGTTATGAACTGTATATGTGCAATATTACTTCCAAATCAATTCAGCCGTTTCTGCTTGATTGAAAAGCAAACATAAAAACTTTTACATTTATAACATAGACATGTATATGTTATAAAAAGTAAATTTAAAAAAATTAAAGACCCAACTGCTTAAAAGGCGAACTAAAAAGACGTAAACAAGAAAAAAATCATGCTGTGCAGTCGGAGGATACATATTCGCGAGCTGGCTGACCAAAACCAGATGTATCCTCCGACTGCACAGCATGATTTTTTTCTTGTTTACGTCTTTTTAGTTCGCCTTTTAAGCAGTCGGGTCTTTAAATTTTTTAAATTTACTTTTTTTATTTATAACATTTTAGTTATTTTTTTTAGATTTCGGTACATTTAAACATGTAAGTGTTATATATTTTTGAAATCACCTCTTAAAAGTCTTTATTTTGATACCCCACACGATGGGTATCAAAGTAAAAAAAAAAATTGTTTTCCACAATATGGCGCCTAAAACCCGCCATTTTTCTATTTTCCAATTTTAATGTAGCCAGTGACACTTGCAGGGTTAAGACGAATCGATTGACATAAGAATCATTAAAATCGGCCAACGCGTTTGGTCTCTGGAACGCCACATAGGAACAAACATTCATACATACATACATACTTACATACATACATACATACATACATACTTACATACATACATACATACATACATACTTACATACATACATACATAGACTGATAAACACATTACCCTCCTTCAGCAGTCGGGTAAAAATACTGGTATTAAGCTGCATCCATATACACCTTGGAAGCCGACCCGAACATACGCTTTGGAAATGGCTAGGCACATTGATTGAACTACTTCTAAAGTAAAACCAAACAAGTCTTTAACTATTATTATTATTTATTTTAGTAGTATTTTTATATTCAATTGTATATGTTAAGATATTTGTTTATTTCAAGTTTAAATATGGAAATAAATACGTAGACACATAAAAAAAATAACAAGTATTTTAGTTAACAATTACTCAAATACAGTAGTAAATATAACAAATAGTCAGTAAGTCAGTAAATATTCAGTAGAAACATAACACCAAGAAATAAGCAAGTTAAAACTTTAATCTGGCTCTAGATACTTTCTTCGTTTGGAGGGTATTGGGAACTACGTTAATGAAATCGAAACTAATTGGGAACTATGAAATGTGAAGCTTGAAGAAACCTTAAATCAAATTAGTCTATTAATTAATAATGTGCTTCTCTTGAGTTATGAATTTATCACGTTGATTAAGAAGTACCTTGGTTCAATTTGAGAAGTAACAAGTATGCCTATTAAGTTTGTTCATTTATTTTTACCGACTGCCCAAAATGGAGGAGGTTCATAAATCGGATGTTTCTATTATTTTAAATGTGTTTTCGGGCATAACTCCGTAACAAGCGGATTGGTGAAATTCTTTCTTGCCACCAAATCAGAATCTAATGATGGGATCCCATGGAAATCGATGGAACTCCTCAAATATTATAGGCAGACGTGTAGCGATTTTAGTCTTTTCAATAACATGGCAAGCACTCAGAAAGTATCATTTGATGAGTAGAACTGATAAAGAATACCACAGTTGGCCACTGGAACTCCTTAATAAGTAGGTGTGTCATGGGTATAAGATATCTCGAATAGTTAAGCGACTATGATGAAACAAATACATATAAATAAATGGTACTGATGAAAATAGTACCATCGAACTGATCTGATGATGAAGCCGGAAGGTAGGCACTGGAACTCCGTAATAAAACAATGTATCCTAGTCGTGTTTGGGCTTATTGGAATTGAAATGAGATGTACTCTGGCTATAAATGATTTTCATGGTAATATGAGGTATCTACACTAAAAAGAGTAAAATAAAAACTTTTAACAAAAGAAAACCGACTTCTAAAGCAAAACACTACCAAGCAAATAATTAGTTTGTTGCCCGAAATCGGTGTCGAAACTTCGGAAAACAGAATAATTTTTCGCTTGGTAGTGTTTGTATTTACATTTCGGTTATTTTTTTTGTTAAACAGTTTTTTTAATACTAGCTTATACCAGTGGGTTTGCCCGCGTGATAGTCATCCCAAGAAATAGATAGTCCGCGTGATAGTCATCGGAAATCATCCCAAGAATACTTTTTATCCCAAAATACTTTCGCAATGAAAAGTATCCTATGCACTAATCCATACTAATATTAGAAATTCGGAAGTAACTCTGTCTTTGTTTCTGTCTGTTACCTTTTCAGACCTAAACCATTGAACGGAATTCAATGAAATTTGGAAAGGGGGTAGATGGCATCCTGAGGAAGTATAATGTAATCAATCAATCAATCAAATCATTTATTTGCAATGAATGTAGGTTACATTAAAATACAGGTGGAGTAAATAGGAGAGAGCCATGTACATTCTGCCTAGAAATAGGCACGCAAAAATTCATAAAAATTGTTAATTAAGTATCCAAAAAAAATAAAAATTAAATCACAAATTAAAATGTCACAGAATTATTAACATACAATACATTAATTAATATTGAAAAATGTCAAAATAAAATTCCAAATTAAAAAGAAGGAGAGGGTAAGTAGAATGTATAAAAAATTTTTAGATATTTAGGGTAGATAGAGTAGAGTAGGTAGGTTAGGGTAGATATTTAGGTATGTAGGGTGGGTAGGTAGGTAGGTAGGATTGGGTAGGGTAGGTAGGTAGGTAGGTAGGATTGGGTAGGGTAGGTAGGTAGGGTAGAGAGGTGGGTAGGTAGGTAGATAGGATAGGATAGGATAGGTAGGTAGGGTAGAGAGGTGGGTAGGTAGGTAGGTAGGATAGGGTAGGTTTGGGGAGGTAGGTGGCCAGTTGACGGAAGCGAAGCCGCGGGGACTGCTAGTTTAAAATATGGTTTCCCATGTGCCAAGTTTCGTTTAAATCGGTTCAGTTGATAAGATGTGAAAGGTATCAAACAGACAGTTACTTTCGCATTTATAATATAACTAGCTGCCGCTCGCGGCTCCGCCCGTATGGTATCAGTAATTCTCCCAATATCCTTATAAACTATTGCATAGTGTTATTCCTATGTATAAGCTATATTTCTGTAAAGTTTCATAAAAGTCCTTTCGGTCGTTTTTGCGTGAATGAGTAACAAACTTCCATCCATCCATCCTCACAAACATTCACGTTTATTATAGTATAATAGGAAGTGTTGATTGTTGATTAAAACATAATAGTCCACAGGTAGGACATGTAGGATTCGGAATTATAACTGGCTTCCTTCTGAGCTCCAGAGAGAGAAACCTATTAAAATATACTAGCCTAGTGCACAGTGGTGGCCTATTGGTAACGGCCCCGACTTACGTGTCGTAGGCCGTAGGTTCAAACCCAGACAGGCGCTTTACTTTGTGTAAAATTATTCGTCACCATTGCTCTAAAAACGGTGAAGAAAAACATCGTGAGGCAACCGGCTTGTTCAAGAATCAAAAATTCGAAGACATGTGACATCCACCAACCAGCACTGAGCCCGCCTTGCGCTGCGAGTGGATTAAAACTCATTCCCTCTCACATTGAGGAAGCCTGTGTCCCAGCAGTGGGAACATTAATTAGGCTGACGATGATGCTGATGCACATGTGTTACAAATGCCTACCAATTGCCTGTGATTCAATTGCCTACCAAAATGTTAACTGCTTTCTTCTAATTACGAGAATAGTTTATGTCATAATGTAAAACTGGCCAAGTGCTAGTCGGACTCGCGCACGAAGGGTTCCGTACCATTATGGCAAAAAAATCACGTTTGTTGTATGGGAGCCTATTTAAATATTCATTTTATTCTGTTTTTAGTATTTTTTGTTATACCGGCAACAGAAATACATCAACTGTGATAATTTCAATTGTCTAGCTATCACGGTTCATGAGATACAACCTGGTGACAGACGGACAGACAGACAGATCGTGGAGTCTGAGTAATAGGGTCCCGTTTTTACCATTTGGGTACGAAACCCTAAAAGTCAGGCAGTTAGCAAAATTGTTAAGAGTGATGCTGACTACCCAAGGATAGCGTCCGAAAAATAAAAAAAAAACACTTTTATTACTTTATTTTACAAAGTCAGTCTTTTTGACACATTCTATAGTTCAATTTCAAGCTTTTTTAGGTCAATTTTCCTTTTTAACCGACTTACCAAAAAGGAGGAGGTTCTATGTTCGCCTTTATGTTTGTTTTTGTTTTTTGTGTATGCACGCATATCTCCGTCAATTTTGGACCGATTTTGAAAATACTTTTTTGTTTAAAAATGTATGTTTCGAAATTGGTCCCAGATGAAAATCTGATGAAGAACTTCGAAGATATACAACAGAACTCTTCAATAAATAACGGAAAATCTCTCGGGATTGCTGCAATCGCATGTCTGTTTATTTCGTTATACCATTTCATAACATAACATCACGCTAGTACGTTCTTCAGGGGTACGCAGATCTCTCATTTCACCGTTTATGTTCAAGTTTCATGATATTCGGGTAATCTATTCTGGCGTTATAGGTACCTTACTAAACAACTTGTCTATTAGGTAGGTACAACTAAAAAGTGAAAAATTAAAAAGCTGTTTTACAAAAAAATACTACCGACTTCCAAATATAAAACTACAAAGTGATTTTTTATTTTATTTTTGGAATCAGTGTCCATAACGCAAAAAATGGTACCTAAGAAAGACACCGACTTCCAAAAATAAAATTATTTTTATTTTGTAGTTTGTAGTTTTACTTTGTAGTTTTTTATATTTGGAAGTCGGCAGTATTTTTTAGTAAAAAAAGTTTTTTTTTTAAGTATTCCTTTGCTCGTGAAAACGACACAGATACAGAGTTTTTTTATTCAGGGGCATATTCTTTTATAACTTATTTCAGATGAGATAGTGGTCAAGCACAAGCCTAAAAAAAATAAAAAATATAAAAAAAATAACTGTACTGTGTAAACATTTTACACTAATGATATTTTTTTAATAACATAGCATAAATAAAACATTATTCCTTAACTGAACGTACATTCTTTTTTGAAGCCGGAGTAAACACTCGAATACCTACAATCACAAAAAATTGTAAGTTTTTAAGTATTTATAAAAATATTGTATTTGAAGTTTCTTACTTAATTATGTTAACTTATGAGCACCAAGGGCGATTCTAGTTAGAAGCAATAAATATTTTAACCATAGTCAATAAATTACTCTAGTACATTATTTGATTCCAGTAATTTAACTAAGGAGCTGCGTTCAAACTCGACAATATAATTAACGACGTTGGTAAAAGCCTCGTTTACTTACCAAGTTTCCTTGCTGTCGAATGAATTGAAAATTAGCAAAAACGTATTTGAAATTTTCAACACAAATTACACTAAAAACCGTTGTTGATTAATTTGAAATACGAGAACTCTAATTTTGATTGAATTTTATGTAGACGCAAGATTGACTATTGAAAAATGTCCAGAGTAGGCAATATGATAAAAATTATTGATATAATTAAATTGACCGGGCTTTCTGAATAATGCTGACCACTTTTTTATTATCTATAGGTCGGATATTTTTTTTTTTTTTTTAATTATTGTAAAGACATTAATGACATCATACGTCGGGCTCTTGTCACCGTCCTGTCGTGTTTTGTGTTGAGTGCCAGCTGTTTTAGAACCCAATGGCTTGGCACGCGACGATGGGAAGAGACCAGACGGGATGACCATAATGCCTTGGAAGGTGGGTACGCCTTTGGTGTGGGATGCAACATGTGTCGACACCCTTGCACCTTCCCATCTTCTTAGCACGGCGGGCTGTGCTGGGGCGGCTGCTGCCGGTGCAGAAAACCTCAGACGGCGCAAATATAACAACCTTAACCTTATATGTTTGAGCCGTTTGGGGTTGAAACATTAGGTCCATGGGATCCGAGTGCACATCGAGTTTTTCGAGAAATTAGCACAAAGCTCATCGACTCTTCACGTGACCTGAGGGCTGGCCTTTTCTTCGGCCACAGAATTAGTATTGCCATATAACGTGGCAATGCTGCCAGCGTTCTGGGCACGTTTCCCATTGACATCGATGTGGACGAATTTTTGATGCACAATGAGCTTTTTTGCCGTCTCCCTTTTGTATTTGTATATAGGTTTGTTTTTCTTAGAATATTCAATTGTATATATGTTAATTGTAATGTTGACATTGGTTTTAATATAGAATAGGTAAGTACTACGACGTACGACTACGTACGTACGCCTTTGTTACTACGAGTATTTAAGCAACAAAGTCGACGGGGCCGTAGCCGTTCGACCATAATTATCGAATTGTAGCAATATCTATACTAATATTATAAAGCTGAAGAGTTTGTTTGTTTGAATGGGCTAATCTCAGGAAGGAGGTTGGAATTGAAAAAATATTTTTGTGTTGGATAGTCCATTTATCGAGGAAGGTTATAGGCTATATAACATCACGCTACGACCAATAGGAGCGGAGCATAAATATATGCGAAAACGGACAAAATTATTCCTTTTCGAGAGCTTCCGTTGCGTGCGCTGCTTAAGCGGTTAAAGTTACGCAACATTCGGGTTATTGGACGACTCGCTCGAATTTAACTCGGGCGAATTGTCCACTATTAAAAATATTCATTTTTTTGTGTCGATTCGCCCGAAGTTATTTTATCGGTGGACGAATCGACCACTCCAATATTATTTAGTGGACGATTCGCCCGAATTTTATTTTAGAGAAAAACAATATAGAAGTACAGTCATGCTCACCTGGCTCGGTAATAATATGAAGAATTAATCGAAGTTAATAGATATTGTACTAGAGACTTGGAAAGCAATTCAAACTACCAGGAGGCCAGAGTTATGAAGAAGTATTTGCAGAGCTAGAATCAGTAGCGGTAGAAAAAAAACAATAAGAGGGAGACAGCAATATTCGCTACAAAAAAAAATGAAAGAGAAAGCTCTATACGCTATCAGGTCATTTCGGTACCGGTAAAGACTAACTTAAGTACCAGGAGATTATAATCATGAGGAAGCTAGGCTGGAATCATGAGCGGTAAAAAGAGTACCGGGTGATTTTCGATTCTGAAGCCCTAGTACTCCGTTAGTCTCTACCGCTACTGATTCTAGCTCTGCAAATACTTCTTCAAGATTCTGGCTTCCTGGTAGTTTGAATTGCTTTTCTAGTTTCTAGTACAATATCTATTAACTTCGATTAATTCTTCATATTATTACCGAGACGGGTGAGCACGACTGTACTTTTATATTGTTTGTTCTCTAAAATAAAATTCGGGCGAATCGTCCACTAAATAATATTGGAGTGGTCGATTCGCCCACCGATAAAATAACTTCGGGCGAATCGACACAGAAAAATGAATATTTTCAATAGTGGACAATTCGCCCGATTCGGGCGAGTTAAATTCGGGCGAGTCGTCCAATAACCCAACATTCAGGTATGTAGAGAAGGTAGGGTAGGGTAGGTAGGTAGCCAGTTGGCGGGAGCGAAGCCGCGTGGGACAGCTATTATAAATATATTAGTTAAAATCAGTATTCATTACATTACAATTTGACTTGACTAGGTTCATAACGTCCGATGATTATACATAGTGCCATGATCACTGGCCATGAAAGATACATTGTAAATTATTAATATCATTAATAAAATAATTAATTAATAACTAGTTTTTTTTTTGTTATTATTTATTTGCTACAATCTGGGGGTCTTTAAGTCAAGAGTGAATGGGTTTTTTCTAGGCTAGCGTGCTTCACCGTCGACCGTATCATCGCTTACCATCAGGTGAGATAGTGGCCAAGCGCGAGCCTATTGATAATAAAAAAAAATAGTAAAATAATTTTAGGCCCTGAAAAGAGACGGAAAATTTACCCAAGTCTGCCTTAGTTTGACTGTCCCACTAGGGAACATAAAAAATATAACATAAAATAAATTTAAGACAATTGTTGGTAAACGAAACCTATGTATTAGTACCTATAAAATTACTGATATTGTGAGTATGTCCTAATGACTAACTAATGAAGGACAATAATAAGCCTTGTATATCATTATAACGACGTGAAATAATTAGTAGTCTAGAAGGTAATATGTGTGGGCTGACTATGATTATTGTTTGATGTTTTTGTTACTAAGAAATTTCATAAACACGATAATTATACACATTTACCTTAGAAACTTCTTTATTTTAAAAGCGTATTTTCGAAGGTCCAACAGTATTGTGCGTTTACAAGGTGGGCTCATGACCTAGTTAGGACTGCAGGAATCCACTAAATGCAAAAAGGAGAAGCTTGTGGCCAGCAGTTGCAGACGTTTTCCGGCTAAAATATTATGGTACTAGAAAATGTGGGCTCTAGAACAATGCATTTTTAACCCCCAACGGAAAAAGAGGGGTGTTATAAATATGACGTTGTTTCTGTGTCTGTCTGTGGCATCGTAGCTCCTAAACGGATGAACCGAAAATCAATTCATCCGTATTTAGTTTTCTTTCGTTTGAAAGGTGACTTAATCGAGAGTGTTTGCTGTGCTTTGTTTGACGAAAATCGGTTTAGCCGTTCAAAAGTTTAGCGGGGTATTTTCGCAAGATACGAGTATCGTGCTAAAATAACGTGTTTTGTCTACTATATAAATTATGTAGTTCAAAAAACATGAGTTAATAAGCCTCGGGGGTATTAAATTTTAATACTTGTAACCAGTACAATTTACGCAGTTTAAATTGAAATCGCACAGTACATAGGCACACCTCCATTGCCGGAAGCGTCAAAGCATTCTTGCTGAGTTTATACACGACACCATATTTGAACAAGCGTGCTACGTTGTTGTGTGAAGTTTCATAAAAACTAAACTAAAACGCTGGCGATTTTATTCAGGTACACTTTTTATTTAGGAAAAAAATCCTAACAGGAATTTTCGTTATTAAATTGCTAAACTATTTTTCAGTGAACAAAATAGTATTCTGACTCTGCCAATCAACTACCTATATACAGATTCAAAAATAGAATGAAACTACATTGATAGCTGTCAATCTCACTTTTCTAAAACTTATCAAACAAAACATGATATTTTAATCAAATATAAAAACCGGCCAAGTGCGAGTCGGACTCGCACACGAAGGGTTCCGTACCATTATCACAAAATACTGCATAAAAATCACGTTTGTTGTATGGGAGCCCCCCTTATTTTTTTTTATTTTTATTTATTATTTTTTGAAGTAAATATACAACTAAACATTCTGTGAATATTTCAAGCGTCTACCTGTTGCCGTTATTAATATCGAGCAAAAAACGGAAAAAATATCACGTTTGTTGTATGGGAGCCCTCCTTTAATATTTATTTTATTCTGTTTTTAGTAGTTGTTGTTATAGCGGCAACAGAAATACATCATCTGTGAAAATTTCAACTGTCTAGCTATCACGGTTCATGAGATACAGCCTGGAGACAGACGGACAGACAGACAGACAGACAGACAGACGGATCGCGAAGTCTTAGTAATAGGGTCCCGTTTTTACCCTTTGGGTACGGAACCCTAAAAAAAAGCAAATACGAATCAGACTCCTACACCAATATTCTTAATTATTTTTTTTCAGACTAGTGCCGTTGACATCCTTTGGTTACGGGTAACCTTAAAATAAATGTATGCTCATTTTCCACAAAATATATTTTGATACTTAACTAACTCAGATAGACCGTAGCTGCAGCCTGTTGGGGCGTTTACGCACTACATCCGATCTGAGTCCGTGATTTGGGCGCCGAGTTCTGTCCGAATTGAAAATGTTCTTAATTATGACGGATTGAGTTCGAATGTAGTGCGTAAGCTCTCCCTACAAGTTATACTAAGGCTACTTCGAAACCAAAATTTCTCGGATTCGGATCAGATATAGGCGTAACCGCCTTTGACTGAAAGCCGACACCGGTATAGTTTGGTAAAAAGCTAGGCATATTGGTATTTTGAAAGTTAAACTATGTTCGCTAAAAATAAATTTCGATCATAGTTTATAAATATTTAATAAATTATTAATACCCAAAATATTATCCAAATAAACATCAATCATAATCTAGATGTATGAATGTGAGTGAAGCAAGAAGTTTGTAAGGATCGTAGCAGGTGGCGTTTTATAGTTTCTGCCTGCATGGGGGTCCATGGGAAAAAGGCGTGAGTTTATTTATGTATGTATAAACATCTAATATGAATTGATAAATTATTCATATATTGATTGGAGAATATTAATAATTCCGATTTACCTGTGGCACAAGAGGATGGGCAAGGGTGTGTGATTGGAGATCCAGACAAACCATATCTAATGAATTATTAAAATTAATCTTGAAAAGCCTATGGGTACATTCGGATTATATATAGTACATTTATGTAGTTTGTAAATATAATTTTGGATCAGACGAAAACGATGTCAAGTTCAGTAACTCTTGGACTCTCCCACGTCCTGTACTACCTATACACAGTCCGGCTGAAGTTATCATGATATTGTTAAAATAATATTATGTAAGTTTATAGTTTACTAGCTTCAGTCCGTGGCTTCATCCGCATAAAAAGTGTTTTATCATCCCAAGGGAATACAAACTACCCTATGTCTTTCTCCATGCCAAATTTCATCTAAATCAGTTCAGTAGATCTAGAGATTATCCTCTACAACCTCACAAACTTTACCCCTTTATAATATTAAACTCGCGAGCAATGAAAAAGTTCCAGTGACATAGCACCAAATTACGCCTAAACGGGAAAGGCTAGCTTAATGACGCCGTCTGCAATATTGAAGTACATTTAACAGCGTTCAATGCGTTCACCAAGGTTCACTGAACGTGAACGTGAACGAACAAACGGTGAACGTTTATGTTCACCGAGCGTTCTATTTCTTAGGAGATATTAAGGTGTTTGTCGGCATTTTGTCGGTGGAACTTTTTCATTGCTCAGCAGTTTAGTATAGATTAAGTTAAAATATGTTTATAATGATTTTTTATTAAAAAGGCTTAGTAGCAAGAATATTCATTTGTTAAATTAAACAAATTCATTTCGACAAATACGTTAATACATTTTTAATATTATCAGTTACTAACTCTTTCATACATTATGTTTTAAATTTACATTCTCCGTTCTTGGAAAGTTTATTATTTAAACATACTCTATTCTATTTCAACGAGAAAAAATAAAATAAATGTAAATGATTGGTAATTCATATCGTTATTTTTATATATCAGTAATTTATTCATCTTCTATATTTTATTTTCCATGACTCGACAAAAAGTAGGATAAAACTGTTTTTATTTTATTTCAGGGTTGGTGTCAAGTTGAAAGTTTTTATAATATTCGTGAAAGTAGAAGGTACTCCCTCCTACTTTAACCCCCTGAAAAATTGCTAACGAATTAAAATTCATTGTGTATAACTCTAGATTGAGCAAAGTTGATTTAAAATATCCCACGTACAATATAATGTCCCACGCGGCTTCGCTACTAGCCAGTTGACGGGAGCGAAGCCGCGTGACGAACATTCACGTGTAGGGTAGGTAGCCACCTAACTACCCTTTTTTTATTTTGGGTTGGCAAATTATCCAATGACTATCTATCCGCTCTGGGTGAAGCGGAATGGCGTGTCAGACTTTTACTGACTAAAACCCACCCGTGTACCTTCAGTTCCTTGTGCCAGGGCCACGGTAACTCTCTTTCAAATTTATCCGCGACCCAGACAGGCATCGGCCCTAGCGGACCCCGTCAATTTTGCTGACATCTCTTTGAGGCGCGCGTGGAACCCAACGCGCCGTTGACTCGGGCCTGGTCCTTATCGGACGGCGATCTACCCATTACTCGTCGTCCGCAAACCCGCGCCTACGGTGGCCGGGAATCGGTTTGCGACTCCCGACGCCCAGGGCGTCTCCTGCGGTGGCTAGAGGCGTGAGGGCGTCTCCGTTGCGTCTCCCTCACGCGTTCCGCCTACTCCTTCGCGAGCATTACTGCTTCGCAGAAGGAGGTGACTGCTTCCCATGCCCTCTCGCCCCGTACCATGGAGCCACCTACCTACCCTACATACATGAATGTTTAACTTTAACCGTTTACGCAGCGCACGCAACGGAAGCTCTCAAAAAGGAATATATTTCCCGTTTTTGCAACATTTTTCATTTATGCTTCGCTACTATTAGCGTGATGTTATATATTCTAAAACCTTCCTCGATAAATGGACTATCTAACACAAAAATAATTTTTCAATTCCAATTATCAGTTCCTGAGATATGCGCGTTCAAACAAACAAACAAACTCTTTAGCTTTATAATATTAGTCTTCTTCTTTTCGTGTGAGGTGTGGCCACCTCTGGTGTCAGAGTTAATTAAGCCGCCTCTGGGAAACCTTACAGGAATATGAGTATAGATGAGTTAATACCTAGTCTATATTTACGGACCTCCGTACCCTGGGCAGGCAGCCCCTCTACCTTCTTTTTAACTAAAAGCATGTATACGAATGATTAGCATAGCATAACCATGAAAAACCTCTCATGTTGTCACTGCTGGGATACAAGCTTCCTCTCTGTAAGAGGGAGTAGGCTGTAATCCATCACGCGGGCCCAGTGCGGATTCATAGATGTCACAATTCTTCGATTTTTTCTAGGGCATGCCAGTTTTGTCACCAGATTATAAACTACATCACATATAGCATATTGTTTTCCATTATTGTTTTTTTTTTGTCAATATATACTTAAACGAATTTTAATAAACAAGGGTTTTATTTCTGTATTCATTTTCTTTATTTCGAGACTACCGAAGATTGTCCACTAGTCAAATCAGAAATCAGATTAATGATGACGGGAGCTAAGTTCGTTCGCTTTGCTCGCTCACTTCAGCCCCCGTCATTCCCTTCGAAACTAACCTATGTCTAACCTAAGCTCCCGCGCTGCTCAGTGAAATAGCCTCGTCGGTTGTTCTGCCATTAACAAAAGAATATTATGCTAAAATAGAACTCCAAATACAATTAAATCATGTATCAATATTATTACCGCAGCTCACAACAACCTCCTAAAAGTCAAACCGGATATATTGTTTCTTACTTAGTATAATAGTTAGTATATTTTTCATTCGGTTAATAATTTCCCTTTAGGTAGGGGCAAAACTTATGGGTTCGCGTCACCGATATGCTCACACATGGGCATCCTGTTTATTATTAGCGGCCAGTTATTCCAAAGTTTAAAGATTTCACTTCTGTGGACAGTCATAGGACTGACAATTTTGTTTTACCTGTTTCGTTGGAAACGAAGAAATCCATTTACCAACATGGGAAAACCAAAATGTTCATAAATGTAGTAAAAGCTGCCGAAACAAACCGCAGTGAGCACCACAACATTGCAACTCATGAACATGCAGAAATAGCAAATTGATGAGTTTAATTACACATGAAAGTTATGAACGGGAAATGGGATATTGCATGCTGAATGCTCTACAGTGAATTTACTATGGACACTGATACTGTTGCGAAATACTTTAACTAGTAGTTCACTGCAGAAAACAATATCGTATTTATCACGTATATCAGTGGAAGCTTGAAGACAGGTGTCATAACCATGGCTTAAGAAACACTGGCATGACGATTATGTACTCGTTACTGACGTATTGGACGGAGAAGGAAAACCTCAAAGAACATTGCAAAAGTATCCTTAAGACCTTTGTCCAATTACGAGACAATATCGGTTATTTTTTTAAAAAGCACAGTCAATCTTATGCCATAAATAGAGGATGATTCTTTGCCACTAATTCAAACTCTGGCCTGCTACTGGCAATTTCGTAATGGAAAACCTAACGACAGTCTCCACGGCTGGGTGACGCTATCAACTCTGTCTTTCTTCTATCTACAGCTACGAGTATGTCAAAATGTTTGCTAGAAAACAATCACCCACACGGCAGAGATTTGATCATCATCATCTATTGCTTAACTTCATTTCCTGGCTTTAAAGCATAGGCTTCTCTTTGCTTGCCTCAATCCCCACGCTCCTTTACCAGCCTCGTCCATGTTTTACAACCTCTTTTGCAAAAACGATTTAGTACCAATAAACTACTATAACAAAACCAACCCATCAAAATGCTACAAAATATTTTCTCACAAAATTTCAAACGACAAAAAAGAGACAATCCACAATCCACATGGAACGCACATACATATATTTTTATGTGGTCGCCGTGACAAACCGCCTAAAAACGGGACTACGGCACTACGCGTCAGTATCGCCGTGACGGCCAGTCACGTTAAGCAGACCGCCAGACGTGACGTGTTTATATCAAGAAGGGATTATCCATTGGCAACTCGTACGGGCTTAACTCAATCATCTGTAATTGGATATATAAAATATACAGTTCATTTTTTTATAGAGGGAATATAAATTTTGGTGAACTTGTTTTTTGAAAGAAACAAAATTCTTTTTACGGTAAATATTCATGTAAAAGGCGCCAAGCTTTCACTATCTACTGCCGTTAAGCAGAAATCTAAATACCATTAAATACAATTTTCTTAAAATATCAAAACCTCACTATGTTTAAATAATATTGTCTTTTGCAGTTTCTAGTTAACTTAATTGTACACAAGGCCAAAGGTCTTGGCCGTTTCTTGGTGACTTCCATTTCTGTTTAATTTTATCTAGCCTAAGTTGAGACTGGAACTAAATGCAGAAAAGGTTGTTCCATTCAATTCATGTTAAAATATCGTTTCGGTATGGTGCTAAAATGTTTGTAAACATTTTCAAACACTAATAAATTTACTAACAAATATTAGGAAATGTTACATTCTGTTAGGATATGTTAGATGTTTTGAGCTCACATACACTGATTAAAAATATTTACAAACAATAATAATATTTGAAATCACGACATCGACTCGCAGTTTGGATTTACATTCCGAGGCGTCTACACGAAATTGGAAGATTTGCTCATTGGTGTGTGTGGCTATAATTTTTGGTTAAACAAAATGCGCTCTAACTGAATGTGCCAAACGCTAAGAGCTATTTAATTATTTGTTACAATTTATTTATTTGTGTTTACTAACATTGACTAACATGTTTTTTTTTAAATTGTGATCAAATGTTTGTTTAGAAAACGTTTGCTAATGTTAGTAAACATTTTTAACATCAGTATGAAAGCACTTAAAGATGGTATTCTCTTTGGGCTTAAACTCTTATATCGATCTCATTTCATATGTCTGTTGGCTGATATTTAACTGACTAGACGCAAATGGATGAGTACAGATAAGGGAAAATGCGCATAAATGAGATTACCCACAGTATACACTAGTTTCTTCTTCTTTTCTTTGGGTCCAAACCTATAGTATTTACAAATAAATGAATGAATTAGGATCATGACTGAAGTAATCTATAGCACAGATTCTAAATTAAAGATTAAAGTAGTCTTATGCCATTTACCTATTTCTACAATCATGTTTGAGATGCTATAATTTTGGTAGAGTGTGACTACATTTTTGACCCCTAACTGTACATAAATGATAAGACAAACAAAATAGTTCATAAATCAAGATTCAGAAAGCCTTTCTTCGTCAAGTAAACACTCGTTTCTTTCACCATCTGTACCTCTAAGCAGCTAAACGTGACATGTTTATATCAAGCGGAGATTATCCGCTGCCAAGTTGTACAGAGTTAACGACGGCCGATCGTTCTAATTATGTCCGGGCCCAATGGTCGGGTAGGTAGAGTATTTACTTTTTTAATTGCGAAAACGAAATAAAGCGGATTAGAAGGGTCAATGTGGTTTTATCGCATGAATGATGTTTACAGACGGGGTTTGTGTTGATAATGAAAGAATACAGTGAAAGAAATTATGGGTATCGTTTTACTCGACTACAGCGAAGCCAAAAGGAAGGGTTATAATTTAAACAGCCTGTGTATGTATTTACGTATGTTCTTACGTATCGCCTAAACTATACATCCGATTTTGATAAATAAGATGTCAATCGATTCGTTATTATGGTCCGGGTAAAACTAAAACATACCGTGTTTGAGTTCCATTTTTAGGGTTCCGAATTCAACAAGGAACCCTTATAGCTTAGCTCAGGGGCTCTTAGTACAAGAAAGCTATAATTTGACCTGAATATACATATTAATAATTCCGACAAAATGGTAAAATAAAATCAAGATAAAAAAAAATCGGGTATCTCCTATAGACGTAAAGTATTTATGTATTTTTTTTCTTGTCTGTCCCAAGGTGTGGGATATCGTTGGATAGGCCATTCATAAATATTACGGGTCTGTTAAAACCATTTTTCGATTCAGAGATCCGTTTGCGTAACATTAAGCTTTAAATTGCAAATTTTTGATAGAGTCAAGTGTCCGGGAGGAACCTCCTCCTCCTGCTAGCCAAATGGTGTCTTTTGGCTGTGTGAAAAATCTCACAGCAATAGTATATATAACGAAATTAAAAGGACACTATCACAGCTAAGTAGGTTTTATAAGTGTACGAGTAAAAGTCGACCAACTTATAAAATGTACTTGGATCAGTAAATTATTTGTACAAATGCCGTTTTTAGACATTGTGAGCCGCTGAAACCGTTTTATTGTTCATGTAACAACAATAACCTTCTTTTTAGTCCGCATTATTATGCAACTTCCATAGTTCCATATACCCTATTAATACACTTGGAAGGTTTTTAAGAAGAATTCTCTTTTCTCAGTAATCCGGTTGTAAAGTAAATGTTCATACTATTCTTAATGACGTAAATAAAAATCTGACACAAAATGGTTCCAAGTATGATTCATTATAACGTGAGTAAGTTAAATGAATGGTAAAATTAATGTCTGGCAGTTAAGTTCAAGTTGCTGATGGGTCCGCAAGGTTCTGAAATGGTTACCGTGCACCAGGGATGTAGCGTTGGAAGGCCGCCCACTAACCGTGAACCAATGGTCTACATAATAACGGCCGCGGGACACTGCTGGATACCAGAAACACAGGAAAGGTCGATGTGGCGATGCCTGAGGCGATGGTTTGCAGAGCACTAAATGTTTTTCGGCTGAAAAGATAATGAATGTAACGAGTAATTATGAAACACTAAAATAATATTCAATTACAATTGTTTTCGACGATTGAAATTCTGAACACAATAAATCAATTAAATTGAAAAGTCGAAACGAAGCCATGTTCTTACAAAATTAGTAACTTCAACTAACTGAATAGTTTTCGTAATGGAAACAATAAGGAAACCTTAGTTTAGTAGTAGTAATTGGCGCCAAGTACCAATCAAGTTAATCAGAGTTCGATAAAGTTTGATTGTGATTCACCTGTGGGTATCGTAAAAAGGCGATTTTGGAATAACGGTAAGGGAGAGAGCACGCTCTCTAAAGCCTCCTCTTTACAATCAGCGATGATCGTTACTCATTGATCGTCTGTCATCGGCAAGGTATTCGTCACGATTATCGTACAAGCATCCACACGATCGTTGATTATTTATTGAGCGACAAGCCTTCAAGATGGACGTGGAGTTTATAGCTGGTGCTACGAATAATTTAATTTCAGGATACAGTCATTTTGTCAATTTTGTTGAACAAATATTTGTGAAAAAAAAATAAAGAAGAAAAGATGGTGGTGTTTGAGCATTCATCGTAATATAATAGAGTAAATAGTGTTTTTTAAACATTTATTGTAAAACGAAATGTAGAAATTCAGATGGGTGCATAAATTGTTATAGGATTTTTTTAATGAGTTCCTTACCATTTTTTGTACACTATGTTAATCGTCAACATGATATCAGCAAATTCCTTTGCTTCTGAACAATAATACTGGCACACGTCATTTTTACCAGAATCTTTATGCAGAAGCACCGCTTCTCAGTACATACAACAATGATTGTACGTACAACTAAGGAGTGGTATTCCCTGCCGCAGTTGTGCTATTTGAGATAGCTATAATTCTGTTCTTTATTTAAAGTCAGGAGTGAAAAAGTTACTTTTAAGCAAGTGTACTCCAAAATCCACTACACTGGTCAAACGTGAGCTTATAAATGGAAACAAAACCTAAAAACCTTAAAACCTCCCTCCCTTCCTCCCTCCTTTAAACCTCCTTAACCTTTAAACCTTTAAGTAACCTAAACTACTCCTGTTCCGTGAAGCGTGTTTGCCAGAAATTAAAATCTCATCTCAAGACCATAATAATTTCATTGTTTTCATGATAACTTTATCATGAAAAAAAAAAACAAATTATTATTCGGTGACAAAATCTGCAATTCACGTCATTTTTCCATAATTTTTTTTTACAATTTGCCACCCATAGTAAAAATCAGGATCAGAGAGTCACTACGTCAATCTAACGGAAGGAACTCTACAGCAACTTTCAATCCATAAAATCATCCCCTATTCATATTCATACGACCACATTTAAAGAAAAAAATGGCCTCCAAAATCCTAACATACCTACGTCAACCGCGTTTCTCCTTGTTTCTATTTGAGAAGGGAACGAAATTGTTGAGAGTCATATAGGGTAGATTTGGCCCGATGTGGGTCCGGCAAAATCCTGTCACAGGGCCCTTGAAAGTTTGAGGACAGAATCCGAGAAAATAACGTGTCATGAGCAAGACTTAGGCGACCGGACGATTTGGCTATTCAATTTGTTTTTATTAGAATTTCTATATGTATGTGTGTGTAAAGGTTTTGTGGTAGAGTGTTGTAATCTTACGTTATTGTGGTTGGTAGATTATAATCTGGGGTTAGAATGACTTGGATAATTTTATATGAGTGCTTGAGATTTTGTATTGATAATTTTGTGTGGTTGTCTGAAATGTTTGGGATGAAACTTTTTATCATTATTAGCTTTTGAACCGAAAGACGTCGACAGAGGCCTTAGAAAACTGACATTCTCTAATTGAAATAGGTGGCGTTAGAATGTCAATAAAAAAGTAGATTAAAAAAATCTATTAAAAAGGCTAAAATACTAAAAACACGTAAATAAGAAGAAAATCATGCTGTGCAGAATCGAATGAAACTTGTCTATCAGTTTCAGACTATATAGGTAGCATAAAATTATAACCGTAAAACTGATAGATTTCACATTTTTTTTTGTTTGTTCTCAATTTAAAATTTATAACTCGGCAATGTATAGTTATCGGCACGTAACTTGGCAAGAGTCGTTAGATGCGCAGAAGTCATTTTTTAGGTCTTTTTGGTTACCTAGCGGGACGCGGGGAGCGTTTAGCACCGATCCGAGCGCGCGATTGGTTTGTAAGTTGACACATGGATCGACTGACCAATCGCGTTGATTCCACGTTCCGTTCGTACTATACGGTGGTTGGTCAGTTCGCTCACTATGCGCGAACTTACCCCCACTATGCCAAAACCTTGCCAAGTTACATGCCGGGGACTATAGTACATGTTTTTCTAATTATCAGCCACAGCCCAACTTCATACACTGCTTGCTTGTACCTACATGCTTTCAACCTCATTCGGTACCCGAACTGCGTAATACACAGCCAATCACAAACCGAAGGTTTTGAAAGAAACTTAGACTGCATTGCTTGATTGCCTATTGTTTGAAAAAATCGCTTGTTGAACAACGTAAATGAACACAAGGAGTGTTGTTGAACAGCCAAAATGAATGCCATTACAAAGTTTTATGCATTTACCCTCTGTTTGCATTTAAATACTTACTACCACAGAAAAGCTTGTATATAATGTATATCTATCCGATCTACTTTTCTTTTCTACTTATGTTTTAGTGCGTTCACAATCACATAAAGCACTACTATTTTCTTAATGTCTTCCTGTCCTTCGGCAATTATCGCATTTCCAAATACAAACGAATGCTAATTTCCATGTTCATCAATTATTAGGTTTTTCGTGTACCTACCTATAATAATTTGAATTCAGAACTAAGTACTTTATGGTTGTTTTGGTTTGATTGCCGTGTGAAATACATAGAGCTGTAAAAATAGAAGCTTTCCTCCCATTTTTAAAATAAATTACATTATGTTAAAAGAGTATTAACAACTCTATATACTTCCAAGTTGATTGAGAGCGTGCGGTCTGCACCAAGTGCAAAGGGCAACTAATAGAAATCCGACGACTGACGAAAGAAGAAATTTGCTGAGCGACATTATGAAAATAGTTCTACTGTACATAGTTACTTTGCAATTTTTTATTATTACCTTGTTTTCGTATATGTGTCAACTAGTAACTCATTTTTCAAGCATTTACTGGCATTCAATTAAAGCTGGCGTATTTGTGTGACTTTAAAAACATTGAAATAATATGGTACTACCAAGCCGATCTCATGATTGAAGGTGGCCATAGCAACTCCTCAACCAGACAAAATAGCGCCATCGTATTTGAGTTCACTGGATGTGTATTAAACAGTGATATTACTGTTAGTATCTTTCAGTTCAAAAAGCTTGTTTAACTTTAAACCTCTACCTTTTATACAACCTATGAATACGTCAGAAATAAATCGCCTCGTTTTTAGTTCTTGTAGTCTGCTTGAGATATTGCGTCTGAACGTATTTATCGTGAACATTCATCAAAGTCTGCCGCAATATATTATCCATCGAAACCGGAGTGTGACTAAGAATCAGATTTTTATCGGGAAACGTGAGAAAATTCATGTTTTCAATAAATTTTCATTTATAATTTGATAGCCTCATTTTTTTGAGCTAAATTGATAGTTCTATGAATATATTTAGGAGCGGCGTTTTACTATCCTGCTTAGTGCTGACTATATTTTTTTATTGTTTTGTAAGAATTACGTCGTTTTATTCTACTAATGCACAGATAGTTTATTTTTCTGTTTTCCGTCTACACATCACTAGATCTCCAAAAGAGTTTCTATATAAGGAAGGATTTTGAAAATGTATCACCTAAAGCCATTAATAGTTTGTACGTATGCTAAAGCAAAGAGTAAACCAATAAGTTATAATTTTGTTCTCGTTAAAAAATATCTTGTATTAATACCCAGTAGGCAAGATAAACTGGATTAACTTATCAGTTTGTTTTGATTAAGTTACAGCAGTAGATTACTTGGGTTTCTTCATTAAAAAATATTGTAATGTTTTTCAATTCAAATTTTAAACAAGGTCTAATTTTTAATTGATTTTAAGTAATCTGATATTAATTAAGATCCAATAGATAACATCGTTCATGCTTATGAAAGTAGCTTTTGAATTAATTTACAAGTGTCAATGCCATGACATTTAAAATAAATAGAACTGAGTTTTCAATATTGTAGAAATTCTTAGAGTTTAATTTAACTATAAACCAGCCCGACAGGACTTACAAGTATTATATTAGTAATTATTCATTGTAGTTCTTAAATTATACATTTATAACAAAAAAATATTTTATAGTGTGGATATTTTTGTACCTACATATTAATTTGGAGGTCAATGCTCTTTCCAGTATTGAATTTTAATATACTAAGGTTTACCGCGTGGGTTGGAATTCATTAGCCACTTCAATTTCTAAAGTAAAGTTTCCTTAGCAGTGTGGTCTGTACATTGCTCGCAAAACGGCCGATGGGGCCAAAAGGTTCTGGAGTGGCGACCACGTAACGAAAGAAGCGTTGGAAGGCCTCTCTCTAGTTGGACTGATGATCTGGTTAACGATGTTGGAATCCGATGCGAGAGAGACAGGACCATTTCATGTGGCGACATTAAGGGGAGATCTATGTTCAGCAGTGGACGTCTGTCGACTGAAATGAGTGGTAATTTCATAAATCAAATCTTTTAATAGATCAGATACTTGAAGACAATTGTCATACAATTCCCTTAACAAATTTGCAAATTCTACATCTACATTTCAGATGTTGTAAATTTTTGCGGAAGTTCGCATAAATTGATATATACTTACAGTTTCGAAAACAATTTGAATTCAATCGATATTGTCTACGAGTTCAATTCATTCACACTTGTCTAATTTACACAGGTTTCCTAGGAGTTGGGTTATTTTTGCCCCATTCACAAACAGTTTATGAAACAGCCTTTCTCTTACTAAGATTAATAAATAGCTCATGTGGAAGTGGATTATAGATATTTCTTCTTCAATGTAAATGGCTGAATGAAATTTTAGATGACAGACTTACAGCTCAGGTCTATGGCCTGCATTAACACCGGAAAGTATTTTTATTCAGTTACTTTCCTTAGTTAGATACTGGCTACTGTAGCATCTCACTGGTCTAGGGCTAGTGTCACCCATTGATTGCTAATTTTGTCTAGCTCGTCCCACCATGTTCTGCGTGCTCACGTTATCTGGCAGTGTCAGAGCTCCTCATTATTTTTGTACACAGCTCATTAGGCATGCGTAGACGTAGTCAACGTAGTTTTTTAACAACTACGAAGCATAGATCATGGTCGAAAAACAGCTATTTACAAAATATCTTACTTCTTCTTATCTTTCTTTTATAAATGCGAAAGTTTGCAATCACGCCAGAACGGTTGAACGGATCTGGATAAAATTTGGCACAGAGATAGATTATAGTCAGGAATAGCACAAAGGATATTTTTTATTGCGGGAATATG
The DNA here is from genome assembly GCA_945859665.1 of Anorthoa munda. Classification (NCBI taxonomy): domain Eukaryota; kingdom Metazoa; phylum Arthropoda; class Insecta; order Lepidoptera; family Noctuidae; genus Anorthoa; species Anorthoa munda. The sequence goes on along the minus strand of OX243902.1, from coordinate 28,799,302 downwards.
TTCCCTCGGGATAATTTTCACACGCGGGCGAATCTGTTGGCAAAAGCTATAAAGAATATAACCCAAATATTTTTGATATTTTCAACCGAACACTAATTTATGGCTATCAAACTAACCAACTCACATGTCAAAAAAATACTTCTTTTCGTTTTGAAACTCCTGAAAACTCGCGTGACTAAGAAAAACCGAACAAAGCCTAATTTGTTGAAATCGTTCGAGTTATTCAGGTTTTAAAAAGCAATTTACAACGTCAGGCGCAAAAAATAGCCCGTTAACGTCACAGGTTGTTTAGATTTCTTAGAAATTGCTCGCTTCAAGAGTTTTCTCTGTAAATATTGAAGCTTTTTTTTAAAACGTTTTGCGCCTTTATTAGGTTTTGGACTACTTTTGGTTAAGTTTTTGACTTAGTTATTAATTTCTCTCTCAGGATTATATTAGCTTATAATATAATAATATTAAATACTATTTATTATAGCTACTAAGGCAGCAACTGTATTTTTTTTTGAAAATTGCTTTGTAGACTAAAATCTAGAAAAAAAAGTAGGGCCACCAAGTAGGAGAAAAAAAAATTGTGGTTGATATAGACAAAATATATAATTAATTAATTAATAGCTAACCTAACAAGTTGTTGGTAACTGACAGGAAAATGTTTTTAAAATCAATAATATTGGCTTTATTTGAGGGATAATTCTATGGCATATATTTTTGCAACAGTGGTGGCCCAGTGGTATCCGCCGCGACTTACAAGTTTTAGGTCGTTGGTTCGAGCCCAGGCAGGTGCTTTACTTTGTGTAAATTATTTCATCACCACTGCTCTCAAAACGGTGAAGGAAAACATCGTGAGGAAACCGGCATGTCCTAGAACCAACAATGCGAAGACATGTGACATCCACCACCCGCACCCGCACTGGGCCCGCGTGGTGGATAACGGCCCATTCCCTCTCACAGAGAGGAGACCTGTGTCCCAGCAGTGGGAACATTAATAGGCTGATGATGTGATGTGATGTGATATATTTTTAAATAATGGTTTCGGGCATGTAGCCACCGCGATTAGCGCCTAAACATTAAAAAAATGATGATGTTCGGAACGTTACAGTCAACGGTGAGCGGTACACAGACATGGTTACGAACTTTTTCGTGCTTTGATTGGATTGCATTATTATTGGAGTCATGTGGTTTCAGTAGGACGGTGCGACATGCCATACAGCGCCCGCTACAATTAATTTACTGTAAAATAACTTTTGACAAAAGATTAATTGGCTACTCATTCGTGCAATTTGATGCCATAAGACTTTTTCTTCTGGAGATATGTAATATCGCACGTCTATGCCGATTAACCAGAAACAATTGAGCACTTAGAAGCCACCATTCGGTGCGCTGTTGCTTTTATACTGTGAATAAAAGTTTGTGAAAATTGGACCTCCAGCTAGTTACGGTTACGGCCCGAAATCACATTGAAACATAAATGCCTTAAAATCATCATCATCTGCCTAGCCTTTTTCCAGTCTAGCCGGGTTTAGCTGAGAAAAAGTAAAAAAAAAAACGAAGTGAGAAAATGAAAAGCGGGGCTGGGTCTTGCTCTGCCTTCTGCTGAAACGCACCTCATTCATCCGTTATATTTAAATGTTAGTTTTAAGGATGATCATTGTACTCAAAATGTTGTTGATGAATTGAAAGAAAGAAAACACGTTTGTTGTATGGGAGCCCCACTTAAATATTAATTTTATTCTATTTTTAGTATTTGCTGTTATAGCAGCAACAGAAATACATCATTTGTGAAAATTTCAACTGTCTAGCTATCACGGTTCATGAGGAAATCCCATAAAATGAACCCTCATTAAGCAAATATTGACTAATGATAATTATAGATTGACTAGTTTCTGCCAGTGGCTTCGCCCATATTCCTGGGATAAAAAGTATTATATGTGCTATTAAGGACTATAATCTATCACTATGCCAAATTTTATCCAGATCCGTTAAGCCGTTCTGGCGTGATTGAGTAACAAACAAACACTAAAAAAATAATTGTAAGATTAGTAAGAAGTTAAAACATTTTTCTATATTTTATTTCAGTTTAAAGTTTTCTGCCTCTAAAAACAATAACCGTTAATTTCCTGCACAACTCGTTAAACAAAGTCCGAGAAGCCAAGCGCTACCATACTCTTTTCGATACCATCAAATTATTTTATCTACTTTAAAAGCCAACTATCTAATGTTACACGAAAACAAGAACTTTCATGACATCGTACCAAAACCAGTTAATCATTCTGACTAGGGCCACTTACCTGGAACGGGTACTAAACATTAAAAGGATCTCAAAGCCCGAATGGCGAATATTTCACTGAAAAATGTTTACAGACAGTGACTACTGTGCAGAATTTCTTTGATTGCTTAATTCTGCATGAAAAGGTTCCTTGTTTTAGGGTTAACATACAATTCGAAATGTTAGTTACAATCCGGTTTCAGGTATATTTTATATTCGCGGATGAGTGCTTACCCGTGCCCGTGTAGCCGCCATAAGCGACACAATAGGAAACCATGGAATTTTAGTGGCTTGGAGTCCCTAATAACTGCACTATATCCTGGTGGTAGCGCAGTATGCAAGACTTATTCACCAAGCAAAAAAAGAACAGTTTTAATAGGTTTTCTGTATAATTTTTGACAAACGAATTGTTGTCTTCAAATACCGTCCGTTATGACCGTCCGTCATGCTTCGCGATTTGTATCCAAAGCATAATTATTACGTTGATAGAATGTGTAATTGTGTACCTACTAGTTCGAACAGCAAACATACCAATATATAAGGGACTGCACTTGTAGCCAAGTTGACAATCTGCAATCAATAACACTATTATAAAATATAAGAGACTGCACCTGTAGCCAAGTTGACAATCTGCAATCGATAACGCTATTAGAAAATATAAGATACTGCTCCTGTAGCCAAGTTGACAATCTGCAATCGATAACGATTTTAGAAAATATAAGAGACTGCACCTGTAGCCAAGTTGAAAATCTGCAATCGATAACGCTATTAGAAAATATAAGATACTGCTCCTGTAGCCAAGTTGACAATCTGCAATCGATAACGATTTTAGAAAATATAAGAGACTGCACCTGTAGCCAAGTTGAAAATCTGCAATCGATAACGCTATTAGAAAATATAAGATACTGCTCCTGTAGCCAAGTTGACAATCTGCAATCGATAACGCTATTAGAAAATATATGAGACTTCACCTGTAGCCAAGTTGACAATCTGCAATCGATAACGCTATTAGAAAATATAAGGAACTGCACCTGTAGCCAAGTTGGCAATCTGCAATCGATAATGCCATTAGAAAATATAAGGAACTGCACCTGTAGCCAAGTTGATAATCTGCAATCGATAACGCTATTAAAAAATATAAGGGATTGCACCTGTAGCCAAGTTGACAATCTGAAATCGATAACGCTATTAGAAAATATAAGGGACGGCACCTGTAGCCAAGTTGACAATCTGCAATCGATAACGATTTTAGAAAATATAAGAGACTGCACCTGTAGCCAAGTTGAAAATCTGCAATCGATAACGCTATTAGAAAATATAAGATACTGCTCCTGTAGCCAAGTTGACAATCTGCAATCGATAACGCTATTAGAAAATATATGAGACTTCACCTGTAGCCAAGTTGACAATCTGCAATCGATAACGCTATTAGAAAATATAAGGAACTGCACCTGTAGCCAAGTTGGCAATCTGCAATCGATAATGCCATTAGAAAATATAAGGAACTGCACCTGTAGCCAAGTTGATAATCTGCAATCGATAACGCTATTAAAAAATATAAGGGATTGCACCTGTAGCCAAGTTGACAATCTGAAATCGATAACGCTATTAGAAAATATAAGGGACGGCACCTGTAGCCAAGTTGACAATCTGCAATCGATAACGCTATTAGAAAATATAAGGGACGGCACCTGTAGTCAAGTTGACAATCTGCAATCGATAACGCTATTAGAAAATATAAGGGACGGCACCTGTAGCCAAGTTGACAATCTGCAATCGATAACGCTATTAGAAAATATAAGGGACGGCACCTGTAGTCAAGTTGACAATCTGCAATCGATCGTCGTTTGGGGCGTCTAGGATCTTAAAGTTAGGCACGTTATTGTCAAAAAAAAACAAGCCAACCAATTACAACTGTAGATTTCCAGTGTGAATAGAGTTGGGCGTAAGCATGAACATCTGGAATACTGGCCTAAAAATATAAAATGTTCTAGAGCTTTAGAGAATACAATATATATATCAAAGATAACAGCTATTATCAATAAGTTCAAAATGTAAGGGACTGTCAAGCGCCAGCGAAATGTCACATGATTAAACACGAACATTTTGGCATTTCGCTGCTAGAATGTTTAATTTATCCAGAGCCAAAGCTTCACCTAAATCTTGCATGAACACAAAATAGTAAGGATTTCCCGTGAAGTGAAGAATGCCAGATAAAAGCTGAGTTTCTAAACGATGTGACATTATATCAACATATAACTCACAATTTACTGATTTTCGTCGTTATCTAAATTTGAAACAATGGTTTCTCAATTTCTTGCAATTCGCCCATAAGATATAGGCTCTTGTTATCCGATTCCTTCGATTCGTGTATACAGTGTTTTTCTGCTAACTATTATTATTTATTTTTTCTCATTTAACATGCGTTCGTTAACTTACTCCGATGTCACTTCGTGGATAATAGTTTGGGTTATACGTTTTCTCAACTGTAATATGCTGTGCTGTATAACTCTTTTTTGACTCAAATTAATAAAATAAAATAATGTTATTCAAAAAGACAAAAAAAATTTTGATTGACATGTGCTATTGAAATGTTAAGTGATTAATCTCAAACATTTTGGCATAATAATCGCTATCACCGATGGAATGTCACTTTTTCCTGAAATACCTAAAACTCCCTATAAAATTAATTTTAACAAACAGCACAAAACTTCTACTCGAAACAATATTTCATTCACATTGTTCTCACGGACTATTTGAATTCATTTGTCCAATTTCAGCTATAAGTAAGGTACTACCAAAAACTTTGAATACTAGAGCCCTAACTAAATAAAATTAGTATAAAAAAAAGTCACAAACGGAGAAACTTTAGGTCTCCTACGCACGATATTTGGGTATAAAATTTTAGTATCGAGGCCAAATTGTAGGCCACAATAGTCAAGATAGAATCTAAGTATCTTCCGAAGGAATTGTAAAGCTTAACGATATATACTTATAGTAGATAACAAGAGTTTCAAACATTATTTTTTATTTGTAGACAGTTATATGTGACATACGTTTTGTTGCGTAAAGTTACTTGTAGTGATATTTGTAGTTAAGTTACAACAAATGGCACTTTCTTTCTGAGACTATTGCCAGTTTCTGAAACGTAAATTAATGTGAAAAATGTAAAGAATTTATTTTGGAATGCAAAGTAATTTAATGTTCATAGAGTACAGTACTGTCATTGGTTAAATAAATGGTCTGAAACCAATCACAGCAGTTTATATGCGCTTGAAAATTTTCATAATAATTTTGCGTACCAGGAATTGAGGGTTAGTAAATTATCGTACAATTTACTACTCTTACACCTGACGTCATTGCAATTATGAAAGGGTTTCTTTATTTGCTTGATTTTTCTTCTGATAGCCAAGAATTTTTGTTTTCTTTTAGCAATATATTCAGTTTTATAAATAAATGATCTTCTTTTCAATTTATTTTGTCAGCCATTTACATGAACAAATAAAATAAATAATAATGATAGAGATTTTTTACGCGTGTAGGGTCAAACGTGGCTGTTTTTTTGTCATTGCTTATATTTAAAACGATGGCAATAAAAAAGTTTATAGCAAGCTATTTTAGTACCCATATGATTATGATATACAAATTCTCACAAAGGGTGGGTGTTAAAACTCAAACTTAAGTACCGATAACATAAGTTACAGATAATAGAATAGAATAGAATTTTATTTAGACCAATATTTTGATTATTCCACGTATATACAAGTTAACTAACTCTCAACTAAAACCCAAACAGCTTCGATGAATATTGTAAACCAAACCGAATAATAATTATATATGCTAAACACAAGTTCCGAAGCCGATAAGAGATGAGAACTGCAAAGTTGAATACAATATGGATGAATCGACTGCTGAAATATCGAGCGGAATTTAAAATTCTTGATTTATTCGGTCTGTAAGATATAGTTTTGCTAAGCAAAGTTCTTAGTGAATCGAATATTTCATCTTGAAAGTTGTACTTGTTGTAGTTTTGGAGATTCATATGGAATAGTTGATCTAGGATCAAATCTAGGATAGAACTCACTCTATCCTGAAGATAATTGTTACACTAGGCTTAATAAAATAAAAACCGTCCAAGTGCGAGTCGGACGCGCGCACGAAGGGTTCTGTACCATTAACGCAAAAAACGGCAAAAAAAACACGTTTGTTGTATGGAAGCCCCACTTAAATATTTATTTTATTCTGTTTTTAGTATGTTTTGTTATAGCCGCAACAGAAGTATATCATCTGTGAAAATTGCAACTGTCTAGCTATCACGCTTCATGAGATACAGACGGACAGACAGACAGACGGACGGACAGCGGAGTCTTAGTAATAGGGTCCCGTTTTTACCCATTGGGTGCGGAACCTTAAAAAGTATCATAAGTCCTAATTCTGGCCAGTCTAACATGGGTAGAACACGTATACAAAATTTGATCTAAATCCCGCTGAGTAGTGATTTATTAACAAACATCCAACGAACCATCAGATTTTTACATTAATAATTATGAATAGGATTACAGTTAGATTTTTTCTCAACTAATAAAGAAAAAATCTACCTACTTTGTGGGTGCCATTTAATTTTAACATCATTTATTTAGAACATAAGCTGGTTACTTGATTAATTTTATTATTTCTTTTCTATCCGCCATTTTTTCCGCTTACAATATTTTCATAACTTTGATTTAAATTCGGAAAAAGATATTATATTCTCAAAGAATATTAATTTTCACAAGCCTGCTTAAATTAAATTATTCAAAACATAAATGAAAGATCAAAATTGGAGTGCCGAGAACAGCCCTTGTAATGATTGTTTTTAAGCAAAACCATTAATACTTTAAGCCAATTCAAGTTTAAAGCCTATGATTTCCAGATTTTGCTACCGTTCATAATAATTATTTCAATAATCCTCGGACATTTGAAGGCCAGGCTTTTAATAATAATGTTCTAGTGGACTGAATTATTACAAAATATTAAAAAGTTGATCTCGCAAATGAAAATAGGCCGTCCCGGTGACCGTAAAGTTAGGTAATATAACATTCTACGTAACCACAATGAAACCGAAAGGACGGGGTGCGTTACACCTAAAATGAGTTTTTTTTTAAGGAAATTACGATTTTTATTTTGATTTTCGAACGGGATGGGATTAAATTAAATCCCTGCTTTTTTTAAACGACATTATAATCGTACATAAGTCAAGTGATGCGATCGGTTGTTAAAAAATTCATGCAATCGAAGTAGCTAACACGCGCGCGATTTGTCAGTTGCGCACATTTGAGTTCCGGAAACGGAGCCACAGTGATGTCTATTGGATTGGAAAAGATACCATATCATAAACATAACATTACGCCTGTATAGTTGACCAGGCAGAGGTTCACTTAAATTACATCACATTTCGTCAGTTGTATTTAAGTTCCATGAGGGCGAGCTTATTGCCATCGACCGAACACAAGTCCAGGCTCTGGGCCGATACTGAATTCTATTGGCTCGCGTTTGACTACTATCTCGCCTGATGGTAAGCGATGATGTGGTCTACGGTGAAGCACGCTTGCCTAGTAGTAAACTAATCACTCTTGACTTAAAGACTCCTAGGTTGTAGCTATCAGGGAACAAAGACTCCGGAAGGGAATTCCACTCCTTAGCTGTGCGCAGAATGTAAGTATCAGCAAAACGCTTTGTGCGTATTGGTGGGATGACCACCATGTACCGATGGCGCATAGCCAATGATGTCTTATAGTCCTATGATGGAAAGGGCTAGGCGGAATCAAATTGTGCAGTTCCACTGACACTAACACTAATTTATTTGGCCTTGTCCTCATTTTCTGCCATCAACGGTATCGTAAATAACAATTATTCGTACATAGTTGTTACGAAAAGTTTCGCAAAAACCACATCTTGTTACACATACTAAGTGCACCACAGGGAAATTTTTCTATAAAAATTTCTTTGAACAGAAATAACAAAAAAAATCCTGTTATATTATATTATTTTCCTTATTTCTGTAGAAACTATGTATTAAGGAAAAAAAAATAAGTACCTACCTTATACTGTTGTTTTGACAAAGTTTAATTTAAGGTTACACTAGTCAACGGCACGAACTATTTGGCGGCGGAGTTAAAATATTTGCTCTCTCATCCGACATCACGCAGGAAAGAGATAGACGCTGTGATGAGCAGTAAGAAGCTAGATCGTGTTCGTATACACACTCATAACGCTGTGTGACGCACACATGCGCAATTTCATTGCAGAGCGCCGACAGCGCGGCGGTGTGTGTGCAAAGATTACTATAATATACTTGTGTGTGGTTGCGGTGTCAAAGCTAACACCTATTTTTTATGTTTATGTTGTCAATGAATTGCATACGCGCCACCGCACCGGCGTGCCGGTAGAACTTTGGATTATTACTGTGTGTAACGTAATTAGAAGGCACTCAATTTACTTGTTGTTATGCACCTATACTTACCCGCGACTTTGCCAACTTGACAATAAGATGTTTTGCGAAAATGTGAATTTACATAGATATTGTTATTATCGACAAGTAATGTTAGATTTGACTTATTTTTGGCGGCGGCGACGGCAGAGCAGCGCGAGCCGCTTGCGCGCTTATTGAACCTTATGCCGTTAGTTATAAGAATGAAAAGTGTTCGAGCGTCAAGTCGGTAGATTTTACGTTGGCAGAGCGGGCGCCAGGGCTTCGCTGACTGTAGGTATCGTACCAGCGCGTGCGAAAAGCTAGGCTCTATGCGCACGGGTGTAGGTCATGTCTTTATGTTTTTGTATTTTATTGCAGGTTTTGCAATTATTACAATGTGTGTTAAATAGGTATTTACTTACCTTAGCTAGTAAGCTATAACCTACAGGCGCCTCCCCGTAAGTAGGTATTTCATACCAGCCAGAGTCAGGATAACTGCTTTTTCGACAGCGCCACTTTGATGTGAGACTTGTTTTCTAGGTAATTAGGTTCATCAAATAAAAAATAATGTTATTTTGTAAATTGTTTATTGATTGTTTGTTTACAATAGCAGTTTGAAATATTCTCTTTGTTATCACAATACAATATAATAGCTTCGGGTGGCTGAGCCGAGCTTGTGAGTGTCAGCGCGCATAGTAGGTATACAAATAAAAAACCGGCCAAGTGCGAGTCGGACTCGCGCATGAAGGGTTCCGTACCATTATCGCAAAAAACATCACGTTTGTTGTATGGGAGTATACTTATATATTAATTTTATTCTGTTTTTAATATTTGTTGTTATAAAGAAATACATCATTTGTGAAAATTTCACCGGTTTAGCTATCACGGTTCATGAGATGCAGCCTGGTGACAGACAGACAGACAGACAGACGGACCGCGAAGTCTCAGTAATAGGGTCCCGTTTTTACCCTTCGGGTACGGTACCCTAAAAAGAATCATCAAAATCGGTTCACATTAAAAAAGTATTGAGGTAAGTAACAAAAAAAATACAGTCAAATTGAGAACCTCCTCCTTTTTGAAGTCGGTTAAAAAATAGCTTCCTTTTGTGTTTGTCCGCCGCTGAAGCCGAGCCGATATCGATATAACAGATAGGTACCTACATAATAATGAACTTTCGATATAAGTAGGCACGACTATCGAAAATCTTAAAATACCTAATCTAATTGGAATCTAATATCCTAATATATACAACAGAACTCTTCAATAAACAACGGAAAATCTCTCGGGATTGCTGCGATCGCAAAACTGTTTATTGGTTAGGCCTTTTGATAACATAACGTCAAGCCGGTACGCTCTAAAGGGGTACGCAGATTTGTACAGTTCACCCTGAAAGATACACTCTCATTGCACCGGTTATGTTAGTTTTATGTTCGGTATTCAGGTAATCTATTCAGGCATAAATTTGGGCATTTTAGGCCCAGATTTTCTCTAATCTGAGATTATAGGTATTATTGAACTTGATCTTTATGTACCACAACTAAAAAAAAAAAAATTACGAAGAAACAAAAACAAGAACACCGACTTCCGAAATTAGTTATTTTTCACTTTGTAGTGTTTTTATTTGGAAGTCGGTAGTATTTTTAAAAAAGATTTTCTAATTATAGATAAAGATAGGCAGTTTGTAATTTTAAAATTTTATAAATGCGCGTGAAATATTAGAATTACAAGTCTGTGTTTATTTAGGTATAAAAGTCAAGTCAAGCGCCCTCATGAATTGTACAAACTAAATTCGATAAAAGATTCAACTTACCCATTGTTACTTGAACTGCTGAAGATCACTTCACCTACGCAACAAGTTCAAATTCAAACGCCATGTTAATCAGTATGAAATCCCACGAACGCCAGGGTCAGTAAAATTTCGGACCAATTCAAAATAATCAACACAACACATAAAGGAATATTGGAATCCAAAGTTCAAGCCAAGGGTCAATGTTATAAAATATTATACGAATACGTTATCGTCGATATCACAATATCAATAACATACACCGCACGCGCGTAATTACGGTGACGTATATATTATGCAGCAGACGATTGAGGCCCCTCTGGGGCAGCGGGGCGCGGGCGCCGGGCGGTAGCTAAACTAGTGAGCGTGTGTGTGTGTAGGTGTAAATGCGACGCACGCGCACCCCTCCGCCCCACTGACCGGGGAGGAAATTTGTAGCGAGATGGATGATGATTTAGAACGAAAACGAGCGCGCGAAATTTTATAAACAGACCTTTGGTAGTCTGGATATCATGAAAAAACCACTGAATGTATCTGTTCAAAATAAAATTATTTGCATTGTTGAACAACTAATCTATCCCTGTATGGAGGCCGTTTTTCAATTTTCTTTCTTCTTATGGTACTTATTTGCGCCCAAAGATGCGTTAAAATTGGTGTTGAAATATGGAACTTTCGAAGCTCATAACTTTCAAGCTAATTTTTTTTTGTACTTTTTGCTTCCATACAGGACTAGATAATGATGAGACAAATTGATATAATTTTTTATTTTGAACGTACATCGTCAAACAGTGGAGTAAAACCCAAACTACGTTTGTATGGAAGAATTTTGGACTAGTGCAACCTTAAGAAGCAATTTTGACTGCTTGTTGCAATTTTATCTTATTTGACTATATAATCCAGAGAGCACATATATCTAAGTATTTTTTTTTATAATAAGATGTACCTAGCCCTAAATGTCCCACAGCTGCGCAAGGGCAGGAAGGGCTCCCTCAATTCCTTACATCGGTCACAATTTTACCCTACTGCTTTCCAATTCGTAGGGAAGATATTTAGTTCGTTCCGCAATCTTGTTTATGATCTGCCGCGGTCCCGTGTCAATAAAGCTTAGCATTTAAAAAAACCGAGTGAGAGTTTTTTTTTTGAGCGCTGGGGCTTTATTTTTAGGGTTCCGTACCCAAAGAGTCCAAACGGAGCCCTATTGCTGACACTCAAATGTCTGTCTGTCTGTCTGTCATCTGTCACTCAGGTTTTACAGGCAAACGGTTGGTCTTTAAATTTTCACAGTATGTATGTATGTTGTTGACCCAAAGCTATAAACAATTCGGGAGAATTGGAAAGGATGAAATAGAGGCTTTTGCCCTGCAGTGAATCAAAACTGTCTGAAAACAAGTAATAGCTCTTGGTCTACAACCGGCTTTACCCTCTGACTATCAGCCAATCCTTAGAATATCAGTATTCTTCAGTAATTGGGTTGTGGAGTTCCGATGACAGTCGCTCTGTGTGGAACAGTGATATAATCAGTCATTTTTATTTGAGTGTAAGTCGATTCCAATATAATATAGAAACGCCAGAAAAATATTAACGAAGCACTTACCTATTTATTTTTTTGCTATTGCACTTGTTGTGTCTCTACTTATGAATGATTTTTAAGTTTGTTATGCGTCTGTAAGCATTCTGTAAAATCAAATAAATAAGTGTGGTTTACGTAATTAAATTTCATGCACAAAGGTACAATGGCGTACTTAATGACTTAGGCATTCTCTACCAGTCAACCAAGGGTGGTGAAGAGATAACATGGCAGGTGCATTGTTTAAACTGCGGGATGCAAACAATAAAACAAAGAATTATAATAATAAGTTTAATTTATTTTATAAAAATATTTAAAAATGTAGACAATAAGAAAATAAAGGAAATAATATGTATATATTACACATAAATATTATATCTATACTAATATTAAAGAGGAAAGATTTTTTTGTTTGTTTATAAATCTTTCACCAATAGAAAGCTGCATTATTCCTGAGTGATATAGGCTATTTTTTTATTCCGAAAACGGGTCCTGTGGGGTGGTCCACGGGAACGAAGCCGCGCGGAACTGCTAGTATTTTATACATATAATATAAAAATATATATATATATATATATATATATGTTATTAAAGTAATGAAAAGAAGTTACCGAGATGACCCGACTCCCCGCAGTTTCAAGTTTCGGTTTCTCCTCTAGTTTAATTTCGGTTTAAAGAAACTTTATTCCCAATGAAGACATATATCACTTACAGAACAATATTAAAAAAAACGTACATAATTATATAGATTACAAAAAGTTCGTCAACTACGTCGTTTACAAGTTACCCAACCAATGCATTCATTGCTCCAGAAGTGAGTGATCGATCCGCAATTATGTACTGGCTAAGTTGAGTTATGAATGCATAGAAAGAGTGTACATTTCGTATACAGGACGTATACATACAAGTTATAGAGTTGTGCTGCTTCAAAAGATAGTATTTTTTTGCCATAGTTACATCTGGTTTTAGATAAGACTAGCAAGCTTGCTCGCCGTGTGCTGCGTTGATTAAATTGTTTATATTAGGTGAGTGTTAAGTTTGTGTGAACACTTTTGTTGAGAATATTTGGACAACGGGCATAATTTGAAAAGTATATATTACAATAAATTAACGGGGACATGGCCTACGGGGACAACGGGAATACACCGAATATAATACATGTGCTGTAAATATAAAGTTGCTTTATGTTCTTTTGTATCTTGATATATTTTACTGATTGATGTTAGATATGGATAGTGGAATAGTGTTGATATGAGATATTTTGGGTACCTTGGAGTTCTTCTTAAACAATCAGTTTCACTTTATAACACCAAACGATAGTAAATTCATGCAGAAATAATAAGTTGAATCGGTCTGCGTTACGTCAAATGATAATAAACTAAATGCATGATCACATTGAGCAGACGAATCATCTCTTTATCAAGATATCCTGTTATCGAAGACAGTTTTAAAAATGTTATTTCTTGATGATGCTTCCAGCAATTAATATCAATTCAGAGCAATGCATCTGAAGGATATTCCTTCATATTTTATTTTGTAACTGCAGACGAAACGAGCTAAACGAGTTGAACAATTTTAATTAAATTGGTTGGTGGAAAAGTTGTATAAATAGCAGAAAAACATAGATAGGTTTATTTTAAGTTTTATAACATGAATGTGAAGATATTTACTAAACCCGGCCTTTTTTTTTGTGTATGTGCACGCATATCTCCGTCAATTTTGGACCAATTCTGAATTTTTTTTTTGTTTGAAAATGTATGTTTCGAAATTGGTCCCATTTTAATTTGGTGAAGATCTGATGAAGAACTTCGAAGATATACAACAGAACACTGCAATAAATTAAGGAAAATCTCTCGAAATTGCTGCAATCGCATGTCTGTTTATTGTTCATACCATTTCATAACATAACATCACGCCAGTACGCTCTTAAGGGGTACGCAAATCTCTCATTTCACCGGTTTTGTTCATGTTTCTTGATATTCGGGTAATCTATTCTGGCATTATAGGTACCTTACTAAACAACTTGCCTATTAGGTAGGTACAACTAAAAAGTCAAAAATAAAAAGCTTTTTTACAAAAATATATTACCGACTTCCAAATAAAAAAACTACAAAGTGAAAAACAACTTTTTTTTTTGGAAGTCGGTCTCCATAACGCAAAAAATTGGTACCTAACAAAGACGCCGACTTCCAAAAAAAAAGTTATTTTTCACTTTGTAGTTTTTTATTTGGAAGTCGGTAATATTTTTTGTAAAAAAAGCTTTTTATTGTTATTTACATAGTTTTTAACATTTCTATACCCGCGCGTTAGTCTGTGAGTCCGACGAAACTCATTTTCTTGTTTTCTTGTTTTATAATCAATGATGGCATTTTGTACTTAGCTGCCGGATTTGTTGCTACGATCATTTTAGGACGCAAAATGCCATCGTACGTGTAAAAGTCGTATTTGGCGACAATCGGTCTGCGGGACCGACTGCGGGTTGTGTCACAATACGATTTTCTGTGATTTTGTGCTGAAAATGAAAAAAAAATGTGTTTATTGTTTTTCATGCATTATAATTCATATTCGAAAGTTTCTTCGAAGGGAAAAACATTACTGTATGCATTTTGTAATGTACTCTTACAAAAATGTCGCTATTTTTCAGAGACTACAAAATAGTCTCACCCAGTAATTGTACTGTATATTGTTGATAAATTGGCTTTATATTAATCAGAATAATTTGAGAAAACGTCATTTCACAATTTGTATTCTTGATAAAATATTGCAAAATTGCATTCCAAACGTTCGGTCTATGAGACCGTGCGCAGGTATTGGTGTTACAAAATTTGGCGCGGGTATAGGAAGGTTAAACTCATGTAATAAAGAGATAAAATTGTTTGTTTATTGTACACTCTGGAGTTACAAATCATAATAGAAAAGTTCTGTTACTGATAGAAAATTACTTTTTATCACGGATTTAAATGCATAGTTCCTGTAACATTAGCCACAAGAGCATCGCGAAAGGATTTTTTTTGTTTTACTAAATAGATTATAACATAACATAAATCTGGTTTATATCCCGCGAAGGATTGTGCTGAGGTGAAAATTAGTCCCGAGGTGACGTCGCGTAGTGTTACACGTGCGCCCCTCTTTAAAGTCGTGTGGCGAGTCTTACTCCTCACTCCCTCACGCAGGCGGGCCGGCACCAGCTAGGGGTTGCGGAAGGATCATAAGTTCCTGCGACTCCCCGCGTGGGCGTGAGATGGAACACCGGGGTGGTTTTTAGTCTGTAGGAGTCTGACGCACCCCTCATACAATAAGTATTATAAAACCGAAACAAAAAAAAAAAGAATTGGTGAGTTTATAGTGCCTACACTCACATTTCGCCAGTAATATGTAAATTCCATATTATAGCAGGCGAAACTATTTCCATTAACCAGGCACAAATCCAGATTCCGCGCTGCTTCTGAGAAAAGCCAGCAACACGTTACCTGACCTGGGAATCTTACCTAGGATTTCATGTTCAGTGTAGCCCTAGCAACCACTAGACTAACGGTGCACAAAAGGTTAAATAGCTTATTTTAGTCTTAATTCAAATTTAGATCATCATCTTCCTGCCCTTATCCCATGTTACTTGAGGACGGCGCAACACGTTTTTTTCTTCCATACCGTCCTGTACCTGGTCACGCTATCACTGATTTCCTTTTTTCATATCACTCCTCACACAGTCCATCCATTTTTTCTTTGGCGGTCCCTCTCCATCCATCCACATTTATATTCATAACTCTTCTAATAACAAGCATTTCATTCTGCCTCATCACGTGACCATACCAGGACTAACGGTTTCCTTTCAACTTTTCTGTCACTGTTGCCACGTTCAAACTGCCTCTTTTTTACTCATTTCTCACTTAATACATACTCGTCACTCCGCACATCCATCTCAACATATTTTTTTATTTAGATGAGATTGTGATATTTTAATTTTAATGCCAGACCAATATGACCAAAATGTTTAATTCTTTTAGACTCGTGTAACATCTAATACCACCAGTTACCACGTTTGAAACTACGGGTAACTTCTGTGTTAGTCCACAATCGGATTTGTACCACGCATCACACGATTGTTATAAGCTTTCCAGCTTAGGTTAGTTTCAACACTTTTGTTATCCACTTGTGTTTTCATGAATAAAGTAAATTAGTGCAGAATTATTACAGAGAATTGCGATTTTATGTCGTGTTATGACTAGAGACCGGATTATAGGCACTTATGCAATTGCGTATTTACCCCATTCTCCGCGGAAATTATAAATTATGTTATATCTAGTAATGATGCATATTTTCGCTATATTTTTCGGTAGTTTACCATATTGATAAGTTTAATAACTCTATAGCCAAAATTTCGCCGATCTATACTAACAATTTTGGCTTATATATTTTTTTAACAATCTCGCGTTTGACCTATATTATAATTGATTGATTGAAGAACACATATAAAACGTTTACGTTTAAAAAAATGTTAAATAACTTTTCGTTTTAGTGCATTATTATCGTCTACAGTGGTTACATTTTGGTATTGATAATTAATGATTGAATAATTCACGAATTGTATGCTGATTTAGAAATAAAATAAAAAACGAAAACATACCACTTTTTACTTTGTTTTCTAAAACTTTAATGTTGCATATTTTACAAATATGCATGCATATTTCATGCATATTTACGTGCATTTTACATGCATATTTCAAGCTTTTTGTGTAGAATATAATCCGGTCCTTAGTTGTGACTATAATGGTGTGAAAAAAGCATAATTGCTTGATGTTCATTCTTTGAGAGAGTAACTGACTCCTCAAAGGACTTTCTTTATATTACCGCTAACGATGGCCAGCTAGATTTTGCCACCGTCTTTGCCCGCGTCTAGTATTATATTATCAGTGCCCGCGTGAAAGGCAAAAATGATCATATGAAGGGAACTTTAAAAGAAATGGTATAAAAGAATCTTAGTTCCTAACCTCGATTATGGTCTACCCGAGTGTCAAGTTTAATCCAAATCCATTATATCATTGAGGCGTAATTGATTTATCATCATCGACATCATCATATTAGCCAAAATACGTCTACTGGACATAGGCTTCCCCCAAGCGTCGCCACATTGACCGGTCCCGTGCGTCTCGTAACCAGCACATCCCCGCAACCTTCACCTGGTCATCGGCCTACCTGGTGGGAGGCCTTCCAACGCAACGTCTTCCGGTTCGCGGTCGCCACTCCAGAACCTTTCTGCCCCATCGACCAACCTTAATCAACAAGCATCAAAACATCCTGAATTTCTCATTTATAATATTAAAAGTACATTGAAAGCTCATTGTAAAGCTTTCCAATTGAAGAAACAAAGCAATTCCGGTAGGTAACAGTGAAGGACAAATATAGATCCAGTATTAATGCCAATCTAATAATATTACGTTTCAACTTCCTTCCAAAATGTCGCCAGCGTAATCCAAGGACGAAAATAGTCAGAAAATGAAATCCCCAGCATATTGCCTGCGTATAACGGAACTGCTGTTTATTTCATCAAAATGTCAAATCATGATGCAAAATTATTCAAATTTCATACAACATAATCCCGCAATGGAATGGAGATGACGATCTAATTGCCTATTCCGGGGAAGTATTCGATTATTGTAGTAGGTAGTAGGGATGTTACTGAGGTTTGACTCCGATTGCGAATTTGGGAATACTTTCATTGTGCGTACAACTAAGGAGTGAAAGATCTGCCCTGCCCCGGGACGGACCGAGGTGGTGACTCTTGGGTGAGGTCTATGTCCAACAGTGGGCATTTTTCGGCTGAAATGATGATTAGGATGTTTAGGCGTACCCTTATGAATCTTAACACATTCCTCTCATACCGCCGTCTGTGCTTTCGATTTCATTTCCGACTTCGGATCCGATTTCGAATCCGACAAACCAAATTTATAAACTCCGACGCCGACTTTGGTTCCGATAAAACCACCTCCGGTAGCATCTCTATTGGGTAGCGATTCGAAAAATCATTTCGTCGTTAACCCAAATCTATGAGGAGAAATCGTTTAGTCTTGGCATGTCACAAGTCGTTTTACCCGTAATCTTTTGGCTTGGATATTAGTATTAAATGTATCATTCGCTGTAGCGTTTAGATAAGAGTGATTTACAAGGTACTCAGGGGAAGGAAGACAAAAATCTTAAATTCGCCATAAAGTAGATTTTAATTCTTGGTTTTGTTTGTTTTATAATCCTGTGGGATAATTTGCATGGTATATGAATATTTACAGTAATTAATCCCAACGTATTTCAAACTAACATTTTACCGCGTATTCATTTCTGCAATCCATCCCGCAGGCAGAGTAGTGTATTTCCAGAGATAAACAAGCAATATACCTCTTTATAATGTTAGTTTTTTTATAAAATTTAACCTAACCTCAATGGTCCTGGTCTGTGGGTAATCAAAGCTTGCAAGTTAGATTTGATCCACTTTCCCGTATTCCATTGAGCTGCAATTTTACAGACAAGTTTGTTTCTCATAACAATACAATTTTTAATATAAAAGCTTGTATATATTTCTCTTTTATATAAATGCTTGTTTCGTAAAGTATTCTAACTAAACTCTAGAAGGATTATCCGACCAGACCGTTCTTATGAAACTTCCTTTTTCTTATTTCGGGGTGTTAGCACGTAATATTCGTATTTTCTCAGCCCAGAATGTTGCCACACTCAATGGGCAGGATATAAATCGCTGCTCTTCAATTGCTGTTCAAAGCCAAAAGCGAAATTGTAACTTTGTATATTACGTGTCCTCTATACGTAACTAAAACAGTATTATATTATATCGGCTTTGTCTGAAACTCTTTTTCGTAAATAAAAATCCGGATGGACTCGTAGTTAATTAATTAATTTTATCGATGAAAACACCCCACATAAGGGGTTTAATCCCCACAAATATTAATTGCAAAAAATGTAAGGCCAAATGGTTCAGGGGTTCTTTTTAGACAACAATAAAATTAAAACGAATTGGCTTAGAGCTGTGATTCTATTGTCAATGTGTAGACCAACTCAAAGTCTAACAAAAAGACATTTGTAAATTCCTAAAAAATTACCAGAATTTTGAGAAATGCAATAAAAACTTGTGGCATTACGTCTAAAATTTGTCTTTTATGGCTCAATACAAAAATATCTTATCTTTTCTTTGAGTATTAGGTGAATATTTGTTTTAGATTTTCTATGCTATGGCCTTAAAAATAGCATTCAATATTGGCCTCTGTGAGACCTAGGACCAAAATTTTATATTTGTTAGACTATGTGGATATCGTAATAAGTAAATCAGGTACTAAAATTACTCTATCTTTGAGGATGTGGTGATTACACCTCGTGGGTTGTTTTTATCGACGAAATTAACTGTTATTATACAGACTAAAAGTTATATTACTACAAGTTCGGACACATTGTATAAACACCGGCAAGAATTGATATTTAAGATTAAGCAAATCTTGCGATGGGTGACATATTCATATTCTTTATTGTACACAAAACAAACATCTAAAAATACAGAAAGACAACTTATGTACAAAGGCGAGTTTAACCCAGAATTGGGTTCTCTTACAGCAAATCTTATTGTTATAGCGAGATTTACACATTAACGAGATTCTTCCATCTCTTAAATCCTTTGTCCTGGCTGCCATTCGTATATCTATAATAGTCATAAATAGTAAACTGAATCCCGAAAATATTGAATGCAGTCTTTCCAAGGAGTGTTGCGTTTATTACGTGACTAAAATAGTTTTATTAGGAACCAGAAGCAGAACAGATTATAAAAATAAACAATCTTTTAATCCTTGGAATTACGATTTGAAAAAATAGTAAAAGAAACGTAACATCAAATTCAATACGTCAAGCACACCATAGCTTTCAGGTAGCACGTTCCTCTTGGTCCACGTGCCAGCAGCAATATAGAGCAAGGACACGCTATGCAACTCCTTTTATAAACTTCCACCGTCCGCAACTCGCAGGGCTGGCATACCAGCTAACAGTATATTATATATGCGCCACTTAAAGCTTTGTTCTCAAGTGTGAGTTTACAAGAAGAGTAATAAGCAGTGGCACATAGTCAGCCCATTTACAAACACGAAATATTCTTACATTTTTACGTCTCACGCGAGTAAAGATGTAAGTGTATATACGTATCTAAAGTCACGCGAAATTCCTTTATAATATGCTCAGAGTGACATATTCATAGCCGGGACCACACGGCTTAAGTCACCGACAGACACCGTCTCGTGAGATGCAACAAAGTGATTATGTCAAGAGTGTTGCATCGACCTGATAATGTACCAGCTGAAAGTTCTATCTTTAATGGTTGAAAGGTTAAAGTTTCTTTGGTTAAAGATGAAATTAACAGTTTATTAAGGCTGATGGAAGTTTAAATTGACCCTAGGATCATGGATCGACTTAATGAACAATTTCATACTAAATATTGTAAAACTTCTTCTCCGTTCTTCTCCTAAGAATCTACATTTGCAAATCAATAACTAGAATCACTTTTTAGGGTTCCGTACCCAAAGGGTAAAAACGGGACCCTATTACTGAGACTTCGCTGTCCGTCTGTCTGTCTGTCTGTCTGTCTGTCTGTCTGTCTGTCAGTCTGTCTGTCTGTCTGTCTGTCACCAGGCTGTATCTCATGAACCGTGATAGTTAGACAGTTGAAATTTTCACAGATGATGTATTCCTGCCGCTATAACAACAAATACTAAAAACAGTATAAAATTAATATTTAAGGGGGGCTCCCATACAACAAACGTGATATTTTTGCCGCTTTTTGCTCGATATTAATAACGGCAACAGGTAGACGCTTGAAATATTCACAGAATATTTAGTTGTATATTCTCTTCAAAAAATAATAATTATTAAATTAAAATAAAATAAATTAAGGGGGGCTCCCATACAACAAACGTGATTATTTTGCAGTGTTTTGCGATAATGGTACGGAACCCTTCGTGTGCGAGTCCGATTCGCACTTGGCCTTGGCCTTTTTTTTTGTTTTTCTGTAAGGTACCTTCTTGATAGCGTGACGCAATTTTTATGGCGTCGATGGCGATATCGCGCACGTATTTCTAGGAAAATTTCAAATGCTGGTCGGTTGAATTGCATTGGAACAATGTTCAACTAGAAGGTCTTATGCAATTTGTAAAAGAAAGAAAGCTAAAACTAGTTTCGCACAAAAATTTTATATGTTTCGTGGACCATTTCTTTATAATAAAGTAAACAAGGAGTTAGGTATTTTTAATGACAATAAAATTAAATGTAAAAAAAAAGTTACAGCATGGCTACTTCCGTTTGATTACCTTAAGACTGAACAATTATTATATATACAATTATGAATTTGAGAGAAATATCTTACATGCACAAACACTCAGTCAGACATACACATACACACCCACACACACACATACATTTACACACATACACACACACACACACCTATGCGCGGGAGCTTACAGAACCTTCCGTTAACATACGCGCACAATTTAATCTAAGTTAATATCACCCGTTTGTTTTATTTTATTACACAATTTTTTTGTTTATATTGGTAAAATTCTCGACATAAACTAAGTTCACCATATTGTTTACATAATTTTGTAGGGGTGGGGGCCTGATGTCCTAAGATACAGGCCTCGGCTTAGTTTAGGCATCAGTCTCCCACAAATTATTGTATTTTGCACCTAAACTTTGTGTTGTAAACTGCTTTATAGTAATTTGTGGAAGAGAAATAAATACATTTTTATTATTATTATTATTATATTATTTATTATTGCATTGCGTTCTTATGAAAGTATTTGTAATTTTGTATAGTAAAAATCACTTATTTATTTATACTATTTATTTATATAAACTTTAAAAACAAAAATAATAATACATACGGAAACCTTACAATAAAACATACAACAGGCGGCCTTATATCGGTGTGATATAAATTCTCTGAAGGTCCCTAAATCTAGACATTCAAAAGTGTATTTTTTAATCCGTAGTTAACTCAACCAACAGTTTCAAATTTCGGTAAAACGCGTTTATTCACCAATTTATTGTTAGCCTAGCAAATGGTTAAATAATTAACTCTCTCACTTATTTGACCATTTAGGTATGAGGCTAATCATTTATATTAATATTATAAACAGTTAACGTTTGTGAGGTTGTAGGGGGTAATCTCTGGATGTACTGAACCGATTAGGATGAAATTTGGCAAGGAGATAGTTTAAACCCTGGGAAGGACATGTTAAAACGCATTTTAACGAAATTTGAAACCATTGGTTTCGTTAACAACGGATAAAAAAACTGGACCTTATTCGAATAAATAATTTGACTTTGACTACGTATTAGATACGTACGTATCGGTAGGTATTATTTTACGTTAGGATTTGATAGATGATTTATACCTGCTTTCGCTGGCATGATTAGATACACCTTGACAGATTCCAAGCTTATCACGAAGAAGGACTGCTTCCGTGAGCTGACTAACTACTTCCTTACCTTGATTAGTAGCTTAAGACTAGTGGTACTCATTTGTATTTTTGTATATAAAACTAAGTAAAAGCCGGTTCAGTCATGTTGACAGGATGGATACAAAAGTTACTTACGATGCAGAACTTGAGTGGAACGGGATCGGCGGATACGATCCTTACATTTAATGGAAGAAGAAAATGATGATGTGCAGTCGGAGGATACATATTCGCGAGCTGGCTGACCAAAAGCAGATGTATCGTCCGACTGCACAGCATGATTTTCTTCTTGTTTACGTCTTTTTAGTTCGCTTCTTAAGTGATAAAACTCCATTAGAATTTATAACATTTAAACATAATTATATTGTTGTATATTTTTGAAATCACCTCTTAAAACCCTTTATTTTGATATCTCACACGTTGTGGTGGAAGAAAAAAAAAAGAGGACACACAATATGGCACCCAAGATTATTACATTTTTATATTTTTCAAATTTAATGTAGCCAATGACACTCGCAAGTTTAAGACAAATCGATTGACGTAAGAATCATCAAAATCGGTCAACGCGTTTGGTCTCTAGAACGTCACATAGGAACAAACATACAAACAGAGACTGATAAACACATTACCTTCGGCAGTCGGGTTCAAAGGCCATGTGCATAGTACTCACAACCGACGCTACGTGCGTATTTAATTTTAACCAGAGGCCCTAGATACTTGACATACTATCATTGAAAGCGTGGCAATAGCAATTGAAAAAAAAAAATGTATGGGAATGTCAAACGCTATCGAAATGTCACATGATCAATCCACATTTTGTCATTTCAGCTATCACCATGTCATTGAAATGTCACATGCTCAATCCACATTTTGTAATTTCAGCTATCGCCATGTCATTGAAATGTCACATGATCAATTCACATTTTGTCATTTCAGCTATCGCCATGTCATTGAAATGTCACATGATCAATCCACATTTTGGCATTTCAGCCATCGCCGACATCGAATGACACTTGTCTAGAGCCGCTGATGTACGTAAGGACACTAAGTACGCTGAGAACAATGTGTTTGCGGACACTGACACTGAGTGAATCAAATATAAGAGCTCACAATTTTAGTACCCATTAATATTAATGATAATTTTTATCCGTGGTCTACGCAACTGGGCTTATCCCAGTTGTCCTTTCTCATTACGACCCTTTGTGCCTATTGGCCTTGTTTGTTCTGTCTCCTGCTTGATATGGAGCGAGGTGGAAATTATGTTTTTGTTTTCGAACTCCTCGTTTATTCTTTTCTGATTAATTTCGTTGCGGGATCAGTTAAATTCATTCGCCGGGACTTCGTCGAGCTGCATAGCCACGGCGCTTTTCTGGTGATCGCCACTGTTGGTGCCGGCTTTCAGGAGTTGCAGTGGTTTGGGAATAGTGCGGTGGGTGCTGAATAAAATTGTGAAATAAACACCTGATGATCCTACCGCTGCCATCATATTTTAAATGAAAAACGGGTTGAATAAGATTGACTTTTATTAGGCATGGGTACCTACGTAATACCTCACTTTTATTATAATGACACCACCTACCTACATAATATACAACAGAAACGAAGCAAAGGGAGTATATAAGGATCTGAGCAGGTGGCGTTCTGTAGTTTCTGCTTACTCCCACGGCAAAAAAGCATGAGTTTATGTATGTAAGGTACTCGGTAAGTCTTCAAACCCTCGTTCAACGTACAGATACCCGAAATTCCTCCGCATTGGCACACGTCATTCATATAACGACATTAAAATTGCGTAGCAGACGCAATTTTCCTTCCGTGCGTTCCAGCGTTTTTGTGTCATGAATATTTTTGAAATCAAAATAAACAACTGAGAAGTCTCTTCGCCTTTCATTTGCATAGCTTGACAGCTAGTTGTCCTTGACGTATGTACATAAAAAAAGACTAGAATATCCGGTTTTTAAGATTGTGAGAATGAGGTAATAGGCTTATGCCACCTCCACACACGCTTGCTGTTTGCCACAAACAGTGGCGAACAGCAAATGCGTGCTGCACACTGACCACAATCACCCAACACAAACACGGCATCCACATGCTTGGCGAACGTGCTTGTATATTCCTGTTGGCAAACATGGCAGACCACGAGCTTGTTGTGGCATTGATTACTTTAGGGTTAAACTCCGTTAAGATACACAAAATGTCACGATTCGTAAATTTTACCACCTCTATTAACTCTGTCCGCCGTCCGCAAGCTCGCGCGTACTGCTGAACTGAACAAGCGTCTGGATACTTCGCTAACACGTTTGTCAAACACCCTTTGATTTGTGCATAAAAAACCGACACCGATGCCGAACACGGGTGAACACAAACACAAACAAACACACATCCACACGTTGGTGTTTGTTGTTTGCCATTGTTCGCCAAGCGTGTGGAGGTGGCATTATAACCATGTTTGTATTCGCCAAATTGTTAGGTTGGTAGCGTTTGCGGGTTGATTCTATACTCTCTGGTATTATTGCGGTAGTCCAGGAGTCTTTTAAAGATTTTTTTCACCGTAAAAGTGAAGTAGCTATAATTATGTATAACTTCGCTAGTAATGTTGCGAGCCCAAATGCTAGTTTTGTTGTAAGTTCCTTGTAGGTACTTAAAGGGGGCGAGTGTATTGGCCTCAATTAGGCAAAAATCTGGGTCTACATGACCTAATATTGAGAAATTTCCTTTTGAAACAACATTAACACTTCGTCCTGCCACCACTGGACCAGCAAGGCAGAAGCAAGAATTGCTCTAAATAAAAGATTAAGATAGTCCTATATGAAGGAGGCGTTAATTTAAAAGCCTTTTTAAAGTTTAAAGTGGGTCTAGAAATATATTGAGACAGCACTATAGATCTTTTTCCAACCTAGTGTACAACCGTGACCTCGCGTGACCCAAGGCATTGAACTCGGCACATCCGAAATGAGTTTGAAGATGTTCCGTGGTTATTGTTACGTTTTCGATTTAATCTAAAGAGACAAATATCCAGAATATTCTGTTAAATTCTTAATCTACGAGTACATTGTATACTGTCTACAAATTATCATCATAATTTTTGCCTTTAATCTAATTAATTTGGAGTGCTCCTTTATTATATATTTTTTATACTGTATAATATTTGAAACACACAACACACACACTCACTCACACATACACACACACACACACACCGATATATACACCCTCACATACACTCATTCCTTGCTTACAAAATGTGTATAAGTGTTAAGTTTATGCTTACCAAAACACCTACAAGGTGCAGCAAATTGTGAATGAACTGTAAGAGGAAGGCGCTTGTGTCTGTAATACAGTTTATACTAGCACAGACACAGACGTTCACTCTGTCTCAAATAATGCATAGTGTTGTACATCATATAATGGCGTTTTTATGTTTGAGTTGGAAAAAATTTATTTAGCTTTTTCGATCATAAAATTTATTTATTATTAAAATAAAAAATAATAATAATAATAAAAAATAAAAAAAATTATTAATAATATTTTTATTTTTTTTATTTAGTAGTATGAATGCAATAAATAAAAGTTGTCGCAACACGTCTTTCCCCTTTTTACACCACAATTATCATCTTTAACACAATCAACAACAGTTTTTGAATACAAAATCTTTATTATATTCAAACGGCTTAGTCTAAAAACGTAGGTGGTACATACATCAGTTGATACATATCAGGCGAAGATAAATATTGACAATGAAGACATTTTCAGAACCAAATGTCAAGTTTATTTATTTATTTCACACCAATAAGTACAACATCGTATAATATTCCAAGAAAAACTTCAAACCAAAACCGTTTTTGTACTGTCCAAAAAATATTCTTTATATTGAACAAAGCAATTCTCCAATCTTCTCTATTTTAGTAAACAGGCAAAAACTTTGGTATTCCGACTGTAAATGGTTATTTTAGTCCCGCTCCTCACCGACTTACATAAACGTTTATATTTCTGTTATCTCATTCACTGTCATTTTGTTCCTTTGGAAATTTCAGATAACGTAGGCTGATACTGGGAATAGTCGTTTTAGATTTCATGTAATTGTTCTCAAGGAGCGAGAAACAATATCTGGCGTAAAAGACTTGGAAATATTGTTTTGAAGACAGCTGTATTGAGTTAGTTATTTGATGAAAGTGCCAGAATTTTGAAATTGTTAAGGAATTATTGTAATGAAATTTTGTGTATATTAAAATCAGTTTACTGCCAATGATTTTTTTTGTGAGATTGTTGATATGCTGGTGATATTTAGAATTAATGTGTTTATCTTTTCTTAATTTTATTTTGGTCCGTATTCATATAAACGTATGTGTATTGTCTCTCTGGCCTCCACAGTCCAATATTGCCTATAGTTACCTAAATGTTAATACTGCAATAGTTACCTACTGGGCAACATGCTAATACCCTTTGTTAAGATTGATGTTTTGATTTACAAACTTCTGACTACTGGTAACAAAAGCTGAAAAATCTGTTTATTTCACAATATCATTCAGTGGCTAGAGTGACTGTTATAGACTGTTAAAGATGACTATTGGTACGGAGGGGTCTCAATATGTGTCAATGGTCAACATATCCACGGATAGACCAGATGGCTTAGACAATTATTATTTTATCATCGAAAGGCTGGCGATAGCGATTGTCAAAAAAGCAAAATTGTATGGGATTGACAAGCAATGTCGAAAAATCAAGCAAATTTGTATGGGATTGACAAGCAATGTCGAAAAATCAAGCAAAATTGTATGGGATTGACAAGCAATGTCGAAAAATCAAGCAAAATTGTATGGGATTGACAAGCAATGTCGAAAAATCAAGAAAAATTGTATGGGATTGACAAGCAATGTCGAAAAATCACGTGATCAATCCCTAGTATTTAGATATTTCGACTATCGCCTGTGCTGACATCGAATCAAATACCACTTGTCTTATCTTGTCTTGTCTTGTCAAGTCTCAATCTTGAATATTGACTCGTGCGACTATTATAAATTGCTAAACTACGATTGCTAACTCATCTTACACGAACTGAGTAAACTGTTTACCAAGTATTTAGTTAATAGAAATAAATTTTTAGAATACTGAAATACTGTTATTAAATGACTCTATTTCTGCGAATATGTTTGGATAAATAGTTGAACCGCCTCGTAAGTTTTGTTACAATTAAAATTTTATCGGTTCTGGGAAAGTTGATTATTTTAATTTTATGTTTGTATTTATACAGACAAACATTTTATCTGACTTATGAAATATTTTGACAAGGGCAATATCATAGAATAAAGCTGATAATTTTACAAAACGCTCAGTCAGTATTTTGCGTACACGTGCGCAGCGTGTCATTTGTATCGACTGCCGCAGCAGTGACAAATAATGGTCCTAGGTTGGTTCTGGTTTGATGCTTGTTGACCGGAAAACTCGCTAGCTTATGGATTTTTAATTGATTTGTTTTGTTTTCCCATTCCTCTGCAGCTGATCGTCATATACCGGGGTCTAGCCCACAGCAACTGCACATTTTTTGAGAGTAAAATTGGGGTTTTCTATCAATATAATAATTTTCTTTACTCGATCAGAACTCAGAACAGTGGTGGCCCAGTGGTATCGGCCGCGACTTACAAGTTGTAGGTCGTGGGTTCGAGCCCAGGCAGGCGCTTTACTTTGTGTAAATTATTTTATCACCACTGCTCTCAAAACGGTGAAGGAAAACATCGTCAGGAAACCGGCATGTCCTAGAACCAAAAATTCAAAGACATGTGACACCAAAGCACACTGGGCCCGCGTGGTGGATTACGGCCCATTCCCTCTCACATAGAGGAGGCCTGTGTCCCAGCAGTGGGAACATTAATAGGCTGATGATGATGATGATCAGTTTCACTTTGAGAGCCCTACAAACTTTATCTTCTTATAATATTAGTTTACGAAAGACGGCAAGGAATAACAATGCGTTGCTCGTTTAACCAACCTTTGCAATGAAGAGTACGCTACAATTTGCTACGAGACCGCTACTTTCGTAGCGGTCACTTACAGTGCTACGCAGTAGCTTAGCCTTCGCGTAGCACATTTATCGCACCTATCTATCTATCTTAACATTATAAAGAGGAATGATTTGTATTTTTGTATGTAACAAATAAACTTAAAAACTACTGGACTGATTTAAAAAATTCTTTCACCGTTGAGAAGCTACACTATTCCCGGGTGACACAGGCTTTTTATCCCTGTATTCCCACAGGAACGGGAACTACGCGGGTGAAACCGCGAAGCGTCCGCAAGCAGGTAAAAAGAATAAAAAAATACTTTTAAAGACAATATTTCTCGTATTCCTATAAGCAAATCCTTTTATTTGATACCCTTATCATCGGGATACTTAAAGTTGGTCCGCCATCATTGATAGTCCGCCATATTGGATTTAAAATGATGTCACTTAGCTGACCGTGCATTGTCATCTAAACCAAACGTATATGCAATTTCAGTTTAATCAGTTGGGGATAAATGTTTTAAATTTGATGGGATATGGGATAAAAACTCACGTTTTATAGCAAAACTGATATATTTAATAAAGACATCAAACATATAACGTTAGCGGCGTGGCACGCACGAAACGACAAAAACATTTGCCAATGGTTTAAGATAGATGGCACTTCTCACGCGCTTCGTATTACTTGAAAAAAAAAATATATTAAAAGATATGACCCATAATTTTGAAACAAATAATATCTACTATAAAACATGTAAAACATCGAAAGTTGTCAACGGTAAAAGCCGTGTGCGGTAAAACCTATATGAATTTTTCCACATGAAATGCCAAACATAAACGACGCAAGAGTCATTTATATCAATTATTTTATTTATTTATTTATTTAAAACTTCATGCAACATACAAGTACATAGGCGGACTTAATACCTAAGGCATTCTCTACCAGTCAACCAAGGGTGGTGGAGAGATAACATGGCAGGTGCATAAAAATTGAAATAATTATTGAAGTAAAATTGAATAACAATATATATAGTGTAGCTAAAATAAACATACATATATATTTACTATAATTTACTTTTAATGCTCAGAAATATTATGATGATAAATAATAAGCTTCAGAGGCATCAATAACAATAATTTTTATATCAGGAACCGATATTATGTATTAAACTTTGTGTGGGTAAATTAATAGCTCATGATGTCACTATCAAATCGTTTAAGTAAGGCCTGTAAAGATAGTTATAGCACTATTCATGTGAGGATGTGACTACCTCTGCATCTGTAGCCAAGTTGACAATCTACAGTCGATATCGCTAATAGAAAACGAATCAATGTATGGGAATGACACATCTGAACGTTAAGTCACGTAGTTAGACCATACAAATAGAAGGCGTTAACGATTGTAGAAAGAGATTCGATACGAAACATTTAGCTGGTGACAGACTTAATTAAGCCGCCACTGGGAACCCCACGGGGTTCTGACTTGGCTATTTAAGACTTACATTAACTATGTAAGTAATGTTTTCCTTCAGCGTTGCCAGTGATTGCCAAGATAAACCTAGAAAACAAAAACTAGACAACAAATTAGACTAAAATAATAAGTTTCGTATTAAAAATATTTTTTGACAAGCTTTTATCCAAAAATGCATTGACACGATAAAAAACCGTATTATGTAAAATTTCAGTTCAATCGAACACCGAGAAGTGGGTCCTTGCAAGTTGTGATTACGGAAACCGGGACAGGTCAAACTAAATAAAAACTTGTAAAAAATTTATAACTTTTAATTCAATGAATTTGATTAATAATTAATAAGAGCTCATGGCTAAATAATAACAGCCGCACGGATCGATTTTCAAAGTTAAGCAGCGCTTGCCAAGGTCGGTCCGTGGATGGGTGACCAACTTTACATAGCGAGTTTCTTCCGTGCCTCGGCAAGCACGTTAAGCCGTTGGTCCCAGATGTAATTAGAAGATCTTTGACAGTCGTTACGGGTAGTCAGATGTCTGAAATCTGACACCAGTCTTGCCAAGGGCTATCGTGTTACCCAGTTGCTGGGTTGTGGAGGTCAGATAGGCAGTCGCTCCATGTAAAACACTGGTTCTCAGCTAAATCTGGTTAGACTGGAAGCCGTAAACATAGTTGGGAAAAGACAAATTGATTTATTTTGATTAATTTAACTATTTATTAGATAATTAGCGCTCGAGCGTATTCAAAATATAATATCTACCAATGGGTCAAATTAGAATATCTACCAAAACTATACAGATGTGATGCTGGTTATATCAATAAAAACAGTTTTTTATCTGGTGTAACAGCAATGCCCCCAACAAGTCAAGCAAACAAAGCCACGGCCGTACCATCCTTTTCTCAAAGCCATTCAGGACATTTTCGACCGAAACAAACAAAATAACCGACTTTGTTTTACATTAGAAGAACACAATAAGTAAAAGTAAAACCGAGTCGGTTATTTTTTTTATTGTAATTATTAAGATACCAACTGAATAAATTATCCGATTTGGTTTTACATTCGATATCACTACTTTTTTCGATAGAAAACTGCGACGCGAGACTTGTGTTTTTACATGTTATGGTTTTGATGGAATTTACTGCTTCTAGTAACCACAAGCTCATTGAGCACAGGAACTGCAGCTGCCGGCGGTTTTTAACCCAGATTAATTTAACCTAAAGCATGAGTTTGAAAAAAAAACATATCGTATTTTGACATCAATACGTCAAGTCAAGTCTAAAGTAGCTAAATAATAGTTTTATTTTGAACTTGTATTTTCATGAAATGTTAAAAAGGTCGAAAAGTTTTTAAACTAAGAATATTTGAACAGTTTCTCCGAAGGCCAAAATCAAATCATCCCCCGATCAACTCTCGTATCAATCCAAACTAAACTTACCGAAGTTCTATTTATCTGAAGTTTATTGAACCGATTTAAAGCCGGTACAAAGTAAATAACATTCTAGAAACTTCGAGAAAGTCAAGAAGCATCTGCCTCAACCATTTTCGATCGAGTTACGGGACTTTAAATTGACATTTTGACTATTAAACATATATTATTAAGGTTGAAATAGTGCTCTCGTTCGGGATTGGATACAGACCACGGAATCGCCGCGTTGTAAGTGACTAGATTGGCCTATACGTTTATTATTCGTGCCACCCAGGTTGTATTGAGTGTTACACACCCGTATACTGCTCCCGTATGCTGCTACCCTCGAATCATCAACTTGACAATTAAAGCTCATATTGAGGATTTTATCGTTGTTATGTCCACTTAGTCAAGTTCAAGTTACCACGGTCATAGTAAAAATTGTAACGGGCCTTCAGTTTCTAAGTTTGGTAGGCTTGGTTTGTAACAAAAGTGTTGACTATACCGACGACATGATGTGTTTTTACGTGGTGCGACTGCATTTCTCATCTCCACAATCAAGGAACTAGGTATCATAAGACAGCTTCACAAGACTGGTGGCAGATTTTCTGATGAATAACGATTGTCAAAGATTTACAAATGACCGAGACCAACGGGTTCGGTAGTTCCGTGGGTCCGTGCCTACTCGACCCGCTTAGACGCGACCCGAAAAATCATCATCATCATATCAGCCGAAAGACGTCCACTGCTGGACATAGGCCTCCCCCAAGCGTCACCACATTGACCGGTCCCGAGCGTCTCGTAACCAGTGGATCCCCGCAACCCGAAGAATAAAACCTGGATATTTCGTTTTTGATAGGCGTAAAAACGTCGATGTATAAGTCAGACAGAAAAGTGTCGATTTAACGCTTGCACCACAGGAAGTGTAAAATTTTAATAATATTTGGATAAATAAATCAATAATTAAATAGAAAGTACTTAAACTTTTTTAATATATTATACGCTTTGTATATGTAGTAAAAAACACAGATTATTGTTAATTATCATTACAATCAAATAGCTAGTAGCACGGTGGTATTTATTGAATCAGTCTTTATATGTGATTTTAATTATTAGGTTAACAAGTAGGTACTAATTTCTCAAATATGAATAAAAAAACATTATTAACTAAATTGCCTTTAAAAATTAACATTTGGTATAAAAAATACAGAACTAGGTAGGACAATAACAACACAATAAAAATATTAAAGTTTTTCCCAGCAATAAACCAACAAATCTCACAAAAAACATTAGATAATTTTAGGACCAAGTTCTGGAACGACTGACCCGCTTCGTCTATTGTTACCAGAAAACCGATTAAAACGAGGTAGACGCTATCTTTTAAAAAGCTATATTTTCTAAACAAAATCACTGACTACCAGTACAAATTATGAATCATAACAAAAAATTAAATATTCTATGTATAATTAAGTTATAGTTAGAGCAGTGGTGGCCCAGTGGTATCGGCCGCGACTTACAAGTTGTAGGTCGTGGGTTCGAACCCAGGCAGGCGCTTTACTTTGTGTAAATTATTTCATCACCACTGCTCTCAAAAACGGTGAAGGAAAACATCGTGAGGAAACCGGCACGTCCTAGAACCAAAAATTCGAAGACATGTGACATCCACCAACCCGCACTGGGCCCGCGTGGTGGATTACGGCCCATTCCCTCTCACAGAGAGGAGGCCTGTGTCCCAGCAGTGGCAACATGAATAGGCTGATGATGATGATGATGAATTAAGTTATTTAGAAATAAAAAAATCACTTTGCCTGAATGTACAAATGGCACTGAATTGGTAGTAAAATATCTGGTATTATTCTTCGGGTCAAGTCTATGTGGGTCGAGTGGGCACGGACCCAACTCCGTGCTCTGTGGAATTGGCCCTAAGGGCGATCTCACCAGTTTAATGAGTCAATATTCGAAGTCAAAACTTTACCACATTAACTATACTGTGTAACTTCGTAGTACCTAAGGCTGTGATTTTGATAGAGTATCGGTACTAAAATAATTTATGTCTCGTGGGTGTATTAAGTCTGATACATGTAGGTATTGGTTGGTATTGATATTTTTAGTTTGATTATTCTAAAATGTGTTTTACCTACACGGATATTGTTGCAGTTGATATTGTTCCCCATAACCGGCATGCGTGTAAACCAGATGTAAGAATGTAAATTAACCCAAGAAGCCTCATCTTATTTATTTATTTTTATATTCAATAAGCTCGTGCTTGATCACGGTTACGGCTTGCTTAAGGTGAGAACCTTATGGTAAGCGATGATGTGGTTGAGTGTGAAACACCATTGCCTAGAAATTACCTACTCACTCTTGACTTAAATACTCCTAGATTGTAGTCTGTTTCGTTGTAATAGATATTTTGATTGCAATGTTAATCAATAAGAGTGTTATTATTAGTGTAAATCCCAAACTCAAATTTCCTTCAAATAATAGACCTGAAATAGGTATAGTTTTGCATATAGACTATAGTTTATATGTGGACGCCTCTGTGACATATGTCAAGGCTTTGTGTACCTCTAAAAGACTTCTAGGGTTAACGCGGATAAATTTGAAAGAGTGTTACTGCGGCCCTGGCACAAACAACTGAAGGATCACGGGTAGGTTTTAGTCAGTAAAAGTCTGCCACGCCCTCCCGCTTCACCCAGAGTGGGAGAAGTCATTGGATGATACCCAAACAAAAAAAAAATCTTAAGCAAATGAAGTTTCTACCTACCATGGGAAAAGGTATAAGTTTATGTATGTGTGTGTTTTAGCTGAAGTCGTTTCAAAATGTAACCATGGTTTCGACTAATAAACATCAGATATATTAATTTGACAAGAATTTCCAGTGAATTGAAACTTCATTTGATTGAAGTTTCTAATTAACACAAGTCACATATACCTTGTCGTTTTATAACGTTCAATGAATCTTCAAAACTGGCAGATGAAAAAAAAATACTTAACTGGGAATAGTTACGCAAACCAAATATTTAATTATCAAAATACTTTAAACTAATTGCCAATTAATTGTTTCCTTGCTTGCTTGCTTGTTTGAAACCTTAAATTTTTTGGTTTAAATTTAATAGAAGACTGATTTTTTTTAAACAAATGAAATATTTTATCGTTTTATAAAAATAATTCAATTATGTTTGGCTGACCGTAATCTCAAGACATAACTTTGTTTATTTTATTTGTGGTCCCAAAATACTACTCAAAAATAATATTGTATCTATAGGTGGAAACTGGGCCCCCACGACCCAGAATACGCTGCAACATTTTTTGAAAAATATAATATCTTAACTTCCTTCCCCATATTTTTATAGCTATATACAAATAGTGTTTTACTAAGCTGCCTAAGATATTAGTTTCCGTCCTCAGTACTTACGACTAAAAAGTGTCCCTTTTGGTCATAAGTACCGAGGACCGAATTTTTTATAAAAACCCTTTCATGTCTCTTAGGCCAAAGGTCATCGGCCAAGTAAACTGTATCCTCTACCCTTATGAAATAGAATATTTCATGAAACATTATGACCTCTCTCTTTACCTTAGTATATACTAAGATATGAAATTCTAAATGTCTGCTTAATATTTAAGGTTTCAAGATATATACCTTGAGCATAATTGTATTATTGAGGTATACTTTGAGCTAAAGGACTAGACTACTTGGCCGACTTTATGAGATTAATATGTAGGTAGGTATGAATACTAGGAATACATGAATTAAGATAAATAGTTACTTCTAGGCTAGGTTGAGATCATCTTCGGTTAACATGAGTTGATATTGTGGTTAAAACGTGAGTGTGTACAAGAAAAATTCACATTCACACTGTTTTTACAAGCTTTTATTTAACTTGCAATGTATGTATGTAAGTGTGTTCGGGTCAAATCTTGCAACTGAATTTTAAAGCAGTTATCCTCCACCGATTAAGATGAAATTTTGCTTACACGTTTAGTTTGGTCGATAATGCATGGTTAGCTAAATGGCATCATTCTAAATCCAATATGGCGGACGGCCCAAGATGGCGGACTCGTTATTTTTTGTGCAATGCCATGATAAGGGTATCAAATGAAAGGGTTTGCGCTGAAACATACAGAAAAAGCTTAAAATATAAAAATATGTGAATATTTTTTATCTACTCTCATATCGTAATATTCGAATTATAAACTTCAAAACGAGTTTATATTGACATACTTTATAAACACAATACCGAAATTTAAAAATAGAATCTTATTATAATACTTTTTCTCTAACAAAATAATGCTATAATACAATTTTTTTTCTATTACGATACAGGACAAATTCAAGAAGTTAATCACAAGGAGTTTTCATCAATTATTTTTTGTAATGCCATTTTTATAGTACCTATTTAAAAAGATTTGATACCAATTTTTACTTGTCTATGGCAATGCCCGCTTCAGGCTTAGCACGCACTGCGATTTTTATTCGCGCGAATTTTGTCTCTTTCTACATGTTCATAGAGCTCAAAATATTCGCGCGAATTAATTTCGCTCCGCGGTGCGGTGGATTCTGTGGCAAAACACGGATTTCTTGCGGTATTATTTCTGCACGATTTTTTACCGTAATGCGAGCAACTTCATACAATTCCATAGGTCGCATAATAGGCAAAAAAAATTCGCACGAATAAAAATCGCAGTGCGTGCTAAACCTTAGCGCATGCGCAATGCGGTGATGTGCTGGGTTTTGGCGCCATTCATATTTTGCAGGTTTAGTTGTATTGAATTTCATGAGTTTTTTTAATTCTCGCTTAAAAATGTCTGATATCAGTGAATGTGAAGAAAATTTGACTTCGCCCGATATTTAAGATGCGGCGAAGGAAATTACTCATAATTTATTACCAGCAAAGTCGAGAAAATTATGTGATAAATACTATCACGACTTTATGGCATGGAAAATGCAAAAAAGGTATTTACTAGGTTCAATCCCAATGTATGAGTGTAGATAAAGTAGTGTATGAAACTGCATATAACTAGGTATTAAAACATTCGTGTGAATACTATTAAAAACCTCGCCTACGGCTCGGTTTTTAAACACACACTCATGTTTTAATACCCCTTATTATGCAACAGTTTCATAAACTACTATTTTACATAGTACGCTGTCATGTGATGTCAAACAAAATTATCACATACAATATAAATAAAAGTACTGAAAAACCAATACAATAAGCATAAAAACAATAAGAGAGCATTTTCGAAGTACTCCTAAATCTCAAAAACACTCTTATTGAATAATAACAGATTGGAAGTCGGTCAGTGAGTATTTTGTATTTTGTGTTATGATACTGTGAAAATATAGATACAAATAAAAACTTAAGGGAGTCCTCATTGAAAAGAGTAGGCAACGCAGTTTTGGTACCCCTGGTATTGCAGATGTTTGACGATGTCCTGTTTGCTAGTCTAAAAAAAATATTGATCGAAACGGTATAAAACAAGCTTAAAGCCCATTTTTAACCGACTTCCCAAAAAGGAGGAGGTTCTATGTTCGACATGATGTTTGTTTTTTTTTTATACAACTAAAAAGTGAAAAATAAATAAACTTTTTTACAAAAAAATACTACCGATTATAAAAAAAAAAACTACAAAGTGAAAAATAACAATTTTTTTGGAAGTCGGTGTCAATAGCGCAAACATATTGAACCTACGAAAGACACCGACTTCCAAAAATAAAGTTATTTTTCATTTTGTTGTTTTTTTATTTGGAAGTCGGTAGTACTTTTTTGTAAAAAAGTTGTTTTATACCATTATACTACAAAATTAATAAAATACTTTTAGAATGTATTTTTTTAAACCACTGAAAAATAACAACACAGACAGTTTTGTAATTTTAGTACCAAGCAGGATCCGCAGTGTCACATAAAACCTAGGCAAGCGTAATACCTACTTGCGTCTGCGGATACCGCATATTTTAGTTAAAATACCGCCGTCGCATCATAAGGAAACATACGCTGAAACTTAGTAAATTATTCCGGGAGTTTCCACCTCCAGGCATTTTAGCCATCACAATACTTTCAGAGTGTAAAGACGTGTATTTAATTTCGTTTAATTACTATCTCGGAATCTTATTAATCTTGAATGAAAAACAGTGTAGGTGAACAAATTGTTTAGGTAATTGGAAACTGAAAGCATTTCTTCATATTATTAAAAAAGATTACTAAAGAAACTAATATTACCGTTTTCTGCTGAAATGTTGGTAACAATATTAAAACGAATTTGCTAGCTGTCTTCAAGTTGAAAAGTTTTTACGAATGGTTTAATCTGAATAATAATAATATTCTAGACTAGCAGCCACCCGCGGTGCCACCCGGTTCGAATAAGCTATAATTTATAAAAATATTCTGAAGAAGTAGTATGTGTTAATTTTAAGAAGAAAATATCGGAATGCGATTGGGCCATTTTTGACGTTTTGCAATGTGTAACCCCCGACGGAAAAAGAGGGGTTTTATAAGTTTGACGTGTGTTGCTGTTTATCTGTGTATCTGAGTGTCTATCTATTGCATCATAGCTCCTAAATGAATAGACTGATTTTGATTTAGTTTTATTATTTAAAGGTGACTTTGTCGAGAGTGTTCTTAGCTGTTTGATTAAAATCAGTTCAGCTGTTCATTATATATCCGCGTTTTATTCTTTGAATCTGGGTGTTTTTCGCAAGATTGACGATTGCGCCGTGTCTAATAATAGGTATATTATATGTACTTTGAAAACCATGAAATAAAAATTAAATTAAGGAACTCCTTAGTAAATAAAATAAACTGCTGTAAATATTGGCTGTTACCAGACGCGAGTACGAGGCTTATTTTTTGCTTTTTAGAGGTTTTGTGTCTGGGGTTTTTTAATAATGATACTGCAGAATTGGACTACATTGGAATCCGTTCAGTATTTGTTTGTATTCATCATAAAATTGTGCGATTGTAGTAGTAGAAGGATTGCTAAAGAAAATAAAATACTGTTTTCTGCTGAAAATGTTCGTAATAATATTATGACGAAACGAATTGCTATCTGTCTTGAAGTTGAAAAGTGATTTTTGCAAATGGTTTAATCCGTATAATAAGAATATTTCAGATTTAGTTCTGACATTTAATTTTGTGTGAGTGAATCCTCAAGGATAGTCTGTGCCAAACGAAGGTTATATTGGACTTTTACAGAAGGGTGTTTTTTTTTGTATATTCGTTCTACTGACTTAGCTTTTGTGTGCTTGATATCTTGGGTACCCATATATTCTTAACATAGGAAAAAAGAAAAACAACGATTTTTGGGAAATAATGTTTCTATCTAAAGTCTACAGACGGATTATGACATATGAGGAGTCGTTGGATCCGTCTCAATTGTGGGAGGGACATAGGCTATATAATTAAATATTATGATTTGCTGCAGGCGGGGACAAACAAAAAATCACCTCATAATATTTAATGTACAAATTAAACGTAGTTCTCATTTATTTCTTTTCAGTTAATATTTTTTTAGAAGACGGGTTTTTTTTTTATAATATGCTGTTTTTCTACAGTTTTGTTAAAAAATTAAAGATGTTTTGAACGTCACCTCTTTATAAACGTAAAAAGCCGGTTGTTTTAAAATATCTATGTTTTTGACTTGTAGAAGGCGTTTTTTCTGTTCTATGGTATCACCACACATACACATATAACATAACATCACGACTGTATTCGCCAAAGGCTTAGGCAGAAGTGCATTTATAGAACACCCACATGTCGCAAGTTATCCAAAACAGCTGCTTATGTTGTATCAAGCGCAAGTTCGATCTTGCATGGAATACTGTTCTCATCTCTGGGACGCATCTGCCATATACCAGCTGGATGCACTTGAGTCGTTCGAAAAACGGGCCAAGAGGCTCATTGGTAATGAGATTCTGGTCGAGTATAGGCTTCAGAGCCATGAACATCGGTCCGAGTTTCCAGCCTGTCGGTTTTTTATCGGATACATTTCGGGGAGGGTGCGATGGAATTGCAAGAACAAATGCCTCCTAGCCCTTTCTATCATCGGACTACAAGACTTACGGCGATGCGTGATCGGCACATGGTGGACATACTACCCAAACGCACCAAACGTTTTGGCAATACTTTTAATATGCGTACAGCTAAGGAGTGGAATTCCCTGCCAGAGTCTGTATTTTCTGACAGCTACAAGTTGGGAGTTTTAAGTCAAGAGTGAATAAGTTTCTTCTAGTCAAGCGTGCTACACCTTCAACCACATCATCACTCACCATCAGGGTGGTCAAGCGCAAGCCTATTAATTACAAAAAAATAGGACCCGGACTGCTACTAAAGAACCATTTTTATAATACCTCTATATTCACTTGTATGTTTTAGAATTTGCTAGCTGCCACAAGACGTCTGCAGTCAACACTCTGTATAAATTTAATATTTATTTTGCTTCCGCTCCCGTCACATTCATGTAGGCAAGGCGAGTGACAGTTTTGTATATTTCTTAACTTTCCTTTGATTTCTTTCTCACGACAAAATGAACAGCGCCCTAGTTTGCTCAAGTTTTGCTCAATATTGTTTTCGTAAACAGCATTGAATTTGGGGCGTTGCAAGTATTTTTAACCGACTTTTCATAAAGGATGAGGTTCTATGTTCGACTGTATGGTTTTTTTTTGTGTATGTTCACCGATTTCTCTGTCAATTTTGGATCGATTTTGTTTTTTTTTTAACAAGTAATTAATGAAAAGAGTATGTTACCAAATTGGTTAAAATTTGGTGAAGATCTGATGTAGAACTTCGGAGATACACAACAGAACTCTTCTATAAATGACGGCAAATCTATCGGGTTTGCTGCAATCGCATTTCTGTTTATTGTAGATACCATTTCATAACATAACATCACGCCAGTACGCTCTAAAAGGTTATGCAGATGAGTACAGTTCTCATTTCACCAGGTATGTTCAAGTTTCATGATATTCGAGTAATCTATTCTGACATTATAATACCTTATAGAACTTACCTATTAAGTACCACAACTAAAAAGTAAAAATAAAAAACTTTTTACAAAAAAATACAACCGACTTCCAAAGAAAACACTAGAAAGTGAAAAATAACTTCTTTTTCGGAAGTCGGTGTCCAAAACGAAGAAAAGAAAACAGGAACACTGACTTCCGACTCCTTTAGTTTGTGCACAAGAGTAACATATTTGAATATTGTGCAATTCCAACAATATTACATACATACGTGTCGAATGGATTACCTTCTTTTTTTTAAAGTCGGTTAAAAAATCATTTCTCTGCATGGCTCTGCGGGGTCTAAATCGCATCAAAAAAGAAAAAGAAAATTAAATCGGCGCCTAAAGTTGACTAATAAATAATATGCAGTTAGGTTTTCTTGCCATCTTCCAAACAGTGATATAAAAAAACTGCCTTACTGTTTTTAATCGCCACAACGGCCTTGAAAAGTAATCGCAACCATTTCTTTGTTACTAGCTTATCAGGGACTTGACATGCTATAGGTACCTATTTCATGGGTTTATTTGTACCTTTCACCATTAGCTTTGTTTCTTATGGTATTATTATGCTAATGGCCCAGGTAACTTATTTGGGTCAATGAATTTATCAACAGACTCTAATTGAGTATTTCTATTTAAAACTATTTATTGACCTAGCCCGCGAACAATAAAAATACGCGTGAAAAAATTGGTAATTGACTAGTTTATCGATAAAAATACTAAAATTTTATACTAATACTGAAAACAGCATCAAATTTTATCGAAAAACGAACGAGAAACACAGAAAAACACAACACCACACACAACAACACACAGAACAACAGAACACACATACAACGCAGACACAGAATAGAACAGACAGAACAGTTTAAAGAAATGTTATATCGGTCCCTCTCTACGAAAAATGGCAGTTGTATGGTGTCTCGCTATCTGATGGCAAGTCGGACTTTTCTTTCTTATTCTCAACTTAAACGCTTTATAACTTCGTTTCTGATCAAGATATTTAAAAAAATCTTTCATATTTGATTACTATAGTTAATAAGTATTTCATTTAGCAAATAGATAAATTACATGCATTTTCCCTATTGCCAAACTTAAGTGGCAGTGCGCAAGCATATTGCTCGCAGAACGCATGTTCGATGGGGTCAAAAGCTTCTTGAAAATCGTACCGTTGGAAGGCTTCCAAGACAGAGTGAACCGATGACTTGGTGAAGTCCGCAGCAATCCACACCACACCACCAGACAAAGGTCGATGTGGTGACAATCAGGATAACGATGATGACTTAACACAGTCTAGTTTAAAATATAGACTAAACAAAAAACAAAGTTACCATTTCAATAACCAACCATTCTAACGGGTTTTAACGTAAAACATCTACCTCGAACAGTCTTCGTCGAAATATCCAATTTCATTTATCTCTAATGTTTTTGATGCGGTCCTAAAAGCTTCGGCGAGTTACTCGAACTAGTTTTATTACTATACGTAACGTTCGAGGAACACGCGAGAACTATTCAAGGGATTTCAGTAATACGTCTGTTAGATAATTCAGAGCTGGCTTAGAACTTATGATCATGCTTAGTATTTAGAGTTCTGTAAGAGCTTGTGGCTAAATAAGATCTTTAAGGGTAAAAAAAAAAAAAAAAAAAAAAAAAAAAAAAAAAAAAAAAAAAACATCTTTGGGTTTTTAAAAACCGGGTCGTAAAGTTGAAAATTATATTTGCTTTCCGTTGATGAAATTGAATGAACCTACTTGTAACT
Organism: Anorthoa munda; assembly: GCA_945859665.1. NCBI lineage: Eukaryota > Metazoa > Arthropoda > Insecta > Lepidoptera > Noctuidae > Anorthoa > Anorthoa munda. The sequence continues at coordinate 28,757,108 of OX243902.1, read as the reverse complement.
GCTTAAAAGTGCGCGTGCGTTATAAAATTGGAGTTATTGCGAAGGCATTTTATATGAGACTAAAATAATATTTAATGTAAAAACTTTTTTAATACAAGCTTTTAATAGAATAAAAAGGACTAAATATAATTTCGCTTGTCAATTTACATCCAATGAGCCCAAACATGGGGCTATCTTGTCTGATGATGGAGCTTCTATGGCCACATTCCGGCTTTATCATGAAGCCAACTGCATAATACCATATTCTTTAAATGTTTCCAAAGTTACATAAGTACGCCAAATTTCGGATATCACTCTACGACCTAATCCCACCGCCCCCTAACTATCATCGGACATCTAGACGCACTGCAAGCTACCATCCTTACCTTGTAGCTATTCCACCAATTTACACCAAGCGCTTCCAAACATCCGTCATAAAGCGCAGAGCAAATGAGTGGAACTCACTGCCTGCGTCTGTGTTTTCGAACGCATTCAACCCGAATCTATTCAAAGTTAGAGTGAACAGGCTTCTTCTGGGTAAGCTCGCTCCATCGTTGACTTTGTCTCTGTCACCTCTGACTTAGACTCGAGTCAAGAGCAATAACCAAAAAAAAATATGTAAGGAACTGCTTGAAAAATCAACATCGATTACTAGTTGCCGGACACAAAACTAAAGCAAGGTAATATAAATCATGTAAAAACATAACTGGGTAAATATCTAAGACTTCGGGGAATATAGCTATAATGTTACATTAGGTTTATCATAGTGATGTAACTTTCCTTGCTTTCCTGGCTTTCCTGACTAAACCGGATATTTTAAGGTTAGCCCAGTTGTCTGTCTGTCGGGTTTCCGGCTTACCTTTCAACCATCACAATGAAGTGAAATGCCGGCGTCGTATGTCATAGACAACTTCAACATACGACACTTCTTCGTGACAAGACAACGACGAAGACGAGTTGTTCTTGGAACGAATTTGCAATTTAAAAAGAACTTTTTTTACAAAAAATACAACCGATTTCCAAATAATTCCGAAATTTTATTTGGAAATCGGTTGTACTTTATTTTTTAAAGTTTTTATTTTTCACTTTTTAGCTGTGGTATATATCTTTAATGCCCGATATGCCAGTTATGCCAGAATAGATTACCCGAATAACATGAAACTTGAACACAACCCGTGAAATTAGAGTGTACCAGGGTGAATTTTACACATCTGCATACCCCTTTAGAGCGTACCGGTGTGATGTTATTATGTTATGAAATGGAGTAAATAATAAACAGACATGCGATTGCAGCAATTCATAGATTTGCCGTCATTTGTTGAATAGTATATATCTCCGAAGTTCTTCACCAGATCTTAATCAAATTTAAATAGGACCACATGGAAAACGCCAACTTACAAATAAAATAGAATCATCAAAATCCGTTCACCTAGTAAAAAGTTCTGAGGTAACAAACGCAATTAGACCCTTTCTTATCTTTATCAATCCTCTACCAACAAGATAATAATCTTTTTTTATGAAAAATTTAGTACGAAAGTTTATCTACGTTTATTTAAGATTAGTTATCATTAATCGGGAGATCCGGAGATCATGATGATGCCTACATACCAACACCTACTCGTACCATGGAACTTTATGACTAGCAAGCCAAACTTCACCAAGACAACAATCCTGTCAAGGTTTAACGCTTTATTTCATACATTACCCCAGTATTTCCCTGAACGTCTTGATTCCAAACCTAACAAGCCTCGCCTGAATATCAAATTTCACGCCTCATACAAAATGTACCGACCAAAAACACACGTACAAATAATTAATCGTGTGTCAAGGGGCACGAAGGCAGCCGAAGCACAAAAAATTTTGGAGACAGAAGGTCGACTGGTGACTGGCACACGTTTGGGATAATTTCAGATGACTCTGGTTACCAAAACTTCTCGGCTTGTGAGTAGTGGTGGCCCACTGGTAGAAGACCCGACTTGCCAAAACCGAAACCAGGCAGGCAGTTTATTAAGTGTGATATTTATTTTATTTTTTAGCAATGGTGATGACCATTGCTCTCAAAACCTAACCTGCATATACTGAGCTAAAAAAAATAAGTTAAGTGACATCACCAATCGGTTTAAATAATACCTGCGATTGTCTCGGACAGCGAGGTGTAAGGTAAGCTCTACATTTAATGAGACCTACCCGCACCAGCCCCAATGATTGGATCATAGTCCACTTCCTCTCAATGAGACGAAGGTTGTCCCAATAGTGGGAACGTTGAACCAACGTTGAACAACGTTGCACGTTGAACCTTATTATTATGTTTCGTCTCTCAATGTTTACCAGTTTTCACTCGTTGCTTGGAAGTTGGTCTTCTGTATTTATTTATTTTGTGCCCAATGTGTCTGTACGAAGGTAGATTATGCCTTAAGTGACAGACACGCCATCTAGCGTTCTTCCCAGAACATCAAATACGTTATTAATTATTTGTGATGGTATCGTGTTGATGATTTTTTTGTGGACGCTTTGTTAGTGAAATGGTTATCATCTTACGAAATATATCAGTAATAGAATGTTTATCATGATTAAAGTCCTGATCTTTTAAAAACTCTGTGTCCCTTGCCTACCCTTAAGTTGGTCATCAATCATTTGCAATTATATAATTTTATATAGGACTAGCAGTGCCTGCGGCTTCGCTCCCGTCAACTGCCTACCCTACCCTATTTACCTACCTGCCTACCCTACTTGCCTTGCTATTTACCCTATTTAGCTACCTACCCACCCTACTTACCTATCTACCTACCCTACTTAGGTTAGGTTTAGGTAGCAAGGCCAGTAGGGTAGGCAGAGGTGGGTCCTCTGCCTACCCTACTTGCCTTGCTACCTACCCTACCTACCTACAATTTTTTTTTCTAGTTTCAGTCTTCCGCGGAGAATCTTAACACCTCGATTTAGAAAATGACGGGCAATGTCCAATGCCTTTTATCAAAATGAGTTCAACTGTCCGAGTATCTGAATTGCGTGTGTTGTGATATTTTACTTGTCGATCACTTTAAATTCATCTAACTTTCGATAGAGTGAACCGATTTAACAAATACTAAGTAGTATTATATAACTTCAAGTTTCGCACAATTTGTATGTATAAAAATTATCTACATTTGTTTCGTAAGTTTTACTTGATGCGTGCACAACTAAACAGACAAAAATTCAAAAAATGCTGGCAATGAGTTCTCTTGATTATCGTTTAACATCCCAGGCTATATTTTTTTGGTATTATTTTCGATGTACAAAAACGACTTTTCTACTTTACTGATTTATTATATGTATTCATGGGCGCAATATGTTTTCATCCTCAATATTTTTATATATCTCAGCAGTCACCCCACTTTCAAGACATAATTATCATCTTTCATATTGTCCACCTATTGTTTTTCTCTGCCCCTATTCTTATAGTCGACTACACCCATAAGTAGGTATTAGTAGGAATTGGGTCATACCTTCGACATAAGTGACACATTTTTTATGTGTCGTATTGTATTTCAAGATTGAAACAAAAAAATAGTACGTCCTCTATAAATCTACCAAACGTGTCGCGTGATTTTTATCCAAGTTAATAATGTAAGTCAAACCTTTATGTTTATAGATAGAAATGTACACAATGTATAAAATACTAAGTTAACTATAACTACAAAGGTAGAAAAATATTTAAAATAAAAAACCCGACTGCTTAGGAAGCGAGCTAAAAAGATGTAAACAAGAAGCAAATCATGCTGTGCAGTCGAAGGATACATATTCGCGAGCTGGCTGACCAAAACCACATCTGGTTTCTGGATCCTCCGACTAACTAAGTCCTAAAAAAACTTGTCTTAAATGTGGCATCGATAAACTCCTCCACATCGTTGTTCACTGGTATTATTCTCAAAAGACTGGCAGCATTGCCATAATTAATGAATATCTCAGTCCCATCTACTGAAACCTTAAAACTAACCTCAATCTTTCTTTGTTTCAGATCACGGTGCCCCCAAAAGCTACTGAACGAATTGATAGTTATAACTTAATAGAAGAAATTATTCATAGTCCGAATGTAAATTATTATTAATGTTAGTGTTATTATTAGCTAGAAAATATAACAAAATGTACAGTGAAGTGTGTGTACAAAGGACACTGATAACTTTCTTCCTGTTGGCCGTGACGAATGGGCCGTCGGCGACGCAAAACACTGTAATTTCAGGTAATTATTCAGTATGTTTCGTGATTGTCGTAATTTCTTCATTTTTTTTGTGCTAGTGTTTGTTTTCTTTTTATTTATTTATTGGCTTTGAGTCGTTGTGGTGAAAGGATTAGTCAACTAGATGCTGCGTTACCGGGTGGTAGATATCCAGGGAGCACCGGGCATTTGGAATCGCAATACGATATATTTCACAACACTCAGAGGCTGCCTTTTGTGCAACCCCAAGCTGTCCAGGTGGCCAAAAATTTGAGTCCAATCGACACGTGAAGCAGTAGAATATTTATGTATTTATTGGTTTATCCTTCATTGCAATTCCATGAAGCAATTACACCAACAGATAAATATTTCTTTTACTGGTTTTGGTCATCCTGTGCACGATGGAGTGGTAGAAATTTCTTTATAGCTCAGGCGCGACACGATTACATATATAAATGAATCTAGTGATATTTTATAAAATCGTGGCGCGTCGAATCTGTCTGAGGGAACCTTTACGCGTTTTTTAAATGCTCCTCGAGCTATTTTGACGGTTGATGTAGATAGAGTAACTTATTGTTGTGTTTACCTATTATTTATTTAATATAGGTATTATAATTTATACCAAGGTAAAAATATAATTTGGCAGTAGTGTAAAGAAAGCCAGATCGTCTTCAGTCTTAATAGTCCTAGAATGTAGATTATACCTTTTGTAACACTCAATAATTATACGTACTTAACGCCTAACATGATAATATATAATCATGTACAAATTTCCATTCATTTATCAAATTTAACTTACCTTGACATCGAAATTTGTAAAGGTCCAAATATGCCCACATTATTAATTCCATAATTATTGTACCAAACAAGTTTACGTGTATTATTTCCTTTGTTTAATTTCTTTTGTTACTGTTTACATTTTTATAAAATTAGAAATAAAAAACATACAAAAATATAAAAAATATTTACAAAATATATTAAGTGTATCACCGTTACCAATGCTGTAAAAAAGCATTGTGTGAAAAGTGAAAAATATTTTCGAAAGTATAAATTATTTTATATATTGATTTCACTTATGCACTTTATTGTATACCAAAATTATAAGTTATACCTACATAAAAGAAACCTTAAAATAATCGATCGTATCGTATGCCGCGATCTCTTCCATTCTTCTTTGATCCTGCCAAAAATTGATTCTATGATCCTGCCAACTAAATACAAGTTTAATTAATGAATTTTCCTAAAACACCTACCAAGGTATAACTTTCTCTTTACAAAATCCGTCTTACTCATTCATTGCCCCAGGTTTTATTAAATAAATCCTATCAGAGTTCAACAAAAACAATTTACTGTGTTACTCTATATACATTACTTTTGTCTTTTAATCACTACGCTACGCCAAGAAAAAGTCAAACAAAAGAATTCACCAGACAAAAGAAAGCTTTGAAGATTAGAATGAATTATGTCACTCTCTTGGATCCAAGCAACAATAGATATCACAATGAGACTTATTAAGTGTGATAACCCGTATAAACGTTCTATAAGAGTTAAATAACTATAATCTAGGACGCTGTTGTGGACAGATTGTAAAGAATAATGAAGTTTGTAAGGAAAAATAGCATTTTATTTCTCGAAATCTCGGCTGGTCCTTCAGTTTCTGTAAAGGAATCTATATATATAAAAGGCAAAAGTCAAACCAAACCCTTATGCATAGAAACTTAAAATTTCGTACACGTATTCCTCTTATGACGTAAGCATCCACTAAGGAAGGATTTTTCAAAATTCAACCCCTAAGGGGGTGAAATAGGGGATAAAACTTTGTATGAAACTTTTTATTAAAAAGTCATCTGTAGGATAAAACACGGATCACGCGAACGAAGTCGCGGGCGATTTGCTAGTTATTAATGTATCACAAAGTAAAGTAGTGGTCGTTCCGTGTTTACTATATTGCTGCTGAATCAATATTTTTTTTTTCCTGCAGCTGAACAATAAAGGCCAAAAGCACAATCTCTAATATATTATTATGATGTAGTTACACAGAAGAAACGTGAACATGGCAAGATTGACATAACTCACTACGTATGTTCACTATTAATTATTCCATTCACATTTACACGTGTTACTCCAGATTTCTTGTATCATCTAAATAACTTAGCGACAAGAACCACGTTTTTGCCAATTAACCAAAAGATTTACAAAGTAAATATCTGAAGATTTGCCTCATTGTGACCGCTAGAAAGGACATGGCGGAACATGGACTGAATCGTAATGAAGTTTATACGACATGTGTACGCATGTTCACGATAAAAAGAATGCAGAGGGTTCATAATGCGGCAAACGGATTGCTGATTCGACAGTTAGCAAACGGAGTGTTGTGGTGCTACTTTTAAGAAGGGCCTTTTGCTGAAGGGGCCTTCTACAAGTAGCATATTCAATATTGTCCAATTGTAGCCTATCACAATGACTGATTTGATTAATCATGAGCCTATAACAATAATCCACCAGTGGATAAAGGATCACCAATCGGTTTTCATTAGTTTTATTTGATTCTATCAATTTTGGCAATATTTGCCACCGGCAACATATTAATCTATAACCATTCATTTCTAATCTTTCACAATGACTTTGAATCCATAACCTACCATGTTAATATTATTGTTGTGTAATCTAAGGATAGTAAATTCACTCACTCACTTCACATTTAATTTTATGGGAGTTCACATACTTTTCTTTAGTCTCAGTCTTGACTCAACTAGTTTTTATTTACTGTGCAGTTGTGTGGATTGAGTTTTCTGTTTACCTTGTTCTATACTACAGAAGGACCCGGACTCGCGAAACTTTGGCCGGCCTTGTCAATCTTTTTATGTCACAAAATTTATTCGCTGACCTATTTTTATTGCATGTATGTACACTTATATTTTTTCCCTTCGCTTGTCAGCGAAAACATGTTAGATAAATATGATTCGTTATCTTTTGTGTATTTTTGGACGTTGTGTTTCGGAATATTTCAGGCTTTTAGAAACTCACAGAAGTTAGCTGGCATTTTAGGGTTTGAATGTACATCTATATCATGTGGTTATATTTTAAGCTGATGGATGTGTACCTGGTTACCTGGTACCTAGATAATAAATTATTTCTATTCCTATATACATTAGGAAACAGGGTTACTGACTGGATAGTATTCAAGTTTTTTAGATAATCTTAAATCTAGATATTTTCATTTCATCCCTTATCATTTAAAAATAAATTCGTGAAAATGACACAAAAAATAAGTCAGACATTTCTTTACAGATCTGCGTTGATCTATTTGTATTTACCACCCGTTTTCCTAGACTAATTACTATAAAAAAACAAAAACTTAGGCGCCCTGATAGGTCACCCGATACTTTCCACTTCCTCATCTAAGCGTTTTCTTCTTAATTGCCAGTGTCCGCTCTGCTTAATAGAAAATGGTTCGCCGCTCATTAGGCTCTCGGCAGCGGCGGGTAGCGGGCGCGGTGGTTCGTTAATCCATAATATGACGCTAGGTTTACATGAGCTGACGGATTTTAAGTTCTTATTTTTGGAGAATAAAATTGTGCAGTTGTTTTAGTTTTCCATACATAGGTACCTTCGTTTTCTAGGTCCAATAATGAATGGAATTGAAAAGAGACACTCGTTTTTAGTTATTTTTTAGCTATTTAACGGTCTTGCTGGGTAGACGGAAGCCCAAAAGTCTTGCATTCAGTTTTAATCTGTTTTCTTGTAAGAAAATAGGTAAGGCGGGTAGTTCGTTAATCAATAATATGACGCTCGGTTTACACGTGCTGACGGATTATAGGCGTTTGTTTTAGGAAAATCGTGAGATTGGTCTGGTTTTTACATGAATTTTAAATACTAAATTTTTAGGGGATGGATCCAACAAAGACAAAAGACAAAGACAAAGATATTTTACAAAATTATCAATCTTCAAAATCTTGATCAAACAAAACAAAAAGCAGTTCGGTTCGGTGTTAAACATCCAAAAAGATATTAAATTATTTTGGGATTTGTGAGAATTGTGAGGTTTATATGATTTTTTTATCGACGAAAAAAAAGGAGGAGGTTCTCAATTTGACATGTATTTTTTATGTATGACCATTCCTTTTTATAGTGTTCCAATTTAAAACATTTTTTTTTATTGGAACGACTGTACCTCAAAGTTGGTCCCATTTGAATTTCAAAAATAATATAAAGGTAGAAAAAAAAGAATTTATTGATAATTTTCCCACTGAATTTCAATTATGAACTGATTCTGTGGAAATTAAGTAAAATAAAAGCGAAAAAAAAACTTTTTTTTACAAAAAATGTTACGACGAAATAACGAACTAAAAAAAACTAGATCGCGTCGCCAAACAAACTATCAACGAAGATCAACCAAATCATTAATCATTCTACGCTTTAGGTAATTTATTTGCATGTTTGTTTGTTTAGTGCCAACTCAAAAAGCTAGCTAAGCTTCTAAAAGTTTATTTAATTTTTAGCTTTTTAATTCATTATTTCTTTGGTTAATTCTTTTATTAAAAAAAGTCTTAATGAGTAAGTAAGGTAAAACTCCCTATAAAATATAGGAACATGCTCGGAATGTCTTATTTTAGGATATATCCCATTTAAACTCATCATTACTATCTATCCCCTTGGCCATATCCCGACTTATTATGGAGTCAGCGCAGCATGACTTCAACTGTTTTGTCAATAACTGCCAACTACCACATGCCTACTTTTTCAGAATTTGAAAGCTTGATTTTATCTCATGACAATTTATATGATAGCCGGTTGTCACTTTTGTCAACCACATATAATCAACCACAGTGTATTAGGACAGTGTATTTACGGGCTATAATCTGATTCTCAGAAAGCTGACTAACCTTTAAATATATTTGTTTATGCCCCAACAAACTCTAAGTCGTATTTCTGATAGCAACCAAGTTCGACGAAATAGAAGTGTGCACTTATATATTGATTGAAGAATAAACTGCAATACTTTCAACTTTAAAACTTTGATGACAGGAATTACATTGAAGTTTAAGTAAGTTCTTGAAAGTATTTTTTGCTGAAATTACAATTCCTTTAAGTGACTTCTAAGGAATAGTTTAATTCGCCTTTAATTCGTTAAATTACTAGAAATCGATCTAGCAAAATTAACTTACCCCTTGTAGGCTTCTTGTTGGTAACCTATTTGCTTTACTGCCTTGATTCTGTGTCAAAAATTTCTATATTACGAATTTCAAAAATAGTAGTTAGAAACACGAGTGCTTTTTTAAAATTTTACCTACCCACGAATAAAAGCGTGTATGTACAATATTTTTTGAATTCATATTTGGAAAATTACTTTGTGAGTGTAGATAAAAGAATTTACTTCATTTCCCAGAAAAAACAAAATGTCAATCATGTATCAACATTCTGCCTCTTTATTTTATCAAATAGTATTTTTTTTTCTGAATATTACTACTACATTTGCGAATTATTTATTTAGGTCAAAGAAAAAATATTCGACGGGACGCACAACATCTGTCTTCTATCCCAAGACAGGACTAAAACTCTTTAATGTATAAAAAGAGTTGACGACTTCCCAAGAGTCTTTGAAAATCGATCAAGACTGTCTGAAATACCGGCCGAAAATATTCAGCAAAAAGTTTTTCTCCGATCGTAGGTCCTACATATTAGAGACGACGGAAAAAGCCGAATTACGGACAAAATCTTGTATACCTGTTATGAAAGAAAGGGATAGAAAAATAGGATCTGTGCTATCTGCCGTGATATTCGTTTTTAGAGGTTGAGCTTAGATATATGAAATTATAATATACGTTAGTACTAGATTTTAGCATAACTGGAAAAATGGATGTACTTTATCTATTTCGCCACCTAAATCTCTATTTAGTTATATTTAGTTTATTTGTTTGTCAATCGTTTGCATGTATATCTGAATACCTACCACTATTTGTCTCTAGATCACCCAAAGATCGACTTGCATTAAGTCCAACTCTGTACGTTTGTGTTCGAAAAGTATTAAATAAATAAATAAATATTGAGAAATAAAAATATCATAAGTAAGTACCTACTAAGAACTTTGCCACTCAGATTTTGTATTTGGTAAAGGTATAGAAAGGTTATAAAATATTACAAGTTTGCGCTGCGTTTCATAAATGGATCCTAAACCGAACACACGGCAAATAAAGGCGCGGTCGCCACACCACCTTTCGTGTGTAAAACCCCTAATAGGAAGCCCAAATTCAGTAGTGAACACAGGCTAATATCACGATATAAAGCCGGACGAATAAACAGCCTAAGCGCCTTTAGCTATTACTGGCGCATACAATCGGGTTATTGCAAAGCTTGGGGCTACGGGTCTCTGGTTTCAAAAGCATAGGCTCGGTCCCATAAGGTGCGGTCTCTAGCCGATTGAGAACAATGGAGCTCCAACGTGAACGGTTTCTGTGCGTTCGTCAGCTTGATGCCATTTCTTGCCGTCAACTACGGCTTTGTATTCACGTACGATGCGGATAATTTTAGAAACAGGACTCAACTTGATTGCTACATGACCTGATTTGAGGCCTGCAAGCTGATGTATTGAGAAACGGAACTTCTTATATTGAGTACAAAAAATCGGAACCCACACATTTACTTTGACTGTAGACGTCAGCTTTGCCCCACTTTGGCTTGTTTTCCACAACGAACGTCTGTTCTCATGTCCTTCTAAACCTTAATCCCATTTAGCCAATTAGTCTGCTTCTAAATCAGTGCAAACACAAATAGAAATAAATATCTCCCACACAATCCCTTTAGCTTCAAAGCAAATTATTCTGGACAGAAGACAGCTAAGATTAACTTTTAAAAAGCCCGCTCTCAACAGTAATTTTCTTTTCTCGCAAAAAGCCTGTAAAATTGGAGGGGGTGGTTCCTAAATAAATCTCTGGCAGACAGATAAGGGCCAAACTCGATGTACGACCCTTAATGTCCAATAAAACGAAAGAGATAGAAATAAAGGGAACAAAGTCGTTTTCATTATCGACTTTCCAATTTTATGTGTTCACTGTTTACAGTCTTCAGTAATTAGGTGTAGGGCGTCATGGTTGGCTTTACCTGAAACTTTGTTCAGAGTTTTCTGCTACATGGGCGTAATAACATACTCGAGGTTGTAAGTTTGTCGCCAGCGGCGTAAGCATAAAATCTTTAAGTTCCATAGCCTTGAAACTTGTGTGAAAGCGATTTTAGCCACCTGTATTGCAGGAATAGGTAAAGACAGAAATAAATAAGAAAAGAAAATACTAAAAAACACACAATATACTAGATATATAAAAATATATAGTACTACTAGCTGACCCGGCAAACTTTGTTTTGCCATAAAAACACCAAACATTCATCTACCCTACCTACCCTACCTACCCTAACTACATACCCTATCCGACCCAACCTACCCTACCCTACCCTACCCTACCTACCCTACCTACCCTACCCTAACTACCTACCTTACCCTACCCTACCTACCCTACCCTAACCTACCCTACCCTACCCTACCCTACCCTACCTACCCTACCTACCTTACCCTTCCTACCCTACCTACCCTACCTACCCTACCCTACCCTACCTACCCTACCTACCTTACCCTTCCTACCCTACCTACCCTACCTACCCTACCCTACCCTACCCTACCCTACCCTACCTACCCTACCTACCCTACCCTAACTACCTACCTTACCCTACCCTACCTACCCTACCCTAACCTACCCTACCCTACCCTACCCTACCCTACCTACCCTACCTACCTTACCCTTCCTACCCTACCTACCCTACCTACCCTACCCTACCCTACCTACCCTACCCTACCCTACCCTACCTACCCTACCTACCCTACCCTACCCTACCCTACCCTACCTACCCTACCTACCCTACCCTACCCTACCCTATCTCTCAAGTTGGATCGAACTGCACATGGTGTGCGAATTTTATTATAATCGGTTAAGTGGTTTAGGAGTCCATTGAGGACAAACATTGTGACACGAGATTTATATATATTAAGATTACTTATAATAGTCTTAAGCTTTTGGAGTACTAGGAATATTTCTCGATCCTTGAGATTCTTATAACCTTTAAAAGGATTCCGGCATTTTTTTTCATCTAAAATATTTGAGTTAGGTAGGTACGAAGACGTTAAAATTAATATTACACAAATCAGAACAACTAAAGTCAACATGATAATCAATCCGCCTAGCCTTTTCCCACCTATGTTAAGTACAGCTTACAGTATAACCAGATTCAGCTGGGTGTTTTGCATGAACTGGATGTTTTGATTTATTTTACATGAAGTGACTGACTGACTTCCACAACCCAGTAACTGGGTACAGTTACCGGCACGTAAATTGGCAAGAGTCGTTAGATGAGCACAAGTAATTTTTTAACCCCCTACAAAAAGGGGTGTTATAAGTTTGACGTGTGTTTTTGTGTGTCCGTGTATCTGTGTGTCTATGTATCTGTGTGTCTTTGTATCTGTGTATTTATGTGTCTGTCTGTGGCATCATAATCATAGCTCCTAAACGGATGAACCGATTTTGATTTAGTTTTTAGGGTTCCGTACCCAAAGGGTAAAAACGGGACCCTATTACTGAGACTTCGCTGTCCGTCTGTCTGTCTGTCTGTCTGTCTGTCTGTCTGTCACCAGGCTGTATCTAATGAACCGTGATAGTTAGACAGTTGAAATTTTCACAGATGATGTATTCCTGTTGCCGCTATAACAACAAATACTAAAAACAGTATAAAATTAATATTTAAGGGGGGCTCCCATACAACAAACGTGATATTTATGCCGTTTTTTGCTCGATATTAATAACGGCAACAGGTAGACGCTTGAAATATTCACAGAATATTTAGTTGTATATTCTCTTCAAAAAATAATAATTATTAAATTAAAATAAAATAAATTAAGGGGGGCTCCCATACAACAAACGTGTTTTTTTTGCAGTGTTTTGCGATAATGGTACGGAACCCTTCGTGTGCGAGTCCGACTCGCACTTGGCCAGTTTTTTATTTGTTTGAAAGGTGATTTTGTCGAGATTGTTCTTAGCTATGTTTTATTGAAATCGGTTCAACCGTTCAAAGGAAATTCGCATTTATTTTTTGAATCTGGGATATTCGCAAGATCATAATTAAGTGTATCGATAGATTTTCGATTGAAACATGTCTACTACTAGGTATTTAATATATAGTTTAAAAAGCATGAAATAAAAATAAGCCTCGTACTCGCGTCAGGGAACCGCTAAGTAAATAGAATAAACTGCTTTTATCTTTGGCGGTTCCCCGACGCGAGTATGAGGCTTATTCATTGCTTTTTAGAGGTTTTTATGTCGGGGGTTTTTTAATTTTTTATAATGTCTCTTAGGTTATCAAGCGGGACACGGGGGACGAGGTAGCACCGTTTCGAGCGCGCGATTGGTTGGTCATTCGATACTTATGGAATACACTTGCGTCCATTAGAATTCTACTCTTTGTTTTTGTTAAGTTTTTAATTGAATTGTAATGCCACGAACAAATACCGAGAAAACATTCAAAAATACCGATAAAAAACCGACAAGCTGGCAACTCGGCGAAGATGCTCAAGACTCTGGAGCTTTGATTTGACCAGCGCCTCATTGCTGATGAGTCTCTTGGCCCGCTTTTCAATCGACTCTAGTGCATCAAGCTGGTATTTGGCAGATCCGTCCCAGAGATGAGAACAGTACTCCATGCACGATCGAACTTGCGCTTGATACAAGCTGAGCAGCTGTTCCGACGTGAAGTACCTTCTCACCTTCGCAAGGATCACCAACGTTTTGGCAGCCAGCTGAGCCTTTGCCTCTATGTATGGCCCAAAATTAAGAGTCGATGTCAACGTAACGCCAAGAAGCTCAAGATGGTACAATCCAATTCTAATTTTTTTAACCTTTAACTGTATATATTTTATTTAATACTAATAAACTTCATGAAATCCTCTCCTTTGTTAAAGTTTCTTCGAAACAGACATGTTAAATAAAAATAATGCAATAACCACAGAATAATTACAAGCACCCTTATATTGCTTGTAATTATTCTGTTTGACCATTTTTTTGTTGCATTATGTGCACTATGCGCGAACTTACCCCAACTTACAAAAACCTTGCCAAGTTACGAGCCGGGGACTGTAAAATGATACCCCTTGACAAGACTGGAATCACCTACCGCAATGATTCACAAAGATCTTCAAATGACAGCGGGGACCAATGGCTTTACGTGTTTCCCGAGAAACCGAAGAGTGACGGTATGTCATACTGCGCTGCTGTTATTATCCACAAGGTCGCAATATTCACAAAATAACTCATTTCCTCGCCAAGCTCTATCAACTTTCAAATCTGCGAATGAGTGTTAAGTCATAAATAAAAGCAACAGTTTTCGAATAATCCGAACCGACAATATTTGGAGCCATTGACCGACAACCTTCGTGAAAACGAATCCCGCTCCACTGAACCACAGGTGAACGAAATTACATTGGCTGTCGGAGTTAGGCGCCAAAAGGTCTCGACACTGTAACCACTACGCTTGGATTCTATTTGTTTAAAGATAAGACAGGTTTGATTGACTGTATTTATTTATACTAGCTACAGAAAATGATGGGCAAATACCCTAGTTCTGGTGCGAAAATTCTCGCCAAATTAATGTTAAAAATTGTTAGACTTAAGCTAAGCTAACGTTGTGATGGGGGCTGAGTCATCCGCGTCCGTAGGAGAGTTACCGTACTTGCTCCAGAGCCTCGATCATCGACGCCGAGTTGCCAGCCTGTCGGTTTTTTATCGGTTACATTTCGGAGAGTGTGCGACGGAACTGCACAATTTGATTCCGCCTAGCCCTTTCCATCATCGGACTACAAGACGTACGGCCATGCGCCATCGGTACATGGTGGACATCCCTCCCATACGCACGGGTAGCAAGCGTTTTGCTAATACTTTCATTGTGCGCACTCCCTCCTTCCGAAGTCTTTGTTCCCTGATAGCTACAACCTTGGGGTCTTTCAGTCAAGAGTGAATAGGTTTTTAGGTAACTGTGCTTCACCGTAGAGCGCATCATTGGTTAACATCAGGCGAGAAAGTGGTCAAACGCGAGACTATAGATTATAAAAAAAGTGATAGGTTGAATTAATTGTAAAAAACCAAACAAGAACATCATCCCTTCATACATACGAGTACATAAACGCCCGCCTTCTTGCCAATCATGAAGCATTACTTGATTTTAATTTGTGGCACATCAATAATTTTAATTCCGGAAGCCGGCGGTGAGTAATTCTGTACGTACCTAATAAGAACAATATCCTGGAAAGCTTAATTTCTTGAAGATTAAATTAAGCACAGAGATAGATTTAAGTCTGGAATGGCATATAGGCTATATGCCTGTTTGTTATTTCATCCCGGTATTATGTTCCCTTGGGATAAGAACACTTGTCACGCGGGCGAAGCCGCTGGCACAAGCTAGTAGACAATAAAAAAAAAACTGTGACTATAGCTGCAACAAATTTTTTAATTATTGCGAAAAAAAAACAAAACTGCCTGGAAGAGATCGCGGTATGCGATAAGGCCGCCCATTGTATGTATTTTAGTTTTAAGTTTCCTTTTCTGTGTTTTAACTTGGTGTACCTACAATAAAGCATATATAAATAAAATAAATAAATAAAACTCTAACAGTAAGCAAACAATCAAACATTTTCTTGTTTCTTTCATAATTAACAACATTAAAACATTCCGAACAAATTTCTTCATTATAACTAATTTCGCAGATTCAATAGAGCTAATTAGCTAGAAAACTAATTAAGCTTCTTTGAACAAAAAACTTTAAAACCAAGGCATTAATACTAAATTTTCGGCAAACTCTACAAAAACTCTAGAGCAGAAAAGTCACAAACATACGCCAATTATTTCAGACGAGATAGCGTTTTTTGCTGCACTAGACCGGAGTTAAACGACTAACTTTGGAAGCCTTGCATAGTCCAAGTAGCCTAAATATAAATAGCCCCTTTTGCGAAACCGATGAAGTTAATAGACAAACTTGGAACCGTAGGCATTAGTTATTGCAAAGTTTTTATATTGAAAAATACATTGGTCTGGTTATTTCGGTATCGTCCGCAAAGTTAGTAACTTCAAAGAAATATAAATGCCGATCAAAATGACGTGTTTCAATATTTGATAACTAGTTATTGGATACGAATTGTTAGAATAAAAAGCTTTTCGTATTGTGAGGAGTAAAATTATCCACGATCTATGCGATAACTTCACTAGTCAATATAAGTTTAAACTTCGCTTGACGAGTCCAGCTCTAGACACACCCCCGAATTCAGATCCAAGCATATTTTGAAGTTACTCAACTTGTTAGGTATTTGTCAAACTTAATTTTAGCCTGAAAACCTGTCAATTTTGACACTAAAGTGAGGTTTGACAAGTCCTTAACGGTCCATTGTCATTCTTTAAACAATGGCGATGGTCGATATGCCAAAATGTCAGGTATTGATCACGGGTCTTCGATAGCGTTTGATAAGCCCATATAGAGGGTCTTTCAACAAGGACGGGTCGATATTAAAATTGAATAAAACAAGATGTGTGTGAGATATTAACTAAATTTATTTTTTATTTAAATGGCTCATTTATGCCATTATGGATAAATAAAAAAAAAAAAAAAAAAAAAATGTTTATTTCAATTACATAAAGCATTAACATACTTGATATGGAGATCACCTTTTAAGCAAGAAGATGCTTGTGATAGGTGACTCCAAAATGCAGCAGAGTCATTAAAAATTGGAGCTCTCGGATTCGTGCCACCATACGAAGCCGCGGCGGACATTTGAATGATGTCATATTCCATCCATAATGGCATAAATGGGCCTTTTAAATAAAAAAAATATTTCTTTA
This sequence comes from Anorthoa munda, assembly GCA_945859665.1. Lineage (NCBI taxonomy): Eukaryota > Metazoa > Arthropoda > Insecta > Lepidoptera > Noctuidae > Anorthoa > Anorthoa munda. The sequence continues at coordinate 28,740,017 of OX243902.1, read as the reverse complement.
ATATCTCACACACATCTTGTTTTATTCAATTTTAACTATATCGAAGTTGTCGTTGATAGCATGTCAATTGTCTAGAGCTTCTTGGATAGGTGACCATCCAATGACAATCCCTCCGTGCCTCGAAAAGCACACTAAGCCGTTTGTTCCGGATGCCATGTGTACTTCTTCGACAACCAATAGGAAGTGGCGCCAGTAAAAGTGGCGTCAGTGGAAATGGCGGCCAGTGACAGAAAAGTTGAAAGGAAAACGTTTGTCTTGTGAAGGGATGAAACGCATGTTACTAAAAGAGTTATGACTATAAATATAGATGGATGGGGAGAGAGAGGAAGTCCAAAGAAAAGATGGATGGACTGTGTGAGGAGCAATATGAAAGAAAAGAGAGTCAGTTATAGCGTGACGGGGGAAAGGACGGAATGGAAGAAGAAAACGCCAAAGTAACATGGGACAAGGGCAGGAAGATGATGAGACAACCAATAGTGGTAGAACCCTAAAAGGCTAACATCCGAGGAGTCTGTTTAATAACTAACTGGTTTGTAGAAGTCATATAGGCAGTCGCTCCATATAGAAACACTACTATTCAGTTGCATCCGAAAATACTAAATATTGGGATAGTCATCATACTCGTACTCGTGCAAAGGCTAGACAATTATGATGACTTGGTCATGTTACCGCTGTACCCTTATCACAAAAACTTATAATTCCATGGCGATGTAGTTTCTGAGGAAAAATGTAAGTAAGTACTCATTGTTGTTCACGTGGGTGTTGAAAAAGGGACTGAGGGATTAAATAGAGAGAGTAGCGCCATTTGGCTGCAAAGCCTTGGGGGTACTAAAGGTCATACCTTTTTTCTATGTGGGTTTTTGGGTTTATATTTAGCTACTTTATTTTTAAACTGATATTATGAGGAAGATGAACTGTTTTTATTGCATTTAAGAACCAATTTTTTTTTCAAGAAATATTTGTAGCAAATAAGATTTGGGTATTACATTCGTTAAATACCTTTCAAAAAATCAGATCTAGCTTATAAAACAAGAAAGTAGTTTGAAAAGTACAGTTTCAACCCCGAAATGAAAAAAAAGGCCAGTAGTTCTAAGAACCAAAAAATACTTCAGAAAAAAGCAACATCTACTAAAATGTACAAAGAAATTATATTGACCAACCCTTCTTTATCGTCGGTCAACAAAAAACCCGTTGAATTATTTCGCTGAAAAAAGCGATTGTTGACAGTAGTTGGCCCTCTCACTTTATTCTTAAATAATAAATCTTTTAACAGATAACAGCGACCCCGCGACGTCATTTACATATTTACAAAGAACAAAAAAAAAAAATGAGGGCAATTTAGATTTCTTTTCAGCTTTGCTTATGGCTAAAGGCAAGGTTCATTTCGACCATTATTTTTGTTTATGGTATTTTACTTTATTCAAGAAATAAATGACTTCATGGATTGACAGTGTCAGTAGCTCCGTGTAAATTCTCGTATTCAACTGGATTCAAATAGACTGGAATAGAATCCTCCAGATAAACAGAACCACGAAAAACATTTTCATGTAAAATGTTGCCAAGACGAGAGCATATAGCGCGCACTGTCAAAAAAGTTATCAGATCTCATGTAGAGCCAAGCATCTGACTCTTCATGCCCTAACTCTACAAGCTCTAACTTCACAATCCCTACATCTTTGTCAAAATATGTGGCTTGGCTGTTTCGCTATCGTATTTTTAGGGTTCCGAAGTCAACAAGGAACCCTTATAGTTTCGCTCTGTCCGTCTGTCCGTCCGCAGCTTAGCTCAGAGAATCTATGTACTAGAAAGCTATAATTTGGCATGGATAAACATATTAATATTTCCGACAAAGTGGTACAATAAAATCATGAAAAATATTTTTTTTGGGGTTCCTCCTATAGACGTAAAGTGGGGATGGTATTTTTTTTTCTCTTCTTTCCCATCGTGTTGGGTATCGTTGGATAGGCAATTCAAAAATATTATGGGTTTGCTAAAACCATTTTTCGTTTCAGAGATCAGTTTGCGTAAAATTAAGCTTTATATTGCAAATTTATGTTAGAGTCAAGTGTCCCCACCCCTTGCCAGCGAAATGGTTGCTCTTGGCTATGTGAAAAAAATCACGGCAGTAGTAAATATAACGAAATTAAAAGGAAAATTATCACTGATAAGTAGGCTTTACAAGTTTACGAGTAATAGTCGACCAACTTATAAAATGTACTTAGAACAGTAAAAAATTTGTACATATGCCATTGAAAAATTACTTATATAACGTTGTTAGCTGTGTAAAAAAGAGTAAATATTTGCTTATGAACCATGTAAAAATATACAAAATTAAAATCATAACAGGCTTTAAAAGTTTAAGAGTAATAGTCGACCAACTTATAAAATGTACTTGGCACAGTAAAATTTTTGTACAAATGCCATTGAAAAAACAACTTAAATAACGTTGTTTGATGTGTAAAACAGATAGTAAATATATGCTTATGAACCATGTAAAAATAAACAAAAATAAAATCATAACATCCTTAATTATAATGATTTTTAAATTAATAATGTCTAAGCTCGAATAATGCATTGGAGTGGCCGGAGTCGTAATTAGCAATACCAGTCCTTAGTCCATACGGCGCATGGGCGTGGAGAGTCTATTTTGTGTTAATGCAGAAGTATTGTCGACGTTTTGTAATCTAAAGTCAAATTACATTCGATTGCCAAGCAAATTACTTATGAACTTCAGTTGCAAAGTTGGATTTTATAACTCCTTCTTCAGTTACCAGATAGTCCTTTTTTAGTTTAAGTCAAGAGTGAATAGGTTACTTTTAGGCAAGCGTGCTACACCGTAGACCATATCATCGCTTACCATCAGGCGAGATAGTGATTAAACGCGAACATATAGATTAAAAAAAACATCATCCTATGTGGGCCCGTTTTTAGAAGTTGTGTGCCGCCGAAATCGTTTTAATGTTCATGTAACAGCAACAAAACCCTCTTCTTAGTCCGCATCATTATGCAACTTCGGAACCCTATTACTGCGCGTGGCCCGACACGCTCTTGGCCGGTTTTTTCGCTTTATTTATGTTGTTCTTGATTTTTTAAAACCGACTTCCGAAATTAAAGTTATTCTTTACTTTGTAGTGTTTTTATTTGAAAGTCGATTGTATTTTTTTTGTATTATTTTCACGTTTTAGTTGTGGTACATATTTATAATGCCCGCAGTTATACCAGAATAGATTACCCGAATAACGTGAAACTTGAACACAACCGGTTAATTAGAGTGTACCAGGGTGAACTGTACACACTTGCCCCTTTAAAGCGTACCGGCGTAAATGTTATGAAATGGTAAAAGCAAAAAACAGACTTGCGATTGCAGCAATCCCGAGAGATCTGCCGTCATTTGTTGAAGAGTTCTGCTGTATATCTCCGAAGTTATTCATCAGATCTTGATCAATTTTAAATGGGACTACATGAAAAACAACAGTTTTTAAATAAAAAAACAATCTTTAAAATCGGTTTTCTAAATAAAAAGTTCTGAGGTTAACACAGAACTTCAAAAAAATTACAGTTGAATTGAGAACCTCCTCCTTTTTAAAGTCCGTTATAAAGACATATTTTGCTTAAATATCGCCTGAGGTTCAAGACAATTGACATTTTATCAATGAAACCATCGCCATAGCGAATAGTAAAAATTCAAAATAAGAATATGAAGGATTAAGAAATTGGACAATTTATACTTCGGAAAGCATCGCCGACACCATCAAAATTACACGTTGTTAATCCTTTACATTTTGGCATTTTGATCATCGCCATCTCCGATGAAATGACAACAAATGACATGATTATCTGAAGCCTAAGTTTTCAAATACTACCTCATCATTTTCATATCAATAAAGTGATTAAGCAATAATACCTATCCAATTACTCGACGACAGTCAGACAGTCCATTAGAACTTAGTTCATCGTTGAAATTGGTAAACCATTAGTAAAAACTGGAATTGAACTGAAATTGATGGTTGTCTGTTTTCGGTGAATTAACTGAACATCGTGTTCTAGACTAGTTTATAATTTTTTGTACTATGAAGCACAAATAGCAATGGTTTCATGAAATATAAGATACTAGTACTTTTCCGGTAAAGGAAAATGACGTGAGGAAACGGCATGTCCTAGAAGCAAATATTCTAGGACATATGAGATTAACCAACCCGTATTAGGCCTGCGCGGTGCATTAAGGCCCATTTCTTCTCATAGAGAGGAAGCTTGTGTCCCAGCAGTGGGAACATAAAAAAACTGATGATGACTTTCCCGTGGCTGCGCTCCCGTTGCCTTCCGCTCTCCTTTCTCCCACAGGCATCTGACATTTGTTCAGGATAAAAAGTAGCCTATGGGACTCGAAGATAGTGTAACTTTATATCAATGAAATAGATTTTTTTTTGTTATTGTATCAGAGATTACTCCTAATTGAAGGCAAACCTACAAAAGACAAGCAATTTTAATTCTGTGGAAATATTTTTTTAGAAATTTAAATTATTTGTAAATAATAGCAGCTCCATACAACGCTCTGTACTGCTTATATTTGAAATTTTTCTTCAAATAACCCATTTGTGTTTCCAGCCATCATTTGACCTTATTTTTCTAAGAATCTAGATAATATTCAAAGTACACAGTCAAGCACTTTAAGCTATTTGCTCTTTTAATAAAATTAATATTTGTTCGTCCAAATTGTAGATAAGTAATGACTCTGATAACAACGACCTAAAAAGTTTTTCGTAGTAGTCTTCGTGTCTTTAGTTATTATTTTGAATGAGTATTATAGTAAACGCTAGGACAACTAAGGGCTATCATGTTTCAGACCATGGAGTATCGTTAGTAAACAGTTTATTTTCACATTATATCTTAAGCTGTTTAGCTTAACAAGTTAGAGACCTATTTTCCTACTTGTAAGAAATACAAACTCATTTTCTTGTTATTCACAAGAGGTATAATCATCATCAGCCTATAGCAGTCCACTGCTGGACATAGGCCTCTCCAATTGCACGCCATTTGGTTCGATTTTCGGCAACAGTCATCCAGCTGTTACCAGCCACCCTGCGAAGGTCGTCGCTCCACCTAGCCTGAGGGCGCCCTACCTTACGTTTACCAGTTCGCGGCCTCCACTCAAGAACACGTTTACCCCAACGGTCATCGGTTCTACGACTTATATGGCCGGCCCATTGCCACTTCAGCTTACTTATTCTGTGAGCTATGTCGACAACTTTGGTTCTCTGCCGGATCACCTCATTTCTGATTCGATCCCTTAGAGAGACTCCGAGTATAGCCCTTTCCATAGCTCGCTGAGCAACTTTGAACTGATGAACCAGCCGTATTGTGAGTGTCCACGTCTCGGCACCGTAGGTCATAACAGGTAGGACGCACTGGTTGAAGACTTTAGTCTTCAGGCTTTGCGGGATGCGCGACGAGAAGACTCGACGAAGTTTTCCAAACGCCGCCCAGCCCAGCTGTATTCTTCTGCTAGCCTCCTTCTCAAAGTTGTTCTTACCAAACTGCAAAGTTTGCCCGAGGTAAACGTATTCTCGAACAACTTTGAGAGCACCGCCATTGACCACAATCGATCCCGGTGTGACATGTGAATTGTACGGGGTGGACGTGATCGCTGGCGGAGAATAGGGCTTCTGGAGGTTGTAAGGCTCCAGCACCAGCGCGTTGACACCCTTGCACCTATAGTTTAGTTGTCATCAAGAATTCTCGCCTCTGTGAGCTGCTTGAGGTCTGCCAGATGTTCACGGGTGAAGATATGATGTCCAGGAAATAAAAGACTTTATTCTTCTTAGTGTTTTGCGATGTTTTCACAGGGTCTTCGTGACATAAAGTTGCGTGGATTCTTCTAATACAAATTTGGCTACCGAATTGCTCGATGCGCATGCGCACTATCGTACTACCAAACTTTACCGTCACGAGGACCCTGATTTTTTAGTCGCACAAGTTTTTTATTTACACAATTTTTTATTATGAACTTATGCTAGAAATCAGCAGAACCTCCCTTCCCGATGTCATGACCATGGCATGACCTATATGGTTGGAAGCGCCTTGAAATGGCCCATCCAACGGACCTTAGTCCAGGTCCCTGACTATCTCCTCCGAGGAGTTCTGCTAGGAAGAACGAGTGATGAAGGGAAATTCTGCTGGTTTTTCGAACTTATGGCTATTACAGGCTAAAGTATACATTTTTCCACTACTTTCATCGCGGGGGTTCGAAAGCCCTTTCCCTAAGCTATAGGAATCCAGTGTTTCTATAGCTATATCTATAACCTTCAGGCGTGTAGGTGCCTGGAAGTGTGCGTGAGTAGTGAAAGATGTTATTTTCTAACATAAAGTTAGTTTGTACTCAAGGTATTCGTGGAATCCACGACCACCAGGCATTAATCGATGGCCATCATGACAGGCCACCCTATGGTGCCACTCTGGTGGGTGTGGGTTCAACCCTCGAGTCAGTATTCACCCTGAAGTGTCCGAAAATGAGAATGTCCCGGGGCCGGGCAATATATTTCGGTGGTTATCTCCCTGGTCACCAGAGCTGGGCTCCTTACAAAAGTGTGATCAGGGAGGCCATGAAACAAGGAATCGAATGGTGTGTGTAACTAGGGTATACCACCAGCCCTTCTGGTGGTTTTGGTGCCGGGAAGCGGCCGAAAAGGGAAATATTTGCCAGACCCAGGGAAACAAACAGGTTTTATGATATGCCCGAAGGTCAGAGGACCTGGGGCCTATGGGAGAATCCGAGCGCCTGCCTGCCAGTCCCCGATGGTATTGCTTCAATAAGCAAATCTATATTCCTTCAGGCTCAGAAGGTACCTGAAGGCGGGCGGGCCGCCGACAAGCGCTCGAAAACCCTTGTGTTCTATGTATACAGACACACCATCTCAAGCAAGTGGCCTTTATGTACTAGAACTATGTGAGTACTATCTGTTTACATGTCCTAGGCAGATATCTAGGTTACCTAGAAGTGCTGAATCGCTTATAACGAGTTCATCTTACCACTTACTTGAGCGAAATGTGTATGTATCTAGTGTTTTCAGGGTGATACTCTATAGTCCCTGGCTATGTACTGTTGTTAGATATCATTTTTCAGTCATAGCCTTAGGGCATCCAAGTTAGAACACCTAGATTGTGTTTTCCTAACAGTGTAGTGTATGTAAAGGTAAATAACACACATTGGTGCGTGAAGATGTCGCACCCGGCGCTACTTGCGCTCCCGCTTTTTAGGGGACCCCTAATCGAAAAGAATTAAATTCTTTATTTACCTATGCTATTACATACATTGCTTACTTAAATAACTTAAGTATTTTAACGGTATATAGGCAAGTATATAGACTATAAGCTATGTGTCGCTTCGTCGCGAACATGAATTAAACATAACCTAGGTTTTATCCAAGTTCATCCGGAGACCGATGCGTGCAGATGAATCAGCTAGGCCATCCAGCATCTGCTGCAAGTCGTGCAGCGACTCTGCCATTATGACGATGTCATCCGCAAATCTTAAGTGTGAGATGTACTCGCCGTTTATGTTAATGCCGCGTCCTTCCCAGTCCAGCGTCTTAAACATATCCTCCACTGCGTTACTAAACAATTTCGGGGAAATTACGTCCCCTTGTCTAACTCCTCGACGCAGTGAGATATGCCTAGTTTGCCGGTCTTGACTTTGAACGGTCATTGTTGCGTTTTCATAAAGACATCTCAGCACTTGGATGTATCGCCAGTCAACTTGGCATCGCTGCATAGACTCCAAAACAGACCAGGCCTCGATGGAGTCAAAAGCCTTCTCATAGTCCACAAAAGCAAAACACAGGGGCCGATTATACTCTTCGGACTTTTGTATAATTTGCCGCACTGTGTGGATGTGGTCTATGGTGCTGTATCCTCTTCGGAACCCAGCCTGCTCCGGTGGCTGAAACTCGTCGAGTCTTCGCGCTAGACGATTCGTGACGACTCTCGAAAACAACTTATAAACGTGACTAAGGAGCGAAATGGGTCTGTAATTCTTCAAAAGGGTCTTGTCACCCTTTTTGAAGAAAAGAACGACCACGCTCCTCTGCCACGCCAGTGGAGTTCTCCCAGAAAACAGGACAGAGTTAAAGAGCTCCCCAAGCTCCTTCAATACGGGGCGTCCTCCCGCTTTCAGGAGCTCGGTTGTAATCCCGTCCTCACCCGGGGCTTTTCCATTTTTAAGCTGTTTGAGAGCCGCCTCGATTTCATCTTGGCTTATTTCAGGCAGGTCTTCTGTAAAATGGCGGGTTAAGGTGGCTCTAGAATCCTCATTTTCGGGATCAGGCCGAGATGCATGCGATGCGTACAGTTGGCTGTAGAAGTCCTCAACTTCCGAAAGAATCTCCGGCCTCGAAACGACGATATCCCCACTCGATTTAGCCAGCTTCGTCAGATGGCTCCTCCCAAGTGGCTGGTAGAACACTTTTGACCCCCGGTTTTGCTCAATTGCTTTCTCTATAGGGAGCGTATTGGATCGTCGGAGATCGCGTCGTACCAGTTTCCTAATTTTTTTATTGAGTGCCCGCTGCTCTGGCGAAGTGGCTGGTGGATTTTCACGTCGCTCCGTCATGAGCTTTAGAGTCTCTTCCGAAAGTTTAGACTTCCGGCCCGTACGCCGCATCTTACAAAATCTCGTACCTTCCTCCCTGAGGATTTGCACCATTTGGTCGAGTGTCTGATCAACGTCGTCTGTGGTTTCCACAACAGCGAACCGGTTCTCCAGGTCTGACTGGAACGCTTCAGATCCTAACATAGTTTGGAGCATGTTTGGACGGAGCCTAGACTTCATCAAACGAGTTCTCTCAAGCTTGAAGTTGATATTCAGAGAGCCTCGAACAAGTCTGTGATCGCTGCCGGTATTAAACCTGTTGATCACTGAGACATCCCTGAATATATGCTTTTTATCTGTTATGATGAAGTCTATCTCATTTTTGGTCATAGTGTCGGGGCTTTGCCACGTCCACTTCCTTTGAGGCTGTTTCTTAAAAAAGGAATTCATAACAAAAAGCCCCTCCTTCTCTAGGAAGTTGACAAGCATTTGCCCCCTATGATTTCTGCTGCCAAATCCGTAGGATCCTACTACCGATTCGCTGCAATTCTGTACTCCCACTTTAGCGTTAAAATCCCCCATGACAACGCTGTAGTGGGTCTTAGTGGTGGAGTGCAAGGCCTTGTAAATGTCCTCGAACATTTCCTCCACTTCGTCGTCCGAGTGCGCCGAGGTCGGTGCGTAGACTTGCACAACCTTAAGGCTATACCTCTCGGTTAGCTTCACTATGAGGTACGCTACCCTTTTCGACACACTGGAGACTTCCACAACGTTGCCACAGATGGATTTGTTAACCAGGAACCCGACACCGCCTTGGGATAGCTGGTCTCCCTCTCTGAAATACATAATCAAGAGGTATAATATACTTAGATTATTAATTTTAGGTACTAGTGGCTGTAGACCTCGAGAGTCTGTCTTTTTTATTCTAATCGATTCAGTTTTTTTTTTAATTTATTAAAAATGGAGCAGCCTTTTAAAAAAAACCGGCCAAGTGCGAGTCGAACTCGCGCACGAAGGGTTCCGTACCATTATCGCAAAAAACGGCAATGAAATCACGTTTGTTGTATGGGAGCCCTACTTAAATATTTATTCTGTTTTTAATAATATTTATTTTATCACATCATCTGTGAAAATTTCAACTGTGTAGCTATCACGGTTCATGAGATACAGCCTGGTGACAGACAGACAGACAGACAGACGGACCGCGAAGTCTCAGTAATAGGGTCCCGCTTTTACCTTTTGGGTACGGAACCCTGACATATAATTATCGAACCTGCTCACAAAATTGCCCAAGAATCGGTTGTGAAATGAGACCTATAGAAAAGAACAGCCGGACATCCCGACAGACATACGAAATAATTTTTGCCCAAGCTAAAACGGAGATGCTTCGCGCTCCCTCTGTCAATAACATTGTATTCTTCAACTAAAACACTAGTTGTACGAAGGGGTATCGTGTTAACCAGTACCTAACTAGGTTATGGAGGTCAGTTAGGTAATCGCTCAATGTAAAATACTGTATGCACGGTTAGACGGGGAGCCGACTCCAACATAGCTGCCAGAAAGGCTACGCAGTTAGGTATCTGTGTTGATGATTTTTATTTTTAATCTTTTGTTATATTTGAGTATATTTAAATGATAAAATAATGATATTTAGTTGCATCAAGTTAGACTGGGAGCCAAACAGCACAATAGTTGTCTAACAGAAAGGCTTCTAATACTTTCGCAAATATTATGTAATCTTACTAATATTATAAATGCGAAAGTTTGGATGGATGTGTGTATGATTGTTACTCAATCACGCCAGAACGGCTGAACGGATCTGGATGAAATTTGGCACAGAGTTAGATTAGAGTCAGGAATAGCCCATAGGATAGTTTAATCCCGGGAACATGTTCTCTTGGTATAATTTTCGACTGACACGCGGGCGAGGCCGCTGGCAGAATCTTGTTGTATTCTCTATCTATTCATTTACTAAATAATTTTTCTTTTAATAATAAATAATACTTCAACAACAACTTTTCCATGGGACATGTGGTTAGATAATAATGTGTTCAACGAACTTTACACAAAAAGAAAAACTTAACATTCTTTCTCACAGAATTCCACCGAAATTTCCTGGAAGATACGAATACGATGGTTATGTATACCTGTATTTTACTGTAAAGGTTGACCCTATTACCGTCTACGGAGCTTAATTCCAAACTCCGGTCGGGTACTGAGAATTCGCTCACAGGAGAAAATAATATTTTAATCCATTAACCGGCCAGTATCCTTTATAATGTTCTATTATAAATTCAGCATGTTCTGACTTTGCGGTTCCAGCAATTTGAAAGCATTTGGAACCGATACGAGTTCATTAAGTCAGTAATTATTTCATGGTCATGATCCACTAGTCTTCAACATAACTGAAATACGAATCATCATGGCAGTGCACAAAAAATAACTAGTCCGCCATCTTAGTTAACCATGCATTGTCATCCAAACTAAACGTCTATGCAAAATATAATCTTAATCGGTGGAGGGTAACTGCTTTAAAACTCAGTTGCAAGATTTGACCCTAAATTTTAACCTTTAACCTAAGTTTAATAAATGCTTGTAAAAAAATCCCTTATTGCTCCGCATGACATGCCCGTAGAAATGCAATCGATTTTCAAATAACTTTTCAGTCACCTGAGCCGCATTCAAACTTCTTCTTGTAAACATACAGGTAAGTAGAATATTTTTGGATACAACATCACTTATCTAATGGAACCTTCCAATAGGTATCTGTCAAATAGATCAATCCAATACATCTCTATATAAACCAACAAACCGAATTCTCGTACCAACAACATCAAAGACACATCAAACATCACAGAACTCAAATCAATTCATGTATTCCTGTCCCAACAATGACGTCACAGTTACAGGTCGATGAACTTGTGTGGTACTAGCGTTTCTTGGTCTCGTCTATTATCATAGTTTGGGACGATATAACAAGACATTTCGTAGGGAGCTCGTCTGCAAGTTCTGTTCGGTTTAAACGGAACACGTAGCTAACTTGAAAAGCATACTTGGTAACTATGTTGTTTGTAAGTTTCTGAGGTGGCGTTTGACCAGGCTTTTGAATAAGTATGGATATGTGGTTTTGGAGCATTTTGTCTTGCCGTGACCCGACACATTTTTCTATTCCTGTTTTTTTTAAATATTGTTACGTAGGTATAGTTAAGCCGTTGCAAACACAATTGATACCCGTCCATCTGATACCCAGTGTGAGTGTAGTGTCCCACTGCAGAATATGGCAAAAATGCTGCCGCAATTGGTTTGGACTTTGGACACCCAATGGGCCCAAAATTTATAGAGTTTTTCATCGTAGAAGAAGAAGTATGTAAATTGTTACTTTTGGTAAAATTGACAGTGAAGCTTTCTGCTTTATATCATTTATATGAAAGAAATAAATCATCATTCACTATATATCTGACGTTCTTATCCTAATTAATTTGAGATCGCTACAGAGTTTGTTCTTTCTTCATACGTCCATATTACCTGTCATCCCATTCACGGAGACCCAGCGCTAACAAAGAAAATTTGGTTCAAATAAATATCACTAGATGGCACGATTTGTTATTGAATTTTGTGAAAAATTAAAATTAAAAAAAAAATTAAAAAAAAAATCATTATTTTTTTTACATTTTGGTACAATGAAACTGTAAACACGAGCACAAAATACTATAAAACAAATCACCAACCACTGAACACCAAAGAAAAAAATTGTCAGGAACCGAAGAAAACCCTTTTACTTGCAAGTCGCTGCTAACACCATCTATAGCCGTGGAACGGAACCGGATGCAATCGATGCATTTAAACAATCAGTATTATCAGACGACAAACGCTAGTTACGTCGGCACGGTTTCTTTGCATGGAATGAGGCATCTGTATGTTAGTATTATAATTATTATCTGCGTCCCAATAGTCGCTTTCTTTCTTGTCAACAGAAACAGGGCAGAAACTACAGAACGCCATCTGCTGTGATTCTTACATACTACTCTTGCTTCTTTTACGTTTATACAATATCTAGTCATACACGCATAGTACTTCCTTCATATTAGAAAAACTTAGATAATTTCAAGTTCAAGATTCAGGGAATAGTGGTGGCCCAGTAGTAACGGCCGTGACTTAAAAGTTGTAGGGTAATTATTTTATCACCACTACTATCAGAACGGTGAAGGAAACCGGCAAGTCTTAGAATGAAAAATCGAAGACATGTAACTTCCACCAACCCGCACTGGGCCCAAATGGTAGATTACGGCCCATTACCTCTCACAGAGAGAAAGCTTGTGTCCCAGCAGTGGGAACATTAAAAGGCTGATGATGAGATAGTTTTGTCATGCTCTCTCTAATTTCTCTCTGATGGTGGCACATGTGTTGGATCATTCGGTTCCCTTCATGATGGTTGAGCTGAGCGGTGCCGATCCATGCGTCATGTTCGTGAACGGGCGCCATCAGTTGGGATTGGTCATAACTTAGCTGTCTCGGCCTGTTAAAGTGCTTTTTTTTTATTTTTTATTATTTGTTACTCTAGACGCTTTTACGTACACGTCTTTTTACATCGTTCTCACATATATGTATTTTTTCAACAAGAATGATGTAACCAAAAACTTGTAATTAAAACTGATGGACAAGAGTGTCCGGGGAGTTTCTTGCAAATTCTTCTCCATTGAGACCTACAGATGCTTGTGAATTTGCAACTAGAGTCATCTTTTTATTAATTTTTTGTTTGACAATTCAAAAGTACTTCTAAAGTTTACTTGAAATAAATACCTTGATTTTGTTTTTCTTTGATTTTCAAAATACTGAAAAAAATATTTTTATACCCAATCAACGATGAAGAACACAATGATATGATGACCATAAATCTGATGATAAAGACAATACGTTTGATAAAAGCTATTTGGCAATTTAATACTTCAACAAATTGACAAAACTGAACACTGAACAGAAGCGTGTCCAGTAGTGCCCTAGCATTAATTCTCGGCCCAACTTGCCTCGGATCACAGGGGTACGTAATTTTATGTATGTATGCATGTAACAAACCATTAACCCCATTCCAGTAGATAGACTTGTGGACTGATTTATCCGGAGCCTTTATTTACTCTTTAATACTATTTTAGTATAGAATTACTTTCTTTTAATATTCCCTATAATCGACTATGGTGGCATGTGCTACTTTGACCTGAAAGCGGTGTTCCTGAAAAAGCTCGACAGGCTCCTTTATAACTGTACATGGATCATATTCAACCTCAGAAAATAAAACTACGTGTCCAGCTGCAGAACTGAGCTCAAATGGATAGCTACTAAGTAGAGGAGAAATTTGCGCGCTATGACTACGCTTTTGCTCTTCTCATCACCTCCTTTTTCATACCTCACTTTCAATATCTACGAGTACTTCACACGCTAGGAATCTGCGTTCGTCTCATAATCTTCTCTTGCTTTGTTCTTCTTATACTTCTGATTTTATTCAATCTTCCTTTCACTTTCAGTCCCTTCTTCTCTGGAATGCGTTTCCTCTCGATATCAAGACGGCCGGCATTTGTGGAATCATTTTCTACATCAATAGCAGAGTCATCTCAATCAATAAACCGCCTTTCCATTACTTAATATTATATTATATATATTTATAGATATTTATTATAGTTAATATATTGTATGTCTATTTTATTTATATTTGTATATATTTATGTACACATTTTACTTTAGTAATTATTTACTGTTTATGCATGGCAGGTGCCATGTTATCTCTCCACCTTTTGCACTTGGTTGACTGGTTGAGAATGCCAATAAAATAAATAAGGTAAATTGTGAATTTGTCAACTTTTACCTGCATCCTTTGTTTGATGCATAATATGTACTGTTGGCTTTTAACAGGCTCTCGAAGGCATGAAGCTTTGTATGTATTAATAAAGTATATTTTTTTACCTATCCTGTATTGCCACTGCAGGGCAAGCCTCTATGTTCCTGTTCAATAAAATTCGGAAAAATGCGGCAATTTTTTTTAACAGGAACCAAACTGTGTCCTTCATATTTGTTCGCTGGTTGCTATGTTACCTAGTATTTAATGAGACCCTGTTTGATTCTCCTGTCCCTTGTTCATCTGATATGCGGCAGTAATGCCCTATTCAATCCTTCTTCCGTTTAGTACTTTATTCCTTAAACGCTTTTTAACCCCCGACGGAAAAAGAAGGGTGTTATAAATTTGACGTGTGTTGCTGTGTATATGTGTATCTGTCTGTAGCATCGTAGGGTCCAAACGGGTGAACCCGATATTGGTTTAGTTTTTATTGTTTGAAAGATGATTTTATGGAGAGTGTTCTTACCTATGTTTGAATAAAATCGGTTTTGCCGTTCAAAAGTTATGGGCGTTTCACTGTTTGAATGTGGTGTATACGCAAGATATTGTGTCATAATTATGTGTTCAATAGATTGCCGATCGAAGCGTATCTACTATGTACTAGATAAATTATATAGCATGAAATAAAAATGTGTCGGGGGTTTTAAATTTTACTTGTTTATAGGACTAACCAACCGTTAGCCTACTTAAAGTGACTAAATATTGAAACCATCTAGGCATATCTCGGTGTTGTATATCTCACATGTATGTCTCGGAGGATTCAATACATTTATATATTATACACTTTATTGTACACCATTATATTAATAAAAATAAAACTTAAAACTAAACGCAGCCTTATCGCATTCCACGGTCTTTTCCAGGCAACCTGGTATGGACAATAATTGCCTGGACATGTAATGGGACTGCCATTGATGTGACAATACCATTCTATTTCTTCAAAGACCAGATTTTTACTCAAAGACCAGATTTTTATATCACACTAATTTCTATCAGCGGCTTCACCCGCGTGATAAGTGTTTTCTTATTCCAAGGGAACATTATACCGGTATGAAAAGCCTATGTGCTAGTCCAGACTATAATCTATGTCTGTGCCAAATTTCATCCAGATGCATTCAGCCGTTCTAGCGTGATTGGGATCTATCCAAACTTTCACATTTATAATATTAGTAAGTTAAAAAGGACTATAGAAGGTTTTGAGCACATTTTCTAGTACCTAATTCTTTTGTTTCATAAACTATGTCGTGACAGGAGTTAGCGTGTGAACATTGCGTGGCGAGGAATGTACAATTATAATATGATATGCCTACTAGATTTCGATCGTAATTTCGTATACATAGACTTTCTAAGTAACTAGGGACATGTTTTACTGGCCTCGATATTGTTGCAGGCTAACTGAATTTAAATCGATCCTCTTGATACAGGTGTTGTGTGAGCGACTGGCAGAAGTACTCTCTTGTTTGTTATCCCCCTATTATCTATTGTGCAATTTAAATAATTTAGTGCATGAATATGGCATCATCAAAATATCTAAAAATACCCCTATCTTTATAAATGTTTACACAAATAAATAAAATACACTCCAAAATGCTGTTGTGTTCATTGCTAAGCCAGATTTCCACGTGCGGAAAATCTGCTGTAAATGGGGCGCTTTGGTATGATCATAATATTTTGAACGCATGGATTATTAGTTTGCTATTAGACAAGGTAATAATGATTATTCCACATTAATCACACTATCATACTTCACATCACACTAATATTATGGAGGCGAAAGTTTGTGAGTGTGTGTATTCCAGGAAACTATTGCTGGAATAAAAAGTATCCTATGTGCTATTCCAGACTATAATCTATCTTTGTGCCAAATTTCATTCAGATCCGTCCAGCCGTTTGAGTGTGAAGAAATAACAAACATACACACTCACAGACTTTCGCCTCTATAATATTAGTGTGATTCGATTTGTGAGTTAATTTACAGGGAATATGATAATACGCTTTATTTAAGAATGCGCCTGATCAGCGGTTTTTCGAATGTCTTGTTGACTCTTTAGACTCAAAAAAGTTCAAAAGACTTCATAAAGACTAAAAGTTTTATCTGTTTAATAAATATCAAGCACAAAACACCATTATACCAAAAAATATAAACCCAGCGGAAATAACCACATCAGACAGTTTCTCAAAAATACTGTGAAATAAAATATCTGTTGTGTCTCAACAGATTTACAATGGGTCTTGCCCACGGCCATCGGACGATAGCATTTTTCTTTTTGTTCCAAATCCTTTTGTTGTGGCTTGAAAATATCCAGCGTTGCTTGGCGAGAAGAGTTTCTGAATCAAATGTTTTGATCGAAATAGTGCTTGTGTGTGTTTTTTATAGAAGGATTTGGTTTGTACTTCTCTTCTTGTCTTGTTTTTTCCCGACTACCGAAGGAGAGTAATGTATTTATCAGTCTATGTATGTATGTATTTATGTATGTATGTATGTTTGTTCCTATGTGGCGTTCTAGAAACCAATCGCGTTGGCTGATATTGATGGTTCTTACGTCCATCGATTCGTCTTAACCCTGCGAGTGTCACTGGCTGCATTAAAATTGTTAAATAGAAAAATGGCGGCTTTTGGGCGCCATATTGTGGGGGCCCAAATTTTATTTTTCTTTCAGACCCATCGTGTGGGTTATCAAAATAAAGGGCTTCAAGAGGTAATTTCAAAAATATATAACACATATATTAAAATGTACCAAATCTGAAAAAAAAATAACTAAAAACTTATAAATAAAAAAAGTTAATTCAAAAAATCAAGTTCGCTTTTTAAGCAGTCGGGTTTTTTGATTTATTGAATTAACTTTTTTTTATTTAATGATTTTATTGAGCCTGTCTGCCTAAGAGACGAATTCTTTAATCGATATTTGACTTGATAATCGGCCGGTTACCCTAGATATTTATTAGATTCATTGCTAGAATATACACTAGTTTTGTGCTCGGTTCTGGAAAACAGGTGCATCCCCGATTACATGGGACTTATCGTATCCGGCTAAAAGTGAATGAGGTACACACAAATCTACCTGAACCGTCAGGGAATTTTGAACATAAAACAATACTCCAGCCATGTTCAATACCCTTGTTTGATAAAGAAAGCCTGAGGCATTTTTCTATTGTAGTTGAAGTTTTTGATAAATAAATATATTATTTTAACAGCCAATCAGCACTTTTAAAACAAGGTATGCAAATCTAAATTGTTACAATGATAAAGGTATTCTTATTACTCAATAAATTAACAGGAAAAATCCTAAAGTACCAATGTCATTTGTTACTGTTCACTCAGCCATTTTCGAACCGATTAAAACGACCCTTTTATAATCGCACAGCTTTTTCAAAGTAAACAGAAAAAATCCTATACCAAAGGTAGGTACAGTTGCGAAAATAAATATGTGACAATTACGCCGCTTAATAATCTTTGACAGTCGTTATCTGTGGAAGACAGAAAATCAGACACATTTTTTTCCAATGGGTATAGTGTTATCCAGTTACTGGGTTGTGGAATCATATAAGCAGTAATTGCTCTATTGGTAAAGTACCTACTGGTACTCAGCTGTAGGCGGTTAAGGTGTGAGTCCACCGCGCGACCGCGAAGCGAGACCGCGACATGCGGCCGAGGAGACGCGTAACACCACCAGTCTTTAGGCTTTGTATGGGATCGAGTTCGTGGGCGAGACCGCTAGCCAGTCTCGCTCAAAGACGAGTGGAGCTGCGCGTCGCGCTCGAAATACCGGCACATTTTATGATTTAATAATTAAATAACCATTTTTTTGATTGACTTCCATATTGAAAACGATATATTTTGGCCCAACTACAGGCCAAAATATATCGTACTGGCACCGACCCCAAAATAGTTAAGAATAGGCTCTGCTAATTAAATCAAGCAAAATTTTCTCAACGAAAATAGGTAGTCGAAACCAAAATATTCTGAAATAATAATATCTAGGTCTTTTCTCAAAGTTATAATAAGTTTATTTATTAGGTATTTATTATTTAACTATAATTGTTTTCTTATTGTTTGACAAAAAAACTTGCTTTCGAATTTAGTCTGGATGTAAAAATATTTCTGCTGGTAACTCTACAGTATTACCCCTACCAATATCAATAAACAATTCAATGATAAAACAAGGTGTGGTTGGTTACATCGGAGGGTTGAGGAGTTGACAGGAAAAGCCGTGTGCCAAGACAAGGTCAAAGACCTCGGCGACCATGACCTGAAGGTACCAGTAATAATAGGTAACGATCGGAATCTTATGAATAGGATCACGTTCAAGACTTGTTGTGTCACCGTTATTGCGTTGTTTCTATAGAAATATAATAATAGTTCATTCAATAGCTTCAAATAAGGCCAAAATACCTTGTATAAATTACTTTACTCAATAATGTTAAATTATTGTGAGGAAATTGAGCTTATAAAAACTTATACAATATTTTGTTTTTATTAAAAAAACAAGCTTTTTTAGTATTCTTCTCAGCAAACCCTTTCATTTGATACCCATATCATGCCAGTGCACAAAAAATAACTAGTCCACCATCTTGGGCCGTCCGCCATATTGGATTTACAATGACGTCACTTATCTAACCATGCATTGTCATCCAAACTAAACGTGTATGCAAAATTTCATCTTAATCGGTGGAGGACAACTGCTTTAAAATTCAGTTGCAAGATACTACTGTACTACTGTAGATTTGACCCGAACACACTTACATACATACATACATAGATATATACATTGCAAGTTAATTAAAAGCTTGTGAAATGGCGAAGAGCGAATGGAGAAAAACTCAGAACTTACACGCTTGCTATATTCTCTATGAACAAAATAATACGTAGAACTAAAATGTAATTATTATTGGTTTCCTTTCCAACTTTTTCTTGTCCGTCTTGGCAACATCTTTGAGTGAGTAAATGACTCAAGGGCCGGTTATTACGAGCTTTTATTTAACTTGCAATGTAGGTATGTAAGTGTGTTCGGGTCAAATCTTGCAACAAAATTTTAAAGCAGTTATCCTCCACCGATTAAGATGAAATTTTGCATACACGTTTTGTTTGGATTATGCATGCATGGATGCATGGTTAGCTAAGTGGAGTCATTCTAAATCCAATATGGCGAATAGCCCAAGATGGCGGGCTAGTTATTTTTTGTACACTGCCTTGATATGGGCATAAAATGAAAGGGTTTGCTGAGAAGAATACGAAAAAAAACTAGTCTAAAAAAATAAAAAAATAAAAAAATATTTTGAATTGAGAATTTGGAACTAAAAACGTGTTAAACCCTGCTTTAATTTCAAAGTTTGACTGTTTTTCAGACTAGTGTTTTTTTATTCAAAATCGGTACCATACCTATATTTACTATTCTATTCGACTAACATGCTAAGAAATGAAATAGTTATGTGAAAATATTTCGACGACACGGCTTAGTATTTGACCAGTACATCGAGACCTATGCTTTCAGCCAAAATTGTAACATTACTTAGGCCATCTAACTTATTACACCTACCAACTCTAACACAATTACCACAAATTAGAAACAGTCCCGTATAACAGGCGTCGAAGTATTTTATTGCCACTACCAGCATTCTAAGAACCCGAGAATAATAAACCGACTCTAATATATTTCTCCTAGTTACAAAATGTATGAATTATTACACAGTTCTACAAAATGCTTTATTATTACCGTTCAACTCAATGTTATTTAGTTGACCTTCCCGCATGAACTTGAGTTTAGTATCAATGAAACATTTTACCCACAATCAAAGAAATCTGAACCTTAACACTTTTATTACAAAGTTCGTATTACATTGTTCGATTGTCACAATGATTTGTTAAAGGGTGAGTGAGTTAATATGACTGCACAAATTGTTGAATACTCGAACACTTCTGTGGGATATGCGATTTTGCCCATAAAAGCATCAATTAGCGTCCATTATTGAAATCTCAGTATCGAGTGCTATTTTGTTGAAGTTACTACACTAAATCAATTTGTGTGAAAACGTTTAATATTGTAATATTAGTGCGGATGGCTTAAAAATCAAAAAGCATTTTGTGTTTTCTACTAAGGCTGTTTTTCATAACTATTTTGGGGTTGGCTTTTAATCGAACCGGATGCTAATGAATACCAATATTTTACACTAGCTTCTGCCAGCAGCTTCACCCGCGTGTTTTTAATCCCAAATAATATTATACCCGAATGAAAAGTAGCCTATGTGCTATTCCAGACTATAATCTATCTCTGTGGCAAATTTAATCCAGATCTGTTCAGCCGTTTATTTATTTATTTATTTAAAACTTCATGCAACATACTGATACATAGGCAGACTTAATGCCTGAGGCATTCTCTACCAGTCAACCAAGAGTAGCTGGCTTGATTGAGTAACAAGCATCACATCCATCAAAACTTTCATATTTACAATATTAGTAAGATATAGTAACATGGAGCGACTGCCTCTACAACCCAGTAACTAACTACCCATTGGCGGAACTTGTGTCAGATTTTCTTTGGCTTTTGAAAACCATAATAAGTGTCAAATATCTACAATTAACAGCCGAGGTCAACGGTCTTACGTGCTTTCCAAGGCACGGAGGAGCTTTGGCAAGTATGCCATAGTCGGTCATTCTTTCATACGGAGTACGTTCAAAATAAAGAATGATATCAATTTCCCTCATCATTCTTTGTTTTCATACAGGACTACTTTCATACTTCTCACTAGGAGTTTCTTCCTGTATCGTGGATGCGTTTACAAACATATAAACTCACATACAAAACACCCAAAGCCGGAACAACTATCTGCAAGTCATACAAATATTTTGATTCGTGCGGGAATTGAACCCGCGACATGCAGCCAATTGCTCCACTACTGCGCCAACCGTGCGCCCATTTGAAATTTATGAGCGTCGAAAGTTCCATATTTCAACACTAATTTTAACGCATTTTTGGGCTAAAATAAATATCTATTATAAAATGTATATTAGATTTTTTTTTCTTATGGCATTAGAAGGAGGAAAAATGTAAAACAGTTACCATAATGGGATAGATTAGTAGTTCAAAAATGCTTTTATTTTGAACAGATACATTCAGTAGATTTTCATGATATCCATATTTCCAAAGGTCTGTTTATAAAATTTCGCGCACTCGTTTTCGTTCTAAATTATCATGCATTTATTATTTTTATACCATGAGCGTGTATTCGTACGCGCACTAGTTTCTTATTGCATTTTAACCCCGTCTACAAAGTAGTTCGTGCCACCGACTAGGGCACTCTCAACCTTGAACGTTGACATCATTATCATCATCATCATTTCAGCCGAAAGGCATCCACTGCGGAACATAGGCCTTCCTCAAGTATCACCACAAGTCGACATAAGGAGCTGTAATTAGTCTCGAGCTCATCTCCTGTTTCCTAACCTAAGTATTAATAACAATAATGGTGATATTTATTTTGCCTGGAGGCCTAATTGGTTATACTCTCGTACTCATTATATCTATCGCTAGAGATAGTTCTCTCAAGGTATACAGAAAGCGGTAATCCTGGAAAGTGGAATTCGATGTTCTTCCCTCTGTGGCCTTGACCGCTGCGTAGCATTGATCCTTACCAGATAAAGGTACAATTACATAATAGGGAATATTAAAAATAAATGTTCCTGCTGTATTCTCTTCGATCTTTAACTTGAAGTAACACATTAATTGTAGAGTAAATTAGGTAAAAGTATGTAAAGTGTATAAAATACTTAAATAAATAAGACTACAAACATATACATTTAACCAAAACTACTCACTAACTAAACCTACAAATATACTAAACTAAAATATGGCTTCGAAAAACTCCTCCACATCGTTGTCCACTGGTAATGTACCCAAAAGACTGGCAGCATAGCCACGTTGTATGGCAATGCTTATTGTTTTATCTTGTATTGTTTTATCTTCATAACAAACAACTTACGATTATCCTACTAATATTATAAATGTGTATGTTTGTGCTTCCATTACGTATAAACAGCTGAACGAATTTGTAGATTTATTTTCTCAGATAGTTCATAACCTGCATTAACACATAGGATTCTTTGGTTCCTTTGGAATAATTTTTGACAGTTAAAAGAGCGGAGCCGCAGGCGGCAGCTAGTCATACAATAAGTTTGGATATTATCGATAAATATGCATGACTAGCTTTTCCTCACGGCTTCGCTCCCGTGGCACACCCCACAGGACACGTTTTCGGAACAAAAAAATAGCCTATGTACTCAAGAATAATGTAGCTTTCTGCTGGTGAAAGTATTACTAAAATCGGTTAACAAATTTTTGAATGTATCCATTACAAACAAACAAATCTTTACTATTTATAATATTAGTCTAGACAAATTTTGATACGCTAAATGAATTTTGAACTGCGTAACCTGAGCATACCTTCTTAAAAACTAATTAATTGATTTCGTTGCAGGTTGCCTTAATATTCGGTGTTATTGGTGCGTGTAGAGGACAAGAGCTTCATAATATTACAACAAAGGATTAAGAAATCCGAAATGCCTTTGTCGCCGACATTTACATAAGAAGAAAACGAAAGTATCTACTAAAGAAGTGGCAACCACCAATGTAACACAAACTGTGAAATTGCCATCCAAACGAATCTAATATCACTTTGTAAATAGTACGTTCATCAATTGTTTTAATAATTAATCGATATAAGCAATACATGTTTGATTTTTCCTCGCAAATATGTTGAAAAATGATGAATGTGAGTTTGCCGGTTTGTTAACTTTTTACAGCTGAATGGATTATTATGGAACTTAGCACACGAGTAAACCTAGTCCTAGATTAGAAATAAGGGATACTATTTAAACCAGGCATATATTTTCCGACAAGTTAGTGATTTATATAACCGCAATGATAAATAATTAGGTATGTAATCATATAGGTACATAAAATTTACCACGTATTTGAAAACAGAACTTCACAAAAGCAACTTAACTATGAACATATAGTTACTTTACATTTAGTTACTTATTTAGGACAAGGCGTAATAACAGAACAATTTAAAGTTTAATTCGCCGTAACAAGACCGAGTACGCTCGAGTAGACGCTTTGATGACTCCCGCGGTACCACATCTAGACTAATCGATTTAGATGTTAGGGTTATGTGGCGTATATGTAGATATACGAGTATGTACCATTTGGTATACATGGTTATTTATATTAAGTGCTAACTTTTGCTCGTGGCTTTGCTCAAATTAATTAAAGGTGCCCTGTTCTGTCCTTTTCTGTCATTAGAAGAAATTTTAATGACCTTTCGTTGGTATAGGTAATAACTACATACTCAGTAAAATTCGTATACGTAATAAACAAGCAACGTAGCTAGAGCGTAGAGCAGAGGTGGTATCGGTCGCGACTTACAAGTTGTAGGTCGTGGGTTCGAGCCCAGGCAGGCGCTTTACTTTGTGTAATTTTTAAGCTATTGCATAGCTTCTATCGCGGGCCTTGAGCGCGGGGACCGAATCCAGAAATTCCGTAACGAAAAAAAACCTCACGCTCCCCACTCCGACGGGCAAGGAGGTGTGGCTTGAAGGCCGTGCATCGTCTAATGTCGTTTCAGTTCGGCAGTCTTCGACACGGCGTTGTGTGCGATTAGACGTATTGTACGAACTCTCTCTATTATTATTTTTTGTTAAGTTTTTTAACTACTCAGCTCTTAGGCTGGTTTAAACTACATTTACGGGCCAAAACCAAGTAAATGCAGCCAGTGGCGGCTGGTGGACCATATAAGCAGTAGTGCACTTTACCAGCTCACCACGGTATCGAATGTGAAATCGGTAAAAATTCACAGAGGCCTATGTAAATCGGAAAACCATCTCGCTAGCGACTTCTAATTCGACGCCAACGCCATCTAGTTACGTCGTTGTACAACTTGACCAAAAATTTAAAATTTTGTTGACCTGATGGGTGACTATTGATCATTAACAAGTTGTATTATAAATAACAACATTTCGTCTATACTAGGTATTTTTATATTTTATAAATTAAATCGATACGCCGATTTTTTTTCGCAGCGGAATGTTTTATCACCTTTTTTTATTAAAATCTGGTATTGACTGAATAATATTTGTTTCAATGGTGAGCACAGAAAGTGCATTTAACCTGTCCTGAGACATGGTGTTTCTGAGAAACATTTTAATTCACTTTAGTGTCGAAAACTCACACATATTGTCCCACAACTCAGTAAGTATATAAAAAAAACAATAGAAATTAGAATATAGAAGTAACTAAAAGCCGCGATCAATTACAAAATTGCAAGCTGCGCACTGTGTCCAAAAAAAAGTAAACAAGCCCCGCGCCCGCCACATTTCCCACCCGCGTAATGTTCGTGAATTTCGTTCGTCTAACTTCGCCCGCTCTCGGTAATCTTCGGCTCGAAACTATCTCTGTCTCACGCGCCAGGCGTTTTCGCTCGTGTCTCATAGAAGTTGTATGAGCACTCGCCGTGCGCTGTAGTCTAGCGCACGGGGATTATTTTTTTATAGCAATATACGTCTTAATTACATAAGCAAAGAGCTTAAATTGGTTCGTCATAATTTCGTTATTATTGAATAGATCGTTTATCAGATATTATTAAACATTTATATCTTTTTTTCTAAACCTGTTAAAATCTGGCAGTTCAGCGCACGAGTGAACTTAAAGTACAGCCGCCTCTGAATGCAGCGTGTTGTGTGTTATGAGGAGGGTGTGTTTTGATGTGGACCTACTTCGTTTTCTTCTATTTGCAAAAACTTTCTAACTATACGACATGTATTTAAGATGGCAGCTTTTTGTAAAGTGATATAGAGGGTTTCTTTTAAACTTAGTAATTTTAAACTTTGAAGAAGGTGATTTGGGATAACGCCTGTTGTGGAGAGGACTATAGGCACAACATAAACTTTTTCTTGACGCCATATTCTAGTTACCTCATCCTTCAAGTCTGCGTATTTACTGATTTTTTCAGTTATTGTTTTCTGTATGTTATGTGTGTTGGGAACAGCGATATCTATTAGGTAGGTAACTTTATTTATTTTATCCTGCAGAGTGATATCCGGTCTATTGTAATGAATTGTCCTGTCAGTGAGAATGGCGCGGTCATAGTAGAGTTTATATGTGTCATTTTCTAATATGGTTTGTGGTGTATAATTATAATAAGGAGTGTTTGCGTCCTGTATAAGTGTGTATTTAACGGCTAGTTATTGATGAATTACGTTTGCCACTTGATTGTGTCTGTGTGTGTAGTCTGTCTGCGTAAGAGTTGTGCACGCCCCAGTTATGTGCTGGATCGTTTCTGGCTGTAAGTGGCACCTACGACATTTATCGTTTGTAGCTGAAGGATCCTTGATAATATATTTTCGGTAATTTTTAGTGTTAATTATTTGGTCTTGTATTGCAATTATAAATCCTTCAGTTTCAGGGAACAAACTACCTATCTTAAGCCATTTGTTTGACGCGACTTTATTTATATGGGATTGTTCCAAGTCGTGAGGATGTCGGCCATGAAGTACTTTTTTCTTCCAGTCTTCCATTTTTTGTGTCTGTGGGTTAATGTTGGTGCTATCTAGTGGATCTGACTGTTCAATTAAGTTAAGTGGAGTGTAGTTGAAATCATTTAGGGCTATAGTTTTATGAATATTGCTGGTACGAGATTTTGAGTGAAAGAATGTTTTAAGTCTACAGATTTGTTTTCTCCACAGATGCTGGATATCTATTAGACCTCTCCCTCCGTTTTGTCTTTTGATCGTAAGTCTTTCTATTGCAGATTTAGGGTGTAAGTTGCTATGTTTTGTAAGTGTGGTCCGAATGGTTCGCTCTAATTGTTCTGTATCTGTTTTTGTCCATTTAATAACACCGAACGAATACGTTAATATGGGGATCGCAAATATATTTAGTGCTTTGATTTAATAATAGAAAAATTTGTTTTCTTATCGGTCACCACGCTCAAAAAGTGTAACTTGAATTAATATCAAAGAAAAAGCAATACTGGATGAATAAAAAAAAAATTAAAAAAAAATATAATTGCATAAGTTGATACAAAATGCTATGCAATAGCTTTACCGCGGCAGTCCCCGAGTGCCACACGTCTTTTTTTTTTCATCACCACTGCTCTCAAAACGGTGAAGGAAAACATCGTGAGGAAACCGGCATGTCCTAGAACCAAAAATTCGAAGACATGTGACATCCACCAACCCGCACTAGGCCCGCGTGGTGGATTACGGCCCATTCCCTCTCACAGAGAGGTGGTCTGTGTCCCAGCAGTGGGAACATTAATAGGCTGATGATGTGTGATGTGTACCAGCTAAAACCACAAAGTCTGGAAACATGAACAATTCAAGAATTCTTACCTGAAACAAAGGACTCTTCTTCTTCTTCCTGCCCTTGTCCCATGTTGCGCCAACACGTTTTCTTCTTCCATACCGTCCTGTCTCCCGTCACGCTATCACTGACTCCCTTTTCTACCACTCCTCACACAGTCCTTCCATCTTATCTTTGGCCTTCCTTTCCCTCTCCATCCATCTACATTTGTATTCTTAACTCTCAGCACTAAGGAAGTAATTTTATATTTTTTGCCCTTACAAGTGTTCAATAGAGTATGTAAAATCGTAGCTTCTGCTTCTGGAAAATCCCGTGCCTAGTATTTTAATTAAATTAACGCAAAATATTAACAAGCCCATAGTGTAATAATATTAAGATCTTCTAATTCAAAACAGGATAACCAGAAGAATTATGGTATTTCCCAAAATTTAAATTAATGTAACGAAAAAATACCGCATTTTTTAATTAAAACAGAAGGCTTCAACTCTTGAACGGATCTGCGTACCCAGTTAATTGTTTTTTTTTTGTTTTTGTTGATATTCAAAACGCTGGAAGCAAACTCAAGTATCTCCTTATTACTCCAAAGGCGAGTTTTGCATCTAAAAACATGATACTTGAACACAATCAGTAAAATTAGAGTGTACCGGGGTAAACTGTATTCATGTACCGGTGTGATGTTATGTTATGAAATGATATAAATAATAAACAGACTTGCAATTGCAGTAATATTAACTTTAAAACTTTCGCGTTTCATAATGGAAAACAATATAGGTATCACGGGAATTTAACGCGATGATTTAGATTATTTATTTACCAATTTAACCCGACGTTTCGACCGTGTTGCAACGATCGTGGTCCCGGGTAGACTGGTGTCTCGGTGTACTGGCTCCGTTGGGGCAGAAAATTCTTCCTCTACCCTCACATTTCTACACCCAACACTGACTGTGTCCTTATTCTGTAAGTTCACGGATTGCACAAAGCGATGCAATGAACATTTCGTTGCAACATGGTCGAAACGTCGGGTTAAATAGGAAAATAAATAATCTAAATCATCGCGTTAAATTCCCGTGATATATTGTTTTCCAATTGCAGTAATCCCGAGAGATTTGACGTCATTTATTGAAGAGTTCTGTTGTATATCTCCGAAGTTCTTCATCAGATCTTGGTCAAATTTAAATGGTATCACATGAGAAGCAACAGCTTTCAAATTAAAAAAGAATAATCAAAATCGGTTCACCTAGTATAACATTCTAAGATAACAAACACAAAAAAAACGGGTCTGGTTCGAGTCGGACTCGCGCACGAAGTGTTCCGTACCATTATCGCAAAAAATGGCAAAAAATCACTTTTGTTGTATGTTCCTACTTAAATATTGATTTTATTCTGTTTTTATTATTTTTTGTTATAGCGGCAACAGAAAAATATCATCTGTGATTATCTAGCTATCACAGTTCATGAGATACAGCCTGGTGAGAGACAGACAGACAGACGAACAGTGGAGTCTTAGTCATAGGGTCCCGTTTTTACGCTTTGGCGATATGCGTGAACAAACATACATACAATTATGAAATTTGGCACTCGTATTAAGAAACTCATACTGATTAACATAATTATGAAATTCCAACAATATTACATACATACATGTCGAATTGATAACCTCCTTTTTTTTGAAGTCGGTAAAAACCCAAAATCACATTGCCCGACTACTAAACAAACCTAGAACCTGATGCATAGCAGTAGCGCTTCCGACCCCTAGACCAACGAGGCAGTCTGGAATTATAAAAGATTTCTTTAAAATATGGGATCAGGAATGACGGACAGGAATCGTTATTTCGCTTGAGATTTCATTTGAAGAGTTGGTGAAGTTATTCGGAGCTGTCATGACTTTGTTAAGTGTCATTAGAACTCGGTTTGACAAGAACTAATTGGAAAGATAACGGAGAACGGTGATTGGGAGGAGGTAGATGTAAAGTGGAGAGCCGGCAAAGCCTTATAAAATCTCAGTAATCATGCACTGTGAGAATTCAAAAAGATACTACAAAAATAAAACACGCACAAAATCAGAAAGGCATTAACGTATATTTCGATACAGTAGTGTATCGTCATCTTTTCTTGAACAAATTATATAACAGCATCTTGTACAGAACAAAATAATGTTCAAAATTAAGATTATCAGCAAAAACACCAATATGCCACACTATTTTTCTCAGTCGTGTTCATGAGAATGATAAATGTAGGTGCATAATATTCTCTTTTTAACTTGCTTCAACATAAAAAGTATTTAAAATTAAAAAGTATTAAAAATAAAACGTATCTCAGCTCTAGAGAACTGTAGAGAAATCTATCTGTATCAAGATTAAGAACTCGATACTATTGTATCATTAATTAAAATAATGAGGACACACTTACAGAAAATAATTTGTTTACGGAGGAAAAAACTCCGTGTAACAGTAAACCTTAAATTAATTAAAACAAGACTGAATTAAAGAATTTCCAATAAGGAAAAAATAATGCAAAGAATTTTTGCAAACACTAATTATTTGTTTTGAACTCCGTCATTATGTTTTCAGTTATAGGATAAAGTTTTAAATGGTAGTTGAAGATTTCCCTCGAGTCAGATACAAAAGGTACCTTCTGAGAAAAATCTTACAAGTTTTATAATTTTTGAAAGTGTTTCCAACTTTTTCTCGAGAATTCTTCGCGTGTTTGGCTCGAAACTAGTCTTTGGTAGATTTTGGGACGTCAGGCGTATCGAACCTTTGGCAGAACTTGAAAGAAAATTAAGTTACCCTTCTATCCTTTCCAGGAAAAAGAATCTCGTAAAAACTGCTACTCTCCATTCGTTCATTATACATATCTATTAAGTATTTAATGCATGAGAAAAAAACTAAAATAAACTCTACTTTAAATTAATATGCTGCTATTCATACCAGGAGAAATGCGAGCACATAGCTAGTCATTACTGTGCTTGGCAAATGGAGAGTTTTCACTAACTTTTAATTTTGCAGCTAGGTACACTTTATTTTCTGTTTATATTGCATCTGGTTTTTAGTTTTATTCTGCAGTTACTAACAGCTGTTATAATTAAGCATCATTCAAGAGCCTATAAATAACCCTACCCTATCTTCACTTTGTGATCTCAGTCTCATTAATAAACCTACTTTCAATAACAATATGTAAAGATAAAACTCCCATAATAATTATAAACAACAATATGATTAAATCCTTCTATAACATGTTTATGTTACAAACTTCACGAAGTTCATTAAATTTACCGCAAATACAAAATTCTGTTGAATAAAGTCTTCTAAAGACGTCTTAAGATCTTTACGAGACTTTGAATGGACGTACTCCCATCGAGAATTCAAAAGACTTTCTCTTACAATATATAGCAGGCTTGTTATAGATATTTTTATTATAAAACCATCATACTTATAAACGTCAAGCTCTATTAAACAATATTTGCGTACCTTCTTACTCTGATTTTGCTGCTCGAGAATTTTTGATCCCGAAATATTCTTCATTTTTTAGCGATTGGCGATGCTTAACATCAAGAGTGAAATACTCGATATCACGTTGCTTCCTTTCATCTTTACTCTTTTATATATCGTATATGGTAACTAGTTACCGTTCCAGTCTTTGTTCGCCATACAAATTGTAATGACCTTTGACCCAGGTGCTGTTACGGAAAACCTTTTCTTAATGAATGCCTACATTTTAACCTCTCTGACCTTAGTTTTACGAGTTTATAGTCAGTCGTGTTTAGTATCGTATCTTATTCTGTTGCAGGATTATTAGTTTTACCTATGACAGAGATTTCGTTTTGTTTTTAATATTTTTTGCGTGTTTTTTCACATTTGTGATTCACAATAGCATTTTTCGTCACATTATTTTCTTGTGGTAACTAGTTTTTATATAACCAATGTCGACTCCAATAATAAACAAACTGAGAAACTTCAGCAATGAAGACGTAGTTAACTTTAGCAGCAGTAAAATTTACCACTACAGTTCTAATCTACTTCCCTGATTCATGCTCTAACTTTTTATTAAGTCCGTGTTCAGCCATAACGTTTTAGTAGCCTTATTAATATTCAATTACGAAAGATGCGGCAGCGTTTTAGCTTGTATGCCAGAGTAGCGATGTACCTAAATGAAACGCTTCTTCTCGTCTTCAGAATATGCAAGAGCATATTTTGCTTCGTTGCCTTTAATTAAGTTAATCTTATGTAATACTATTTTGTTGAGAATATTTGCTGTCTTGATTAAGGTAGCTGTCATATTTTGAACGACGCTGCATATTATCAAGTTAAAATCTGTACCCTTTGGTGAGATGTTCAATCGTTAAAGTGTCGCGACTAGCATTTAATTAGTTGCTCAGATAGTTGCAGCGTTTTCAATTAAAGCCTTTTTGCAGGTCTCGGAGCCTTTTGCAAATTGTTAGCAGCTGGTAATAGCGTCTTATTGAAACTCACAAGCTGTGTCTTTCTTTGGTATCTGTTATCTCGGTGATAAATATCGTAATATATATTATATTTATTTAATTTATAAATTAACTGATTTCCATCTGAAGTTACATTATATACGGTTTATAGTTGAGGGTTATTTTAAATTAAAATTCCAACAGGAATGGCCTGAATGAATTCCTTGCGTGAATCGATATCGTGCGTCCCTGTTTTATTCATTCTCTTCACCAGTAGACGTATTGCATGCAAATCGAGGCGTGCACGGAAGCGTTGACGAACCTTCTAGTGTGAATCCGGCTTTATTTTCTTTATACCAATGTAAATTACCTATTCGTGATTTTTTTCTTTTGTGATTCATATAATTGAGGACAATGAATGAAATGTTAAAGCTCAAGGAAAATAAAATGTGAATTTGGGGTAATTGTATAAATCGGATCGTGACCCCAGTAGGTATTCTTTATTTTTTGCTCAAGTATTTTAGGCGAAGAGGTTTATGTTTCGGCTACGGTATGACAGTAATTTATACAGGATAATAGAAGGTATGCCTTCTAACGGACAGAATAACTTAGGATGAAGTTAACAAGGTTGTTCTTTGTTACGGTAATTTTATATTGTTTTTGAGGATAACGGTAAATTACTGGAATTATGTAGGTAGATTTGAATTATGTTTACCTGTATAGAAATTTTTCAAAAGCGGTTATTATCAATCGCTTGTTTTTGGTATAAATAACAATTTTACTCATAACAAAAGCATACATCATCAGAACAAAAACATACCACCCGAAAAGGCCATAACACTGCATAAACACGAACTCTGATTGGATAAAGCAAAATGTTATTATTTAATCACAGCAAAGAAAACGTTGAATTGACTGCGCTGTCGTCGAACTATTTTTTTACTAAGAGCCAAAGAAAAGAAAAACCACGTTATTTTCCGTACCCAGTAAATTTGTGTTTTATAAAAGCGTCGAGAGCGCTAAGAAAAATATACCGAACGTATTGTCTAGCAGACATTATGGGAATATAAATCTTTGGCCCACGTCAGATACTGCGGACAGTGGGCTGTAACGGTTCGCCGCTGGAAAAAAACTATTTGAAAATGCTCGGTCCCGGATAAAATCTTTTAGCAACAATCAGATTTAGATTTTGATTAATACGAGTACGAAGATTGTATGCGTTAGGGTTTTCTTTGTGATACAAAGAGTGAAGTGTGCTTATATTTTTATTGAGTCTTTTTGTTGGTTTGATTGATTTTGTTTCCGATTGATATAAAGTTTGCAAATTTTGTTTGAGTTTTTACTTTCCTAACTTATGTATATAATACGGATATATACGTAACTTGGATACGTTTTAGGTCACTTTACGTACGATTTAGTTCAGCAACACTGTTAAAATGCAATTTATTTATGTTTAATGAACATTAATTTGATACCTCAACCCTCGTTGAACACCACGCGAGTCTAGGAAATAATTGTACAGTCTAGCTAATTACATGCTGTCTAGAAAGCAACGTAATATCAGTTTGATAATGCCTTCAGTTCAACGCCCTCACAAAAATAGGTACTATTTATTTTCATTGAAATTCATCTTGTATTTGAAGTAAATACGGGTAAAATGTCGGGACCCGATATCCGTTAAATAATCAGTGGCACGCAGTCCACGTGACCGGCCCTTTATCTATCCAGTGAGAGATTTATAACTGAGGCGTTACCACGTTTATCTTAATCTTAGCAGGGACTTTATATCTCTATCAACGGAACTGCTATCTTGCAGAAAACCCAACTCAGCTACCATTTGTACACAATTTACTGATGTGTTTTTGACCAATTTTTTTAACACGAGCTCCATTGTGCGTGTGATTATATTTGGCATATTTTTGGGAGTGCGAAGCGTACCCGTCCATTTTTGATAAATAAGCTTGTTAGTAGTTTCATCGTTATAGTCCAACCGAGACCCTTAACTTTTTCATTTATATTTCAGTAAAGTGATACACGTGAAAAAATAAAAGCAAAATGTTTGCGAAAAAATGTTGCGGATTTTTTTACATTTTGTACTAGTGAGAGAATTTTAGAGAGTGAAATTTTAATTTATCTTGGGAAATATTTGTTGTGCACCTGAGATTGAGTTTGGGTAGAATACATTAACATAAAATTAAAACAAATTAAAAAGTTGTACAGAGTGTTCACTCATCCGCTAAAATCAATAGGCAGCGTAAAAAAAGCGCTTAAAAGAAACACATTAGGTGTCCTTTTCACGGAGTTCTAAACAATAATTTCTGGTTCAACTGGCCAGATAAATCTGTTGTAGAGTGAAAACAATGGACGGGCGGCGACTCGAAACCTCCGCTGATTTATTTCTTTAATATAGCCCGTATTAAATTTATAGCAGCTGGTTTATCTATATTTTAAAATCTAATTAGGAATTCAAATTTCAGTCGGATTGCTTGATTGGCGACGTAAATTTTGTGCTTTTATTGTCTACAATTTGACGTTTTAATTTTGATATCAAACTGGCTCTTAAATTGGATTAAGTGATTGAAGTTATAGCCAGGGCTCACGGTTTACCGAAAATGTTTTGTTTGAAAATATCGTCGTTGATCAAAACGTCAGTTTAGCTGTCAATCGTTGTCTGTATATTTCAGCTCAGTCCAGGGCTACTGTTATTCGAAAAAAATCAATAGCATGTATTTTCTTCATTGGTGAACCAAATGCTGATTGCTACGAATAACTTATCGTTTCACGGATGCACTTATGCGATTTGGCACTCACCCAGCTATGTAAAAGAGACTCTAATTGTAAACTACCTACATTTACACACTCGATTAGTTTCTGGGTAGGAATTAACTATCCAACTACACCCTAAATGCGAGCTTTAAAATAGCTCACGTATTTAGTTCAAACGTTTAAATAAATATTTATGGAGGTTAGTCTAACAGTTTTAAACTCTTTGAGTCACGAAATTGTAGTAACCAACTGTAGTCTAAGAAAACTAGAATTGATAGACTTTTGAAACTACTTCAATCATTTATTCTTTTCAGTTCATTTAACTTCAACCACAATTATTTCAATTTAAATACAATTTGTACAACTTTAACGCTGGCTTTAATGCGCTTGTTTGTATGTCTTAAATTAAGTGGCGCAAGGGTTAGAACTAGAGTACCCTTAATACAATTTATCTTAGTAACTTAGCAAGCGTGCTGGTTACTACGTTTATTTTTGTGCACTATTATAAGTATGGCTGTTGCAAATTAGCTTTTACGCAAGCATAAGCATCAGGCCATAATGTTCCCAAAGCTGGGATGCTGGCCTATACTTTGTGAGAATGAATGAGCTGTAATCTAGTGCAGGTTTGTAGATGTCACATAAGTCTTTAATTTTTTTATGTTTTTTTTATTTTTTATTTATTTAACGGTTGGCTTGCGTTGGATCACTACCTCGCCTGATGATAAGCGATGTGGTCGAAAGTGAACCTCGCATACCTAGAAGTTATCTATTCACTCTTGATTTAAAGACCCAAGGTTGTAGCTATCAGGAAACAAATACTCCGGCCGGGTATTCGACTTAGATGTACGCATAATGAAAGTGTTCGCAAAACGCTTTATGCGTACGGGTGGGATGTCCACCATGTACCGATGGTGCATTGCCGTGCGTCTTGTAGTCCCATGAAGAAAAGGGCCAATCAAATTTTTATGACATCCCGGTTTCCTCCAGTTATGCAAAAAATAAACATTACCACAGATAATATAATACTAGTATACAGATGCCTCATCCCATACAAAGAAACCGTGCCGAGACCTAACTAGCGTTTCTCATCTGATTATACCGATTATTTTTTGTAAATCGATCGCGTTCGGTTCCGTTCCACGGCAATAGATAGACCACCATCTATATCCGTGGAATGGAACTGAACGCGATCGATGTACAAAAAATAATCAGTATAATCAGTACAGTACGTCGGCATGGTCTCTTTGTATGGGATCAGTGGTGTCTCCACTGACATAACTAACATTTTGAACGTCAATATCAGTAAATTGTAACTTGACTCACAAAATACACCTTCATACTTACCCATAGTACTTACAACACAAGTATTACTTAGTCTGGTTTCCGCTAAGAGGTCTTCGAAAGTCATCGAAGCCCCAACAATAACGTATTGAGTTCCCTTATAACATTAGTGAACAAGTATGGCCTAAATCTACACGACCCCTACAATGACCCAATTCCTTCCGTTCTTATAACTTGAGGGTGCTGATAAGCTGCTGATAAAAATCCTCTCTATCTTCAGGCTGTTTAAGAAATGTAATAGGTTTGTCAATAGTGCGTAGGCAGTTTTGTGGGTAATTTTTATTACCTGTAGGTAAAAACGGTAACTAAATTTCTATATAACAGTGTTGCACGATTTTGAACGTTGCTTTGACGTCTCCACTCATATAGTGTTATTTGATTTGCTGTTGTAAATTATACTTTTTTTTTTAATTATTGATAGGCTCGTGCTTGACCACTATCTCACCTGATGGTAAGCAATGATAAGTGTGAGACAATGATGATAATGATGAACCACATCACTAATGTTAAAGAGGGATTGTGTTGGTATTTTTTTTATCACAATCAGAAGTTGGGCGTCGCGAAAAAGAAATATGTGTGTGGTCAGGGTGTAAGAAAAAGAGATCGAGCGGTATGAGTATATGCTTGCTCAGAGAAATATACACTGAGAGGATGGTAAAGATGTTAGAGAATATAACGCAAAAGTCTATTAAGTAGTATACCACAGCTGTAGGCTGTTTTGTGATTTAAACGAAGAAAATGCGACATTTTCCTTATCTTTATTTTTATATCTATTAAAACCGGGCATTTTCATAGCATTACACGTACATAAACCTAATACACCTAAAAACACCAGTAACAAAGTACCGTAAAACTGTTATTTTCACTTTAAAACTACAAAACGTGACTGGTCACCACACTATTTATACATTACAGGGACAATGTAAATTGATATAAATGTCTGAAAAGAATTTATCACCGCTACATTCTCGTCCAAAAGCCAAAACTACTAACCAGAACGACGTAGAATACAGCCATTTAGCCTTCCATTACCGCACACCAAACTCGAACGGTTAAACTTTATAGAAATTCAATTATGTCTTAGAATTTAACTCCGGGTTCTTCCCTTAGTTTCTCATAAATAAATAATTCAACATTAACAAAAGTCCCGCGGGCGCCTCCCGTCCTATACTGTTTCGTTTTAGGAGTAATTGACATGGCAAAAACTTTGCCAACTTGGTCGGAAGACAATGTAACATAAATGGCATTGTCGGCTACATGCGCTACTGACAGAAACAAACATAAAAAGGGGAAGTTTTGCTTTTTGTTAATTGTTGCAATTGTTTTGGGTTTTCGTTTATTGGGACAAATGTTTGAATACGTACGGTTGCAAGTGGAGAATCTTATATTATTGAAAAACGAAAAAAAATAAAGACAACAAGAAAGAAGAGAGGAAATATTAAATTACAGCTTCACAGAGCACCGTCGCTGACGCTCTACCACATGAGTAAATAAACAGAACAGAGATAAAGCTTCATACAACCGCGCGAATCGGTTGCACTACTACAAGCACGCGGACGCATGAGTGCGTGACCACTGACCGCTTGTCACGTACGCGGCGAGACTGGAAAAAACCGGTTTACTTTGGCACAGCCAGTGTACAATCTCAGCGTCTGTGCAACGCACTTTGTTTGTTTTGATGGTTGTTTATTGTACTGTGTGTATAAATAATACTAGAAAAAATATTATAATATACGTCCCATAAAACAGCTTATCTATTTACAGTTCATACAAATCCGTACGTACATACGAGTATGTTTTGATATCAAATACCTAATATATTTTAAAATAAACAATAATCTTCCTTATTCGACACTAAAATGATTGATATATGTTGAAACCAAGCTGAAACTAAAGCGATACAAACTTGTCGATGGATGGCGTTGTTAGGTAAGAGTGACGTTCCTAAATTGCGTTAAGGTTTTGTTACCGGGTTTGATAACAATATAATCGGCGCGCAGAATTGTACGATTCTACGGAAAGTAATGAGCCAATACCCAATAAGTCTTATGGCTGATTTCGGATTTGAGTATTTTGGAGTTAGGAACGTATCAAACCATACTTAAATGCCAAATGTTTTCAGGTTCTCAGGCTCAAGTAGAGATTGAGATATACTTAAATCAGAGATCGGGGGTTACAATTTTTGTGGAGGGTTGAAAAACCTGGTGTTCACCCTTATATCAACGATTAATGTTGCCACTACTAGGGTCTTTTCACTAGGCGAGGAAGTGGCTCGTAATCCACTACGAGAGCTAAAAGCTGGTTGGTCCCGTTGGTGGATATTTAAACGGTCAAAGAAAGAACCTTTTACGAATTTTGGCTCTTATAATACAGAATCTCCTAGCATAAGAGCCAGGGCAACACGGATTTGAATGCAATTCTGATTTTGATGATTTTCGTATTGTGGTATTTCTATTTCATTTTTATACCCATCGAGGTATGGAAGAAAAAAGAAATTGGGACCCCCAACATATGGCGCCCAAAAGCCGCCATGTTGGTATTTTTTAATGTCACTTATCTAGAACACGTTTCTTAATTATATAAATCCGTCTGGCGGTTAAAAAGAGATGAGATATTATAGAATATTACATACATACAAATACCCTGCCCTTGCAATCGGGTAAAAAATTTACAATGCGCAGTTATTTTAGGCTTTTAGGATAAAGTAACGTATTAGCTACTTGAAAAGCTCTACAAAAACAGGGTATGCAAACAATAGCCCACCGAACTAAGCCCCTAAACCCAGATCCAATATAATAGGATCGAATTTCAACATGTTTTATATTCAAAAAGAGAATTATAAAAGCACAGTGGTAAAATTCGACAATGCGTGGCCAAAAGCCAATAGGATTACTAGAGCCATAAAAAAGTGGATAAAAATGTACAAGTTTAACGTGTACAATTACGATAAGTCGCCTTGTAATCTCTATTAGCCTATGTTACGATGTATATTGGGCCTGAACACTCTTAAGCGGCTATAAGAAAGTTTTGTATCGCTCTTTCATTATGTGTAATGTTTCTTCTTAAGATTTTGGCCACGTAAAATATTTTCGGTACACTGTGGCTTCGTGGAATGGAGTTTATTATGGTTTATGTTGTAATTACCGAGATGTGACTGTAATCTTTGAAGGTCTTGGTTATGGTTAATATTTGAGTGGGAAATAATTACGTAGATTATTATTCAAGTAGGTATGGATGGTGTTTTTCTTATAAAAGATATTTTTTGTGACATTTTTTTGTGTTTTAAACAATCGATTGGTTATACAGTTTTTTGATTTATTTCCGTTGGAAACAAGCAGTGTATTTATCTGTGAGTATATAATTGATAAAATAAATGGTATTTTTTTTTTTCGTCGGACTGCTAGTTTGTCCAGAGGTATCCATTTAGATAGACTGTGCTATTTTTACCCGACTGGAAGGAAAGGTTTATGCTTTTCTCGCTTATCTTGTATGTATGTTTTCATGTATGTAATATTCTTTATAACCTCATATCTTGCAAACCACTTATCGTATTAACATTAGAAACGGGATATTTACCATGTTTAATGTTTTTTGTGAGTTCCCGATATTTTTAATGTTAGTGTTAGTGACCATGACAGTTTAAAAACTTATACTTATCGTATTTATATAATTAAGATATCGTTAGATACGTCTTGATCGCTCAAGTGTTCTTAGATAGGTGACATTAAAAAACAAAGGCGACGGATTTTGGGCGCCATATTGTGGGGGATGCATTTTTTTTCTTCCATACCGATCAAGTAAGATATCAAAATGAAAGGTTTTTAGAGGTGATTACATAAAGGTATACCACTTATATGATTAAGAGTAATCCGTAAAAAAATTACAACTAAAAAGCTTTAAATAAAAAAAGTTAATAAAATCAAAAATCCCGACAGCTTAAAAAGCGAACTAAAAAGATAAAAACAAGAAGAACATCATGCTGTGCAGTTGGAGGATACGGTATATGCGGTATATATGGTTCTGGTCAGCCAGCTCGTTATTGAAATTTTTGACGAGTTTGATACACATGATAAAATTGGAACCAACAATTTTAGGAAGAGTATAGCACGAAGTTGCCTGTTGGTATGAAATGTCGTCAACATTTTTGTATTCCTGCTTTTCTCTCGGTCTTTCCACCGGCTCGCTACGTAACCAACTCATTATTTTAACCTCCGGTTTTGGCCGAAACTGTTGTTCGTTTTCTGATAAAACGCACATAATTTATGCATTGGTGCATTTACAGAAATAGAGTATTTATTAAATAAAACACGTGACATCTTTTAGGTATACTGGTTACAAAAAATATAAGGGACCTTTCTGATGACGCAATACTTTGTGCTAATATTGCGTCGATATCCGATATCGTAGTAGTATTTTTTTAAACAAAATTCAATGCTATTTGACTGAAAATCGGTCAAATAGCATTGAATTACGTCCATGTGAACTTACTTGCGATTTCGCTTAAATAAATTGCTTATTGGTGTGATAAAAAAGTAAACCTTAAAGAAATAAGAAGAAGAACAAATTTAGCAGATAAACAATTAGCAAACTCAAATGGCAATGGGCAGGACATATGATGCGGAGCAAAGAAGGAATTTTTCAAGCGCTAAAAATGCTGCTGCGTTTAGTAAAATTTATTCGTAATCTGAATATACCAATTTTCCTAATTAGTTGCCCCAATTTAGCTTACGAATGCTTTAGCATATGTATGTTACTCCAGCGGTCATTTACCCGCCCTCTCGAGGATTACAACACGGGATTGATATATATAGGTACGTGTTTCGATACTGTTATGATTTATTACATAAGAGTAATATCAAGGTACTGCCTAATGTACCGCGAAAAGGAAATCCAAACTTCGAGTTCCCTTACTTCTAAGGGGGCTTTGATTTACACTGTTTACTCAATTGCGACAAAGTTAGAAAGTACCTGCTTGTGTAAAACGATGAATTTTAACCATATTTCTTTGGGTAAAAATATATAGACCTACTGTTTTTCGCTTTAAAGAAATTGGTTATATGATTATTTATTTTAAGCCTGGCCCAATTATAAGTTTACGTAATTAAAAGTAATCCATTTCGTTACCACCTAAAATAGTCACAATCAATTTAGTACTGAAAAAAGTGGAGCAAAAACTTTCTCAGTTTTGTTAACGTAGGTAATTAAACTTAAAACATAGAGGTACATTTTACAATCTAGATGAGGTATTTCAATTGAACCTACATCTGACTGGACATATTCATGGTAAGTTGACATGGCAATGGCGGTCATTGCCAAGAGCATTATGTAATAAATAATGTTAGGTGAGTCAATGGCCGCTATTGCCATGCGCAACAGCTATACTTAAAAATGCCTTTCTCAAACTGACCTTGTAAATCTCAAAGAACTCCGTTGATTAGTCTCTCATTGGTCAAATAGTATCAAATAATATCAATATCACACCATACCCAGAGAAATTTGAG
Source organism: Anorthoa munda (assembly GCA_945859665.1). Lineage (NCBI taxonomy): Eukaryota > Metazoa > Arthropoda > Insecta > Lepidoptera > Noctuidae > Anorthoa > Anorthoa munda. Next base: position 28,699,162 of record OX243902.1, on the reverse strand, counting down.
AGAGAGAAAGTTTACTCCTACCGTAAGATGAAGACCAAGCAACAGAGGTCACCGGTAACTTAATTATTAAAGCTGCACTATTTACTTGAACCTTTTTCACTAAGCTCCTCTAACTGAAGAGGTTTCATCTCAGCTTAAGTTAAGTTTTAATTCATAAAATACTTAAGATCGTGCTTGTTTACCCCAAAGGGTTAGGCAGAGATGTAACTATTTATTTATCGGAATGCCATCGCTGCATTATCATTTTATAAATATCACAGCATAATACAAAATTATTCTGAGATAGGAGCCTTTTTGTCCACGCAAAGGTATTTTTTAATTCTTAGGCTCGTATTCCGGATGCTCACACTCAACCCAAACTCAAAATTGGCCACACCTACCAATCAATCACAACTCTCGAGTTTGGCATATGATTTTTCAGCTTGACATATGTGTACTCAATAGAGCAAGAGCCCAGACGCCACAGACGTTACTAACTTCGTTCTACACAAAATGTGTGGTAGGTATTAAATGAAAATGAAAATTCAAGTTAGCAAGTATGAGTACGTTCCAAGTACATGCTAACACTGCTCAGTTCCACTAATTTTGTGTTAAAAGAGTTCGGTAACGTTTGGGGCGTCTTGGATCTTGGACTTGATCATGTTAATGTCAAAAGGAACAAGCCAACCAGGCATCAGAGCTGTCCATTGCCAGTTTGAGTTGAGATGAGCATGAACATGAGCATTTTGATTACCGGCCTTTGTTTTATTCATTTTATTATTTTATTAAACGAGTCGCAATTAAATATTTTTCTTTCTTTCTATTAGTAAATCCATGTTTCACTAGTTAAACATACCCCTTCCCCAAATGTCGCCACATTAACTGGTCCCCTGCATCTTGTATCCTATGGATTCCTACAACCTTAATCAGGTCATCAGGCCACCTAGAGAGGCCTTCCAATGCAGTGTCTCCGTTCAGGATATTCGCAGGAGGACCAAAGTAACTAACATGGACCAAAGAATTACGAAATTTAAGTGGTCACATTGCTTGCAGAATGGATGGTCGAAAAATTCTGAAGTGTCAAATGCGTTTTGCCATCAATCGGTCACAAATCCGGACTGCCACTAAGAAATCTGTACTGAAATAGTTATTTATGCTACAAGTGCGGAAGGTAGGTGATTTCCGATGAGTGGATAAATCGACACGAGTCAGAAATCATCTTACGTACGTGTATTTATTTATTTATTTATTTAATTCAGGGCAACCAACAAAGCATACACCAAAAAATACATGTTACAAGTACTCATATTTTTACATTTTATAGTGTAGCCTTAATTAAAGGCTGCCACGGCATGCATTAAACAACATACAACATTTTACTATGCATTGTACGAGGAAATAAAAAAAAATATCTGAACCAAGCAAAAAATAATAAAATGGTGGGCTTATTCAAGCGCGCTCAGCATGTCCACAGATTAACTAAAAGTTCCTCGGGCATATTCACTGCGCATGTGCTAATAGCTGTCACGTCATAACGCAAAAAGGCACGAGTAAAATATACGTTCTGCCAAACATATTTAATGAATATTTAAAATTAATAATTTATTGATCAAAATCTAAATCTAGAGTAATTAAAAACGCGTTTAATGAAGTATTAGTTTTATTTTACCTTTTATATGAATGATAATCTGTACTAAACTATTTTTTTAAAACTTTTCTCAAATAATAAAAACTCTATGCGTCGGGCTGACGTTGGAGTTAAAAATTAAAAAAATACAGAAAAGTAAAAAACACTAGTTAAAAAAAGTGTCACTTTCCGCACAGTTTGACTGCTTGGGAAACGCTCTTTTCGAGGACATGCATTGTAAAAAGTATTTTAACCCTAAAACGTAATCAACATGAATCCTTTCAACATTTACAACATCTCATTACCATAACCTTTGTATCCAAAGAAAAAAGCCATAAAAAGATAACATACCATATGGCCATTTTTACGACTAGAAATAGGCGCCTATTTTTATTCATTCCTTCTTTCTGTTCCCTTGGATAAGTGCCTCTATACAGCCGGAGTATAACTTTGTTTAGCCATAAAACATTGAGGGTCCGAATAATGTACGTATGTATGTAAACATAAATGGAACGTATACAAGGGAATATGAAAGAAATAAAATGCCTGAATAGACGAGGTATGAATAGTTTCATATTTCGCTTTATCTTCGATGGAATGGTAGACAGAAAGCCTGGTGTTGAGTTGTTTTATTTTCAGATACAGGTTTTTCTTAAGCTATAGGTATCCCTCAGTAGCTGATATTAAAATGAGAATCATGTTTAAACGGCTAGTTTTTATATGTTATATAAGACCATTTTCTTAATAATTTGATCCATGACAATTTTTAGTTTTATTAATTAGATTTATTCGAATAACAAAGTGTAATTAATTTGTAAGTTTATGTCTAACACAGACAAAAAAACGACAAAAAACCAAAACCACCGCGAGTATTTTAATAAAATCTCCACCACCTCAAAAACAGTTTAATCTATACTAATATTATAATTAGAAAATATTTGTGTTTTTTGTATTTTTGTATGTAACGAATAAACTTAAAAATACCCGAACGATTTCACAAATTCTTTCACCGTTGGGAAGCTACACTATCCCCGGGAGATAAAGGCTACTTTTTATCCCTGTATTTTCACGGGAACGGGAACTACGCGGGTGAAACCACGAGGCGTCCGCTAGTTATCAATATTTTGATCTAAGGCTTTGTTTTTAAAGTCATAGAATAATAAGAAAAGTACAAAAATCTACTAGATATACGGTCACGCGGATGTGAAGTGAGAGCGCGTTTTGTTCCGTCAAGGTTGGCGACTGTCGTAGTCTTAAACTAGAACTAGACACAATACACTTGGACCACCAAATTCTGGAACGAAAATTAATTTGACACGAATGAATGAAGGAATGTACAACTTTTTTTCGGCAGTAAAATTAAAGTTGCTCTTAAGTTCTGTCACGTTGATGATTGTTTCCAAAAACCAGTAGTTAATTAGATACAGTAGATACCTATTTATGATAACACACTAATAAGTTTTCGAGCTACTTACAACAGTATTTATTCTGAGACTTCTAATAACCCTCAAGGCTAAGGCCTAAAGCTTAGGCACCTTTTTGATCAACGAGTAGAATAACCTTTGAAACCTAAGATCTCAAAAGCCCAAGCAAGAAGTTAATAAAGCAATTCAGAGCACGTTAAACATTCTTTCTCATTACCAAAAGAGCACAAGCGCCTAACCTTATTAACTAGAGTACTTACTACCTTATACCGACGCCATATTTACTCAGTGGCCCCTCAACAAAATGTCTAACATTATCTTCCTCGACAACGTAACTAAATTTCCACTTGGCAAGGTGCTATAGACCAAACGTAATAAAGCTATTCACTACACTTAGTAGGTAATGAATTTTGACGCTACCGTGAAAACCAAGAGGTGTTTGCACGGCCAACGCTTCACATACACCTAGAATCTTCAACGTGAAACCAACTTTGACAAGACGTGTTAGAGCGTAATTTAGAATAGTGGTTTCTCTACTTGTTCGAGACTAACAGAATTTTGCCAATATATTAGCTCATCTCTCTGGCGTATGCTAATCAAGGTAGAAAAACATGGCGTTTATCAACGTTTTGTTATTTTGTGTGGGTGTATTATGTGACGGATAACAATTACCTTTTGTACCGGTTAGCGAGAGGGTATTGATCTTCCAATTTCAAACAATGTTACGTTATTTGGAATATAAGGAAAAAAGGTTTTTTCGTTTATATCAATAAATAGTATTACTATATATAGTTATTTATGCTACAAGTGCGGAAGGTAGATGATTCCCGATGAGTGGCATTTTTATTCACAAGCGAGCGAAGCGAGTGAGATAATAAATCGACGCGAGCGAAAAATGCGAACCGAAAATCGCTGCGTTTTGCCATCAATCGGTCACAAATTCGGACTGCCACTAAGAAATCTGTACTGAAATAGTTATTTATGCTACAAGTGCGGAAGGTAGGTGATTTCCGATGAGTGGATAAATCGACACGAGTCGGAAATCATCTTACGTACGTGCATAATACAACATTTTACTAAGCACTGTGCGAGGAAATAAAAATAAATATCTGATCCAAGCAAGTAATTAATAAAATAGCGGGCTTATTCAAGCGCGCTCAGCATATCCACAGATTAACTAATAGTTCCTCGGGCATATCTACTGGGCATGTGCCCATCTGATACCTCGTAACGCATAAAGGCACGAGCAAAATATACGTTCTTCAAAACATATTTAATGAATATTTAAAATTAATTTATTGATCAAATTAATCTAAATCTAGAGTAATTAAATAAAATCGCCTTTAATAAAGTATTAGTTATATTTTACCTTTTATATGAATCATAATCTGTACTTAACTAATTTGTAAAATAATTCTCAATTAATAAAAACTCTATGCGTCGGGCTGACGTTGGAGTCAAAAATTAAAAAAAACATACAGAAAAGTAAAAAGCACTAGTGAAAAAGGTGACACATTCCGCACAGTTTGGCTGCTTGGAAAAAGCTCTTTTCGAGGACATGCATTGTAAAAACATTATTAGGTCTTCTTTTATAGGATCGCATTAAACAATATGCCGGACACGGAAATATGACGAGCAGACTTAATTATGTTACAATTAATTGTCGCCAATTAAGGTACTGGTGTAACTAGAGACTGCATTATTATACAATGTTTCTAATTTGTTACTCATTTAATTTGGAGTAAGTTACCAACATGACAAGTTACCTAGCCTACCATTCATATAATATTTGATTGATACCTAATTAATTGTGGAAACGCTACTTCAATTTTGTTAAAATAAACATGATAATGGGTCTGTTTTAGCAACTTACTTGGAAGTTAGAATAGCCTCTCCTGGCTACCTCAAGCGGATCTAACAAAGTTATAAACTTTTAGTTCTAACTTCAGACCAATGACCTCGGCACACTTAATTGTAATTACATATTGACCAAAATAGTCGCCACAGCTCGAAATTAGACTATAAAGTCAACGCCTAAAATTATACCCACGGGGAGGTAAACCTGTTCATGATACTTATACCCGTTCACATTTACTCATAATAGTTTTAGTACTTACTAGGTTCATTCATTTATTTATAATCAAAGTTTTATGACGTAATAAGTCAGCTACAAATATTTAAATACAAGTAAATGACATCAAACACCTAATTTACTCATTAAGCCAAATCAGTCGCCACAGTTCGAAAAAAAAGACTATAACAAAAAAAAATATACTTGCGAAACCAAACACTTGAAAAATAACTTTCTTTTCGGAAGTCGGTGTTTTTTGTATCGTTTTTTATAACGACTTCCGAAAATAAATAATGTTTATATTTGTCTTTGTAGTGTTTTGTTTAGGAAGTCAGTTTTATTTTCTGTTTTTGGTTTTGGTACCTTATGCCAAAATACGCATTATTAAGGATAATTTAAAAACAACCCGTCAGATCTAAATCAAATTTAAATGGGACCACATGAGAAGTACAAGCTTTCAAATAAAAAGAATCATCAAAATTGGTTAATAATTAGCGGAGTAATTGCGTAACAAACATACAATCGAATTAAGAACCTCTTCCTTTTTGAAGTCAGTTGATAAAGTGAAGCCTAAAATTATACCCACGGGATCAAAACTGTTCCCCACTTGGTACTTATACCCGCTCACAGTAACTGTTACTCACAATATTTTTAGTATTAGGTTCATACATTTAGTTTACGACGTTCTCATGCATTACGTTTATTACTCGCGATTATCGTAACAACTACAATTTATTTTACTAGGCACACAGTTGATTGCGCTGCGTATTAGCGCAAAGCAAAAACATAAAACGTCCATTTGCACAGTTTTGTGCGGCTTTACTGGGTGATTTGATATTAAAGGACTTTTAGTAATGAATGTTGTGGGCAATGTTGGTGTATTAAATTATATTTGAGACGAGACCATAATTTAACTTAAAAATCTACGTAGTTTTTTGGAAAAGGCGAATTCGTTTTGCCCTAAATTTTGCTTCCGTGGAAACTACGTTTTTGGGGATGTAAAGTAGCCTGTACCACTTAGCTATAGTTTAGCTATCTCAATGAAGTATTATCGCAACAAAAGAATAAAGAAAGGATGAAAAAGATTTTATTTGCACCAGCTACGACGTATACCACAAAAAACCGGTCAAGTGCGAGGCGGACTCGCGCACGAAGGGCTCCGTACCGTTATCGCAAAAAACGGCAAAAAAATTGCGTTTCTTGTATGGGAGCCCCAATTAAATATTTATTTTATTCTGTTTTTAGTATTTTTTGTTATAGCGGCACCAGAAATATATCATCTGTGAAAATTTCAGCTGTCTATCTATCACGGTTCATGAGATACAGCCTGGTGACAGACGGACAGACAGACAGACAGACGGATCGCGGAGTCTTAGTAATAGGGTCCCGTTTTTACCCTTTGGGTACGGAACTCTAAAAAGGAAAATAAACTTATACAAATAGGAAAAACATGCGTCTCATCTGCGCTACAGGGCCATCGCTCAGCATAACGCTGGGTGTCAGATGATTACTATCAAAATTAACATTTTACAAACATCTAAACAAACAAAAAAGTTTACCTCCTACGATATTAATTTAGCTGTAAAAGTATGTATTGAAGAAACAAAACCTCGATCAAAAGGGTACTGAACTAATTTACTTCAATCGATTTAACTTTGCGTGGGACGTTAGGCAATCATTATAATTTTAAGATCAACACGTTAACGGAACAAAACGAATCTAATTATGTACCAATATTTGTTTCAACTACGCGATAGGGCTACGCCAACGTTCAGATTCTGCTACGCTATTTCGTTTACGCTACGAACGCTCGTAGCGTTCGTAGCGTAGGCCTTCCGTAGCATTCGTAGCAAACTTGCTACGAAAGATTTTAGGGATACTTTAGTTACGCCAGACAGACTTTTCTGAGTGTTTTAATTGCCTTATTAATGCTACACTAAATCTTCCTGCCCTTAGCCCTGATACTTAGGGTCGTTGCAACACGTTTTCTTCTTCCATACGGTTACAAACATAACCGTTATTATCAATACAACTAAATTAGTTTGAACAAACACTTTTTTTTACACGTCAATAAACTCAAATCTAGTTCAGTCTTGTAGAAAAACAACTAGTCACACAGGCCTCAACTAGTTGTCTAGGTCAGTTCGATAGCATGTAAGATAACATTTTACAAACATCTAAACAAACAGCCAATGTCATCTTCTAAATAAGTTTAGCTGTAAAAGTATGTACCTATTGACGAAACAAACATTTCGTTTAAGATGAAAAGGGTACTGAACTCATTTTCTTCAATCAATTTAAACTTTGCGTAGGACGTTAGGCAATCATTATAATTCAAAGATCTACATGTTAACGAAACGAAATGGATCAAATAATGTACCGAAATTTGTTTCTATTACGAGATAGGGCTACGCCTGTAAGCGTAGGGGCCTACGCTTTCGTAGCAAACGTGCTACGAATGCTACGATAGTGCTACGCCTGTAAGCGTAGGGGCCTGGGGCCTACGCTTTCGTAGCAAAAGTACTACGAATGGAAATAGGAATACTTTGGCTACGCTAGACAGACATTTTACTCATCTGAGTATTTACGATATTGCCTAAATATCATTACTAAAGTTTTTACATTTTAGCATGGTATTAGTAATAGCAACTTAGGGAACAGTACAAGTTTCATTACAATCGGTTCAGCAGTTTTCAAGATGTAGAACATACAACCGAATTACTTAACGATAAACAGCACGAATGTGTAGATTGAGTTATTGTGGGTATTTTATAAATCCTTTAGGTATCTTACTATAGAACTTACTTACTTTTTAGTGATGGAGTGCCAAAATTAAAGAGAGAAAATAAAAAAAAAACAAAAAAAAAACCGACTTCCAAAGCAAAATACTAAAAAGAGCAAAAATAACTTTCGTTTCGGAAGTCGGTGTCTTTGGTACCTCTTTTTTTGTCGTTTTGTGACACCGACTTCCGAAACGAAAGTTATCTTTGCTCTTTTGCTTTGGAAGTCGGTTAATTTTTTGTTAACTTGTTTTTCTTTTTCTTTTTTTTGACACATAGTTCGGCTTTGGCCATTGAAAGTAATTGTCAACTGAGAACTTGTGCATTATTCACCTCGGACCGAAACCAACGTCACACAATCGTAATTCAATACGATACTTTGTTATTGTTCGGTTTCCTGCGAAGAAATATACGAGAAATACTATTGACCGCTACACAACCAACTATTCAAATGCCAAAACGAAACAACTATTCATAAAAAGTTTTATGTTCTTTTTAGGGTTCCGTACCCAAAGGGTTAAAACGGGATCCTATTACTGAGACTTCGCGGTCCGTCTGTCTGTCTGTCTGTCTGTCACCAGGCTGTATCTCATGAACCGTGATAGCTACACAGTTGAAATTTTCACAGATGATGTATTTCTGTTGCCGCTATAACAACAAATACTAAAAACAGAATAAAATAAATATTTAAGTAGGGCTCCCATACAACAAACGTGATTTATTTTGCCGTCTTTTGCGATAATGGTCCGGAACGCGAGTCCGACTCGCACTTGGCCGGTTTTTTTTCTTTTTCTCTGTGTTGTTCTAATTTCTAATTTCAACCATTGCATCGTTTAACTGCCATGAATACCAATCTCTTCTCTAAATAAAAACATCACGTAAATAATAGTAAACTACCCTTTTAATTAACAAAAACATTACAACTCACTTTGTCTTTACAAACAATTTAAAACTGCCAGGATTTCTCAAAAAAATTAGTCCACGTTTTTCTTTTTAATTTTTCCTAAGAGCTGAGAGCTGTGTTACATTTTGACCAGCATCTTTATTACGCTCAGCGTATTCCGTAACAACTTCTTTACGAGTTGTCCGTTTATGTCGCGAAATTACGCGAGAGACCACGAAGTAAGCTCGAACGATGATAATGTTAGGTTTTATGATCCAACTACAGCGCTGTGGTAAAGCTGCTTAGTTTTGGGAGCTTTAATTTTGTGTATTACTTATTCTTGTAAGGAAAATTGCATAATGTTTTGTTGTTGCAAAGGGAATAGGTGCAGATTCGATTGGTATTACTTTGGCCATATATGATTTTTATGGCAATTGGAAGTACCTTTCAAACCTAAAAACAGATAAATAAATAAACTTTTTAACAAAAAAATAAACCGACTTCCACAAAAAGCTCTACAAAGTGAAAAATAACTTTCTTTTCCGAAGTCGGTGTCGAAACACGGAAAACAATAGGTACCAAAGACACCGACTTCGGAAAAGAAAGTTATTTTTCACATTGTAGTGCTTTTTCGGAAGTCGTAGTATTTCTTTTTGTTTAAAAGTATTACAAGCTTTTATATAACTTGCAATGTATGTATGTGTGTTCGGGTCAAATCTTGCATATACGTTTAATTTGGATGACAATGCATGCATAGCTAAGTGACGTTAATGTGAATCCAATATGGCGGACGATCTAAGATGGCGGACTAGTTATTTTTTGTTCACTCCCATGATAGAAAAGAAAAGAGCTTGTTTAAAAAAAAATATTTTATAATGATAATTTTATTTCTTTTGTGGCTAAAACTTGTCAAATTTCCATAAATCTAATCTAAACACATTTGGAAAGGCTTAAATTTTTTCTGGCTTCTAAAAATATCTTAGGGATTCATGTTGAAAGAAAAAATAAATTAGTGATTGGTTGATTCAGTTCCGAAAACCGTTCTTTATAAGGGCAAAATTGATGTAATTTCTGAAATATTACATTTCTATCTTTAGATATTATATATAATAATGATGTACTAACTTAAGCCAGCGGCTCTGCCCTCGTGAAAGTCGGACATTATCCCAAGATAACATACTTCCGGAATAAATATACCTTGTCCTAATCCAAGACGTGGTACCCACGCGGAAACTTTGAAAGAAAGAAAATAAAGAAAACACATTTATTTGACTCAAGCCAGAGCACATAACACAAACATTTTATTTTTTTCTTCTACTTATATTGTCCCACTGCTGGGCACAGGTCTCCCTCATAGTTTTCCACTCTTCCCCTTTATTTTCTTCTCCTTTCGATCTACCGTAAACGCCTCTAAGACGTCACGCCAGCGTTTCCTAGGCCTCCCACGGTGACTCCCCTGCGTGACGTTTTTGGCCCATCTATCGTTATGCATTCTGCATATATGACCCGCCCAATCCAAACAAAGAAAACTTCTTATTTATAATATTAAGTATATAACAGTATCATATAGACTGAAGTATGGCAGTCCTATAGTAATGGATGTGTCTGCATCATCCACAACAATAATTCACGAAACTATCTAAAACAAACTAAACAGATTATTCCATACACAATAACTCAGTATCTCCATTTTAGCTTCAGAGACAAACAATAGACCTACGACCAGTCTGGTACAGAATTCGCAGTGGCATTTGTAGGTAAACTCGTCCGTCGTGTGGTCGCTAACGAGCTTGCCCCACTACAAAGTTTCATCGGCCTTGTTATGGAATCTAGTGCACTCTATGTGGTCATGGTCAATGGGGAAAGTTAATTAATGTTGTTATTGCCTATTGATGCGTGTGAAATGTTAACTGAACTTGTTAATCCATCCTGTAGTATTATTATTTTGGTATGCGATATAGTATATTCAATTCGCTATTCGCATTGAATTCGAAAGTAACTCTGTCTGTCTTTTTGTTATTTTTAGAGTTTTAATGGGTGTACGGAGTTGAATGAAACTTGGCACACCGGTCGACCATGTCCTGGATATTCTGAATTATATCCCGTGAATATGTTCCCTTGGGATAGTTTGCGACTTTAACACGTTGCATTCGTAGGTAAACTTGCCCATCGTGTAGTCGCTAACGAGCTATGGCCACTACAAAGTTTCATCGGCCTTGTTATGGAATCTAGTGCACTCTATGTGGCTCTGGTCAATTGAGAGGGCTAATTATTATTGGTTTAGGATGGAGTGTAATTATTGCAGGCTGACATAATTTTGGGGCGAATTGAAAGTAAAAAAGGTCAGTTGAGTGATTCTTTTACGTAATCAGTGTTCTTAGATAAGACTTTTAATAAACTCTGTAGTTGAACAGTTTTAATAAACTGACAGTAGACTTTTAATAAACTCGGTAGTGGAACGAAATTTCTTCGAGACTACACCATTAATCCTACTACTATTATAAACTTGATAGTTTGTGCGGATGGATGGACGGATGTTTGTTACTCTTTCAGGCAAAAACGAATTGACAAATTTTGATGAAACTTTACAGAAATATAGCTTATACATCATACTGACACATAGGCAGTAAAGATAAAGACATTGGGGGAAGTACTAATATACCCGCGGAGCCGTGGGTGGCAGCTAGTATCTAATAAATCCCTTGGAACTCTGCAATAATGTAGCGTGTAGTTAAAGATCTCCTTTGGAGTTCCATTAAGGAAACTCCTCTTCTTCGGGTACCTTCTATAAACAAACTTCAATAAACTTACCCCTGTACAACAAAAGTTCACATTAGTAGTAGAGATGTCTACATCAATGATGAAATATTGCACATATTATATCAAACCTGTGCGGATTCAATTAGACACCCAGATGCACGCAATATTATTGTATAATATAATAATTTAGCGGACGTCTGTTTCACTCGCGTAGTTCCCGTTCCCGTGGGAAAACAGGGATAAAAAGTAGCCTGTCACCCGAGGATTTTCGGAAATCGGTCAAGCCGTTTCGAAGTCTATAAGGTACATACATACATACTTTCTCTTTTATATATATAAAAGATATATAGATAGATAAAGAAGAAGAAGATAGATAGATTATAAAACATAAGAGCTAGAAACATAATAACATGCCAAAACATTATGCAGCCCAAGCGTGAGCTTGGTATATTAGACAACCAATTTAATAAGAAAGGATTGCCGCGAATGATCAGTGCCGCGTCATGAACTCACTTCCGATTGTCCATTGTTGCGGCTTCAATATGTAATCAGCTGTCATTTGCACCGGTTAGTTTATCTCTGTGTATATCGCTGTATTCAGTTTACTACTTAAACAGTTTACTATTTAATACGTGTTGTGCTTGGCCAGCTTTTTACCCGACTGCCAAGGAGGGTAATGTTTTTATCAGTCTATGTATGTATGTATGTTTGTTCCTATGTGGCGTTCTAGAGACCAAACGCGTTGGCCGATTTTGATTATTTTTACGTCAATCGATTCGTCTTAACCCTGCGAATGTCACTGGCTACATAAAAATCGGAAAATAAAAAAATGGCGGCTTTTGGGCGCAATATTGTGGGCACCAATTTATTTTTGTTCCGAACCTGTGGGGTACCAAACGTATGGGGTTTATCAAAATAAAGGGTTTTAAGAGGTGATTTCAAAAATATATAACACTTATATGTTTAAATGTACCTAATTCTAAAAAAAATAACTGAAAAGTTATAAATAAGAAAAGTTCATTAAAAAATCAAAAAATCCGACTGCTTAAAAAGCGAACTAAAAAGACGTAAACTAGAAAAAAATCATGCTGTGCAGTCGGAGGATACATCTGGTTTTGGTCAGCCAGCTCGCGAACATGTCGTCTTTTTTTTATTTCGCTTTTTAAGCAGTCAATTATTTTTGTTTTTCTTTCAATATCTTTTTTATTATGAGATCAATAAATACAGTGAATACGTGGTGGCCCAGTGGGTAATCCTATCGTTAACTCGCCTCTCGTGCTTGAGGTCGTGAGTATATATCCAACAAGTACCAATGTGACAATTTCAAATTCATAATGTCCTAAGTTTTTATTTTTTGGGTTGGGAAGTCATCCAATGTCTTGTCTTCTGCCGCTCTGGGTGAAGCGGGAGGGCGCGTCAGACTTTTACTGACTAAAACCCTTCCTTCAGTTCCTTCAGTTGCTTGATCCAGGGCCGCGGTAACTCTCTTTCAAATTATCCGCGACCAATGTCCTGAGTCTATCTTCTCTCTAAGTTCAACTTGAAAATCGCTGACAACTTACTACTCAAATGCAAATGCAAATGTACCTACTATTTTTACAGTGTTTTATTTTTTCAGTGGGCAAGTTACAGGCAGGTATTCTTTTTTATATAGATTTTTACATTGCACTTTAACTGACTTTAGGAGCCCGCTCCTAGATATCTTACAGAATGATTTATTAAATAGAAAACATTACAAAAAAGTCAGTGCTTCTAAAAAGTAAATCCAAAATATTAAAATAAAATATTCAGGTCCCTAGAGATCTGCTCTAGCCATCAAACAGGAAAAAGTGTCCTTTGACCGCGTTTTCATTTAATAATGGTGCATTCAAAAATAAAATCTAGAAATATGAAAAAGACCTACAATCTCAAAGGGACAGAATTTTCTATTAATATTTCGTTGAAACCGCTAGCTTTTCACTCGTAAATCCATTAAACACGAACTTGACGTGATGAAAAATTACAAAAAGAATAGTTTATGTATTTATTTAAAGTAAATAATATCAAAAGTTAAAAGCTATAGTGGTTAACCCCGCTACTTAAGAGCTGTAAAGCGTTCAAACCCAAACAGGCACTTTTATTTGTGTACCTACCTTAATTAGGTGATTATCACTGTTCACTGTGCCAAAACTGTAAAGCAAAACATCCTGATGAAACTGGTATGTCCTAAAGCTAAAAACACACATACACACAAACATACATACATAGCATGATAAACACATTACCCTCCTTCGGCAGTCGAGTAAAAAAAATATTTCATTTTAAGTCAAACTCTCTCAAAAAGAGATGTGATGATGTGTGTGAAGTGCCCATGTATGTTGCAGCAGTCGAAACTTCATAGCTTTAGCTTTTATCCGCGGCTTCACCCGTGTGAGAAGTGTTTTATTATCCCAAGGAATTAATACATACCGAGTTTATCGCGATAAAAAGTATCCTATGCGGTAATCCAGGTTTTAATTATTTGTACACAAATCTGTTCCAACCGTTTTTACCCGACTGCGGGAGGGTAATGTTTTAGCGAGCGTATGTATGTATGTAGGTATTTCCGTTTCTATAGCACGCTCTACAGCCCAAACAGCTTGACGGATTATGATATATGAGGTGTCGTTGGATTCGTCTCAATTGTGAGAGTGACATATCTATAGTAATAATATTATAAAGAGGGAATATTTTATTGTTTGTTTGTACCGAATTGGCTCCGAAACTACTGGATCGATTTAAAATTTTTTTTCACCAATAGAAAGCTACGTTATTCCTGAGTAACATAGGCTATTTTAATCCCGAAAACGGGTCCTGTGGGGTGCCCCACGGGAGCGAAACAGCGGGGAACAGCTAGTTCTATATAATTTAAAAAATAGCGCCCTCCATAAAAAAGGGGGTGATCAATTTTCTTTTTTTCAGTTATCCTAACAATATGAGTATCAAATGTAAGCTACTAAATGGGCCATTCCAAAAATATATTGGCATGAATTCAAGATAAGCATAACTTTGATAGCAAAATAAATAATCTTTTACTACATAACTTATTTGGAGAACTCGTTCATTACTAAAACTAAAAATTCTGAAATAAAACAAATTATTATAAAAACAAAAAACCCGACTGCTAAAAATTTATTGCCGGCAAGCAGTCGTTTTTTTTTTGTTTTTGAGTGATTGAAACACAAACTGTCATTTAAGGCGCCGATTCCCTTGAGTAGCTGAAGTCGAATATATGTTATATTAGACCATTTTTTCAATAATTTGATCTGGCATCGCACCCTCCGGGTAGTAAGTAGTTTTGGTCCCTGTCTAAAGCGGTTGAAACCAATTTCTGTCGTCCCACTTTGCCTCCTATGCTGAAACCTGATGGGTCGCTGGCTCACTCTGCTATTGAGAAAGCAAATTTATTTGCATCTCTCTTTGCAAGTAATTCGCGTCTGGACGCTGGCTCTAAGCAACCACCTACTATACCTCATTGTGACTCTTCGATGCCGGAGATCGCAGTCCACACTAAAGAGGTTCGGAGAGTATTGTGCAGCCTAGACGTGAACAAGGCCAGCGGGCCTGATGGTATTCCAGCGAGAGTATTGAGGCAGTGTGCGCCTGAACTGTCTCCTGTGTTGACTCGCTTGTTCCGCCTCTCTCTTGTAAATAGAACGGTGCCGAAATCCTGGAAGCTTGCAAATGTACAACCAGTGCCCAAAAAGTAGTCGTTGACGGCTGCTCCTCTGACCTTATGGCTATTAATGCCGGAGTGCCTCAGGGGTCTGTTCTCTCTGCTACTCTTTTTCTGCTGCACATCAATGACCTACTTCTGCCTGGTATTGTTGGGTACGCAGATGATAGTACTGTTTCAGAGAGATACTTGTCCAGCGCAAAAACCACCGGGGATGAAGTTCGTTCCTTGAGAGAGGCTATGGTGGAGCGGACAGATTTGACCTTAAGCCTTGTCTCCCGGTAGGGTGATGATAATTTGGTCTGTTTTAACGCCACCAAAACACAGGCATGTCTTTTTACCGCAAAGAGAACTCAATTCATCCAAACGCCTACTTTTCGGGGTGCGTCTGTTCCTGTGACTGATCGGCTCGAGCTTCTTGGCATGGAGTTGACATCCAGTCTCAACTTCGGCGCCTCCATTGAGTACAAAGCCCAAATTGCGGCAAAAAAACTGGGCATCCTAAACAGAGTGAAGCGATACTTTACGCCTGGACAGCTTTTAACTTTTTACAAGGCGCAAGTCCGATCCTGCATGGAGTATTGCAGCCACCTCTGGGATGGCTCAGCTAAATATCAACTTGCCGCGCTTGACTCAGTAGAACGCAGAGCTAAGAGACTAATTGGCGACGTCAAACTGGTGGATGCGAAGCTTCAAAGCTTGGCTCATCGCCGTAAGGTTGCTTGTCGGTCTTCTATAGACTGTACTTCGGCGAGTGTGCTCATGAACTCCACGACCTCATCCCACCGGCCCCCTTCTACCATCGGACATCTAGACGCACTGCAAGTTATCATCCTCACCTCGTTGCCATTCCACCAATTAGCACCAAGCGCTTCCAAACATCCTTCATAATGCGCACAGCAAAAGAGTGGAACTCACTGCCTGCGTCTGTGTTTCCGAACGCATACAACCCGAATCTCTTCAAAGTTAGAGTGAACAGGCTTCTTCTGGGTAAGCTCACTCCATCTTCGACTCTGTCTCTGTCACCGACCTAGACTAGAGTCAAGAGCAAACCCATCATAAATAAAAAAATTAAAAAATTAAAAAGCAATTTTGAGTTTTATTCGTATATCACCGTGTAATTAATTTGTAAAGTTATGTCTAAAACGGACAAAAACACGACAATCACACTAAAACCGCGTATTTTAATTAAATCGACACCATCTCAAAGACAATTTCATTATCTACATTTTGATCTGAGCCTTTTATTTTTAAAGTCATAAAATAATAAGGAAAGTACAAAAAACTACAAAATTTTGGGTCGCGCGGGTGTGAAACGAGTGCGTGTTTTGTTTCCTCAATGTCGTTGGCGTTAGTCGTCATCTTAAATAAAATATTAGTAGGATATGTGTAAACCAAAAGTTACGTCACTCATTATTTTTTTTTAAACCCACTTTAAATTGACTGAAACAGGTCGGGTTAAATCACTTCAGATATTTTTTTTTAAACCAGGGTTTCACTAAAAAATCTGATCCTTTTCCCTTGAACACCTATAAAGTCTCACGGGGTTTTTTGTTATATTTTTTAAGCTTACTCGTGCAATTCTAGTGCGCTCAGGTGTTCAAAGACAAGTTTTCGCTCCAACAGTTTTGGGTCTCGTCGCCAAAAGGGTAGTTTTTATTGTTTTCATTAATTTTGTGAAAGGTAGAGTACGTCTCAGAGTTTTGGTGCTGCCTTTGTTCTTTTGTGAAATATTAGCAAATAAAAATCTGGATGGCATTTAACTGGAAAGAGCGTAGAATTATTTATCATTATTATTATTTTAATATGTTATATGAGACTCATACAGCTTAAAGGGGGGAGCGAAAAGAATAATTCCCTACCCCATCGAGTTGGGTATCGTTATTTAGAACTCGTTGAATAGATAAATGCTTTATTTTTTGTTTTAAAAAATATTGGAAAACAAAGGAATGAGAAGCCACCAAAGTCAGCTTTTTACAATATTTTGTTCCGAAGAATTTTATAACTTTCCGTTGACCTATGAACTTAAAATTTTATGATAATGTTTATTATAAAGTATATTTTACTAACAAATACCAATATATAGTGACAATTCTGATTTTTCTTTGAAATTTTTGGTTTTTCCTATTAAAACCAACTTGTTTTTGCGGTTTGGTACGGAACCCTAAATGTGCGAAGACCGCACGCACTTGGCCGGTTTTTTTAGTGGCCTACACTGTCTTACTCATAGGTAAAGGCCTCCCTCTGCTTCTTCCATCTTTTGCGATCCTCAACTTTTTCAATTATATTGGTTATTGATTTTATATACCAACATTTAATAACTAAATTTCTCATGAATTGGTTACTGATTTCGGTTTTCTTCGCACTAATTGATTGCCAGTATCTTAGCGACCAGTCTATAATACAATTTGAAACTCTTGAACCTAATTACCAGATAATTATAGGCAGCTTCTTAGTCAACTCCATCTTAACAGAGAATTCTTACAACTTGCTCATAGGAATTATGCAAAACTTCTGTTTATAGTCCAAGAGCTGCCGAGAACAATGTACAAGAGGTCAAGGACTTTTCTGGTTAGTTTTCAATTTCTTGTCGGGACTTTGTCGCGTTAATCTAGCTAAAGTGGGGCGGGATTTTTCTTCCGTTTTTATTTATTTCTCATCTCAGCTTTTATGGTATGCGGAAGAATTATAAAATGGCATTACGAAAACTATTTTGTAAAGTTTTCAGTGCTGCTTTTTTGAATAAAGAATAAGCTGGGCTGCATAGGGAATTATTCTCCTTGACCTATTAACAAAATTATATTATACCAGTGATAACAATATTATCAAAACATGAACATGTTTAGGTTTGGCTACATGATATTCCTGCAGTGATGTAAATTTCATAAATTAGGACTGAAATGTTATCGCTGATAGACTGTTTTTTTGTTAAGATCCCCTTGTGCGTTTATAACTGCTTAATTATTGTGATGTGTATGCTAATGAGCAGTGGTGGCTCAATGGTAACGGCCCCGACTTACGTATCGAAGGTTGTGCATTCAAACCCAGGCTTTCGCATTACTTTGTGTGAATTATCTTATCACCACTGCTCTAAAAACGGTGAAGGAAAACATCGTGAGAAAACAGGCATGTCCTAAACCAAAAATTCGTAATCATGAGACATCCCGCACTGCGCTCGCGTGGTGGATTATGGCCCATTCCCTCTCTCACAGAGAGGAGGTCTGTGTCTGAGGAGTGGGGACGTTAAAAACCTGATGATGATGATGTATGCTAATGTACTCGTAGATTTTTATTGTGCATCTTTCTATAGAAACAGACTAGGCTGTTTCTAGTTTCTAGTAATTTTTTTGTGGTTTCAATAAATTAGTTGCAAAACAGTATTAATGCAACCCTCAAATCGCCATGCCAATCGCTAAGCTCAAAGTATCGCATCTACTAAGGTTTTATTATATAGGAACTATAATATAATGTTTCATCGATAGCAAAGATTCAAACAATGCACTTAATCGAAGCTTTCGTATCAACAAAAATTCGACGTAAATATCAACAGAAATATGAAATTGTTCGCAAAGGAATTTATTTAGTTCGTTGCATCGAACAAAACTGCGTCAATGAAGTAATATGCATTGCAATATCGTAGTATTGTGGAAAAGTAATCGGAGTAATGAAACGCGTACAAACAACATTTTGCATAAGTACAGGTCTCTTGTTCGGAACGCAGAACGCTGCGGTATGCGGTGACAGACACATAATCCTCCTCACCCCGAAGCATACTGCGATGGAACAAAAGATTATAGACGTTTTCCTATGATTACGGTGTACGGCATCGCATACCGCAGTATTGCGCGTTCCGATCAAGAGACCAAAGTTTTAGCTCAACCCAACATAGTAGGTATAAATAATCCTGCTGTTTGATTAAAGTTTTTGTATAATTGCTCGTTGTGGTCCAGTTTTATTGGTGAAACATGTCACTAAACAAACTCCCAAACATAAATTCATTCATAGTCACACTATTCCAAAACCAGTATAGTTTTATTATTAGTTTACAATCCAAACAGTTGAAACCACAGAATGTATCCGGAAATGTTTTCCGCTAATAATCAACAATCCAAATGCAATGTTCGTCAGTAAACCAATTAAATTCAATGTGGTCACATGATTGTATTTTCATTAACATTTGAGAGATTAAACTAATATTATTAACAGGTATGCCTATTGGAATTCCTATTCGAATATCGTAGTGGTTGTACTACCACAATATTCGAATACCGAAGTATCGAGTACCGAAGCATAAGTACACTATGTTGAGTAGGCTTACAGTCTGAAAAACAATATACCACGGGTATTTAACGCGATGATTTAGAATATTTATTTACCTATTGAATTTTATTCAGTCTACCCGGGACCACGGTCGTTGCAACACGGACAAAACGTCGGGTTAAATAGGTAAATAAATATTCGAAATCATCGCGTTAATTACCCGTGGTATATTGTTTTTCAATTATGAAACGCGAAAGTTTTTCAGTTCGAAGGCTAACCAGATGTTCCAGTATTTTTCGAAGAGTGACTGGGGTTGTCTGACTTCCATTTCACAACTCAGCAGTAACTGTGTAACACGGGATACCATTCGTGAGATGGATCAGATTATCGACGACAGTCAAAGAAAAATGACAGCCAGGACGAGCTCCTCTAACCAACCAATACCCAGAAATCACGATTAAGGACACTTGATGAACAAGAGAACCGATCAATTTATAGAATGCGGAAGCAACTTGACTTGATTTGAGAGCAGTGGTGGCCCAGTGGTATCGGCCACGACTTACAAGTTGTAGGTCGTGGGTTCGAGCCCAGGCACGCTTTGTGTAAATTATTTCATGACCAATGCTCTCTAAACGGTGAAGGAAAACATCGTGAGGAAACCGGCATGTCCTAGAACCAATAATTCGAAGACATGTGACATCCACCAAACCCGCACTGGGTCCGCATGGTGGATTACGGCCCATTCCCTCTCACAGAGATGAAGCATGTATCCTAGCAGTGGGCTGATGATAAAGCAACTTGTTAGAAGACAGTCTATGTTTCCACAAGCCCTGTTTTCCGATGAAGCCCTCTACAGAAACACAAAACTGATTAACTATTTCTAGGAACCACAAATTTAATACAACACGATGTCTTGTTATATTCGTTTTAGTTTCCTCTGGTAGCCTCAGGTCATCCAAGTTTCCTCAGAACTATGGAACTACAATATTAGTTTCCTATCCCTTAAAAGCAGTTGTTCTACATTTTCCTTGAATTTGTTTGAGGTTTTTTATTGTGTTGAGATCTTTTGTTTCCAGTTCACTAGGCTTAAGATGAAATCGACGAATTAATATATTTGTTTCAGGATATTTACCATGTATATTTTGACATTGGTTGAGAGCTCGATATTTCGGCACCGTTACAAGCGTCATGATCACGAAACAAATATTAATTCTAATAATTGTGACCATGTCAGCTTAAAAACTTAAATCGACGAATGTTTTCTATCCGAGTGTCTATCTGTTCACTGGGTTGTATCATTTGAAAATACTGATAAATGTTATGCCAATAATTTTATTACTGACAAATAAAGATAGGGAGAGAAGTGGTGGCTCAGTGGCATTAGCCTTGACTTAGAAGTTGTAGGTCGTGAGTTCGAACCCAGGCAGGCGCTTTATTTTGTGTAAATTATTTCATCACCACTTCTCCCAAAAACGGTGAAGGAAAACATCGTGAGGAAACCGGCATTTTCTAGAACCAAACATTCGAAGACTTGTGACATCCACCAACCCGCACTGGGCTTGCGTGGTGGATTACGGCCCTCTCGCAGGGAGGAGGCCTGTGTCCCAGCAGTGAGAACATTAATAGGCTGATGATTATAATGAATAAAGATACCTACTCTAAACTAAAATACAAGCATGACAATACGCCTGTTTTTTTCCCGAGTGATTTAGGCAGTGGTGCACCTACGTTAATATCCCAATTTTGCCAGTAATGTAACGAATGTAACTAATTGTTATTATTAATTAATATTTTTAAATCATTGCTCTAAAAAGTAAAAGTTAACATTTGCCCGATATACCTATCTATAATCTACAAAAAAAAACAACTTTGTTTACATGAAAATATTAGATACTGAATACAATTATGTCACACAAAACGAAATAATTATCACATTATAATATGTCAAGGTTTCGAGAATCTGACCGTGTTACATGCAATGCCGTGTTGTTACACGATACATTACTTTGTACGTTTTGAAAATTTAAAAAACAATGTTTATAATAATGCTTTTTTATGTTGACTAAACCACATACAACTCAGAGCAGTGATGGCCCAGTGGTAACGGCTCCGACATATGAGATGTAAAGTCGTGAGTTCAAACCTAGGTACAGACAGGCGCTTTACTTTATTTGCTTCATTTCATCTCCGCTATTCTAAGAATAGTGGAGGAAAACAAAATGAGGTAATCGACATATTTTGGAACCGTCGATTCGAAAACATGTAACAATACTAATTCGCACTGGGCCGTGGCGTGGGAGATTACAGGCAGTGGACCCTTTCACAGGCAGTAAGGCCTCCGTCTGACTTTACTTTCACAAGGCTATTTTCAATTCTGTAGCAACTTATTTCATTTGACTTCCAATGCAAACCTTAATTTTAAGGAAGCCCTCCTTGCTTTACATTTTGCGATGAAAGCCAAAAAAGCTTCCTTAGCTGCGTGAGTCCGTCTGATGGCAACGCCGCCTCGGAGAGATGCGATCATTGGCGGGAGAAGCTCAAACCTCCTGACTACTTCATGGAGCCATCGGAGAGTCTCCCGCCTGGGCACGCGTTGCCATGGCCGACCTGGAAAACTCTTAATAGACTTCGCACGCAGGTCGGCCGCACCAAAGACAACCTCCACAGGTGGGGATTCTCGGATGGCTCCAACCTTCAGTGTTTGTGCGACGTCTCCCCGCAGACCATGGTCCACCTTTCATCCTGCGCGGCCTGCCCTGTCACCTGTGCATATGAAGACCTCAAAGCTGCGTCACCGGTTGGTGTTGCCGTGGCAGAATTCTGGGCCAAACATAAAATTTAGAGACTATTTTGTGCTATCAACACGCTAAGAAGATTATGCGATTAATGAAATACGAATGAAAAACTATAAACATTACTCAATCACTTACAAACAATATTGGCTCAATTAACAAACCACGTTCTATCTCATCGTTGAAACGAAATTATCTCCATAATAAAAGACAAATTACAATCCTATACAATATCCATTGAAAACACTAACCATTGTGCCGTGTTTCGAATATTAGGCTGCGTTTACATTGATAATAATGAGGGGTTCAAACCTAACGGGCCAATATTTCATGGAGTATTACCTTTACGGTTTAAGCAACAGATTTGGGCATATTGCACTATATTGACGTGGAATATATCGTCAGTGTAGGCGGTTAAAAGGGTGAACATGCCTATTAGCATAGCGGGAGGAACTTCAATGGAACTTAACGAGGTCAGTCCGTGAATAGGTGACCATTATTTTTCTAGACCTTGCTGAGTTCCGTAGTGCATATTCTCAGGGTGTATATGGAGGTTGAGCAAGGTTGACAATAATTCAATATATGTACCTAATTTAGTACTAATTTCAAGCAGTACTTATTACTCAAACAAAAGGAAGCTAGCGTATAAATTTACCCGGCCGGGGTTTGCACGCATTTATATTATCTACTGTCATGATTCTTGTTCTTAGTTTTTAAACATTCTGGCGAACACTTCAACCACGCACATATATTCACACAATTCTGTTTTATCGTATACTAGCAAACTTTTCACTTTGTTTATTTACAGAAATGTCTTACATAATTTACCATTTTTTTTTTCATATTGACAGCCGACGCGACGCCGACCACAGATAAACTAAACACGCGCTCTGTCGTTTGTCTACGGTTTTGACAAACGTTCATTGAGTCGTAGGGATTTTCGTCGTATATTTATATTATTTTACTTAGATATTTGTTCTATATGTTATACACATACATACTGTGACTCACCTTCTGTGTTTATTTATACTATTTTGTTATTATTTATTTTGTTCTATTTTATTTCTAAGTATGATCCGTTTCCGTAAATGTGTCCGTGGCATCAACAGTGGGCCCTATCAGAATATCAGCGCAGCGTTATTTTATTTTTAATATCGTTGCACATGCTGAGATAGGAGCCTTTTTGGTCTCGCACGGGTTTATTTATTTTTATTTTTTATTGTTGTTTGTGTTTTTCTTATCTTGTGTCTCCTGTGCGGGTCACACATAAACATTTTTTCTTTCTTTCTTTCTTCTTTCTAATTGCAGGCCACAAAATTTTCGTCATCTTTTTAGGCTCAAGCAATCGTTTTAAGCTAGGGCATGTAGGCAAATTGGTTACTTTCGTTTTTTTTTGGTCCAGAACTATTGGTTAAAATCTGAAATAATCATATCATTAAACTTAAAAATAAACTAGCGAAAATCGGTATACGGGGCATATATATATGACGTATATTCTTATCTCCAACTAATTAAAATTCTTAGTAAAACTAGCTGTGACCGCGGCTTTGCTCTCGTCAACAGCCTTACGTTACCCTTCTTACCTACCTGCCTACCCTACTTGCCTTGCCACCTACTCTACCTACCAATTTATTTTCTAATGTCATTCTTCCGCGGAGAATCTTAATATCGCCATTCAGAAAATGACGTCAAATGCACAATGCAATCTATCGAATATGGAGTTCTCTTATCGAATTTGTGATTTACTTCTTAATTTGTGATTAAATTCATCTCACTTTTGATATTTGATAAGTGAACGGTTTGCGAAGAAACAAAAACTGAGTAATACTTCAAGTTACACAATATATATGTATACAAGTTTCGTACAAACAGATAAACAGGCAAATTACAAACAGACGAAAAATCCAAAAATACCGAAAATGGGTTCTGTTGGTTATCCTTTAACACACAGGCTATATATATTTTTATTTTTTTTCAACAGGTTTATTATATTATTTATTTATTTTTTTATTTTTTTATTTGACTAGGTTCACCAACAATTGTTTACACTTAATTATAACAAAAAATACATGCTTATACTAATATTACAGTGCAACAATTAATTAGAGGCAAACACCACATTAACAATTATGAAAAAACTAAAAGCTAACTTACATAGTAATAAGCGCTAATTATTAATACAAGTGAGTGAGTACATAACATCGATCGCATTCATAAAAATGGCACACATTGGTAAAATGTATCAAAAACTGGTTACAAAAAATAAAGATTGGTAAAAATTATACAATTAATAAAATTAGTAAAAATTGGTAAAAATTATACAATTAATAAAATTTGTAAAAATTTGTAAAAATTGGTAAAAATAATACAATTAATAAAATTAGTAAAAATTGGTAAAAATAATACAATTAATAAAATTAGTAAAAATTGGTAAAAATAATACAATTAATTAAATTAGTAAAAATTGGTAAAAATTATTCAATTGATACAATCAATAAAATTGATTAAGCTAATAAAATTGATTAAGTTAATAAAATTGATTAAGTTAATAAAATTGATTAAGTTAATAAAATATAAAATATTGATACAATACCATTATAAATAGAAAGATTGAATTATTTTTTTTTTAATTTGATAAAATTTAATCAAAATTTAACTTGTGACAAATGTGGTAAAAATTAAAATAACAAGTTTAAGGGCTACTCGATAAACTCATGAGGATGGATTTCAGTCTAGCCAAAGAGTCAAAGTGAAGATCGACAATATCACCATAGCCATTTACTTCCTTACACATTCTTGCATAGGGCGAATTAGCTCCCAAAACGGTTCTCCTCGACGGCGGCCAAAGAGGTGTAATGGCACTACGCGGGATCCTAGCAGGAGCCCGAAAATTGAAAAGCGCAAGCAGACTAGGACTGTCTATTTTGTTCTTAATGATTTTGTAGGCAAATATCGCGTCAATCAGTTGCCTACGCCTTTCCAGGGACCTCATGTTAAAATGCTGTAACCTTTTGTTATAAGAACGTATTTTTTTGGCGATACCGTTAGAAAATGCAAGATGCCAAGCGAACCGCTTCTGGACACGTTCGAGACGCAGCGAATGTGAGGCGTAGTGAGGACGCCAAACCACACTGTTATATTCAAGAATGCTACGAATAAGACTATTATAAAGCATTATTTTTGTCCTATTATGACGAAACGACTTACAATTCCTTAGGACAAATCCTAACATTTTCGAAGCTCGTTTAATGATATTGTCTAGGTGTGGCGTAAAAGTTAACTTCTTATCAAAAATAACACCAAGGTCCTTTATGGTTTCTACTTCCTTAATATTGTCACCAGAAATGTAGTAACTACTGCGCAATGGGTTATTTTTTCTGGAAAATTTCACATGGTAGCATTTTTTTGCATTCAGATCCATTCTGTTATTATTACACCATTGAACGAGACGATTGAGATCACCTTGTAGGTATAAAGGATCTTCCTCATTCCTAATTATCCTAAAAAACTTCAAATCGTCAGCGAACATAAAAAAATCAGAATGTAGAAAACACTGGGGGAGATCATTTATGAAGTAAATAAACAAAATCGGGCCCAAGTGCGAACCCTGAGGAACACCGGAAGAAACACACTGAAGGGTCGATTCATAGCCGTTTACAACGACAAAGAAAAATCTATCCTTTAAATACGAGCCCAGCCACTCTAACAAAGATCCAGAGATGCCATAGGAGCGCAACTTAGCTATTAAGATTTTGTGGGATACTTTGTCAAAAGCCTTGCTGAAATCCGTATATATAACATCAGCTTGATGGCCTGCATCAACAGCTTTTATAAGAAGTTCTGTAAAGGGGACCAAATTAGTGCTAGTTGAACGGGTTTTAACAAATCCATGCTGGTGATCGCTTAAGTACATATTTAAGTGATCCTGTATATATGGACAGATCAATGACTCAAAAACTTTGGCGAATGAAGATAAAATTGAAATGGGCCTGTAATTAGCAACCACGTCAGTGTCTGCCGATTTGTGAATAGGAACCACTTTAGCAATTTTCCATTTTGAAGGAAATAAACCTGTTGTTAATGATTTGTTATAAACATCAACATTAAAGGGTAAACAAGCTCAGATGAACACACTGTGATGAAAACGGGAGGTATTCCATCCGGCCCCGCCCCTTTATTTGGATCTAGGCTTTTCAATTTCTTGGAAAGATGTTCAGGAGAAATAACTGGTGCAGTTAGGCACAAACTACTGTTCTCTATAGATAGCAAGAATTCTGATTCGTGGCCAACACCACCACTATCGTCGGGGCTATAAACGGATGAAAAATAATCGGCAAATAACTCGCATACTTTTGACCCGTCCGAAGTAGCCGTCGTTCCGTCTGTCATTGTTAATGGGTACGCACTTGAACCTCCTCGCTTTGCCTTCAGATAAGACCAAAATAATTGATGATTGATTAATTGATATTGCTGATGAAATCTTTAAACTTTTTCATTAAAGGATTTGCCATTACTAAACCCACTGATTGGTTAGAAGTCCCATCCATTTTTAACCGACTTTAAAAAGGAGGAGGTTCTCAATTCAACTGTATTTTTTATTTTATTTGTGTTACCTCAGAACTTTTTAATAGGTGAACCGATTTTGATGATTTTTTTTTTATTTAAAAACTAATGCTAAATCTGATCTTGTCAAGTAATTTTTGAGTTATTCTTAATAATTTTTGTATGTTTTTGACATAAGAGCCAAGCATCACTTTCCCAAATGTAAGCGTACTTTTATATCAAAATTTTCTTTTTAAGGTATGAAATTTGCTTTAGCCCCGCCTAATATCATCAATAATACTTGTAAATGGACAACAGGGTGTGTTGTGACTACGTATAAAGTAAGGCTCATTAATTTCTATGCGGCATGCGATGTAAGATGTTGGGTGAATAGGGGAAAGTTGGAATGTGGTGCAAACTATGTATTTGTTGGGTTTATATGGTAAATTATACTTTATTGATATATCTTGAGCTGAGGGGAACTTAAACTATTACAGATACTCGTAAATCACAAAAATATACACGGTTAAGTACCTATATACGACTTCACTTGAAATTCAAATTCATTTATTTAACATGCACAGTTATAACATGATCTAAATACAGTGTGGTAAGAAATTAAAACTAACAATGACCATATTAGCAACGGGTCCCAAACTAGGCACAGCCTGTGTTTTGGTGACCCAAACATTACACTTAGTTTTTATGTATACAAGTGCAGGACTTGTAATAATAATAATAAATAATAATAAAATGACCATGTCACGTTGTACTGGGATCGGTCTATCATCACTGATAGGACTATTATTGCCAATAAGCCGGATAACGAGATGTCACCATCCCGCATAACGAGAACCTCGTGAAAGCTGAGAAAGAGAAACAAATCAAGTATATCGACTTAGCACACTAGGTTGTCAACATGTGGAATGTGGACTCGGCGATCATTGTGCCGATTGTCGTTACGGCCAACGGCCTGATGGCCAAGAGCCTCGACGACCATCTGTCGAGGCTGTCATTGGGCGGTTGGATCAAGGGTCTGATACAGAAGGAAGTACTCCTCGATACGGCTCGCATTGTGAGGAGGTTCCTGTCTCTGGAGCTCTAACCACCGGTAGCTTGGACCCTGTTCCCGATACCGGTTGGCCTCTATTTTTTATATTTTAAATGTATTTTTTTTGTAAGTTATTTTATAAAAATATTTATAAAAAAGAAAAGAAATCAATAATAGGAAATAATTAATAATAATAAAATTTTATTGTTTCATAAAAAGTGTTACAATATTAAGCTGTGACACTGGATCCTGCACTACACACCTGCACATATATCAATAAGGGCAGTGCAGATAAACAGTTAAGGCGAGTAAGTCTGAAGTGTAAGTGAGGGTTCCACTAATGAGCTACCGCGTTGGCTGCAATATAAGAGTAAATAATGATCTTCCTAATTTACATGGTACCTAGTTATTTTGTGAATTCACGTTAAAACATTTTTGTCAATACAAATGATAAATTATTTTATTTCTGTAAGTTGGTTTGTACAAACACTTTTACATATCTACACTGAGAAGAAAGGCCGAAACAAACTCAGAGGTCACAGTCTCTTTTAAAGTCCAGACAAAATCTTGGTTAGATCATTTGAAGACCATGTAGACTGATGTCTGAAATAGTCTTTTGAGGAAAGAACCAGCCAGATTGAGTGGACCTGTCCAGTCAGAGCACGCATTTGTCAATAACCGTGCAGCTCAACTCAGAATTTAAGGAGCTCAACGTATTGACGAACAATACCAAAGAAAGGACATTCGGGTAGGCCGCATAAGTACTCAAACTGCCAGACCATGATTAAAAACTAACTGAGATAAATTAAAATTAAAATAAACAAAATAATGATCCACATAGTCTTCACATTCACAATAACTAAAATAAAATAATATAATACTTTAAAAAGTATTCTTAGTTCTTGTCATAGAATAATTCCTTTTAAGAAAATAAAAAAAATAAAAAAAAATAAAAATCTACATTCACGGAGCAAAATAAAAATAAAAAACTAAATTAATTGGAGCAGCTCAATCCCAAGCCTTTTTGTCCTCAACGTAATCTTTAAAGTTATAAAACGCTTTCTGGCACAACTTACGTTTAATGAATGATTTGAACCGTTTATAAGTATCGAACTTTCAGTTAGTTTATATTCAGAAATAAAGACAATGAAGTATTTTAAGGCTCTGGATGTTCTAAAAACAGGCTGGTACTTTAATGTTAACTTTAACGAAACTTTCAATATTTACCGGGAATATATTTCAATTAGTGCGAATTAACGAAATGTGAGGTTTTTGTGAATATTTGATTACTCTGGGGATTACAAAGACATTATATTTTCATTTTTTTGCGCAGTGGTTGAGCGATTGACTGTTGTGCTGCATGTAGCGGGTTCGATTCGCACATGGAACAAATATTTATATGACCTACAGATAGTTGTTCCGGCTCTGGCTCTGGTGTATGTGAATTTATATGTTTGTAAACGCACCCACGATACAGAAGAAATTAAAAAAAGAAAATACAAGTTTTTATTTAGTTTTACTTGTCCCGGTATCTGCTTGTGTGTAACAAAGCATTAACGTTAAATTTGACCGACTTTCCGGTGTTAAATTGAGCAAAAGTTTTGTATACACGGTTCATTCTTGAAAAAAAAAAATATGAAGGCATATTTAAAAAAAAAAAATATTATATATAAAAGCTTGATTCCAGATCTTGTTTCTAGGTGAACTTCACACCACATAAATATCTAGTAACATACAATATCATGTGAACTGACATCATGACACTAAGTTCGTTAATATTGTGTACTTCTAAGCTCTCACGTGTCCCACAAGACGCAGTGATGATATATTGCTGACAAGCTCGTGTTTATTACATCTGACATAAGCTGGTAGACGCTAATCTTACCACAAATAGACTAATCTATCACTAATGGGACATTTATCCTTAAAATTTGTAAAAGCAGCAAACAGCTTTTTAACCGACTTACCAAAAAGGAGGAGGATGTTCGACTTCTAGTATGTTTTTTTTTTTTAATTTATTTACACCGATATCTCCGTCATTTGGAAACCGATTTTGAAAATTCTTTTTTGTTTGAAAGAACTTGTTTCCAAATAGGTCCCATTTTAATTTGGTGAAGATCTGATGGAGGACTTCGAAGATACACAACAGAACTCTTCAATAAATAACGGCAAAGCTCTCGGGATTGCTGCAATCGCATGTCTGTTCATTTTTTATACCATTTCATAAGATAACATCACGCCAGTATGCTCTTAAGGGGTACGTAAATCTCTCATTTCACCGGTTATGTTCATGTTTCATGATATTCGGGTAATCTATGCTGGCGTTATAGGTACCTTACTAAACAATTTGCCTATTAAGTAGGTACAACTAAATGTGATAAATAAAAAACTTATTTGCAAAAAAATACTACCGACTTCCAAATAAATACTACATAGTGAAAAATAACTTTATTTTTTGAAGTCAGTGTCCACAACGCAAAAAATTGTTACATACGATAGATACCGACTTCAAAAATTAAAGTTATTTTTCACTTTGTAGTTTTTTATTTGGAAATCGGTAGTATTTTTTTGCAAAAAAGTTTTGGTTTATGCGTTTCTGTTACGCGAATCGATACAATGAGAAATAAGTGTATAAGGTTTAGTCTGAAAGTGGCAGTTTTTACTGAAAAGGTGTGGAAATCGGTTGTCATGGTAAGCATGTGATACAGATGAATGAAGTAATTTTTTGAGTAAAAATGTGGATGGATAAAAGACCAAAGATATTGATGGATTGTGTGTATGATGACATGGCCAGGAAGAGAGTGACGTAAATTAGAGATGAATGTGTTAACTATGAACCTGTCGTATTATCTCTTCACCATTTTTGGTTGTTTGGTAGAGAATTCAGAAGACTTTACATCCACTATGTATCTATAAGCATAAAGTCTACATAAATAGAACACGACATGCTAAATAGGGATAAGTACAAAATAATGATAATGATTGTACAAACGTGCTTGTAAATGTAAAAAACATATTGACATAATCGGGTTATCCTCATAAATTGCAAATCAACATACTTTATTTTAGCTAAACCATTATATTAAAGGTACTTTTGAATTGTCAAACAAAAGATGAATCGCAAGCATCGGTAGGTCTCTATGGAGAAGAATGTCCAAGAAACTCCACGGATACTCTTTTCCACCAGTTTTAATTACAAGTATTTTGTTACATCATTTTTGTTAAAACATAACATATATTTTGTGAGAATGATATAAAATGCCTGTACGTAAAAGCGTCTAGAGTATAACAAACAACCATAAAATACCAACCCGTTGACGAACATGACACATGGATTGGCACCACTCAGCTCAACCATCATGAAGGGAACCGAATGATCAACCACATTTGCCACCATTAGAGAGACATTTGAGAGAGCACGCACTTTTAACTGCCAGGGCATATTCAAATCAACGGTTGTCTTGTAGAGAATGCTAAAGGCATTAAATCCACTATGAACCTATAAGCATGAAGTCTAAATGAAAAAATGGAAGACGACATGCTAAATAGGGATGATGAACAATGATATTGATTGTGCAAATATGCTTGTAAAAGCAAAAAAAAACATTGACATAATCGAATTATCCTCAAAATTAGCCGATTTATTGCTCCGCGTAACTCACACCGTGGTCCCATTATGAAAACTGTTCTAATAAATAACTTGACCTAACATTAGGTCCTCATTAATTATTATTTATTACAAACGAGGGTAATTGTATTCACGTTGTAATATCGCGAGTGGAACGCGTGGGTGACGTTCAATTACCAGAGTTTGTATTGTGTAAACACTGGGGGAACATACTCGTAGGAATGATGAGAATATATGACAAGCTAATATTGTGATTTTTCGCTTCTTCTCAAATGCTCAGAGTCGTTGCTCGTCGAGTTGCTCTTGACTAGTCTAGGACAGAGGTGACAGAGACAAACTCGAAAGTTAGAGGGTTTCTATTGGGTAAGCTCACTCCAGCTTACCCAGAAGAAGCCCTCTAACTTTGAAGAGATTCGGGTTGAATGCGTTCGGAAACACAGACGCAAGCAGTGATAAAGTGGAACTGCAACGCACATAATTATTTTCAATTACTTTTGCGTTTTTATTTATAATCTAATACCAGTCTGGCCAAGGGTTATCGTGTTACCCAGTTACTGGGTTGCAGAGGTCAGATAGGCAGCCGCACCATTTAAAAAGCTGATACTCAGCTGAATCCAGTTAGACTGGCAGGTGAGTATCAGTTTTATGTTGGGGACATAGGAAAAGGATAGGCAGATTATTTATTGCAAAACTATACAAAAATGGTAAAATATCATGTTTTTGTAAAGACTACGTACTGCTTTATTATACAAGTAATAGTTAATGGCATGCAGAATTTTTATTGCCGGAAAATAAATGTTATTAGCCAACGTTATCAGTATACATGAATGCATGGCATTAAAGAGTAATCCATTGGCAAATAGATGCACCCGATTGAATGTTTTAAAAGCCCATTGCAGCACGCAAGCCAAGCCATAGTAGAAGCTAACTGGGTAAATAGAGCACATATTGAACAAAGGTGTTCGGTTTTTGATTCTCTTTAATAATAATAATGTTTAAAATTGGGCCCCAATTATTCGGCGATGATCTAGTTATTCAAAATAATCATTGTTTTGCCTCTATCCAGATTTATTTGGGGTTGGTGACATTTTTTTTTCCATACTTGCTTCTCTGTTATTAATAACTCAGCGGTCCTCCCCTTCAAGCCGGTATCAGTTATTGTTGAGCCTCACATTATAGCCTAAGCCCATTTATAACGGATCACACCTAGATTCTTTATCAAAGTTTCCCTTCCGTTAATATCTGCTTACGCATTTAAGAGGGGCCTTAGTACCAGCACTGGTAAAATTATAAGCCAATTTGCCATGACGGCTTATCAAAGGCTGGGATGGGAATGACCTTCAGATAAAGGTACTCGTAATTTAAATTCATTCATCTGGTATAATCGACCACGAAAAATTACCTGCCGTTCGTGAATCTTTATTAGTAAAATTATCACCACAATTACCTTTTTTTACTTACAATATCATATTCTTCTCTAAATCGTATATATCCCCTTCATGTACGCTTACCTACACCTAGTCAGTAAACCTTTGATCACAAATTCCTTTGCAAAATATGTAATGATTAGCACGAACATACATATCTACCTAAATACTCAATATTGGAACCCGCCATATATGCAATTACGACTTACCTTACAATTTATGATCACAGGTACATGATGTACAGACAGTTGCTATTTGAATTACAAACATACGCAATTTCGCTTCATTCTTGACGATACATTTTCCATTTCACCTTATATAAACGCCTGAAGCTTTCAATGATAAACATAGGCCTATTTCATATACGACTTCAAAGAAATTGTAAGAAGATATTGCTGAAAATGACAATTTGTTAAGACTATGTATCTGACTGAGCAGTGATGACCCAGTGGTAACAGTCACGACTTACAAGTTGTAGGTCATGAGTTCGAACCTGAGCAGGCGCTTTGATTTGTGTAAATTATTTCATCACTACTGCTCACAAAACAGTAAAGGAGAACATCGTGAGGAAACTGGCAAGTCTTAGAAAAAAAAATCGAGGAACTGTGAAATCCACCAACCCGCACAAGGCCCGCGTGGTGTACTACGGCTCTCTCTCACATAGAGGAGGCCTGTGTCCACCAGTGGGCATAATAAACAGGCTAATTAAGCTTATTAGATAGACTATTGCTCTATCATAACACTTACAACCCTACAGTACAATAATAATCAAAGTACAAGGCAAGGCTCTAAATCCGCCCTTGTACGTTTGGACATGAAGTCTAAATAATTTATCAATGCCAAAATGTACCTATGAATTCTGTGGACAAGGTACAACATCGTTTCATTTATTTTCGAAATTATATTTGTATCTAGTATGCCTACCTCCGAAGACGAGAAATCTATCCAATTTTGATTAGTCTATCTGCAGTCTATCAAATACCTATTGTGTCAAATTCTTCGATAGGTTGATGATATTTTGGACATATAATCACAACAGATAACATGAGATTTGAGATCTAGGTTATTGTTTAGATATTTGATCAAGGCTTTCAGTAAACAAGGCTAAAGGAAACTAATAGTTAATTAAGGAATAGTCTAATTGCTATTATTTTGACACAAATTTACATCATTTGTAAGAATCGTTACTTGTGTAGGATCTTAGCAACTAAACTTGCTGAGGAGCTAAATGAGGTTGCTAGAACTCTGTTTTCCCATGGAAAGACATGCGTGGTGTGTTGTGATTGAAATTCCCTATATTTTCACATTCGAATGTGTTAGTAGGTTGTATTATGTCACGCCAGGTCACATTTACAATGGCATTTTGACTAAAGGCCGCTTCAGACCGACAATATAGTTATTTCCTGTTCTGTAAGAGAAGTAACATCGCCCTGTAGAATTTGTACAATCTTGTATGATACTTACCATGACTATTCATATGATTATTAGATTTAAAACGCTCTCAAATCGGTGAAGGAAAACATCGTTACGGAAACCGGCATATCGTAACCAAAAAATCGAGACATGTGACATCCACCAACCCGCACCGGGCCCGCGTGTCCACCACGCGGGCCCAGTGCGGCCCATTCCCTCTCACAGAGAGGAGGCCTGTGTCCCAGCAGTGGGAACATTAATAGGCTGATGAAGTGATGTGTGTGTGATGCAAAATAATCGCATAGATTTTAAAAACATAGCTTTTAAATAGATAAATGAAATGCTAGATACTTATTAACCTTGCTGTGCTCAATATGGTGCTCCACCACAGTTATTAAAAAAAAATTGCAAACATTTTATAACACAAATACATTGACTAACAAATATGCTAATAATAGATCGAGAATTATTTCTTTTACTTATATTTGGCGCCTGTATGTTCATTACGGATGCAATAATTTTGATTTGATTTGTATACTTCGGCGTTTACACAAATTTGTAAGTACGGATTAATTATTTATTTATTATATACTTTATTGTATACTACATAAAAATTACAGGATAAACATTTATAAAGGTAAGTGTACAATGGGCTGTCTTATCGCACAATTTGCATTACCGTTTTGGTGCCTGTGATACAATAATTTTCATTAGTACAGTTTCATTATTACCAATGATTCTCTTTTTCTGTGACTTAACGTTAATACTGTCCTTACTTTCTGATCCTGTAAATGTGTTTTTTTTTCTGAATAAACGATTATTGATTATTATTATTGATTAGCTAGTACCTACTTACAATTTATTGGTAACGAACTGTAAGCGAAAACTGCACAACTGAACAATCATATTCAGTTTACGATATTCTCGGAACTGGACACAATAATATTCACACAAACTGATGAACAATGCAAAAACAACCAGAAACACACACGCAAACACAGATGTACCTAAATTAATAATTACTTCTACACATACACTATATCAAAAGCTTTCTCGTAACTCATAATATTCAGGTTAATCTAACATACTTTGAATGTCAACCAAGTACATAAAACGTACTTTATAAATATTTTATGAGAATTGTGGGATATTACCTAAATGAGAATTATTAGGGAATGACATTATAATTTTGTGAATAATTTCGGTATGGAAACAATGGAATCTGGCTTCGTTTGTATTATTCAGATTTTACTGGGAATTCTGTCTTGTTTGTATAGAAGACTGTTTATTGTTTTATTTACTGTATGTTTATCATTATTTTATGTTGGAAAGAAAAGAAGGAAAGTTGTTTAGACACAAATGCTTTGGAACAGTCTAATT
Organism: Anorthoa munda; assembly: GCA_945859665.1. Classification (NCBI taxonomy): domain Eukaryota; kingdom Metazoa; phylum Arthropoda; class Insecta; order Lepidoptera; family Noctuidae; genus Anorthoa; species Anorthoa munda. The sequence goes on along the minus strand of OX243902.1, from coordinate 28,663,451 downwards.
GATTTTCGAGGAAATGTTATGATTAAGAAAATAACATCATGTTTTATAAAAAGTTAAAAAGAAAGTAGAAATAATTAACTTTAGAAGTAATTTGGCATAGGTATCTTAAACTACGAGCTCAATTAAAAACATGTTTCCAAAAAAAGAAAATACTTTCTCCGAAATCTCACAAAAGTTATTAAAAATTCCGAATCAGATTCAAACCCTTTCGAAAAACTCATAATCGGCAAAATAGGCCATTTCAGTCGAGCGCAATATTCCAACTGATGAATGTCATAAAACAGCGAATCGGTTGTTTTTCCCGACTGTAAGAGTCAACTGAGAGGTTCACAATTGCTCGTTGAGGATGGATTCACAAGCTACATTGTGTTGCACAGTTCTGTTACCTGAGAGTTAATGATGGAAGATAATTCTTCGGTAGTGCAGTTGATCTGTGTGTAGACCTCGCGAATCTGTCTTTTTGATATTTTTGTCGATGCAGTTTCTGGATTTTTTCAAAATGGCGGGCGGTGCCATTTCCAAAAACTGGATCAACAAAAAATCCATATAATTGACGAACCTGCTCAAAAAAAATTCATGAGAATCGGTTGAGAAATGCGACCTGTAGAGGAGAACAGCGGGACATCCTGACATACGAAAGCATTTTTGTCCAAGCTGTAACAGAGATGCTTCGCATGCGCTTCGCGCTCGCTCGGTTAAAGATATATTAATTTTTTTAAATCTTTTTTGCATATTTCGTAATTTTGAATCGAAGAATTGTTTCAGAAGGAAAATGATATTGTAGTCAATGCAAATCTTCGAAATGCTGAAGCAAACATTGAATCAGATGAAATATACCATCATCTAACTGCTGGTATCCTTAAAAGTAATCTAGGACTTTGGATAAGAAGAAAGATTTTGTCTGTTAATGCATAAAGATATCGAGCATACTATAGGAAATATGGTGGTTGTCAATCTAGAGACAGTTTACAAAGTGGTTGATAGGACACCTAAGCATTTGAGTTGATAGGATACCACAGTATTGAACGTTTACCGTTTAAAATAATGATGATAGAAAAAGCTCAGAAAAATTGTTACTCCTTTTACGCGTTGAACAACTTTGCTTACCAAGCCAAGCAAACTTAAGTCCTGAACTAGGAAAGCGCTAGCATGTAAATAAAATACCAGTAACGTTGTTAGACAAGGTGAAAGAACCGTTTAAAATTCCACTTAAACAATCTAAGCGGACCACAAGAACTAGCAACTTGCTTAAGCTATTAGACGCTTCAGGGAAAATGAAATACACGATAGTGTAATAGGCCAACAGCTGAGGTATACGGCATCGTAAGCTAGAGGCCGTAAATTTAAACCCCACCCAATGGAATATTGACTTGAACGCACTGTTAGTAGCATAATATTTATTAATAGCTGTTCCCCGCGGCTTCGCTCCCGTGGGCCAACCCACAGGACCCGTTTTCGGGATAAAAAAATAGCCTATGTTACTCAGGAATAACGTAGCTTTCTATTGGTGAAAGAATTTTCTAAATCAGTCTAGTAGTTTCGGAGCCTATTCGGTACAAACAAACAAATCTTTCCTCTTTATAATATTAATGGGAACCGATCACTATTCCGAATCTTATTTGATCGAATTTCATTTTGCCGAAAACTATTGACCGACGTCTTTTTTGCTATATGCATTATTTGACATAATTTCAGATCATCGAAGTAACAATTGCCATTGGTATTACTTTACCGAACTACATTTCACCGATTTACAAAATAACTTTTTGCTTTTGGCCGAAGCCTCTTTTGAACTTTTTTCATTTGCCATATTTTCATCAAATCGAAACAACAGTTTAGGGAATATTATTTATTAACATATATACAATTGAATATTCTAAGAAAAACAAACCTATATACAAATACAAAAGGCAGACGGCAAAAAAAGCTCATTGTGCATCAAAAAATTACTCAACATAGTACCTATGTTGAGTGACGGTAATGCCTGTAGCCAGAGGCCCGACTCCCACTCTCCCACAGCCAGCAGGCGGGCACGCTCAGCAGTATTGGTGGACGTATTTATAAGTTTATTCCGTACCAAACTGCAGACCGGCTCATCCCACTGTCTCTGGGAAGATGGGTTCTCGGGCAACGCCGTATTCGGGCAAGCCACTTTCCAGGCGCACACTGCGTCGGTCGAGCACGGCACTTCACAGTTAACCAGTGAAAGGATTAAAATTTTTTTGGTTAACGTTTCATTGCTGTGGACCGAAGACAGGAACGCCGGTAGGCTTATACTAGAAATTTTGCGGATGCCGAGCCCGCCGAAGCGAATGGGTAGTGTAGCTTGCATCCAGGCTCGATCATCCAAGGCCACATTTAAGATGGATGTCAAAGTGCATCGAATAATTTCGTCAATTTTTTCCAAGAGATGTGGCTGCTTCCATAAAGGGGAAGAGCGGAGAAAATACATAAAATTTGGTCCAAAACAGCAATACCTAATAAGAGTAAAAGCCGAATGAAGGTTAATTTTGGAGAGTCTATCCGAAATTTCATTAAAATGTATAATTTTGCCATCAATGAATGAAGAAAAACTGTCTTCCAAAACTGGGGAACCTAGGAGGTGCAGTGAACTTTTATCTAAAATTTTGATATCTATTGCAAAGAATTTCAGTAGGGTCGGTAGTCTGTCGGTATTGTCACTAAGAAAAATTTCACATTTGGAGTGGTTGAGGTCTAGGCCGATGGATTTAAACTTCTCTTTCAGGAATTGGAAATCTCCTAATACGGTGTCTACGTCACCTCCTAGTGTTCCATCATCCAAATACCATAAGTTAAATTTCGAATTTAGTTTCTGAATAATGGGATGAATAGCCAGACTGAAAATGACTGGTCCGAGAGGGTCACCTTGTTGGCAACCAACTGAAGATTGCAAAACATTTTCTTTGTACAACAATTTTGATGGGTACCTATAGCATTGCCACAAAAAGCCGAAAATTTCTGGAAGCACTTTTTTTGCTTCAGCCAACAAAGTGTCCCTGTTGACGGAATTGAAGGCGTTTTTAACGTCAACCTTGAGAATGACCTCACCCTTGCCAGAACATAAGAATGTAGAAAGGGCATGTACGGCAGCCTCACAGCCCCCTCTAGAGCCAAAGCCAAGCTGTAGGGGCTGGAATCTGTTTGTAAGCCTTTGGCCGTAAAGCTTACAACAAATTTTGGCTGCCATACGCCTGTAGGTGCACCCGACGGCAATAGGACGAATGCCGCCGTCCCTCTTGCGCAGGGCGCATAAGTTGGCCCCGTACAAGACATCGACGACGGCATCGTTCACGCCGCCGGAGAGCATTAAGTTGACTAGTGCCGCAAGCTCCTTCAAAAGCGACTCACCAGCTGCCCCGGCGCCGTAACTTAAAAGATCCTTTAAGTGTTGCGGAGTCAGGCCGTCGAGACCGCCGGCGGAACCGCTTCGGAATGAGCTCACGGCAGCAATCAATTGGGTGGCTGAAATATTAAAAGGAGTTGAATCAGGATGAGGGGTTTCAGGGGGGTCGGGAAAGGTAAGGTCATCCGCAGGCGCTGGATGTTTACTCTCCAAGACAGATATTGTTTCTGGAGAGTAGGGCGCCACCACATCACTGCTGAATAGTAGCCTCGCTGCACCCCTAAAATATATTATTTAGTCACAAATATGCTACCAAGTTACCGCCTATATATTATTTAGTCACAAATATATAGGCGGTAACTTGGTAGCATTTTCAATTTAAAATTGAAATAGTGTCATAAAAAGTCAATAGTTGTGCTACAAAATTTAGTGACAGAAACGAAACGCTGCAAAATCGACTTCAAGCAGTCTTGTCTGTTTTTACGTATTCATTTCGAATTTTCATTCAAATGATTTATTAACAGCTGTCATGCATTAGACATTTTTATTAATTATTTATTTAAAAGAATTTGTTCAAGAGCGAGCGAAGCGAGCTCGGAAATTTAGGGCACCCCGACACGGATAGGTTAGGTTCGAAGGGGATGACGGGAGCTGAAGTGAGCGAGCAAAGCGAGCGAACTCAGCTCCCGTCATCTCCTTCGTGTTAGGTTACTTTAGACCCTGCAGACAGAAATAGGAGCCTCGCGGAGTGGGGCTCCGTCGACAATTTTTTTTTCAAGTCGCTGTTTTAAACATAATATGCATAAATTACATACTCTTCTCTTCTCGCTTAGTATTTTGATGTGTTTATAAATAAATATTTTGAACAAATGTTATTTCGGCTAAGTGTAACTTCGGGTAAAAGTTTTTCGACCAAGTGAAACGTCGGAGTAACGAAAAAAATCTAATTGATAATAGGACAACTGAGACAGTGGCAGATGTGACTTCGATGAAGTAAAAAAAAACGAAACGATAATAGTTGAATAGTTTTAGGTGAAATGAAATTCAGTCAAATGTTTTTCGAACTTACATATAACAATATTAATATATATTTTATTATATTACTAGCTGACCCGGCAAACTTTGTTTTGCCATAAAAACACCAAACATTCATCTACCCAACACTACTCCACCTACCCAACACTACGCCACCTACCCTACCCTACCTACCCTACCCTACCTACGCTACCCTACCCTACCTACACTACCCTACCCTACCAACCCTACCCTATCTACCCTACCCTACCCTACCTACCCTACCCTACCCTACCTACCCTACCCTACCCAACCTACCCTACCCTACCCTACCCTACCTACCCTAGCCTACCTACCCTGCCCTACCTACCCTATCCAACTCCCCTACCCTACCTGCCCTACCCTACATACCAACTCCCCTACCCTACCTGCCCTACCCTACATACCCTACCCTACCCTACCTACCCTACCCTACCTACCCTACCCTACCTACCCTACCTACCCTACCTACCCTACCCTACCTACCCTACCCTACCTACCCTACCCTACCTACCCTACCTACCCTACCTACCCTACCTACCCTACCTACCCTACCTACCCTACCTACCCTACCTACCCTACCTACCCTACCTACCCTACCTACCCTACCTACCCTACCCTACCTACCCTACCCTAACCAACCTACCCTACCCTACCCTACCCTACCTACCCTACCCTACCTACCCTACCCTACCTACCCTGCCCTACCTACCCTACCCTACCTACCCTACCCTACCTACCCTACCCTACCTACCCTACCCTACCTGCCCTACCCTACATACCCTACCCTACCCTACCTACCCTACCCTACCTGCCCTACCCTACATACCCTACCCTACCCTACCTACCCTACCCTACCCTACATAAGAACCTTCTCCCAACAATAACGAACACAACAAAAAAAGAATAAGCGAAATCGGTCCAGCCGTTCACGCGTGATGCCGTGACAACGGAAAACGGGTTTCATTTTTATATATATAGATTATTGTATAGATTAGCACAGTTGTATTCGCATTCTAGAGGAACTTTTTCTTTTTTAGCCGTTTAAAAATTCTTTCAAATTCTTATCTATCATAATATTATGGACAGTCTGTGTGCCAATTGTGTGGCAAAAGAAATCTCCATTCATTTTACAAATATTATTATGTTTATTTAGTAATTTTATAATGTAATTGCAATTTTTAGTCTTAAAAAACATAGCACATTTGTAATAAGTTTAACAAAATTCCTTTTGTCCAAATTCCAAACTTACAACATTATTACAAAGCTCCATTACACTCCATTACAATCTTATTACTTACATAATATGAAAACATAAGGAGACTCCACAGTTTTTGTGTTACCTCGGCTAGCTCGTCTTTATGCCGTGCCGAATACCAAAAAGGTTTTTAGTTGGCAGGTGTGCGTGTCGTCCACATTGTCCGGTTGAGCTCGGCTGCCAGGTATACCTACCGTTGAATGTCATTTTCTTGTTTTTGAACCTTGTGGCCTGTGGTGCAAGTAGTGGGCGGTGCAAGATGGAAACTTCGTAATTTAATTATAGCACTTTTCAAGCGATTAATTGTCCACTTCAATTTTGTAGGTGAGGAGAGCATTCTAATATTAGATTCTTAGTTTCGGGATATAAAAAATTAGACGTATAAACTTCTGAAGCTAAGCTTCAAACTGCAAAATCCAAAGCTAAAATATAATTTGTGTATTAACGATTTTGATGACATACCAATATTTTGCTCACAGACCCAAAACTGCAATAATTCAGTTTGTCTTTGACGCTTGACTGAAAATTGAAATTAAGAATTATTGCCAGGGCCGTACCTGGCAATAATTCTTAATTTCGATTTTCACGCTTAAATGAAAATAGAAAGAATGTTAAATATTCAGTGTGTTATAAATGTAGAATGTTAAATCCAGTGTTAATAAAAATCCAGAGTTTGTGTGTCAGTTAATACGCAGATAAATGTATAAATGAATATTAATTTTGTTAAATACTTCTAACGTAGAATACTCGCTGGAGTTTATACCTCAACCCATCGCATTCTGGTTCTCATGTTAAGGGATTTTGTCCGCTTACAACGTAACACTGTTTCATACATGGCTTTAAGCAGATAAACACAGGGATTGTCCGGGTTCCGTTAGAAATTATATTTTTTTGACTAGTTTGTTATTTTTTTTGGCAGGATCCAGACCAGTGATAATACTTCCATCATCCGCAAATCTTGGTACTACCAGTTTATAAACCCGTTTTATTCCCTTTTCTCGTGTAACAAAGGCTTTTTTTTGGTGGTTTTCTGTTAGGGAATTAGGGCTTCTATATTCTGTGAGGTAAATAGGTTTTCGTTAATAGAATATGGAAAGGTATCTGTGTACGTAAAACATTGTTGTGTTTGCACGTACTTATGATACACGTGTCACAAACAATACCTATTGAAATTTTATGTGTTATGTTTATAAGCTCACCCTTTGGTACCAACTCGTGTTAGAGATTAATAAAGTAGATTGAATATTTTAATGGTTCAGCGTACTATTGTTAGAATCGAACGTATAAATTTAACTTCTTTCTTGGTTTTAATTAGTGTTGTTAGTGATTACAAACTGTGAATAAATTTGCACTATAATGGATTTTTAAAAAAAAAAAACATTAAGGTTAAACTTTGACAAATATCAAAAGAAGAACTTTTTGACAATAACCGTCGTGTTGTTATTTGTTTTTTATGTCGTTGCTAAAACAAATTTTCAACACGATTGAGAACATTATAATTTGGGCATAGCTTTTTAACAGTGTAGAAATTATTAAGTTATACCTACCATTCCATAACACTGCTCTCTTTTTCGCTAGCCTATTCTGTTATTTTTTTTATCTTAGAGAGATGCTCATCCGTGGTGGTCCACGGGAAGACAGCGCAGTTATGTGGGACCCTAACTCTCTGAAACTCCAAGGTGTCCCTCTGTGCCGCTTATGGTGGGAACACGGATGTGCGTTAGCAGTCACCGCGAACCCACCGCGGCTGCCCCTCACCGGACCCTCTCCGGGGGAGTAACCCCCATCACCGGCGCACCAGAACACGTTGCACGCCGTGACCACCCCAGGGAAGCCTATCCTATCCTACTCCAAGGCAAAGGCCTGCCACCACACTTTCCAACTTTCTCAAATCCCGCCTCCGTCTAGTTCATCCCATCGTCATCTACGTGTACTGCCGCGACCTGCTCTATCTCGTAAAATACATTTTACAAATCCTTACAAACTCTTTCTTCTTTTACAGGAGTAGTAACATCACCGGTAGCGGCTACCGTGACAAGGGTACCAGCCATCGTCGGCGGTGAAGCAGACATGCCGTGCGACATCAGACCACCGATGCACAACGACAGTCTTCTGCTTGTCGTGTGGTATCGAGATGATAATCCTGTGTACAGGTAAGTCAGTGGAGTACTAACTTTTGTACTTTTGTAGGTGCGGTCAAGAAACGAATATAATATTCAAACATTTTCAAACGTATTCGTTTCCCAAATTCCCACAAAGTGGTTTTTAGAAATGTGATTCTTTACAATATTTTGACAATACGTTGTTTGAAAAATAAATTGCAATTCGTTTTCTTTTTTATTGTACGTAATTTCATGCCTTTCATCGTGTTGGTTTGTAGAACGCTTACAAATTCTACGGTCCTTTTGTTTCGTAAATACATAAATGTGTCCATCTACTGTTTACTATAAAAAGCAAAAGCAGTTAATTCAAATTATTTTGTTACGTCACGTTACGTTTTTATAATAGTATTCACGCTTCCGGCCTTTACCGAACTGACAAGCAAAACTATACCAAAATATCTTCAAATATTATCTGAGCGTTCTAATTTCAATCACCTTTTAAAACTAAATAGTTATTTGTTTCCAGTTTTATAATAGGCTAAGAGGTTGCCTCTAAATAGGTGAGGAGCCCTGACATTACACAAACATCAGTGTTTTTGTATAATTGATAGGCTCGCGCTTGACCAGTATCTCACCTGTAAGCGATGATTTGGTTGACGGTGAAGCACACTTACCTAGAAAACACTACTTTGCTTTGTTTGTGAAGAATCTGACCATAAGATGCCTATCGTGATCTTGGTTTCTCGCTAATAAAACGGTTGGAGAATACAATACCACTTAAATTAAATTATTTTATTTATCGTACTATGATATTAAAATTACATCAAATAAAAATACTCTAGTACCCCAATTAATAGTTGCATAACCAATAAACAATAGATATCGGTTGGTTTTGTCATCGGAATTGAACGTTCAATTGTTTTCCAATTTCATTCAAGCATAAAGTGTTAATGACAATTATTGTTTTCCGATCTAAACAAAGTGCTAATTATCAGTTTGACATTTCCGACGATATTAATAAAGTGGTAAGTAAGGTAAGTATCAATTACTGCCTAGCTCGTTTGAAATTTTCTGCGAAGACAAGTACGAGGCACTTAAACATATGTAACAACAATGTTGTTACATATGTTTGTGTGAATTTTTCATTCAATTTGTACTTTAAAAGATTATCTCGGAAATCGCTGACTGATTTTGCTGATTTTGGTAAAAGATGACATCGTCAGGAAACCTGGACTTGTAGAATAACCAACCTGCATTGAGCAAGCGTGTCGATTAATGCTTTTACCTTCTCTATATGAGAAGAGGCCTTTACACTGCTGAGGGACAGTGACACAATTACATTCAAGACGAAAGTGTTAATAGCAATTACTGTTTTCCGATCAAAACGATTTATTAATAAACTGGTAGACAAGTAAGTATCAATTACTGGCTGGCTCGTTTGCAATATTCTGCGAAGAAAGGTTCGAGCTAATAAATTGGTTCTTAAAAGGCTATCTTTGAGTAGCAATAATGTTTTCGATGGTACCAGGTACAGTTACAACTCTACTCATTAATATTGTGATATTGTGGAGTTGTTGTTGATTGCAAGTTTCTATTTATACGAATGTAACGATACATATTATGAAATAGCTATTGACAGTAGAAGAATAAGATGTTTTTTAATTGCAAGCATTTTTTTTGTATCCAACTGACCTCAAAAGTATGTCAAAATACTTCTAATTATTGTGTTATTCTCGTTAAAGTTCTGCGGATTTTTATAATCTGTGAACTTGGTCCTCGTGTCGAAAACCTTATTTAGCAACCTTTCTGATGGCTCGATGATTGCTGATTCGATTTATATCACTGATAAGCGATTTTTTCAAAGCGAAATTGTAGGCACATTTAAATGACGCAAAACGATGCAATTCGACCGATTTGCACTTGTAATTTTCTTAGAAAATACGTGCAAATCTACTATCGACGCAGTGTAAAATACGTGGCGCCATCAGCAAGGTATACATAGCACTATGCGCATACTACGCAACTAAAATGGTTCACATAATATTTTAATGCGAAGGCTTTTTTTATTAATAAATTCTGAAAAAGGGTTAAATTATATTCGTCAAAACATTTTTTCAGGCCAAGACGAGCCATAATATAAAACAATGTAAATATACCCTGTTGTTACGCCCAATATAAGTGATTTACGTATAATATTATTCATGGTACATTATTAAAATGCCAACCACATGGCTCTTGTGGTATTTGACACGATAAATCTTCGACTAAATGAGGATTTGTTGCATTCACAGCATGTAAAGTTGACTGGTGCAATATTTCAGTGTCATTTATGTTGGGAAAAATGGTCTAGATTTATTGTGTTCGTAATGTAAAGGGGTAGAGTATAACCGAAGAGTATAACCTGCCTCTCTGTTTAGCGTTTGTGGACTACGAGAAAGCCTTCGATTCGATCGAGACTTGGGCTGTACTGCAGTCTCTCCAACGGTGCCAGATCGACTACCGGTACATTGAGGTGTTGAAGTGTTTGTACAAAAACGCCACCATGTCAGTCCGTCTTCAGGATCAGACCTCGAAACCAATCCTTCTCCAGCGCGGCGTGAGACAGGGAGACGTCATTTCTCCGAAACTGTTCACTGCTGCGCTGGAGGATGTCTTCAAGGTTCTAGATTGGAAGGCGCTTGGCATCAACGTTAATGACGAGTACATCACTCACCTTCGGTTTGCCGACGACATAGTGGTCATGGCTGAGACCATGGAGAGCCTCAGTATAATGCTCGATGACCTCAATAGAGCTTCCGAAAGAGTGGGTCTTAAAATGAACATGGACAAAACCAAGGTCATGATGAATGCCCATGTAACACCCACTCCTATCAAAATCGGAGACTCTTTACTTGAAGTTGTAGATGATTATGTCTACCTGGGACAAACGATCCAGTTATCGGTAGATCCAACTTCGAGAAAGAGGTCAACCGTCGTATCCGACTCGGCTGGGCGGCGTTCGAGAAGTTGCGTGGTATCTTCTCGTCCAATTTACCGCAATGTCTCAAGACAAAAGTCTATGACCAGTGTGTGTTGCCAGTGATCACCTATGGGACCGAGACGTGGTCGCTCACTATGGGCCTTATCAGAAAGCTTAAAGTCACCCAAAGGGCAATGGAGAGGGCTATGCTCGGAATTTCCTTGCGTGATCACGTCAGAAATGATGATATCCGCAGGAGAACCAAAGTTACATAGCCCGAACAATTGCCAAACTTAAGTGGCAGTGGGCAGGGCACATTGCTCGCAGAACGGATGGCCGTTGGGCCGAAAAGTTCAGGAATGGCGACCGCGAACCGGAAGACGATAGGTATGTTGGAAGGCCTCCCACTAGGTGGACCGATGACCTAGTTAAGGTTGCGGGAAGGCGCTGGATGCGAGACGCACGGGATCGGTCAATGTGGCGACGCCTGAGGGAGGCTTATGTCCAGCAGTGGCAACGTGGCTTTCGACTGAAACGATGATGATGAATGTAAAGGGGTACTTTTTAGGGGTATTGATAGTAAATAATGATTTACACACATAGTAACAATATAGAACGATGATACTTTTTGTGCCTTCCAAAACCTATACCATAATTAATTAGTTTAAATTTCTTCTGTTCGATTCGGTTTTCTTTTATTGAAAATTTAGGAATGTGGATGGTTATGCAGTACAAAATGGAGTTAGGTGCTTGTGTGAGGTTTGATATGTCTCTAGAGGAAGTAAGCACTTGATATAATGATTGATGGAAATTAATGGACGTTCCACGCCGACCCCAAGTAAGGTGAAGTGAGATAGAAGGGTGATGAAACTTTTTCAGTGAACAACAACGCAGCGTTTTAAAATCAACCTAGTCTTTTTCAAACTAAGAGAGTAGCCAGTAATCAGCATGTAAACGTGCAATCAATTTGCCTAAACATTTTTACAACCTAATATGGTGAAACATTATCGTACATAGATACAAAAACCTGAAAAATATAACCTCAATTCTAGAAAACTCGTATGAAATCCAAAATCACTTCAATGATTCGCAAAAGCACCAGCCATATCCTCCTATCAGTTTCCAAAACTTGAAACTTCGGCGTTGAGAATGTCGTTTTATGTAGTACATAAATGTTTTAATTATACCCTCGGCAGCTAGCTTATATCATTATTAGCCTCTACGGAATGGGAATGTAATGTGTTTCGTAAGAGTTTGTGTAAATAACTTTTAGCATTTGTCTCCCAAACGACTGGGGCGAGGTGTTTTCAGTAATGGCTTCAAGAGCCATGTGTTTTACTGGATTCGAATAGTTTTACTCTTGGGTACTATTTCAGGGTCATAAACCTGTGGAATGATGGCTTTTTGAGCATCAATCTCATTTTACTACTTCAAGCGGAGGCCAGATGAATATGATACTCACATGTATACCTACTGATACTATGTACACCGAAAAACAAAAAATATTTTTACCGGACTGCTAAAGGAAGTTGACGGGTTTATCAGTCTATGTATGTATGTTTGTTTCTATGTGGCGTTCCAGAAACCAAACGCGTTGGTCGATTTTGATGATTTTTAAGTCAATCGATCTTGCGAGTGTCACTGGCTACATTAAAATTGGAGAATAGGCAAATGGCGGATTTTGGGCGCCATATTGTAGGGACCCAATTATTTTTTCTGCCGAATCCTTCGTGTGGGGTAATAAAATAAAGGATTTTAAGAGGCGATTTCAAAAATATAAAACACTTCTATATTTAAATGTACCTAATACGAAATAAAAAAAATAACTAACAAGTTATAAATAATGAAGCCTAAAAACACGACTGCTTACGAAGCGAACTAAAAAGACGTAAACAAGAAGAAAATCATGCTATGCAGTCGGAGGATACATCTGGTTTTGGTCCGCCAGCTCGCGAATATGTTCAGCTGGAATTAAGTGAATTTTACAATCTGACATCAATCGACCACATAGACAGAAATCACCATCGCGTCTTTCAACTCACATGTGATTGGTTGATTCATGGCGGTCATACCCTGTGTTTTGCCGAATTCACTTGCGCAATTAGGCTGCAGGTTTCCTTACGATGTTTTCCTTCACCGTTGCCTGTGATATCCAAGATAAACTTAGAAACTACATATGACTATAATTGTAAAGTCTCATTGGTTCTTTACCGGATTTGCACCCACGATCACTAAGCACACAAGCACTAGAGGCGAGGTCTTAGCCACTGGGCCACTACATCATAATATATAAATATACACAGAAAAATCGTTTTCATTAGAAACATATCTGCAAAGGTATGTAAAACATAGAGTTCAAAGCAGGAAAAAGCTAGTATAATATCTAGGTTCATGGCTAAGTCTAAGTGATAACATTTTCCAAAAACAGTGAAGTCAACTAACGTAAGCGTAGTCAAGTAACGTGCGTGTCGCGGGTTCGATTCCCGCACGGAACAAATATTTGTATGACCTACAGATAGTTGTTCCGGCTCTGGGTGTTGCGTATATGAGTTTATATATGTTTGTAAACGCACCCACGATACAGGAAGGAATTCCTAGTGTGGGGCAATGTTTTTCGGAAAAAACAAAAAAGAAAACAAACTCAAAGCAAAGGTATGTTTTAACAGGTTAAAGTGAAATTCTTCTTACATGTAGGTACCTATTGTATTTTTTTTTGTTATCGTGGGTAAACCTTCAAACTCCACTCGTTACCACTCGTAACCACTCGAGTGATCACCATAAGCATAGAAGTAGCCCCGTTACCTCTTAAAAGACCACCCCGGAACTGCTTCTATGCAACGCCTGTTAACGTTCTTAAAAGACCACCCCAGAACTGCTTCTATGCAACGCCTGTTAACGTTCTTAAAGGACACCCCGGAACTGCTTCTATGCAACGCCTGTTAACGTTCTTAAAAGATCACCTCGGAACTGCTTCTATGCAACGCCTGTTAACGTACTTATAAGACCACCCCGGAACTGTTTCTATGCAACGCCTGTTAACGTACTTAAAAGATCACCTCGGAACTGCTTCTATGCAACGCCTGTTAACGTACTTATAAGACCACCCTGGAACTGCTTCTATGCAACGCCTGTTAACGTACTTAAAAGACCACCCCGGAACTGTTTCTATGCAACGCCTGTTAACGTACTTAAAAGACCACCCCGGAACTGTTTCTATGCAACGCCTGTTAACGTACTTAAAAGATTACCTCGGAACTGCTTCTATGTAACGCCTGTTAACGTACTTATAAGTCCACCCCGGAACTGCTTCTATGCAACGCCTGTTAACGTACTTAAAAGACCACCCCGGAACTGTTTCTATGCAACGCCTGTTAACGTACTTAAAAGACCACCCCGGAACAGCCTCTATGCAACGCCTGTTAACGTACTTAAAAGACCACCCCGGAACTGCTTCTATGCAACGCCTGTTAACGTACCTAAAAGACCACCCCGGAACTGCTTCTATGCAACACCTGTTAACGTACCTAAAAGACCACCCCGGAACTGCTTCTATGAATCGCCTGTTAACGTACTTAAAAGACCACTCCGGAACTGCCTCTATGCAATGCCTGTTAACGTACTTCCCTGGGGAGACTCTAAAGGAGTCTCTCGTGAATGGAGCTCTATTTCAATTCAAAATTAATATTCTTGCCATATTTTCCGCAACCACATATTCAGCCACCCACTATATTGTAGTTAAATAAAGTCACCTCGCGCCTACGTGCTGAAACTGACAAATATTCTTCTTGACATTCGATATTTTATCTAAATATTAAATTAATAGGGCCTACTTTCGGCAAATTGTGCTTAAACAATAAGTTTACCAGTCTACGCAAGTCTGAATGTTATCTAAAGGAGTTTGTGAATAATAAACAAATGAATTTATTCAGTAAACAAAGGTTGGTCTATAGGCACGTTTGACACAGAAAAAGTTGACAAATAACCTTTTTATCATAAGGATGGGAAGTAATAATTTTCTTCTGGAAATGGGCCCATTTTTTTTTGCGTTCGGTATTTTTCCAATGACTTCGCCCGCTCTGGGTGAAGCAGAAGGGCATGTCAGACTTTTATTGACTAAAACCCACCTGTGTTCCTTCAGGTGCTTGTGCCAGGGCCGCGTTAACTCTCTTTCAAATTTATCAGCAACCCTGTCTGGGTTGCTGATAAATTTGAAAGAGAGTTATCTATGGCATCGGCCATAGATAAAAGACATTCTGTCATCGAAAGCGTGGTGATAACGATTGCCAACAAGTACACATTTTTATTTTATGCTACATCATTTAGGAGTATCGTTGTTGGAAGGTCTAGGTGGTACCACTATTGTCACCATGTTTTTTGATGACAGTTCTTCATCGTAAGGCGAATTATTGAAAAATTATTGTATCTTGCGAAATCATCCCGATTCAAACATTAAAACGCCCATAACTCTTGAATGGCAGATCCGATTTTCATCAAACATTGATAAAATCACTTTCAATAAAGTTACCTTTCGAACAAAAAAATCAAAATCAAAATTGGTTCGTCCGTTTAGGAGCTATGATGCCACAGACAGATACACAGCAACACACGTCAAACTTATACCACCCCTCTTTTTCCGTCGAGGGATAGTAAAAAAATAAAAACCGACACATTTTTATTTCATGCTACATAATTTATCTAGTAGTAGACACGCTTCGATCGACAATCTATTGAACACGTAATTAATATCATGCGAAAACACACCGACTCAAAAGTAGAATGCCCTTAACTTTTGAACGGCTAAACCGATTTTCATCGAACATAGCTAAGAATAGTTTCCATAAAGTAACATTTCAAAAAAAAAAAACATATTAAAAAACGGATCATCCGTTTAGAAGCTATGATGCCACAGATAGATACCCAAACACACAGGCACACACGTCAAACTTATAACACCCTTCTTTATCTGTTGGGGATTAAAAATACACAATTGTATGGTATGGACAAGCGAT
The DNA here is from genome assembly GCA_945859665.1 of Anorthoa munda. Classification (NCBI taxonomy): domain Eukaryota; kingdom Metazoa; phylum Arthropoda; class Insecta; order Lepidoptera; family Noctuidae; genus Anorthoa; species Anorthoa munda. The sequence continues at coordinate 28,647,706 of OX243902.1, read as the reverse complement.
ACCGAAAAATCACGTGTTCAATCCCTTACATTTTGACATTTCTACTATAACCTTCGCTGACATCGAATGCCACTTGTCTAGAGCCTCTGGTCTTTTCCCAATTATGTTAGAGACTGCTTGCAGTTTAACCAAATATAGCTGAGTACCAGTATTTTACAAGAATCGAGTGCTTCTCTGACCACCCCAACCCAGTAACTAGGTAGCACGTTACCCTTTGGATAGACTGATCCCGGCTTTTCTAGCTACACCAATCTTAATGACAATCAGAGATCTACAAATGATAACCGGGACTACGTCTTAACGTGATTTCCAAGGCATGGCTTGTAATGTATGGTTGAGCTGAGTTGTGCCGATCCATGCGTCATGTTCGTGAACGGGCGCCATCAGTTGGGATTGGTTATAACTTAGCTGCCTCGGCCTGTTATTGTATTTTAAATTGAATGTTACTCTAAGTCTATACGCTTTTAAGTGCATGTGTTTTTACATCATTCTCACATATATGTATTTTTCAACAAGAATGATGTAACCAAATACTTGTAATTAAAACTGTTGGAAAAGAGTGTCCTTGGAGTTTCTTGCAAATTCTTCTCCATTGAGACATACTGACGCTTGCGGATTTGCAACTATACTTCATAAAAGATAGCTTGATATCTGCGACATATGTCAAACTGACGTATACGTTATTGTTACGTTATTGTTAGCCTGTCAAGCGCTATTGTTACTATATTGATACTGACAGCTGTCGCAGAGATCAAGCTATCTTTTATGAAGTATAGAGTCATCTTTTTTTTTGTTTGACAATTCAAGAGTACCTCTAAGATTTATTTAAAATAAACTATTTGATATGACAAAGGATCAACCACGGCAAGCAATGCTTAACGGTAAAAATCGACCCATTCCCAAGTGCTCCTAAAAAAAAAGTTCATAATAACTTTCTTCTAGAGATAATATGCCGAAATAGAGGAAGTTTGAACGTAGCGACAACCCTATCCATTACTTAATCCTGTTATGTCGTGCCTTCGTTACTTAGAATAACATCTATCACTCTACATATTTTATAGTAAAGGTTTCCTCCCACACAATTTCATAAGACTACCAGACGATAACATCTGACTATCTTATTTGTAATATACATTTTTCTTTTCTTGTTGAATCTCAGGTGTTCGTTTTTGGTTTTGATTATGGATAGGTAATAATATTTTACCTACATAAAAAGGTGGTATATCTAAATCAGGGCTAGCCAAGTAAATTAAACGCAACATTTCGTTTAATTTACCGACATCTCTTGTGTTGTCTATTCTACAAAACGTTTACTTTAAAAGACATTTAGGAAAGAAGAGGGATTCCTTCCCTGATTACGGATTTCTACTCTATCCTGAAAACCTGCCTAAATTTGGACTAAACAAGAATTTGATACGTTCTTAACTCTTAATACTTACTTATAGAATCCTTCACTTTACCGTGCTATTTAGAAACCGGCCATACACAAAGTACACACATCAAAGGTGTATAGGGATCAAGTACATTCTTAACTATAAAAATATATCCACTTAATATTTACCAAATCTAGTCTTCCAGACTGGCTCCTTACTTTAATTACTATGTTTAAGTTAACAACTTATACCTATATTTTGTAAAAAATAAGAAAAATTGCGTTTAGTCTACATTTGACAGATTCTACTTTTGACATCATAGTCTACTTTTGACATCATAGTCTACTTTTGACAGATTCTACATATGACAGATTCTACTTAAGACAGATTCTGCTTAGGACAGATTCTACATATGACAGATTCTACTTATGACAGATTCTACTTAAGACAGATTCTACTTAAGACAGATTCTACATTTGACAGATTTTGTAGAAAATTAGACAAGTAAGGAACATTGTGTCATCAACAATAATACTGTTATATCACTATCTAATACCTTTAAACGAGCAATTATTGTTTATATATATAATCTGAATCTCGGAAACGACTCCAACGATTTTCATGACCCCCTGATGTGCAGGACCCCCTGCTGGGGCTATAAATCGATCTAGCTAGGTTTCATTTTAAGAATACGTCGTTTTCTCTATTTTTATCCGACCAGAGCTATTATTATTCCCTCAGGTATTATTTACAGATAAGCATATTTGCTTTTATACCTAGTATTAAATGTTTGTATTATATAGTAAATAATATTTTTCGTTCAAGTTCGAGTTTCATTAAAGCCGTTCCGTACAAAATGTATGAGAAAATGAACTGTGACCTCACTAACCGACTTTCCAAAAAAAAAACAAATTCGACCGTATTTATATATATATATATGTTTATGTGTGTTCGCGGATAACTTCGTCGTTTACGAACCGATTTTGTTGATAATTTTTTTGTTGGAAAGGAGATATTTCAATGAGGAAACCATGATCTGATGATGGGTTCCTAGATAAACGAGGGAACTCCTCAAATATTATAGGCCTACATATAGCTATTTTGGTATTTTCAGCAGCAATGTAATTATTTGTACTCAGAAAGTATCATTAGGTGAAGTGGAACTGATGAAGAAGACCACAATGGTCATTGGAACTCCGAAATAAAACAATTGATCCTAGTCGTGTTTGAACTTATTCGAATCGTCATGAGATGTACTTTGGCTATAAATGATTTTGTTGAAGATATATCACCTTCATGTACTAACACTAGCCACTGGCTAGATAGAGAACTGTCTAGTTTGAACGAGCTATAGAATATAGCTTTGTACTGTCTTTTGTATGGTTGTCCATGTTTTACAATACTTGATCTTATACCTTCCTATTACAATATGCTTAACGATATTCCATGTGTTTTCGCTCTGTAAACCTTCCCCAACAAAGGTTATGGGCCCAGAGCAGTAAAGTGTATTGTGTACGTTGTGAAAATAATTCGAAATTGTAAAAATATAAAGTACATATCGGAAGAAAAATGAATGTACGAATAGAATTATTGACGAAGGAAAACTACGATAATTGGAAGGTACAGGTAGAAGCATTGTCGATAAAAAATGACTTCTGGGAGTATGTGAGTGGCGAAAAGCCAAAACCTACTACGGATGCTGCTATATTGGCATGGGAGAAGGCTGACAGAAAAGCGAAGTCTGAGTTGATAATAGCATTAGATCCAAGTGTGGTTCGTCATGTAAAAAGGATGGAGACTGCACGAGAGGTATGGTTAAAATTAGAGAGCTTTTTTGCATCAAGAGGACCTGCAAAGAAAGCCAATTTAATGAAAAGGCTCATGTTACAAAGGATGAGTGAAAACCAAAAGGTATGTGAGCACCTTGATTCCTTTTTCGAAGCCGTCGACAAACTGGAAGAAATGAATATTAAAATCCATGATGACTTGTTAACGATTATGCTGCTGTATAGTCTGCCGGGAAGCTATGAAAATTTTAGATGTGCTATAGAGTCTAGAGATGAGCTCCCAAAGCCAGAGCAACTAAGAGTTAAAATCATCGAAGAGGATAGTTCAAGAGGAAACGCTCAAGTTGACAAAATAGAAGGCGCCATGTATTTGGACAAACATTCGAAGAAAATTACTGGAAAAACATTTAAGTTCAAATGTTTTAAGTGTCACAATTTTGGCCATAAGGCATCGGAATGCACAAAAAAAAGGGAGAAGACTCTAGAAACCCGATGTGTGGAGTCATGCACTAGTCATGAAAGTTGTGAAGCCTTAACCATATATCATGTTTCAGATGACTGTCGCATCGCTGTTGGTGCGAAGCACCGTCAGGAATGGATCTTTGATAGTGGTTGCACTTCTCACATGTGCAATGACGCGGAAAGGTTTGCTGAGGTACTCCCTGCGAGTCAAAAATTAAAATTAGCCACAGATTCTTTGACAACCGTGCAAGGTAAAGGTACAGTTAAGTTATTAGCATGCAATGATGATCGAACGCGTAAAATTCAATTTGAAAATACCCTATTAGTTCCCGATTTACGTAGTAATTTAATTTCTATCGCCCAGCTTACTGAACGAGGTTGTGAAGTCACATTCAAGCGTGACGTAGCCTATGCAGTTAAAAAAGGTGAGATAAAACTGACCGCTGATCGGCGAGGCGATTTATATTACTTGAGGGAGCAGGACGCTTCAGTGTCTGTGGTATGTAATGAAAGTGTTGATTTGTATAGATGGCATGAGCGTATGGGACATCTGAATCACTAATTGAACCACAATGTGAAAAAAGTATTGTGAGGAAGACTGTGGATATAGAAATCCAAACTAAAGAACAGTCGGATGTGTCATTTAATGATGAGCCTTCAAGAGAAGAAATTCCTTTAAATATTCAACCGAATGTGCCAGTGATTAATGAAGAAAGTACAGAAAATACGGAATCTACTGAAATTAGTCATAGAAACATTATATTTAAAAGAGGTCTTGGAAGGCCAAGGATTCAGAGAGGACAAGTTGGCCGCCCTCGTAAAATCTATAATATGGTTGAGATAAGAGAGAATAGCGACAATGATTCATCGGCGGAAGAATACGTCGACACTGATGATTTTGCTGGAGCTATTGAAACCACGTTAAAGGAAGCTTTGTCATCTGACGAAAAGGTCAAATGGGAAGAAGCGATTCTTTCCAGAAATAAGAAGTCTAGTAAATAACGATACGTGGGAAATTGTAAAGAAACCTTCAGATCGTAATATCGTGGGTTGTCGATACGTGCTGACGACAAAGCTAAATGTTGACAATACTGAGAAAAAGAAGGCCAGACTGGTAGCTAAAGAATACAGTCAGCAACATGGCCTAGATTATAATAAGACATTCGCCCCAGTTGCGAGACTTGCAACTGTACGTTTGTTGGTCGCTTTAGCTGTCGAAATGGGCATGGACATTGACCAGATAGATATAAATACCGCCTATTTAAACGGTGATCTGAACGAAGATATTTATATGAGAATCCCAGAGCTGCTGAAAGAAGGTTTAGAGAAACTAAAAAATGCAGATGGCGTAAATTCTGCAATAGGTAAAAAAGCTGCAAAAATGCTTGAAGATATGAAAGCAGGTGGTGACACATGTCGTCTAAAGAAATCTCTGTATGGTCTCAAACAAGCTGGACGACAGTGGAATATGAAACTGGACGAGAAGCTGAGAGAAATGGGATTGACATCTACGATAAATGAACCTTGTTTGTATCATAAGCGTAATAAAGGTGAATCAGATCTTTTTGTCGTCATATACGTGGATGACATATTGATCGCATCGCAAAATAGAATGTATATAGACAAATTCAAGCAGGAATTGGCGGGGAAGTTTGAACTCAAAGACTTTGGCCAAGCAACCTTCTGTCTCGGGATAAATATTAAGAAAAATGGCAATGAATATTTCTTATCACAAGAGAAGTATATAAAAGACATTTTGAAGAAATTTGCTATGGATAGTTGCAATCCTATTCGGACTCCAATGGAAATTGGAAATCCTGTTATTTGTGAAAAAGAAGTAACTAAAGGGAAACAATTTCCATATAGAGAACTAATTGGAGCGCTCATGTATTTAAGTGTAGCGACAAGACCTGATATCGCTAACGCTACGGCAAAACTTGCGCAGTTTGCGGAAAACCCGCAGGAAACTCATTGGAGGGCTGCGAAGCGAGTTCTTCGATACTTAAAAGGTACGATAACTCACGGTTTGGCTTTTAAGCCGACAGCATTATGCATACAAGGGTTTGCGGATGCAGATTGGGGTAACTGCGTTATCGATAGACGATCATTTACGGGTTATTTATTCGTTCTAGGTGGAGCAAGCATATCATGGTCTTCACACAAGCAACGCATCGTTGCGACTTCTACTTGTGAGGCTGAGTTTGTAAGTTTGGCAGAAGCTATGAAAGAAGCTATGTATTTGAATAGCCTGTTGAAAGAACTAGGTTTACATCAACTCTGTAAGGTAAGAATGCATGCTGATAATTTAAGTGCTATTTGCCTTGCTGAGGATCACGGTGTACATCATGCGAAAAGTAAGCACATTGACATTAGACATTTCTTTATAAGGGATGTGCTACGTGACAATAAAAACATAACGTTGGAATATTTGTCAACTGATAAGATGTTGGCAGATGTCCTCACCAAACCTTTACCTCGCGTAAGACACGAATTATTAACAAGTGCTTTAGGATTGTGTGTGCGAAAGTAAAGACACGTTTATTTTTATAGATTGTATCGTACATAAGTTGAAGGGGGTGTGTTGAAGATATATCACCTTCATGTACTAACACTAGCCACTGGCTAGATAGAGAACTGTCTAGTTTGAACGAGCTATAGAATATAGCTTTGTACTGTCTTTTGTATGGTTGTCCATGTTTTACTATACTTGATCTTATACCTTCCTATTACAATATGCTTAACGATATTCCATGTGTTTTCGCTCTGTAAACCTTCCCCAACAGATTTTCATGTTAATTGGAGAGTACCTACCAAAAGTAAAAAGAGCAAAATAAAAATCATTTTAGCAAAAAATTAAACCGACTTCGAAAACAAAATACTACAAATACAAATAACTTTCTTTTACGAAGTCGGTGTCGAATAACGGAAAACAATGGGTACAAAAGACACCGACTTCGGAAAAGAAAATGAGGAGATAGTTCATTTTCTCCTTGAACTTGAACGAAAAATATTGGTTACATTAAAAAAAAATATAAACACTTAATACTAGGTATATAAACAAAATACGCCTATCAATAAATATAGTGATTACTATATAACACTATTATTTTTGATGCCACAATGTTCCTAAATTGTCTCACTTTTTTCAAAATCTGTCAAATGTAGAATCTGTCAAAAGTAGAATCTGTCTTAAGTAGAATCTGTCTTAAGTAGAATCTGTCTTAAGTAGAATCTGTCATATGTAGAATCTGTCCTATGTAGAATCTGGCCTAAGTAGAATCTGTCTTAAGTAGAATCTGTCATATGTAGAATCTGTCATATGTAGAATCTGTCAAAAGTAGACTATGATGTCAAAAGTAGAATCTGTCAAATGTAGACTAAACGAAAAATTGCATCTTTTGTAAATTTAGAGAAATTAACCTAGGTTAATGTAGTCAATTAAATGTCAAAAATCACTCTCGACAAAGTCATCTTTCAAATAAAAAAACGAAACCAAAATCGATTCATTCGTTTAGGAGCTATGATACCAATGACAGACACACAGATAAACAGCAATACAAACTTATAACACCCCTCTTTTTCGGTCGGGGGTTAAAAAAGGCAAAAAATAGGATATTTTTATTTTTTATTTTAAAGATAAAAAATAATAAAGAATATGTGTTTTCAACATTGACACGAATCTCGCAATCACAGCGATTTGGCATGCTTAAAATCAGTTCATCAAAATCACTTTGACAAATAGCCGCCTACATTCTTTTTAACAAGTCATATAGTTGTTGTGGGGTATGCACGGCATCCATACTCCGCAGAGCTCTTCCTTGGAGCATATCCCATGTGTGCTCAATTGGGATTGAGCAGGCCACGGCAGAACGTTGCTGCGAGCATCAGCATGAGTGCGTGTTATAACTCTAGCCGTGTGTGGATATGCATTGTCGTGCATTTGTCGAAATGAATCACACAACCGGCACCGCAAAGGGATGATCACGTCTGAAGCAATCCTCTCCGCATAAATCTGAGCAATTAGGTTGCCCCTGATCCAAATGAGATCGGTTTTTCCACCGATTCAAATACCGGCCCAAACCAGTATTGTTCCCCCTCCATATGAATGAACTTCCTGACTACATTTCAAAACTTCTTGATGTCCAGTGGTCCTCTAAACTTGAGTATGTCTTGTAGCCGGAATCAAACTGAAACGATAGATTCATTGGAAAGCAAACACAACGCCAGTCTTCTTCCTCCAAATTTCTGTGTTCGCGAGCCCATTGTAAACAGGTGCTGCGATTGCGGGGTGCTATAGATGGAACTCTCAGTGCTCTTCGGACACGCAGTCCCACTTCAAGTTAACGATTTCGGATGGTTTGGCCGCTTAACAGTAAGCCTGAAGAGCTGTGGAGTCTCGTACCCAACATCATGGCGGTCATGGTACGATTCCATCGAGCATTATCTATAGATCTATATATCTATCTGCGAGTGGTGAAACAAGATCGTTCTCCATGTCGCTTAGCCACGCTGCCTGTGATAAGATAGCGTGTCCAAAGGCGGCTTATGACACTTTGTGTAGTGCCAAGAGCGACAGCCACAGTACCTTGCCTGGAAGCAGCACATTCCGACGTCTCATCATCTTTTCTCGTGTCAAATGATGTCGTCGGTCCATATTGATGCAATATTTTTCAGTTCCGATGCAGATATTGTAATGGTTTTGTAAAAACGCTGTTACACACTTTTATAGGAATCCTGATTAACAGTTGATTTATATAAGATTATATAAGAAAATTATTCATTCAAATAGTGAAACCCACTGAAAAGAATCAATAACAATCCAAAAAAAAAAAACTTTAATTGCGAGCATACTCTAAAACATACTTAATTCCAAGACACTTTAATTTTCTAAATTTTCTGAACAACTGAGAACACACTGCTATTATTTCCCTGTCTCACAGCGTAACAAACCCAAGGAAATTATAACAGCAAGTTAATAAAGTGAACATTTTAACTCGTTCCCCAGTTACAAGATCAATACCTGCAATGGAACATTACACTCAAACAAAAGTAAAGTACAATTAGTTGCTGCATAGAACGAACGGCCAACTTTGCAGTTACAGCCAATTTCAGAGAACGAATTTTGTAAGTCACCGACAGAAGTACAAAAGTTGAACTGTACGGAGTTCAGTCGCGATTCTGCAATTAAAAATTCTAATTAATCCTTCTCTGGCGTTTCGGATGAACGATTAAGCTGCAGGTGACAAAGGTATTTCGGTATAATCGTTTGCTACAATTAAATGCAAATAGATCTGAGAATACAAATTTCTGAATTTTCCAACAGAACTAGTATTTGGTAAGAGGAAATCACGGTGAATGAGTTCGGTGCACTAATTTAGTACTGGTATCTGATATAAAGATTCTTAAAATTTTAATGCAATTTTGCCGTAACAGTGATTGAGTACGGGAATGAATAAAGTAGGAGCACTTAATAGTACTCAAAAGATTGATCGAGTATCGAAAACAGCTACCTGGTGCAAATATTATTTATTTTTATTTTTACAACGTTACTTCAACCTAAAAATTGCAAGTGAAAAAATATTTTAGTCTGTCACCGTACGTCACCAAAGTAATTCAATCTCCTACAGCAGACAAACGCTTATTATCCGAGCAACACTAAAGGTGCCCCTAACATTTGCTAGACAAAAACCTATGAATACAAATCAAGCAGATACCAGACAAAAAGCATTGTGCTTACCTCACATTTGACCCTGAGCACTTGAAATCTTCAACAAAAGCTTCTTAGGTCTTAAGTGAAGGATAAGTGGGAATTTACCCAAATTCCAGCGAGACGGATAAAAAAATAAAGTGACTTTTTAGAGACCCGCCGTAGCGTAGCTTGAACTTGACCTCGAAAATGTACCTTTGGCTCCTGTAATACTAAAAGGGTAAGGTATACTGAAGTCATAAATCGTCGATGACTTTGTAGATAATAACGTTACAAAAAGCAAGGCGTCTCTATAAGGCTGAAAGCCGTTAAAACAGCTGCATAAATTAAAGTTCCGTGTTCAATTTTCAGGTTTGGTTAAGTAGCTATAACTTGGGATTATGTTTACAATGTAGATAGATCAAGATAGATACAACGTAACGTCTCTTACATAAGATTATTATTAAGTCACAAGATCATAAAAATTTATTCCTGCCTTTTTTAGGGTTCCGTACCCAAAGGGTAAAAACGGGACCCTATTACTAAGACCACGATCCGTCTGTATCTTATATGTCAGGCTGTATCTCATGAACCGTGATAGCTAGACAGTTGAAATTTTCACAGATGATGTATTTATGTTGCCGCTATAACAAAATAATACTAAAAACAGAATAAAATAAATGTTTTAGTGGGGCTTCCATACAACAAACGTGTTTTTTTCCCGTTTTTTTGTAATAATGGTACGGAAACATTCGTGCGCGAGTCCGACTCACACTTGGCCAGTTTATTTTCTTAATAATCTCGTCGTCGTCATCGTAAGGTTTTTGTTTAACCTAACAAGACTGCAACAAATAATAGCCAATTAACTTTCTCAATCCCACATGCAAAAAGAAACCGGTAGTTCCAGACTTGTATTCTTTGGCCATAGATCTTAAAAAAAAAAAATATGGGGCTCGTCGCCAGCATAATTTTCTAGTAGTCGTCAAATGAAACAGCATGAAAGAAATGATCAAATATTCAGATTGAATCAAAACAAAAACATCATGGAATTCGGAAGTTACAAAAAGTACCTACCTTAAATTTTTTTTAAAGTCTAAACTTTACTTGAACACGATTTTTATCGAAATAAGAGTTTCTGACCTGAAGGGCTACCTTTCACGAAGTGTACAGATGAATACAAACTTAGTAATTTCCTAAAAATATGTCAATATGTCAGGAAAGTAAATACTCTACTGTATGAAACTATCGGGGATCAACAGCTTAAATATCTGCAACATCGCGCACCGAATCCCAACTCTCTCCCACAATTCAGTACCCCCATACAAATATCAGGCCTTTTGTTCTGAACGTCAATAAAAGTGCGTGAAAATTATGTGTGGCGAGGTTTTCTGTTTTGCACCAGTTTAACCAGTTAATTAAATATTACACAATAGCGGCAAAATGCACGACCAAGCCATGCATTCTTCTGTATTGTGGAACTGTTTCTTCAGCCATTTTTAGATACAAACACTTGAGACTAAGTGTAGCCATCATGTCCATTACTCTACCATAAAAAATCAACACCCCTTCAGACACACAGTACCAGTCGGGGAAATGAGTTAGCCCAATGTCAACCCCACCCTGTAATCCTAAAACAAAACTTGAATTTTACAAAAGTGTACTTACTTACTGAATATATAAGTATGCTGAATATAGGCATCTCCCAAGCACGGTCACATGGAATGGACTTGTCTTTCTCGCATTCAGAGGTCACCTGCGACTCTCACCAGATTATCGGTCAACCTCGCCATCCTATTCCATCATTTATACAAACATATAAAGAAAGTAAGGTTTCTCCGTAATTTATCATGTATACGACTCACGTCGGGCTTAAATAAATATCTCCAATAAGCAACAATCCGCACCGAACTCCAACACTTTTGGATTCCACAATACAGTGCCTACTGCCCAACAATCATTGGGCCTTTTGTTCTGAACGTCAATAAAAGTGTGTGAGAATGATGTGTGGCGCTGTTTTCTGTTTACACCAGTTTAACGCGTACGGCAAACATGAGGGGAAACGCGATCGTAAAATTGTACTCAGTCGCTGATACGATCAAATGGAATGCCTTTGGTCTTATGTTCAGGCTTTTAAGGTGCTTTACTTCATGTTTTTGTTAAGAATAATTGTTTAAGCCTTCAATGGTCAGGCGCTTTAGTGTTAAAAGGCTCGTAAAGGGTCGCAATTTTTATGAAAAAAGTCGTCATATCGTAATCGCATTGTCACGTGGTGCATGACTGTAAATCTATACCTCAGCTAGACTCACGTCTTCTCTGGAAAAAAGTTAAAATATTAGCCAATAGACATGGATAGAAAAATGATAGGCTTGACCACTATCTCACCTGATGGTAAGCAATAATGTAGTCGTTTGTGTGTGACTTATATGGTGTACATAATAAAGAGTACGGTGAAGCACGCTTGCCTAAAAGTAACCTATTCAGTCTTTACTTAAAGACTCTTAGGTTATAGCTATCGAGGAACACAGACTCCGGCAGGGAATTCCACTCCTTAGCTGTACTCACAATGAAAGTATTCCCAAAACGTTTAGTCGTATGTCCACCATGTAGGATGGCGCATCTCGTACGTCTTCTAATCCGATGATTGAACGGTTTACGTGGATTTAGATCATGTAATTCCATCACACTCTCCCCGAAATGCAACCGATAAAAACCGAAAAGCTGGCAACTCGGCGACGATGTTCAAGGCTCTGGAGCATTGACTCGACCAGTGCCTGATTGCCGATGAGCTTCTTGGTCCATTTTTTGATCTCCTCAAGTGCATCAAGCTGGTATTTGGCAGATCCTTCCCAGAGATGAGAGTAATCCATACATGATCGTACTTGCGTTTGATACAACATGAGCAGCTGTTCTGGCGTGTAGTACCGTATCACCTTCGCAAGGATCCTCAACTTTTATCATCCTGAAATACATGATTCGTTTATTTGAAGCATGCAGGTTTAAATCAAGCAATCTGCCTAGCCTTTTCCCCAAGTAGTTAATTTTCAAATTGAAACAGCCAGCCATTTACAAAAAAGATTACCCAATCCGAACTTAACACTGGCTTTCAAATATTGCAAACCTATTTACAACATTAAGTGTGAAATTGAAAACTATAAAAGTCGAGCGTATCGATAGCGCAGCCAATTACGCGAGTATCATCAATCAATACGCGCATAAAACGCTCGTAAAACGCCCGACGATTGCCTTTTATTCTAAACATTATGTTTAAGCCTGTCCAAGGTCATGCTATACTGGGTGAGTCATTAATAAAGGGATGAACGTAATTATTTTGTACATTTTATGACTGAATGTGGCCTTGTCTGGTCTAGATTTAGGGATTAAAAAATACATATTCTCCCTTCTCTCTTTTTCAACCGGTATTCACTCAATACTGAGTGTAGGTCTCCTCGATTGAAAGCAATATTAACCAGTGTGAGGTTTTCCGCATCCAATTCTTGCCTGCTACTTTCACCAGGTCGTCGGTATACCCGGTTTGTGTATTCTGAACAAATGAGAGACTTAAGTACCTACTACTAGTATAAGGCGTAAACTCGGCTACAAAAAAATCGCGACCTGATAAGTTCAAGCAAGTTGAAACAAGAAAATATTTTAGAGGCTGCAGCTGCAGTCATATTGCTACTATGTTTACCAATGAAGTTGTTGGGTTTTGCTAGAGGAAATTTTTCAGTGGTACCCTGAAACCTGTATTTGTGCCTGGTTGAAGACAAGAGGCTTGTTATTAAATGGGAGATCAATTAATTTTAATTTTTATGGTCTCGCGCTTGACTACTATCTCACCTGATTAAGCGAAGAAGTGGTCAAAGGTAAAGCACGCTTGCCTAAAATAAACCTATTCACTCTTGGCATAAAGACCTTTAGATTGTAGCTATCGTGAAACAATAGACTCCGGCAGGGAATACCACTCCTTAGCTGTACGCTTAATAAAAGTATTCTCAAAACGTTGATCCCGTGGGATGTCCACCATGTACCGATGCGCCGCACGTGCGCGCCATGCGCCGTACGTCTTGTAGTCCGACGATGGAAAGGGCTAGGCGGAATTAGATCATGCAATTCCATCACATACTCCCCGCAATGTACCCGATAAAAAACCGACAAGCTGGCAACTCGGTGACGATGTTCAAGGCTCTGGAGCTAAACTGCAGTTAAATATAAATGTCGAAGGGTTGGCTATAGGCTCATTTGCCTAAACCCTTCGGGGCATACAGGGGTGATGTTATCTCTAGCTCCTGAAGAACAGCCAAAGAGGAAAGGAGTCCGCATAAGATGCGACTACGGAAATTGTTAAAGTTTGTAGGTATGGATAGTGCAAGTTTTGCCGCGACGCGACCAGTGTGCTAAAGCAATATCTATTATGTACTATAGCAGCTTTATCTGGTTATGTGTACGACGTAATAAACAGTCAAGGAAATAGATAGCAACACCTTACTTTGTTAGTTTATTTAGGATATTATCAAATAGAGGACGGTCAAGCGTTCAAGAGGTCAGTTTTGCGATCATTGTGTTGTATTCTCTACATATATAGGCATTCTGACAGCGCAGGTCAATCAGAACGCACGCGAAATGCTAAAACGTAAGGGATTGGTCACAAGTCATTTCGATAGCGTTTGATATTCCCTGACATTTTTGATAGAATAACACTTATCCAGGGCCTTATTTTTTTTGACTGGATAAATGCTCGTGTATACTGCACTATCACGGGGAGATAGTGCAGTTATGTGGGAGTCCAACCCACTAAAACTCCACAGGGCGCTCCTGTGCCGCTTATGGCGGGAACATGGGCGCACCGCACACGTGTAGACGGTGGCGGCTACTCGATACAGCCAGCAGTGTCCACGATTAACACCCGCCACTGTCGCGCTGCTCCACCCCCGGTTAGGCGTTAGGCATCCTATGCATCGCACACCTCACCATGCAGCACGACGACGCCTCAATGGATATCGACACTTTCATATTGGAAATCCAATTTTTACTTTTAATTGCCGCGGCTGTCCGTCACTAGACCCATCTCTGGGGAGTACCCCCCATCACCGGTGCACCAGAACACACTGTACGCCGTGACCACCCCAGGGACTGAAACAACACATGGGCGCCAGACGACCCCGTGTATGGCACCCTTGGTCCCCTTGTAACGGGTCAAGGTCAATGGCCCCGCCACCTACCATTTCTCGGGAGACCACCCCGGTGGGTACCCGCATTGTCGAGGTGGGGGGGCTCAGTAACCGTGGCTTGGTCACCCAAGGTGAAGCGAAGAGGAACCCGAGGAGGGGCTGCTAGTCAGGGCTTTTGCCAACTAAGCCGACGACGTAGGGGCCAACTGGCAGGTTGCGGTACCGCTTGGTAACAGGCGACATCACAACTGAGGTGGGCCGTGATGTCTTATGGAGATTCCCAGGTCCCATACATTGTCGCGGCTGAGGGTTGGAGGCCGCAGCGGGAGAGGAGTGCTGGTATTGCGGGTGCCAAACACGGGGTCGCCTGGCGCCCATGTGCTGATTTGGTCCCTGGAGTGGTCACGGCGTACAGTGTGTTCTGGTGCGCCGGTGATGGGGGATACTCCCCCAAGGAGGAACGGTGACAGACAGCCGCGGCGTGTTCGCGGTGAGTGCTATCGCGTGCCCGTGTTCCTGCCATAAGCGGCACAGGAGGACACCGTGGAATTTTAGTGGGTTAGAGTCCCACATAACTGCACTATCTCCCCGTGTTAGTGCAGTATGCATGAGCATTCGTAAAGGCAAAAAAAAATAAAAAAATGGTTTGGGGGACCGGCCAACGCTATACCGACACTCCTCCTCCCCTGTGACCCCACCACGTTCGCCATCAGACGGTGGCGACCCCGTCCAGGCCGCGAAAGGTAGGGAGAGCGGGCGCACCGAAATACCGGCACTTCCCTCCCACCGCGGTCTCCAACTCTCAGCCATGATATCGTATGGGTATAGGAGGCCCCATACGACATTGCGGCCCGGCTCAGTTGTGATGCGATGTCGCCCAGGCGGCACCGCAACCTACATGTTGGCCGCTATGTCGTCGGCTTACTTATCCAGAGCCTAAGATCACGCTTATAAAAGCGTTATAATAAAATGAAAACAAAACTGCGTCTAAGCAATATAGAGTCTATCGTAATTTATCTAACCCAATATCATAACTTTGTTATCACATTATTTCAAAGTCTAGACTCACACAAATACTAAAATAATATTTAATAACTGTATAGCGCTCATAAAACTAGAACGAAAGTCAGCTTGTTCAAATGTTCATAATTCATTCAACTTCGTATCAATTTCAAGCATTTATAGCAGCTGAAATAACTCACTTGGAACTACTTGTAGAACAGACTTTTAAAATAAAAGTTTGGAAACCTTTGTACCACGTTTTATTTTAACTAATAGGCACAGAATAGGTCAGCACAGAAGGTCACCTACAATAATGATGTGATATATGATGAGACGTATTTTAAGGTAACTTTAATTACTGAAATTATTTTTCGTGTTTGAAAGTACTGATATTAGGATAATATATGATATTAGGGATGGAAGGTATCACAATGGAAACCTGAATTGGGGATTGATTTCTAAAAATCCGCTCCAGTTGCCGAATGCGAATATTAAAGTACAGAACAGCAATGTTTTTTGAAGTATTTCAGAAGGGGTCCCATATAACAGTGTTTATATTCATAATGCTCTCAGGGAGTAATGGTGGCCCAGTGGTAACGGCCGCGATTTACAAGTTGTAGGTCGTGGGTTCGAACCCTGGCAGGCGCTTTACTTTGTGTAAATTATTTCGAGACCACTGCGCTAAAAACGGTGAAAGCAAACATCGTGAGGAAACCGGCATGTCTTAGAATCAAAAATTCGAGGACATGTGACATCCACAAACCCACATTGGGCCAGCTTGTTGGATTACAGCAGAGAGGAGGCCTGTACGCATAACGGACCAAGTGGGCGTCTAAGTGCGGCAAAGGGGGTCCATCTTTCCTTCATAAACCTCTCTTAAATATAAATCGCCAGGTCGCCAATGAATTAAAAGTTACCCTGTATATAGAGTAAGATTTTCAAGTGCGGGTCGATGGCCAAATCCGAAACTATGAGGAATAGCGAAAATTACTGAACGGAGTCACGAGACCGATTTTGATGAAAATTAAAAGTGCATCATTGGATTTTATTTAAATCAATATTCTTAGCCAGGAATCGAACTCGATGATTTTGGAAAAAAAACACATGCTGTGTTATTACACCATTCGATAGTGTCGCTACTAAGGATCAAGTTCTGGTAAGTAATGATAAACATTCGAAAAACTTGTGGAAAATGCTCATTTTTAACAAAATACTTACATTTCTTACGTTAGGTACCTGCCTATTAAACCTTAAGTGATGATATGATGGCCATTACTTAAAATAAATAGCTGAATTCGACATTTCAAGCATTGTTCACATTCAGCATTACAATCATTTTGATTCCGTTTACAATATTCTGCAAAGACTTTTTCATGTCATCAATTGCATGATACGAGTCTTCGTCGTAGATTTCATAATATTCTTTTTGTATTTTTTTTATAATTAGTTCTTTTCTCAAGCTTGCCGTATGCCATTTCTTTCCAGCTTTTTATCCTTATTGGCAACACTATCGGATGGTATAATAATACAGGGTGTTTTTTCCAAAATCAACGGGTTCAATTCGTGGCTTGGAATATTGACTTTTTTTTTTATCGAATAATGCAGTTTTAATTTGCATCAAATTCGGCTTCGTGACTCTAATGAATGGTTTTCGCTCTTTCTCATAGTTTTGGATTTCGCTATCCACGCCCACTTGAAAATCTCGTCCTGTATATCATTATCATTTCAGCCGGAAGACGTCCACTGCTGAACATATGCCTCTGTATATGGGGATCGCAAACAAATGACGGTCGAGAGTGCACTCACACTCGCTGTACGTAAAGCGTGTCTACGTGTGCTTGCATATCCGCTCTTTGTATAGAACCGACCTTCTGCACTATCTATTTCATGGTACATGTGCATGATTTGATCACGTTAGGTCATTTAGTCGGCTGGACGCTTACAAGTCTTTGACTATGCTAGACAAAAACAAATCAAAGGGAATGGAGAACTTTTTTTTCTTGTTTTTTTTTTATAGTGTACAGGTTTTTCAGACCGTTTTATGTTGAAATAGACCTCTCTGTGCTATTGATCGCTGTCGGTGTTTATGTTTCGTGTAGTTTTTATTTTAGTTTTAGAGGTCTTCAGACCCGCATACTCCTTTGTTTGTAACTAGTTTTACTGTGTTTTGAACCATGTCGAGTTTCTGTTGATGTTAACAATTTAAACGCAAAATTGTTAGAAACAGACGTCTGGTATTTCGTGGGTTCGATGGACTAAATTTTGTAAAATGTCTTTGTTTTATTTTTGCGGTTATTCGGCACATACACGAATGCCAGTTTCAAAACAAGAATAACATTATTACACGTGTGCTGGAGGTAGGGAGAGATACCTAATTAGGGATCACAGCGTCCTACCGACAAATACCTTGAGAAAAACATATTCTGGTTAACTTTTTTGGGACCGTCCGGTCCCTCCTGATTACGACGAAACGACGGCGTCAAATAATAAATATGCGTCCGAACCTTGCAAAGCGAACACCACCGAAGTTATGCGAATAACGCAAAAGGGTTTCTACCATTCATTATCGCAAACAAACTGTAGTCAACTTCTCTACAACAATGTGCCAGTTGCCACAATCCGCTTTCGAAAAATGTTTCACATTTGCCTTTGACCTACTTTGCACATGCGCGGCATATCTAAATTTTACATAAAGCCTCGAAAAATTTCCCTGTGACGCGGCGCATTGCGGCACAAACGGCAAATATTGTGACAACACCGCACCGTCGAGCATTCGGAATTGAGCGCGCATACAAGTTCCATCGCACGAAAGTGCAAACTTGAACAATTTCAAACTTATCTACTACATGGAAATTCCTAAATAAACTTTGAGATTTTCAAGTCATTTCGCTACATATTTCACTTGTGAAATTGAAGCTGTCAGAGTATTTTAAGAGCCCAAAGTATGAATATCTCATATTATATAGGTTTAGGTAGCATTAGAGAAAATTGCATTTTACGTGTGTGAATACCCCGAGTAGTATTTCATTGTAAAAAATGACAGGCAATGGACCCCAGTCAGTTTACTAGTCCAACGTACATTTTTCTGTCGGCCGACAGATTGCCGCGAGTTGGAAAGCTTTGATAATTTATAGCGAGGGGCACTACCACGGTTTCCATATATTTTCTATCACTGTTTTTTTTCTGTGGAACCTTTACGAAATATGGTTTGAATTTTGGGTTTTCTTTACTCTTAGAATACCTGCATAACTTGAATATTCCCTCTTATATTTTACCTTATATTTTCTTGTCCATAACTGGCGTAAGAGCATCTCTGCCCAGCTCTTTGAGGATTACAAGCGTGTTATATTTTCTAAGTAAGAGAGTACATAAAGCTTCATAATTTTCTTCAAACAATATCCTTCCAAGACTTCATAGATAATTCAGCAAGTAAGAAAACAGTAAAGCCTGTGGGTGACCCGCAATAAGTCTGAGAACTAACTTTACACTCTGTATTTAGTGCTAGTATACTTGTACTCGTACACCAAGACTGCTCAGCGTCCCAAGTCAGGCACACTCGTAAAGTAGCTCAATCTACTGTAAAAAGAGTTATGTCCGCAACTTCCTCTACTCACTCACTATTCACTAAGTACCTCAACCTACCTTGGAGGAAAACTTTAGCTACTATGTAGTATATAAATTAAGTAATGCTATGGGAAACTTGACTTTATTTTGGTTAAACTTTTGTTATTTCGGTTCAATGTTGAATATACCCAAAAATAAGAAATAAAGCTGATAGATCAAGTAAATATTTTTTACTAGCTTCTGCCAGCGGCTTCGCCCGCGTGAATGTCGAAAATTATCCCAAGGAAACATAATCTTTGGATAAAATCTATTCCAGCCTATAATCTATCTCTGTGCCAAATTTCATCCATATCCATTCAGTAGTTATTGCGTGAAAGAGTAACAAACATACATACATCCATCCTCACAAACTTTCGCATTTATAATATTAGTTGGAAGTAGGATATTGCTTGTTGCGCCAATTCCAAAGTAACATGGGATGAGGGCAGGAAGATGGTGATCATGAAGTTTGATTTACATTAACTCTGTTCATTCTCTTATGTTCTTTAATTATTGGTAAAAGGCCTTAGTCATCATGTAACGTGGCCATTGGCAGTATATTTAAAGACCACTGTTCAATTCTCACTGGGATTTCCACCGGTATGTCCCTAATATTTAATGAGCACGACTACAGTTCCACCACCAAAAATGTCATAAATTCAACAAAAGTTACTTCATTTGTGTATCTTTGTTTGACGGGAATGACAATACACATAACCCACTTTTGGTACAGCAACATCTGTTGTAATGAAATAATTGCTAAACTTTTTAGGTCACCCACCTAGACTACCTTTTATTGAATTACCAACCCGTCCACCTAGAGACAAAGTTGAAAAACAAACTCTGACACACGCACACAGAGATTTTACTTAGCGATAGAAATAGATATGGTTTTCCCCGGACGTACGCTTTCACAAGTTTTCTAACTACAATATAATCTTATTTGGAAACTTAAGCTTCTTACATAAATCTATCTTTCGTAAACCTCGCGAAAACAAAAATGAAATTAGATGATAATTGAGTTTACTAAAGTAGGTTCTTAATAGCACCCTTGATTTCTAACGTCTTCAAGATTAAAATAAAGTTTTGAAATAAAGTTACTATTCACGAAAATGGTGTTGAAAAAATAGAACACAAATTTTCATACAACTTAACAGGGTCGAACTCCTATCCAGTTATTTGCCCCGACCCTAATTGTCTTTCGGGGATTCCAAATCATGAAACCAAACTTAATACGCAGAGGTCCTAATTTCGGGCACGGGGGTACAGAAACAAACAAACAGTCCAGTAAATTTAATTCCTTTTCATTATTAGTGTTTATTCAGGCTTCACTGCCTCCGTCAAAGCGGTTAGAAAGGCTTGACTGACTAAATAAAAGTGAGCTCAAATTGGGTGACTTAGTTGAACCAAGTTATTTGGCAATGTGCCGGGAGTAAGTAGGTTTATTTTATTGATCATAATTAAATCTAATTGGGTGGAAAGGTATGATTTTGGTGCATATGTTTGCGACGTTTAAAGGGTGAAATGGGTTCAGTATTACTGTGAAATCAGCTGACATAAGTACAGTAATCATAGCGGATCTTTGTATCTCTGAAGATAGGTTCTGCGAACCGTTGCGCAAGAAACAATTTCTCATCGAGTATACTGCATGAGTAAGCGAGATAGGACGATGCGACAAACGTAAGCGAGTGAAAGTGTCAGTTATACAACGCTATCTTCTACTTTAACATTGAAACAAAAATAGCAACTGCGCAGGATCTTGCAGACAACTTTAGAGGCACAATACTCGTATTATTTCAACCGTTGGATTAATTTTTGCCAATCATGATATTTTTATTGTGTGATCGTTATTGCGATTAAAATAGGTTTTTATTGTCGCTGAAAAATAAACTAGTGGCTCATATTTCACTAGTGTTGGTGCATAGTATGTCACAATATTTTATGGCCATAAATTATAGTTACGAGTAGTTCGTTTCATATTTTTCCGTAAAAAGTACAATGTGTATAATTTATTTGCTACTATAGCTTCTGCCAGCGGCTTCGCCCGCGTGAAAAGTGTTTTAGTATCCCAAGGGAACATTAAACCGGGATGAAAGACTATGATCTATCTCTGTACCAAATTTCATCCCGATCCGTTCACCCGTTCTGGCGTAATTGAGAAACAGACATACATACATCCATCCAAACTTTCGCATTCATAATATTAGTAAGACGATGGCGACTGTTATATCTAAAGATCTGAGTTTTCGAGAAAAGCAAACATTATAACAATATTAAGTTATATTAAAAAACCTTATTGTGCCTCAGTTTGAACGCATTTTATTTGTAACTGAACAAGCTCAACTAACAAAAACATCGAAAAATTTACGCACTTCAATCATCCTTCAACGTATCCAATTTTAAATAAATAAACTAATATATTTACTAATGTTATGTTTTCAAATTAATCGCTACCCCACTGACTCTTGATGTTTTGAATAGAAAGGAACCCATGTGCAGGTTGTGTGGGGAACATACGGAACGCATGGAGCACCTTCTGTGCACATGCGATGCACTGGCTAGTAAGCGAATGAGTCTCCTAGGGGTTGGATACCCAAAACCAGAAGACTATAGGCTCTTATTTATTTATTTATTAAAACTTCACTTCACTTCACTTTCGTTGTAAAACTCATGAAAAGAGTTTTCAACGAGATTAATCATAATAAACCGCGAGGTATGCAGTCTTAGGGAATATTTTCAGGCAGCTGACGTTAGCTGGTAGATGATAGACCGACTAGAGCGTCGCGCAATGATTGTTGATATAGCGGTCCCCCATGACGAGAACCTCGTGAAGGCTGAGAGAGATAAGAAAAGTAAGTATCTTGATCTGGCTTGCGAGATTGTCGACATGTGGGATGTGAATACAGCGATCATTGTGCCGATAGTCGTTACGGCCAATGGCATAATAGCCAAGAGCCTTGACGAACATCTGAGTAGGCTCTCGATGGACAGCTGGATCAATGGCTTGATTCAGAAAGAGGTTCTCCTGGACACGGCGAGTATCGTTAGAAGGTTCCTCTCTCAAGAGCCCTGACCACCAGTAGCTTGGACCCTGTTCCCGATACCAGTGGGGTACTATTTTTTATATTTTTAAAAATGTAAAAAGTATGTACATAAACGAATAAAGGAAATAAATAATAAAATATGTGTATATGTGACACCACATTTGTTCAGACGACACTATATGTAGAGCCTCTGAAAAATGTACTTCCAATTTCGCGTAATCAAAATTTCTTATAGGTGTGATATAAATTGAATTGCGTCGAACCATCATAAGGTCGCTAACTAACACATTAAATATGTACTATCAAATCAACCGACTAAAATATTGTTCACTAAACCTACACAATTGAACAAGCGTAGCGTATAAATAGATTGCAACGTGTTTATATTTAACATGTTCAATATAGGATGTCAAATTGTTGATTGAGTTTGTGTTATCAAACTATGCTTATTAGACTTTTGAATGACGTGTTCACACATGTGATAATTTGATACGCTTGCTTTTGATGTATACGCGATTTAAAATATTGTAAAGGTAGTAGAGTACCCACATATTGTCAAAATGACAATGCCCCATGTCATTTAAGTAGAGCCTATTGCTATCAGATAAAAAAAATCGGTCAAGTGCGAGTCGAACTCGTGTGCCGAGGGTTCCGTACCTACCCATTATACCATTATACCGCCATAATAAAAATGGTATCATTTTTATTGGTGGCTAAGTTTTAACGAGGCCAAAGCTTGTAATTTTTTTTAAATTTTTCCTTTATTTGTGCTGTAAGACCTTACTTTTTGCCAAATTTCGTGATTCTAGGTCAACGGGAACTACCATATACTCTTCCGACCCAAAATCTATAGGGTACTTCCGGGTGACCTATAATTGTCAATTTTGGTTAAAAGCAAGGTCTTACAGCACAAGTAAGGGGAAAATTCCGAAAAATAAAAATCGTTGAATATTAAGGTAAATTTTGCTACCTACATACATTATATCTTTCTATCGTGTTGACTCTGGACCTTGATTTTTCACCTTATAGAGACCATAGACATCAGCATTTGAAACAAATCTTAACTTACTTGATCCACCCATTCCTGAGAAAATCGGTGGTGACACATGGACAGACGGCAAGAAAGTGATCTTATAAGGGTTCCTTTTTTTACCTTTTGAGGTGCGGAATCCTAAAAACAATAACACTTTACCCGAACTAGGAATCGAAGCACCAGGTATATAGATATATGGGATCACCAGACCGTAGGGACAGTCGTGGAGAATTGTATAAAAAAACTATTTAAAATCATTATATGTAAGAAATATTATTGTGATATCAACATTTTTGCCAGCACCCTTAAACTTAAGTTTTTAACCGAAGCGCAAAGTTTCTGTCTAAAATAAATTCCCTGGAAAATCTATGAAAATAATTTAGTTATTAACATGAAATCTTGTTACTTTCAACAAAATATACATAAACATCTAAATATACATTCAGCGAGCCCTTTCATTAAACTCGTTTCTTAATGCGAGCCACGTCGTGTACACAGGAAAACAAGTTATCTTCCTGAGACTTATTAAAAATTCAGTAAATAATTAAATATTAACTCGCAATGTCAACAAGATGCTAAGATACTGACTAAGGCCCAGTTTTTGTCAAGTAGTTTACTCAAGCATTGGTTAATTCAACCAATGCGTTTTTAATCAATTATTATTTGCCCATTTGTTGGACTAACTATTAACGAATAAACGCGTTTTGCCCAAAATTGAAACCACAAGCATATTTAACCATTGATTACGGTTAAAAAAAACTAAGCCTAAACACGGAGCCCCGAGGCTAAGAAAGATAGAGAATATTTCAAATAAATTTCACTAGATTGCGCAATAAGCATCGATTTGTAATTGAATTTTGTGTAAAAATAACATTTGCTAGAATTAATTAAAAAAAAATATGTTCTTGTTTAAACAACTCTCCTAACCACAAAATTATGGAATATAGGGCTCTTTATTACATTTAAAAGATAATTAAAAAAAATTACAAATAATTTAAAATGCATTCCAATAGATGGCGCGGTTTTAAATTTCTGGGACATTCCAATCGATTTTAAAATTTGTATTGTCATACATTTTGGTACAATGAAACTGTAAAAACTAACGCTAACACCATCTATCGCTTGGGAAAGAACCGATCAGAAATTGAACAGAAACCGTGCCGACGTTACTAGCGTTTTTCGTCTGACTAAACTTAATTTAGTCAGACGAAAAACGCTATATATACGCTGAGAATCATCATCATTCTCCTTCCCACTTCCTAACTTGCGGTTGGAGCAGCATATCGTCTTCTTCTTCCATACATCTCTTAAAACCGTCATCGCCTCAGTAGTCAGTCACTCTCTTTCTATCCATATATATATTAAACAATATTCATCAAATCGTGTCTATGGTTCTGAATGTGGTAACTAAGCACTACAAAGTTTAAGTAAGCTATTTCATTATGAATTTTTCTTGCATTTTGAGTCTGAATAAGTATCGAGTTGATATTGATTATAGAACAGATTTGCCTTCTGTTATATGGTGTTTTAAATATTAATTGTCACTTGAAACTTGTTTATAAAAATCTCGACGCTGCTTAGCAACTTTTTTGCTGATTCCAAATTCTGGAAACTCGTGGTTAAACAATTATTAATAATAATTTAAAAACAAGCGCTGAATACGTCTAAGTCCAACTCTGTGTAGTTTTCACCTGCATTATTTATAAAACAATTTACTTCGATGTATTAGGTATACACTTCGTCAGCCCGTTACCTATATGCGTGATATAATATTTAGATGATGTCAACAAGATCCCATCATCAGCTTCAAACCTAAACAACGATGCTCAAAATTGATCATAATTATTATTTACCAACGTTACATGTTTAGGATTGTGGTTACCAGTCTGTTAGTAAAATTAACGGTAGCGGAAGTTTCGGCTCATATTTAATGTTGTGGGGTACCCTGGCAAATAATGAGCTGGATGGGTGCTGCCGATGTTTAGCTTGCAACGATATTGCCAATATGTCAGTTTACCTTCGTAATTAAGTTTGGAAACTATCACTAATGAATTCTCCAAATGTTGTGTTGTGCTTTGATTGTGTGACTATATTGTGCCGTTTCCAGGCAGCACTGTTACCGTTTCGTGTAGAATGTTTTCTTGATATTCTGTGACTGTATATGTATGTATGTATATGTTTATTTTTCTTAACGTTGTGCTTTAATCTGAGTCTCGCGAAAATATTTCTATCGTAGTTTTCTATCAATAAATATAAAAACAAATATCTAAAACTGTTTTTTTATTTCGCATGCAGATTTTTTGGCATGTACTTTTTGTTTGTAGAAACCTTAGATAATTTTCCTTTCCTTATATATATCATAATAAGAGTATTGTTAAGGTTTATCAGAAAATGGTTTTTCGGAAAATTCGATAGGAATATGTGAAATAATTTACTTAACCTTATTATATTAAAAATACCTATTTATAAATATAGATTATGCCAACGCCTGCTACCTGGATGCTACAGAAAAGCTATTAAACAAGCTTGAGCGCTTTCAAAACTTATGCATTCGATTTGTTTATGGTCTACGTAAGTATGATCACGTTTCTCACCTTCGCAAGGAACTCAAGTGGCTCCCAATCCGTCTTCAAAGCAACACTTGGATTTCATGTCTCCTCTTCAACATCTTACGCAACCTATCTTATCCTTCTTAACTCCGTGAGTGATTTTTTTACGCTCGTCCTAGAATTGCACTAAGTAGGCCACATCTTAGATCTCCTATATCCCATACTAATAAAACCATCTATTCTATTCTTATTTCTTCTCTGTGCATGCTGTAAGTTTGTGGAACTCACTTCTACCTAGCATCAAAGATCTGAATTCTATCTTGCTTTAAAAAAAAACGACTAAAAGAGTATTATCTTGCCACACAAATCTGATATATTAAACAAATTAAAAAAAAAAAAACGACTAAAACAGTATTATCTTGCCACACAAATCTGATATTTTAAACAAACTTATATTTGAATAAAAGTATAGACTTTTACTACACACTCTACTTACACTTATACTATAAGTATATGTGATATTTTGGTACAATATCTTTTACATTTTTCATTTTCGCGGGTCTGCTCATAGAAATTTCTTAAGATAATTACCTATTTATAAGCAGTACCTTTGTACTTTATTGTCTTGATTTTCTGTATTGCATTATAATGTGTGTTCATTAATCACAAATGACAAGGTATTAAAGGAACCAGAAACCAAGAGAACCCATTTCCAGCATTTCTGGCATTATTGTCTGTTTGTCTGTTTAGGCGGGCCGCATACGTACGTTTTCCGCATTCGATTTCCGAATACGGAATACAGATTCGGAATTCCGTGAACCTAGCGCAGACGTTAGTTTTTTCTTGTTTAGCTGGCATTCGACACGTACGTACGGAAAGTGTTCCGTTCGAAAAAAAACGGACGTGTGCGGCAGTCAATTTATTTTATTGGCGTACGGTGCATTCGGGATTCCGAGTACGGAAAACTAATTCGGAAATCGAATGCGGAAAACGTACGTATGGACGCCTTATTTGTGCACGCATCACGTAAAATGTACGAAACCAATGCAGATAACTTTTATACACACAAATTGTGCGTAACTTGAAGTATTACTTCATTTTTGTTTTATATAAAAAAATTGGTAGATAGGTAAGTAGGGTAGGCAGGAAGTCAGAAAGGTTAGTAGGGTAGGGTGGGCATTCAGTTAACGGGGGCGAAGCCGCGGGCACATCCTAGTTATAAAATAAATAAATAATATATTTTTTCCAATTAACTGTTACTGGGAAAATCCTATCGAAACAACAGAAATACTTTACAAAATACACTTACATTGATATGAAACAGGCCTTGAAATTGAAATTGTTTGTCATGACATTCCTGAGTCCCGTCGCAAAATTATTAATAACATAAACTAACTCTCATGAATACGCCTGCGTGTTTCCGGAGTGAATAATATCAACATTATTAATACCTTGTGTCATTTTGCCTTGACTGCTGTTTAAGAAATAATTAAATCTCTTTTTTTTTTAAAAGCTTTTAACTCATCATCAAATTTATATCGGAGTACCCATTTAAATTTGGTAAACATATGATGAGAATTTTTGAGTTTCTCTCAGAGATTTTTGGCATTTATCTCCAATAAACAATTACCAAACTCTCGGGATTGCTGCAATCGCATATATGTTTATTGTTTACATCATTTCATAACATAAAATTAAGCCGGTACGCTCTAAAGGCCCGCAAAAAACCCTCTTCTTTGTCCGCATTATTATGCAATACGGAACCCTATTACTGCGCATGGCTCGACACGCACTTGGCCAGTTTATATCCCATAAAAAACTATACATCTCCTCATTCTAGGAATTTTGTATTTTATTTTTGTCCACTAAAAAACTAACTATAATATTACCTAAAAACAAATCAACTGATTTTAAACTCCCCTGCATTTACCTATAACACAATCACACTGATAACAAAACTTGGCCAACAAATAATTCTCCTTGCTATCTCTAATTTTATTGAAGAAGTATTAAACGGGGGCACGGCACCCGTTGTCTTCAAAAATTGCTTCGAGCCAAGGTTGGGTCGGTGATAAAAAATAATATTCAAAGTTTTCCCCCTCTTTCTCTCAATTATAGGAACTTTTATTGGAGTTCGTAATGTTGTCAACACCTAGTAGGCGTTATATCCACTTTAAACATTAGTATTTAACGTTAATATTGATAAGATATGCTGAGTAAGTCGAGATTAATGTTATTAATACGGTAAAATGGTGCTACGTCTAGTGATGTGAATTTCTGACGACGCTTTGACATAGAAATTGTTGTTCTATCTGTAAGCAAATTTAGAACTATTTCTAAAAAACATTTGTCACATCGTGGTAATCGAGATATGACGTCTCCCTGTCTCACACCTCGCTGCAGAAGAACGGGTTCCGAGGTCTGATCCCTAAGTCGAACTGACATGGTGGCGTTTTTGTATAAACACTTCATTACTTCGATGTACCGGTAGTCAATTTGGCACCGTTGGAAAGACTGCAGTACAGCCCAAGTCTCGATCGAATCGAAGACTTTCTAGTAGTCCACAAACGCTAAGCAGAGAGTCAGGTTGTAATCTTCGGTCTTCTGTATAACCTGCCGCAGCGTATGTATGTGGTCTACGGTGCTGAATGAAGCCTTTACGGAATCCGGCTTGTTCGGGAGGCTGGAAATCGTCAAGCCTGCGCGCGAGACGATTCGTGATGACTCTTGAAAACAGCTTGTAGACATGGCTAAGAAGTGAGATGGGCCTATAGTTCTTCAGTAGGGCATTGTCACCCTTCTTGAAGAAGAGTACCACCACACCCCTGCACCATGCCTGTGGCGTTTTCCCCTCGAGTATAACGAAATCAAACAGCTTCTGAAGAGCCTTAAGTACAGGTTTTCCACCCGCCTTCAGGAGTTGAACCTAGTATTTAGTGCAATGTTATTCTTTGATTTACTTATATTTGTTGTTTTTTTTAACGTGTCCAATACTAACTAAATTACCGAATACATGAATGCAGTGGCCAATAAAAATAATCTGCTTTTAACCTAAGCTACCGACACGAGTGCAGCCATCACTTAAAATCCAACGAGCTAGTAGGATCTTATAAAGAATAATTGAAGATAGCAACTTTGCATGAGAATTGGCTCGCTGCCAAAATCTTTGCACAGTAAACAGGATTATGCAATAAACAATTTTCCTGAAATAAAGTGATGTTGCCGTACTAGTAAACGTCAAGGGCTTGCATTCAATCTAAAGATTTTAACTAGTAGGAATGAAAATTTAGTGTGTGAACGTTTTTTGACACCGACTTCCGAAGTTGAATTTATTTTTCATTTTGTAGTGTTTTTATTTGGAAGTCGTTGTATTTTTTATAAAAAAAATTTGAGTGTGTGTTCTGTAAAAAAAGTAAAATAACGCAATTTTAGACTATGAATGTGGATAAAATTTAATAAATTCGTTTACATTCATTTTAATTTCATTATTTGAGTAAATATTTTTATCCGCGGCTTCAATCCTTTGGCCTTTCCCACAGACATTTTCCAGAGATAATAATAGTCTAGGCCACGCGATACTACGGAACAAAACAAAGCTTCAGCGTTATATCAGTGAAATATTTTTGTAACTGAGTCAGTACTTCTTTCCCCACCCTTTCAACCACAAACAACGAACAATGTTTTTTTTATAACATTAATCACAAAATATTCCCATCGTGATTTTTTAATTCAGTAAGTTAGATTTATAGTACCAAATTACAGTGATACGAACTATATCTAACTACATACATATACCAATGAATTATAATACATGGCCATTTATCAAACCGAATGTAAAGACATTCGGAAAGGGGACGATTAAGTGGATTTTCCTCATTTTCTCGGCAACCCTTCATT
This sequence comes from Anorthoa munda, assembly GCA_945859665.1. NCBI lineage: Eukaryota > Metazoa > Arthropoda > Insecta > Lepidoptera > Noctuidae > Anorthoa > Anorthoa munda. The sequence goes on along the minus strand of OX243902.1, from coordinate 28,618,102 downwards.
CGTTTTGACAAATGAGGTGTTATTCGATCCGTCTTCGCCTTAACCTACTTGCTGTAAAATATAGCATTTAATATTTTCTGTGAATGTTTTCTGGAAGGTTATAATTTTTTTTTAAACGGTTTTTTACATTTTTTTTCCTGCTTAAGAATAAACCATGCATTCACCCTCCGTCCAGCCTGTAATTTTAAGTTTGACAGCATAAAAACTAATCATTTAGTGTTGAACTAATGTGATACCGATTCTATTTCTTATAACAATCGTCTTTATCAATGACGAAATTGTAATCGATTAAACACATTGTTATTTTATTTTTGCTTAACATTTTGTATTGTTTAAAATACAAAACAAAAGAAATTTATTGCATCCTTAGTCCACATACAGTTGGTAAATATTAATAACAGTAACAATGTATTTATTAATTTGCAACATCAACACTTATTTTAGTGTTGTGGATGTGCAGCGTGACGAGATTGGATAATGTGAGAAATGAATATATTAGAGGCAGTTTGATAGTGGCGCCAGTGACAGAAAAAGTTGCAAGGAAACCATTTGTCCTGTTATGTGATGAGGAGGGATGAAACGCATGTTACTAAAACAGTGTTATGAATATAAATGTGGATGGATGGAGAGGGAGAGGAAGGCCAAAGAAAAGATGTATGGATTGTAACGTTGAATAGGAACGGTCAACGTTCCTAACTAAATCACCATAGCAAACTGTGGTAAAATCAACGAAAATAATAACAAGAATCTTACAACCTAATAATTTAAAATAAGTAACAAACAGATAAAAAACACATTGTAGGCGATACCTAATATTAATAGGATAAATTAAAACTAATTTATCTGTATAAAAATTATTAAAGAAAAGATATTAAAATAAAATCGACTAGTCATTGCACTATGTTTCAAATCGATAACTTTCCGTGTGGCGGTAGTCACACATTTAAAAAAAAAAATAGGAATTATTATGATCCAACACCACTCGGGCTTTTATCAACGCACCGGACGGGCATTGACGATCGGACAACTCAGCTGACTACACGTACACTCGCTCCATAGTATCATTCTACATACTAGCGAATCATTTTACGTGTACCTTATAAAAAATTGCTTGAGGAGCGATATGACAGAAAAGGGAGTCAGAGATAGCGTGACAGGGGACAGGATGGCATGGAAGAAGAAAACGCCAAGTAACATGGGATAAGGGCAGGAAGATGATGACCACATATTTTAGTTGTTTTATTTGCTGTTTTTCCATATTTATATATAATACATAATACTTTTTTTCAAAATTAACCTTCACACTGCAATATTTACTACTATGTAAATCGATTTAACTGTTTATTTTAATTTATCGGATAAACAAATAACCTGTTAATAATTATGAAACTTCTTAAGCGAGCATCTGTCAAAAGTAAAATAAACGCTACGCAAGTAACTTTAGTAGTATTTATGTATTTTTAGTTGTTAATAACAACAGAGTCAAAAATAAAGATAAGACTTATAAATAACTTGCCTATATACAAGCGCTTATAAAAAGGGGAGAGAAAAAGGCGCGAATAAAATTTTCGCTTCAAAATTTCGTCTACATGGATGTCTACGTAAAAAGTGCCTATAACGCTGGCAGCATTGCCACGTTGAATAGCAATGCTTATTCTCTTGCCAAAGAAAAGCCCAGCCCTCTGGACACTTGAAGAGTCGACTAAGTTTTTACTGAGCCTCAAAAACTCGATGAGCACTCGGATCTCCTGGCCCTAATGCTTAGGTAACTTAAAATATCGAACTTAGATGTTCCGTTTAGATTTAGTTATTTAATACTTCATGCACACAAACGTACAGAGGCGCACTTAATGTCGTTTTCTACCTATGTACATAAGTAAACATTGTAAAACATATTTTTTTAAAAGAGTAAGCATGGAGTTTCTTGTGCGTTCTTCTCCATAACAAGCTACTTTCCGAATGCACGGTAGAGTAAATTTTTATTACTTGTACATTTTTAATTTAGATTTAATAATGTTTGACGTTCAAAAGTGCCGCTTATTGGCCTAGTTGAAATAAATATATTTGACTTTGACTTACCAGCCAACCTTTGGTTGACGCAGAGACGAAAAGTGGCAGGTGCAATATTTTAAGTTAAGCAAATTGCGTCCCAATTTATTTGTACCAAAGTAACAATTTTCGTTTTCCATACTTTTCTACTTAGTCGTTGCGAGCAATACAATGAAAAATCGACCTATAAGAATGTAATGGTTTATTTTTCTTATTAAACAGCAGTATTAGGTTTAAGTATTCCTGAAAGGTAGGAAATATATCGATTCCAAAAAAAAGATTAATTTAATGTTAAGTGAAGTCCGCCGTGAAGTTGCAGCAAATTTTGCGAATGTAGGGTGCGTTCATGTATAAAATGAAACAGCTGCGTTCCGGCGTAGACAATGTGATCTTAGCAGCCACTCCCTTTCAAACCATAATCATCATCCACACAGTCCATCCGTCGTTTCTAGAGATAGGGCTATAAGCAAATATATAAAATTACGAATTACAAAATTTAAACATGACAATTTACGGCTGGTAGTTTGTAATATATAATTAGCTTGGGACTTTCTGCACCCGAACTAGGCGGTAACCTGTATATCAGATTACCTTCATACTCTTCTTTAAATAGTACTCATTTAGTAGCCCAAATAAAAAATAATGCTGTCACATAAGATTACATTTATAGTTAGGTTATTTTTTTTAAATATAATACCTATTTGGTGCAATAATAGTGTTTGGTGTATTCGAATATATAAATGTCAAATTACGATATTCTTATTCCTAATTCAACGGATCAGTTACAGAAATATTTTTTTTTACAAAAATTATTTGGCTTACCTACCGGAGTTTATCACGTTCCGTTTCTTTATGGTAATAGGTATCTAACGTGATGTAATTCGTAGCAGTAATTCGTCGTAATACAGAATCGTGACAAGGAGTAGACGCACGTTTCAGAATACCGTAAAAAATGAGGCACCACCTAGTCTTGATAAAGACATGCCACGAAGCCAAATTGAAATTCTATACATGAAGGACTTGTACGACAAAAGGAACTAGTGTTTTTTTATTATTATTTATTCACTTGCAACTGCCAGTGGCTTTGCCCGCCTGAATGTCGAACATTATCCTAAGGGAACACATTCCTCTGCATAAAAAGTATTCTATGTTCTATTCCAGACTATAATCTATCTCTGTGCCAAATTTCATCCAGATTCATCCAGCCGTTTGAGCGAGAAGAAGTAACACATACAAACACACACACACTCACAATCTTTTTGCTTTATAATATTTATGTGATGATCACACTGCGACTTGATCACTAGCTCATAATGTGATGATAAGGGGTGATGAGATTAATGATAAAAACGCTCGCTTAGAAGTTACCTATTCACACTTGACTTAAGGAGCCCAAGGTAGTTAATATCAGAAAAATACAGACACAGGAAAAGAGAAAAATATTGCAACCGACAATCCCCAATCGATAAAATGTAAAACCGATAACACATCTGCCTACCCCAAAGAAAAGAGGTGCGATATCGATACATTCACTACACGTAAAGTGCCCTAGAAAGAAAACCGGATGATCCGAAGCACTGTTCCGGCTTTAAAGGGTCGAGAGATTTTCCTCCGTACACTTCAGATCAAATCCGGTCGTGGAAAAAATCGAGAAAAGCCGACCGAGAAAGATTTTGCACTATCGGGACGAGACTTTCCGAATCTAGTCGGGCTTATAGTAGCAGATTTACGCGTTGTATTTTTTTGGAGGTTGTCTTTTTTCCTACGGAATATTCAAGATTATTCTTCTTGTAGTTAGACCACTTTCTGAATATACTCGTCCCTCAATGAGTTACTACCAAGCTAATTTCTGCTGCCAAGCAGCTTAGCTGGGTTCTAGTTTGGAAGGTACAGGTTACATTCAGATTTTCTCTGTAAACCAACATTAGCAATGTATCGGCAGTCACCTGCTTGTTTGCTTATTAATACTGTGAAAAAAAAAAACAGACTATCAATTCAGCCAAAAACGTCCACTGCTGGACATAGGTTTCCACCAAGTGTCGCCAATCGGTCCTGTGCGTTTCGCATCCAGACATTATAATGATAATTAAATAAACAGGATGTGGAGTCCCACAACTTCCGTTGAAAAGAGGGGATCATCCGATCAGTGTCTGTTGGCCAACTGTCCGATGATTGTTTTTGAGCTGTTATAATACTGTACATATCACGCGGAGAACTTTTATTGCGTGATGTAGGATTTGTGTGACATCAGGGTTTTTTATACTTCGTATGAGGATCAGTAAAAATAACCCACGTGCCACGTGCCGTTTCAGTTATAAAAATATTCGTAGGCTATTTTAAAGAGCGTAGGTGGATTAAATTCAAATTCATTTAATTCGGACAACAGTGATCCATATTGAGTTAGTATTACAAAAAGCTTAAATTCTAGTGTTAGTATCATTGGTTTAAAGTCTAGGCCAAAAGCCTAGGATGACCAGCCAGGAACACATGTTTCTGGCTGTGATGGGTTCCCGCATTGTCGAGGCGGGGGGGCTCAGTAACCGTGGCTTGGTCACCCACGGTGAAGCGAAGAGGAACCCGAGGAGGGGCCGCTCGTCAGGGCTTTTGCCGATAAGCCGACGACGTAGCGGCCAACATGTAGGTTGCGGTGCTGCCTGGGCAACATCGCAACTGAGGCGGGCCGTGATGTCGTATGGGGTCTCCCAAACCCATACGATATCACGGCTGAGGGTTGGAGGCCGCGGCGGGAGAGGAGTGCCGGTAATGCGGTGCGCCGCTCTCACTACCTTCCACGGCCTGGACGGGGTCGCCACCGTCTGATGGCGGACGCGGTGGGGCCGCAGGGGAAGAAGAGTGTCGGTATAGCGTTGGCCGGTCTCCCTATCCCCTGCGGCCGAAACATGGTAGGTGGCGGGGCCATTGACCTTGACCCGTCACAAGGGGACCAAGGGTGCCATACACGGGGTCGTCTGGCACCCATGTACTGGTTTGGTCCCTGGAGTGGTCACGGCGCACAGTGTGTTCTGGTGCGCCGGTGATGGGGGGTAATCCCCAGAGGAGGGTCCGGTGACGGACAGCCGCGGCGGGTTCGCGGTGAGTGCTAACGCGTACCCGTGTTCCCGCCATAAGCGGCACAGGAGGACACCGTGGAGTTTTAGTGGGTTAGAGTCCCACATAACTGCGCTATCTCCCCGTGGTAGCGCAGTATGCATAAGCATTTCTCCAAGATAAAAAAAAAAAAAAAAAAGGAACACATGTTTCCTATCTAATCACCCTCCACACAAAATGTTAGATATCTGGAGTATAGCTCTCAGCCACAGCTCTCAGGATATAGTTGCGACTACTCCGCACTCTGCACAGCAGCGATGCAGTTTTTTGCGCATTATGGCTTGGAAGCCATCTGTGTGGGTCTCAGCAAACATTTCCGATGCGCTGCAGAAACGGGGCAATCGCAACAACATCCTAAAAGCATTATTATATTGCACGCGCAGGACCCTGACCTCCTTTTAAAACCTAATCTCCTTTTATGGAGTAAAAAATATTTATAGTCCAAAAATTCCAGTGGAACTCATAACATAACATAATCAGCCTATAACGATCCCACTGCTGGAACTAAGACTCTTTGCCCAGTCCGGGTTGATGGATGCCACACGTCTTCAAATTTTCTAGGGCATACCGCTTTCCTCACGATGTTTTCTTTCAGCGTTTTGAGAGCAGTGGTGATGTAATAATTTACATAAAGTAAAGCGCCTGCCTGGGTTCTAACCCACAACCAACTACTTTTAAGTCACGGTATGTACGAATAGTATGTTGAATATTAGGATTTTTATTTCTAATTTTAAGAACTATAATTTAAAATCTGTGTCTACTACATTCAAATTAAGTTTCAAAACTTCAAATTGTCGGTAGGTTCAAGGGTTTTAAAGTGTTGTAGACTGAATTTAAACATTCTGTCTATTTTAAAACAACGTCACTACTGATTCTCATTTTAAAACAGCCAAAAACATCACAAATCATTCTAATTAATTACACACAAATACCAATTCCGACCACAGATAAAACAACAGAGCCCTTTAACACAAACATCCCACATACGCGCGACAAATTCGATCAATACTAGCTCACTCAAATTCGCAATCACACGCTTTATTTGAGCACAACTCATGCATTGTACTAAGTCTATTGGAGTCCACTGATATACACTGTCTAGGGTTTGAATCAATACGGGTAGCTAAACTGCTATGCGATTTAGCATCGGTTAGCTTCGAGCGGACCACAAAGCGGTAGCATCTAGTCTCGGCTAGGTACTATTAATTTGGTGTGATTTACATTTGAAGCGATGGTAGTGCTGGAGTGGAGGGAATATTGGAGTTTTGTAGCAAATTTTGAAAATTTTGGTAACTGGATAACTGGTAGTGATCTGCACCCTAATTGCGTAAGTTCATTGATAGCACGCATTCATTTTGACTATTCAACAGCATTGCGTGTTTTACGCTGTCGAGTAGACGGATTTTTAAACAAAATTATGAAGCAATGAAAGATATTATCGCAAGTGAGCGCGTGCTTAGATCTTTTAATAAAGTTACGGAATTAGGGTGCTAGTATTTGGATATTTTATATTCCTGAAGATATGCAAAATTTCTTAGATGCTATAACAGATAATAATATTGTTTTTGATGTAACAGATGTGTGTGACAGAATTGGATTGATGACTCTTAATAGGTATCTTTATCATACTGACAATAGCACTCGGCAGTCTTATAAAAATATCGTAACCAAGGTGATAATGAGCTATTTTTATAATACCTACACTTCGATTCATCACCCCATTCATCAAATTCAAAATTAGAAAAAGTAACAAAGCATCGTAATAAAAAACAAAACGAAGGTCAAACATTCAAAGTTACTCGTTCCAAGCACAGTTAATAAATCGTCGATATAATTACACGAATGAATTTCACTGCCAGCAGTACCAACCAACGAGCATATTCCGTGGAACTTTACACGAATATTATAATTAATTACTACGCATATAACACTAAAACACGGGCCGTGTTTCGTATTCCTGCTAACGACTTCAGGTGACACAGTGTGTAATAAGTTCATAACTTGATAATAAAATTTACGCCACTTCTTGTCGCCTCACAGAACACGGGTGCCAATTATGCAAAGTTCTACTCAAGAACTTCTTGCTTTGTGACTAACTGTCACGATTTGCGCATTCGCTAAGCGCGTAATTAATGCCGCAGCTATTCAATTACATTGTATTTAATTAAATGAGATTGAAAGTAAATAGAGATGAACTATTCAATTAAGTTGAGTCGCATCCTCAAATAGATTGGAAGGCATAAAATTACCATACGAGTAAGTGTTTTGACGTAAGCTCCTCGTTTGAGTGAAGACGTATTTCTGTGTCATGATAGTGCGAAAACGTGTCACAGTATATAGGGGTAGATAAGTAAAACAACAGCTGGGGACGTGACTGCCTCTCGACTTAGAACGGGGAACGGATAAAATAATACTGCGAAAACCGGAATGTTGAATTTCATTAATCTCTTGCAACTTTGTAACGAATCATACAATTTACATACATAGGTATTAAACAGAATTCCAATCCTAGTACTTTCATCTCGGTGACAATAAAATGGCAAAACCGTGTCAAAATCCAGGGAAATTAGAGGTATTTTTGAAAAATTCATCATAATCATAATTTCAACCGAAAAACGTCCACTGCTGGACATAAGCCTCCCCTAGGCGTCACCACATAGACCGATCCCGTGCGTCTCGCATCCAGCGCCTTCCCGCAACCAGGTCATCGGTCCAACTAGTGGGAGGCCTTCCAACGTATCGTCTTCCGGATTGCAGTCGCCATTCCAGAACTTTTCGGCCCCATCGGCCATCCGTTCTGCGAGCAATGTGCCCTGCCCACTGCCACTTAAGTTTGGCAATTCTTCGGCCTATGTTGGTAACTTTGGTTCTCCTGCAGATATCATCATTTCTTACGTGATCACGCAAGGAAATGCCGAGCATAGCCCTCTCCATTGCCCTTTGGATGAGTTTAAGCTTTCTGATAAGGCCCATTGTGAGCGACCACGTTTCGGTCCCAAAGGTGATCACTGGCAACACACACTGGTCATAGAATTTTGTCTTGAGACATTGCGGTAAATTGGACGAGAATATACCACGCAACTTTCCGAACGCCGACCAGCCGAGTCGGATTCAACGGTTGACCTTTTTCTCGAAGTTGGACCAACCCAACTGGACCGTTTGTCCCAGGTAGACATAATCGTCTACAACTTCGAGTGTAGAGTATCCGATCTTGATAGGATTGGGTGTTACATGGGCATTCACCATGATCTCGGTTTTGTCCATGTTCATTTTAAGACCCACTCTTTCGGAAACTCTACTGAGGTCATCGAGCATTTTACTGAGGATCTCCATGGTCTCAGCCATGACAACTAAGTCGTCGGCAAACCGAAGATGAGTGATGTACTCGCCATTAACGTTGATACCAAGTGCCTTCTAATCCAGAACCTTGAAGACATCCTCCAGCGCAGCAGTTTCGGAGAAATAACGTCTTCCTGTCTTACACCGCGCCGGAGAAGGATTGTTTTCGAGGTCTGATCCTGAAGACGGACTGACATAGTGGCGTTTTTGTACAAATACTTCAACCGTTCAATGTACTGGTAGTCGTTCTGGCACCGTTGGAGAGACTGCAGTACAGCCCAAGTCTCGATCGAATCGAAGGCTTTCTCGTAGTCCAAAAACGCTAAACAGCAGGTTGTACTCTTCGGTCTTCTGTATAACTTGCCGCGGCGTATGTATGTGGTCTACGGTGATAAAGCCTTTTCGGAATCCGGCTTGTTCGGCAGGCTGGAAATCAACACGTGAGCCTTGAATTTGAACAAACCCTTCGCATCGTCGCCATTTGGTTGGGATAAAATTGTATGGAACATGTCTACATCAGTTTTGTACAAATTCAAGGTCCTTACTAAATTATTTCTACTGGACTCATATTGGACACATTCCATCAATAAATGTTGTAGGTCCTCGACAACTCCACATTCCTGACAATAGGGTGAAGCGATTTTCTTCGATCTGAGTCTAAGAGCAGTAACAATCAGTTTTCTACTAGCATCACTGTTCATGTACCAGGGCACGCGAAGAGGTTCACACTGTGTGGTTTTATGACACAAACCTTTCTCTAATGACCGTTTATTAAAATATTCTTTCCAATAATCATAGTATATATTTTTAAATTTCGGTAAAAATTCGGCCTTTAGCCTTCAGCCCCCATACTATAACATGACATGACCATCATGCTCGTCAATACCATCATGATTTTGTTCTGAGAAAGTGATAGTACTATTAAGTCTGTGTAGCTACGTCTTTTTATAACAAAGGAATCGTGGCATTAGCACATCATGATCAGAACAGTGCAGTGGTGGCCCAGTGGTAACGGCCCTGACTTACGTGTCATTTACCGTGGGTTTGAACCCAGGCAGGCGCATTACTTTGTGTAAATTATTTCATCACCACTTCTCTAAAAACGGTGAAGGAAAACATCGTGAGGAAACCGGCATGTCCTAGAACCAAAAATTCGAAGACATGTGACATCCACCAACCCGCACTGGGCCCGCGTGGTGGATTATGGCTCATTCCCTCTTACAGAGAGGAAGCCTGAGTCCCAGCAGTGGGAACGTTAAAAAAGGCTGCTGATGATGATCAGATTTGACAAAAATGGTGTAAAGGCATAGGCATATTAACAAATCCAGAAAGGCACAGCAAATCATTCCACACAACATTTTCGTGCGTACTCGTATATGCAAATAGAACTTCACTAACGCCGATAGCATGGAAACATTCACAATAGATCAACAACAATTTATGTAAAGTCCAATAATTTGGACAGATATTAAGAATTAGTATTAGCGAGATCATGCTCGTTGCTGTTACACTAATTAGCCGATAATCAATTAACTACGGATATGAGATTGATGTTTGAGTTTGACGTGTCCATGATGTGTTGTGTGCTCTTTATTGTACATGGTGTTAAACTATCCAATCTATTAATAGATATAATACTAAAGGTACACCTAACGTTCTAGACAAGAGGCTTTAGACAAAGCTTTGTGCAATTAGCAATGTCGATAGTCGAAATGTCAAAATGTAAGGAATTAATCAAGTCATCATCCTTGAGGACTTTATTTTGGAATTGTTGAATTATTTTGACGTTGCTTTGGTTAGTACAGCCCCAAAGTTGGATACTATACGTCCAAATTGGCATCAGAAATATTTGGATTGACTGGTAAAGAAAGATACTGGTAAAGATTCTGGCAAAGGTTGACTGCTAGAAAATACCTAAGGCATTAAGTCCATCTCTGTACGTTTGTGCGCATGAAGTATTAAATAAAAAAATAAATACATCTATTGTCAAAATTCCAATGGAACTGATCAAATGTGATTTCGGTTATGCCGATTAATCACATAACCAATGATGAACCATTTTTTGTAGTTTTTTTACAATTGTTTTCGACGATAGAATAGTTTTCAAAGACTGTCAAAGGCCCTGAACACATTTTATAAATGTGTTCAGGTCAGGGTTATTTATAAAATCTGGTTTTGGTCAGCCAGCTCGCGAATATGTATCTTCCGACTGCACAGCATGATTTTCTTCTTGTTAACGTCTTTTTAGTTCACTTCTTAAGCAGTCGGGTTTTTTTAATTAACTTTTTTTTCCAAGAGTTATCGCATGTCCCAGTCACTGGCTTGTGGAATCAGATAGGTTATGTTATTTTTAGAAGCCAACCTTAAAATAAATGACAAAATAAAGTTTCATATTAATCAATCAGATTGATATATCAGGTACTAGGTTTATAGAGGTATTTCAGTTTGAATTCTTACAGGCAGCAGCTTCAAAATTCAAAATCACAGCAATATTTATCGCTTAAGCATCGGATAAGCATCGTTACTCACTTTACAGTCCACCAAAGCACACTTAGCACCGGCCAGGTAGGTTCCAGTATAATTCTGTAACTATTCTACTTACTGCTTTACAAATGGTAAGAGATTCCTATCATATCGTTTAGTTCTGCCGCAGTAATTCATTTTCCGCAGTTGCACGTAATATTTAGGAGCTGATTTAATTGCTGTTTTGGTCTCTGTTTCGTGTAACTGGTAGATGTTTGTTATATGTTTGGGGGTGAGTTTTCCTCATCTTTTGAAAATAGTAATACAAACGTTTTTGTCGTATTATGCTTTTTAGGGTTCCGTACCCAAAGGGTAAAAACGGGACCCTATTACTGAGACTTCGCGGTCCGTCTGTCTGTCTGTCTGTCACCAGGCTGTATCTCATGAACCGTGATAGTTAGACAGTTGAAATTTTCACAGATGATGTAATTTCTGTTGCCGCTATAACAACAAATACTTAAAACAGAATAAAATAAATATTTAAGTGGGGCTCCCATACAACAAACGTGATTTTTATGCCGTTTTTTGCTAATGGTACGGAACCCTTCGTGCGCGAGTCCGACTCGCACTTGGCCGGTTTTTTTTTACAATGTGTTTTCAATGGATGATTTTTTTTTCATATTCTGAGCAATGACATGGTATGGCAAAAAAAATGGAACAATGTGTAATTTTGAACCAAATAATGATGTTATAGTTTTTTTTTTGAAACCACACCATTTTGGCCACAACCATTGCTACCAACTTTTTGGTGACCAATAATAAAATTCAAAAGTTTAAAAACAACATTAACATTGTTCTCTATTTTAAAACTAGCTTTCTTCACAAAAATAGAGTAAATGGTTGAAAATTGAAAACGTCCACGCGGTCCGCTTTCGTTCCCAAAAATAATGAGCACTGCCCTTCGCACCGGAGATGACAAGTCCATCACTCGACAACGTCAATACTATTGAATATATTCTGTATATTTTTACCTGAAAATCGATACCTTCCTGTTTGTCTGTTATCCTGGTACCGTCAATGTTAAGTATGAGTTTGTGTAATTGTATTTTTTTACAATTTATTCCGTTATTAAATTAAAATGGTTCAATAAGCTATACTTTATTAGTAGCATACCCCGTACTATGAAAAAGGCCAGTATCTCTAGTATAGTCATTGTCGTGCGGCCCTTTATAACTACTAAGATTTTTCTGGCGTCAATATTTTATTTCGTACTAAATACGATGGAGCATCGGTGGACGGTGGTTGTCGTAATAATTTCTTCTGCGATTTGGCTAACAGACATCAAAGACGGGAGGACGGTCACGAGAAGTGCGCTGAATGCGAGTAGCACAGTCGATGTGGCGACGCGTGGTTTATGTCCAGCAGTGGACGGACATTTTTGACGTGATTATGAATGACAGGTAGAGAGAAAAACATATTATTATGGTGCTTTAGTATTAGGAAAGCTGGAATAGTATATCTGCTATTTTTACCAGACTACGGCGAAGCAAAAGGCAGGGTTATGTTTTTGATCGGTATTTATGTATGCATGCATGTGTGCAGAATGTATTGTTTTGTTAGGGTAGGTGGCATACGACCACGGTTAATTTACGGGAGTATTTTTTATTTCATACTTTTTAGAGCGTGATTTTTCAGTAGTCGGGTTTTAGTTTTTATACTTATTTTTTTTACAGACATATAATAGTAGTTTATGCAATGGTCATATAATAGGGGTTATTAAAACACGAGTGTAGGTTTATCACATGAGGCGAACCCGAATGTGATAATAATATTACGCGAGTGTCAGTCAGTGAGCCCATACGCGCCAGTAAATTAAAAAGTAAAAGTGTGCTATAAAAATTAAAATAGTAGTTTATGAAACTGTTGCATAATAAGGGGTATTAAAACATGAGTGTGTGTTTAAAAACCGAGCCGTAGGCGAGGTTTTTAATAGTATTCACACGAATGTTTTAATACCTACTTATGTGCAGTTTCATACACTACTTTATCTACACTCATACATTGGGATTGAACCTACTAAATACCTTTTTTTGCATTTTCCATGCCATAAAGTCGTGATAGCATTTATCATATAATTTTCTCAACTGGTAATAAATTATGAGTTATTTCCTTCGCCGCATCTAAAATATCGGGCGAAGTAAAATTTTCTTCACATTCACTGATATCAAACATTTTTAAGCAAGAATTCAAAAAATCTCATGAAATTCAATACAACTAAACCTGCAAAATATTAATGGCGCCAAAACCCAGCACATCACCGCATAGCGCATGCGCTAAGTTTTAGCACGCACTGCGATTTTTATTCGTGCGAATTTTTTTCGCCTATTTTGCGACCTATGGAATTGTATGAAGTTGCTCGCATTGCGGTAAAAAATCGTGCAGAAATAATACCGCAAGAAAGCCGTGTTTTGCCACAGAATCCACCGCACCGCGGCGCGAATTTAATTCGCGCGAATATTTTGAGCTCTATGAACATGTAGAAAGAGACAAAATTCGCGCGAATAAAAATCGCAGTGCGTGCTAAGCCTGAAGCGGGCATTGTCATAGACAAGTAAAAATTGGAATCAAATCTTTTTAAATAGGTACTATAAAAATGGCATTACAAAAAATAATTGATGAAAACTCCTTGTGATTAACTTCTTGGATTTGTCCTGTATCGTAATAGAAAAAAAATTGTATTATAGCATTATTTTGTTAGAGAAAAAGTGTTATAATAAGATTCTATTTTTAAATTTCGGTATTGTGTTTATAAAGTATGTCAATATAAACTCGTTTTGAAGTTTATAATTCGAATATTACGATATGAGAGTAGATAAAGTTATTTTATGATGCAGTTGTTTGAAAATCGAAGGAAAATGTTGCACTGTAAAGGCTTTTTTTTTTAATTTTACCTATCCACGAACATAAAGTACGTGTTTATACAATATGTTTTGAATTCATATTTGGAACATTATGTTGTGAGTGTAGATAAATAGTACATTACTGCAGCGGCCAGCAAAATTGGCATTGATGGACGAACGTGTAAATGTGGGCCGAGGCGAAGCCGAGACATACTTACGTAAGTCCATCAATGCCTAGTTGTGGCCAAGGCTTGTATAGTACTTTTCTCAAATAATGCGCGGAAATTAAAACTAAGTATTACCTAGAACTCATTTTGTCAAAATATACAATTATTACTTTTCAAAATCAACGAGTAACAATAATTTTGCCCGCGTTAAAATGTTCATTTGTTTTTTTTTCAATAAACAGCTTTCTATTTGCAAGCCAGTTCGAAATTTAAATAAAACCTTTGATAAGTTACCTCCTTGGTATCCATGTTTCGGAGTAAAAGATCGTTCCATTTTTAAATAACACGACAGATATGAGTTTACTATGTAATTTATTTGGCCGCTAGACACGACAGATATGGATTTTCATACAACTTTTTCCGGCCGCTGCGCGCATGTATTTGGCCAGTACAGCAATTTCGATTTATCTCGAAGAAGGTTGTCAAAATAATGCTCACATTTTCAAGTATGTTTGAGAAAATGGTTATATCTTTACAAATCCTATTCCAAGAAAACAGATTTGAGCATAAAACGATCACTAAACCGTGCTTTGGACCTAGGAGTGGGACTTAAACTTTGCTCATAACCTAATGAACTGAGGAACGATTGAAATAACTTTAGTAACGCAAGAAACATTGTCTCAAACAATTCTGATGTTTGCTGTAATTCAGTTCAGATAGCAAAAGTTTATGAATATTTGAGTGCTCTGAATCGTAGAAGCAGGCTTTTGTTCTAAATTAATTATATCTAACATTTAAAGGCATAGGTCTATTTATTTGGCTGGTTTGGCGTCAATGTCCAACGTGAATGTATTTATTTATTTTATTATTAATGTACACACAGAAAATACAAACAGAAAACACATCATGACAAAGGAGTACTCGTACAAAGGTACTGCTTTAGAAATGAGAAATTTCTACCAGCAGACCCGCGAAAAGGAGAAATGACGAAGAAATGTAGTCAAATAGTGTGTGAGAACAGGAAGAGAAGAAAAGTGAACGACTAACCTAAGATGTGGATGTGTCGTCGGGTTATTAGGTGAAAAAATGTCCGTAATATGTCCTAATCCAAGCCTTGATGTAGTCGTGATTCGATGGTGCGATGCGATAGGTTAACAAACATTACATCAACACCAACAATAAGTTAACATTCTGCATAGTTTTTCGTTGAAACTAAGCTAGGATTTCGAGGATATATATATATCTCGTCCAAATGAGTTAGACTATTGAAATTGGTAAAGTTCTTCTTATTTTTTAGTCTAGGGCACATCACAAGAAGAAGGTTGAGTAATTATTAGTAGGTATTTAAAGATACAATGATGAAAATAATTCAAAATTTGATTTCAATGCCTTATCATCATCATCATCATTTCAGCCGTAAGCCGTCCACTACTGGACATAAGCCTCCCCCAGGCCTTAAAAAAACGCATTATAAAATAAAATAAAATAAATACTACTACTAATAACATACCAAAAAGTGGTACACAGCTGTTTTCACCATCCATTTTCACAAGCAATACTGAGAATTTCAGCGCTTCGACCTCAAAATGTAAACAGTAGTCTGTACCATATTTAACTTCAAAATGGTGAAATATTATGCTTAATTAAACCTCGCTGTAAAAAACCTTTTATGCTTTTAAAATGCTAATAATATTTTACAACCCATTACGGTTTTTTACCGTAAACTATATTAATATTTACCGGTAAAGCTTTACAGAGCTGTTTATGTTTTTACAAACGCGTCCGCAATCATATTTTTTGAATTTTATGGAAATACTTACCTTGATCCTGATAGCAATGTGAATAAGTATATTTAAATAATTTTTAATGCGTACATGGAGTAGGATAAAATCTTTTTAAACGAATTGTTTTATGTGCAGTGAAATTCCACATTGAAACCTTAACATTTTGGGTTAACTACAGCATCTTGTGACACACACGGATTAGTTTGTAATGGTTTCGCATCTAATTGTAATTTTTTGCAAAATATCATCATTATCATCATATCAGCCGAAAGACGTTTACTGCTGGACATAATATGCCTCCCCCAAGCGTCGCCACATTGACCGGTCCCTTGCGTCCCGCATCCAGCGGATCGCAGCAACCTTCACCAGGTCATTGGTCCACCTAACGGGCGGCCTTCCAACGCAACGTCTTTCGATTCGTGGTCACCACTCCAGAAATTATCTGCCCCATCGGCCATTCGTTCTGCGAGCAATGTGCCCTGCCCACTGCCACTTAAGTTTGGCAATTCTTCGGGCTATGTCGGTATCCCTGGTTCTACATTTCTGATTCGATCACGCAAGGATACTCCGAGCATAGCCCTCTCCATTACCCTTCGGGTCACTGTAAGCTTTCTGATGAAGCCCATTGTGAGTGACCACGTCTCGGAGCTATAGGTATCTATCAAAGATAAAAACAAGCTCCTGAAAATCTTTTAGCTTACTTTCGGCGGCTTCATGTCCTTTCCCATATGGACCGTTCACGTGCTTCCGGGAGAAGAAGTAGCCTAAAGCTCTTGGCAGTAGTGTAATTTTCTATCGAAAATTGTCATAATAGAATCGGTACTTCCATAGATTGCCTCAGCTCGCATTTGACCACCATTTCACCTAATAGTAGCGATGATATTAAGGCCGATGATAGGACACGCTTGCCTAGAAGTTACCTATTCTCTCTTGATATAAAGTTACCCAGATTGTAGCTATCAAGAAACGCCAATCCGGCAATATTTCCATTAATTAGCTGTACGCACAATGCAAGTATTCCCAAAATGTTTAGTATTCATTTTAGATCAAAAACATGGTGAACTTTCTCTGTTGTTGAATTTCCTGTGAATTTCTGAGTTTTCCTAGCTATTAATCCAGATCAATAATAATCTCTACCAATCCTCACCCTCTAACCAGGTTTTCCTTCTTCAACAGTTACGACACTCGAGTGCCCGGCCCAACAGCGCACTGGGTAGATGAGGCCTATCTCGGCCGAGCACACTGGCACAGCACACCCACAGCTGGCCTTCGGATGCTGGAGATCAAGGCCAGAGACCGAGCCATCTACCGGTGTCGGGTCGACTTCCATGTGTCGCCGACCAGGAATTATAAGATCGCGTTGGACGTTATAGGTGAGTCATAAATATTCTCTTTTTTTTTTTCATTTTTATTTAGTCTTTAGCTCGTGACTTCATAATAAGAAAGGCACGGGTCCATCACTAAGGTCAAGCAACGCTCGCCGAGGTCAGTTAGTGGATGGGTAACTTTATATTGAACGCCGAGACCGCAGAGAGCGCATCGGAAGGTAACGGGTAGTCAGAAGTCTTGACAAATATTCTTACCAAACGATACCCAGTGTTACCTAGTAAGTGGGTCATAGGCAGATGATTGTAAGTCTTAGTCTGCTTAGTTAAGGCCCTGTTATTTTATTCGTAGTTAACTCAACCAATGGTTAAACGTGCTTACCAATGGTAGCAAATTTCGGTAAAACACTTTTTTTTCAAGTGGTAAGCCTCACAATCGTCAAATAAGCTGGAGAGTTAATTATTTGACCATTTGCGTGGCTAATAAGACCTAAGCTAGGCTTACCGATATTTTGAACAATTGATTAGCATATTTAATTATTGGGTAAGTTAACTAGGGATCAAAAAACTGATCCTAAGAGACAACATGCAACTATGCAAGATAATATGCAACTAGGAATGTTCACATAACCAAATAACGAAGATTACACCGATAGTCCGAGTAAATTCGAAAGATTGAACCGATGTCGGACTTGCTGGCTTCTGACTATAATATGTTATAACTTACATCGATATTTTAAAAGAATGCATCAGAAGCTTGGGAAGCCTGAACATACCCTCAATAAACTACAGTATCAGTGCTGTAAAATTCAGTCAAACGCGCAAACGGCTTGTTCATTATAATAGAATGTGCATCAACGATTCCGTAGTAACGGAAATGCCAATTTGCCGGGTTACTATTAAACTAGCGAGCTAGTTTTATAGCTTCGTGTATACAGAACTATCATCATTTTTGTATGTGTTAAACCTGTGTTAGTTGCTTGCTATCCTAGGTTCAGAAGCTAGCCTCGTGTATATCGGGCTAAACCTTGATCAAACTATGGCCTGTTTGAACTTGTCCTTATATTTCTATTCAATAAGGTAGTACACAGTAGTAACGTAGGTTGTTATTAGGTTTTGTTAACCTTTACAAACAATCACATATTTCTTGTACCTTTTTCAAACAAAAGATGGCCTAAAACGATTGTCATATTTTTGCGTGGGTTAGAACTTCGAGTTCTAAAAACATCAGTAATTTCTAAATGACTAATGTTAGTAACGAAAAGCTTTATGGTAGATTATGTACGACTGATATCATAAATCAATTTAACCTTTAGATTCCAAGCCAAGTTCGGCTTGTTCTATGCCCCGGTTTCTGAAAAAAATAATTGATTATGAGTATTTTTCAACCGACCTTTGACTAAAACCTGTCGTACGTAGACATTAAAGTAGCGTTTGATACGTTCTTTACTCCAAATACTCAATTAATAAACCAGCTCTTTGCTCAATACCAACTCAAACTTGGAATTAACACTTTCGGCTTGTAAATTTTTGACATTTACGTACTCGACTGAGCAGACAAATGTCATGGGGTTTGACAGATGATTCTTCAGTTTCACATATGTAATATGTTAACTCATGTCAAGCACGTTAATGTTATTTCATAACAACATATAGCTGTCAATATGAGTTTTCTAGACAGAGTTGAGCGTGAGTCATGCTGTGGAATACGGGCCTAACTCTTTTAAAATGGAAGCATTCACCTTTAAAATCAACACGTACCCTATATATGTCTCCAGATATGATTAATTTAGTATCAGTCATTGTTGCCTACGTTCCGTTTTCCGAACCCAGGGGAACAATTTAAAATTTATTATTAAAGTACGGAAACACTTCCTCCTTTGTTGTCGACGCTTCTAGTAAATTTATATCATGAAGGCACATGTTGGCTCATGTCCAGGTTTCAATAGTAGATAGAAGTATGAGGGAGACTGCGTTCGCCTACCTAGTGATGCCAGGGAAGACGGTGGCACAGTGATTACGTGCACAGCGAGGCTCAGGGCTCTTTCAGTATACCCAGGAATATGCTTTTACAGGCGTTGCGTAGAAGATGTTCTAGAGTGGTTTGATAAGTGGCAACGGAACCAGTTCAAAGTGCTGACGGTGATACCCAGAGTGGTTTCAGTGAAGTAAAAATCCCACGCTCCCCGGATTTGTCCCCAACATCCGGCCATTTTTAAGGTTTCCCTCAGATAAAAAATAGTTTCAATTTTGTTGCGGCTGTGTTCATTCTGGTTTGAAGGTCGCGTGTCTGACTTTGAACACTGAATTCGCAAATGAACACTGAGTTATCACGCGCTGTTAGTTAAATTAAAATTAGCATGCCTGAATGTCAGACGGGCTTATGGTTTTATGTCATAATTACATCATATTTTTTGTACGGCCGGTTCAGTACCTACACCTGGGGCTTAAGAGCTTACTTTTAAGCTTAGCACGCACTGCAGTTTCTATCCAAACGTATCTTTTTCACGTGGTTTTTAATTCACGTACTGAATTATAACTAGAACGCACGGTGGATAAAATTGTCGCCCGGCTAAAAACCGCAGTGCATGCTAAGCCTTAAACACTATTAAATGTTCTGAAAGTGAGCTAGTTGAACTGATCTATGTTCGCGAGTAATGACATTCTTTTAATAATATAAAAGACTAAAGGCCGATCTTCGATAGCAAGATAACTTTTAACTGAGCAATAAAACTGGCACTTTGACAGTTTTTAGAATATATCAAATCACCATATTTATTGGTCCGATAAAACTTATCTGACTATTGAAAAATCGGCCCCTACCTGATTAAAATACCACCTATTTTTTCAAGAAAATATTAGGGATTAAAGAATGAAACTGCCGATTTGTACTGAAAAATTGAAATAAGTTTTTTTTTTTTATTTAACTTATTTATTTAATCAAAATAATTACCATTATTATCTATACATTGCTGCCATCTAATAGGAAGGTCATTTATGCCTTTGCGATAGAACTCTGGTAATCTAGATTCGACAAACTGTGTGAAAGCATTTTGTACTGCCTCCTGAGAAGAAAACTTTTAATCACGTAGAAAATTGTCCAAATCACAAAAAAAAGTGGTAGTCCGTTGGAGCAGGTCTGGTGAATATGAAGGGTGACGAATGGTTTATAATTGCAGTTCCTGTAGAGTTAAAACGGTTTCTCGTGCTGTATGAGGTCTCGCGTTATCATGGAGCAATAATGGTGAAGATCGATTCATGTGTCGGGGCTGTTTCACTGTTAGTTTTGCTATCATTGTTCGGAGTTCGGCACATTAGACATCTGCCGTTATTTCTTGACCAGATCGGAGAAAGCTGATAACACCATGCTAAGACCACCAAACAGTTACCATTACCTTTTTATTGGTAAGCTTTGCTTTAGGACACTGTTGCGGCGTTTGTTCTGGGGTCAGCCATTGCATTTTTCAGTTACGGTTATCGTAAAGAATCCACTTTTCGTCATATGTCACTATTCGATCTAATATTCTTTCATTTCTGTATCGATGCAATAAGGCAACACAAGTTTCAGCACGCGTTTCTTTCTGCAGATCAGTCAAATCATGAGGCACCCATTTTTTATATATTTTTTTTTTATTGATTTGACGCAAGTGAGTCAATATTTTTGGTAAGGTAACGTTAAACCATGCTAATTCCTAGGTAGTTTGGCTCGGATCGGCTACCACCATGTATTTCAATTAATTGTTTTCACCTGTGTGGGCGGTCTTCCACGTGGTCCGTTCTTCAAATCAAAGTTTCCATCACGAAAGCGTTTAAACCAAAGTCACACGGTGCGTTCATTAGCAGTGCCCTCTTCAAACGCAACATTGATATTGCGAGCTGTTTCTGTCGCGTTAGTTCCGCGTCGGAACTCGTATTCAAAAATCACTCGAATTTTCGAAGTATCCATCTTTCTTGTCTAAGCTTATTCAGCTGCAGAAAAATACAACTGAAAGTCGATAATCGAATGTCGATAAAGATTTTCATAGGTGCCATTTGAAAAAAGTTTCAATCAAAAATCTCAAAACACGAAGGTTCTATGTCAATTCGAAGTACCTATTACAATAAAACGGCAATTTCATATTTTAAGCCCTATTACTTTTTGATACTGAAAATCATACATAAATATATTAATGAAATAACCACATCAAATAACCATTTTCCTCAACCAAGCAATTTAGTTTTCCTTAGAAAAATATGTCTTTACGTAAGTAATATCTATTCATTCCGGCACAGCACATAGAGGGCTTTTTCTCCAAGAAAGTAGAATCTAATTAAGTTAGACATGTCCGAAAAGCTCTTAGCTTATGTAAACATGAGACGTTCGTGAAAATACCTCAGTATTTTCTGGTATTAAGAGGAGAAATATACGTATTTTTACAGAGAATTACTTCGTTTTATAGAGAAAATGGTAGAATTGAGGACGAAAGTCTTGACCTTGGTGAAGCGAATTGAATTTCAAGGTTTTTGATGAAAATGGGACTAAGTTGTTCCTTGTTTGATGGTATAAGGTTTCTGGGAACAAGAGTAAAATAATCATAAATTACTGGTAGTTCTTCATCAAGTTAATGTCATATTTTAAATCGGAGCAAGAAATCTCTTCCTAGTGTTAACTATAATTCAAGAAAAAATACATGTTGTGGCAACCCTGAATACAATGAACGAAAAACAGAAAAAACTAAATTAGTTGGCCAACGAACGATAAGTGCTATACTCAAAATTATGTTGTAAGGTAATTTATTTTTTCATTCATATTTTGACCATATTTTAAACCGACTTTCCAAAAAGCAGGAGGTTCTATGTTCGACTCTATGTTTGTTTTTTTTTTTGTGTTTTATGTTTTTCGATTTCTCCGTCAATTATAGACCGATTTTGAAAATTCATGTTTGAAAGAGTATGTTACCAAATTGGTCCCATTTTAATTTGGTGAAGATCTGATGAAGAACTTGTGCGATATACAATAGAACTCTTCAATAAATGACGGCAAATCTCTCGGGATTGCTGCAATCGCATGTATGTTTATTGTTTATATCATTTCATAACATAACATCACGTCAGTACGCTCTAAAGGGGGTACGCAGGTGTGTGTACAGTTCAACTTGGAACCCTCTCATTTCACCGGTTATGTTTAAGTTTCATGATACTTGGGTAACCTATTCTGGCATTATATGTACCTTAAAGAACTTACCTAAGTACAACTAAAAAGTGAAAAAAGAAAACATTTTTTTACAAAAATATACTTCCGACTTCCAAATAAAAACACTACGAAGTGAAAAATAACTTTCTATTTGGAAGTCGGTGTAGATAACGAAAAAAATTTTTACCTTGCAAAAACACCGATTTCCAAAAAGAAAGTTCATTTTGTTGTGTTTTTATTTGGTATTCGGCAGTATTTTTTTGTAAAAAATATTTTTTATTAACTTACTGTTTGATGTAGCTGTCACTACTAGACTGTTACATTATCTTTGAGTAATTCAGGAAACTGTTGACTACACAAACACAAGACAGATAATTGAAATCAGAAACATGTCGGCAAACCACCCTTATCAAGGAGTTCCTGATGTATTCAGAATCATTGGAACATACCACAACATATTACTGTGAACAATAGCACGATGTAACAGGTTGTAGGGGGCTGGCTTACGACCTTAGTAATCTAACTCTCTCGTCTTATAACTTAGAGAATTAAGCTCCCTTTCCAGTTAATTTCAATTCTAAATTAATATGGGGAAGGGTGACATCTAAAATTATACAGTTCGTTGATCACTTTGGTGATTTATTGAAGTTAATGTCTTAGGAGTTACTAACTATGCCAATTTCTGTCGACGGAACAGCTTGTGTGAAATCCTTCTTGAAAAATCCTAATGGAAATTATGGATGCATAGTTGATTCTAGAATTGTTTATTTATTTAATTATTTAACCATTTATGCACACACACGTAATATACAGACAAGAAGAAGATACAGAACAGTAGGTACATAGGTGATGCTTATTTCTATAGAAATCACTTCCATACCTACGAAAGGAAAGCTGAAAAAAGTGATATAGACATAGTGTGTAGAGTTGAAAAGTAATAAACACAAAACCATTCATAAATAAGTAATAACTAATAAACACTACCTATAACAAATTAAATATACCTACTGTCATAACAATATAATTTATTGTTATAGGTAGCCTGTGCTGTCCCACAGTTGGGCATAGTTGTCTCTATATTCTTGCTACTGTTCTATTTATTCCAGAATTACCTCTAACAAAAAGTTATATCACGTGGAACACAAAACGTCGTCACGGCCTAGAAATACAAGCAGCAAAACCCGTTGTATTATTATTATCGCTAAATTATGTTCACTAATCCCTTAAACATATTGATTACATCAATATCACATCTCAACCGTTCATTACACCGATTACTGGAAGCCGGCTATGTTCAGCAGCGCACATTAACAGGCTAACCATATTTCACGGGCAATAAGATAGCAGAACCCTTCTTCGATAATCCTAAACGTAAGTCAAGATATAAATTAAATCTGTATTCCGAAACTATCTGGCCTATCTCAATGAGATCGCCTCGCAGATGGGTGAAACTCTTAAATTTTCACATAATCTCGCGTCCGTATCTGCTCTCCCCTTTTTGTGTTTTAATAAAATAATTCACCTTGAAACGGCGGCCCAACAAAAGCTATGAGCCGTACCGTGGGGCAATCTCGATAAAAACTAGTACGATCGTAAACTTGACCCTCCCTTATCCTGGTCGAATCAACACGAAAAGTTTAAGGAAAGTCCAAACACGCCCTAGGATGATTTACGTCCGTACGCTGACAGTAAAAATGCGGGTCAGGAGAAATTAAAATTTTATGAGGACTTACCAGATCTCAGAAGTGTATCGGGACGGGCAACGACGGTAAAATAGATTACCTGCTTATGTTACGAGCTTCTTACATTTTTACGATATTTGTTAAGGGCAACATTTTGTTTTATGAATGGCGGATTAAGGTTTGAAGTGAGGAGTGAATAATAAAACAGATGACTGAATATGATGGGGACCGTAAATCTAATTTGGTGAAAATGGCGTCGTCAAAACTTTGATCGTACAAATGAAGTACAGTGTACATAGAAATACATTTTACAGAAAATTTCGATTTGATAAAGTTCTTTTTAAAGCACAAAGGTCAATGTTCAAGTATCATAGCACTTCAGAAGTTAAGAGGTGATGAAAGCTGGCCATTTTCCACATAAACATTTATCACCTTATAAAAACAAGATCCACGGCTTTCCATTATCTTTTATTGTACATCTATAGCTGTACCTGTTGTATATTGCATTTATCTCAACGTTTTATCTTTCAAAGGACAGAGTAAAGGCCCTTTGGTGGATGCCAAATTATTGTTAGTACTTCAAGCTGAGAACCATTAGGCCAGCCATTTAGGTAGATAAGTTCTTTGAGAAAATCTGATATCTTAACGTACATGCCAATATGAAATTCCAGTAATACTGAAATATCAGTAGCTACTTTAATATTGGTATTACCGTTGGATATAAAATCTTCCAAACTGTTGTAAACGTTAGTGACTGGAAACCGTAAGACTTTGCTCTTTTGCATAAAACTTACATTTAGTTTTAGGGTACCTGGCTGCGTATTATGTAAAGCTAAGGACAGGGTCCTACCTGGATTTTGATCTGAAGGGTACCTATGTAATCCTTACTAGGTATTTTATGTCTTCATATATAAAAGATAAGTAAACAGAACTTCTTGGCTTTGCAGTAGACCAAGAAGAAATTGATATGAAGTTTTTTTTATGTATGTTTTTACTGTGGCAATATATTTTATTATTTCTTTATTTTCTTTTAAATTGTATGTTAACCGCATCATTAGCTTATTTGCAAGAATAACATTCTTCTAAAAAAAATACTTAAAACATATTTTTGTTAGAAAAAACTAGACATTGTAATATAAATAAGCGATGAATTACACGAACCATAAAAAAATATAAACGACTTGAAGAACATAACAAAATTAATGAGGTCTTTACAACAGATAACTGCCTGTTAATTAGGGGCCTAGCAGGCTAAGAGGGAGAGTTTTCCTTAAGTGTTTAATTATGCCTTCTGTATCGTAAAGATGAAACGACGTGTTAAATTCTTGGAGCCACATCTTAAGAGAATGAAAAAGAAAAAAAGTGGCCGGTTTTGTTATTCTCGAAAGATCACTTCGATTCCTAAACGGTATTGAGCTGTTTACTCTACTTTTTTTTTCTTTTTTATTGTAGTATATTTGTCCTTTAAAATAAGTTTTTTTTAAGCCAGTACCACTAACACACATACCATTTCAGTTAGCAGAGATGGAACAAAACAAGTGAAATGAACTTACATTAAAACGGTTATTCAATCATTATAACGATCGCTATCCATTACATAAAGTTTTGTCAACCCTGAATGAAAAGCAGTTTTACGAATTTACACTTCTCTTTCATTAAATTGACAAAACATCGTCTAAAAATACTTACCATTAGCTTCCATTAACAATATTTGCGAAGTCATCTTTGTTTACAAAAGCAATAAATGTATTTGGTTGTCGTTCACTCATTCACTCATGTCTGTTGTTATAGAAAGGTATCGATTTTCATTCAATAATCAAATCAACAATTTGATGACAACGATATTGTGTTTCGAAGAGTCGAGAAGACGAGTAATGTAAACGTCTCGTGAATAAAGGGATATTTTGCATTCAAGTGCTACACACACATTACACACAAATACAGGACTATTTCAAAAAAAATATGAAAAAGGGAAATATAGAATCAAGATAAAAAAAACACAATATTTTTTGTGCTTTTAATGAAAAGAGAAGACAGCATGAAAGAACTGAAAGAATTTGCACGGGATAGAAAAAAAATGGCTTCACCAACGAGAGCCAATCACTTACAGTATGCAACGCTTGAAGAGAAGGATTCGAAAGGATTTTCTTTCACTCTATTTATAAAAAAATCTACATTTCAACCAACTCGATAACGAAATCCCACACAAACCAACCACTAAACCAAAAGGCAGAAAGGTGTTTCTTTATTCGAACCAATAAAAAAGTTTCCGTACAAAAAGTTCGGTCGTCCGTTAAACTTTTTCGTGTTGATTTCGACTCAGATAGAGAAGGAAAAGGTCGGACCTCGAGTTCCATCTGATATCAGGAAGCCTCTATTATATAGCAAACGTACTTATGTATAATACGCAGAGCTTTCCCTTAATGGAATCTATTAGCTGAACAAAGAAACGTAATCTTAGGTAATTAATTAAACATTTTCATGTTCATGTGTGTTTAGTGTGATTGTATTAATGGTATTAATTTTGAAACTGGAGATTATGGGCGGGGAATGTTGCAGCACAAAGGAAAGATGATCGTTATTGTTGTAGATTGTTTCCGCGTTCTGTAGATTCGGTAAGGGGTATCTGAGAATAGATTCCAATGCCTTGGTGTTGGAATTCGTAGAGCTAGATTTGACTGTGTAGAGAGACCTACCCCTATTTTCATTTGGTTTTAAAAAAAATACTGTGTGCGGAACAATCAGTCCAGTTGCCAATAACTGATTAATTCACTGTTGAAACAGTGTGTGGTTGAGTTAGTTTTTTATTCCATTTTGAACTTCATCAACATTTTCTAATTCCTTGTAAAGGTGCGATATCACCGCGCGGCCGCGACTCAATACCGAGACGTGCGACCGAGGCACCCTGCCTTGGACACACGTCGCTGTCTCTGAAGGTGTCCTTTGGGGTGAAACCGCGACAGGTGTTGCTAACACTTGTCGATTGCACTCGTTAAAGTCAGTTATATTGTTGAATTTATTTATTCCATATTGTAATGGAAACCCAACTTATCAAGTTACTATTGGGGCAAGAAGAATATAATTATATGATATGATATTATTATCATAAAAAAAGATTGGCAATCAACGGATTACATACAACCAGAGGCCATAAAATATCGAAGTACGCGCGACTCTACTTGTCCGTAAGCGAGACCGGCTTGCGGTCTTCTATAATGCACCACAGTCACACGTCTGTCTCGCGCGCGAACTCTCTCCCATATAAAGCCTAAGGACAAGTCGCGCGACTCCTGCCCCGGTTGCGAATCGCGGTCTCGCGTCATGGTCGCGCGGTGAATTCGCACCTTTAAATCATGTTTCCTTATGCTAGAGAAATTCGAGAAAATAGCATGTATTCGTAACAGACAGGCGGACACCAATGTGATTCCATTTTAGATCGAATACCTGAAAATATTGCCAAGAATGAAAACCTTTCCTTGAAACTCGTCATTTAACAAAAGAGCACATAAATATAAATCATCTAACTATCGGGATATTTCACGTTACATAACAAAATGGCAATATTCATAAAGTTGTAGCCAAAACTGTAAATAAATTAGACTATTATGCGAAATGCTCGCTTTACAAATTTGGCCATATTTCCAAGTCCCATTTGATTGAAACTGGTATCTGTAAACAGAAAACCTGTGTCTATATTTTGACATCAATGGCGATACACAGAAACTACTGCTATTTTAACCTATACGGGGTGTGTCCAACACCGATGCGAAAAAAATACCATGTATATACGGGGTCCAAAATCATGCACTAAACATGATTTTGGAGCCCGTAGTGTTGGAATTTTTCGTAGGATTTTACCTATTTCTGAAAAAAAATATTATGCAAAAAATAATTAATTTCCTTTTTTCCTAAATTTGACGATAGAGGTCAACGACACCGGCTAGTACCTACACGCGCTGGGCCACACACACTTTTTCTCATTGTCGGTGAGCCGACACAGGCGAATAATTAACAATCTTATTGAGCTAGATAGGTTTAACGATATAGATATATATAGATAACATTCAGTAAAAAACGCAATATATTTTTTAAAAGTTCAAAAAACGTTGATGAAAAATTCCAAAACTCACACTGACCAGAATTAGGTACAGAATCGCGTCGGTGTCTAACACATCCTGTATACAAAAGCATTCACTCAATACACTAGAAACTACCACGAAACATGCAATCGACAAGTGTATTCAAATTCCGATAACTATCGAATCACTCGGTGCTGTCAGTATCGATTTCGCGAAGAACGAGAAATATGCGGATATGCCATCATCGGCAGATATCCGACATTCTTGCGCCCGAATACTGGGGAAATTCTCATTTCAGTCGGTCCGCACTTATGTGTAACGTACGAAACAATGAAGGGGTGGCAGATGTTCATTTTAGTAAGCGATACCGTTGCACGGTATGGATATGAAAGCTTCGCATGATTGCCGGCATCCTCCCCTGAATACTGCTATCGCAAAACCTTTTGTTTTGACTCAACGAAAATATTTTCATTTCCTCGGCCACGTTTGAGTGCTTCTCTAGTTTGTGTATCCGCAATTTGAGGATATTCCGAGGTCGTTGAGAGCCTTTTGCGATTCACCGCGTACTGATTTCATTTTGATTGTGAATAAATTTACAAGGAGAACATCGGTAAGCTCTTTTGTTTTTGTGTAGATATTTGTATAGACTTCAGTGAATCGTTTGTAGGGACTATTTGATTTCTATTTACGCTACAAAGTTAAACAATTACGGTTGTTTTATCTGATCTCACAATGTTTTTGTTTGATTACTATTGAAAATTACAGCGATCTATGGCTAAAAGCTGTGATTGTATTTCAATACAAAATATTGTCTTTTGTTTTCCTATTTTTAACACTCGGCGGAAAAAGAGGGCTATTACAAGTTTGACGTGTGTACCTGTGTGTGTGTTTATGTGTATCTGTCTGTGGCATCATAGCCCCTAAACGGATGAACCGATTTTGATTTTGTTTTTTTTTGTTTGAAAGGTTATTTATCGAGAGTGTTCTTAGCTGTCTGATAAAAATCGGTTCAGCCGTTCTAAATTTATGGGCGTTTTACTGTTTGAATCAGGAATTTTGGAACTGGAATATCGCGTCATAATTACGTGTTCTATAGATTGTCGATCGAAGCGTGTCTACTCCTAGATAAATTATGTAGCTTGAAATAAAAATGTGTCGGGGGTTTTTAAATTTTACTTGAAATATTTTTTAGAGAGTTTTAGGTCATGGGTTCGAACCCAGGCAGGTGCTTTACTTTGTGTAAATTATTTCATCACCACTGCTCTCAAAAACGGTGAATGATCGGCATGTCCTGTGAACCAAAAATTCGAAGATATACGACATCCACCAATCCGCACTGGGCCCGCGTGGTGGATTAAGGCCCATCCCCTCTCACAGAGAGGAGGCCTGTGTCCTTTCCAGTAGTGCGCGCGGCGGACATTTTAACGATGTCATATTCCATCCATAATGGCATTAATGGGCCTTTTAAATAAAAAATAAATTTCGTTTTTATCTCACACACACATCTTGTTTTATTCAATTTTAACATCGACCCGTCCTTGTTGAAAGACCCTTTATAACTGCATAGTACATGTGTGAGTACTTCTAATACTTGGTTGACTGGTAGAGAATGCCTAAGGCATTAAGTCCGCCTTTGTACCTTTTTTTTGTGAATGAAGTCTAAATAAATAAATAAATAAATACTTTATGTCTGTAGGTGGTATAGTGTAGTGCTATTTTGGGTGCATTGTCCTCACATGTATGAATTTAATAATGTATGTACCTATGTTCCTAAATATTGTAAAAAAAACTATTTTTTTTTCAAAAGTGTAGGTATGGAGTTTCTTGTGAATTCTTCTCCATAACAAGCTACTTTCCGAATGCACGGTAGAATCATTTTTATGTACGTTCAAAAGTGCCGGTTGGTGGCTTAATTGAAATAAAATATCTTTGTCTTGTTGTCTTGTCTTGTCTTGCTGACAACGAATGCCACTTGTCTAGGGCCTCAAGCCCAAAATACCGTCTTCATAAATATTCATTATTCATTCTTACGAAACAGCACTTATTTCCGAAAATGTTGGTAATCATACGTCCATCAGTATTGAAACACATTTTCCTGTTACAGAACTGCCGAGCAAACCAGTCGTCTTCGACGAGTATGGGAATGAAATATCAAGTACCGCAGGCCCTTATCACGAAGGAGGAGAGTTCAAACTTGTTTGTTCCGTCAAGGGTGGTAAGTACTCGAGTTATTGATCAACATACCAGCTTTTGCACGCGGTCTTAGTTGTACCCTTGGGAAAATGTTACATGCACTCGGTTAAAAAGTATCCTGTATTTTAGTGCACGCTGAAGTCTACCTGTGCTCCAAATGCACTAAAGTCCGCTCAGTCATTATTGCGTCATTGAGATGCTAACATAATAATTTTGTATGTTAGTAACTTATCAAAAGAAATACACATTTATTAATATTCTAGTCGAGTTATGAGTAATTATCAGGTATTCTTAAACAACGACTGATAAGTTAACGAATTAGACTCTTAGTATAATGTTTTATGCTAATATCATTTACTAATGACAGTATTAATTTGTTATAAAACGATTCCATCTCCATTTTATCGGGAATAATTTGTACTCTGGGGCTATAAATGTTAATTTTATCGCAGAAAACTCGATCTACATTTCGGCTCACCTGGGAAATGAATTCAAAAGTTCAAAAGCGATGGAAACTCCAAATGGTTCTTACAATACTACGGCATTTTTGGGAATAGTAGTACCAGGCGCGCATGTTGTAAAGGAGAAGTATTTTTATATTCACGAGCCTCTAATGTAATATAAACAGAGGAAAAGGAAAGAACAAGAAACAAACGATCACTTGAACAGTCTCACCAGCATCGTATCCACTCAAACGAATTTGATTGAAATGTATCGTTTATTTTCTGCCGTCCTGGTCATTCTATATTTCAGCGTTAAATTCTTTGATGTCAACCTTTTGACATTTTAACTTATCCACATTTTCTTTCTAATTCTTTCACTTCAAATAAATATTCAGAAAACATTGATATTACATTTTGCGGAGCAAATAGCACAATCATGTTCTCATTACGAGGGAATGTGATGTTATTTGGGAACAATGGAAGGCTCATTGTGTTCTATAATATACATTTTGTTGTAGGTTACCCGACGCCAAGAATTCAGTGGCTTCAAGGTGACACTGTTTTGGCTACGCTAAGTGCTGGGGAACATTCGGCGCCGACGAGATCGCTAACTTTAGTGATCAGGAATGCAACTAGGGCGCATTTAGGAGCATTATACACTTGTACTGCGGATAACACGCTGCTAGCATCACCGCAGAAGACAACTGTTAAAGTTGATTTATTTTGTAAGTATAAAGTTTTACATATTTATTCCAATGTAACGGGATATTTATTATATTTAACCCTTGAACACGTTACCAAAATAAATAAATTTAAAAAGGGTCGCTGGTTGCAGTTGGCTGGTCAACTTTTCCTCGTACTAAAATATTACCCAACTAATTTAGAGTTGAGGGTGGAAGAACAAAAAAATAAAAATAATAATATAACGGAAGGGCCAGAAAGCCCGTCCCGTAATTTGTCTCTTATGTAATTTGAAAAAGGTCTCATAACGTAAAATATTACAGAAGAATTATGAGAGGCCTTATCAATTCCCAACCAGAATTTTACGTTTAACATATTACACTTGTTCAAAAATGTAATTGTAAATAATCCCCCAGGATTTTACCTTCATTTTGTTGTTTTTAAATTGCTTAGTATAAAATGACACTTAAAGTTAAGCACATGTTGTAGCACATTTAAATGTTGTCTGGATAAAATCGTTTCCAGACAGAATTCTGCTACAGTAAAGCGAACTCCTTTTAGGAAAATTCGGGGCTTATTTTTCGGGTAGACCCGAATATCAGAGAAATGAAAACCAACAGGGATTGCAATATTCTTTCCCTCAATAACGGACAGTTATTAGGAGTCATTAACGCCGACATTCGGGCGAGCAGTGAGCAGAGCCTAAACCAATATCCCTTTAGACTCCACTCTCGCTCTGCCCGAATATAGGCTAGGAAGAAAAAATACAGAGAGCTACATTCTATAAGTTCCTTATTCCATTACACTTGTAGATTCGCCATCTTGGATCAGGTGTCAAATTACATTTTTATTGGTTTACTTGCGGACTTAGCAATTCTATTTGCCTCCCCGATAGCTTTTCGATGTTTCGTCTTGACGTACAAGTTTTTACAAAATGAACTGTGATGTAACATCGCTATTGCATTATTGTGTGACTGTATATTGCTTATTTTCATGGCAATGAAGGGGAACTGAAGGGAAATCGTATTTAGAATAAAAATAACGCATTATTCATACTGTTCCTTCTCTATTCTACGCTTTATAGTATTTTTTCATACTTGTATTATGGTTAAGACTTATGTTTGTAAGTAAATATTTAAGGCTTGTTTTATAGTTTCGCACGTGTAAAGTTTCCTTAAGCTACGTTTTATTGTAGTCAGGTCTATAAAACAGTTGAAAGATATCATTATTATTTTTGGATGAAGTTATTTCGAAGCCAAAGTCAAAGCAACACTTTTAGCCATCCACGATTTTAGCCAAGTTCTTATTTCGTCGTGCATGGCCGGGCCGGACACAAATGTCTGCATTTAGAAGGAGCCGGAAGAAAACCCGGCTTCGTCTAAATGTAAACAGTGCTAGGCATTGTTGTACAACCTGCCGGAAGTTTGGTTGGGCTAGGACTTGCGTTTGTCTGTCCGGAGACCGGTGATCGAGAAAACAGTGAGGCGTAATGGAAACAAAGGCTTTGGTGGCAAGGATTGAAATAACGGAGTCAACAGGGTACTGAGTGGTCTTGATAAAGCTGTGTCTAGTAACAGCTGGGTAGAAGATTGACTTGATTGATTAAATTTTTCAGGTATTGTTATACCTACTAAGGTATTGTTGACTCGGAAACATCAGCACAATTTTAGACTAAACTGTCAGAGACAGCATTTAATTAAACATGTTTTTCTATTATATATAAAAAATACACTGTGCGGTATACCACACAGAGTGGTTTTCTCCATCAAAACAGTTTATTTTTTGGATTTCGTACACCATTGTCTACTAAAAAATATTGGAGAGTCTAGATAGCATTAATGTTTCATATAAATGTTTTTGGACTTTTTTGACTCAATCTGCGCACTGCATAATTTTGGCAATTATTGGCACCTCAAGACGAGTTACTACACAAACTGGGTTTTTACTATTACTAAAATCACTGCTACTATTAAAAAAAATTATAGTCTTTAGTATCTGTTTGTATATTAAGACGATGATAGTCGCCAACGACCTTCAGGGATCAAAACGCGTACTCGTTTCACACCAAACTTCAGTAGTTTTTTTGTAGTTTCCTTATTATTCTATGACTTAAAAAAAAGCCTTATATCAAAATGTAGATAATTAAATTGTCTTTGAGATGGTGACAATGCCGTTGAAATACACCCGACGGTTTTTGTGTGGTTGTCGTCTTTTTGTCCGTGTTAGACATAACTTTGCAAATTAATTACACTATGTTATACGAATAAAATTTTCTATGATCAAATTATTAAGAAAATATGTTATTAATGTAACATATATTTATGCCAAAAAAATATGATTAGCCGCATTCTAAAACCTGCTACTGAGGGGTATCTGCGCCTTAACAAGTGAATTAATGACTCACTATTAAAATACCTCCTGTAGGTTTCATTTGTCATTTGAAATCGATTAATCAGTTTAACCTGTCATTTGATTTCAATAGTAATCGTAAACCAGTTAGTATGATACAAATAATAATGGGGCTAATAAATATCGAAAGTGAAATTTAAAAGGGTAATCGAATGCTATTATATTTTCCAATTTCTATTGTTTAATGAATGGTTAATCATTACTAGTTAAACAGTGAAATATTATTGGTTTGTCTCTTTGTTCACAATTTATTTAAAAAAAAAAAC
Organism: Anorthoa munda; assembly: GCA_945859665.1. Taxonomy (NCBI): domain Eukaryota; kingdom Metazoa; phylum Arthropoda; class Insecta; order Lepidoptera; family Noctuidae; genus Anorthoa; species Anorthoa munda. Next base: position 28,584,041 of record OX243902.1, on the reverse strand, counting down.
TTTATTTCCCAAAACAACAAACAACCTTGAACAATTTATCAAAGCTTCATAGATAGGCACGTTATAAGGTTGAAACCTTGCACAGTTCTTCCAAAGGTTTACAGTTTGTCACTTAATAAGGTTGCAAGCTTGCACAGTTCTAAACAGTTTTCCTATCTTTCAGTCCATCCAAAGGTTGACTGTAAGAGATAGCCTAGTGCGATAAGACCGCCCATTGTACACTTGTGTATTTGAACATTTGTCCTGTATGTTTTTTTGTGGTGTACAATAAAGTATATAATAAATAAAAGGTTGAAAAAAAAACGGCACTGATTCATCCTGTTCCATTGCACAGTAGAATCAATTTTTGTTACTTGTAAATTTTAATTGTGTAACGTTCAAAAATGCCGCTTGGTGGCCTAGTTGAAATAAATATATTTGACTTTGACTCCCCGTACTGGTTTAAACTGTATTACGATGGAAATTTTGAAGTAGGTGTTATGTTTGAGTTTTAGTACAAGTTTTAAATTAATTTAAGCAGATCTAGACTTTAGGATATTGTCAAAAAAAGTGAGAAAGATAGAAAACTAATAGAATTTATCTCAGTACGAGATTACACTGCTTAATTCTGCAGATATCAAGATATTTCCAGGCAAACCTGCACCTGCAGTAATCTTTTCTAATATCATTCACGAAAATTCAGTTTTATAAAGAAAACAACAGACATTTGCATAATTAAGCAATGTAGTATTATAAGGGAAAATGATACAATTGAAACTGAACGGGATCAGAAAATCTAAACTGTGATCAAGAACTGTCAGTTAGTGTCAATATTCTGTGATGATGACACAAACAGCGCTTGAACGCGGTTAAGATAGTGTCTGCGTTTAGTTTTTTTGGTGAAATTGGCCTTCAGTTGGGTGAAGTTGCTAGCTGTAAAAATACTTCACTAAAATTCGAATTTTTTATGAAATAGCCTCAAAATAACCTCCAAATTAAGTCACTAAACTCTTTATACTTATATTCTAACTACAAGTTCTAAAACCGTTATTTAAAATGAAATTAAGTGTTCAGCATCAAAGACTGTAATTATATTTGTTTTAAACCTATTTAAAAGTTAATTTCATTTTTTACTACAATCAGATAGCAAAAATACATTATCTAGATTTGAATTTTTTATTTTGGTTAGCTTGTAAATCAAAACCTATCACAATTTGAGCGTAAACTAGTAGGTAAAAATGCTCAAATTTACCCCAGTTACCTTCAGGTAAACTTTTGATTGGTAGTTTAAGTTACCTTGTCGTGGAGATCGTATCGAAATTATAACAACACGAACTCATTTGTGAATACAAATGCCTTGTTTTTTTGTGCGAGCTATTTAAATGTTTATTACGTCGTCGGTACATTAACCTTTATATACGGACGATTTATTATTTGTTTATTTGGTGGGATATTTTTTGTTGTCACACAATTTCTATCAACGTAGATTTTCCTCCAGACCATCGAATAGTAAGAGCAACACTAACCTTAAAAAGCCAAAGTTGTAGAAGGCATTTTCAAAACTCGGTGAAATCAGACGAAGAAATAAAGACATACCTTCGCAAACTGAAAACTAACATTACGGACCTAACCTACTTTGATGTAAATAACATACAAGAAACCTAGAATTAATTCGAACTCTACCTAAAAAATGCCTAAAATCGGAGACTGCAAACAATAACAACGAACAAACTTGCTATTTCTTCAACGAAACAACCAAACTTATGATCAAACGGCGCACCGAACTTATATACGCACAAATCACAAGAAATGAAAGAAGAGTTATTAGTTCTATTCAAACGAGCTAGCAAGGCTTAGTGCCGAAAACGATTACAATTAAGCGGTATAGCCAAAAAATAATTGAAAATAGTATAACGCACTATAGAAGCCCCAAAAGAGCTTATAAGCAATTAATCAATCATACAGACTGGATCAAGAGCTTAAAGAATGGACAAAAAGAAGAAAATACTTTCCTACGAACTTCTACAGACCTATATGCTACTGAGCTAAAAGACACGACTCCGTTCATAGAAACAAATAGATTACAGACAAACATCAAGGATACAACTATTATAAAAGTACGTGACATCTTAAATATTAAAAAGTTGAAGAAAGAGAAGCCCAGGGCCCGATGGTTTAAAGAAGGAGGCATTTATAGAAGGAGCAAAACTACTCATTGGACACGCAAATTTAATTTGGTTCTAAGAATAGGCATAATACCCTAGCAGTTGCAAAATTCAGACATAATACTGCTATTTAAAAGAAAAGAGACTCACTGGACATCGCTAACTACCGCCCGATTAGCCTGCTATCAAGTGTGTATAAGTCATTTAGTTCCACAACACATAACAAATTTAGCTCAGCAATAGAGAGTGAGCAACCGGTAGAGCAAGCAGGCTTCCGTCCGGGATTTTCGACAATGGACCACATACACACGCCAGAACAAGTCATAGAAAAATACTCCGAATTCAACAAAGACTTGTATACAGGTTTCATCGATTACACAAGAAGACCCACTATCTCCAAAATTTTTATAGCTGTCTTGCACTGCATATTTTTCAAATTGAACTGGGTCTCTGAAGGCATCCCAATTAACAACAAACGTCTTACCAATCTAAGATTTGCTGACGATATCGATATTGCTGAAACTCACAAGAAGCTAGAAAATATGATATCCCAACTAAATACAGAAATCAACATGTAGGCCTGATATGAACATCAGCAAAACAAAAGTAATGACAAAAAGCAAAAAAGGGAAAATATAGATAGACCAGCGATGGACTCTCAAGAGCACAAAATGGAACGGTCCACAAGGAAAAAGAAACGTAGGCAGACCATAAAAACGATGGGCGGACGACATGGTATCGATAGCGGGAAAAACCAGACAAAAATAGCACAGGACAGAGCAAAATGGAAGAAATTAGTGGAGGCCTATACCCTACCAAGGGGTTCCTATAATATAAACTTATAAAAACTAGCATTAGAATCACTTATACATAAAGCTACTAACATAGAATTAAGAAAATATAAAATATATTTTTAACTACATACTTAAATTTTATAACTAAATAAAAAGGCTTTATTATTATTATATTATAGCCAGATTGATTGTCAATTTCTGTACCCTGAGACAGATTAGGTTTCTTCGAAACGATTTTCTAGTATCAACTTATTTTACTGGTTCAACGGTCGGGCTCTGATTGGTTCATCGAAATAATGATTAAATTTATTGACATGAGAAAAGACATTGCCTTGATTTATTAACGAGCTAGAGGTAAATGTATTTTAAAATCTACGGTCTTGTTAATAATTTTATGAAATTAGGATCTGACAGATTTGCTAGCTTAAATAAAGCTTAACTTATCGGCAAAATGAGGAAGGAAAATATTATAAAAAACGAAGTTATTTTTATCATAACGAAACCTTTATAAAATTATGAACGACGGATGTAGCTACCTGCTAAATTAATGATCGCATATTAAAATAACGGTGAAGGAAAACATCGTGAGGAAACCAGCATGTCCTAAAACCAAAAATTCGAAGACATGTGACATCCACCAAACCGCATTGGGCCCACGTGGTGGATTATGGCCCATTCCCTCTCACAGAGAGGAGGCCTGTGTCCCAGCAGTGGGAACATTAATAGGCTGATGATGTGTGATGTGATATTAAAATCATCATTTGGGGATGAAACAGCATGTTTCTATACATCTCAGGTTGCTACCATCTGAATACCTCCTTTCTAGTTATCAATAGGCCTAGTTATTGTTCGAGTCGACTTTCAGTCTTACCGGATGCAAATGAGCACCAGTTTTTTAGTTACATAACTAAATATCAAATGAATATTGAAAATAAAAGATATTTTGGATGTATTTTGAGAAAGACCCACCCAACACTAATATCGAATATGGAGTCAAAATCAAAATCCAAGATGGCGTCGTCGAAATTTAGTAAATTTAGCATGGGTGTCATTTTCATAGTTTAAAAAAATATTTTTGTTTCAGTAAAACCACTAGGAGTAGAAATAATTTCGAGAGAACAGCCCCTGTCTGTGGGAAGAAAGTCAGAGCTATGGTGTAAAACGACGGGGGCGAGGCCTCCCGCCACCATCACTTGGTGGTTAGGAGGGAAGAAAATAGATGCTATCACCAAAGAATCGGTAAGAAAAACCTAATGTTGTTTTACTAGAAGCGCTACGATTGAAGGAGAGAGAGACCTTTACTTGTATATCAGGGTGATGATGATGAGTTCCTTCATAGATTTTTTTATTAGCTACCTATAAAAAACTGAGCCACCCCATACACTACTGCCTCAGTTTTTGACTTAGTACAGGCACTGCCTAGTTATCACTAGTACAGGAGTTAGGAATTATTACGAGTATGAATGTTTTGTACCTCTTACTTTATTAATGTACGTTGTGTCATGATTTTCTTAGCATTTTATAGAAACATCGCACCTAAGCGTTTCTATAATTACCTTGACAACGACATAATAAACAGTGTGTTGTTGTCCCGTATTCCAAAATTTTACGTTACTCAACATTGTTTATTCTCAAAATCTATTACATTTAAACCAAAATTCAAGAACCATTTTAAAATACGGGCCTTAATCTCCAGTTTACCATAACATACTCAAAAACTAATACAAATCTCCTACAGGGTATAGAAGACGCGAACGATACCGAATCGTTGCTTCAATGGATGCCATCAAAAGATCATAACGGTCAAATACTCACGTGCAGAGCCGAACATCCGAACTTCAACCATTCTAGCATTGAAAGCAAACTAACACTGAACGTGTATTGTGAGTATATAAGTTTATTTTTATCTTCCTTGTATTGTACGGTTTTGAATTTGGAATTTTGTTCGTTACGGACTTTCACATCTAGTTTGAGATGTTCCGGGTTCTTTTCTAATTTGATTTTGGAACTACCTATTTGTTTTTAATTATTTTTTGTGAAGATTAAAATCAGTATGTTTTAAATATTAGTTGTATTTTAAGGCTTTCGCAGGCAGACGCGGAACACGACAAAACGATAACGCTGCTAAAACGCCATGTAGCTGCTGTCTACGGGAGGCTTTTCTATTATAAACTATCGTTTATGTTTGTTTAATAAAAAAATCAACAAAACATGAATTGAAACTGTGATAAAGTTGCGGATAATGGATAAATATTTTGAATCAATTTGAGTAATTATGACTGAAACGGCTGATTATATCAATGTATATTTTTACTGTGCTTATGGTCTTAACAAGTGCCACTCTATCAAAGTATGAGTCGCATTAAGGATTAGAAAATGTCAAAAATGTATATGCCAAGTGCCATAGAAACTTCACGTTATCAATTCCTTACATTTAAGCATTGGACCATCGAACTCGCTAACATCGTACGACAGTTTGTCTAAAGTCTCGTCTCTAATGTGGCGACTGAGAGAATTCAAAGAAGTGACATTTTTATAACAAAAACTTCGTGGAAATCTTCTCAGATTTGATATTAATTTTATTGTATGAACCAATGTCGCAAATCATAACAACTATTTTAAACAACTTCAAAAGGAGGAGATTCCCAATTCGACTGTATTTTTTTGTTTTATGTGTGTTACCTCAGATCTTTTGAAAGCTGGTACTTCTCATTACCATTTAAATTTGATCAAGATTTGAAGAGTGGTTTTTGAGTTATCATTAATAATGCGAATTTTCATAGTAATATGAGGTATAATAAAAAACTATTAAAAATAATATTAAAGCGTCTTCCAAAATACCACAAAGCGTAAAATAACTTTCTGTTCGAAAGTAGGTGACAAATTGAAAAATAGTTAGGTACCAAAGACACCGACTTCTGAAAAGAAAGTAATTTTTCGCTTTGTAGTGTTTTGTATTGGAAGTCTTTTATTTTTTTTGTTAAGACTGTAGATTTAATGAAAACCCAACAAAATATTTATACCAAACAAAGTTTAGTTTTTCAATGAAGCTCCGACTTGTTTGCTGTAAGCAGCTGCATTGCAGAATGAGTATATAAACATTAAACTGCCTATCAGTTTGTGTAGTTTCAATTAACGTTCAACAAACAGTTGTTAAAAAACGTTGAAATAATTTATTACTTTATTTACGAACACAAATATAACATTGAATATAGAGAGATTCAGACTTTCATGACTTCACTAAAATATCTGTAAAAGTTGAATAAAATTTATTAGAAAGACGTGACTAGGCAAAATAAAAATAATGACCTTTGTTCAAAATTTTGAGTCAGTTATATTTTGAGTTATTTTAACTCAGTATTGACAAGTCAGTTTTTGACAAAAAAAGTACAGTTTAATGGCATAACTGACATACATTATTTGATTTCAACTTTGAGTCATGATAAGGTATTCAAAATTTAACTCAATGTTAAATAAGAAAAAAATATCTTTGTAAAAATAATTTTGAGTCAGTTGTGATTTGAGTTATTTTAAATGAGTTATTTATAAGTCAGTTTCTGACAAAAAAAGTGTAAAATAATGGCCTAATTGAAATACATTATTTGATTTCAACTTCGAGTAAGGTTTTTAAAAATCAACTCGTTGTTAAGTATTAAATAATGTTTTTTGAACTCTGAAATTTTGAGTCAGTTGTGATTTGAGTTATTTTAACTGAGTCATTGACAAATTCGTTGCCTGGGTTAGATTTTTTTTTTGGGATTTTCAATTTCTAATTTGTCAATAGAAGCCTGTAGTCTGGATTCGTGTTCGACTGATGACACACACTTCAATATTACTAGCAAATTCTGAGAATCACACAAACATTATAAAGGCAAAAGTCTGTGAGTGTGTGCTTGTATGTTTGTTATTTCTTCACGCTCAAACGGCTGGACTGATCTGGATGAAATTTGGCACAGAGATAGATTATATTCAGGAATAGCACATAGGATACTTTTTATCCCGGGAATGTGTTCCCTCGGTATAATTTTCGAATTTCACGCAGGCGAAGCTGCTGGCAGAAGCTAGTATGTAATATTTTAGAAGAGACAGACATATTATATCTCTGCCTAGCCCTGAGTGGCATAAAGACGGTTTAGTGTTTCAATATTGCATAGTTTTTAAACATGCTTAAAAATACATAAAAATAAAGGCACTAAAAGTGCTCGCCATTTTGCGAGACACCCTCAACACAAAACCAATTAAGTTATAGTGGTATTTTGCATAATATGCCCTGAAATAACATAGTTCTATAATTGCCATAGCTTTTGTAGTAAACTGCTGGCAATTATTATATGGCGTATCGGGCGATAACTTCAAGATTTCCAGGAACCTGAGTCACTGTTTCTTCTTTTAATGATGAGTCATAACGTCACGGAACAACAGCTATACGGACGGGTACGGACTTTTTCAGTGAATGTACAGTTTTAATGAGGTCACTTCCTCATCAAAGCAAAGTTAAGCCTATAACTTTTACCACTATCTGGACAACATGCCAACTCTCTATGAAAGGGAGTGGGTTGTAATTAACCACGCGGGTCAAATGCTTGTTGATGAAAAATCACTTGTCTTCATATTTTTGGTGCTATAAGGTTGTCAAATTCGTCACGATTTTTCCTTTATCGTTATGGCAGAGTGGTGATGAAATTAATTACGCAGTACGCGTTAGCATTTACCGCGAACCCGCCACGGCTGTCCGTCCCTTTGGGGTGTACCCCCCATCACCGGCGCACCAGAATACATTGCACGCCGTGACCACCCCATGGGACCAAACCAGCACATGGGCGCAAGTCGGCTCCATGTATGGCACCCTTGATCCCCCTGTGACGGGTCTGGTCAGTGGCCCCGCCACTGCCAGCGGCCCAAGGGATAGGGATCTCACCTGTGGCCCCACCGCATCCACCATTAGACGGTGGCGACCCCGTTCAGGCTGCGCAAGGTAGGGAGAGCAGCGCACCGCAATACCGGCACTCCTCTCTCACCGCGGCCTCCAACCAACAGGCGCAATATCGTATGGGACCTGGGACGCGCCATACAACATCGTAGCCCGCCTCAATTGCGATGTCACCATTTTTGTCAAGCAGCACCGCAGCCCACTCGTTGGCCGCTACGTCGTCGTCGGCTTAGGCGGCAAAAGCCCTGACGAGCGGCCCCTCTTCAGGTGCCTCTTCGCTTCACTATGGGTGACCAAGCCACAAGTACTGAGCCCCCCCCGCCTTGACAATACGGGTACACACCGTGGGGAAGTGCCTGCCTGGGTTTGCAATTTCTCAATTAAGGTGTAAAATTATTAGAATAGGTAGGTACGCTTGTAGCTTAATTTTGCAAAAATCAGTAAAAATCAAGAATCGTTGGTAATCAAAATTACCACGCTTGGGTTGACTTGGCTTTAATTGGGTTTATCAATCCCGACTCGGATGTGTTTTAACATCAACAATTAGTTTAGGCATGTAATCAGCTCTTCTAATTATAACCTCTATATGCTTAACAATACAAACTACAAGCTTATATAGCCACTTTAACCATAAATCCGTTAAAAGCTCTCCGCATATAGGTGCGACGTAACAATGAAACATCGATTCGACGACTCTTTTCCTTAGAAAATGTTCTGTAATTATGTAGAACATATAAAGAACAACTAGCTTCTGTCCGCGGCTTCACCCGTGCAAATTGTTTTATTTTCCGAAGGGTACCTATGTCCTTATCCAGGTTCTGGTCTATCCATATGCCAAATTTCATCCAAACTTGTTCAGTCCTTAAGACATAAAAAGGTAACAGACTGAGTTACTTTCCCATTTAAAATATTAGTAAAAATACCTAAAAATGCTTCGCTACAATGGCGAAGCAGTAAAATGGGTTTCTAAAATCTTATATACAGCTAACCTACACAGTATTTTTTCTAACCAACCTCTGCCGGTAATCTAAACGACTCGTTTTATATAGAAACATGGCCGTTCTAAGTGCTATCGTTAAAATAACTGTTTGTGCTCTCATTAGTAAGCGCGCGATCCTCGGTAAGGTACGGAGAGTTACTGGTTTTACGATCGTCTTCCATTTCCTTCCACTCTTCGGCGGTTTGTGGCTATCATCAGTTCATTAAGTACATTAATGTATTTTTATTTTATCGCTCTTTTACGTGACTTTTTCTTTAATTTGTATGTACTTCCTAAGTTTGTTTTGGATGTCACTGACATCGGTGAAAGAAAACATCGTGAGGATACCTGGACTTCTAGTTAATACAAATCAAAATAATCTATCTATCTATATATATATATACACGTATAAAAGCAAAAGGTCACTCACTCACCTATCACAAAATATCAAAAACCGCTTGACTTATAATGATGAAATTTGGAAGAAAGGTAGTTTATAGTTAGAAGACGGCTGTTAAGAACGGATTTTGTGACAGGGCCTATAGGGGGTCTAAGGGCTCTCGCAAGATCGTATGAAAGTCCTTAATTTTTTGAGCTGCAAACTTTAAATTTGGCAGGGAGGTATTTAATAGTTAGTAGATATTCGCTAAGAACGGATTTTGTGTCAAGGCCGGATTAAAGAGGTCTAACCACTCTCGCAAGTTTGTATGAAAGTTCGGCTTTCTTTTTGTACTAATGTACTGTTTTTTTTTTGATAAATCCATATATCGCACTGACAGTGATATTAAATTGGGCTCTAGTATTACTATCATAAGTACTTAGTCCTTAACCGCTCAGTAACATTTTTCAGCTGAAAGTGAAAAATTTTCTCAGTGGCAATTTGCGTGTATGGCGTGCGGTTATTCGTCGATGTTTTTTCATCATAATATAAGCTTTTACGATCAGCTGTACGTAGTTTTTACATTGCAAATTAAAATTTATGTGCAGTTACTGTTATTTGTAGCGCGTTTGTGAAGTTCAAAAATATATTAACTCAGAATATGGAAATATTTTTCAAACTTGTTTTGTTTGCAATAATGAAAATTTATTTATAGACAATTGAGATATTGAATTTTTAATTTAGACTTTGAAGAAGAGTAATGTTTCACTTTTATATTATTATTAACAACTAGTCTATACATACGGGTTTGCCCCTATTGGCCTGTTTCACAGGAGCCTTTCTTTTTTCCCGGAAAAAATAGCATTGGGCATGGGTTCCCAAACATTTTTTTCACTCCATACTGCCAAAATGGAAATCCAGTTATTTACCTAAATAAAAAAGTATTTAGTTTTTTGTATTTAGGTAAATAACAATCATTTGCAAAAATTCTTACGTTAAAGAAGTCGGTGTCAAAAAACAAAGAAACTGACACCTGAACACCGACTTCCAAAATTAAAGTAATTTTGCATTTTTTATTTTTTTGTAAAAAGTTTTTAATTTCCAAAGCTTTTTCCAAAGTTTTTAATTTCGCGGGCAGAGCGATTTGCGTGTGCGACGGAGTACTATCTACTACACACGTACGTACGTACGTACCCACTCCCCGGACTCACGTCCCCCTTTATATGTTGTCGCGCGCCCTTTTAGGGGCGCTCCACCCAGTTTGAAAATCACTGGTACAGCCCAATAATCAGTGATAGTTTAAAGTTCGATCCGTGAAATAATTTTCGTTTACAAATCAGTTATTGCCTTCTTGATCTGTACTTAATCTCGTCGGTAAAAATGTCATGTATGGGTTCAACATAAATGTTTCAAGTAACAAATACAAAATTGTTTTCTAAATTAGATGTTAATTTTGATAATTATCTCAGCTGAAACAATACTTTCAAAGTTGTTTCATTTTATTAGAGGAAACATGGTATAGGAATTATCGTTCTAAAATTTGATTAGGTGTTTTTATGTAAGCACTCGTGAATTCCTTTATGCACAAGTAGGCTCTGCTCTTACGCATTGAGAGTTAAATAAACTAAAGTCTCGACATTTTCAAAGCCCCGGGACACAAGACAACAAATTATCATGGACTTCCCGGAAAATCAAGAGTTCTCAGAATAAAATTAGCAGTGTGTGTGAGTTTTATATCGACAACATCCATGAGGTCCTAAGTTTGATTCCCGGATCTGGTAAACTTATTGAGGTTTTTCTTCTGGAATTACTCAGTGGTAGCACTAGCTATCCGAAGTCTGGACTTATGCTCGGTTGAGGATAATAGGCGGATAATAGAGACGGGGACGGGGACATGGGACGAGGACATGAGATGGGGAAATGCGACAGGGACATGGGTCGGCGACGCGTGGAACGGGGACATAGGATGGGGACATGGGACGGGGACAAGGGATGGGGACGGGGACATGGGACGGGGACAAGGGACGGGGACATGGGCCCTAAACATAACTCGCGAAATGATTGTACTATTAGGTGCCTCACTGCCCAACACTTCGGGGAAAAGGCGTTATGTTATGTATCAAATAAGACGACAATATTATTTAAAGGCTAAACAACGTCATTTGTTTGATTCAATCAATCACGGATTTCCCTTCATTCCCGGGACTTCCAGACTCAAGACATTCCGTAACGCAAACCTTATTTCAGTTATAAGCTTTAAGTGCTTGTCATTTAAGGTAACAAACTAAGTTTTATTATTATTAATCAACACTGAGAATTACGATGTTGTTATATTTCTTGGAAGGGAGACTAAAGTTCAAGAACTACCTTGAAATTGAATAATACAGTTTATGGAAATATCAAAATTATTCATGAAGTCTTGAAGTCTAAATTGAAATACTTTGCTGTTTAAATTTTGTCGGAGTGAAATTCCTGAAAATAAGGAAACATAATTAGGTTAACATATATAATTTTATTTTAATGATTCTTTCTGACACTATGATTTTTATTAAAAAAAATTGAGAGGAAACCAAAACTTTACTGATAAATTCAATGTACAAAATATCCATGGAGGCAGAAAATGCAGAACTTCACTTTCAAAGTTATAATAAATTGTGTTATTGCCATACTAAGGCTCAGTTTTTTAATCCGTAATTATTTATTTATTAAAAATTATGTAAGTAACATCTTAACAGCAATCTCACCATTGCTTGAGTTAACTCACATTAACATATGCTAACTAATGGTTTAAATTTTCGGTAAACGCTCTTATTCATAAATTTGGTTGGTTTTATTTTTAAATTACTATTTTGACTACTGACACAAGTTTATGGACTTCAACAAGCAATTAACTTTTGAAATAATTAATCCAGTTGTCTACCATAATTACCGAAACAATTATAAAACTAATAGTGTCTCGCATGGATACACGTTTAAACAACTCAAGGGGTTAATTATATTTCTTTATCGGGCTTCATTCCCAATTAAATTGTTTAACAACTAGTACAAGTAAATATTTCTTAGTAAGTTGTATCTAAATACTAACTTTAGATATGTACCTAATTCTTAGAATTATTCTATCCCTCGGGCTTTTGTTACCAATTTGATATTTTGATGAAGCAAATGTAAAAGTTAGGTGTTTGAATTTTATTAAAGACTGTGTCACACTAAATGAGAGTTGTGTCTTTGTGAGCGATGTATGTCGTATTGTGAGACAGCTCGAGTTTCAGACAAGGATTTACTACAGACAACTTGAGAGCGGGTCGTGCAAACCTGCGTATATATAATTTTATTTGTTTAATCACTGTTACTGAAAGACAAAAACACCACTCTATGAAAATTACCTTGTTAGCTTTCAGAAAATTCCGATCCAGAACTTTCAGTTATATTAACTTTAAAACTTTCGCATTTCATAATTGAAAAACAATATATCACGGGAATTTACCGCGATGATTTCGATTATTTACTTACCTATTTCAGTTATGTTCAGACGAATAAAACATAAAAAAGTCTGGCATCTAATTTAGATTTCAGCTACGTTAGTTCTTTGTGCAAAATTCATTTAGTAGTGCGTACTGAAAGCACTCATAGCTTATGACTCGCGTTTGGTGTGTCAAAATCTTAAGAGCTTTATAGTGTAAGACTAAGGTCTAATTAGATCAGAAGATAAACAAAATTGTTAGAAGAATGTTCAGACGATGTCAATTTAATCATTATTTTCTTACTATGTTCACAGTCTGATGATTTTAAAGCTACTTGCAGACCTAGAGCTAAGCTAACTTAGGTAGCTCGCATAGCTGGCAGTTTAACTGAAAAATAACTTAGTTTTTAGGGTCCCGAACCTCGAAAGGAAAAAACGGAATCCTTATAGGATCACTTTGTTGTCCGTCCGTCCATCCGTCTGTCTGTCTGTCAATAGCCTTTTTCTCAGGAACGCGTGGAGGTATCAAGCTTAAATTTAAATCAAAACTCAGGTCTACTGTCCCTTAAATTTGTGAAAAAATCAAACTTCTAAGCCAACGCAATCAAAAGATACAGCCGTTTATGACGCAAATTTTCGACACTCGCAAGAGAATCAAAATCTACTTCCCGTGAACTCAGAATCTTGAAATATAGTACGATGCAACGTCTTATAGCATAGATAAAGGAAAAATTGCGAAAACCATAAATTTTTAGTTACATCATATAATAAAAATATTTTTAATCATTTTAAACTTACTACCCCTTTCCTCATGAACGCGTAGAGGTATTATATTGAAATGCATATCAAATACTCAGGTCAATAACACCTTAAGCTGATATTTGTACGGAATCCTCGGTGCGCGATTCCGACTCGCACTTGGCCGGTTTTTTTTTTCATACTTGTTATATCATTAACTATGTAAGAAGTATGAAAATATACTTTAGCTATGCGAACTAGGTTACCTTAGCTCTAGGTATGCCACCGGGGTAAACAGAAGACGATAAAAAGAATACAAACGAAAATATATTTGTGCAGCTCTTTTAGAAGGATAACAGAGCTGTTTTGATTCGAAGAATGTTGGCTAAATATCCAATCTTCTTCTTCTTCTTTTCGTGTAAGGATGTGGCCACCTCTGGTTTCAAAATTAATTCAGCCGCCTCTGTGAACTCCACAGGCCTCTGACTTTGCTATTTCAGACTTACATTGACTATATAAGTCCAGGTTTCCTCAGGATGTTTTTCTTCACCATTGCCTGTGATGTCCAAAATAAATTTAGAAAGTACATATTCATTTGAACAAGCACCAGCTTTCAAATAAAAAACGAATCATCAAAAATTGATTCACCTAGTAAAAAGCTCACGTAAAAAAAATACAGTCAAATTGATAACCTCCTCCTTTTTGGGTTAAAAAGTCACATTGGTACTTTCCCGGATTTGAACCCACGTCCTCAAGCACGAGAAGCGAGATCTTAGCCACTGGGCCACTGGACCATGACATTCGTTTAAAATTACATTTACTTACTTCTTATCTTGTGGAGGGGCTGCGAAATAACTCGGATACTTCGACATACTATATCTTAATGTCTGAACCAAGTGCCTATTTGATACTTTTTTACCCACTTCAAAAAGAAGGAGGTTATCAATGTGTGGAGCAGTACTTTATTTCTGCTTAATAATTTTATGTTGTAAAATATATAGTGAACTGTAGATTATATAGGTTGGTGAATTGATACAATTTACTTGTTTTAATAATCATTTACTTACTATTTATTTACTCACATGAAAATGCCGTGGCATCGAGTCATTCGCGTCATTCGATACGTATGTAAGTAGTATTGTTGGAATTGCACAATATTCACATATGATACTCTGTGTGGGCTCCTAAACCTGCTTGCTAAATTTCATTAGTGTTTGTATGTTTTGCCACGCATTTTTCCGAAACTAGTAATCTAATCGTGATCATTATTTTTTATTGGATTGAGTATCTCTCAAGTTTCATAAAAATCGGTTAAGTGGTTTTTAAGATATCGATCATACAGCCGCACTCCTTAACGACAAACGGCACAAAAGTGTAAATTGAGTTTTTACGGGTTTTTTTGTCAATATTTTTCTCTTTTTAGTTATGGTTCTCAAAAAAATAAACCGACTTCAAAAAAAAAACACAAAAAGTTCAAAATAACTTTCGTTTCGGAAGTCGGTGTCGCAAAACTATAAAAACATGAGGTACTAAAGACACCAAAACAAAAGTCTTTACGCACTTTCATGCGTTTTGTTTTTTATCGATTCATACTCCCCAAAAAGCTAAGATTACAACAGTATTAAGTTATTAAACAACCAATACAAAATGAACAAGACTTTATCCGTTGTAACAGTTGAACCGCAAATCCGTGGCCATTTCCGCAACTTTATTCCATGTTTACTTTTGTTTTGTTCATCAAAGCATTTATATGATAGAGAAACGTTTATTCGAAATTCAAACTTGATTATGTTGGAACAGGGCTCTAATTTGTATGTTTGTTTACAGATATGCCAGAAGCAACAATCCACCTTGGGGCTAAGATGAACCCGAATGACATTGAAGAGGGTGATGACGTATACTTTGGCTGTAAAGTTGATGCCAATCCGCCTGCCTACAAAGTTGTTTGGGAACACAATGTGAGTAATAAATCTTTGAAATTTACCTATCTTCGTTTTCAATTTTATGTGCAAATATATGTTGGTGAAATTGTTTTTGGATTTATTCGGGCGGTTGTATTTTCAAGTGGTTTACATGAAGGTAAACTAAACTCTGGATCTGTGCAAGCAGAAACTTTTGTGGATTAACGAAAAGTATATAAAAACTTTTAATCTAACACCTTTAAACGTGCAATTATTGTATATATGTATATATATATAATATAATCTGAATGTAATATAATATAATATGATTTCCATGAAATTTAGTATGCAGAGATTTCGGAGGGGATAAATCGATCTAGCTAGCTATAATTTTTAGAAAACGTCTTTTTCTCTATATTCACCCGAGCAGAGCTCAGTCGCCCATGTACTTATATTAAAGTACAGAAGTAAATAAAGCTACTGTTGTTGCATTCAATATAAATATAATATTAATGTAGGTAATTACCACCACAAAAAAACTCTCTTGCAAAAAATACGAATAATTTAGCTATCCCCGGCATTGATTAATTCGCAATTTAATTAAATGTCGCATCGACAGCGCCATCTACATAAATATACTGTAAATACAAACTTGCGATGCGCAACATCGAAACCATTTTCAACCTGACCGATTTCAAGACAAACCAGGAAAATCTAAGTAAAAAAAGTTGGCTGAAGCGAAATCTATTTTCATCGCAATCGGAGCTAGCCAATAAGACTTCCGATAGCGCTAGTCCCACGTGACCAGAGCGTGACACAATTGGACAGAGCCGACTTTGCCAACTGACATAAATGAAGACAGCAAATAGAGCTGCCGTTGCCAATGTTTCCATTTGGATTTATGTTAGAATAGGAGCTCACAGTTAAAGAATAACAACCGCACGGGTCGATCTTCAAGGTTAAGCAAGGCTTGCCGAGGTCACTGTGGATGGGTGATTCATTTTATACCGAGATCTCTCAGTGCCTTGAAAATCACGTTAAACCGTTGGTCCCGGTTATTATATTTAGATCTCTGATAGTACTGACGGGTAGTCAGAAGTCAAAAACTACTCAGCTGCATAAAATCAGACTGGAAGCCGCTGGTTTTTTTCAGATTTTCAGGAAATTAATTAAAAAAAAAAACAAAACATAAATAGTTTTTACTTTGCGCTAAATGTCCTTTCATTTATTTAGGGACTTTTTTTATCGTCCGATAGTTTTTGCTTGTTTGACATTATTGTTCAGCTATTTTTATTCCTCACTTAAAAATATCTTTATATTGAAAAATTGACCCCACCACCCGTCGCCCTTACTAAAATAGTATCAATTTTGACTTCAGATATAACAAAAATTAGTTTTAAAAACGTTTTGAATATTTCTACCGACAATATAATAGACAGATACCGTAAAGTCTCTATACCAATATTTTAATATTTCTGTCAAAAATGTTACATGAACAAAAACAAGCAAAAATAAAAAAATGCCAAAACCCCCGACAATTTTATTTATTTCATACTTTTTAACTACATAATTTCTCTAATAATAGACACGCTTGTGCGTGCCATGCCCATAACTTTTGAGCGACTGAACCGATTTTCATCAAACATAGCTAAGAACACTTGCGATAATATCACCTTTAAAACAAAGAAAAACTAAATCAAAATCGATTTATCCGTTTAGGAGCTATGATCCCACAGACAGATACACAAATACACATATACACAAAGACAAAGACAAAGACAAAGACAAAGCCAAAGACAAAGACAAAGACAAAGACAAAGACAAAGACAAAGACAAAGACAAAGACAAAGACAAAGACAAAGACAAAGACAAAGACAAAGACAAAGACAAAGACAAAGACAAAGACAAAGACAAAGATATTTTATTTCAATTAGGCCACCAAGCGGCACTTTTGAACGTACATAAAAATGATTCTACCGTGCATTCGGAAAGTAGCTTGATATGGAGAAGAATGCACAAGAAACTCCATACTTACTCTTTTAAAAAAAAATTGTTTCTTTACAATATTTAGGAACATAGGTACATATATAGTTATTAGTTCATATATGTGAGGACAATGCACCTAGAATAGTACTACACACCACCAAACATACAGGTACACACTTCAAACTTATAACACCCCTCTTTTTCCGTCAGGGGTTAAAAAATACTGTCCACGACAATTGAATACTCATCAAAAAAGGGCACCACAATACGTGTACAAATCGTATCAATTTACATCCCGCATAGCCCGGATTAATGTCATGATAATGTCATTTTATTGACATGCTTAATGATGGTAGCGTATCGGCATTACATTTGGTTTCGTCGATAAAGGTAATCAAATCACTTGTTTATTTAGGCATTTCGATTTTGTTGTCACAATGTTTTGTGAATAGATATCAGATTGGTTGACGTTGTGTTTTCTGCTGGAAAAAAATGGTTTGGAGCGGGCTGTAAAAGACAATAAAACGATATTGAAATATTCAAACAATAATCTTCAGTTGTGTGATCTTTTTGTTAAGATTTTTGTTTCATTCCGGTCATCGGAATCAGAAATTGGTATCGATAAATTTAAAGAAAACATTTATTTGTTTAAATAAAATTCATGTACAATGGTGAAACATAGGCGGCTTCATGCAAGTCATTTTCTTGGATTAAAAAGAACACAACAGTGGTAGGTGTACAAAATAAAACAAGAATATGAACAATAATTAAATTCGGATATTCTTAAACGAAGTAACTAATAAAATTCGAGATGTTGAGGTGGGATGAGTTGGAGTCTGTTAACAATGATTGGTTTTTGGCCGCTTTAGACATTGAGAGGTGAAACAAGAGTAGGGAAGCCTGGAAGGCATTTGCTGAGCAGTTATAGCCAGCTCAGCTCTAGTTTGGAAAGCACCAGCTTGCATCTGATATTGCAAGCGACCATTACTTAGACGGCCACTCATCAGATAGTATTTCGGTATGTTATGATTTTAAGATCAAAATGTATTAAGAGCTCAAGACAAAAAAAAAGTACCTTACTCAAAAATCTTTTGAAGAGAAACTTTCGCAAATTAAGTTTCCTTAAATAATATGTTTCTGTCTCTCAATCTTTAGATGTCTTAACGGCAATACGACTTAAGTGACGTTGGAAGTAAGTTATACTACACTCATGCTGGTTATAATGTCTACCTTATGAGAAAATATCTGTAAATTGAGATACACAAGGTCATCCCTGACTAATCCTGCTAGCAATACTTGTGTCAAGTAGTGTCTATGTTTTTTTATATACAGAGCAGCCAGTAGCAGCACTTGCATCTCTTGTAAAAAGCGTTACACTGGTTAATTTTCAATAGTTATGATCCGGATAACTTGGAGTTCAAGCTAGGTACTTTGCAGTTTAGACATTTAAAGCTCTTTAGAATTGTTCCGCCTATTGACCAAAAATGGCTCTTTGTGAGAAATTTACGCCTCTGTGAGGACCTACACCAAATTACTTTCTTTATCAGTGATATCTATTGTAATAAAGTCTAAAATCTATAGGATATACACTGCCGTAAAACACGGTCAATCCATTTTGACTTTTCGTCTGTCCTTATCGCTTAAAATCATTTAGTCTAGAGCCTCTGAATCCTCTATTCAATCAACATCAAACATTATATCCAATTAAGTCAAACATTAATTGTAACAGAAATTCACTCTACTGACGCAGTTTCCGCCGCCAAAATATTCGAATGTGAATTTATTTGATGACTATATCAATTACGGGACAGAAAATATCGCATTGAACCGTGAAACGACGGCCAAAAAACGTATATCGTATTTTCGTAATATCCAGGTTTTATACTGATTGGAAATCTCGTGTAGTAGGTACACCTTTATCCTGCGGCATTGGCTGCGGTGTTTTTGGTGTTCAGTTTTGGCTAATATTTGTTAGAAGGAAACTGTATGCTATTAGTACGATGTTTAGGTGTGTATTATGGGATAATTTCTGCCGCCCGCGTGATATATTATTGTACATTTTCATCAAAATCTGTTCAGTAGATTTTTCGTGTAAGAGAAACAAACATCTTCACAAATTTTCACATCTATAATACACTAGCTATTCCCCGCGGCTTCGCTCCCGTGGGCCACCCGACAGGACCCGTTTTCGGGATAAAAAAATAGCCTATGTCATACATCAATAATGTAGCTTTCTATTGGTGAAAGAATTTTTCAATTTGGGCCAGTAGTTTTGGGGCCTATTCGGTACAAACAAACAAAAAAATCTTTCCTCTTTATAATATTAGTATAGATATAAACAGGGTAATAAAATAAATATAAATAGGATTTTTATTAAGTTTTTCGTAAAGACACTACTTTCACGGCTATGGAAAATTATGTAATTAGTCCTAGTGAAACTCCTGGCATGCTTACACAATATGTTATACGATATCTATGGAATGACAAAAAAAATCGAGTAACTAGCTGCCAGCGGTTATCTGTTATAACTTCTGTATTTGAATTTTTCGGTTATCACCAAACAAAAAAATGATTTTTCGGTGGTAACCGTGTATGATACCGGTAAGATCGCCATTTTGCACATAAATATCAATCTTTTTTAAACTGCGATACAATTTAGGGTAGGTATAATAAAAGTATTTTCCTTATGTCACTAACCATTTCTTCCAAAAATTACATGCATACAGTGTGTTCATTATAACTTGTCCCGTGACGCGATTGGTATCACTGTAACTACGAGATATTATTAGTTTCAATATTGAAACTAAGGCGTCAAACAGACGAGCAGCACTTTGCTGTCGACCGAGAGAACTTCAACTGTCGACAGAGGCAACTGCAGCTGTCGACAGAAGCAACTACTACATGACGGCAAGGGACAAGTTATAGTGAACGGTCTGTACATAAACTCACGACTTTATTTCGATGAGGGTAGGTGGAAACTACAGAACGCCAACTGCTACGATCCTTACATACTCCTTATGCTTCATATATTTCCATACATCTCGTCATACACTCGGCCTTTCTCAAGAATATCACCAATAAGATCTATGTCATGTCCAAAACTAAAACCCAAACATTTTATCCACAGGGTGTCCTACTACAACACAATACTGCGAACGGGGTGATAGTGACGGGGAACACCAACCTAGCACTACGGAACGTGTCTCGACTCCAGGCAGGCCGCTATACGTGCACGGCTTCAAACGTCGAGGGGGACGGCAAGTCGCCACATTTGCATATGCAAGTTGTTTGTAAGTAAATCTGGCATAAACTGCCTGTATAATTAGTTAGATAAGTCGGTTTTTGGAGTAATGTGTTTATATTTTGAGGTGGACAGAAATATATTGCTTGGGTTATATTTCGAATGTAACATTGGCACAAAAAAAAACGAAAAGTAACAAAGTGTGGCAATTTTTTATTATAGGATGTTTTCCACTACGAAATGTGAGTTTTATCTGTATCGCTAAATTATAACTGTCGAGAAAAGTTCGACTAATATTTAACGATTATTATTGAACAAATTTTCAGGGTTCCATACCCAAAGGGTCCACATGGAGACCTGTTGCTGTCACTCGTCTCTGTCTGTCTGTCCGTCGTCTGTCACACAGGTTTTACAGCCAAACGGTTGAACAAAAAAACAGACAAAAATATTTTTAAAATATTTTTTTGCTTATTCTCCCATACAACAAAAGGAAGAGCGATAAAAAAAATTGACCTACCCCATCGTGCGAGGTATCCTTATTTAGAGCTCGTTGAGTAGATAAATACTTTGTTTTATAAATATTGCAAAACAAAGGAATGACAAGCCACCAAAGTCAGCCCTTTTTACAAAATTTTGTGCCGACGAATTTTGTAACTTTCCATGTACATTGAACTTGAAATTTGGAGATAATGTTTATTTTACTACCAAATGCCAGTATTTATAAAACAGATTTATTCTTTGAAATTCCCTTATTTTTCCAATTACAATTTCCAACTTTATTTTGCGGTGTGGTACAGAATCCAAAATATGCGAAGTCCGACACGCACTTGGCCAGAATTTTATTGTATTTATTTGTATCAACCTGTAGTGTGCCAAATGAAATTATGTATATTAACTTAAGTACCACTTAGGGCGCGTTCATTATGACTTGAACTTAATCGCGCGCAATTAGTATTTGAGCAGACTTTTAATTGCTTACGCGTTTTGCAGTCGCCTTTATGCCTAAGTCATATATTCGTTCGTAATCAAGCACGTGGTTACTATTTATGCGTCGAGTATGTGTGGCGAATTTCATCAATAAGCATTTTTCGTTGTGACGAGACATACCTATAAGAGGGAGCAGTGGTGGCCCATTGGTAACAGCCGCGACTTACAAGTTGTAGGTCATGGATTCGAACCCAGGCAGGCGCTTTACTTTTTGTAAATTATTTCATCCACACTGCTCTCAAAACGGTGAAGGAAAACATCGTGAGAAAACCGGCATGTCCTAGAACCAAAAATTCGAAGACATGTGACATCTACCAATCCGCACTGGGCCCGCGTGGTGGATTATAGCCCATTCCCTCTCTATGAGATGAGGCCTGAGTCCCAGCAGTGGGAACATTATAAAGGCTGATGATGATGTTGATGATATTTTTATAAAATAATGGTGCAAAATCTACACACGCGCGGTTTCTAAACGTCACGCTCGTGTTAACGCGCACTTATTGTTATTCACCGACCTCAAAACAAAGGTTAAACATATACTGTCCTGTATAAACTCACCAAAGATAGCTACCCAGAATTTCCCTTGTATTCATTAGACTATTTCTGGAAAATTTATTTCTAAATACATTTAGATGAGTCTAGCCAAGTGCCATTGTATTTACTCGGTAAATATTGGTCCACGTGGGGCGTTCAAGAAAGTAGGTTAAGTTTATTTTATTACAGCATCGTTAGAGAATACCCGGATATAAAAACAGCCGGGTAAATGGAGGGGCGGTTCTTGGAACCGATGACCTAGTGGTGCATTGTGGTTTTAATTTCTATCGTTATAGGATTTAAGTGATACTCCCAAATGTTAGTTAACGTTAACAGGAACTGGTTAAATATGCATTTTTAAATAGGTGGTTCAGTCAACCGCACATTACTGGTGATAATTTGACATTGAGTTTTGTAACAAGAATGTTTAAAAATCCGTGTCACTGACCCCAGTGGTGGACAACGAGAATATTTTTTTAAAGTTTGCCCGCTGTCTCCCAGTGGTGGCCAACCAAGTGGTGGACATCGGGTATAATCGGTGTAAAATAAAGTATATTCTACTTGCAAAGCCTTTTTGTCGTCGAAGGGCTTGTCTTCTTCACCACGTCACGTTTAACGGTGCGATATTGCGACGCGGTGCATTGTCGTGACGTGCTAATGCACGGTACGGCAACGTTGCCGCGGAACGTAGCGTCGTATGTCTCGCTCAGTTGATGTTTAAATGTTTTAGCGATTACTTGTGCAAAAAAGATGTGAACTGCAGAAATGCTGTAACTGTCAGAAACTACAAGAAACGAAACTAGACGTTGTTTAGTTCTGTCAGAAATGCTGAAAAATGTATCGGACTTTTTCTAGACACGATAACGTGTTACGTTGCGGCATGTTGACGTGTATCTTTACGACACGGTATGGTAAATAAACGACACGTCAATGTGCCGAGCGGTGTAACCGCACCGTTCCACGTTGACGACGACGTCGTAACGTGTTGATGGGGACAAGCCCTTAGTATTGAAAGCGTTACCATTGATGTGCGATTGATTCTATCTATCAATTTTTGAGTTTTCCCTTTATAATTGATAAGATTTAGACCAATTTATATAAATGACTTTTAGTGTAGGTTTTTTTACAGTTTCCCGTAATATTTCTGACAAAAAATATGACGTTGTTTCAATTGCCACGACTGAGTGATTGGTTCACTACGAGATGTAGAATCCCACACGTAACAAATATTTGTATGGCCTACAGATATTTGCTTCAAACGTGTATACGTAAGATTTATTGTCTCTGCAAATGTTTTGCTATTCAAGCAACGTACTTATTCTGCGAAGTAAAGATTTTTCAAACAAGCGTTTGCTGTTTCTGTCTTATCGCTTACAAACATGACATAGTTAACTTCCTATCCTTACCCCAATTTATTTGGAGGTTTGTTCTTTTAATCTTTCATACTTTTCTATCAGCCGTCATCTAAGTTTTCAACTCCTTACTGAATCATCGTTCACATAGTCCATCTCCCATTCATCTTCCATTTTAGTCTTATATTGTCTCATACTCTCTTTCCTCACGACATTTCTTATATTGCACTAATAAAACCCATTTCATAGTGCTACTATCAGGCAAAATTTAAAACAGTTACACACTCGTTTACGACTACGTCATTGTCACTGCCCCAACCCAAGTTTACGTTTAGGTTTACGTTACCGTCACGTTTACGTTCAGTTTCTCGCGAGTCATTCCATCGCACGCAATGCTCATTCCAAGTCTCTTTCCAGCCATTTCAGTAGCTTGTTTACTTTGTTTTCATTCCTTTTATTTTTGTTCCTCACTGGGGAAAACGTAAAACCTTGTATCGTTACGACTCACATCAGTCGATCCTCTATTGTTTAAAGTATACCTGTTATGGTTGTGTTGGTAGGTAGTTTTGACATTGGGTTGGGTATATGGGGAGAATTCTTCGTAAAAAAATATTGTCTTTTTTTTTATTAATAAAGTGCCGGGTTCTGTATCCAATAATATAAAAAATTTAATACCGGTGGGGCGCAGACAGCAATATATTATAGTTTGAATCATTTCTTTCAGCCTATCATAAAAAAAAACGATATAAGCTTCTATTTAGATAATAAAATACCATTACTTTGAGAACATACCAAAACAACGGTGTCAATAACTTCAAAATTACCTTGATTTTTTGTTGCAAAGTCACCTTTACTACGAATCTATTAAGTAACTTCTGATTTGAAAAACAATTGTCCTTAAGCTCCTCTCTTTGGCTTATTTATTATTCCCAAGAGACAGTAAGTATTTCGACAGGAATATCGGCATTAATTCCGATATTCCTGTCGAAATACTTAACGTAATATACGAACTTAAATGTGTCACTGCGAGACAATACACTAATGCTCTGAACCGGAAAGGCAAACTGAAAACAAAAGCCTTGTCAATAAGGATGAAATAATAAATGTGCTGTGTTATCGAAATGTAAAATAATTTAATATAAGAAATACATTTCGAAGCATATTATGATCATTTGTTTAGTATTCCTACAGTTCTGATGATTTAAAATGACGTACCCGGTCTTTCTGATAGATAATATTTAATGTATTTTTTTTATGCGGCTTGATTACTTATATTATATATATATATTATATATATTACACTGATCGGCGAATTAAATTACAAGTATGTTCACATGAACGCAATGCGACTCAATTCGACCGATTTCCGCCTGAATTTTTCTTAAGGAATACGACATGATCCTAACACGGCTTTTGATCGATTGTGTTTAACAGGGACCAGACCAGTGTAAAAAAATTCACGTATCTATTTTATAGACACCAAGCTGAGCGAGTCATCGTTATTGCACTGCATTGTGTGACTGTATTTAGTTAATACAATATTGCTGTTTTGGTACACCTCATTTAATGTATCAGAATCAGTTTGGACTTGGTTGATGCGCAAATTTGATTCAATTTGAGCAGCGCAAATTACTTTTAAGCCCATACTTTTAGCAGAGGGCTCAGTCCGAGTTTATACACGTTCTCGATCGCGTTAACGTAAACGTTTGATGAAAATGTCAGATTGTATAGAATAAGGGTTTTCATTATTTTCACCAGGTGGTACTTATTCAGTTTTAGTACAAATTGAAGTTTACGTTGACGCAATCGAATACGTTTTACGTTTACTTATGTTTTGACCAATTTACCCTACATTGGGTATTATTCATCATTATCGTTTTATCTGAAAGACGTCCACTGCTGGACATATGCCTCCCTTAAGAATTGCTTGAATGTTATTATTTAGTACTAATTGAACTCTCTTTCATACAGATAGACCACTATGCCAAAGGAAAGAGATGAAGATAATCGGCGCAGCTCTACAAGAGCCAACGACGGTGACGTGCGAAGTTGACGCCTTTCCTCCACCAGACACCTTCGAGTGGACCCTCAATAACTCAGCAGGCTCCATCAAGGTTGATCCTGTAAGTAAACCTTATAAGTTCATCTTTCTTAAAATAGGCAATGGCAGGGAGATGGTAAGGAGCAAAGTAACTCCCAAAAGAATAACCGTATTTTAGTATTATATCGCCCAGTCTCTGAAACGAAAGTTTGTATGCGAATTAGTCTAACCACATGAATTTAAAGTTTGTCAATTTATTCAAATTCTCAATTCAGAACCAAGGGGCAAGTTTCTAGATCTTAAATTATTAATTAAGTGGCATCTATGACATTGACATGGGTCCACAGATTAGTCATTGATCAAGGGTTGGAGTTGAATGGAATAAAATAAAATACAATGGAAAAAAACTTATTTGTCACAATAAAATAAAGCAACAAACATAAAATAAAGAGAAGAATATTGATACACAGTGAGTGTATATTATTTTATTTGAGCTCACTCACTTTCCAACTACTTTTAAAAACAATACATTGTTAAAAATATACTATTAGAACTGGGGGTAGCGACAGATGTATACAACTATACAAGTCATTTACATCTGTCCCTTACACACACTCAAAAATGGGTTATTCCCAGAGGTCCACAATTCTATTGTTATCGAAAAATTTAACTTCATACTTTACTTCCCAACGGGTCCACGACATTTTAAAATATGGAATATTTTCTTTCCCAACGGGTCCATGGGAATGTTTGGTACAGTCAGCAATAAAAGGTTGGCTAAGGGATAAATGTTTACTATTTCTATGAAATAAATCACAATGAGTATAGATAAGTAAAAACTACATTTTTACTGTATTCCATGAATGGTCATGACCATTAAAAAATCAAGCTTAGTAGGCGTTTCGGTCGATGAGCTTCGCCCGATCCAGTCAAAACAGGAATTTTTTAGTTACATCTATACCAATATTATAAAGAGGAAAGATTTTTTTGTTTGTTTGTTTGTACCGAATAGGCTCCGAAACTACTGGACCGATTTAAAAAATTCTTTCGCCTTTGAATAGAAAGGTGAAAGAATTTTTCTTTCTTTCAATAGAAAGCTACATTATTCCTGAATGACATAGGCTATTTTTGAATCCCGAAAAGGGTCCTGTGGCGTGGTCCACGGGAGCGAAGCCGCGGGGAACAGCTAGAGTTGAACATTTATGCACAAACTACCAGGAGAACAGAATCATGAAAAAGTATTTGCGGGCCTAGAATCATAAGCGGTAGAGACTAACGGAGTACCAGGAGGTCAGAATCTAAAATCTCTCGGTACTCTTTTTACATCTCATGGTTCCAGTCTCGGAAATACTTCCTCGTGATTATAATCTCCTGGTACTTACTTAAATTAGTCTTTACCGGTAAAAATCATGAAGAAGAAGTCTTAATATTTGCGGGTCCAGCCCAGCAAATATTAAGACTTCTTCATGATTCTGGCTTCCTGGTAGTTTGGGTATAAATGCTTATAATGTTCAACAGCTAACTAAAAAAGCAAAAGAGGTAGCTTACGTGTCGTCACCATTAAAGACGGCATTTTATTTTGTTATGTTTGCAACAAGCTGCTCCTTCTTACAATAAATTGTTTTTACTGGCTGTACTTTGGATATATCTTGTGGACCCGTTGGGAATTCATTTAAGAACATATAAAACATTATTATAATTTTTCATGGACCCGGTGGGAAAAGAGGAACAATAGAATCGTGGACCTCTGGGAATAACCCTCAAAAATTGTTTTGACATTTGTTTTAATTGATTTTTACACTGATTTGACATGCATTATTACTTTTATTTTGACATTTGATTGATATTTTATATGGGTTTGACATACCTACATTATTGACATTAGACACTAATTTGACAAAAAATATTATTTTTTGACATTTGCTTCATATTTCTAATTTTAATTTTCTTCAATGTTTTATTTTGGTTTATTAACATTTGTAATAATTTCCTTTAGATTAATTTAATTAATTAAATTTACTATTATTATTGTATTCATTGATTTTATTCAAGATTTGTACGCCATATTATGTGGCAAACATGTTTGAACCTTTTCTTTTTTTGTAATCCTGCATGCTCTTATTATTATTTGTTGTATGTATACACATGTTTATGCAAATAAATATACCTGAATCTGATCTGGATCATAATAATCTTAATCTAAAGCTTATGGTCATTCCCCAGAAGTGCCAATCATTCTCAAAAACAAAATAATGTAATTATACCGACAGAATAATATCATAAAGGTTCCTTTTATTCAACTAACGTAACACACAAGTAGGTACTCAGTTGCATGACACGGCCCATCTTCCTTACATAAATGCTGCCTCTTGACACAAACGGAAGGCCACGAAAGGCCATGGAATGGTGTATTTACAGCCAAACCACATACCATAAGAAACATTTAATACGTTATAATAAAAGATATAAAAGATAATGATAGCCCTTCTGCAATGATTTATGTCCCCATAGATTTGGACGCACAAGAGCTTTTAGGGAGTTACCGGACGAACGTTAAAATTGAATGGGTCAAGTATTACTTTCTGTGATTTTTGTCGTATTCTTTTCATTGTTTGGTTTAGTGTTTTTTATACTTGTGATAAGTAAGTAAATAGACTTTGGAGTTAAATGGTATATTTTACGGAGGAAAACACAATATTTTGATGGTATTTGATTTAACGAATATTTTCCCGTCGATGATATCACAAAAGTCGTGAAAAACCTGGATGAGAGACGCATAGACCCGGCAAAAATTGCAGAAAAAAAACACGAATAATAAACCATATATAGTTCTTTATTAGTAAACATGCTTCTGCCAGCGGCTTCGCCCGAGTGAATGTCGAAAATTATCGCAAGGGAACATATTCCCGGGATATAAAGTATCATATGTGCTATGCCAGACTATAATCTATCTCTGTGCCAAATTTCATACGTATCCGTCTAACTCTTTGAGTGTGAAGAAGTAACAAACATACTAACACACACTCACAAACTTTCGCCTTTATAATATTAGTGTGAAAAATAATATGGATAACGATAAGTCTCTTTTGGCCGCGACTTACGTATCGTAGGTGTAAATTATTTCATCACCACTGCTTTCAAAACGGTGAAGAAAATCATCGTGAGGAAACGGGCACGTCCTAGAACCAAAAATTCGAAGAATTGTGAAATCCACGTACCAACCCGCACTGGGCCCGCGTGGTGGATTACGGCCCATTCCCTTTCACAGAGAGGAGGCCTGTGTCCCAGCAGTGGGAACATTAAAAGCTGAAGATAATCTTGGTCTCTGTTCAAGACGACTTCATACCTATTCTTTGTATCCATTTCTGAACTTAATCAACAACCGCTTTTACCATGCTTAAGAGAAACACGTACGTACAGAAACGAACGACGTCATGAGAATGTAATTCTTTAGAAAAAAATCCTTCAACACGAAACGTATTGGCTTTTAGACATCAAGTTGAATACAGAGTATCGTTCAGAATTATCGCATATCTCTCATTTATCGTCCACTTTTGAGTCCATAACCAATTACCAGTCCAGTAGGACTTTAGTCTATAATTAAATTTAGATGGCTCGGATGTGGATAGTGGTTGACGGGAGATACGGGTCTAGTGACAGCCGACAGGATAACCAGAGGGCCATTGTACCAGTGCTTTGATCCCAGTTATCTGTAAATGTTAGAAATTAATATTGAGCTGTGATTTCTAAAGGGTATCTGACGTAAAAATATGTAGGTATATAAATTATTATGCTATATAATTAAACAAAAAGCTGTCAAAATTAAAGTCAGACGATCAAATTCTAGGCATTTGGAAATAAAATTATTAAAAAAAAAATTTAAACTAGCATTTTTATTATTCTTCTCAGAAAACCCTTTAATTTGTTATCCATATCATGGCAGTGCACAAAAAATAACTAGTCCGCCATCTTGGGCCGTCCGCCATATTGGATTTAGAATGACGTAGTTAACCATGCATTGTCATCCAAACTTAACGTGTATGCAAAATTTCATCTTAATCGGTGGAGGATAACTGCTTTAAAATTCAGTTGCAAGATTTGACCCGAACACACTTACATACATACATACATTGCGAGTTAAATAAAAGCTTGTAAAAAAGACACTGAAGTATGATAGGTACCTAAACTATAGCTGTTACGTTATAATACAAAAATAGCGGTCATTGAACTTTCTACATTTACTGATATTCTTGATTTCAATACCAGAAACAAAGTCAATAAGCCGTCCTGATACGACTTCTATCGTCTTGTGCCAGCTCCTACGAAGAGATTTTAGAGAAAGGTTGATGACCGCTTTTGTCATCTTAAATCGAAAGAGCTTAGAAATCACACCTTTTCTTGTTTTACTAGTAAGTAAAGAAAGCGATAATTTTAGTTTAGTTCAGTTTATACCTATTAGTATTGGAATTTCTTAATGAAGAACAAAGCGATAATAACTCCCTCTCACTTTAGTATGTAACTTTCTCTTGAAAAAGACTCATTTTATCAGTTGTCCTATAAATTCATGTTTTTCGGTCAAAAGAATTCCAGACGCCCGGCACGTGTGAAATAAAAAAATAAAACAGAGAAGTTTTCACGAAAAATTTGACTCGGCATCTGAGTTTGGGGAATTGTGAGATCTCCTGAGAAATTATTGTAAACGTTAGGTTAGTAAAAATATTTTTTTTTCTCAGAAAACCTACTTCAGTTCTAAAATACTCGGCATTTATAAATTTATATTTTATTTTTGCGAAGCACTCTAAAATGAAATATTAAATTGATTCATAGAAATGCTAAATATCGATATCTTGGAAAATGGTTGCCTTTGTTAATACTGCCAACATCTTTTTACATGAAAAGTGTGATGGTATAATCCTCGGCATGTAACTTGGCAAGGTTTTGGCATAGTGGGGATAAGTTCGCACATATTGCACGAACTGATCAACCACTTTAAAGAGCGAACGGAACGTGAACGCGACACGATTGGTCAGTCGATCCTTGATTCAACTGGCCAACCAATTGCGCACTCGGATTGGTCCTAAACGTTCCCCGCGCCCCGCTTCACTACCAAAGAGATCTAAAAAATGACTTATACGCTTCTAACGACTCTTGCCAACTTACGTGCCAGGGATTATACTTGGAACTACCATATTATACGATAAGTACACATGATCAAAAATGACATAATTTCAAAGTGTTAAAGCTAGCTATATCAATTGACCAAGTTATATAACTACAAGCTCTAGACAAAGGACTGATTTCTGATTTCAATATTTGAACTTAAGATCGTGTCAAACTCTATTTAAGTGCCAAATTTTGACAGGTTGTCAGGCTAAAGTACAGTTTAAGATATACTCAACTTCAAAATGTATAAATATCTAGAATGTATAAGCGATAGCAATTGCCAAACGTTGAAAATGTATGTGGCATGCGCCACAAAAATGTCACATCCAACATTTTGGCATATCAACAATCGCTTTCGCGATAAAATATCTCATTGCTTAGTGTCTAAGGTTCAAAATAGATCAACATCTCCGAAAAGTGTTTACAAAAGCTACTATTAGCATAGATCACCATCATCACGTGCTATCTATCATTGGTTGACTTGAAATACCAAAAAGTCAACGTAATATTTTGCAACTTACATGTAGATTTAATCTAACAAAATCCGCTTTAATATCAAAAATAAAATAAATCTATTCTCCACAGGACCGGTTCACCGTTGAAGCTAAAGAAGGAAAATCGCTACTGACATACACACCGGTGTCAGATGTCGACTACGGAACATTATCGTGTCGCGCGACCAACTTAGCCGGGCAGCAGATGTCGCCGTGTGTCTACACATTGTTGCCAGCGACGAGGCCAGACCCGCCGACCAACTGTACCGTGTATAACCTGACTGATGACTCGCTAGATTTAATGTGCTTGCCAGGTGAGTTTTGAGAAATCTTTTTTGCTCATTCAGATGTTTTAAAGTTAGTATTCATGGCAGTAAATCTTCTTACAGTGTGATTCTGTTAACTCATCCTATTTGAGATTAAGATTTCAATTTTAATTGATGTGAAAACTTTTAAACATGCAAGCACCACTCATGCAAGTAAAATTATATTGTGGGGCACGATCGAACGATTGATCTCATTACACCTCGGTAGCCCGCAATGTAATGTAACTCGCATGTAAGCTTGTTGCTGGTGGAAACATGACCTTATGTTCGATTTAAACAATATTTATATTGGGTTTATTTTACAGTAACAATTAAATTGTATTTTTATTCGGGAAATGTCGTGAAACTTCAACCTCAATCAAAGGTAGACTAATTATTTTTTAGAATGTCTGTTACGATTGTGATTGGTTTTAGGAAATAAGAAACATGGTTACCTAGATCTCTCAATCTGCGTATAGCGTCGTACTTCCAACTAGACAACTACTTGTTAATACATAGGATTAAGCATCAATCATGCATGACGTAGAACTTGACACTTGATTAAGTATACCTTTGGCCTTACCTTGGCTTATACAGGAAAGGTGTGATCTTATTTTAGAAACTGCTTCAGCCCTGCCATTTATATACATATTCGGGCAAGTGAGTGTTGCATATTTAGGGTTCCATTCCAAACCGCAAAATTAAGTTGGTTGTAATAGGAAAAAACCGGCCAAGTGCGAGTCGGACTCGCACACGAAGGGTTCCGTACCATTAAAAACACTGCATAAAAATCACGTTTGTTGTATGGGAGCCCCCCTTAATTTATTTTATTTTAATTTATTTATTATAATTTTTTGAAGTAAATATACCACTAAACATTCTGTGAATATTTCAAGCGTCTACCTGTTGCCATTATTAATATCGAGCAAAAAACGGCAAAAATATCACGTTTGTTGTATGGGAGCCCCCCTTTAATATTTATTTTATACTGTTTTTAGTATTTGTTGTTATAGCGGCAACAGAAATACATCATCTGTGAAAATTTCAACTGTCTTGCTATCACGGTTCATGAGATACAACCTGGAGACAGACGGACAGACAGACAGACGGATCGCGAAGTCTTAGTAATAGGGTCCCGTTTTTACAGGGAATTCTAAAAAAATTCTGATTTATCAATATATTGGGATCTGTTAGTAAAATATACATAATAATAAACATTATCACCAAATTTTAAGTTCATAGGTCAAAGGGAAGTGAAAAAAAATATTTCGGTACAAAATTTTGAACAAAAAGCTGACTTTGGTGCCTTCTCATTCCTTTGTTTTACAAGATTTTTTAAAACGAAAGATACAATATTTTCCTAATTAACGAGCTCTAAACAACGATACCCCAGTCGATGGGTTAGGTTGAAATGTAATTTTCACGGCCCCCTTTAGCTGTATGGGAGACCTCTTATAAATACAAAGAAATGTTATTGAAAATTTGCATGGCTTTGAGTCAATAAGATGCTTATACTGTGAAATTTGAAGACTGTAGCTCCGACTGTAGCTCAGTTTGGCGGTAAAACCCGTGACAGACCACGGACAGATGGATAGACGGCCAGACAGACACACAGACGGACACGTGAGTGACAGCAAAAGGGCTTCGTTGGCGTCTCGACCCTTCGGGTACGGAACCCTAATAACAACTTTCTCCGAAAAGTCGTAGACAATTTTCTGTTTTATTTGTTTATGGTAGGTTCACTTTTAGCCACTATCTCGCCTGATGAGATCAATTAATTATTTGTTTTATTAAATATTAAAACAATTCCCAAAAAAGCAATGATTTTCCATACAAAGTTGACGTCAGCTAACCAAATAATGGGAGACACGATTTTTTTTTGAGAATTTTCCATAAATCTATCTATCTCCTTCTTCTATATATATATGTATAAAAGAGAAAATATGTATGTATGATGCTTATAGACTCCAAAACGGGTCGACCGATTTTAATTAAATTTTCAGACAATCTTTAGATTGACCCAGCGGATAATGCTGTAAAGTTTGGTGGCGATAAGAGCATTTTTTCTTAAACTTTGAACGCGGGCGAAGCCGCGGGCAGAAGCTAGTTCTTTATAAAAAGTTGTTAATTTACATAGTCAGAAGCAGTTGACATGTCTTGAATACGCATTATAGGCAAGCCTGTTCCCGCTCTTTATCTTCCTCTACAGTCTACACAATCCCTAGGGAGAGATAGAAAAATCAAAAGATAATGGATACGAAGTCTACCGGATTTACAGTTACTGAACCGGCTCTATTCGCGGATATTTTTATTAATCTCGGCATGTTCTATAAGTTTATTGCGAGTTATAATATTGGGTTATGTATACTTCTACAAATAAATTGGATTTTGTCAGATTATAGAATAGATGTAGTACAACTATATTCTTGATGACTCTCGGCAATCATCGCCGAATTGCCGAATTGCCGAATACAAACGATTGCTAATTTCCATGTCGATCAATTATTAGATATATCGAATATTATAATTTGAATTCAGAACTAAGTACTTTATTGTCGTTTTATTTTGATTTCCGTATGAACTATGTAGAGCTGTAAAACTATTTTCCTTATTCTTTTTAGCATCTTTCCTCCCATTTTAAAATAAAATTTTACGAAAGTTAAAAGCGTATTAACAACTCTATATGCTTTCAAGTTGATTGAGAGCACAAAATAGTAAGTATACAGAAGGGCCACTCCCGCCGTTTCGAAAATTGACAGCTAAACTTGACAGATTCACTAGGGTTGCTACTATATCGATGCCGAATTTAAAAAAAGAATTAGGTTGTGTAAGTTACAAAGATAAATACATCGATTCGTCTAAACATACATCATATCATGCTTACATGCCTTAGAGGGTAGACAGAGCATCAAATATCCATTAAAGATCACGACTCCACATACGACGAAGATTGGATGGTATGGGACCAAGGCGTAACAAAGGTGTAATACGATCCCACCAAAAACATAAAAATGAGAAAAGCATGACAAAAATATAAATGCGTTTTTTTTTTATATATTTAAAAACCCAATTTCGTCTATGGGCTTAAAATAATTCAATATTTTCCTAGATATGGAATTTATAACTTGACATCTTGAAAAATTTAATGGCCTAAAGGCCTCTTCTCTAGTCTAGCTTCTTAAATCTAAAAGGATCTGTCAAGTAACAGAAAAATGAATGAAAAAACTAATTTAAAGAATTAATTTAAAGTATATTCGGATTGAAACAATTAACAAAGGTTATACAGCCAATGCAACCTCGTTACACAGTACTTTATGTATGAATGACGTGAGAAACGCCCGCACAAAGCACTCATGACAGCCGCGACTGAGCTCAGTCCAATATTGCCCAATATTCCCTGTAAAATTGCAACGTCAATGTGTGTGTTCAAAATGACGCTATGTTCCTAGTGGCCTCTCTGTCTGCGGCGCGCCGTCGCTTACGTACTTTGTGTTGAGAGCGTCCGGTCTGCACAAAGTGCATAGGGCACATGATAGAAAACCGACGACTGACGAAACACGATCTTTGCCGTGGGACATTAAGAAAATAGTTGTAGGTATTACATGAATGCATGTAGGGAATACCTATAGAAATAAAAAATATCGAATGAAACATTGTGATTAGGTTCGTTAGCAAGCTGTTTTCCACACGAAAAGACTGCCTACCAGAGGCCTTAGTGCGAGTTTTTACTCACGCTCAATCGCGTTAACGTTAGTGCCAATTTGTATTGAAACTGGATAAGCGCCGTCTGGTGACGGCAAGGCAAAACCTGTTTTTTTTGTATACATTTTGACATAAGAGATCGTTTACGTTAACGCAATTGAGCGTGAGTAAAAACTCGCACTAAGGGCACTAATCTCCACAACCCAGTAACTGGTGACACGGTTCCCCTTTAAACAAGACTGGTGTCAGATGTTTTGGCTTCAACCCATAACAATCCAATGATAATCTAAGGGTTTAGTTTTAAGCAAAATGTAAATGCAATAGGTAAGTCGTCTTCTGTGAAGAATAAACACTTTTTTTTTTAGGGTTCCGTACCCAAAGGGTAAAAACGGGACCCTATTACTAAGACTCCGCGGTCCGTCTGTCTGTCTGTCTGTCTGTCTGTCCGTCTGTCTGTCCGTCTGTCACCAGGCTGTATCTCATGAACCATTATAGCTAGACAGTTGAAATTTTCACAGATGATGTATTTCTCTCGCCGCTATAACAACAAATACTATCAACTACTGTACAGTCTGTTTTTACAGAATAAAATTAATATTAAGTGGGGCTCCCATACAACAAAAGAGATTTTTTTGCCGTTTTTTGTGGTAACGGTACGGAACCATACGTGCGCGAGTCCGACTCGCACTTGGCCGGTTTTTTCTTTTCATTATACCTTTTTCGAATGAAGGTATCCTGTTGTATAAGCATCAAGAATTAATTAAACTTGATTACTTTTTGCTTTATCATTTCAAAGATAATGAATAAGTTACTCAGATACTAAATTCCACTTAGGAAGCTTCTCAGTTCCAAATAAAAGAAATGTATTTCGGTTTTTCATTCAAAAAGGATAAAAAACGTTAAGATTTTCAACAGATTCGCTAAAACTTTTCAAACAAAGGGGTATGTTTACGCAACTTCTACCTTCATTCAGGGATCTCAAAACGACTTTCCTCTGTAAATAAAAGTTTATTTACAGTGCCATTAGGCGGATTTTTTAAAAGCGATTCATGGAGCATTAGCGGTAACAAGATTTTAATAGTCTTAATTTTGAAACTTGTTTTTTTTTTCACTTTTTGTCTTAAGATGCTGTTTTTGTAATCTATTTATTATACTGAATAGTTTTCTTTGCAAATCTGCTGTGAGAAGACGTGTCTTACTGATTCTATTCCAATTTTCTTGCTTATATAACTTCTCTGCCTATATAACAGGTCTGCCTTCAATAATATGAAAGAAAGGGATGAACTCTCTTCTGTAATATAATCAGCAAGCGCTGTAAAGAAAGTGGTAACGGGCTGGCGCTTAATGGAATCATCGGTAGGGTCTTTTGTAATTTTTGTCATCCCAAAAATGCTAGAACAAAATTCACACACACAAACTTACTTCAATAAATTATCTTTGATTTGATTTTATATAAAATACTGTTGATATTATGTTATAACAAATGCGGATATTATGTATAATTGAAAAAGGACATTATGTTGCCCATAGGATTTATTGGATAGGGTAACATTTTAGCTCATTTCAGATTACCTTACAATCTTCTACACAAGTAAGGCGGAGTTCGGCAGTGATAAATGTAAACCGGACTGTCGGAACTCCCTTGTAGATAACTGTTCAAATTGTTCAAAGGAAATATTTGCATAAATTCCTATTAAATATTTCTAGTGTCCTGTGTGGTTTAAATTAAAGCCGTTGAATTTACACACTTTTAAAATTTTGCTGACAATATTCAAAACAAGACTTTCAAACACTTCCAAGTCCCTTTTTATGGGTCCGTGCCCACTCGACCCGATTAGTCCCAACCCGTAGAATAATACCAGATGTTTTACAAATAAGACAATACGACAAAGTTTTCAAAAAAATACATAATTGCTACATTTTTGCGACAGGCGCTGCTGATTAAAACAGAAAATGAATGAAAAAAAAGGAATGAAGTTGACGGATTGTCCTATTGTTATGTCACATGTCGACTGTCGGATTTATTAAATAGATCGTCCCAGATATCAAACCAATAAGCTTTTTTTTATTTTGAACAGTGTGCACACCCAAATCGAAACAGTTTTATTGTGTCTGATGTCCACAGAAAACGACAGTTTGTTTACTCAAATTCTATAAGTTTTCTCAACACTCGTAAAAATTCCGTCCAAATAAAATTCCGGTCTTGATCCGAGCTAAGCATTACAAAATAATTAAATAAACATATTCTTACTACTACCATTATACTCCTAAAAGGGTCAATTAAGTTGAAAGAGTTACCGCGGCACTGGCTCAAGCAACTGAAGGAACACGGCTAGGTTTTATTCAGTAAGTCTGACACGTCCTCCCGCTTCACCCAGAGCGGAAGAAGTCATTGGATGATTTCCAACTTCAAAAAAAGGGTCAATTAAGTATGGCAGTATCTTTTTCAAGCCACAATGCCTCCTTGACCTGGTGAAGACTGCTGGCAACCGCTGGTTGCGAGGCGCATCGGGTCGGTCGATGTGGTGACACTTAGGGGAGGCTAATGTTCAACAGTGGACGTCTTTCGGCTGAAATTATGATAAATCTTTTCGACATACAAAAACTATTCATGAAAACTACCTAGCTTATGCCAGCGGCTTCGCTCGCGGTTTGGTCGGAAATTATCCCACATACTACCGGGATAAAAAATTGTATATGTGCTATTCAAGACTATAATCTATCTTTGTGTTAAATTTCATCTAGATCCGTCCAGCCGTTTGAGCGTGAAGAAGTAACAAACATACAAACACACTCACAAACTTTCGCCTTTATAATATTAGTGTGACTAGCTTCTGCCAGCGGCTTCACTTGTGCGAAAAGTGTTTTATCATCCCAAGGGAATATTATTACATCACATCACACATCATCAGCCTATTAATGTTCCCACTGCTGGAACACAGGCCTCCTCTCTGTGAGAGGGAATGGTCCGTAATCCCCCACGCGGGCCCAGTGCGGGTTGGTGGATGTCACATGTCTTCGAATTTTTGGTTCTAGGACATGCCGGTTTGTTTCCTCACGATGCTTTCCTTCACCGTTTTGAGAGCAGTGGTGATGAAATAATTTACACAAAGCAATGTGCCTGCCTGGGCACGAACCCACGACCTATAATTTGTAAGTCGCGGCCGATACCACTGGGCCACCACTGCTCTGCAGGGAAAATTATACGGAATATTAATTATATAGAATATTATACGGGGATAAAAAGTAGACTATAATCTATCACTTTGCCAAATTTCATCCAGATCCGTTTAGCAGTTCTGGCATGATTGAGTTACAAACATACATCAACACACACATCCATCCATACAAACTCACACACATTTCTGAGTTCACATTTACAATATTAGTAAGAGTAAGATACTAGCTGCCTCCTGCGCTTCCGCCTGCGTGGTATTAGTACTTCACCCAATATCTTTCTGAGTTTCATCAAAATCCATTAAGTAATTTTTGTGTTAAAGAGTAAAAATCTTACACGTTTATAATAGTAGTAGGTTAAATAAGACTAGTAAGTTACTTTTTGACCAAAACCCAGCAATGCAACCGCTTACCCAACAAAACACCACACACTCTCTTAATTAACGCAAAATTCTAGTTTGTAATTAAACCAGCACGTATTACTGACGTCATAAGTACGTAGCCTAAGTATAAGTCAACTACTTAAGCAAGTGGAGGCAGGCATATTTGAGATCACTGAGATTACTTACGACTTGAGCTTGTTTGGATTTTGGAAACTATACGGTATGAGATGAGTAGCTTTGGTTTATTAATCTCAACTGAGGGTTGGTCTTTTGGAGATAGATGAAAATGGTTTTGCATGTCTACTTTTTAGGGTTCCGTACCCAAAGGGTAAAAACGGGACCCTATTACTGAGACTTCGCGGTCCGTCTGTCTGTCGGTCTGTCTGTCACCAGGCTGGCTTGGCCGGTTTTTAAAATATATCAACTAAATTGGAAAGATTTTTTTCTTTGTGAATAGTTTGGATACAGTCATATTTTGTGAAAAGTGAAAATAAGGTTGGAAAGGAATAATATAATAGAAATTTTGTCTGGGTTCAGGGTAAATGGCAGAGATAAAACTCGTGTTACTAAAAGAATTAGAGACATAAATGTGGGTGGTTACAGAGCGGGTTTTGTTTTTGGCAATTGTTTTAGGAATGATTTGAAATACTAGGGCGTCAATGATATCATGACGGTTGACAAGACGGAAATTTGGTTTTTAGTCGATATTTTAATAGACAATTATGAGAAAAAAAAAAGTCTGTGGATCCGCCAAACGTCATTATATTTATTGTCAAAGTCAGTGCACGAAGTGCCCAAAACTGGGAAAATAATTCCCTTACTCTGACTTTACACAATTTTTATAAATAAATTACAAGGTAAAACTGGGCAAATCCCTGTTAAATCTGATAGCTTATTTCGTAACGATTCTAACAACATAACATTCATACACGGTTACGATACAAAAATACCGAGAAATATCGGCATTTACTGAGTCCGGGTCGATACCGCAAAATGGCACCGGAGTAACCGGACATTATTCGGACAATGTTCGGCCCCCAATGGACAGCGGAGCGGTTAGATCCATTTTTTATAAAAATAGGTAAGAACATAATCGCGGGCTTAGTCCTACAGCTAACATATTTTAATTGACAACCAAGTGAAGTAAATCCCAATCCCTCAATATCGCCGCGAGTCTGCCATATTGCCAATATTCAGTTACGTACATAAGCTCATATAACAGTATGCCTCAATCCGATGAAGGTAATCCTTTAAGTAATTTCATGTGATTAATTCGTAATTTGCCCATAGCTATTAAACTGCTAAATTGTGTGATGTTAAGGTAATCCTTGGAAATCGATTTTGTGTCGAAGGTTTCGAGTTAATGACATGTGGAGTCTCGAAAGTAGTTTGTTGAAAATAGGAATGTTTCCTTTCTTGGGTAGAATAATGATAATTCTATTTAGTCCGTCTGGACAAGTATTTTTTGCTCCATCAAATAGAAAAAAAATTACGAAGTTAAAGCGCATCAAAGTTCAGGAATGGGACCTTGTGACGTCGCAGTATAAAGTGTACTTATATCTTCGTCACTATGACTTTTACGTATCAAAAGAAAAATACATGTCCAATATTTTTTATTAATCTACCTGACGGACAAAAATCTAATTTTCAGTAAACTACCCTATTAACAAGGTAGGTAAATATAAATTTCTCAAAAAAAAAAAACTAAAATTAATTAAAATATTTGAGCACGGGATGAAAACATTTACTTTTACGGAGGCATGTTCGACGCGAAAATGCAACATCAAAATGACGACGAGGTGTTTTATAGAAAAATCTAAAATTGCTCTACATATAGAACAGTGCCTATGAATAAGCGCCGTCATATCGTCGCCATGCACCTTTACATGAGAGCCTTTATAAATCTGCGGTTTTGTTCAATACTTGTCTAGGATAAGTTTCAAGAAATGTTTAGTTGCTTTACGCAGATAACTGCACTGCAAAGTATTTAAATTCAAAATGTTGACTGAATTGATTGAACTTTTACTTTTCTAACTATCAGATTCTCTGACTTTTAAACAAAAGGATTATAATTACAAAGCCTTAGATAAGCCGTCTTCTGAGAAATTAATAAAAGGCGAACAAGTGATGCCACAATTTAATTAAGGCGTAATCTGGGTTTGTTGTTACTTGTAATTGAATATCAGCCTTAACAACTTACGTAACATTAAATTGTATGAACTAAGGCTGTGCACAAATTGCCAAAGCTGTCTGTAAGGCGAGTAATTCATTAGCTGGACAGGATTGCCCATGGGCATGTCTGCCGGTACTCGATTCTGGAGATCTGTCTTTTTTCGACTGTCATTCAGTAAGCAAACATAAGACAGACCTATTTATTTATTTGTATATACTTTATTGTACACCAGAAAATACAGTAACAAAAGAGCCTTATAACTAAAAAATATACAAAGGACGGCCTTATCGCATTCCGCGATCTATGCCAGGCACCTATCCACGATTAAGTTGCTTAGTGAAAACAAAGATGGCACACACAATTGTTATGAAAAAGTTCAATGTGTAAAAATTAATCAACGGAAAATGCTGCTCGAAAAACGATGCTTTATAATAGCTGAAAAATAGTTTTGGGTAGGTTTGCATATCATAGACATTATCATTTGGATTTTTGATTATTTTGTATATAAATTTTTCTAAACACTTTGCCTTTTTACCCGACTGCCGAAGGAGGGTAATGTGTTTATCAGTCTATGTATGTATGTATGTATGTATGTATGTTTGTTCTTATGTGGCGTTCTAGAGACTAAACGCGTTGGCCGATTTTGATGATTCTTACGTCAATCGATTCGTCTTAATTCTGCGTCATCCATCATCGAACTACCAGACGTACGGCGATGCGCCATCGGTACATGGTGGACATCCCACCCATACACACTAAACGTTTTGAGAATACTTTTATTATGCGTACAGCTAAAGAGTGGAATTCCCTGCCGGAGTCTGTGTTTCCCGATAGCTACAATCTAGGGGTCTTTAAGTCAAGAGTGAATAGGTTACTACTAGGCAAGCGTGCTCCATCGTAGACCACATCTTCGCTTACCATCAGGTGAGATAGTGGTCAAGCGCGAGCCTATAATAGATAAAAAAAAAATTTTTTTTAATAATTATTATTTTTTGAAGTAAATATACAACTAAACATTCTGTGAATATTTCAAGCGTTTACCTGTTGCCGTTATTAATATCGAGCAAAAAACGGCAATAATATCACGTTTGTTGTATGGAAGCCCCTCTTAAATATTTATTTTATACTGTTTTTAGTATTTGTTGTTATAACGGCAACAGAAATACATAATCTGTGAAAATTTCAACTGTCTAGCTATCACGGTTCATGAGATACAGCTTGGTGACAGACAGACAGACAGACGGACCGCGGAGTCTTAGTAATAGGGTCCCGTTTTTACTCTTTGTGTACGGAACCCTAAAAATGAACAATTTACTCATAATACATTCATTTTTTGTCAAAATACTAACCTAGAAAGCTCAGTAATCATAAGTATAAAATTATTATAAAACTATTACGTAATTGCAGGTAGTCTTCCAAAATGCTACGGCTCACTTGACCAAGAGTCCAATGTTAGGCACTTAAACCATTAACCTAACGAGCCGGCAACTAACTAATTGTAATTGCCTGGTAGGTATATCAATATTCTATAGCTATAGAATTAGCTTTTTGATTCATTAATTTTAGGTTCAACTTCTGAGTATTTTGAGGCCACACGAATAAATTTTAGGTTTATTTATTAACTGTTTCCAGCAATGTTTCTAAAGCAAATCCACTTCAATTTGGTGTAATATTTCAGCTGTTATAAAGTTATGGTTGAGATATTTTATTATTACCCGGCTGCCGAAGGAGGGTAATGCTTTTATCAGTCTGTGTATGTATTTATGCTTGTATGTATGTTTGTTCCTACGTGGCGTTCTAGAGACCAAACGCGTTGGCCGATTTTAATGATTCTTATATCAATTGATTCGTCTTAACCTTGTGAATCTAAATGGCTACATTAAAATTGGAAAATAGGAAAATGGTGGATTTGGGGCGCCATATTGCGGGGGGGCCAATTTTTTTTCTGCCATCCCCATTGTGGGGTATCAAAATAAAGGGTTTTAAGAGGTGATTTAAAAAATATATAACACTTATGTTTAAATGTAACTTTTTGAAAAAAAAATGTTAACTAAAAAAGTTATTTAACAAAACCAAAAAAGCGTAGCCAAATATCTGGTTTTGGTCAGGCAGCTCGCGAATATGTAGCCTCCAACTGCACAGCATGATTTTCTTCTTGTTTACGTCTTTTTATTTCGCTTCTTAAGCAGTCGGGTTTTTTGTTTTTTTTAATTAACTTTTTTTTGCAAGAATTATTAATTCTTTAACCTAATAGGACTACCAAAAGGTGGACCTATGACGTGCGGAAATCCGCTGGATGCGAAACGCCCTGTGCGTTACCGGTCGATGCTTGGGAGAGGCCTACTATAAGTCTAGCAGTTGACGTATTTTGACAATAATGATAATGAATGACCACAGATATAAATCTAACTAGATGACGCGATTGTATGTATGTCAAAAATCGGAGTAAACTTACGATCAATGATCGTACTTTGAGCTTTTCATTTAGCATTATCGGCATCGGCAATCAACCGAAATCCAGAAAAATGCCTAATTATGTCATATGAGCTG
Organism: Anorthoa munda; assembly: GCA_945859665.1. Lineage (NCBI taxonomy): Eukaryota > Metazoa > Arthropoda > Insecta > Lepidoptera > Noctuidae > Anorthoa > Anorthoa munda. Next base: position 28,540,628 of record OX243902.1, on the reverse strand, counting down.
TAAATACTGTGTAGAAAATATTGGCCGAGGCATTGGTAATGTTTTATTTAGTAAGTAAATTTGTTTTTAAATTGTGTGTGAAAAAGTTGCACTCATGGTTTTCGTGCAGATGGAGGGACTTGCCTTATCTAGTTGGTTTTATGTCTGTGTAAATAAATGACCTTACTTATTAAATTGTTGTTTTAGATGATCAAAATGTAAATTAATATTGGTTAAACTTCAAGGCACGGTCAGTAAAAAACATAATTCAAAGATTCATTTCTTGATTTATAAAACCACAGATAAGAAAACAACTTGAACTCATTTCTGCAAGTGCAAATAATACATATAGATGAAGATTCATTATATTAATTAATTTAATTAATTGGTATAACGTTTCCTGGAAATATCTTTCAATAAATTGCTAGAGACGAAACAAACGAATGTGATTTTGATACAATTTTCCTTAAGATGTCATGAAATGTTTCTGTTTGTGTAAACAAAGGAGATTTTCTTTTATTCTCCTGACGTTTGACGGTATTGAAAACTTTGGAAGTATTACTGCGATGCCTAGTCGCATAATATATTATTTATTATTCTTTATATAAAGGAAAGAGAAACTAGAACAATGGGCATCTTTTTTCAGTCCTAAATTCAATGTGGACACAGCACGAGACGAATGGGTCGATAGGTCCAAAACAGGATCGGCAGGCTTATTACGTATCTTTTGCAAGAGCAAAATGATAGCGATTTTTGCGGAATAATTGCTCTTCAATACAAAAGTTTTAGAGTTGTTGGCGGTGTTTTTTTAAATAACTGTATTTGACAAACAGCGAGCGATTAGCAAACGATTGTGTGGGACCTACCATACCTACACTGCAGGTAATTCCGACTTTTATGACATAAAGCGTTTAATCGCTATCGTTTTGCTCTTGCAAAAGATACGTAATAAGCCTACGGATGTATTTGTTATAGACAAAATTACACTACAAATATTCTCATTATGTCTAAAATGCTTTGGATTGATATAGGATTATCTACATATTGTGATATTTTGTTAGCGCTTCTCAATCCCCTATATTTTGTTTATTTTTCAGGAGTCAATACTGATAATATGTCTAAAGTCTAAGATACTTAAGCCTAGAGGTGGTAACTCTTGCGTCGTTGCGATAAGTAACAACTTAATAACAACAACATTGTCATCAAGCAACATAAACTTAAAGCTAAAACAACGCTGCTCAGCGCTATAACAAATTCAGCTGCATATTTTGCCCTGTCGTAAAAGTCTGCTAACAGAAATTGGATGCGCGTTGGCTGAGTAGCAAGCTGACACCACTTATTGTTGAGAACTTTAAACCACACATGTTATTGTGCATGTTGTTAAGTCAACGTTGCTGTTTCACCGCTTGCCAAATTCTGCATTCCTGGTACTTCGTTTCAGGTTTTAGTTTTTATTGAATGTTTTTAGGAATCCAATGACTTTTTTACGGCTACTGAAACTGCAAAAACATTCCTGTTTGTAACAAAATCCTTGTAACTCGATTGTAAAAAACAAAATGGTGGTCGTTTTCAAATCCTCAAATGATTTACAAGATTATGTTCGGCACTACATAATTTGAATTATAGTATAGCTATCCTAGAGATTCAATCTCAGTAGGAAAATACGATATCTATTAACTATATCCAATACATATTTTACTCTCGTCAGTGAAATACACCCACGAGTGTTGAATGAATAATTAAAGCATAAGGGCTTAATAATTACAAGCATGACAAGTTTATCTAACAATATTTTTATTCTCAGGTTACGAAGGAGGCCTCCAATGTGTGTACGTGGTAGAAGTTTGGGCAGCCGAAGGTATGGTGGTCAACGCAAGCAATGGTGGCGCTCTATGGAACCTTCGGAGGCTCGGGTCGAACAGGCAACTTAGGATCATTGTGTATGCAGCCAATGCGAGAGGAAGATCAGAACACGTCACGTTTACTGTTGAAACGGCTTTGAGATTAGCACCGAGAACAGGTAAATATAAAAAAAAAACACAGTACGGTTGCTAACATGTCACACGGAATGGAGCATCCATTTCCTTTAACCCGAATAATTTTTAAATCTATTACTATAGTAAAAAAAAAACAATTGAATGCACTTGCATGAATTGAAATAAAAAATAGATTCATGTGGGTTGATTCTATATTTCCTGCTGCATAAACAGTTCGTTTCAGGATATTTTTTTCTAGGAAATCATACCTTTTTACCGTAGTTTTCACCGTCTTCGTACCGTTGTCCCAGATAACTTGCGTCGGCGCATCATTTTTATTCGCCCTTGCCAACTATCATGCTATCATTCACACCTATTTCTAAGTATTACTATTGTATTTATTAAATTAAGATCTTCTTTCCTCAGAGCCACAAGAAGCATGGGAAGTCAACTGGGCTGTGGGCGTATTTCTTGGAGCTGCATTGACCATTGCTGTCGTGCTGTGCCTTGCCCTCATCGCATCAAGGATACGACATAGATCTAGGGATTATGAAGGTTGGTATCATTAGTAACAGGCTTTTTCTCCAGCAGTGGGAAGATAAAGGCTGACAATATCTAACTAGTCTTATATCATAACTAATTCGTTTTTTAAAAAGGACATAATGGCAAAAAATAATTAGGTACTTATGATTTATTAAGTTATTTTTTTAAACGAAATACAAAATGCTTTTTAATAAAAATGTATCTTTAATTCAGACGGAAGTCCATACATCTGGGGAAAATCTACAAGTCCGTGATTAGACCTGTCATACTGTATGGATCGGAATGTTGGGCTGTGAAAAAGATGGATGAAAGGAGATTGCATGTAGCAGAGATGAGAATGTTGAGATGGATGTGCGGCGTGACGAGATTGGATAAAGTGAGAAATGAGTATATTAGAGGCAGTTTGAAAGTGGCGCCAGTGGCAGAAAAGTTGAAAGGAAACCGTTTGTCCTGGTATGGTCATGTGATGAGGAGGGATGAAACGCATATTACTAAAAGAGTTATGAATATAAATGTGGATGGATGGAGAGGGAGAGGAAGGCCAAAGAAAAGATGGATGGACTGTGTGAGGAGTGATATGAAAGAAAAGGGAGTCAGTAATAACCTGACGGGGGATAGAACGGTATGGAAGAATGATGATGAAAGTAACATGGGATAAGGGCAGGCAGATGATGATGATGAGACGGAAGTCCATACATTTTACAGATATAATGTTAGTAGTACACATAAAAATAAAACATAACAAAGTGTTAGTAATTTGTTAGTAAACAAAACAATTTAGTAATAATTACCGGAGTCTATTTCCTATTTCTGAGCAGGTGTACACTTGCCCAGTACACAGTAAAAGGACTGTTTATTTTGCACGCTAACGTTTCGAGGACAGTGTTGGTGCTACCCTGGACCCTGCTCATCATCGATGCAGTTCTTTTCCTATTGATGGAAAAGAAATCATCAATAGAAGCATCCGCAAACATTGCGGAAGCACTGCAGTACCTGGGCTTTTTTAACACTGCCCTCAGAGCGTCATTGTACTGAACACGCCGGGCGTTGTAAGCCCGCCGCATAAAGATTTTAACGATGCGCAGAAGTAGCTTTGGTTTAGTTGACTAATTTTACAGAAGTTAAAAAAGGCTCTTTTAGGTGCACACTTTGTGATAAAAATACAACAAACACTATTACAGTCAAGATTGGTGTGGACTTAAATATAATCAATTTAAATAACAGCTGTCACACTTAATTGCACTTATTTAACCTATCTACTTTCTGAAATTACAAGGCCTTCATTTAATATTATTTAGTTTTTACATAAAATAGTGTCGTGTCAATGTTCAAAATCTAAAAGAAGCAGGGGTGGACAGTACCGGAAACATTTTTCATGTTGCTATAACTCAACCAAATCTCAAAGGTTACCTATTCCGTTCACAAGTTGTGGCAGCACGTGTTTTTTAATTTTGTCGGTTTATGATGTCATCTATCCGTCAAATTGCGTAAATAATCTGCAGATGTCATACTGTCATTCGCTTGTACTTGGATACTTGTGAATGCTACGCCTTTTCTCGTTATTGCTGAATTTTCGTGGTTTAGTTGTTATTTGTTACTGTTTTTCTGTTGTTATTATAGTTTAAATTATGACTTTTGTTACCACCCGTGTCAATTAAATATTATCGTTTGTGATGATTGATGGTAGCAGTGGCTAAATTGTTTAGTGGTGTTTTGTGTCGTATTTATTTGGTTTATTGATAACATAATATGGACATATTGTAATAAAGTTGTTTTTAATAAACTGATTGTTACTATTTTTTTCAATTCATGTACCTTTCCAAGCATTGTGACGAGTAGGTAGATAGAATACGCTTTATTGTATGCCATACATTGTTACTTACAAAAAAATCACATACATTATTTAATAAAATTGTTTGAACTTGACTTGAAAATAAAAGGTTTCATACTCCTGCTTCTGCGAGCCTCTTTTGTCTACTGTTATAATAAATAGAGTATAGGTAGATAAATATATTGATTTTATTGGGGATTTTCAATCTAATTATACCAAAGCTTACAAAGTAGAACCTTAACTTTCAATTGAATTCCATAATATCAATATACGTTCAATCAGTACATCATTGATCTACCGATAAAAAAACAGCAGAATTAGAACATAAATCAAACCAAATGTATGTCTCATTGAATATAAATAATAAAGACCGTGGAGCCCATTAGACGGGGAATGATTTTAATGACGTGACAGTTATTCACATGCGTACATTAATATTGATTTATGAATTTGGCTTTGTAATAGCTAAAAGATTTGTAATGGATTTACAACGGGTGGTTATGGATAGATATATATATGTGCTTTTATATGTCTGACACATCTTGGATTGTTCAGAAGGAAATTCACAAGACTGACGCATCCATGCCCATGGGCTACGTCCACCAAACCTCGCTGCTTTAAGTAGGTTTGGCCTTCTGTTTGGAATAGTCCTGGACATGTCTGCGGGCAAGTAAATCCATCTAGTGATTTCCCGCTTTAGTTACGTTGTATGTACAATGTTATTGTAAAGTGCCCCCTTTTACCATCGGAAATCTAGACGCACTGCAAGTTACCATCCTCACTTGGTTGCCATTACGCCAATTCGCTCCAAGCGCTTCTAAACATCCTTCATAATGCGCACAGTAAGAGAGTGGAACTCACTACCTGCGTCTGTGTTTCCGAACGCATACAACCCGAATCTCTTCAAAGTTAGAGTGAACAGGCTTCTTCTGGGTAAGCTCACTCCATCATCGACTTTGTCTCCGTCACCTCTGACGTAGACTAGAGTCAAGAGCAAACCCATAATAAATCAAAATAAAAAATAAAAGTGACAAAAAATTGTTCTCATAAAAAATAACAAGAAGTGTGAGATATATTTTAACCAGTATCGTACAGTCAGTCATCCTTGGTAACAATTTGAAAATTACAGTGCGACAGTGTCTTATAATAGTGTTGCAGAATTGGTCGGATTAGACTAGCTGTTGACTGTACCGAAATAAATTTTGCTTTTCAGGTGTTTTGTCATATTGTCCATAGTTTTCTAATGTGCTTTTCTTTTTCAGTTACTCTCCCATCGATAAAGAACCAAAAGGTGATTGTACAGAAGAGGAACTCTCCACAAGCAGCCGACGATAAGAATCCGGATCTTATCCCACTTAGCAAAGGTAATTCAAATAGTTATAATGCATTTTTTCTGTTTGGCTTAACTAGAACTAACTTTTGGTCTAAAAGACAAACCAACTACCATACCAATGGAAGCAAGGACATGATCTAATATTTGCCACACAATTTACATGCTCCTCAGTTATCGCATAACACGATACGTGTTAGTTACTTGATGTAATTAGGACAGCGAGCACGAAACCATCAAACAATCACAAAATAGATACAGTAGGTCGAATCCATACAACTAGCAAGAAGTACCGCACACCCCCATACAGACGTATAAGTACGCAAATGCCAATAGCGTTTTCTTGCAGCTGTTTCGTGTGCTTGCGATGTACTCGTATGTATTATATTAAGGAAACCTTCTGGCCATCTTTATATGATGTGCCACCTATTCGGTGTAGTTAGGGCGGTTATGCACATCCGATCCGTGTCCGTAAAATTTCGGTTCCGAAGTATGTAGTACTTATTGTAGGGAAGCTTCACTACATCCGAACTATCCGTCATAATATGTCATAGTTCAGAAAATTTTGAACTCGGAACAAACTTTAAAACTTTTGCGTTTCATAATTGAAAAACAATATATCATGGGGAGGGGGGGGGGGTTGTGTGTAGAAATGTGAGGGTAGAGGAAGAATTTTCTGCCTCAACGGAGCCAGTACACCGAGACACCAGTCTACCCGGGACTACGGTCGTTGCAACACGGCCGTAACGTCGGGTGAAATATGTAAATAATTAATCGAAATCATCGCGTTAAATTCCCGTGATATATTGTTTTTCGGAACTCATATCACGGACACGGACGCGTAGTGCGTAACCGCCTTTAGTGTTGTGAAGCAACACTTTCATTACAGCAGGAAGCTGAACACGTTGTTAGCTACCTCTTCACGATGATCGGTTAGTGTTTTTATATCGAGAACGAAACTCCAAAGCATTCAAATTAAAATAATGATCGGGCACTTTCGATCTAGATGTTGAATCGTTGAAGTGGGAAAAAAACTGTTGCTTATTCTGCAAATTGGATTGTTTAAAATAACTACACATTTACTTCAAACTGGCTCTTACCCATAATTTCTGTAAATAAATAATCGCGATATATAATTACGCGTAACTAATTTATGGTCAAGTCCAGTATTGAGATTGCCTGTAAAAAAATCATTCTATCAATCACAACAGATAACAAAGCGCATAATTGTCAATTTGTCTCATTATCTTTGCGATTGTCGACGATTTGACATGAATCTCCAATCTCCTCTTTTTCCATTCCTCTTTATTCCATTTCGAATTTAAAATTAGAATTTAACTGTTTGAAATTCGAAACTATACATAAGTGCCAATATTGTGCCAGTATTATAACTTTATCTACACTCACAACGTAATGTTCCAAATATGAATTCAAAAAATATTGTATAAACACGTACTTTATATTCATGGATAGGTAAAAATAAAAAATAAATCCATTACAATGCAACATTGAAACTTCGATTTTTAAACAACTGCATCATAAAATAACTTTTCAATACAGTTGTTAAACATGGCGAACTTTCAGAAGCTATAATTATGATTTGAAAATTCAATCTTATGCACAGGCATCTTTCTGTTACACGGTCGTGACTTTTGTTTACGAGCTCGATCATTAGTTTTGCAGTTGAGTTTTAAATTTATAAGTGAATTTAAAAAGTTTAGTAGCAAAGAGTTTTCATACATAGAATAAAATGGGATAGATTTTATACGAGGAAAAATGAATGATTCCGTACGTTTTAGCATTGAACTCTCAAAAGTCTTTTTAATGGTTGTTTAATATATTTAATTACCAGGTTTGATTTAATTATTTTCACATCAACATTTGTCTAAAATCGAATAGGCTTTATAGACTGTTTTCGTTGTAAAAAATGTCCAGTTGCAAAAACGCGCCTTTAGTTATAAGTCAATTAAAAAAAGTTTAGTAGCAAGGAGTTTTCATACATATAATAAAATGGAATAGATTTTATACGAGGAAAAATGAATGATTCCGTACGTTTTAGCATTTAATTCTCAAAAGTCTTTTAAATGGTTGTTTAATATATTTAATTACCAGTTTAAATTTAATTATTTTCAATTCAACATTTGTCAAAAATCGACTAGGCTGTGTAGCCTGTTTTCGTTGTAAAAAATATATGTCCAGGTGCAAAAAAGCGCGAAATTTATTTTTTTGTGAATTAACAAATCTAATTCTTTGATTTGTTTTTACTATTTCCCACAACTGTATTGAAAAATATCGTGTGATACACGGGCGTGTAGGTTATTGCAAACTCGTGTCATTAAAAACCCTCACCTTCGGCTCGGGCTTGTTAATGACAGCTCGTTTGCAATAACCTACTTTCCACCCTTGTATCACAATGTACTATTTTAGCACACTTTTACTTTTTAATTTATTGGCCCTTATGGGCTCATTGAAGTACTGTCATTGTCTAAGGAGGCGCGCGCTGCGCAGTCATGCGCAATGAGAATCTAAATTTCCCGCCATACCAAATATTTTGCCGTTTCCACTTTTGTTTTATTGCAACTGTGTGAGTGAAGATAAAGTAGTGTATGCAATAGCATATAATTAGGTATTAAAACACTCGCGAAATATTATTATCAAATTCGGCTTCGCCTCATTTGATAAACCTACGCTCGTGTTTTAATAACCCCTATCATATGACCATTGCATAAACTACTATTATACAGTAGTGTTACAGTAATATAACAGTATTATAATTTAACGCTTACTCTTTACTCAAACATGGCGTCGCTCCAAAAGGGTCATGATTTGAACAGTAATTTCGCCCGTAGTAAAGTAATATGACTGACAAAACCCATTACAGCGCGCTTTATTGAACTTTCAGCTCAATGGAAAAATATTATAAACGAAAAACACAAATATGCGAGATATAAAATCAGAATGAATGGGATTTAATAACTTCCAGCAAAAAAATGTTCCTGAATTTAATTTTTCATGTAACCTGGATTTTTCTTCGTTATGTCACCTTTTTTCGAGACATAATCATGTGCTGATGAAAATTGTCACGCTTAAATACTAAAATATAATGATCTACCCTCGCACTGATCAAAATGTAGTTTTGGCAGTTGGTTGAAGGGTCAAGGGTCCAAGTCTTTACTAAGAAAATTAATACTTAAGGTGGATGCTTCTCTCTGTACACTGACTGTACATAATAGATACACTACTAAATTACAATTATCTACCCTGAGCACTGATCAAAATGTATTTTTCGTAGTTGGTTTAACGGGACAAGGGTCCAAGTTCTTATCAAGAGAATTACTGCGTAATGTGGACGCTTATCTCTGTACACTGACTGTGCATAATAGAAACACTACTAAATTAGAATAATTTACCCTGCGCACTGATCAAATGTATTTTTGGCAGTTGGTTGAACGGGACAAGGGTCCAAGTCCTTACCAAGAAAATTACTGCGTAAGGTGGACGCTTGTGTCTGTACACAGACTGAACATAATAGATAGGTAAACAGTATGTTAAAGTTGAATGTTCAGTTTGCTCATCATCCATTTTAAATTGTTTGCCGTACTCTGGGAGTTAAACCGTCCCTCGAGCCTATCCCTCATATACTCTCCACGCTCAACGCTCTCTTGGATGCTAAACTTGATTGTGATTTATTCACGGCAGCATGGAAGATAGATCTTGTCTCTATGTCTGGACTATTGTGAGATGAGCGTATGACTGCTCTGTAGTTATAGGCTTTTATAGTTGTTTGTTTATATATTTTGTTCAAAGTTAGTTAGTTAAATACATGATTCAACTAATCTAATTTATCTTTATTTGTTACTTGCACTACAACTACGTGCACTTATAGTTTGAACCAATACGTGCAGATATAGTTATAGAATTACGCAAGATAATAATTGATATTTATTAATCATCAATCAACTCATTTTGCTGCTAAACTACGCTTTACAGCCCAGGATCAAAAATGCACGCACTTTGGCCATGTAACGGGATATTTTCTTGGGAACAATAAAGCACCATATACTGAGAACGATGTTTATTAAATGTAACCCTTGAACACGTTACCAAAGTAAATAAATTTAAAAAGGGTCGCTGGTTGCAGTTGGCTGGTCAACTTTTCTCCGTATCAAAATATTTCCCAACTATTTTATAGTGGAGGGTCGTTTTATATTTAGGTATTTTCTTCTTCTAAATATTTGAATTAATAAATGAATCTACCGTTCAATACCAATTCACTACCAACACGTTACATGAAAGCTGATGGTACCATTTCCCTTGGCATACCCATTCACACGTACCTTACTTCCATAATAAATCTCAAGCGAACAACAAAAGTATTATTAATTAACACATACGGAAACAAGTTGATGAATAACGTGCTAACGTTTACGTGCAAAGTCTGATACTAAATATCGTACAAATTAATTGCCTGCACTACGTAAAGAATAAATTAACCAGATTACTGTGCATAAGTCCTTACTTCCAGATTTACAACTGCCCCAGCTAGAATAAATGAGCATATTTTATGTTCTTACTGAGAATTTTAGCTGTTATAAAATACTAGCTTTTGACCGCGGCTTTGCTCGCTTTAACGTTTTCTATATGGCAGCCGGAACCAACGGCTTAACGTGCTTTCCGAGGCACGGAGGAAACTGGGTATGTTGAAATGGTCACCCATCCACGGACCGACCTCGTCAAGCGTTTCTTAACCTTGAAGATCGACCCGTGCGGCTGTTATTATTTAGCCACGACCTCCTCCACCAGAAAACGTGTATGTGAAATGTATGGTGATCGGATGAAAGCGTAACAAATAAACAGACTCACATCCGCATTTATAAAACGAGTTTATTACTATGTTAGTTCCTCTTTTAACAGTTTTTCTAGGATTAATAAATGAAAACACTTGTTAGCAGATGTTTGTTCGGGGAGTTCCGGTTCTGGACGAGCAGTCTGTGGGGCATTGAGTTTTTGCTGAATGATTTGGCTGAAATCCGTTTGTACATTAAAGATGCTTTTAATGTCCGTTTGTCGGATTTCTTGCTTCCCTTCCTTATGTTTGAAATATTTATTTAACGTGGGCCGTATTATTACTTTAATATTATGAGTAAAGAACACTGATGACGTGAAATAAGCTCATCATCATGAACAATTTTTACGGTGCTCACAATTCATGATGAGGACTTATGATTAACTAGTTTTTCCTCCGGGTTTGCTCCCGTAACTTATATTACTGGGATCTTTACAACGGAATCATTATGGAATCGGTACGTCATAGTAGGGAATCCGGATCGGATGCGGAATACATTTGTAACTTAAATATTATTATTTTACTAACAGGATTGCCAGACGCTGTCCCATCTAAATGTCTGTGTTGATACTTCTTCTTCTTCATGTCCTTATCCCGTGTTACTTGGAGTCGGCGCAACATGTTTTCTTCTTCCGTACCGACCTGTCCTTCGTCACGCTATCACTGACTCCATTTTCTTTTTATGTCACTCCTCACACAGCCCATCCATCATTTCTTTGGTCTTCTTCTCCCTCTTTTAGTAACATGCGTTTCCTCCCTCCTCATCACATGACCATACCAGCACAGGTCTGTGATACAAAAATCATCAATCTCGGCTTTTCGAATTTTCCGGACACCTCGTCCAATTTTTTTACCATAAAAAGCTTATTCAAAATATTAGGAATAATTAAAAATACCAAATCCATCCAGTTATTCTCAAGTGATGCGCTTACCCACTAACAGCATATTTTTTTTAATTTAAATACCTATACCTACCTATCTTAAATTCAAAAATATCACATCAAAGCCCCGTGCACAAATATCACTAACTTATTTTAACCCAACATGATCGTTTTAAACTTCCTGCATCCTTATTACATACAGACTACCGCTACAAAAGTTAGCGTGCCTCAAAATAACGTGAAAACTTAAAACTCCAACGTTGTGTCCGGTTTTGTTACCATCAGCTCAGCCCCACTTCCTAACTTTACTTATTAGCTGAACAAACTATCCATTCCTGGCATTTTTATTTCCCAGCTAAGAGTATTAGCAGAGTTCCAGCTTATGTTTTGTACATTTATTTATTTAAAATAACGTTACTTCGACAGTGAGTTGCTAAATAAATTTGTTGAAGAGTTCCTCTACGATTTGTGGGTAGTTTTGAAAAGTTTATTATGGTTTCATTGCGCGTTTTAGTGCAGTTGTGAAGTTTAGCTTACGGTTTATTAAGCTATTTTGGTGGCTTTTGGCTCTTGGTATTAGTTTTATGCACCTCCGACTTTAAATTTTAAATCTATATTGACTTTAAAATTTTAAACATACATTTTGAAACCAAGGTATTTATGAGCACTGCTTTAAATAATTTGAATCTATTAAGTTGCTACCTCTCATAATCAGTGTGCGTTTACAACAAGTTTTCTCTACGTTCATACAAGATGTATGGTCGTAGAGGAAGCAAGAGGAATATGTAAGGATCGTAACAGGCAGCGTTATGTAGTTTCTGCTTTCCCCATGGCAGAAAAGGCGTGACTTTATGTGTCTGCAATAACTTATCTAGTCACTTTTTATCTAATCAAATTCAATAGAAAATATTTTCGTGTAAATATACTATCTTTCGGCAAATTTTCTGAAGCTAGCAGTTTATGAAACTATACATACTATAAATATGGTGCGTGTTACATAAATATATATTAGTATTAGTAACTTCAAATTATTTCCCCCAATTAAATTTTTAATATTTTACTTTTCTTTTACTTTATTATCTATATTTTATTTACGACATAAATACGGACTGAAATACTATAATTGTAAATCAGACCAACTGCGATCCGTACTGTCGCTTATAGCACAGGGAATCCTATTTTAGGTGATAGAGTATTGTTTTTGTATTCTTGTTATTTTTTTGAACCAATAAACGTATTTATATTTGTATTGTATATGTAACACGCATCATATTTATAAATAAAAAAAGTTAATTTAAAAAACAAAAAACCCGACTGCTTAAGAAGCGAACTAAAAAGCTGTAAACAAGAAAAAATAATGCTGTGCAGTGGGAGGATACATATTCGCGAACTGGCTGACCACCTGATCCTCCGACTGCACAGCATGATTTTTCGCTTCTTAAGCAGTCGGGTTTTTGTTTTTTTAAATTACCTTTTTTATTTACAACTTTTTAGTTATTTTTATTTTTCGTATTACTTTTAAACATATAAGTGGTATGTATTTTTGTAATTAGCTCTTGAAACCCTTCATTTTGATACCCCACTCGATGGGTTTTAAAGAAAAGAAAAGTTGGGATCCGCACAATATGGCGCCCAAAATCCGCCATATTTGTTTTTTTTTTAACTTCACCTATCTAAGAACACTTGGACGGTCAAGATTATCTAACGATGTCCTAATTATAAAAATCCGTCAAGTGGTTTGGAAGATACGAGGTAATAAAGAATATTACATACATAAAAGATACGTGCGAAAAACATAACTCTTTCCTTGCAGCCGGGTAATAACAAAACCAAACAACTTTCATTTAACAAACGAAATGCATTCGTGAAAAGAAAAACCCCAGTTTATATGTTTCAACAAAAGTGTACAACCTCGTTTCAACAAACGTGTCCACTGTACAAATTCGTTGTTACGAGAAAATTTAATGACACTATCTCTCCACCAATGCATCTTGCAAAATGCATGCCGCAAGTATGTCCGCTGACAAAACTACGGCGAGGCAATCTCATTTTCCTTTGTCGTTTAGTACTTTACATAATATCTTATTCATAACCCTGAGATTTTTATATGGTTATGAATTGGACGCTTTTGGTTTAACCTCTGCAAGTTTTAAAATTGTTAAAACGTCCTGGGATCTAAGATCTAAGGATAAAGTTTTTTGTTAGGTGGATAATATTTGTAGATATTTAATTTTCTGTTGACGTTGTAGGAGCTCGTGGCTAAATAATAACAGCCGCACGGGTCGATCTTCAAGGTTAAGCAACGCTTGACGAGGTCGATCTGTGGATGGGTGACCATTTCAACATACCGAGTTTCCTCCGAGCCCGGAAAAAAGGACGGCGGAGCCGGAGGAAAGCACGTTAAGCTGTTGGTCCCGGCTGTCATTTGAAGATCTTTGACAGTCGTTACGGGTAGTCAGAAGCCAGAGATCTGACACCAGTCTTGCCAAGGGGTATCGTGTTACCCAGTTACTGGGTTGTGGAGGTCTGATAGGCAGTCGCTCCATGTAAAACACTGGTACTCAGCTGAATCCGGTAAGACTGGAAGCCGACCCCAACAATAATTGGGAAAAAGGCTAGGCAGATGATGTTGTAGGTAACTCTCACAAGGATTAAAAAAATAAGTACCACTAGTTAATCACTCTCAACGCATTAGACTAAATTAGGCATTATAAATATTTTTTTTATTTATTTTTTTCCTTTGTATAGATTCTTTTACTGATTGTTTTGTGAATGTGTGAACATTCACAAAACAATCAGATTGGAGATTAGATTGGCCTTCTAGATTTCTAGACGCTTGTTAACATTTGTTAACTCTCTCGTTTATACAATTTTTTTTAGTTTCTTACGACTTATTGTCGGGCCTACGTTGTCCCCCCATATCTAAGCACTAATACTGTAACATGGAAATATTGTAAAAACAAACCAATTTTTTTAAAACAGTAACTGTGGAGTTTCTTGCCGGTTCTTCTCCACAGGAAACGACTAACCCGAACCGTGCACCTTTTGTCGATGTTTTATAAGTGCCCATGTAGGCCTATGTGAAATAAAAAACATTTGATTTGATTTGATAAAAGGTCATGGCGTACACAAATATAATATAATGTATTAATATATGGTACTGATTTACTATCGCATTAATCACAATAATTTGAGCCACATTTCTTCATTTAAAAAAAAGCTTAAGGATGTTTTACTGGAGAAATGTTATTATTCGATTGATGACTTTTTAACTGACCGATTACAGTTCTTGACATTTTGCTAATTAAATTATATAAAAAGTTGGTATCGTAATAAAACAATGTCAGTTCATGCTACTACTACAATACCTAATTATATGCCATTGCATACACTACTTTATCTTCCCTCGTAGAGTTGAAATAAAACAAAAGTAGAAACGGAAAAATATTTGGTATGGCGGGCAATTTAGATTCTCATTGCGAATGACTGCGCAGCGCGCGCCTCCTTAGACAATGACAGTACTTCAATGTGCCCATAAGCGCTAATAAATTAAAAAATAAAAGTGTGCTATAAAAATTAAAAAGTTATTTTATGATGCAGTTGTTTAAAAATCGAAGGAAAGTGTTGCACTGTAATAGTTTTTTTTTTTTAATTTTACCTATCCATGAATATAAAGTAAGTGATTACAATATTTTTTGAATTCATATTTGGAACATTACATTGTGAGTGTAGATTAAACACTTTAATCTATAACAACACTTTGTACATGAATATTCTAACGCGCTAACCACAGTATATCACAAACTATTCGTATAACTAAACTTAAAGCTTCGACAATAGTTATGGCGGGAGGGAGCTAGAACCGTGAATACCCGATCTATCTGGTGTGCGCGACTCGAATCGAATGTCTGCTGACTCCAATGACTCCTGGTCAGCGGGTCTGCGGGCCCGGCGCCAGCGTGGGCGCGGGGCGGGGTGCATGTCCCACATTGTGTTTTTTTTTTAGTCAAGTGTGACACAATCCCTAATTTTGTACCAAACGAAATATGAGCCGGTTTCGAAATTCAATATTTGGGCGTTCAGAACGTATGAAATCCTAATTTAATGCCAAAAATTGGCTGGTATTCAGGCAAAAATAGAGTTTAACAAATACTCAATTTCAAATTCTTATTAAAAAAATCGGTGGTATATCGAATCGTTGTAAACACCACTGTGTTACGCTCGGTCGTTCGTCCACCCTAAGTTTATTATCTTCTAATCTATCTACAATGTGTGAACAACCTTGACCGGACAATCTCGATCGACCGTGACGGCATGACCACATCGTCAACCGAGTGTATGTATATTGTCTATAATCACCTCAAAGCTGATAGCTTTAATGGGACATAAGCCGTATCAACCAATTATAACAATATCACTATAACTTAATAGCAGTCTGATGGTTTAGTGTTATTAGGTTGGATTATATAGGAAAGATATAGGCCTCCCCCAAGCGTCTCCACATGGTCCTAAGCGTTTCGCTAACACCGGATTCCCACAGCTCTGACCAAGTCATGGATGTCTTTTGGCTGAGATGATGATGATATAAGGAGGACGTAATGTTGGAAGGTCTCTCACAAGGTGGACCGATGACCTGGTGAAGGCTACGGGGATCCACTGTATACGAGAAGCACAGGACTGGTCGATGTGGAGATGCTTGGAAGAGGCTTATCTCCAGAAGTCATTTGGCTGAAAAAAAATTGATATTGATATAGATAGAAAAACTGCGTAAAAGTTAAAAGGCCAGGCGCGATTTATTAGCTCGCTCAAAATGAGTCGCAAAAATTACGCTTTATTCAGTTTTCAACCAAAGCTGCCTGTACGTCCACTCTGACATGCGTCACGTAAGGCCGCAGTAATGTTAAGGGTGTGACTATACTTGAAAATATTATGATATATATTATGATTAGTTAAAAGACCTACTAAGACCTACCAGCCTAACAGTCACAACGACCCTAAGATCTATTAGACCTACAGCCTTAATCTACCTATAGTAAGTGATAAATAAATATGTAGATACGTTCAGGTTGTCTGCACCATGTGACTTAGGTTAGTGGGTAGGACGGATAGTGGGCAGGATTTCCAGGTTCGGGAAGTGTACACTCACTGCCAGTCCCGCAGACACACGAGACTGATCAGAGATGGCTAAAGGTACCTTGTCCACATTGAGGGGAAATGAAAGAAGAATGTAAAATTCAAATATGATTTTTCAACAATATTTTACAGCTTATATACTATGTTGTCTTAATACACACTAATGTACAAATTTATTTGTGTCCAATGCGTGTAAGATGCAACCAAACAATATTTTAACAGGGCCGCGTATGAGCGAGGCCGAGTGCTAAATCAATGTCCAAAGGTAACATTAAACACTGGCATTTGTGACACAAATTGATAAATCAATCAAATTCCACCTAGCCCGTTTCATCATCGGACTACCAGGCGTACGGCGATGCGCCATTGGTACATGGTGGACTTCCCACCCATACGCACAAAACGTTTTGGGGACACTTTTATTATGCGTACAGCTAAGGAGTTGAAATACCTGCCGGAGTCTGTGTTCCCCGACAGCTACAATCTAGGGGTCAAGAGTGAATAGGATTTTTTCTTGGCAAGAGTGATTCATCGGCGACCACATCATCGCTTACCATCAGGTGAGATAGTGGTCAAGCGCGAGCCTATAGAGTATATAAAAAAAAAAACAAAATAAGCTTTGTGCGCAAATGAAAATCATATAAATATATTCGACTTATTTTGACCAACGTCAATTAAGGACATTTGGTCTGTTAGATGTTTGTTAAACGATTTTCGTCATCAGATATACCACACATCAAAGAAGTTAGTACGTAAGAAGTAGAAGTAAGTAAGAAGTACGTAAATAGTATAGATATTTCACTCTCCAAGATCATGTACACAATTTTAATCACAATTTTGGTTGGGTTGATCATTCACGGCTCGTTTCTTGCGAGGCTGCTCGAACTAAGAACCCCGCGCCCACCAACCACGTACTCCTCTTGCACGCGCTAGCTCTGCGCGCGAGCGCGGTTATAACCGATTGGCGGAGCGGTGACGGGACCGCGCAAAAGTATAGTGATTAACCGCTGTAAGTACGATTGAATGAAAGAGGCCTGATCATACGGTGATACAAAAATAAATTTAAGTGGCTATAGCACAATATGTAAAGTACAGATGATACTCGAAAGCCCACGATTGCCATTCAAAATACCGAAGTCAAAACCGTTCCAATATCTGCATGCCAGTTCGGGTTTATAACCTGTCACACACTCACCGCACTGCCACCATCACTGCAATTTGCAGTGTGGTTTATTTACCTTGCTTTGAACTGTTCTAGGGCTTTCGAAGGAAAATATCGTTTTATACCGCGTATTTTGACTGGTTGGGTTTACTTCGAACGGTAGTAAATGTTATAGGAATCCTTAGCATTTTTGACAAGTTAATGTTTCAGTCTAATTGGGAGATGTTGTGTTACAGTTGTTCTATCTCACGACAGCGGTTTGGTTTAAGTCGTATGTGTAGATGCGCATTGTTTCTGTGTGCGTAAGCTCAGGAGCGCTCAGTATCGCCTGAGCACACAGAAACAACGTGCATGTGCACACACACGACTAAGATCAACCCACCGAAGTGAGATAGAACAACTGTACCTAATATCTTTGTGGAAGTGAGATATGCAGCCATTCCATGTAAAATACTGATAATCATTATAATCCTACTTTTTACGCTGAGTGGTGATCTTAATACATATAATAGTTGGCAAAAGATTACGGAGATGATGATAGTAAGCATTTTTATAGAATTGAAACCGCATGCGAGCACCCGCATAGCCGCATGTGGAAACTTTAAGAACCTCGGGTGTCGCATTATTATTTTCTGATAAAAGACGTTCACTGTTGGACATAGGCTTCCCCCAAAAAAGGTGGATTTGCCGTAGTCGCCATGCTTGGCAGGCGGGTCAATCGCAGTTTGTTACACAGAGAACGCTGCTGCCCATTGTCTGGTTCATTCATTGGTGTCCCTTAGTCGCTTCTTACGACACCCACGGGATGATATGGGATGGTGAAATTTTTTACGTATGGAAGTGGTTATTTTCTGTGTAATAGTTTTTTTAAAAAAAAAAAACTAAAATTTCATTCCCTTCCAACTACACAGCCTTCCAACCAAATTATCCCCTGACATCGGTTACACCATCGGGTGATTTCATACAAAACCGCAAAACCGATACCGCATGCGGTTACGGAAAAATATTCTACATTTTAAAAGCATAATGCTACGCGTCATTTATGACCAATAATTAAGATCATTTCGCTGATTACATTTGGTGGACGAAATTGAAATCCAATTGCACGTAACGATAATGCTAGGTTTAAACTGATGGCTTTTATTGATACCGTACGTAAAACCGTTGGTTTAAATAGTAATGGTGAATGTTTTAATATCATTAGTTGTGTTGTGGCCATCATTATCACCATTTCATCATTATCAGCCTTTTATTGTTCCCACTGCTGGGACTCAGGCCTCTATCTGTGAGAGAGGGAATGGGCCTTAATCCACCACGCGGGCCCAGTGCGGGTTGGTGGATATCACATGTCTTCGAATTTTTGGACATGCCGGTTTCGTCGCGATGTTTTCCTTCATCGTTTTAGAGAACTGGGCTACAACTACTCTAGAGAAGTATTGTGGACAGTGAAATTTAAAATACTTGAAGAAAAGAGTAGCTATTCAAGTGAGTTTCGTGGATGTAGTGACCAAAGATAACTAACATAGCGCTACAAATGGCCACACTTAAGTTATGCTGGACAGAGTATATTTCTCAAAACAGAGAAAGAACGGTCAATGGAGCCGAAAGAGAGAGTTTTAAGGTAGCCACCACCACCAGCGTACCAGAAGACGTAGCACTGGAAAGCTTTGCACAAGGTGAACCGATAACACGACCACGAGAGTGGCCTGGATGTCATCAAGCACAGGACCGGTCAATCTGGATCTGCTTGGGGAAGGTCTATATCCAGTACTAAAAGGCTTTTGGTTGATTCATGGTAAACAACGCCTGTTATTTCGATGTTTTACCGTAATTATAATAATGGTTTCGAGAATTAACCAGCACCCGAATTAAAAAATAAAAAATACCGGCCAAGTGCGAGTCGGACTCGCACACGAAGGGTTCCGTACCATTATCGCAAAACACTGCAAAAAAATCACGTTTGTTGTATGGGAGCCCCCCTTAATTTATTTTATTTTAATTTAATAATTATTATTTTTTGAAGTAAATATACAACTAAACATTCTGTGAATATTTCAAGCGTCTACCTGTTGCCATTATTAATATCGAGCAAAAAACGGCAAAAATATCAAGTTTGTTGTATGGGAGCCCCCCTTAAATATTTATTTTATACTGTTTTTAGTATTTGTTGTTATAGCGGCAACAGAAATACATCATCTGTGAAAATTACAACTGTCTAGCTATCACGGTTCATGAGATACAGCCTGGTGACAGACGGACAGACAGACAGACAGACAGACAGACAGACGGATCGCGATGTCTTAGTAATAGGGTCCCGTTTTTACCCTTTGGGTATGGAACCCTAAAAACATAACAAACACAATACAATAATAAATAATTGCTTTTATGTAACGAAAACAAATTCAATTTCATGATTTGAAATATTGATTATGCGTCATTTATTTAAAATCATGTTATTCGCAATATTCGACATTCCATAATCTGGTTAGTACTATAATTTAGCAGAACTAAATACAAACTGTGTTTAATATTCAATAATTTCATTATATTCAGTAACTAAATTTGTGAATTGCATTTACACAAATATAAAAATAAATTACATTATTATGAATCTAAATTAGAATTTCAATTAATTTTATAGTGATAATAGAATAAGCTTATTACTTAAACCATTAGTTTTTCAATCCATTTTAATTACGTCAATATATAATTTACAAAATCTGACTTCGAGATAATCTATAAAGAAATCATCCGAAATATATATGATAATTCTATATCTAGATAAAAACCTAAGCCGACACCGTACACCACAAATGACTAAATTTATTTATTTATTTATTTAAAACTTCATGCAACATACAAGTACATAGGCGGACTTAATGCCTAAGGCATTCTCTACCAGTCAACCAAGGGTGGTGGAGAGATAACATGGCATGACATGATATAAATTCATATATTGCTTAACGAAATTTAATTATCGTTCTGTTTTCATTGAATTTGAATTTATAGTCACGCCTTTTTTATATGGAAGAGGCTGAAACTCGAGTGCGCCAACGCTATTTTTTTTTTTTTTTTTTTATCTATTATAGGCTCGCGCTTGACCACTATCTCACCTGATGGTAAGCGAAGATGTGGTCTACGATGGAGCACGCTTGCCTAGTAGTAACCTATTCACTCTTGACTTAAAGACCTGCCTGCCTGCCTGCCTGAAGATTGTAGCTATCGGGAAACACAGACTCCGGCAGGGAATTCCACTCCTTAGCTGTACGCATAATAAAAGTATTCTCAAAACGTTTAGTGCGTATGGGTGGGATGTCCACCATGTACCGATGGCGCATCGCCGTACGTCTGGTAGTCCGATGAAGAAACGGGCTGGGCGGAATTAGATTATGTAATTCCATCGCACACTCCCCGAAATGTAACCGATAAAAAAATTATATGTAACCGATAATTTATTATTAGACCATCACCAATAAGATCCGTGGATATCCTTCTAGGTTGTCCCAGAATTGCCACTCACTTCTGCCTTGTACATAAATGTGAGGAGATTAAGATCCGTGTGTTTGCTGTGTTTGTAAAAAAATACATAAATATGTCAATTGTTTATTACCATATTTTTTCCATAGCAATATAGCAGTGAAACACAGACCACGTTAGTAATGTTCAGCCAGCGTAATTTACATAAAACAGACAGAGAGATATTAACAGACTGCTAGACCACTCAAACATTCTTGCAAGGTTATCTGTGACTAGAAGGCCTCTTGTTAGGAGATTTACGGCTCATTTACATCAGGTAATTTTGACCGATTCGGTTGTAGCCATATTCGATCACCGACTAGTGTAAACGGGATTTTGATTAGCCGTATTCAATCGCAGACCGTATTCGATCACCGACTAGTGTAAACAGGTTTTCGGTTAGCCGTATTCGGTCATAGATCGATTTCGGTGACCAAACCGACTTGTTGAAACGCGACAACACTCATTGTTCAATCAAAGAGCGTTGACGGCGCGCGTGTCACGTATTGTGTTTGTTTTATTTTTCTTGTCGTAACAAAATATGTCTGAGCATGATGATGCTTTCAACACGAGTGTACACAGTTCGGCAGAATGCGGTCGCCGAATCCGACAGACAACTTAAACAAATACGGTTGCCGAATTCGGTGACCGACTTAATGTAAAAAACCCAATTCGGTTAACCAAACCGGTTCAACGAAAGCGGTTGCCGTATACGGTAGCTGACCTAATGCAAACGCGCCATTAGGCACAGAAAGTAACCCCAAGACATATTAACCATTGGTTGTCACCGAAAACGGTTGTCTTACTGGATGCATGCTCAGTAACCCGAATTGATTTGAAACTCCACAATATGGCTGACGGACAAATTGCAGTAGACTAGGAAAAAAAATACAGTGTACAAAAGAAAAACTCTAGGCAAAAAACCGTCCATACTACAAAAGCCTATTAATAACTTTGTATAAAACTTTGTTCAAGAGAAAACTCGGCACGAACCTAATACCAGAACACAATAGGCTGCAATAAGGCTAGGAACTAGTGGCCTGTGATCAAAAGAGAGGAAATGTATTGGGGTTGTTTTAGAAAAATAGTTTTTTTTTGTTGTTGGAGGTGAGGTGCAAATGCAGTATTGAAATAGCAAAGAAAAATATGATATTCTCTGAAATAGGTGTTTTATACAAAGGCTTCTGACAAATAACTGTTAGGAGTTTAGTTGATAACACTTTTTGTGTAGGTATTTGACGCATATTCATACAATGTCAATCCGAATGTATCCTATTTTTACTGCAAGTGGTTATTCATTTGTTTAAAACCAACTATACGGTGTAAAATTGAACGACCTAAAGTAATGCTGATATTTAATGACTTTAAAATTAATAAAATATCCAAATTAGTCATTTTGCGCTATCAGATGTTAATCCGTATTCGGCTACTGCTTGAAATGGTGAATTTGGTTTTTTTTTCGTATCAAGCGGGCCTTTGCTCATTAATTTAAATTAAGCCACCTTTCAATAATTAAAAATAAAGAATACATTTTCCATAAAAAGTTATAGAGCTCTTGCTAATGTTGCAAATACGTGACTATTTTTATGGTTAAAACACAAAATAACAATCAATTTGTCACCGAAAACTTCACAACTGCATGAACTAACAACCATTTTTCCTTGCACACAGGAGTAACAGAAGCCCCACCGGACCCGCCGCTGTACTCCACCATAGCTCAGCCAAAGAACTCGAATAGCACACACAGCCTGCCTCGCACCCAGACGCCGGTGACGCCAATATCGTCGCATGCACACTACACTGATATGCAGGTTAATAACTAATTTCATAGTCTTACACTTTTTATTGATATATGTATATTTGTCTAAGGCTGCCTTTCTATCAAAAACGTACTTAGCTGCATCGTGATGGATTGGTATGATATCAACCAATAGGATCACTTGATATTCATGACGAATGTTGCCTTAGCTCACTCCTAACTCGTTGCTGCTTGCATAGCTCAGCCGAAGAACTCCAACAGCGCACACAGCCTGCCTCGCACTCAGACGCCGGTGATATCAATATCTTCGCATGCGCACAACACTGATATGCAGATTAATAACTAACGACCACACTCCTACCCTCAAGGGCAGGAGTATGAAGCCTCAATCTTCCTAGATAGTCCTTTCTCCTGGGCCGCCCCGAACCAGCCTTTGCGGTGCGCACCATGTCATTTAGCCACCGTTTTTTGAGCTGAGCTCGGCTATGCCGTCAATCTATGCCAATTTATTTTATGTCAGCGTTGCATGTCTTATTCAAAAACATTTACATTTACCATAATCTCCATAGGGTTCAATTAAAAATTATTGGTACCTATCAAGAGATGACGTATTAAATACACAAATGCAAGTATCTATCAAGCGCTATATGGCACTGTATTATGATATATTTTAATTTTTAAACGTACATGTTCTGATTAAATAGTAAAACTATTCAGTGGTTAAGTAAGCTAATTAACCACTTATTTCTAGTAAGTATTCTTCACTCGTAGTTGTTAGTAAAAAACGAGTGTATAATGCAAACACAAAGTGATAAGTATACAAGATTAAACTACCTAGATTAGAAGTTCTAAAGATGATGACTGTAACATACTGATTTTGCAATGCAATTAAAGAACTTCTAGAAATCCCTACAATTAAGACCACGACCGAACCATGCTATGACCAAAAGCTGGCCATCAATTATTTCTATCGGTAGCCGACCGCATTGGCCCCGCTGCATAGTGACCGAATAGCAAGCCGATATTCACATTTAATTTGCGATACAAGGCTTTAGTACTAAATAATTGCAGTAATAATTTAGTGTTTATAGGAGAAGTTTCGCCAAAGGGTTTCGGCGAACTATTGGCAGAGTGTAATTGAATATTTCGCTAAGTTAGCAGTACGTAGTGATGTTAGCCCAAAGCCGATACGGTTAATAGCTTTATATATTTAAGATTTATTTCGTTCAACGTGTTGTGAAGCCTACTGTGGTTTGTGGCTACAAAACTGTACTTAAAGTGTTTAATTGAAAGTCGGGTAATTAGCTGATAAGTGGTCATAAATGTCATTTTACAGTGAGAAAATAGGTTTCAACCACTTGTAGGTACTAATATTCTGATTTTTCATGATTGAGGGCGAAGTTTATATTCTGATTCATCATCATATCAGCCGAAAGACGTCCACTGCTGGACATAGGCCTCCCCCAAGCGTCGCCACTTTGAACGGTCCCGTGCGTCTCGCAACCAGCGGATCCCCGCAACCTTCACCAGGTCATCGGTCCACCTGGTGGGAGAATATATATATTTTCTGATTATATACTATATAATAACATTACAAATCTCTGACTCGCCTTTTGGGCAATCTAAATGTGTTCTTATAGTATAACGTTTCTAAATTGTTTGTAAAAAAACATACAAAATTTTCTGCCCCTTTTCAATTCTAAATATTTTTTTACCAATGCTAAAAATACTTCTATTTTCACAGAATGATTCCGGTCGAAGTATGATCAACGGTGCAATGAGGTCACATCGAGAAATCGTCACGACGAGGACACCATTGCTAGCAGCCCATCAAGAAAGCTGCGTTTAAGCCATAACCAGTTTATTTTATAACATTTTACTTTTAAAAAGTGAAAAAAAAAAGACAAAGTTCATTGTTGAAAATAATTCATTTTTATTATTATTATTCGATATTAACAGTAATGCGTTCTAGCAGTTGTAAAATTAAGACAATGACTGATGAACAATTATTAAGTAAAAGATTATTAGAAAATTATTGAAATAACTTGTTCTAATGGTAACTTTAGTTAGATACTCTTTAAGAGAAATGACGGAAGGCTCTAAGCTATTCTAGTATAAATTTAAGAGAGCTAAGGTGAAATTGTAAATAAAATACCTATTAAAAATTGTGTTTCAAGAATTCACATACGGAATTTCATTTCGCAATGCACTAATAGACGATTTAAATGTAAATTATTACACTTAAATGTAAAAAGTTAACGTCATAAGTGTCAACAAAATTTATTAATTAAATGTAATACCTGCATTAAATAAACCAGTCCAATTTGGTTTTATTGTTATGAGAACGTTATTTATTTATTTACGTTGTTGGGAATTAAGTAGTTTGTCAATTAATATTTATTAATTAGTCTTACCTGTTATCCGTTGATGGTTGGATTTAAAATCGTTTATAAGTATGTTTCCTTTTATTTGGGGTAGGCATATACCATGTTCTACACTTATGCCAGTTTTCCATTGGCAACCAGGTTGCATGAATGTTGCATTACATTGCAAGCTATACAGGTACAATGCGATCAATCGCTTGATCGTGCCCCGTAATGTAATTAAACTTGCTTGCAGGTGGATACCGGCCACGCACAAATTGTAACATTGCACTGGACAGAAAAACATTTGAAACATTTATGTTCAAAAGCAATTCGAATTTCGAATTTAGTGCCGTGACTATATACGAAAGTGTGTACGAGGCTACGAATACAAATAGAGCCGAGAAAATATGTTTTGTTATACAAGGTGTAAAAAATATTTTTAAGATTCTAAATATATGGGCATTTTAAATAAACGACAGCTGCACAACTGCAGATTTTGTGCACTGCATTGAAACTGCCAACCAACTGCGTAGTCCGCTTGCAGTCAGCGTACGGTTAGGGCGCAGTTGGCGTGCACTGGTGTGCAGTTGGCGCGCAGTTGTTGTGCTGTTGGCGCTTTGTTCGCGTGCAGTTCTAATGACAGTCTGATTACAGCCTTAGTTGAAATCAGTATCTAATCATTAGGTTAAAAATATTACATTAATTTGAACAAGTAACATAATGTCGGATATTATAATGACTTTATGAAATTGATATTATAATATAAATACGATAAAACAAAAATTTACGTGATTGTTATACATAACTTAGCGGCAAAGTTTGTGATTATAGATACATATAGATAGATAGTTTTGTTAATAAGTGTAAAATATGAATAGATAAGTTTAACTCATAGTTGAAGTTACCAAAGTTATTTTATACCTTGTATAACAATTCAAAGTTGTTAATTTAATATAATTATCATCAAGTTGTTTTAATTTTCAATGATTTAATATCAAAATGTTTTTTAAATAATTTGAACAAGGACATATCAAAATTAATCGATCATGTAAATACACGAATTAATTATAATAATTATTCAATTAAAATAACAACAATATTTATTATTTTAATAGTGATAACATTATTAAGTTTTATATGAAAATAATATAATTTTACCATGTAAACTTCCCCGGACTGGTTGTAAATATAAATAAAAAACAATAAAAATTTGCTCATTCTAAGGAATATAAAGAATTTAATGTAACAGCACGAGATACGTTAACTTGTCGGTTATCTAAAACGAATCATTATGGGAAGAGCAGTTTTTTAATACATGTGACTCAATAAAATGTCGAAAATTGATTTTGTGTTTGATTATTTTTTTTACTTCCCTAATATTACCTGAAGGGCTACTTAGGCTAAGTTTAAATACTTACCAATTTGATGGTAAATGAGTTTTTGAAAGTTGAGGCTCTAATGAAGCCAAGCTGCTTCCTAGAAATCCTAACAAAAGAAAAAGAAAAATCTATTACAAGATTGTAATGCCTGTAAATGCTAAAAATCAACACTAGGGTGTCGTATTCATTTTAAAATTTTCATAATAGTTATTTATGCAACTGTTGGGGACAAGGGGTATTAAAACACGAATATGGGTTTATCTCGGTCGGCTTCGCCTCGTGTCATAATAGTATCACATGAGTATTTTAATACCTAATTATGTACAGTTGCACACTAGACTTTATCTACACTCATGATATTAATCCTCTCTAAAAGGTTCTGAAACCATGGGGTACAGTGTTGTAAGAATTCTATGTAAAAGTTTATTAGCTGAGTATCTAACACAAATAAACTTTGTTTAAGTAATAATTGAAGTATTTATAGTAATAATTATTTATAATTTGTATCTTACAATTATTGAAATGCACTTGAATATTTGCACCTTGCTGAATGATGACAGATCCTGATGTACTCGGAATATTTATATTCACCATTTAAGTTTTTTTTTAATTATTGCGGCGCTGTGGTAGTGAAACGCGCGCACAGTACAATGTTTTTTTTTTTTGAAATTCATCAAGATTCCACGAATTAAATACTGTGGTGTGTGGCTGTTTGCTGAGTGAGGATGGGAGCGAAAAAGGAAAGTATACAATGTATAAAAAGCAAAGTATAAATTCATAATAAAATTTAGTACAACATTATAACACTCGTTTCGATGATATTGTGGTTACTATGACACTGCTTGTTTTAATGTCGGCAATAAGCTAACTATTTAAGAAACTTTTATAGAGGATTTGTAGCATGAGTGTAGATAAAATCTTACTAATATTATAAATGCAAAAGTTTTGATAGCTGTATGTTTGTTACTCAATCACGCCAGAACGCCTGAACAGACCTGGATAAAATATGGCACAGAGATGATAGATTATAGTCTGGAATAGCACATAGGCTTCTTTTTATCCCGGAAAAACGTAGGTATCCCGTAAAATAACTTCCGATTTTCACTAGGGCGAAGACGCTGGCGGAAGCTAGTTATACATATTCTTATTATCACTGAACTATGTGACGTAGATATTTTTTCTTATGTTTGCCCGAAATGGTACAACCTAGAGTCCTAGACCATCGCCTCGTGCTTGACGTTGAATTTTGGGCCAAGCTGTATAATTAAATATTCCATTTTTACTGGCGTGATATTCAGTTATCCGTTGTGTGGTCACCCAATATCATCACATGAACCTATAAAATGTACGAATAGTAGGAATTAATTAATTTGTATTTACATATGCATTTTTTGCATACCGTTATAAAATCTGATGTTTTGCTCGCATTATATAATGCCTAGGTTACGTGCAGCTTTTCTTTGTTTAATCGTAAATAACTGAAAATTTATTTCAACAAGCTTTTTCGATTCATACAAATGAAACAAAATTACAAGACATAATTTTCTTTTTAAATTCTGTTCTTGTGGATTTCCCAAAAATATTAATTCATAATAGCCTTGTGTTGACAATTATGTACAGGAAAAACAATCGCCCAAATCGGTCGAACAGTTCTCCTGTCTTGATTTTATATACGTGCGGCAATTGATTTTATTACCAGACTACGGCGAAGCCAAAGGAAGGGTAATGATTTTAGCAGTCTATGTATGTACGAGTATGTATGTTTGTAGTGCCGTATGTTCCTCCATAGCGCCTAAACTATTCATCCGATTTTGATGAATAAGGTATCAATCGATTCGTTATTATCCCCGTGTAACAAAGGCTAAAAAAAACATAATCGGGTAATTAAACATAGTAATTAAACTTTTTGTTTGTTTACGTACCTACCTATGTGTATGTATGTGTGTAAATAAAATCGATTACCGCATGTATTTATCTAAATAAATAGAGTTCCCATTATTTTAGCTCCGGTTCAGGCATCTTTTCAAAAACCCATTTTACATTAATTATTAAAATCATAATAATAAAAAATACAAATAATATCAGATACATAAAGCTCAATGGGACCGGTCAATGTGGCAAAGCTTGGGGGAGGCCTATGTCCAGCAGTGGACGTCTTTCGGCTGATATGATGATGATGACATAAAGCTCAAAACAAAAAGTAATGTGAAATCAAAATAGAATAAATTACACTAGTCACAAAAATTTAACAAAAAAATTAAACACATTAAAATAAAATAAATTTAAAGGTACCTTCTCTCCGGCACTAAAATATACCGACCAAATCACTCACGTGTATAAGACTCATACGTCATACTACATGGATTAGTCATGACATAATGTCAATTTCAGTATTCAAATTTCTACATGTAGGACGGGTTACGTCTGTAGCGAAATTGCTACGCCGTAGCAAGCTCGCTACGGCCACTAACACGATTACGAACTAAGGTATGCGATCGATTTTTGACCGAATTAAAATCTGCTGGATTTACGTGATTGAATCAGAAATTAAGATATCTGCAGGAGGAATAAAGTTACCGATATAGATCAAAGAATTGCCAAACTTGAGTGGCCTAGTGGGCGGGGCATAGTGCTAGTGTTTCTGGAGTGACGACCGCGTTAACCGAAGATGCTGGATTGGAAGGCCTCCTACTGGTTGATCAATGATCTGGTTGCGGGAATCTGCAGGATTTGAGGCGCAGAGGATAGACGATGTGACTACTCTTGGGGGAGACCTATGTTCAGCAGTGGACGTATTATGGCTGAAATGATAATGACGATGAATTTTGTCTACTTTTTGACAAAGATTTCCAATTTAACAACTTCTGTCTACCAAATAATGATAATCATCATCATCATCATTTCAGCCAAAAGACGTCCACTGCTGGACATAGGCCTCCCCCAAGCATCGCCAAATTGACCGGTCCCGTTCATCCTCATTTCTGATGCGATCACGCAAGGAAACTCCGAGCATAGCCCTCTCCATTGCCTTTTGGGTGAATAATGATAATGTCGTTAATAAACAACGACAGTAAATGTAGTGTGTATTAAATTATAGTTCAAATTAATAACTTTATTACGCTGCATAATTTAGCGTGGTTTAATTTATTAATGTTTATAATGTACACAATATTAATTTTACTGCGCATCCCATTCATAATTATAGATGGTAAGGTTAAGTACAAACTTCAAACTTACCTACCTATATTGAAAGCTTGTCTAAGCACCTGAGAGGACCTACTTCTAACAGAATACACAATATAGTATCTAGTCTGTTTGTTTATGTTATGTAGCTTCGGCCTACCCATATACCCAAAAAGTTTCTGTTTATTTTTATTGCGAGCAGACGTACAACCACTGTTCAAAAAACACACGTAAAAATTTAATTCAATCTCGACTGCTTAAGTAACGCAATAAAAACATGTAAACAAGCAGAAAATCATGCTGCGCAGTCAGAGGATCAGGTGGTCAGCCAGCTCGCGAATATGTATCCTATCCCACTGCTGGGGCAATGGCCTCCTCCCTGTGAATAGGAGTGGGTGAGAATCTACAAAGCGAGCCCAGACTGGGTTGGTAGATGTTACATGTCTTCGAATGTTTGGTTGTAGGGCGTACCGGTTTCTTCACGATGATTTACTTCATCTTTTCAATGTGATGGTAATCATATAATCTATGCAAATTAAAGTACCTTGTTTAATGTTCCCACTGCTGGGACACAGGCCTTCTCTCTGTGAGAGGAATTAAAGTACCTGCTTGTGTATAAATCCGTGACTACAACTGGTAAGACAGCCGTTATACCTCTTATTTAGAAAAAGTTTTTTTTTTGTTGAACTGACATGTTATCTCTCTACCACCCTTTGTTGTCTCAGGCAATACACCATCCTGTTTGGCGTTGTGTTGCATGTATTTTTAATAAATAATCGGTTACTGTGCCGAATCTACTCCAACAACACACGTAGTTACCCAGGAAACACACCACACCAAAAACATCCGATTATAACAATATTTCCAACACCATCCCGACACTAAGATTAAACACCGACTTACCGTTTGATTAATCGACGATAGGAACGCTTAGAATTGATCGACGATCGCCCAGTCAATGGTTGTGAGATAAATAGCCAGGCACAGCGCGCATTGAATGCGTAACAAATGGTTATATCGCGTCGGCAGCGTGATGCGGGGCACCGTTTTGTGCCACCGACCTGCATCACCGGCACAATGCTTTAGATATCGACCTTTCTTTAGGCGTATAATACACCGTTTTATTGATGAGTTTCTTTGGATTATAATTTTAGGGATATAGGCTTTGTATTTTTTTGCAAGTTGGGTTTTATTCAGGATGTCGTAATCATTTCTTCTTTTTCTTGTAGATACTCCTATAGGTTTAAATTTTTTTGGATAGTAGGCAGGGTTGGCAGTGAAGCTAACTGTGACTCATTTAAAATTTGGCAAATAATTAAAAATGTTTATGTTTAACCTCACGAGTTGGAAAGAGAAAATAGGTGTCACAGAACCAGGAGTAGTACAAGGAATGGAGCTATCCCACAGCTCAACTGTGGGATAGTACTGGCTAGCTACAATTATTTATTTGTGCTTGTTTGGTCTTTGTCCTAAAATAAACTGCCGCGCAATGAAAAAGTTCCACCCACAAAATGCCGACAAACACCTTAATTTAATTTTTTCACATTTAATTTGAAAGGAGAATGACCAAAAGTGGTACCAAAAAGTCTCACGCATCAAGACCAAAATTTTATAGTAATTAGTTTTATATTTTTTTATGACATTATGCGTCGGGGATTTGATTTTTGAATAGGGAATTTACTTTTGAGTTTAAAAGTATGGATATTGTTTTATTCTCTATAAATGACGTTCCGTTTCAAATGACAATATTATGATTTGAACCTTGCTTTTTAAACTGTCATGATCACTGTAAAAAAATAATTCTTCGCTGGTTCAACATTAATTTAAAATAAATTGAATAGAATCTTTATTTAGAATATTATCATTATTTTGTCTATGGTTAATTGGCCGTGCACAGCCGGTCATATATTATAAATATATATTTAGAATGCAATAGAATCGATTTTTGATGTATCTATTAGCCAGTAATCGTTTATTTTGTGTAGTAAATAACTATAACGTCAGTGTATAACGTTTCTATATAAAATACGTCGTTGGTAGCGTCGAACAAAATAGAACTAGTTTTTAGGTTATTTTCGATTTGATAAAATAACTACGAAACC
Source organism: Anorthoa munda (assembly GCA_945859665.1). NCBI lineage: Eukaryota > Metazoa > Arthropoda > Insecta > Lepidoptera > Noctuidae > Anorthoa > Anorthoa munda. The sequence goes on along the minus strand of OX243902.1, from coordinate 28,508,642 downwards.
CGGGTTCAGTTTTCAAAACAAACTTTTGTAGGAGTTAATATGATCAGTATAGTCTATAAAAAACAAAGTTTTATTTTGTTGCAGCATGGTACGGGATTCCATACATCCATGAGCATTCTCCTTTGAACACAATATTTACGTTTTTAGTTGGTAATATTCTGATGCGCTGTTAAATGTACTTCAATATTGCAGACGGCGTCATTAAGCCAGCCTTTCCCGTTTAGGAGTAATTTGGTGATATGTCACTGGAACTTTTTCATTGCTCGTTAGTGTAGTTGGTATTTGGTATGGACCTTAAACTTCTCTGCCTCCTCCTTCAATTTTATTATTTGATGATTTGAATTGAGATTGATACACGGGTAGACCATAAACTGTACAAGCACTTACAAATAAAAGTTCACATTAGTCACATCACCGTCAAATCTCCGATCATAGTTTACTAAATATCGTATTGTATCACGTCATGACCGACACGTTTCAGTCATTCACACGTAAATAGTAACGTGCTAAACGTTGACGTGACTGATGTGAACCGTTATCTCGATTGAGCGTTCTTGGGACATCGTTTTTAGTTTTCCCAGGCAAAACCAAAAGGTTCATCATCACATTCATCTTCATCAACATAGTTAGAAAACTGGTCAAGTGCGAGTTGGAGTCGCGCACCGAGAGGGTTCCGTACAAACAGCTACATTCATCAAAATAATTTGGTAATATTACTGAAGTTACAACGCACGGGACCGGTCAATGTGGCGACGCTTGGGGGAGGCCTATGTCCAGCAGTGGACGTCTTTCGGCTGATATGATGATGATGATTACTGAAGTTCATAAACAATGAAAGCAAAGTAACATAAAACGCGGTCAGTTTACCAACTGCAAATCAGTTACTAATCTCTTTCTTTCAAATTCAGGGCTTTTGGATTTTTTTTTCATTACTTGTGCTATAAGACACTGCTTCTTGCCAAATTTCATGAATCTAGGTCAAAAGGAAGTATCCTGTAGGTTTTGATTCCCTTGAGATTCGTCAAATTTGCGACATAAACGGCGTTATCTTTTGATTACGTTGATTTAGCAGTACCTAAATAGTTCCGGGGCCAGAAAAACTACAACTGTGCTTCACCCAAAGCAACCTGCGAGTAGGTCGGAAGGAGGACATTTTGGTTGTGAAACGTGAAATGTTTTTAAATTTTCATCGGCGAGGCCTATATTCGTTAGAGATTTTAACACTGCGGTGTAGAATATTGCAGTTTTAGGTCAGCGCCATCTCTTGACTGATAGTGGAACTAATGTAATTTTTTTTGACGATTTCTGAAAGACAACTGTTAGACAACTGTTGTTAGTTAACTGTTGTCTGTAAGACAACGTTATATTTTTCCTGTAATCTTTACACAAACTTCTATCACATAAAATAGTTTTAGATTTTTCTCTTTGCCAACTTCAGAGTTATGCGAGGGGGAACGGTTTTTATTTAATTTTTCGTCAAAAGTCGAAAACTTCACCTAAAACTATTACAAATTTCAAGTTGATAGCATTATTAGTTCTTGAGATATTCAGCTGTGACAGACGGACAGACAGACTGAGTCACACGATAAGGGTTCTTTTTTACCATTTTGGTACGGAACCCTAAAAACTATGAAATTCGGCAAACACACTCATAACATTTGATTACGTAACTAAAACAGAACTAGCTAGATATGTGTAAAAACCCATTAATTCCGGGTAAATACCGAACACTAATAGCAAATTTGCTTCCTCAACGGTTAGGGCACATTTGCTCTAATTAAGGCTATAACCAAAGGCACTAGCGGTATTTAGGATAATTACATGGTTTTACCGATTAGAAAATGTCGTGAGAATAATTTTGAATATGATTGTGGAAAGAGCCGACGTATAGACTGTGTCATCATCATCTTCCTGCCCTTACTTGGGGTCGGCGCAACACGTTTTCTTCAGCGTGAAAGATAATAAATGGCTAGAAAAGTGATCTCTACTGAGGTTAATCTATATCTATATATATAAAAGAAGAAACTGACTGACTAACTGACTGATCGATCAACGCACAGCCAAAACCTCTAGGCCTAGAAGCATGAAATTTGGCAAAAAGGTTCTTCAAGTGACGTAATTATGACACGATATATTGCGAAAATACTCCGTTTCAAACAGAAAACAGCCCATTACTTTTGAACGGCTAAACCGATTTTCACCAAACATAGCTAAGAACACTCTTGACAAAGTCAACTTTCAAAAAAAAAAATTAAATCAAAATCGGTTCATCCGTTTAGGCGCTATGATGCCACAGACAGACACACAGATACACATATACACAGATACACAGTAACACACGTCAAACTTATAACATCCCTCTTTTTTCGTCGGGGGTTAAAAATACAATGTCTTAAGAAATTGAGCAGAAGATCGCTCCATAAAACAAGTGAAAACCAGCGCAAGTACCAATAGTCGCGTAGGACGTACTTACGGCAATCTCAAAAAAAAACCAGTCGTGAGTGCGCTTGCTATCGCTGTACATGAACTTTGTCTACGTGTGCGTGCGTTTTTACCCGATGTATTGAAGACAAGACAAGACAAAGACAAAGATATTTTATTTCAACTAGGCCACCAAGCGGCACTTTTGAACGTTACATTAAAATGATTCTACCGTGCCGTGCGTTCGTTCGTACCGTGTACCGTGTTGAGTCGACCGTACCAATCTATTTTGTGGTGAGGTTTTTTCTTAAAACGTACTATTGGTTCAATACTCAATATATTTATTGCTTCTACATGTGAACGTAGATGGTAGGTTACAAATTTAGACCATTGTGGACCCTGTCGGGCACTGCAAAAGTAGGAGAGAGGAAGAGGACTTTTATTTAACTGAGTATTTGTTATTTATTTAGTAGATTGTAAAAAGTTAAATTTACAATTTGTCATTTAAATATTCATTTACATTATATTAGCATTACTCATAGAAATTGTTTTAATTTATTAATGAATTAATTATTTTTTGTTTTATTTTATTATTTCTGGTAATTTATTATATATGTTCGTTTACATGACTAGTTGTGTGTATTTTTAGCTTAAAGCTTGGTCATTTTAACCTATTTTTATAACGTAATGTATCTTGACTCTTTATTTTCTCTAGTCGTGTAAAAGTGTTGGTATCTTCACAATGTTCCCCTCATTATAGAACATTATTGAATGTTTCATTCTTATTAAAATAAAAAGCTCCAAGTCCTGAAAATATAAACTTTGTGTTCCGTCTTACTTTGAGCACACATTAATTTTATTTTTGGTAAATTAATAGCAAACCAAAATAGGTTGACAATCATTGGCCCAGTTACGGACTCACTTTTTAAGTGACGTGAGTTCAAATCCGGGTACGTACCTACTGATGTCATTTTTCATATGCCTTATGTTATTTTGGATATCTCTGACATCAATGAAGAAAAATATTGCGAAATGTTTTTTGTTTGTAAATACAGCATAACACCTTAAGTGATGAAATTATAGCCATTATTTTCAACAAATAGCCGGATTCGATAACTCAAGCATTGTGCTTCATCACATCACCATTGCAATATTTTTATTACGTTTAGAATATTCGCGATAGATTTTTTCATGTCATCAATTGAATTATACGAGTCTTTGTTGATAACCGACAAAAAAGCATTTATTTAAATTCGGTATTTCCTCAAGTTTTCCGTATACTGCCCAGAATTTGATCCTTATTAGCGACACTATCGAATATTGTAATAATACAGCACGCGTTTTTTTTTCAAAATCTGTGGTTTCTTTTCCTAGCTAGGAATATTGATTTTTAAAAAAATCGAATGATGCAGTTTTAGTTTTCATCAAAATCGGCCTCGTGACTCCTTTGAGTGTTTTTCGCTATTCCTCATAGTTTTGGATTTGGCCATCCACGCCCACTTAAAAATCTCAGCTTGTATAAGTCTGAGCAAACGTGGTGACTCATATCTTCTCTGTATTAGAAGAAACCTTAACGGTTGTATGGGACAATTACAGGCTAGTATTATGTTTTGCAATACCTAGATATTTTCATATTAACACCAAACAACACCAGCTAGACTTGACGTCGTAATACTGTGGTTCGCAATAAAGGCCAAGGCAAAGTTGGTCTCGGAATTACCCGTGGTACTTGCAATATGGCAAGTTAACAACTATCGTAACAGCTGGTTCGCTGGCTACATATTACTTCGCCAGATACAAATATTTATTCGCCAGCTTTGAATAGATAGGCTGGGAAACAAACGGGTTCGAGTATAGGGGCTTATGATTTGCGAAATCACTCGGACTGGTTCGAATATGGAAGTGATTTTCGTGTAGCGCGTGTATCTAATCTATCTATCTAATACCTTTAAACGAGCAATTCTTATATATATATATAATCTGAATCTCGGAAACGGCTCCAACGATTTTTATGAAATTTAGTATGCAGGGAGTTTCGGGGGCGATTTCCAACCATGTTCGGGTCGGCTTCCAGTCGTTGAAATGGGCGGATGTGACTGTAGTGACTGCGTATCTGACCTTCAATAGATTGTGATAGTCTTAGTCGAGTATTGTGTCTGTAATATGTTTTTCGATTTTATATAACATGCCAATAAACGCAAGTCCGCGGTTCATTGAAACTAAATTATTTCTTAAAAAAAAAGTGCTTTGCATGAGTGCACACGAATCACAGCCGATACATAGGGTTGACATTGCATCGTGAGTCAAATCATGGCAATCCGGAGTATCGCTGCAACATGATGACTTTTTTTTTTTGTTTCGGGGTGGAAAGTCCTCATTGGATGTCCTCCGCCCTGGGGGGGCGGAAGAGTCTGCCAGACTCCTACTGACTAAAAACCACCCCGGTGTTCCATCTCACACTTACGCCGGGGGTCGCGGGAACAACGATACTTCCGCAACCCCCAGCTAGTACCCGCCGCCTCTGCGGGCCTCGACCTTGGGTTGGGGGGGAGTGAGGTGTTTGACTCCAGCCGCGCCCAACAACATAGGCGCCAGCCGCCGGAAGTGGGGGCCGAAATCCCATCGGCTGTCGAGCACCAATCCTAGGTACATCATAGTAGACTCTACAGCGATTCGAGCATCCCCGACGACGATGTGGGCATCGGGTGGTGGCGCCCGCCGGGGGCCATGAAAGACCATGGCCTCTAACTTGTTGAGGGCCACCTCCGAGCCAAGGCGCCGTATGCAGCCCACCACCTGTGAGACCGCAACCGTCGCCAGCAACGCTGCCTCCCTGTACGAACTTCCCCGGGCGGTGACCAGCGTATCGTCCGCGTAACACGTCGTTTCTACGCCCGGTTGGAGTTCGCCCCTCAGCACCCAGTCGTACCCGATGTTCCACAGGGGCGGGCCCAAGACCGAGCTCTGTGGAACACCGCACGACAACATGAAGACTACAACAGCTCCACAAAGTGTGTACCGAAGAAGGAGAAACGCATTTTTATTTTTTTTTCTTTCTTTCTACACTGGTACGTGTTGCCGTGTTATGTCGAAATATTAGGCTAAGTAACAACTTTATGCTTGCCTTTGTTGGTGATAGAATTGGCTACTACCATTTTATTCGAGATCAAGAAGATTTTGGTGGCACAGCTGTTAATTTATAAAAAGTAGGGTTATAATTATTGTAAAATCTTTCAGCTGAAATGAAGATACGTATTTTAACTTGTATCATCATTTCAGCAGAAAGACGTCCACTGCTGGACATAGGCCTCCCCAAGACGTCACCACATTGACCGATCCCGTGCGTCTCGCATCCAGCGCCTTCCCGCAACCTTAACCAGGTCATTGGTCCACCTAGTGGGAGGCCTTCCAACGTATCGTCTTCCGGGTCGCGGTCGCCATTCCAGAACCTTTCGGCCCCATCGGCCATCCGTTCTGCGAGCAATGTGCCCTACCCACTGCCAATTAACTTTGGCAATTCTTCGGGCTTTGTCGGTGACTTTGGTTCTCCTGCGGATATCATCATTTCTGACGTGATCACGCAAGGAAAATCCGAGCATAGCCCTCTCCGTTGCCCTTTGGGTGACTTTAAGCTTTCTGATAACGCCTTTTGTGAGTGACCACGTCTCGGTCCCATAGGTGATCACTGGCAACAAACACTGGTCATAGACTTATGTCTTGAGACATTGCGGTAAATTGGACGAGAAGATACTACGCAACTGCCCGAACGCTGTCCAGCCGAGTTGGATTACCCAACTGGACCGTTTGTCCCAGGTAGACATAATCGTCTACAACTTCGAGTGTAGAGTCACCGATCTTGATAGTAGTGGGTGAGTTTTAACTTGTATACGGTAAGACAATCAAAATGTATTCTTATAGTTAAATAGGTTTTACTTAAAACTTGTTATAAAACAAAAACAGTATGTAATTGAAGCAGGCTATAAATGTATCAAAAAATCGTGATTCTGGGACCATTTATTGGCACCATCCAGTCCTGTGTCACCATTTATTATTTTCACACATTTCACCGCTTCGATTTAGCTTCATTCTCTTTCGTCGCTAATCCGAATGAAAGAAGGGTCACTGCGTCCTTTATAAATCATATTGATTATCTAGATTGTGCTTATGCGGCTACCTCGTTGATCTCGCAAGCGAAGTTACGGAGCTTGAGGTCCAAGTATAGATACCTGGATCTATTTTTTATTTTGGATTTTATATATTCTCTATTATATATTCTAAGCTTTGTCAGCATGGAGTCTAGCTATGAAAAATTGCCAGTAATAATGAACTAAACAACAGAAAAATTGTTTCTAGACATGTGGAATGTTAATATTTATAGCACAGATAATATAATGCTAGCATACAGATGCCTCATCCCATACAAAAAAAAACCGTACTTACGTTCCCTAACTAACGTAACTAACTAACCTAACTAGCGTTTTTCGTCTAATTAAACTGATAATTATTTGTACATCGATCGCGTTCGGTTTGGTTTCACGGCGATAGATAGATGGTGTTAGCAGTGACTTGCAAATAAAAGGGTTTACTCGGTTCGTGTTTTTTTTTTTTTAAATACAATTTCAATACGTTTTATAGTATTTTTTTCACGTTTTTAAAGTTTCATTGAACCAAAATGTGTTACAATACGAATTTAAACAATCGAGTGGAAGGCCTCAGAAATTTAAACCGCGCCATCTATTGGCATAAATTCTGAATGATCCGTTCAAATTATCTTTGAAATGTGAATTTAGAGCCTAATATTGCATAGCTTTGTGCTTAGGAAGTTCGGAGAGTTGATTAAACGAGAACATAAAATTTTTATGTATGAACGTAATGTGTGTGTAATCAATATTATTTGTATATAATATTATTTGTTCCAGAAAATGTTAATTTTATTCACAATTCAATAACAAATCGGTACATATCGCGCCATCTAGTGTAATTTATTTGAATTAAATTTTCTTTCTTAGCGCTGGGGGCCCGTGTTTATTATTATGTTTTTTTCATGTTCTATAAAGAAACCCCATGGTGTTACGTAATTTTAAACAGTGCATTATGGCATTTCCATATATTTGCAGTCTTATCACAACAGTCACGAAAAAAAAAGACTTATCAGTCAATTATCTACGTAAACAAACTTGGAATTTATTAATTAACGATAAGGCAAATTATTGTTGAGCAAACACGGGTGGGGCGATAGTTTGAATTAGTTCGTATATTTGATCGGTGGCTGCCAACATGCTATGGAGGTACGCATAAAGCGATTACTAAGACTTAGAAACTCTTTGATTAGATGTTGATACATTTATTAATTAATCCACAGGGACTTTATTTGTATTTCTATGTACATATGTAGATGTGTTTTGACTGAAATTATAATGATTACTTCAAATGAGCAATGTACTCGTATGCTGAGATCGATCCGAGGATGGATGACCCATTAGAGAGCAGAGCCAGTGCCAGAGAATCAATAGCTTCGTTTGTAGATTTATGATGGTCAAAATCGGTAGTTGGACGCCCATACGTCTGACAATGAGTAGGTAAAGGTTAGTACAAAGAGGTAGGTTACCGATACCGAGTTACTCAGTATTTGGATATCGGAGGTCAGTGAGTAAAGAGCAGTGGTGGCCCAGTAGCTAACCGCCGCGACTTACAAGTTGTAGGTTATGGATTCAAACCCAGGCAATAACTGTAATTTGTATAAATTATTTCATCATCACTGCTCTCAAAACGGTGAAGGAAAACATCGTGAGGAAACCCTACAACCCCGAAATCCTACAACCAAAAATTCGAAGACATTCACACTCCGCAATGGGCCTGCGTGGTGGTTTACAGCCCATTTCCACTCACAGAGAGGAGGCCTGTGTGTGCGTGTGTAAAAGGCTGATGATGGAGGTCAGATAGTGGGTAGTTTTACTTTAACAACTGGTATTCAGCTGCATCGATTTGGACTTCAAGGCAACACAACATGGTCGATAGACACCTTGGCAAAAAATTGTTTCATGCGCGCTTCTGAAATGCGTAGATATGTCACAATGACTATATAATATATAAGAAACATATTTAAAATAATGTGCATGTTAAATGTCTTACGTCCAAAGACATCTCAGTCGAACTTCCCAAGTAGCGTGTACCAATTTCACGCGGAGTTTGTCCAATCGTAGCTACTCGTAGTTGAGGCCGTAATTATGTTCGCAAACACCAAGTTGGATGGCCTATTGCTTACAACTTGCTAGTTCGCTCGTTCATATAATGAACTAACGTGTCGGCCATATCTTCGTTATAACTAATCTGGTGTGACAGTTTTTTTTTGCGTAAGGCAGTAATGGCGAGATTTAGGGTCTCAATCTTTTAAGGAAAATTAAAACTTATTAAGATGATTTTGGTATTTATGTTACGGAAGTTTTACTTGAAATCTAAGCTATGTAGGAATTTGAGTTAAGGCAATATTTTAGATCTTCATAACGTGCATTATGATTATTATTTACCAATCAAATACAAAAAATATTATAATAATATAGTTATTGTTTTGAAAACCAAATTTTGCAACATTCGATTTTTAATACAGTAAAACTTCAACAACAACAACAATGTAAAAGAACACATGAAAAAGATTGTACAATTATAACCATATTTTTTTTTATTATCTATAGGCTTGCGCTTGACCACTGTCTCACCTGATGGTAAGCGATGATGTGGTCGACGGTGAAGCACGCTTGCCTAGAAAAATCCATTCACTCTTGACTTAAAGACCCCTAGATTGTAGCTATCGGGAAACACAGACTCGGGCAAGGAATTCCGCTCCTTAGCTGTACGCATATTAAAAGTGTCCCCAAGACGTTTTGTGCGTATGGGTGGGATGTTCACCATGTACCGATGACTTGAAATGTAACCGATAAGCCAAAACCGACAAACTGGCAACTCGGCGACGATGTTCAAGGCTCTGGAGCTTTGACTTGACTAGTGCCTCATTGCCGATGAGTTTCTTGGCCCACTTTTCAATCGACTCTAGTGCATCAAGCTAGTATTTGGCAGAGCCGTCCCAGAGATGAAAACAGTACTCCATGCATGATCGAACTTGCGCTTGATACTAGTTGAGCAGCTGTTCCGGCATGAAGTACCTTCTCACCTTCGCTAGGATCACCAACTTTTTGGCAGCCAGCTGAGCATTTGCCTCAATGTATGGCCCAAAATTGAGAGTCGATGTCAACGTAAATTCCTTTATCTTTTAATTTAATTATTTCCACTTAAATTCCGTAGTTACGCACTTCTAGTCCAAGAACCTGAAATACATAAATAATTCACACATAGACTGTTGTATATCGTTTGTAATGTTTATTTTTTATTTTCATTTTTTTGTTTACTGGGAGATGAAGGCTAGGCTCAACGCGTTTTCATAGAAACATGTGGATACTTTATCCGTAGAATACCTACTATAAAAAAAACCAGCCAAGTGTGAGACTGACTCGCGCACAGAGGGCTCCGTATAAACAACTACATTCACCAAAATGAATAGGTAACATTGCTAACCTTCACAAACAATGAAAGCAACGAATATTTATTTTTTATTGCAATTGCTCTCTGCACCAACACGTGCAGAGAATCAATAATTGTATAATTACATAAGACAAATAATAATTAATCATTTAAAATTCACAAAGACTAAACCTGTGTTTAGTCTGTGTGTCTGAGTCTTAGTTTAATTGATTTGATTTTCTGTACTAGCAAATCAATTAAAGTAACGTTTTCATTAAAAAATAATTCAACAATTAAATAATAACAGTCCAATTATAAAATATCTATAATAATCATTTCAATCCAGTAATAATTCAACAATAACAAATTCATCATAATAATTCAACAATATTCAATAATTTCCAATTAATTAATTTAGTCGCTAAAACACTCTTTGCAAACCTTTAAAAATACACGCACATTGGAGTGGAATATGCCCACCTCCAGATGCTGAGCAGCCAAGGTGTCATTTTTGAATGGCCTATCCAACGATACCCCACACCATGGAATATAGGAGAAAAAAACCTCACCAGTTTACGTATACAAGAGGAAACTTAAAAAAAACAACTTGATTTTATTTTACCACTTTGTCGGCGTGATTAATATATCCATACCAAATTATAACTTTCTAGTAGCAAGAGTCTCTTAGCTAAGCTGTGGAAGGACGGATGGACAGACGGACAAGGTGAAACTATAAGGGTTTCTTGTTGACTACGGAACCCTAAAAAGCGTTGTGATATCTTCCACACACATGATAAACATACTTCACAAAACAACAAAAGTAAAACAGCTGTCAGAATTGAAATTTTATTTAGCTTAGTGGTCGAAACACTAGCTTCTTAATGGGGTTAATGGCTAAGGTAAACACTTGAGTGCACTTCACCGGGGGAGGCTATTCTAACTTAAAATATTACCCTTTCAGGATTACACGTAACTCTTGTGGTAACTGCGGTCGACTGATGTTTTAAACGTTAATGAGTCTCGGATATCTTTCACGGTTTTAAATAGAGATTGTGGTTTTCGGAATGTTTGTATAGAGAGAGGTTTTTCGGTGTGATAAATTGGCAGTAAATTGTAAGATCATTAATTGAAAGTTATTAATTTCTTTTCCAATTTATTTTCGTTGACTATCGTATTTTTTTTATTTATTAAATAAGGCTTGCCAACAACATATTTTTTAACCGACTTACCAAAAAAGGAGGAGGTTCTATGTTCGACATTATGTATGTTTTTTTTTTTATGTATGTTCCTCGATATCTCCGTCAATTGTGGACCGATTTTGAAAATTATTTTTTTGTTTGTAAGAGTATATTCCGAAATTGGTCCCATTTTTATTTGGTAAAGATGTGATGAAGAACTTCGGAGATATACAACAGAACTCTTCAATAAATATCGGAAAATCTCTCGGGATTGCTGCAATCGCATGTCTGTTTATAGTTTATACCATTTCATAACAAAACATCACGCCAGTACGCTCGGGGTATGCAGGTCTCTCATTTCACCGGTTATATTCAAGTTTCATGTTATTCGGGTAATCTATTCTGTCGTTATAGGTACTTACTTAACTACTTCCCTATTAGGTAGGTACAGCTAAAAATGAAAAATAAAATAACTTTTTCAAAAAAATACTACCGACTTCCAAATAAGAAAACTAGAAAGTGAAAAATAACTTTATTTTTGGAAGTCGGTGTCCTTAACTTAAAAATTTGGTACCTACCAAAGACACCGACTTCCACAAATAAAGTTATTTTTCACTTTCTAGTTTTCTTATTTGGAAGTCGGCAGTATTTTTTTGAAAAAAGTTTTTTTGTCAATACAGTTGTTGAACATGGTGTACTTTCAGAGGCTATAATTATGATTCGAAAATTAAATCATTTGCATAGGCATCTTTCTGTTACGCGGTAGTGACTTTTTTTACGAGTTCGATCATTATTTTTGCAGTTGAGTTTTAAATGTATAAGTCAATTTAAAAAAGTTTAGTAGCAAGGAGTTTTCATACATAGAATAAAATGGGATAGATTTTATACGAGGAATAATGAATGAGTCCGTATTAGCATTGAATTCTCAAAAGTCTTTTAAATGGTTGTTTAATATATTTAATTACCAGTTTTAATTTCATTATATTCACATAAAAATTTGTCAAATGTCGAATAGGCTATATAGGTTGTTTTCCAGTTGGAAAGCGCGCCATTTCCTGAAAATTTTAATTTTTGTGTGATAAATTGTATTTTTTTTTGTTAATTTGAGTTCAAGTACAAGTGATGAAATGGAATTAACTCCACCCAATATTTTATCTGAGGCGAAAACTGCGCAAGATGAAATTTTGCCCCCAAAATCTCGAGAAAGATATATTAAGGCGACTTTCAATATAATAATTTTATTATATGGAAATTACAAATGTAATTCTTTGATTTGTTTTTACTATTTCCCACAACCGTATTGAAAAACCTCGTGTGATACACGGGTGTATAGGTTATTGCTACTCTCGTGTCATTAAAAACTCTCGCTTTCGGCTCGGGCTTGTTAATGACAGCTCGTTTGCAATAACCTACTTTCCACCCTTGTATCACAATGTACTATACAAATTCACTGCCGAGTCAGTGACATACAAGATGGTCCTGTGCAAACATGTCAGTTACAGGCGTGCACATCATTCACAATCTTTAATTACAATTTTTTATGTTCGCGAATATGAAATTAATTGAGGATAATACTGATTAAGTTTAATTGTAGTAAACTATTAAATTTACACATTTATATTTTTTTAATGAAATCTTTTATTTTATCAGCCCATACTATCCCATTGTTGGGCAAACTTTGGGCGCACGGTTGGCGCAGTGGTTGAGCGATTGACTGCTGCGCTGCGTGTCGCGGGTTCTATTCCCGCACGGAACAAATATTTGTCTGGCCTACAGATAGTAGTTTCGGCTCTGGGTTTTTGTGTATGTGAGTTTATATGTTCGTAAACGCACCCACAATACAGGAAGAAATTCCTAGTGTGGGGCAACGTATCACCCTGTTTACTTCTCATGGTTTTTTGATTGTCTCTCATATAAAAACCCTCATAAAAGCGCAGCAGTTCGTGTCACCATTTTCGCGGCCGAAAACAATTATGACACAAAATATCGTGGTCGATTCAGACCGCCACATCGGTTTTCGTTCGTCACGTCGTTCGTTTAACGCTATCCTCTACGAGTTTCCACAGCCTACGCATTTCAGGACGCTTGTTTTATGTAATAAATTGAATTCCATTTTTTTTTCAGTCGAGTTACGTTAGCAAAATCGCCTTTAATTAATCCGAATGCCTTCTTATAAAGCTACAAAGCTGAAATATCTTACAGATTCAGTTACCCGTTGTGAACCGAGTAAAATAATGATGAAAATTATCAAAACCTGAACATCAAAACTGCGGTCATTGCGGTCTGCGTCATTTTGTGTGGTGTCATCACTTGCCTAAAAATTTGATACCTTAAATTAAATAAAATTACTTTAAAAAAAAATTGCGTCTGGGTACACACAAATCTGAATAACAATCCAGCAGTCGCCTATAAACTAGATGAGATTTCTAAAAAAAACTCATCTTCTACAGATTAAACTTAAATATTGAATAACTTAAGTACCACCGATTCTATCATCCAGATTTCCAATATCAGATCTTTGCCGTCTAAGAAATGATATTATTCAATCTCAGAAGAAAAAGTTTCAAATGGAACTTATCGAAAGGCGCCGGAGCCTCTTTTCTATTTAAATGAATTTAATTTTGTAAAATCATGGTCTAAAATAAATATTCTTTGTAGTTTTTGTGCGATAGATTTGAATATGCATACTTCGATTAAATATTCTATTTTGTCAATGTCGAAAATCCGATTATATGTGAATACTTAAAATAATAATTTGTTGCATAAAGTCGTGCCAATCTTATAGTCAGATTTGACAGCTATAAAAATACGTTATATAAGTTGTTTGTATGGGTAACATAGTAATTAATTAGGATTATGATTTTGGGTTTTCGTAGACGTTCATACATAGTTATCGCGGCATGTCAAATGAGAAACGTCATCGGACATCTTAGATTGCCACGATTATAATAAGCAAATAAAACTGATTCATTAAATTATATATTTATTTGTGCGTTGACGAGAGATTGGCCGGCGAAAACAGCAGGCCGAGTGGAATGTTATGGGAGACCTTAGTGATACATTAAAAAAAATAAAGATCAATCAATCTGCCTAGCCTTTTTAGGGTTCCGTACCCAAAGGGTAAAAACGGGACCCTATTACTGAGACTTCGCGGTCCGTCTGTCTGTCTGTCTGTCACCAGGATGTATCTAATGAACCGTGATAGCTACACAGTTGAAATTTTCACAGATGATGTATTTCTGTTGCCGCTATAACAACAAATACTAAAAATAGAATAAAATAAATATTTAAGTAGGGCTCCCATACAACAAACGTGATTTTTTTGCCGTTTTTTGCGATAATGGTACGGAACCCTTCGTGCGCGAGTCCGACTCACACTTGGCCGGTTTTTTCAACTATATTGGGGTCGGCTTCCAGTCTAACCGGATTCAGCTGAGTAATAGTGTTTAACATGGAGCGATACCCTATCTGACCTCAACAACCCAGTAACTGGGTAACACGGTATCCCTTGGCTAGATTGGTGTCAGATCTCAAGCTTCTGACTACTCGTAATGACTGTCAAAGATCTTCAAATTGGCAGCCGGGACCAACGGCTTAACGTGCTATCCGAGGCACGGAGGAAACTCGGTATGTTGAAATGGTCACCCATCCACGGACCGACCTTGTCGAGCGTTGCTTAACCATGAAGATCGTCCCGTGCGGCTGTTATTATTTAGCCACGAGCTCCTGTAAAAAAAATAAAGATGAAATAAAAAAAAGTTTTATGATTAACAGGATTAAATAACATGTATTTGCAGAATATTATCGCACCTCTTCAATTGAGACATAATAAGATATGAAGCAAAAAGGTTTACCACACATTGACACGATTATGTAAAATATTCTATTTGTTAGACAATTTCTATTAACGCGCGTCACAATACTTGCCGAATTATCGCATCAGGATATACTAAAGAGGTCTTGGACAGTAAAGCGGCCGGTTATCGATCGACAAAGAGATTTACCATAATCGCTCTACCTCATTATATATTTATGCATTGCCAGATATTAATCAATTACAATTTAATCAAGAACAAACAAATTAATTAATTATAACCTATGTTAAGGCAATCAACCAGTTAACGGAACCATTCTATGTTTGAATGCCTGCTTGCATCACTGCTACAATGCAAAGGATAGTGATAGTCCTATGATGCACTATGTTGTTGTATTATATCCAGTTGCATAGCCATTTGTAGACAAGACAGTTGATTGGATCGTATAGCCAGCCATTTAGATGTTCAACAATCGGTTACACTGATCAGTGTGCGCCTTGTTTGCTGTTTGTAGAGCGTGCGTTTAATCAGCATTATGCTGTGTAAATGTTGTTGTTGTTTGTGTTGTCCTTACTCTTTGATAGTAGATAAATCAAAGATCACATAATAACGCTTTTAATACTGTGTAGGCAGAGATGTCCTTAAAGTACACCTATATTAAGTTTAAGTCCCATGAAATAGGCCTATTGTAGTCAACCGGGCACAAATAGGGCAAGCCTGCTGTAATCAACCGGGCACAAATAGGGCAAGCCTACTATAATCAACCGGGCACAAATAGGGCAAGCCTACTATAATCAACCGGGCACAAATAGGGCAAGCCTGCTGTAATCAACCGGGCACAAATAGGGCAAGCCTACTATAAT
Source organism: Anorthoa munda (assembly GCA_945859665.1). Taxonomy (NCBI): domain Eukaryota; kingdom Metazoa; phylum Arthropoda; class Insecta; order Lepidoptera; family Noctuidae; genus Anorthoa; species Anorthoa munda. Next base: position 28,492,850 of record OX243902.1, on the reverse strand, counting down.
CAACCGGGCACAAATAGGGCAAGCCTGCTGTAATCAACCGGGCACAAATAGGGCAAGCCTACTATAATCAACCGGGCACAAATAGGGCAAGCCTACTGTAATCAACCGGGCACAAATAGGGCAAGCCTACTGTAATCAACCGGGCACAAATAGGGTAAGCCTACTGTAATCAACCGGGCACAAATAGGGCAAGCCTACTGTAATCAACCGGGCACAAATAAGGCAAGCCTTCTATAATCAACTGGGCACAAATAGGGCAAGCCTACTGTAATCAACCGGGCACAAATAAGGCAAGCCTTCTATAATCAACTGGGCACAAATAGGGCAAGCCTACTGTAATCAACCGGGCACAAATAAGGCAAGCCTTCTATAATCAACTGGGCACAAATAGGGCAAGCCTACTGTAATCAACCGGGCACAAATAAGGCAAGCCTTCTATAATCAACTGGGCACAAATAGGGCAAGCCTACTGTAATCAACCGGGCACAAATAAGGCAAGCCTTCTATAATCAACTGGGCACAAATAGGGCAAGCCTACTGTAATCAACCGGGCACAAATAAGGCAAGCCTTCTATAATCAACTGGGCACAAATAGGGCAAGCCTACTGTAATCAACCGGGCACAAATAAGGCAAGCCTTCTATAATCAACTGGGCACAAATAGGGCCAGTAATCAACCGGGCACAAATCTAGATAGAAATTAAACAAAATTGTAATTCTTATCAGTTATTTAATTTCATAATTGTTATACCATAAAAAATAATTTAAGAAAAACAAATTATTATAAAACCAAAAAACTTGACTTCAAAAAATTAATTAACTGAAAAGAGAAAACCAAGTACTAGATATAATTTATATATTAAATATTATGAGGTGTTGCAACCGGGGGCAAACGATGTTTTGGTAAGATTTTTTACAATTTTTGTTTGTCCCCGCCTGCAGCTCCTCATAATATTTAATGTATAAATTATATCTAGTACTTGTTTTTCTCTTTTCAGTTAATAAATTTTTAGCAGTCAAGTTTTTTGGTATTATAATAATTTGTTTTAATTCAGACTTTTTAGTCCTAGTAATGAACGAGTTCCTCAAATAAGTTATGTGGTTATTTTGCTAACAAAGTTACGTTTATCTTGTATTTGTGACAAATCAGGAACATATAGGTGTTACAATATATATATATATATATTTGGAATGGCCTATTTAGTAGCTTTCATTTGGTACCCATATTGTTAGGAAAACGAATAAACAATTGTATCACCCCCTTTTTTTAGGGGGGGCAGTACTTTTAAAAATTATATAGCCTTTGTCACTCCTACAATTGAGACGAATCCAACGACACCTCATGTGTCATAATCCATCAAGCCGTTTGGGCTGTAGAGCGTGCTATATAAATGGACATACATACATACGCTCGAAAAACATTACCTTCCCGCTGTCTTATAAAATAAACACGATTCATGAGTGGTAAGCAGTCTTCAAATGATATTGTATTATATGAGAAATTGAATGTGACCATCGTAACTGAAAACACGCCAGAATGTTAAAAAATAATACATTTTCACGACTAAAAAAGTATTTCATAAAAGTAATAGCTAATACTTTTATTTAATAATTCAAACGCCACCATAGTCACAGTAATTTTACACCGGATCACAATAGAGAGACATTACGTAAACGCACGCGTTCCCCGTTAAATTCATCAATGCCCAGATTGAATAATCGTGCCGGTCACCTGCCAATTACCCCAAACCAGTTCGGACGCAATTTATTGTAAAAGCCCACGGCACATCTATTATACGCCTCTTTTTCCAATATGAAGAATTTTGCGCTTCAATGGAGGTCCGGGCACGTTTAATTTCAGTGTTGAATTTTTCCGCCGAAATATATTGAAGGGAGAGTGATGGAAGACTGACTTAGGCACGAGTGATCGTGTAAATAAATTTAGGTAGGTGGTAAAGGAAATACGTTGTAAATGGTTGATTGTTCATTTGATAGATCTGATGTTGTATTTCAGCGTATTTGATAGTTATTTTTTTTAGAAACATCTATAAAACTGCTGTTTTTGGCAGGTTCTTTATTACTCGCTATACTGTAGAATTAGAGCTAGTCTGAAATAATTTGTTTGAGCTTTTAGCGAACCGTGCATTCTCATCCAAACCAAACATGTATGCAACATTTCATCTTAATCGGTTGAGGATAACTGCTTGCAGTTGCAAGATTAGACCCGAATACACATACATTGCAAGTTAATAAAAAGCTTGTAAAAAGTGAGTCCTTTCCTGACGGCACACGATAGGCAATATCGCGCACGTATTTTAAAAAGAAAATGTGCGTATCGGTCGAATTGCATCGCATTGCGTCCATGTGTTTGTCATGTCATTGTGATACATACGTATTACAACCTCTCATTTTGTTTTTTTTTCCTCGTTATTACCATGGTTGAATCACTTGCCCCCAAAATACAGGCTCAGGGATAGTTTGGGAGTATCATCAAGTTACGTGTTACCTTTGTGTCAAATAATCTTTAATTTTTTTTTATTGCTATTTCGCTTAGTAAAAATCGCATATCGGTGTGATATAAATATAATTGCATCGCAGCGGACAGGTCGGTGCAGAAGAATAAAACGTGTTGCGCCGACCCCAAGTAACATGGGACAAGGGCAGGAAGATGATATGCTATCAGGAAAGGGCCTAAAATTTGGACCGCCATGTCGCGGCGCATTTTACGGCCATGCATGTTTGTTGTGTATTGAAAGAAAAATGTATTTATTGTTACAAACTCTGAATTGCCTGTAAATTATGCTTAAACTAAACCTAAGTAACAGTGCCCTTTAAAGATATGTTTGTTAGGTATATGTGTAAGGAACTTCGTTCCAATCAAATAGTCTGAGCTGCGAACGAGCAGTTGAAGTGGCTCACAAACGAAAATTAAGAGCACAAACTTTTAGCAGAGCAGAGAGAGAAACGGCAACATTACCAACATACAACCCATGGTTAGCCTCATAAAATCTTTTAGTCACGTCCTACGACACCCACGGGATAGCACGAGTTAGCGTGTTTCAACCGGGTATCGAGAACCCCTAACTACCCTGTAGTAATGTAACATCCAGTATGAGTATCCTGCGACGAAGGAAAAACATGATAGATATTTTTTTTCTAACGGACCACTGCTTGTGAGAATTTTCTTATATTATTAGTTTCCTGTCATATTCGACTCAAGAGGCCAAAATTTAATCCTTTACGGCAACTATCCCTGGATCGATTTCAAAGTTTACAAGTTTGCGATATTCGCAAAGTAGCTCGATATTTGGGTGAAAACTATTGAGCTACTTTGCGATATTCACCCTAGTTTTGCGTAAACATTGGGCACGCCACAATTGTGGCGATAAGGTCCCTCCTTGAGGAGTGGCTTGAGAGGCGTCACGGCTTCCTCACCTTCCGCCTGACGCAGGTCCTCACCAGACATGGCTGTTTCGGGAGGTTCCTGTTCAGGATAAGGCGGGAGGAAACGCTCGGGTATCGGGACACGGTAGAACATATGGTGGAGGTCTGCACCGCTCGGGCGGCGCAACGCCGTGTCCTCGTGGAAGCGATTAGCGGTGGCTACGCATCGATACGCAATCACCATTCCAGGACTATTCTACTCCATTAGCTGTCGGTAGAGACCGAAAGAGCTACGAGCTACGCATAGAAAGTTAAGTGGCTACGCATCGATACGCGATCACCATTCCAGGACTATTCTACTCCATTAGCTGTCGGTAAAGACCGAAAGAGCTACGAGCTACGCATAGAAATCTAAGTGGCTACGCATCGATACGCGATCACCATTCCAGGACTATTTTACTCCATTAGCTGTCGGTAAAGACCGAAAGAGCTACGAGCTACGCATAGAAAGCTAAGTGGCTACGCATCGATACACGATCTCCATTCCAGGACTATTCTACTCCATTAGCTGTCGGTAAAGACCGAAAGAGCTACGAGTTACGCATAGAAAGCTAAGTGGCTACGCATCGATACACGATCTCCATTCCAGGACTATTCTACTCCATTCATCATCATCATCATATCAGCCAAAAGACGTCCACTGCTGGACATAGGTCTCCCCCAAGCGTCGGCACATTGACCCGTCCCTTGCGTCTCGCAACCAGAGGATCCCCGCAACCTTCACTAGGTCATCGGTTCACCTGGTGGGAGGCCTTCCAAAGGAACGTCTTCCGGTTCGCGGTTGCCACTCCAGAACCTTTCTGCCCCATCGGCCATCCGTTCTGGGAGCAATGTGCCCTGCCCACTGCCACTTAAGTTTGGCAATTCTTTGGGCTATGTCAGTAACCCTGGTTCTCTTGCGGATCTCCACACTTCTGATTCGATCACGCAAGAAACTCCGGCAATGGAGAAGGCTATCGCTCTCCATTGCCCTTTGAGCTTTCTGATGAGGCCCATTGTAAGGGACCACGTCTCAGAGCCATATGTCATCACTGGCAACACACAATAGTCATAGACTTTCGTCTTGAGACACTGTGGTAAGTTGGACGAGAAGATACCGCGCAACTTCCCAAACGCTGCCCAGCCGAGTTGGATTCGACGGTTGACCTCTTTCTCGAAGTTGGTCCTACCCAACTGGATCGTTTGTCCCAGGTAGACATAGTCGCCCACAACTTCGAGTGTAGAGTCTCTGACCTTGATAGGAGTGGGTGTAACATGGGCATTCAACATCACCTTGGTTTTATCTATATTAATAAACAACTAAGACCAACTCTTTCGGAAGCTCTACTGAGCTCATCGAGCATTGTACTGAGGTCTTCCATGGCCATAACTACTATATCGTTGGCAAACCGAAGGTGAGTGATATACTCGCCATTGACGTTGATGCCTCTTCAGTCCAGAACCTTAAAGACATCCTCCAGTGCAGCGGTAAACAGTTTCGAAGATATGACGTCTCCTTATCTCACACCTCGCTGCAGAAGGACTGGTTCCGAAGTCTGATCCTGAAGTCGAACTGACATTGTGGCGTTTTTATATAAACACTTCAACACTTCGATGTACCGGTAGTCAATTTGGCACCGTTGGAGAGACTGCAGCACAGCCCAAGTCTCGATCGAATCGAAGGCTTTCTCGTAGTCCACAAACGATAAACAGAGAGGCAGGTTGTACTCTTCGGTCTTCTGCCGCAGCGTATGTATGTGTTCTCGGTGCTGAAGCCCTTACGTAATCCGGCTTGTTCGGGAGGCTGGAAACCGTCGAGAAACTAAATTGCCCGCCATACCACATATTTTTTTCTTTTCAGTTTTTTTTATTTCGACTGTATGAGTGAAGATAAAGTAGTGTATGCAACGGCATATAATTAGATATTAAAACACTCGCGTAACATTATTGAAGAACAAATGGTTACAAAGTAAAAGTGGTTGGCGAAAAGACAATGGGTCCCATAAATGTGGGTATGTGATTTATGTAAGAAAAATAACTAATTTCTTACACCCAACGCATTAATTTGATCTCATACAAGATAAACATTTATTATTGTTATTTTCTTAAAAATTAATGAAGTATTAGTAAACATTATTTGTAATTAATATATAGCCCATATTTGGGGGTCTGTACCATATTTAGCGCTTCATTTAGCAATAGTAATTTAATTTAGTATAGTTTAACAATAAAAATATAAGACTGTTACTTTCCTGTGAAAAAATAAATGCCACATTATTATTACATTAATAAAAATAATATTTCTAAATAGTTTTTTATTTTCGACCCGAAAACAAAATCTTCATCATCATCATCAGCCTATAGCAGTCCACTGCTGGACATAGGCCTCTCCAATTGCACGCCATATGGTTTGATTTTCGGCAACTGACATCCAGCTGCTACCAGCCACCCTGAGAAGGTCGTGGCTCCACCTAGCCTGAGGGCGCCCTACCTTACATTTACCAGGTAACAGTAAAACAAAATCATAGCCCATATTTAATTGTGGTTACTTTCCTCTAATGTCGGTGCTTCCAGTTCCGTAACCTTGCCGCCTAAATATTCGAATTTTCAATCTGACCTTTTATTACTTAAAATAAAGATCACAGTTTTAACCCTAGCTATTGTTGTACTAAAACACATGCTGACTGCAATATTACAGAAGAAGAAGACTGAAACAAAACCGAAAATTTTCAAAACCCCAGTCAGTAGTCACCTACAAAAGATAATCCCCTCCACATTCATCTTACGGACTTACTCTTATATTTATCACAGGATTTAACAAAGGAAAATCCCTAGTCACGGATTCACATACTACCGTCGCTCGCCTTGATAATGAAGAGTAATTATTATATAAGAGAAGTCGTACCGTAAATGATAATACGGGAAAAATTCTACCTGGATTTATGAAAGTTCCGGATAATAACATTTCGTGGCTGGTTGGATGTGAGAACGAATTTGTTGCTCCTACTTCTTTTCAATTTCGCGCCGTTTTTGACTTTCATTTTCTGTTAAGATTGCTTTATTTTTGAGGTTGCTGGGAAACTGTTTTCGGATTGGTAATTGCTTTTTAAGCTTCTTATTACTTTTTGGTCATATTAGTAGATAGTACCTGGGCGAACGAGCTCTGCTCGGGTGAAAATAGAGAAAACTACGTTTTCTAAAAATCAAACCTAACTATACTGTGATTTTTAATTTCGTGGACTAAACTGATAGCTGTTATTGACTTTATTTTTTTTAAATGTTGCAAGCGCGGAGCATAGTGTTGTAGGTAAGGCTCCATCATAAGTGATTCATCGAATCGATGTGACATGACTCTTGAATTTATTTTAACTAATTGGTGTAAATAAATGTTTTATGAATATAAACGTAATATATTTAAATATAACAGTATTCATACACATAGTACATGAACTTTTATTGTGTTAAATATGAAATCAACAATAAAATAAATGCAATCGAAAAAATTAAGTCTGACATAAATGAGTAGAAACTAAATATGGGCCGCTAGTTTCTAAACAATTTATTTTTTTATGCCGTGAAAGAGTTTCATTTTCGATCTACTTCGATTTTCGATTAACTTTCGATCACTCAGGATAGTCAGGATAAGACACTATTTTATTTATTTATTTAGACTTCATGCACAAAAGGTACAAAGGCGGACTTAATGCCTTAGGCATTCTCTACCAGTCAACCAAGGGTGGTGCAGAGATAACATGGCAGGTGCATTTTTATAAAAAAAATAAACCAGTTATTAAACGAAAAAGTTGTTAATGTAACGATAAAGTGACAACCCCCTAAATGTCAGTTTAGTCCACGAAATAAAAAATCACATTATAGATCGATTTATCGCCCCCGATACCATATACTAAATTTCATGAAAATCATTGGAGCCGTTTCCGAGATTAAGATTATATATATATATATACAAGAATTGCTCATTTAAAGGTATTAGATTACGAGTATATTTTTTGTAATGATAAACAGAAGGATATTAATGGCTATATCAAATTTTTAGGCGAATTTGTGTTTGGTTTGTTAATTTCATAAAAGTCAGTCAAGTCAGATAAGTAGGTTTATTGGTCCTTTTAGTTCAATTATTGGTATTTAGTTTGATTTTAGTTTTGGTAACTACATTCTCACCGATGGTAAGCGATGATATGGTCGTCGGTGAAGCAGCACGCTTGTCTAGAAGTAAACTTTTCTCTTTTGTATTCGTCACTAGTAAAATAAATATCACAAAAACATTATATTTAAACATATTTTAAACCTAAAATTGAATGCTTTATTTTAATATCAAAAAAATTATAATTTATATTCTAATTTCACGCTTGAATAAGTTTACAGAATAATCTTTACATGGAACTTTCTGGCTACAATTAAACACAACTGGTTAATCATTTAAAGCGGAATATTTAAATATAATAGCAAACTTCAGAATTGCGTAGGTAGCTGATGGTTAGATACAAGAAGAACATATTAAATTCAACGCCTACACGAGCACTAAACTACTTCCTCTATTAACACATACTGTGATAGAACTATTCGGTAAGTTTGGTAGAACTTATCTTGTAGTTAATGTAATTAATATTTCAGGTAGTGAGTTCCCAGTAAAGGCTTTATTCTAAAGCTGTGCTTGAGTATAAATACTTCAATAGAGACTAGAGGTAATAGTTTTTACCTGATTACGGCGAAGCAAAAGGGAAGGTTATGTTTTTGACCGTTATGTGTGTATGTATGTTCATCTTTTCCCCCATAACTTCTAAACTGCTTATCATAATTTGACAAATAAGGTGTTGTTGGAAACGTCTTGTTTGCCGCAGATTATAAACTATGTGACGTTACATCAAATTGAATATAGCGCTTCACTCAGTCAAGAACAAAAAATTGTTTTTCTTCCCAACCCATCATGTGTGGTATCAGTGAAAAGGAATTTTAAAATGACGGTAGGGTTTTGTACATCATACTTTTGTACCTAAGTCATGAAAACTAATGTTTTACCCGACGACGGTGACGCAGAGTGTTTGTTGATCGATATGTAAGTATGCTTATATGTATTTATGTTCATTTTTTCCCTTAGGCTCTGCAAAACCCAAAATCTTTAATAATCTTAACCTAAAAATTTTCTCGTAAATTAACCGTGGTCGTATGCTACTTTGCAGAAAGTATTGTTTTGTTACGGTAGGTGGCATACGACCACTGTAAATTTACGAGATTATTTTCTTGTTTCTTACTTTTTAGAGCATGATTTTGCTGTAGTATGGTTTTAGTTTTTGAACTAATTTTATACTATTCTATTTTCTAATTTTTGAATTCTGCATAAACAAGATCATAAACAGCATTTTAACGTTCCCACTGCTGTGACACAGGCCTCCTCTCTCAGAGCCATAATCCACCACGCGGGCCCAGTGCCGGTTTGCAAAGTCACAAGGACCCGAATTTTTGGTTACCGTTTAAAAAATAGTCCAAAAGCAGACTTTTCGAGCGGGACCTGTCAAGATGGGCAGACATGCTCAAAGATTTTTAAAGATAGAAAATATTAACGGTTTCCTCGCGAAGTTATAAAAAAATAATTCTAGTTTCCTGCCATAGCTTTTCTCTCATAGCGTATTCCACAGAAACCTTGCATTATCCGGGAAAAAAAGTAACCCATAAATAATTTTCTTTATTTTACCAGTGCTGCCAGAAAGTCTAAGTCTATTTTCATTTATTTTTCGTTATTATATGTAAGTTTAGATAGATTGAATGTGACCAAAATAAATGTTAGCCAACCGTAGGTAATATTATTTTAGACGGTTCATTGTACGGTCTAATTTTGATAAAGGAATTATCCTAGCTTATTCCAAGATAGTGTAGGCAGTAGACTATTCAAGGACACCGAAATATAATTACACGGGCTACTCATTATTTCATTACCGAATTAATCATCATAGGAAGCCTCTTAAAACGAGCAATATTAATTTCTCATTTCCAATTTCCCTAAGGAGAATTAGGAACAATTTTCTCCTGCTAAATAATTCAATCTTCAAGGGTTGTATATTTGTACAGAGAATAGATATCCGAGCCGATAATTGAAAATAATGAAGATCCTTTTTTTACGCTTTGTTAGAAAATAATTTGCTAATTAAAGTGGAATATTTAACGTCACCTTTGTTTTCCGGCTAATTAGTTACGAAAAAGTTTAATTAATTATCGATTTTGCAAGATTCTAAATTATAGCCTTGAAAAGTCGAAAATTACGAAAGATTAAGCAGCGTAACTTTTCTTGCTTATAATTACATCGTATTCTCTCGAGGGAAACCGCGGCAAAGAGCAATAGCGTCATAAATTATTCGAGGGGCTGAAATCTGGGCCGGCGCCAATTAGACCAAGTATTTCGTTGCACTCCTGGTAAACCCGTCAAAAGTAGAAACTAAATCGGTGAGAACTTCCTTCTTCGTTTGGCTTGCTACGCTCCCAATTTAGGAAATAACTAGGCCGGAAAACTGTCTCGAGAATATCTAAACTTGTTCGATTTACCGGATTGCTTAAAGTTTAAACCAAAAAATCAAAAGTCAGATACCCAACTTTTGCCTCACCGAAATGGTACTTGTGTTTAATTGAAATAGGGTAAAATAATATTTAAAGCAAATCTTAACACTAGTTTTTACAAGGACAAGATAATAAAAGGAATCCGTAACACGATTTCCCTCAGAAATTCCTTCAGAATTCTGGTCCTTCTTTATTGCTGTTGTAAAAAAGCTGCCTTTTGCTTCGACACATTTATTCCAATCTGTCACGGCTCATAAAAACGTTGAGAATACTCGTTTACATAGTCGAAAATCGTACAATACGTGTTCACCTTCCGCATATTTAAAACCGAAACGTGATACGAATTTCAACTCTATTGCGATGACGAAAAAAATCGTGTCTAGAGTCACCCCGTTCAGATAAAACGTCATTTAGAAGCAGCAATAAAAACTTGTAAAATTGTCAGTCTGGATATCGTCAGAACCAAATGTTCTCGATACACCGAGACACGATTCGATTCGAATAATCGTTCCCTTGGGCAGATCCGTCATCAATATTTCAAGGGGTATCGAATGCGAGCTCCCGATTTGCTCGTTCCTTCCTTTCCCCGAATGTGCGGAGCTGATTGGTTTGGTCTTTTACTCATTTGAGTGAGAGAAACTTTGAGGCAATTCTTTTTTCCGGTAAACTTTATGAGGAAAGTTCGGCAGTTATCGTTCGTTTTTTACAAATCCGTGATTTGATAACATGTCCCAAAACATTACTACTGGCAATCGTATCGTACTTCAAACTAAAATGCTCATAGAAATATGTACTGCAGTTTACATTCGAGGAAATTCAAGGCGTACTTTATTACGGCATAAGCTGCTTATCTTTCAGAGCAAGCTGCAAGAGACAACTGAGGTCATAAGTCAATATAATGTCAGTAAACAGGGACCAGTAACTTGTCCGTATTTATGCTAATCTGCACATTCAGCGGTATAACTGCAGAACATAACTTGAACTTTACTGTTTGGATCTTTGCATAGTCTTAAAACTTACGTTGCATAGTTCGCTAAGTTGTTTTATTGGTTATTTAAGACACAAGAAACAAATTAAAATTTTCTCAAAGTTTTAGTTTTACTTTTAAACTTTAAATTTCTTAATTCATTATTTTGGGAAAAGGGCATTATTCAAACTCTTCAAGAGGACTATAATTTTTTATTTTATTTCGTAAGATATGTTATTTAAAAATGTGTTTCCTGCAAAAAAAAAGTCTGAGATAAATAATAATCTTGTTCGCCACTTTTTTACATCAGATGGTGCAAGAAATAATAATTATTCCGCATTGAAATATTTTTCTATCGCTATGTGTTATAACACTGAATATTTATAACAGAAATATAAGAAATATCGCCGACCACAGAGCGTCATGCAGTTGCAGTTCTTTTTAATAAAACTGAAATGGACTTGATTTATACGTGTTTTGTCTGGTTGAAACAAGATGGCGTTGGTAATATCTGCATGAAACTGGTTAGATCCGGTTTCCGAGCGCAATTTTTCGCTTTTTCCCACTATCTAGCAGTTTGAAGCAAGCAGTTAGAGAGAAAGAATGGTTTTTATTAAAGGCCCGTTGGCTGTACAATTTTGTGATATATTATTTTTATTTTAAACTAGTTTTCAATCTAGTTTCCACTCGTGAAGTTTTCTGGCCGCAACAGATTCAACATATAATGAAATAAGATTTAAAAATAATTATGCAACCATGATAGAGTTATCTCTTAGTTTTGAGTACACTATTTATGAACATTTATATTATATCTCTCAAAAAAAGTTTAGTTTATTTTAGTATCGTATTCGGAAAAGGGAAGTTGATACCAATTCAACTTGAGTAAAATAATTATTCTCATATTTTGTAAAAAAAAATAACGGAATAAAAACTATATATTCGACACAGACACAATACAAAAGCAACAGTTATTACAAAGCAAGAGAGAAAAATCGAGCTGACTTTTTAGTGTCTATTCTAGACTCCTACAAAAAACCAAGATTATTTTTCAGTAACGTATCGTCAACCATTTTATTTAAACAAGCCAACATATTTGTCTAGAATCACCACAAGCTCTTACTTCTTGCTTGACAAGCACTTGGTGAACTATAATAAACTAATAATTCGCTATATAAAAGAGAAACTGAAATTTATTATTTCCACACAAAGATGGCAAAAAAAATTCAATGGGCACACTCTCTTGTACTAGTTTATGTAAACAAGCACACAATATGATTCTCTAGTGTCAAAACAAGCCATCCACTTCTTCCCTGACAAGCACTCCGTATGTCCTGCTGATGGTGTATAAAATAAATAATAAATAGAAAGCTTTTTTTATTGAATTCTTATAAAAACACATACATATTCGCGAGCTGGCTGACCAAAACCGTATCCTCCGACTGCACGGCATGATTTTCTCCTTGTTTACGTCTTTTTAGTTCGCTTTTCAAGCAGTCGGGTCTTTTGATATTTTTTATTTACTTTTTTTATTTATAACTTTTTAGTTATTTTTTTTTCGAATTAGGTACATTTAAACATATTTTTGGAATCACCTCTTAAAAGGTTTGGAAGAAAAAAAAAATGGGCGCCTACAATAAGGCGCCCAAAAACCGCCATTTGCCTATTTTCCAATTTTTATGTAGCCAGTGACACTCGCAGGGTTAAGACGAATCGATTGACGTATGAACCATCAAAATCGGCCCACGCGTTTGGTCTCTAGAACGCCACATAGGAATAAACATACATACATACATACATTCATAGACTGATAAACACATTATCCTCCTTCGGAAGTCGGGTAAAAAGGAAGCTGAAACCAACTTGAGGTACATATTGTAAAGATAATGAAGCAGACTTTTTAGTATTTCCACATAAAAATGAAAATCCTGCATTTCACAACCCTATCTTGTAAAGTAAACAAGACCACATGTTTGTCTAGTGTCATAACAAGCTCCTAATCCTTCCCTGACAAGCACTTAATGAACTATATGAACTAATAATTCGCTAGATAAAAGGGAAGCTGCTCTACAGAGCAGAACTTTTCAATACCGTGTCGCTACATATTTTAGTGGAAGACGGTAACTTGTCGAACTTATCTCGGGTGGGGATAGAGATGGGCGATGCTTCATGTCTATATCGATAGCGTACTGAAGTTCCAATTTGACTTCTTTTTCATGCTCATTGAAGAACACTTGTCTTCATTACATCTAGATATTTCAAGTTGGTCATTGTAAACTTTCTTTGCTATTCGTAATAATAATTGAATGCCTATGTCGTAGATGTTTGTGTTCTTATATAAGAAAAGGTGATAAAGAAATTCTCTAATGGCATTATTTTATATTATGTGATTCAAGTAGATTCAGTCCAGAATGTTAATAAATAGCTAAAACAGAAATTCTATAAGTTAGGACCAGTAAAAAAAAAACGGAATTCAACGTCTGTCGGGTATTATTGGAGAGCACCTATAGAGTATTTTTTTATTTATATTAAAAATATTAATCAAATTCGCACAAAATATCGACAGGTAGTCCCTTCCCACAGCCGCCACCTATGTATCTCACCCGTTTAGTACGTACGGAACTTCGGTCCAAATCTTCGGAAATAAACTCTACTTATCCAGAGTGTACTTGAGAACAAAATTTATGTGACAATCTTCGGACCTTTTTCAATCTCTGCTACCAGCCTTTTTATATTGAGTCTCATCTATTCATATTGACCCTTGCTGACCCTGTAGATACGGTCAGGAGGTACCCCAAAATCAGTATTGGTTATGATGGTTATCGATAAAATCAGGGCTGTCCCTCGATGGTAGCGTGTAGGGATGTTAAGGAGTTCCGTAACCGTAACCATCGGATATCCGAAATTAAATTCTATCTGTAACCGTTACTGAATCCGATATAAAAATTTCGGATAGTTTCAGATAGGGGCGGCGTCTAAATGAGACAAGTTATGACTGGTTTATACTTTATCAGCCCAGTCGAGCCAACATCGACAAACTAGCCGCACGTGTCACTTCATGATAGTTTATTATAAAAAATATACCTATCCGTAACCGAAAATAACGGCAAATCCTTAAAAATTGCATATCAATAACCGTATCCGAAAGCGGTACAATATTATTTATATATCCGTAACCGTATCCAGATCCAAAATTTCCTATCCATAATATGCCTGGTATCGAGATATCGAATCAAATATTAGTATTGATCGCGATGCAGGTCCAAGCAAAGTTCCTCTCTAAAGTTGCTCCAGTTGTTCGAATAATTTGGACGGGCGATAAAAAGTTTGCCGTTTTTAATGTCTTGATTTTATAATTGCTTGAAAATTGGTCCTTGTGAACGCTCTCTGTTTTATTATTTGTAAATAAATCAAAGTTAGAGTAATTGTGTTTTGGAATAGGAAATATTCAAATTATTGTAATACACGCACGCGTTCTTTGTTACCGCTAAAGGATTTTTGGTAACGTTCTTTACTAAATTGACTACGAACAATTATATTATATTATATTAAGTAATTATATTATATTAAGTTTAGTCGCTATAGTCAGTTAAGAATTAAAAAACGATGCACCGATATATCGAATAAAAGGGAATAGTCGGGTGATAAAAATATTTACATATTAATTATTCAAAGAACGTTGTGAAAATAATCAACACTTTATTATTATTCAAATCAGAGACCGGCAAGTACTGCTTGCAATACGCATAATTAAGCCAATAAAATTGAATCCAAACAAAACAGGAAATAAATGTTAATTTTGCTGACATTTTAATTATTCGGGTTTTATAATGAAAACCAATAAATTTTGTTGTTTTATAGAAATTGAATTGGCGTGATTAATGTACCTAAAGTAAACGTAAACTAGAGTAGGAACAAAACATGATCGTAACATAAAATATAATATTTAAATTTGAAAATTAATATTTGGTTCTGAAGTACTTTATCAATCGTTAAACTAAAACTAAATTCAGTACATAATATTCTATACTGTGGATCCCAAATTTCAGGAAACCAAGACCACACCAAGGGTCTCGAAATAGGTGGATTAATCGCTAAAGATCTGGAAAAAGAAAAAAGAGTGAAAGCAGGTCCGCGGCCTGCAGTGGCTCAGTTTTGGTTCATAACAATAATATAACATCATGTATATATTCCTTAAATGGTAGGAATAAATGGATAGGTGTACCATGAACAAATCCACATTTAGCCAATAGGGTAAATGACAAAAAATATCTATTAGTCCGTCACTTAGATAACCCAAAAATAATGGACACATATTTTTCTTTTGCCACGAAACCAAAAAATTACGACGATACAGTGTTATGAAATGTCGTGTGACGTCACGGTGGGCTACACTTTATACTGACAAAGTGACGTCACAAGTTCCCACTCCTGAACTTTGATGGGCTTTATTTTTGTAAATTTTTATTTATTTGATAAAACTAATAATACGGCTCCTATGAGGTGGCCCACGGGAGCGAAGCCGCGGGGAACTGGCAGTTATTTGATAATCTCACTGACGGACTAAATAGAATTATCCTTTTTTTCCCAGGCAACATCCCGTGCACAAATCCAAATGCCAGGCTTCTACTGAGAAATTCCAGATTTAAAACCGTATAACACTGCTTGACCCGGGAATCAAACCCTGGACTCAGCAGAAACGCCTGTGAGCACTAGACCACCGAAGCACACCTTTTCATTAAAACAAAAATTCATTGAGCCAAGAAATTAGAAAAATACGACCAAAAATAACTTTCAGAACTCTCCTAAATACACATCGAACCTTAAACTTGACCTCCCTTTGTAACTGAAAACCTATTGGCAGATCTTGTTAACCCACCTGATAAAGATCAACACCCTATATCATCTTTAACCTTTATCTAACCTTTGCCAATTCATGAATAAGTCTATAATTTTTCTTACTTTTTCCTGGTCTGGGCCTAAAGTAACGTCGAATCGAAATAAAGTTATAGCTTTTTTCAACGACTTTGTCCGCGTGGTATATCCTTACATTTTTTCCGATGAATAGTCTATAAAAAAAATCGCATTCCAGTCATTATTTCCAGAGATTTGTTTATTAGTTTATCCTCACACAGGAACGCATTGCAATTACACCAAATGGAGCACGAACTTAAAATTTAAGAAACAATAAATTATACTTCTAATGGCCAAAACCGTTATTTCTAGAAAGGCCAGTTTAAAAATACCTTAATATCGTACAAAAAAAACTTGTAATGAAGTTTTTATATTTAAATTTTCAGTCGTGGTACATAACGAGAAAATTATATAGTAAGGTACCTATAATAATGTACAAAATGATGCCAGAATAGAATACCCGAATAGGATAAAATTTGAACATAACTGATGAAATGAAAGTGTACCAGGAAGAACTGTATACATCTGCGTACGACTTTAAAGCGTAACGGCGTGATTTTATGTTGTGAAATGGCGTAAACAATAAACAGACATGCAAATCAGCAATCCCGAGAGATTTGCAGTTGTTTGTTGCAGAGTTATGTTGTTTATCTCCGAAGTTCTGCATTAGATCGTCACTAAATTTAAATGGGACCACATGACAAGCAGCAGCTTTCAAATTAAATAGAATCTCAAAAATCAGTTCACCTAGAAAGAAATACTAAGGTAAATAAAAAAATACAGTCTAATTGAGAACCTCCTCCTTTTTAAAGTCGGTTAAAACATACATTATAAATCCTTTGAAAAGTACTTACAGATAGCGTGCGAAAAGACCATAAGCCATTGGCTAAGTACCTTCCGCCACTTTCGCAATGCACAGGAATAAGAGTATAAAAAAATAACAAAAAAACTGTCCGTTTTCAAAAAGATTCATTAAAAAGCCAGCATTTGGGTTATACCACAGTTCACCTTAGGTTTCAAGATGATACCAGTCACCATCAGTCCTCATCATCATGCCTTATCCCAACTATGTTGTTACCAGCTTAAAATTATGCAGTTGAATGAAAAGCAGTACTTATTTTACAAATGATGTCAATAAGCTACCTATCTGACTAGATGTAAGTCTGAAATAGCCAAGTCAGAGTCCTGTGGGGTTCTCGAGATGGCTATATTAACTCTGACACCAGAGGTGGCCACATCCTCACAGTAAAAAGAAGAAGACTTGATTGTAAGAAGACGGATAGAACAACAAACATACGCAAATGACAACTAGATAATCCAAGACGAAGTTGTCAGTCAGAAGATTTTATTTTAAATTATTATCATTCTCAGAACTGAAAGCCAAGAAAAGCTGCTAAAAACAATGAATACCCAATTATGATACTTTCAAGACAGCCACTGAAAGAGTTGAAATTCATAAAGTAAAGGGAAGAGAATTGTTTTCCGTCCGATGTCACACCAAAAAAGTGAATTCAGAACCGACGGTGAATACCAAATCGGAAACAATTTGCAATCACAGTTCCCTTCAGTGAATAAATTAGAAGTTGCCAGCATTAAATTAGAGGTTTTCGAATAATTGAGATTGTTACCAACAAGGTGGTTGGACGTGCCATTAAATTGTGGAAACAAAAAACAAAATGTTGTTTTTTTACGGTTGTAACTGAAAAGTTTTGGATGAAATGTGTGGTTGGGGCTCGGATAAAAATTATTCTTTCCTGAATTTTATTACACCGGAAATATTACACAATACAGTAGGCTACACGTCAGTAAAAAGTTCAGTATACACTTGCCAGATTTCATTAAACCTCCGTTCTACTATTACAATTTTGATGATAAATAAATTTCATTACCATTACATTCAGACATACCTACATGTGCCATGAGGCCTATGTCCAGCAGTGGATGTCTTTCAGTTGAAAAGATGATGATACATGTGCCTGAATAAATTGCTCCATGTAGTCAGGAATATAAGTTACATTTTTATCTAAAAAAGCGCCATCTCTATGATTTTTCTGAAAATAAGTAACAAACAGGCTGTATGATTGCAAGTTCTTGGTTTTCAGTCGGTTTGGGTTGTTTTAGTATAGAAGACATTTCTTGTACGTGATAATAGATGCCACTATTATAAATTAATAGGTAAGTTCTGAAACTTTGATTACAATTTTTTTTTGATTTGCTTTGGTGCTTGGTATATGGTATATATATGGTATCTTATATTTATCTATAGCTTATATTGAGATAAAAATAACTGAAAGAGTCAATTGAGAGCCCTTACAATATTAACTACTTGTAGAAGAATTTATTTTCGGTCACTTTTGGTAGTAGCGCCATCTAGTAATGTTTGCTAGAACTATGAAATCCGAAGGTTCGCTACTAAGGACTAAATCTGCTTCAGTAGTGGAATACTTCTGCCATCTAGCGGCAAAATTCACATTTATATCAAGGGAGGAATGTTTTCCCCTTCGAGGGTGTCGAGCCCTCCGCTGTAACCCCTTGCCTGCATATAGTTCGTGTAACTGCCGAAAGATGTTTCTGTTGTCAATTGTAAACTTCTATTTTATTTCTTAGTAGTAAATCTAAAATGCTTTTATACTTACTTAATAAAGCAGAAACTTTGTCATCTTTTCTGTTTAAAAATATATAAATAAATAATAACGTAGATATCTCATTGGTGGTTGGAAGTCCTATTGAGCATTAGGTCTTGGGTTCGGTTCTAGTTTGGGTAAAGAGATATGAGGTATTTCTATCTAGAATATCTCAATAGCAGCCCAGAATTTGGACTTGTACCCGGGTGTTGTTATGTTCTGATAGCGCCAGGAGTAGGTAAATATCTATAGAGTTAGGTAAATACCTATTTATACCCACTTATATATTTTTACCTATTTTGGGGGACCGTTTTTCAGTAATCATAAAACCTTTTCAACCACTTTTTATTCCACCAATTTTTATATTGATACTATCCTCTGACTTTAAAAGGCAATGCGATCGCAGACACGCAACTGAATTTCCTAAGTAAAAATTATTAATTCGTGGTTTGGGTCTCGTCTGTTTCATGCTCCAATATTGGACCAATTTAAGGGTTCCAAAGTCAACAAGGAACCGTTATAGTTTCGGAACCCTTTTACCGCACGTGGCCTGACACGCACTTGGCCGCTTTTTGTTTCATTTATATCTGTCACATTTGTACACTAGGACTCTGTCTGGGTCGCGGATAAATTTGAAAGAGTAACGGCCCTGGCACAAACACCTGAAGGAACACGGGTGGATTTTAGTCAGTAAAAGTCTGACACGCTTCACCCAGAGCGGGCGAAATCATTGGATGATTTCCCACCAAAAAAAAAAAGTATAGGTCTCTGTAGACAGTGACATTGAGCATCTTCTGAGGGTTCTAGTGCTTTTAAAGATAATGTATCATCGAAAAAGAACACATAGGGGCACATTAAATATTTTTCATTTTCAGTTTGTGGAATATCTTTTTAATTAGTCCAATATTGGAGGGGGAAGTAGGTGAGAGTCTTGCATTATGACTTTTTACTTAGGAAATTCAGTCGGATGTCTAGAAAAAGAAAAAGAAAGAAAGAAAAATTGTTTATTCTGCACAAACTAAACGCACAATACAAAATAAAGAGTCTGTCTGTCTGTCTGTCTGTATCTGTGTCTGTCTTTGTGGCTGTGTGCGTGTGTGTCCGTCTGTCTGTGTGTGTGTTTGTGTCTGAGTGTGAAGTGTGCGACCGCATTTCCTTTAATAAATAAGACTCGATCATTTGGACAACAAATAGATGGCCACAATATTTTAAACAAACGTCGGTACCAAACAGTTTTAAGTTACACACTTTAAGTCACAAACGACTTATTTCCGGCAGCACTTCAACTGATCTCCGCAAACGCTTACCCCGTTCAAGAAATATAGCACTTGGAAAGCAAAGAAATATATCCTCAGTATAAGCACCTAGGTATCTATTGTATGTCATGTATGCATAAGGGAATTTATGTCCAGCAGTGGACGCATCTTGGCTAAAACTATGTAAGATGATTATAGGTAGATTAGATATGTCATATTAATTTTTTTGGAAAAGGTGAACGGCAGATTTTGTACAGCATACTTTTTTTGTTGTTCGGTTATAGAATTTGTACCATTTATTGAGGTAAGTAAGCCATTTATTTTCAAGTTAGTAAAGTATTTTTACTACTTCGGATTTTTAATAATGTTATTACAAAGATTTTTATAAATAAACGTAATAAATTCGTTAACTCAACGCAGTTATGTTTTTAGAAGTTGCTGTATGTAAAATAACACAAATAGCTATCACGGTTCATGAGATACAGCCTGGTTACAGACAGACAGACGGACAGTGTAGTCTTAATAATAGGGTCTCGTTTTTACCCTTTGGGTGTAGAACCCTAAAAACCGCAACAAACAAATATATATTTACATAAAGACTATAAACCACTACAGACGCTCGACCCACCCATTTTATCTGGCGTCCGATGTGTCAACACTTGAACGGTGTCCAAGTGCTCAGGTTTGGCAACGAAACACGTGGTTTCATTTCCTGTGACCTCGTTGGGATCCTGGCAAAGCGGATGATTAGTTGGTGGGCGCTCTGAATTGTTTACGCGCGTTTTGACTTACATTTACTGAAGGGTGGCCGGTTATTGTGTTACGTCCTTTATCGGTTTTATTTAGTTTTGTGATGTTCTGCTTGGTTTAACAGGGGTTTAATGTGTAGTGTAGCTCAAGTTGTCGTGTCACTTCTCCGATCTTCGTGTTCGCTCGACGCGATTCACATTGTCATACTAATAGGTTATTAAGTTTATGAATGTTTAATATTTAATATTATTAATGTATAATTTGAATGACATTTTATTTTAAATTTACAATTGTTTAATTTAAAGTTTGATTAATTTTAATTGTTAAGTTTAATTGATAATTTAATTTAAATTTACGAATGTGTAATCATTGTATAGTCATTTTAACATTATAATACACATTTTTATACCTTTAAACGAGCAATTCTTGTATATATATATGTATCAAATCAAAACAAATGGCCTTTATTTTGATTTGATATGATAAAGAGACGATTTAAATTGCAAGTACGTTGGCATGGACGCAGCGACCGTGGCTATGTGGTCGATACATGGACGCAATGCAATTCGACCGAATTACACTTGAAATAAATACGTAGAATAAATACGTAGAAGCTTAGCAATGCAAATTATAAATCGTCGCGCCATCGGCATCGGGAAGGAGGAATATTACAGGAGCAATTAGTGATACTTTTTAGGGTTCCGCACCCAAAGGGTAAAAACGGGACCCTATTACTAAGACTTCGCGATCCGTCTGTCTGTCTGTCTGTCCGTCTGTCACCAGGCTGTATCTCATGAACCGTGATAGCTAGACAGTTAAAATTTTCACAGATGATGTATTTCTGTTGCCGCTATAACAACAAATACTCCAAACCTACAACAAACGCGATATTTTTGCCGTTTTTTGCTCGATATTAATAATGGCAACAGGTAGAAGCTTGAAATATTCACAGAATGTTTAGTTGTATATTCACTTCAAAAAATAATAATAAATAAATTAAAATAAAATAAATTAAGGTGGGCTCCCATACAACAAACGTGATTTTTTTGCAGTGTTTTGCGATAATGGTACGGAACCCTTCGTGTGCGAGTCCGACTCGCACTTGGCCGGTTTTTTAATTTACGGCACGGTAGGCACAATGGGGATGTGAACGCAAAGCTTAGCGCAGATATCGCTGGCGTCGCAATGGCTGCTGATAAATAGTTTCTGCTTTGTTTACATCACTTTTTTTTGTTATTTTTTGTGTTTAAACTTGTCTAACATCGTTATTGATAATATGTATTGTCCCTGGAAGCTTAAGGAATTGAAAGACGAACTAAAAAAATGAGGAGCACGGATAACTGGAAAGAAAACAGATCTCATTGGGAGGCAAGCTTTTATATGATAATATATTTTTCATCGGAAATAGTGTGTGATTTTGATATTTATTTTAATTGTAACGAATTAATTCTTACTTGACTCATGGTAGAAAAATTTACAAAAAATTAGAGAACATTACTTTAATGTGTTGGTATTCTTTTCGTTTTAAATTAGAAGTTTTATTTTATTTTCGGCAAAGCCCTCAAGCATCTGAAGGCCAAGCAAATGACATTCCTGCTGTAGAACTTTATAAATACATTAATAAATAGCTCCACTATATCGCCGAAGATTATCAAGCAATATAATTTCCTTTACAGGTACATAACATCTATATATATAAAAGGCAATGTCCCGACTGACATATCAACGCCCAGCCTAAACACACAAATGATAGAAGTTTGAAATTTTTAAAGGATATTGATTTTATACTGTTGGCGTCATTTAAGAAAGATTTTTGTTTTTTTTTGGAAATTAATTCCCTAAAGGGATGAAAAAGGGGATAAAGCAATAATAAACACCGGGGTTGGTACATCCTGGTACAGCACATAGCCGAATATTTCGAGAAAATTCTAATTTATTGAATGATAGGTTACAAAATGTATGGATTTGACAGCTTTCAATAGCCATAGCGACGATGCGCCACCTATCGTGAAAAAAGGGCAGTTTACATCCCCATTGAGCTGCGCTGAGATTGGTTGCTGCGCTGCGAGTCGCGATTGTTGTTCGAGTGTTCGATTTCCACACTGAAAAATATTTGTATGACCTCCAGATGCTTTAAATGAAGATGATGAAGATGCTGTGAATTTAAATGTATTTAAAGGCACCTACGATACATGAAAAATTCCTAGCGCGGATAAAAAAAAAGCAGAACACAAGAATATGAAAAAAACTTGTTTAAAAAAATACTTTTCAAAGAATATTTTTTTTTTTATTCGAACAATTTCTTTTGTCTGTCATTCGAGTATAAAAAAATAAAAAGGCCTGTACGATGCCAAAACAGACTTTGGAAAATCATGGCACATTTAGAATTTACTTTTCGAACATTTGTATAAACGAGTTTAATATAGCCAAAAAAAAACACAAATTGAATAAATTAATGGTTCTTAAGATTTAAGAACAATAACCGACTGCCAAACAAAAGCACGTTGTGTTTAAAAAAGTAAACAAAAATCCTCATCGCCTCTGATCTTTATACTTTTGACCATAATTTAATAAAATAAATAAAATCTTTGCAACAAACATGTATCTTGGATCTATGTTTAGTGCAATGTTTTCTTGAAGAAGCTTTTTGTTTTTATTCTTTTTATAAAATAATCACTACAAGACTTTGTTATAGATACATTATTTTTAAAGATTTTTGTGTGAGTCGGTACAAAGGTAAGAAAATACTTCAGCAGATATTTATCAAAAACTAGCAAATATCATGGGGACTTAGCTCAGGGAGCTCAAATGATAAGCAAATTGAACTTTAAACTAGTATTTATTACGTCAACGTGCCTTCCCTAAGGCAGCTCTGACAGAAGTCACCAGAAAAACGAAACAAAAATATCTACATATATTTTCTAGCGTATACAAAACAAAATATCAGTTGCTAATTTTAAATAGGTAAGGAAGTAGCACGTCCTTACAGTACCTACTTACATCAATGCAGTACCGCAGACTTATTACGTAAGAAACAGCAATTAGCAATCATCGTGCGATCAAACACTTTAAGTAATTAAAGTCGGAATTACCTACAGTGTAGGTATGGTAAGTCCTACACAATCGTTTGCTAATCGCTCGCTGTTTGCCAAATGCACTTATTTCTAAAAAACTGCACAAAATCTCAAAAAAATCTGTACTGAAGAGCAATTATTGCGCAAAAATCGCTATCGTTTCGCTCTAGCAAGATACGTAATAAGCCCGCCGATTCTCAAGTTCTTAAGGCGTCGACTCCCGTGAGTAGCTGATTTTAAAATGAGAATCACGTCTAAACGGCTAGTCGTAATTTATTGGAAAAAATATATGTTACATTAGACCATTTTCCTAATAATTTGATTTAAGAAAATTTTGAGTTTTATTCTTAATTAATTTGTAAAGTTATGTCTAAAATGGACAAAAACACGACAATCCGCTGGGCGTATTTTAATTAAATAGACACCATCTCAAAGACAACTTAATTATCTACATTTTGATCTGAGGGTTTTTTTTTTAAGTCATAGAATAATAAGGAAAGTACAAAAAACTACTAAATTTAGGGCCGCGTGGGTGTGAAACGGGTGCGCGTTTTATTCCCTCAAGGTCGTTGGCTTTAGTCGTCGTCTTAATGCTGAACCAATTTGGATTACATTTGATATACAAGCCTCCTGCTGGGACACAGGCCTCCTTTCACAGAGAGGAAGCCTGTGTCCCAGCAGTGGGAACATTAATAGGCTGATGATGTGATGTGATGATGTGATATACAAGTAGACCTTTATTGGGACATGAGTTACGTTTTAACCTTGGTATCACGTTCCTATGTGATAATTTTCGACCGAAGCCGCTGGCAAATGCCAGTTTAATAACAACTCACGCATAACCCACAAAGACTAACAAACTACCCACGAGACATCCAATTCTTTACAACTACAATCCCTACATCTACACCCACTATGATTAACAGCGTCATTCTTCACTCAGAGGAGCTAATGACGTCATTCTTTGTTACACTATAGCTGGCCAGTGTTGAAAACGGCAATAATTTACGGCCGTATCGCCCCAGTCCACTCGCGTTGATCCCGCTAACGTATCGGCCGCTATTCACTCTTACGAGCTCATTTACCATACTAGCCGGGTATTGTGATAAGAATTTAAAGTATAACTGTTAAGCTTTGTATGAAATACTGTAAGTTTTTGAGAAAAGACAAATATGGCAAAAATTACAATATAAGGGAGAGTAGTAAACGATATTTAAAAAAAACCGGCCAAGTGCGTGTCGGGCCACGCGCAGTAATAGAGTTCCGAAATTGCATAATAATGCGGACTAAAAAGAGGGTTTTGTTGTTGTTACATGAACATTAGAACGGTTTCAGCGGCTCACAAAGTTTAAAAACGGGCCCACACAGAATTATGTGTTTTTAGGGTTCCGTACCCAAAGGGTAAAAACGGGACCCTATTACTAAGACTTCGCGATCCGTCTGTCTGTCTGTCTGTCTGTCCGTCTGTCACTAGGCTGTATCTCAAGAACCGTGATAGCTAGACAGTTGAAATTTTCACAGATGATGTATTTCTGTTGCCGCTATAACAACAAATACTAAAAACAGTATAAAATAAATATTTAAGTGGGGCTCCCATACAACAAACGTGATTTTTTTGACGTTTTTTGCTCGATATTAATAACGGCAACAGGTAGACGCTTGAAATATTCACAGAATGTTAAGTTGTATATTCACTTCAAAAAATAATAATAATTAAATAAAAATAAAATAAATTAAGGGGGGCTCCCATACAACAAACGTGATTTTTTTGCATTGTTTTGCGATACTGGTACGGAACCCTTCGTGTGCGAGTCCGACTCGCACTTGGCCAGTTTTTTTTAAATCTATCTTCTCGCGTTTGACCACTATCTCGCCTGATGGTAAGCGATGATGTGGTCTACGGTGAAGCACGCTTGCCGAGATGTAATCTTTTCACTCTTAACTTAAACTGAACAAGGACTAACTGGTAACTGAAGAAGGAGTTATAAAATCCAACTTCGCAACCGAAGTTAGAAAAATATTATCTATTTGAGTACCCCCTGCCAGTGAAATGGTAGCTCTTGGCTATGTGAAAAAATTCACAACAGTAGTAAATATAACAAAATTAAAAGGAAAATTATCACAGCTAAGTAGGCTTTACAAGTTTTCGAGTAATAATCGACCAATTTTTATAATGTACTTGGCAGAGTAAAATTTTTGTACGAATGCCATTGAAAAATGGGTGCTAATTAAACAGGCTTCTTTTTAATATCATTATTCGCCCCCAAAAATGTATGTTGCCTTCTAAATTACTAAGTCAGCCACAATTAACGAGCATCTAAATAATACTATGTTAGCCACTAGTTATCTTCTATGTAAACCACTCTAAATACAACTCAGCATGATGGTTATTTTTTAGCATCAAAATTTTTAACATGCATTCTAACAGTAAATTTCTAAAATACTATTAAATGACATCAAAAAATATATTTATTTAGCTTCTAATTTTTTAACTCAGTACGTTTAAAATGTAACTTACGTGTAAAATTTTTAACATGCATTCTAACAGTAAATTTCTAAAATACTATTAAATGACATCAAAAAATATATTTATTTAGCTTCTAATTTTTTAACTCAGTACGTTTAAAATGTAACTCATCCCATATTAATTGATCGTAAAAAAATTGCAAAAACATTTCATCAAATAGTATATTGGCCACTAATATTACCAGAAGCTATTGAGGAGAGACAAAATAAAAGACTATATTTTTTGGTTTTAATATAGAATAGGTGCAAGTTGGATTAGTATTTATGCGACAGAGTCGACGGAGCCCCGCTGCGCGGGGCTCCTATTTCTGTATGCAGGGTTTAAAGTAACCTAACACGAAGGAGATGACGGGAGCTGAGTTCGCTCGCTTTGCTCGCTCACTTCAGCTCCCGTCATCTCCTTCGAACCTAACCTGTCCGTGTCGGGGTGCCCTAAGCTCCCGAGCTCGCTACGCTCGCTCTTGGACTTATTCATTGACCGTCATTTATTATTTTAAATATAATCAACTCGTCGAATCGAGATGTGATCAACTCAACTCGTCGTCACATGAATCGAATGGCGCTCTCTGATTGGTGCAAATGGCCGGTCGCTGTCGTCTCGCGTACTCGCGCCAAATCATGCAGTGGCTATTTTCACGATAAAAGAATATGATGTATTGTTTTACATGCTAAGTTATAATAAATTATGCTTTCTTTCTTTCTTCGATAGAAGCTTGAATTATATTTTTTTGAGGATATTGCGTTGAAGCTGTAAAACGTAAAATGGTGACAAGATATAAAATCCGTGGCCGAGTTAGTAAATTACGTGGCAATGTATAAATAAGAAGGACAAGTCACAATAATTGATGATCTTTACTTGACGCTTTCTGTAGAATATTTAGTTGGCGTTGCAAAAAAGACGAATTAGTTTATTAGAGGCTATGTCATTTTCCCGTTGCTTAGTTATAAAATTAGAAGTTTAATCACGTGTCCAATAAATAATTTTGTGGCTAGACTTATTATTTCCCTTGAAAAATTACTTAACGTTAATAATTAATCAGTATTTAAATAACGTTGTTAGCTGTGTAAAACAGATAGTAAATTCCCGCGGGTGTGAAACGAGTTCGCGTTTTGTTCCCTCAACGTCGTTGGCGACTATCGTCGTCTTAAGCTGGGGATCCCGGCTGTCATTCGACAGATAGATCATTATATTTATAAGATCATTGACCATCGTTAGGGGTATTCAAAAGCCAGGAAATCTGATATCAGTATTGCCATGAAAAGGTCAGACAGGCTCTCAACTGCATATGGTGAGACTGAAATTTGACCCTAACATATCTTTTCACCCTAGATATTAGTACGCTTGGAAATCAGTTGTATTTCTTTGTAAAATGTTTTTAATTTATATCTTTTTAGTTGTGGTATATAATGGACCAGCTCTTTATGCTAGGTGCCTATAATACCCAAAGTGATGCCAGAATAGATTAACCAAATAACATGAAATTTAAATAAAACCGGTGGTATGAGAGTATACTAGGGTGAACTGTTCACACCTGCGTACCCCTTTAGAGCGTACCAGTGTGATGTTATGTTATGAAATGGTGTTAACAATAAACAGACATGCGAGTGCAGCTATCCCGAGTGATTTTCTGTCATTTATTGAGGAGCTCTTATGTATATCTCCGAAGTTCTTCGTCAGATCTTGATGAAATTTAAATGACAAGCACCAGCTTTCAAATAAAAAAATATCAAAATCGGCTCTCTTAGTAAAAAGTTCTGAGGTCGGTCAAAAAAAACTGCTCCAGTATTAAATAATCTTACAATTCTGTTCATACTACAAGTTATGTAAAACAAGCATAAAGTTTAAAGACGTGCCGTGCCATGTATAGCGAGGGTGACATCTAAACATGCTCTTTGAGGAACGACGGTCATGCCTTATGTCTTATGCATAATCAGTGATCTATTCAACCCCAAAGCTTTACATAAATATACATACACATGGTTCTATGTACAAGGATGATGGAAGGATTATGTGGAGTTTTGAATGAAATTTTATCTTGTCTTTCATGGCCTTTGGATAGTGTAGGCTAAATACAAAAAACCGGCCAAGTGCGAGTCGGACTCGTACATGAAGGGTTCCGTACCATTAGTGCAAAACACTGCAAAAAAATCACGTTTGTTGTATGGGAGCCCCCCTTAATTTATTTTATTTTAATTTAATAATTATTATTTTTTGAAGTGAATATACAACTAAACATTCTGTGAATATTTCAAGCGTCCTACCTGTTGCCGTTATTAATATCGAGCAAAAAACGGCAAAAATATCACGTTTGTTGTATGGGAGCCCCCCTTAAATATTTATTTTATACTGTTTTTAGTATTTGTTGTTATAGCGGCAACAGAAATACATCATCTATGAAAATTTCAACTGTCTAGCTATCACGGTTCATGAGATACAGCCTGGTGACAGACGGACAGACAGACAGACAGACAGGCAGACAGACAGACAGACAGACGGATCGCGAAGTCTTAGTAATAGGGTCCCGTTTTTACCCTTTGGGTACGGAACCCTAAGAAATGTAGATATGTTTTTGGTACGTTATCATCATCATCAATTCAGCCGAAAGACGTCCAATGCTGGACATAGGCAATTTATTACAAAGTGTAATTGATTGCCAGGTAAAGTGGTTCACAGTTTTACACAAATAATAATGTTCGTAATACTAATTGTCGACAACTGTTCATATAAAGTGGACAGTTGCAAGATGTTACCTATTGTGCGGTGGCACAAATCTATTGACATGCCGTCAGATATTATACTAACCAAGTAGCAATATTTGGGTCTTAAACTAGTAAGAGATGTTATTAATTGTTATCAACAACAACGTTTATTATTGTATAGTATCCGTTATCTCTTGCTTAGGGAATGCTGTAAAGATAGTATGTAGTTTGCTTTTAGCATTTTTTAGGGTTCCGTACCCAAAGGGTAAAAACGGGACCCTATTACTAAGACTTCGCGATCCGTCTGTCTGTCTGTCTGTCCGTCTGTCACCAGGCTGTATCTCATGAACCGTGATAGCTAGACCGTTGTAATTTTCACAGATGATGTATTTCTGTTGCCGCTATAATAACAAATACTAAAAACAGTATAAAATAAATATTTAAGGGGGGCTCCCATACAACAAACGTGATATTTTTGTCGTTTTTTGCTCGATATTAATAACCGCAACAGGTAGACGCTTGAAATATTCACAGAATGTTTAGTTGTATATTTACTTAAAAAAATAATTATTATTAAATTAAAATAAAATAAATTAAGGGGGGCTCCCATACAACAAACGTGATTTTTTTTGCAGTGTTTTGCGATAATGGTACGGAACCCTTCGTGTGCGAGTCCGACTCGCACTTGGCCGGTTTTTATATATAGCACATACATAAACACATTGATAGACTCATGACAGCACGAGTTAAAACCTAAACCTTAACCTAAAACCACCACCCCACAATCAAACCACCTTACTCTAAACCTTAGTGGTTTTTGGTAGCTATTTAATATGAATAATCCTGTATTCTTTTGTATAATTATAAATATATTGATAAATAAAGGAAAAAAAGACCCGGCCAAGTGCGAGTCGGACTCGCGCACTAATGGTTCCGTACCTACCATTATCGCATAAAACGGCAAAAAAATCAAGTTTGTTGTATGGGAGCCCAACTTAATTATTTATTTTATTCTGTTTTTAGTATTTTTTCTTATAGCGTCAACAGAAGTACATAACCTGTGAAAATTTTAACTGTCTAGCTATCACGGTTCATGAGATACAGCTTGGTGACAGACGGACATACAGACAGACAGAAAGACGGACAGTCAGAGAGACAGACGGATCGCGGAGTCTTAGTAAAAACGGAACCCTATTACTAAGACCAAAACTTAAACTTTGGGTACGGAACCCTAAAAAGTAGTAGTGCCGGAAAGACGAGAAAGAAGATGCGGTATATCTAATCATGGGGCTCAACACTCACAACACTCACACTGCGTCTGTGAGAGATGGGTCGATGATTCTGGCCTGGCCAGCACTTTAACGGGGCAAATACAATTGTCCAGGGATTGTAGACAAATGAATTCTATCAACGATTACAATTCTTGTCCAAAAGTACTACTGAAATGTCGTGAGCTCAATCCGTTTTGGACTTTTAAATATAGTGATCGATGATAGAATTTCGTTTTAGACGCTCTAAGCAAGCCTCTAAGGCTTTGCAGGCTCTTTTTGAGACCGCTTCAACAGCCATGTAGTCTTTAACACGAAAAGGGGCATAAAGCAAAAATAAAGTGGAATCAGATACAGCATTATCAACTTTTACATAACTAGACCGCAGATCCTACCAAGAAAAGCAGAAATAACATAAACCAAACCACTTCATGACTGCAATTTTAATTTTAATACGAGAAAACCTCAAATTAAGTGTTTATTAACAATAAGTTGGCCATAAAACAGAATTAGTGCTGTATACGTTGGCTTTAACTATAGTTGCAGCACAATGAATAATAGGAAGAGAAGGCTTACTCTAAAGGTGTGTATAGACGGCGCTTATAATAAAATAGCTATAAGTCTGAGAGATACTTGTCCAACGCACGGGGTACCAGGCCGCAGATCCAGTCTCTCCGTGAGGCCATGGTGGAGCGTTTGAACTTGTCCTTGCAGGCAGTCTCCGAATGGGGCGATGCCAATATGGTCAGGTTTAATGCTACTAAAACCCAGGCGTGCGTTTTTTCCGCAAAAAAGAGCCAATTTCACCAGGCTCCAACTTTCCGAGATGTAACCGTGCCAATAACGGACCATCTTGAGCTTCTTGGCGTTACTTTGACATCGACTCTCAATTTTGGCCTATATATTGAGGCAAAGGCTCAGCTGGCTGCCAAAAGTTAGGGATCCTTGCAAAGGTGAGATAGTACTTCACACCGGAACAGCTGCTCAACTTGTATCAAGCGCAAGTTCGATCATGCATGGAGTATTGTTCTCATCTCTGGGACGCATCCGCCTAATACCAGTTGATGCACTGGAGTCGATCGAAAGGCGGGCCAAGAGGCACATTGGCGATGAAGCACTGGTCAAGACAAAGCTTCAGAGCCTTGAACATCGTCGCCAAATTGCCAGCTTGTCGGTTTTTTATCGGTTACACTTCGGCGAGTGTGCGATGGAATTGCATTATCTAATTCCACCTAGTCCGTTTCATCATCGGACTACCAGACGTACGGCGATGCCCCATCGGTATATGGTTGACATCCCACCCATAGGCACAAAACGTTTTGGGAACACGTTTATTGTGCGTACAGCTAAGGAGTGGAATTCCCTGCCGGAGTCTGTGTTTCCCGCCAGCTACAATCTAGGGGTCTTTAAGTCAAGAGTGAATAGGTAATTTCTAGGCAAGCGTGATTCACCGTCGTCCACATCATCACTTACCATATGGTGAGATAGTGGTCAAGTGCGTGCATACAGTGTATAAAATAAAAAAATGTCCAGGTTTCCTCACGATGTTTTTCTTCACCGTTGTCATTGATGTCCAAGATAAACTTAGGAAGTACATATAATTTTAAAAAGTCACATTTGTACTTGCCCGGATTTAAACCCACGACCTCAAGCACGAAGGTCGAGGTCTATGCCACTGGCCCACCATTACATTATGACTACACACTTCGAACATGACGCTCGATGTTTAGTTACAACCTGATTTTAAAAACGAACGAGCGTTTTGGTGTTACATTTTATCGAGCAAATGCACGAGAGTGGGTGACGTGGAGTGAAGTCAATAATAATCGCTATGTAAGAGTGCTTCACCGTAGACCGTATTATAATCGCTTAACATCAGGCGAGATAGTGGTCAAACGCGAGCCTATAGATTATAAAAGAAAAAAAAGGTGCAAAGAAATGTTACAGGTAAATGCTCACTCGCCGAGCCTTAGATAAAGTACCTACAGATTAAGCCTTAAAATGAGCTTGATTGATAGAGCGAGATGGCTAATTGGCAGCTCCATATAAATAATAAGGACAAAAGATTATTTTTTGTCCTTGTCACCATGGCCGGTTTCTGTTGTTTGTCAAACTCTAATATAATGGCAGGTTTGACAAACAAACTCGGTTTTGTTTGATTTTCTGTGATTTCGTGGTAATAAGAGTTAATTGAGACAAGGCATTTGGGTTATTTATAGATAATAAGTGTCAGTGCGATGGTGGGTTGTAGTGTTCTTGTTCTTGTTGTAACACCAGAACTAACTATTGCTGTCTCATGTGCGGCCACGCCAGGGCTTAATCTATAGGTACTTTATCTAAGCGCCGAGCATTACGTCGAAAACAGCTTCTAACATCCGCAAGAACGTTTCATTACATGGAAATGCTTTATGAAACTGAGCATTTGTCTGTATTGTACTATACATTACATTGTAATGCTTGCGAAAATCTAGTGTTTATTCACCTTTGGCTTTCTCTAAGGGATCGTATCCGGAACATTCAAAGACGAAATTTGTCGACATAGCTTACAGAATAAGTAAGCTGAAGGGACAATGGGCCGCCCATATTAGCTGTAGAACCGATAGCAGTTGAGGTAGACGTGTTCTTGAATGGACACCATAAATGGGTAAACGTAAGGTGCACGCCCTCAGGCTAGGTGGAGTCGATCTTGGCAGGGTTGCTTGTAGCTGTTGGATGGGAGCTGCTGAAAATCGAGACAATATGGCGTGCCATTGGATAAGCACATGTCCAGCACTAGACTGCTATAAAGGCGGATGAAATTTACTACATAAAATGCTTCACTATCTTTTCCCAGCGGTTTTGCGGGCGTGAAGGTCGACAATTATGCCATGGGAAGGATTTTTTATTATTATTGATAGGCTCGCGTTCTACTGAAACAAACATAAGCCAGTTATCGAGACCAGGGTCAGGATTAGGAACTTAGATAGGCACTTTTTATCCTACTTTCTACCTACTCTACTGTTATTAAAAAAGTAGGAATATGGAAGTTCTCTTTCCTACTTTTTAGGGTTCCGTACCTGAAAGGTCCAAACGGAGTGCTACTGCTGTTTTTTTTTTAATTTTTAAGGGGCCTCCAATACAATTAAAGGGGGAAGGGGGAGAAGTGGGGTAAAGTTGATCTAGTGGGGTATCGTTGTTCTGAGATCGTTGAGAAGATACATAATGTGACTTTTGTTTTAAAAAAAATTTGGTAAATAAAAGAATGAGAAGCCTCCAAATTCAGCTTTTTTTTTTTATTTTGTTCCGAAGAATTTTCTAACTTTCCATTGACCTATGAACTTCAAATTTGATGATAATGTACCAATATAATGACAAATCAGATTTTTTATTAGATATTCACTCATTTTTCCTATTACAACTTAATTTTGCGGTCTGGTACGGAACCCTAAATGTACGAAGTCCAAACGCACTTTACCGGTTTTGATTATTTTGGGTCTGTTTGTTTGGATGTATGTTAATCAATCACGGCTAAAATGGTTCGATCGCTAGGCTAAATTAAACGAAATAGAACGGGCAACAGATTTAGATGTTGGAACAAGAGTAGATCAAGACTTGATTTAGGATATAAGAATGAATAGCATACGGTATATCTTTATTGTACACCACAAAAGTGAGAAAGGTATTTCTGTCCCAGTATTAAATTCCCGTGGGAGTACTGTCGACTTTCCGTAGTGGTCTTACTGTTATCTCTTTATAAGTTATGGCTGGATTGAGATCGTAAAATATAGAATTAACTAAGAGGTTGTTAAACTTAAGTGTGTATTGTATTCATTATTAATTTGGAATAATGAGTGTTATAAAGTATCCTACTTTACTAACAGTTTGCTCTAGAAATAAATTTGTAAAGCTTTACTATACTATTAAACTGGGCAGCGGAACATTTCTCAATTCTCCATAGCCCAGTTGGTAATTGGACGATGGAAACATGTAATTTTCCCCATAGACCAATTGGACAGATTTCAATTGGTTCATGGAGCACCGACGTGTTTTCTTAACAATGAGAGAAATAAAAGTTTTAAGCTGAATTTTAATCTTAATTTTACCCGGCTGCAAGGAAAGGGTTATGTTTTTCTTGAGTATCTTTAATGTATGTATGTTTCTATGTATGTATGTAATATTCTTTATTACCTCGTATCTTTCAAATCACAAAATGTCTTAAAAATGTTAAGCCATCGTTAGATAGGTATTGGCCGCCCAAGTGTTCTTAGATAAGTGCCGTTAAAAAAAAAAGAAATATGGCGGATTTTGGGCGACATATTGTAGCGATTGCAATTTTTTTTTTCTTCGAAACCCATCGAGTAGGGTATCAAAATGAAGGGTTTTTAGAAGTGATTACAAAAATATATACCACTCATATGTTTAAAGTCGTTTGAAAAAAATGGATAGCTAAAAAGATGTAAACAAGAAGAAAATCATGCTGTGCATTCGGAGGATACATCTGGTTTTGGTCAGCCAGCTCGCGAATATGTATCCTCCGACTGCACAGTATGATTTTATTCTTGTTTATATCTTTTTAGTTCGCTTTATAAGCAGTCGGGTTTTTTTAGTACCTACTAGTTTGGCAGGTAGTAGGACAAACAGCTCGCAGAATAGCTGACCGATGGGGTTGCAGGATTCTGGAGTGACAACCGCCGGATAGTGCTGCGTTTGTAGGCCTTTTTGCTATGTTGAACTGTTGAAGGTAGCGGGAACCTATGGATGTGAGAAACAACCCTGGTCGGGTGACTTCGACGATCTACGGCCGGCGCAGGTGACGACGCGATGGCTGGAGGTAAAGGGAGAAGCGGGCGCGCGGGACTCGGAGGCTAGAGCCTTGTCACTACCGAGCTCCGACGAAGACACGCGCGTTTTACCTATTTTATTGTTCCTTATATCATAGTACCTAAATTATAATTACTTTATACAGTCCACTGTGCTTTAATTTAATGTGTCCTAGGTAGGTTCCTAACAACCCGGTTGTTAGTAACCTATCTAGGACACAGTGGTGTAGCCACCTACGCCTAAGGCATATAGATAGGTCATCACCATCATCAGACTAATAAAGTTCCCAGTGCTGGGACAAATGACTCCTCTCTAACTGAGATAGGTAGATTGAATACACTTTACACCAAAATTGTCACATACCTCGTTTTAAAGGAGGGATTGACCTTGATTCTTCAAGGCCAAAGGGTTTTTCAAAGTATATGTTGGACATACAATGAACGATGACAGAAACGATTATGCAGTAAACATGTACAATAATATGTAAATACATTGAAAAATAACGTAAAAGCAAAAATAAAATGTTTGGCAGTTGATTAGGTATTAATTTTCCTTGAACTTTGCAATATGCCTGTGAAACAAATAGGTTTAATTTATTCAGTATCCTATCTAAACTAATTGATGCTGGATGGTGATCCATTAATTTTAAATAATTGAATCGAGGCCAACGCTTTAGCGGCAGTGAAGGGTTAACAAACTTTCTAATTTAGCTCCTGAAGTCAGTTTTTAGTTTTATGTAATTTGGAGTTAAAATAATTATTTAACGAAGTTTAGGGTTCAATTAACTTCCGATACGATTTTCCAAGTGATTTGTTTTAGTAAAGAATACTTTTGCAAATGAGTAGGGAAAGAATATGCGTTACCAACAAATGATTGCTAAATTTGCAAGGAGCAAGATTTCTGTTCGGAATGAATCCAACCATAATTCCATAACATAATTTTATAAATGCGAAAATAGCTGTCTGTTGTTTGTGCTGGCTGAACCATTTTTGATGTTAGTATTTAGGCATAGAGATCGGATAGACCTTGGGAAGAGACTACTATTCTCCTCTTTTTAAATCCAGAATATGATTTTATGGAATAATTTTAGAATTTCACGCAGGCGGAGCTGCTGGCAGAAGCAAGTATTTTATTATTTATTGGTATTTTTAACTATTTAGGAAATGTCTTATGTGCTTTTGACATTTATCCCATTTACCGTGCCTATATTTAGACAGGAAACGTCAAAACCGATTCGATTTACAACAAACTCTTTCGCGTAACTTCGTTTCCTGCCATCACTGTCCAAACTCTCTCGAGAGGAGACCAGCCCGAAATGACACCATCTCGACTCGGCGTTCGCAAATTGAAACGGAAGGTGTCCAATAAATTCCACATTCCCCTACAAGGAATTTGGCCGACAAGTCCCTTTCGTTGTGTATGTGAATATTTTATCAAAGTTATTTTAGTATTCCGTGTGGGTTGACTATACGATTTGTTATAGTTCAGTAAAAGGTTTGATTAAAACTATCACTCGTGTTTGACATAGGAAATTAGTTGATAAATGTTTTTTTTTTTTAGTAATTTATTAATACTGTTTTGTCAAAAGCAACAACAATATTGAGGGGTTAAAAGTAGGAAAAGGTTGCTTGCGAAGGTGAGAACTGCTTAAGCTGTATCAAGCGCAAGTTCTATTATGGATGGAGTACTGTTCTCATCTCTGGGACGGATCCACCAAATACCAGCTTGATGCACTGTAGTCGATCGAAAAACGGGCCAAGAGGCTCATCGGCAATGGGGCACCGGTCGAATCAAAGCTCCAGAGCCTTGAACAACTCGGCAACAACAACATTGTCGCCGAGTTGCCAGCTTATCGGTTTTTTATTGGTGCATTTAGGGGAGTGTGCGATGGAATTGCATAAATAATTAATTCCGCTAAGCCCATTTCATCATCGGACTACAAGACGTACGGCGATGTTCCATCGGTACATAGTGGACAACTTACGCATACCACTAAACGTTTTGGCAATATTTTCATTATGCGTACAGCTAAGAGTAAGGAGTGGAATTCCCTGCTGGACACTGTATTTCCCGGTAGCTACAATCTAGGGGCCTTTAAGTCAAGAGTGAATAGGTTACTTCTAGGTAAACGTGCTTCACCTTCGATCACACGATCGCTTACCATCAGGTGAGATAGTGGTCAAGCGCGAGCCTATCTATATTTAGACAAGTACTCATGATTAAATCAACTTTTACTACAGCTTTGAAATCAAATTCAGTTGTTCAGAGGCTCTAGATAAGTAAAATTCTATAAAAGAAACCGTCGCGTAGCGGTTGAAAGTACTTAACTTATGGTTACCACTCCCTGTTTTATTTTAAGTTCTTTAAGTCCATCCAAAGGTTGTCTGGTAGATATCGCTTTCAGTGATAAGACCGCCTTTGTACCCATAGTACTAAGTTGTAAAATATACGCGTATTTTTTTTTGTTAATATATGTGTAATTTAAATAAAGTGTATTATATTCTGTTCTATTCTTAAGAAATGTATGGGATTGTCAAGCGCTACCGAAACGTAAGCATTCCTTTTAATTTTGGCATTTCAACCATTGCCATCGAATAACACTTTTTGTCTAGTAGAGTAGTCTTAGCATAATATTTCATCATCAACACTTTCGCATAACTGTACGAGTAGTAGAAGTAGTAGAAGTTCAGGCGATAAGGTCAATACTCTGTGCACCGCACAAATGTTGAAATATTTACTTGTCATCTACTTACCTATTTGTATAATTGTAACTTTTAATGGAGAGTTTTTCCTGTGTAAAATGCAAATTCCAATAAGTACAAGATAAATTAAATAAAAATTTAAAAGGCCTTTAAATCTATGCTTTTTAAACCACACTGTTGGTTGTCGATCAAAACACGTAATTATAACACGATACCTTGCGAAAATAACCCGATTCAAAGAATAAAATGCGCATCGACAAAGTAATCTTCCCAAAAAAAAATAAACCGAATCAAATTCGGTCCATCCGTTTAGAAGCTATGATGCTACAGACAGATATACAAATACATTGATACCTACACACGTCGAACTAAAAGCACCACTCCTTTTCCGTCGGGGATTAAAAATAGGCCTCAATGATTTGTGTCGTGTTAGTCTCCAAACGCTGTCACGCCGAAACAAATAGCTTAATTAATTAAATAACCCATTCATTTAAAATATAATATAATATCACACCTGTATTCCCCAAAGGGTTCGGTTTTTATCCAAATAAAAATCAAAATACTTTATTTCAACTAAATCATTAAAAGATACTTTTCAATTGTCAAACAAAAGAAAATCTAGTAGCACATTCGCAAGCGTCGGCCTCTATGAAGAAGAACGTACAAGAAACTCCATGGGCTAGTTTGAATTATAAGGAAATTGTTACATCATCTTGTTGAAAAAATACTTAAATGTGAGAACGATGAAAAAATACGTGCACGTAAAAGCGTCTAGAGTTATACAAACAACTCAAAATTAGATGTAATTAGAAACAAGCCGAGGCAGCTAAGTTATGACCAATCCCAACTTGTGGCGCCCGTTCTCGAACATGACGCATGGATTGGCACCACTCAGCTCAACCATTATGAAGAGACCCGAATGATCCAAAACATGTGCCACCATCAAAGACACTTAAGAGAGAGTATGACACACTCAACTGTCAAGAGGGCGACCCTATTCCCAATAACCAGGCACAACTCCAATTGGAAAAACCTAATAATCCTTTGTCCGAGAATCGAACCTAGTGTTCAGCAGTATCTAGCGCTTGCAACCACTAGACCAACGAGGCAGTATAATTTAATACAAACAAGTGAAATAAACACCAAAACCAGTTCAAACTGGTTAGCGATTGATAGGTTTGTGTTTACTAAACCCGTGTTGTTGGTTGAAAGAGAAAATCATTTAGTCGAGTAATTATGTTGATTTCATTTGATTTTGGCTAGCATATCGATTAACGTACTGTTTTACAAAACTGATAAATTACAGAAACAGTACTTCTTCTTCGTATCGCTAGCACGACAGTCGTTCGAATTTGTTTGGCCCAAAAGTTCTACTTCTTTGGCATCGTCGGTGGCAGCGCATATAATAATATCACCCTTACCGCATAGTTTAGGTAAACGGTACTAATTTTATAAAAAAAAAAAAACAAATAGTGAAGTTATTTGAAATAATCCTAATATGAATATGGAAATTAGTTGTTGTGGGTCCTTGAAAGATTGAAAGTGTTTACTCAAACCAAACAAATATCAAAATTATTGGGATTATATCGCACGCTACAGTATTTTCGGTTAGTTTTAAAGAATCGTTTTTTCACTGAATCGTTTTTTTTTTAAAACATAGTTTGAATATTACTCATGTTGTTATCTGTGTGTCAAAGCCAGAACAATTGCAGTTATTATAAAATAGACTATACTATCAATCATCATCAACTATGTTGGCGTCAGCTTACAGTCCTACCAGAGCGGCATCACCTGAATACATATGAATATATGTAAAAACACTTTTTACATGGAGCGACTGCCTATCTGACCTCCACAACCCAGTAAATAACAGTAACTGGGTAGCACGATACCCCTTGGCAAGATTGGTGTCAGATCTCAAGCTTCTGACTACCCGTAACGACTGTCAAAGATCTTCAAATGACAGCCGGGACCAACGGCTAAAATATTAAACCCATCAAAAACATAAATATGAAAAAGGGAACCAAGTTGTTGACTACAAAAGAATTGAGTTCTAAATGGGTGCCAAGATCTGTATCCTGGAATTTATAAAAAAGAACATTAAATATTCTAAAATAATTTATAAACACAATTTCTTGTTTTTCTGCTACAACAATATTTGCTATTTTAAAATATAACTTCTTAAATTTGAAAAGTTGAATTATTTACATAGAGCAGATAACTTAAGATAAATTGTAGCTCAAGATTTGACTTGGCTAGATTTCACATACAAGTTATCTTATATTTGGCTAATAAACGTATCTTCTGTCTGTATCTTGACCGACAAAATAGGCATATCAATGTAACTAGCCATTTCCTAACTATATTGGGGTCGGCTTCCAGTCTAACCAGATTCAGCTGAGTACCAGTGTTTTACATGGAGCGACTGCCTGTCTGACCTCTACAACCCAGTAATTGGGTAACACGGTACCCCTTGGCAAGACTGGTGTCATATCTCAAGCTTCTGACTACCCGTAACGACTGTCAAAGATCTATAAATGACAGCCGGGACCAACGGCTTAACGTGCTTTCCGAGGCACGGAGGAAACTCGGTATGTTGAAATGGTCACTCATCCACGGACCGACCTCGTCAAGCGTTGCTTAACCTTGAAGATCGACCTGTGCGGCTGATATTATTTAGCCACGAGCCGGAGGAGCTCAAAATATACAAAAAATCAAAATACCCGACTGCTTAAAAAGCGAACTAAAAAGACGTAAACAAGAAGAAAATCATGCTGTGCAGTCGGAGGACACATATTCGCGAGCTGGCTGACCAAAACCAGATGTATCCTCCGACTGCACAGCATGATTTTCTTCTTGTTTACGTCTTTTTAGTTCGCTTTTTAAGCAGTCGGGTATTTTGATTTTTTTAATTATATTTTTTATTTATAACTTTTTAGTTAACATTTTTTTCGAATTAGGTACATTTAAATATATAAGTGTTATATATTTTTGAAATTACCTCTTAAAACCCTTTATTTTGATACCCCACACGATGGGTTTGGAAGAAAAAATAAAATTGGCCCCTCACAATATGGCGCCCAAAACCCGCCATTTTTCTATTTTCCAATTTTAATGTAGCCTATGACACTCGCAAGGTTAACACGAATCGATTGACGTATGAATCATCAAAATCGGTCAACGCGTTTGGTCTCTGGAACGCCACATAGGAACAAACATACATACATACATACATAGACTGATAAACACATTACCCTCCTTCGGCAGTCGGGTAAAAATAGGCATAATATATTAACTTTAAAACTTTCGCGCGTAAACTCACGCGCTAAAGCATATCGTGCGATTATTTTCGCGTCAAATTCCCGGGATATATTGTTTTTCAAAATAGGCAAATGCTAAGCAAATAGGGAATTGTTTCCTGTGAACATATACATTACTTCATATTTGAAACTTTGCCTTGACTCGTTCTAGAATTGAGGGTGGTATTCCACTCGTTATATATTCACGTGAAGACCTATATTTATGAAATTTTGGTTTATACTTCATCTTAGGTATTTTAATACATAAACCAAACTTCATGTTTTTATGTTAAATAGATTTTGAGTTATTGAGATGACAAAAGTGGCTCCAAATGGGTCGTGTAATATTTCACACCGCTGCCGCGTCGCCAGTTCCTTTTTGCTTCAACTTGGCTTGACACGCTGCCGCGTATCTAGATTTTTTTATTTTAGGTAGGTTCAAGCTTAACCACTGTCTTACCTGATGGTAAGCGATGACGCCAGACGAACAGACGATAGATTGAGACTTGGGCTTCACTGTAGACTCTCTAAAGGTGCCTAATCGACCACTGGCGCACTGGTGATGAAGCTTCCGTACAAAAACGCAACCATGTCAGTCCAACTCCAGGATCAGACCTCGGAACCCTCATAGAATGTTACTCTACTAAGTTTTCTTAGTAACGGCTTAAGCTCATGCACCTATGAAATGTCATCATCACCAATCTCATCATCTCAACCTATGAAATGAACGATATAAGAAACATACTAGCGTTTAGGGGTCATGGTCCGACTATAATAACCAACTAGTTGGACTACGGGTCTTCGGTAGGGCCAGTTGTCCAACTAAAATAATGATTGGACAACTGCCCCTACCGAAGACCCGTAGTCCAACTGACTTATTTTATTAATTTATATTAATATATAAATAACTAAAATTGAAGTGGCGCTCGAAAAGACATGGGGCCTTTGCCCAGCAGTGGGACATAAAACATAAAAATATGAATGTTATTGAATTATAATTTTATCAATATAAAAATCAAAATAAATGAGTTGGATCACGGGTCTTTGGTAGGGGCAGTTGTCCAATAATTATTTTTGTTGGACAACTGCCCCTACCGAAGACCCGTAATCCAACTAGTTGGACATTATAGTTGGACTATGACCCCTAAACGCTTTTTTTAAGTTTGTGTTTATAAAATAAATGTACTCGTATAATACTTATGCCTTGCACCTGTATCGATTTTACCTTGTATTTTAATATAGCACTAAGATATATTAAAACACTGTTTTCATTTCTACTTTAAAACCTTTTTGAACATATTTCTAGATAGTGATCAAGTACGTGAGAGTGCTATCGTAATATTTCTTTATTATCAGTCCCTGTACACAGTAGTGGTGTGGCTACTTTATAAGCTCTTAGTGAAATATTGTCTTTAGATAAGTGAACGGTAAGATAGATAGGTTAGTGTTATTGAGGTTTTGTTTAAGTTTGTTCTACGCCTTTCTTTGTTTAAATGTAATGTTCAATTTAGTTACGTCTCGTTCAAGCACGGTAACAGTATGGCAATATATTTATTTCTTGCACTTTGGCTAATATATTTTCGTAGGAACAATTGACCATGTTTTTTTTTATTGTTAAAAATGTTAAGATCAGGATCGAATACAATACAGAACTCCTTTATCTTTTTAACGTTTTCCGAAATTAAGTATACCAATTTTATTAATGTAATGTAACAATTAATGTACCTAACTAAAACGAAACATGAATACTTTCATACATTAGCTTTGGCAGAAAAGCGGTATTGTTAACCAGTGATTTAAAATTAATTGAGAGCTCAAATCAAATCAAATCATTTATTTCTTTGCAAACATGGGTAATTGATACATAGATGTTCTTTATTACATAATGATTGCATGCTCATCAACATAATAAAGAAATGTTTGATAGATGATTTAATAGGACTACAAGAAAGAGGCTAAGCAGTGGTTGGAAGAAGCCTCCTAATGAGGATGATAATCAGACTTACTATTAATGGGTTATGCTCTTCTGAAAAATGTGCCATACCTTGACACGAGTTGTATACCTTATGAAACGAGATTACTAAAAGAAGATAGATGTTCTACAAATCCTTTCTTTTAGCTATACCGTCACTGATACTCGTACGTATTTCACCAAAAGGTTAGCCATGGCAAAGGTTGCAGACTACTGTGCCAGCACAAAGAGATTTCATGAAACACTTTTCATTGGCAAATTTTGTGCGCATGTAAGAATGCAGAATGAGATTTGATGTTTTCTGTTTGGTAAAAATGTTGTTGGTGTAATAGTCAAATAATTTGTTTGTTAATTTGTTTGTTTGTTTTTTTTTTTGTATGATAAATGACGATTTAGTTATTCGCTTTATAACATAACACAAAATACTTCTACTTATTCGGCGATAGGTCATTCAGAGGTTTACTTATAACATGCATATTTTCACCGTTTTCTATAAGTCAGTTAGTAAGTAGCGATGAGCCAGTTGCCATCAATTAACCACAAATACAAAATCAGACAGCCACTCCTGCTACCATCATTTTGTCAGGCTTATATAGTAGTCACACTCACAGTGGATCTTTGTGTCTGAACTTGGTTCTACCAACCATTGTGCAAGAAACAGTTTGTCATCGAATATATTGCATAGAGTAACGAGATAGGACGTTGCGATAAACGTTAGCGAGTGAAAAAGACAGTCATACAATGATATCTTCACCTTCAACATTGAAACAAAAATGTTAGCTAAAAAGTTATTAATAAAAAGATTTTCTCCTTGTTTAAGTCTTTTTAGTACGCTTTTCAAGCAGTCGGGTCTTTTGACTTTTTTAATTAACTTTTTTATTAATGACTTTTTAGTTAATTTTTTTACGAATTAGATACATTTAAACATATAAGCGTTATATATTTTTAAAATCAACACATCACAATCCACACAATGGGTTAGGAAGAAAAAAAAAAAATATTTTCCAATTTTAATGTAGCCAGTGACACTCGCAAGGTTATGAATCATCAAAATCGGCCAACGCGTTTGGTAGAAACCAAACACACACATTTGGTAGAACAAATATACATACATAGACTGATAAACACATTACCCTCCTTCGGCAGTTGGGTAAAAATAGCTACTGCGCAGGGTCTTGCAGCCAATTCAGAGACAAAAGATCCGTTGTGAGTATTATAATACTGATAATGACAAAAAAATATTATTTAGTCCGTCAGTTAGATTACCTAAAACATTGGATTAGTATTTTTCTTTTGCCACGTAAACTAAAATGACGACGATACAGTACGTTGAAATATCGTGTAAAGTCATGCCTTGCTACACTTTATACTGACAAGTGACGTCACAAGTCTCCAATCCTGAACTTTGATGCGCTTTATCTTTGTTATTTTTTTTGATAAAGCAAAAATTACGTGTCCTTAAGATTATCAAATAATATTTTATTTGATAATCTTACTGACGGACTAAATAGATTTAACATGTATTGACCAAGGAAATCTGCCTAGCATTTTCTTGACTATGTTGGGGTTAAGGGCAATGGAGAGGGCTATGCTCGGAGTTTCCTTGCGTGATCGAATCAGAAATGTAGAGATCCGCAAG
Organism: Anorthoa munda; assembly: GCA_945859665.1. Classification (NCBI taxonomy): domain Eukaryota; kingdom Metazoa; phylum Arthropoda; class Insecta; order Lepidoptera; family Noctuidae; genus Anorthoa; species Anorthoa munda. The sequence goes on along the minus strand of OX243902.1, from coordinate 28,448,373 downwards.
AGAACCAGGGTTACCGACATAGCCCGAAGAATTGCCAAACTTAAGTGGCGGTGGGCAGGGCACATTGCTCGCAAAACGGATGGCCGATGGGGCAGAAAGTTTCTGGTGTGACGACCGCGAACTGGAAGACGTTGCGTTGGAAGGCCTCCCACCAGATGGACCGATGACCTGGTGAAGGTTGCGGTGATCAGCTGGTTACGAGACGCACGGGACCGGTCAATGTGGCGACGCTTGGGGGAGGCCTATGTCCAGCAGTGGACGTCTTTCGCCTGATATGATGATGATGATTGGGGTAGGCTTTCAGTCTAACCACATTCAGCATACTATTCGAAGACATGTGACATCCACCAACTCACTGAGCGCGCGTGGTGGATTAAGGCCCATCCGCTCTCATAGAGAGGAGGCCTGTGTCCCAGCAGTGGCAACATTAAAAGGCTGATGATGTAGATGAAATTCAGCTGAATACCAGTAATTTAAATGGAGCTACTGTCTATCTGGCCTTGAACATCCAGTAATCCAGTAAATCCTTTGGCAAGACTTGTTGTCAGATTTCTTCGCTACTGTCCCCGTAACGACTGACAAAGATTTACAAATGACAGTCGGCACCAACAGCTTAAATTTCTTTCCGAGGCCGAGAGAAATCTCGCTGTATAAAGATGGTCACCCATCAACGGACTGACCTCAGCAAGAGTTGCTCAACCTTGAAGATCGACTCGTGTGGCTGTTATAATTTAGACATCAGCTTCTCTATTTTACGAGCTTTGTAGTAACTTGCAATGTATGTATGTAAATTGCAACTGAATTTTAAAGCGGTTATTCTCAACCGACTAAGATGAAATTTTGCATTCACATTTGGTTTGAATGAAAATGCACGGTAAGTTAAAAACCTTGTTTAAAAAAAAGATATTTTTAATTGGTTAAAATATTTACTATACAAGCCGAGCCAGTGCAAGAGATGTATTTAACTAATTTCTACATAGTTTAGCAAAGTTCAATCCTAAAGTTAAATAATGGAGTATATTCTATCATACATAGACGCCATTGTTCCTCGTTTCTCGTTAGTTCATAGTTAAAAGCACTCTATTGTATCATCGGGCTCCAAATATTTAAATTTTAACCAAGCTATTGTCAAATGTGACCTTTAGAATTTCAGAAGGTGAGGTAAATTAAATATGAGGCGTTGGCAACTACGATTAGGGATGGGAAAACCAATGCCTTTTACATCTCATAGAGGTATATTGATTTAATAAAATTGTCGGTATCAACTAAAATCTTCTTAATATTCATTGCCTACCTGTTTTGTAAATGTCTGATGGATCTTGTTTGAAAATATTTTACTACAGCCAAAAGTTTTTTCAAAAATAGAAGAAGAATAATAATAATAATAAATTGCATTTCTAAAAACTAAAAAACAAGCTTTAATGGTAAATTGAACTAAAAAGTCGCTAATCCTGAAGATCCTGGTAAGGATAATGGGACAAACTATTTAAATTATTGCATTGTCATTGGTCCTTGATAAGTGTGCAATGTTTCAAATCAATCCGACGTTTTGAAGGGGGTGAAAATCACTTTCAAAAATTCCATTACATTGATACTTAGATACATACATACCAAGCTAATAAAAGCGTGTTAAAAAGAGTACTCTTCTCAGCAAACCCGCAAGGGACTGCAACGGATGACTCAATAACTAACATGCTGTTCCTACTATCTACGTCTATATTCAGCGATAAGCCACCAACATATCTAATTATTCGAATGCGAACCATTTCAATAACCGAAAATAATTAAACAATTATAGGTACTATACCGAGATCGACATAAGCCTATTAACATCACTAGGGATCTTGCAAACAATTGAACGTTTTGTGGGACAATACGACGACGTTTATTGTCTTCTGTAGAGCTCTAAGTTTTGTTGAAACATTGTTTCTGGTTTCAAAAAGATGTCAGGAAATGTAATCAAAGTTGACTTCTTGACTTCGATATAAATCACTATTCTTTTTCATAATTTTCTTCCGAAACTCTTGCGGAAAAGTTTGAGAAAGAATGGCTCTATGAGTAGAAGAAAACAACGAAATGATGTACGGACTTTGTGAAACGTGATAATTATCTAGCTAGAAAGACGGTGATTCTTGAGACAACTATAGAGAAGTATAATAGAAGAATCTATGCTGCAAGAGGACAATAAAATGATGAATGAAAGGAACACAGAAACAATTTACAGCAACATGCTAAGATATTTTTATGAATTAAGCTATTACGTCACGAGCAATGTAAACGTTGTAAACTTGAACTTTTACTAGACATTAATAAGCAAATTATTTTATTTGAACAGAGAAGAGCTTTTGGCTTAATAATAACAGCCGCACTGGTCGATAATCAAGGTTAAGCAACGATTGACGAGGACGGTCCGTGGCTGGGTGACCGTTTCAACATACCGAGTTTCCTCCATGCCTTGGCAAGCACGTTAAGCCATTGGTCCCGGCTGTCATTTAAAGATCTTAAGACAGTCGTTACGGGAAATCAGAAGTTTGAGATCTGACACCAGTCTTGCCAAGGGGTAGTTAGGTTAGGTTAGGTTAAAACGGGGAACCCCCCACAGCGCATACGTCCTCGTTCGTGTTCCCTGGAAACGTCCCAGTTCTGACCACCGTAACGGAGTGGCAGACTGGGTACGGCTAAAGTGCGCTGTGCATCGTAGCTATTTTATTTTGTTCTATTGCGGTCAGTTACGATTCTTGCGGAGATAATGTCGAAACCTGCGCGGGACGCCCTCGGGCATTTTGTGAAAAAAGGCCCTTCTCAGGGCCAACCCAAAGGCCCTTCTCAGGGCCAAACCAAAGGCCCTTCTCAGGGCCAACCCAAAGGCCCTTCTCAGGGCCAAACCAAAGGCCCTTCTCAGGGCCTCCGCGACGCTTCAGCGTCAGAAGGGCGGACCTTCTACGGAGAAGGGGCGGACGAATTGTCGGACTCCGACAACGAGTCCATTGTGTCGGTGGCGAGCTCAATGGAGGTTGAGGAAGGCTGTCGTTCGCAGTCACGGAAGCGGGCCTTCCTCAAGGAGGGCTCCGATGGCTCCTCGGCCTCAGGTTCGGCGAAGGAGCCTAAAAGGAAGGTCAAGGCCAAGAAACCGACGACAGCGGCGGACACCCATGACGTGGGTCTCGCAGACGCCCAACGCCAGTTGGACCTGGCTCGGAGGACGCAGCTCCAGCAGGAGCTGGAGGAGCGGGTTGCTGCCAAGGAGCAAAAGGCGCAACTCGCCCGGGCCAAGTCTGGGTACGGCACGTCCCGCGTACTATACGCAGACCACTCACTGGCCGAGCTGGAGCGGATGGCTGAGGAGGACGGGGAGGAGATTGTGTTGGTCGCCACCAAGTCCTCCCACCTAAAGGGGACTTTCCAAAAGTCCCTAAAGTGCAGGGCCGCGAGCATGCGCGGTATCGTGAAGGAGCTGGTGCAGCGAAAGGTCTCCGACGAAACGCGGCAACTGCAGGTGAGGGTCGATCGCCTGCAGACGGAGGTCAGCCAGCTGCACCAGAAGCTAGCTGATGCCACGGCACGGCCAACTCAAGGCGAGCTGAGACCTGCGGCAGAAGGCCCCGCCTCCTCCTTCGACCTTGAGGACGCCATTCGCAAGGTCATGTTGGAGGAGAGGGACTTCGTCCGAGCCTGCCTAGCAGGCATTGAGGACAGGCTCCTGCCGGAGAGGAGCTACCGGCTGCCGCTTGCCGCGGACAGGAGGAAGGGCGAGCCGGGGCCGACCTCGCAGAGGGAGGAGGACCCCCTCCTGCCTGCCGCCACCCCTGCCAACCCTGCCGGTTGGACGAAGGTGGTCGGCAAGGGGAAGGGCAAGGGGAAGGGCAAGGGCAAAGGGGCATCAGCGGCCGTCCCTAACGTCCCCGCCACCGCCACCCCTCCCAGCCAGTCGCAGTCAACTGGCAATGGGAAGGGGAAGGGCAAGGGCAAGGGTGCGACAGCGGTCGTCCCTGCCGTCCCCGCCGCCGCCACCCCTCCCAGCCAGTCGCAGACGGCCGGCAAAGGGAGGGGGAAGGGGAAAGGGCCACCCCCCAAGGCCGCCAGCGCTGCTCCCACAGCCAAAACCGCCGGCACCAGGAGGAACCTCGTTCCTCCTAAGACCGCAGCCGTCGTGGTGACGCTCACCGCGGAGGCTGCGGCGCGTGGAGAGACGTACGCGTCCGTATTGTTGCGGGCGCGTGCCAATGCCGATCCCACCCAACTGGGGATCGGCAAGGTCTCTTGCCGGCGGACCCAAGCCGGGGCTCGAATATTCGAGTTCTCGGGGGCAGAGGGCAGCGCCAGCGCGGACCTCTTCGCAACAAAGTTGCAAGAGGTCATCGCGGACGCAGCCAAAGTGGCCAGGCCCGTGAAGACGGTGGCCATCGAGGTGTCCGACCTCGATGACACCGTCACCAAGGAGGAGGTGGTGGCGGCGGTCGCAGCATTGGGGGGCTGTGGCGTCGCAGCGGTGCGAAGCCGGGACATCAGGCCCGGCCGCGGCGGCATGGGCACCATTCGCATGGAGTGCCCAGTCGCCGCTGCCAAAACGTCGGCTTCAGCTCGGGTGCGGTCCGGGCACTAGCAGCACAGCCCTTGCGTTGCTACAGGTGCTGCGGAGTTGGCCACACCCGGGCCCTCTGTCCGTCCACGGTGGACCGGACAGAGAGCTGTTACCGCTGCGGCAAGGAGGGCCACAAATCCGCCGAGTGCCAGGCCGCCGCGCCGCACTGCGCTGTGTGTGCCGCCAGTGGCCGCCCCGCAGGCCACATTATGAAGGGGAGGATGTGCAATCCTCCCCCTAAGAAGGGAAAAGCGCAGGCGCCGAGCAAGCCTGCCGCTACCGCCGCCGTCCCTGAAGTTGGGGTATCGGCTGCTGCTGGCCTGGCTGAGGTTGGGGTTTCGGCCACCACTGGCCTGGCTGTGGAGGAGGGGGGTGCGATGTCCGATGGATAGAGCCGAACATCGCATCCTCCAGGCGAACACCAACCACTGCAGGGCGGCCCAGGATCTGCTGATGCAGATCATGGCCGAGTGGTTGGTGGACGTGGCGGTGGTCGCCGAGCCTTACTCGGTCCCCAGTACCTGGCTGGGCGACCGGGACGGCTTGGTGGCGTTGGTAGCGCGGCCCTCCACGGACTCCCCTCCCCTCTCGCTTTTAGAGAGGGGACCGGGATACGTGGCCGCCGCGTGGGGGGGAGATATGGCCCTGGTGGGGGTCTATTTCTCCCCAAACCGCCCTCTAAGGGATTTCGAGGATTTTCTCGAAATCCTTACGGCAGTCGTCGGGAGGGCGGCACCACGTCAGGTCGCCGTGATGGGCGACCTCAACGCCAAGTCGGAGGCTTGGGGAAACCCGGCTGCCTCCTGCAACGTCCGGGGACGCGCCGCCGAATTTTGGGCGGCCTCGTGCGGCGTGTCCCTCCTCAACAGAGGGGCGGTCCACACGTGTGTGCGGCAACGGGGAGGGTCGGTGATAGACGTCTCTTTTGCCACCCCTGCCCTAGCCGCCCACGTCGTGAACTGGCGGGTGGAGACGGTGGAGACATTGTCGGACCACCGATATGTGCGGTTCGACATCTCCACCGGCCCTCGGGGAGGAGCGGCCAGTTCAGGCCAATCTCCCTTCCCGCGGTGGGCTCTCACCCGCCTGGACCGGGAGGCAGCCAAGGAGGCGGCCTTTCTCCAGGACTGGCTCTCGCCCCCTGTCAAGCCTGTCCTGGACGTGGACGCCGCAGCGGTCCAACTCAGAGGGTCCCTGACCAAGGTGTGCAACGCCAGCATGCCTCGGTCACGCCGTCCGCCTCCCCGTCGCGCCGTGTACTGGTGGTCGGAGGAACTGGCGGGGCTGCGGGCCACGTGCGTGGAGGCCAGGAGGGCCTACACGCGGAGTCGGCGGCGCACTACCCGATCTCAGGCCGGGGAGGACCGCCTCTACGCCTCTTACCTAGAGGCAAAGACGGTCCTCAAGTCGGCGATGTGCGCCGCCAAGGACTCGGCGAGGGCCGAGATGCTGGAGGGCCTCGACAGGGATCCGTTTGGGAGGCCATATAAGGCGGCGCGAAACCAACTGCGCCCCTATGGTCCCCCAATAACGGAGACCCTGGAGCCGGCGTTGCTGGATGGGGTGGTCCGGTCCCTGTTTCCGCGCAGGGCCGACTTCACCCCACCAACGATGAACCCCCCACAGGGGGTGGTGGCTTCGCCGGAGGAGGAGGTCCCTCCGGTATCGGCGGAGGAACTTCGCGCGGGGGTTCTGTGCCTCCGCGCGAAGAAGACGGCCCCTGGACCGGATGGCGTCCCCGCACGGGTGGTGGCCATCGCAGCGTCCCTCATGGAGGAAAGGTTTCGGGACCTCTTCAGCGCGTGCCTGACGGCTGGGAGGTTCCCGAAGCTCTGGAAGGAGGGGCAGTTGTGCCTCCTCCGGAAAGAGGGACGCCCGGTGGATTCCCCCTCGGCATACCGGCCCATCGTTCTGCTCGATGAGGTCGGTAAATTGTTCGAGGGGATTATCGCCACCCGGCTAAATAGCCTGTTGCGGGAGGTAGGGCCAGACCTGTCGGACGCCCAGTTCGGTTTCCGACGGGGGCGTTCGACGGTCGACGCGTTGGCCCTACTCAGGGGCCAAGTGCAGGAGGCGGTGGAGTCGGGGGGCGGAGTGTTGGCGGTGTCGTTTGACATAGCCAACGCCTTCAACTCCGTCCCCCACTCGACCATATTGGAGGCACTCCGGTACCACGGAGTGCCCCAATATCTGCGGGCGATCCTGGCCAGCTACCTGGAGGACCGAGAGGTCCTCCTTGTGGACAAGACGGCCAGGATCAGGCGCTATGGCGCGGAGTCCGGTGTTCCACAGGGGTCGGTGCTAGGGCCCCCCTTGTGGAACATCGGATTCGACTGGCTCCTGCGGGGAGCCCTCCTCCCGGGCACGAGTGTCATCTGTTACGCGGATGACACTCTCCTCGTTGCCCGGGGGGGGAACTTTGGGGAGGCGGCCTGTTTGGCCTCGGCTGGCGGATCCTTGGTCGCAGGGAGGATCCGCCGCCTAGGATTGAGGGTGGCGCTGAACAAGACCGAGGCCGTGTTCTTTCACGGGCCTCGGCAGCGCCGCCCTCCAGACGCCCACATCGTCGTGGAGGGCGTCCGGATAGAGGTCGGGGCCCAGATGAAGTATCTGGGCCTCGTGCTAGACAGCAGGTGGCGCTTCGGCCCGCACTTCAGCGGGCTGTCGACGCGCCTGCTGAAAGCCGCGGACGCCCTCTCATGGCTCCTCCCAAACCTGGGAGGGCCCAAAGACCGATGCCGGCGCCTCTATGCCGGCATCTTGAAGAGCATGGCGCTCTATGGAGCACCCATCTGGGCGGACTCCCTCCACAGGAGGGAGAATGCGACCGCCATCCGCAGGCCACAAAGGGCCATTGCACAGCGGGTGGCGAGGGCCTACCGCTCAGTGGGTTTCTCGGCGGCGTGCGCTCTGGCTGGCACCCCTCCCTGGGAGTTGGAGGCATGGGTGCTCGCCAGAGTGTACGAGTGGACGGCGCGGCGGAAGGCGCTCGGGGAGCGCCCCGCCGGTGAGGAGCGGGAGGCCGTGCGGCGGGAGGCGAGGGACGCAATCGTCCATCATTGGACGGAGGACCTCGCCACCGCCACCTTTGGCCGCCGGACGTTGGACGCGCTCGGTCCAGTCTTGCTGGACTGGCTCGAGCGGCCCCACGGTTTCCTCTCATTCCGTTTGGTGCAGGTGTTGTCCGGACATGGTTGTTTCGGAACGCACCTGCACCGGATCCGGAGGGAGGAAACCCCGGCGTGCCACGACTGCGGCGCGTTAGAGGACACGGCGCAGCACACCCTCGAGGTGTGCCCAGCCTGGGCTGAGCTGCGCCGTGCCCTAACAAGTGAGATCGGGCAGGACCTCTCGCTCCCCGGCGTGGTCAACTCCATGCTGGGGAGTGAGGAGGCCTGGGCGGCGGTTGCCTCCTTTTGCGAGGTCGTGATGTCGCAAAAGGAGGCGGCGGAGCGTGCGCGGGAGGACGATCCTCTCGCGCCGCCGCTCCGCAGGCGGAGAAGGGGAGGGAGAAGGAGGTTGTATAATCGTCTCCTCCCTCCTCCTGGTGGTGATTAGCGGACGAATGGTGCGGGGGCACCTTCGTCCGCATTGCACCAATCACCACCCTCGTTGGGCGGGAGCGGCCGGGCACTCGCGGTCGTTCCCGGGCCCCTCCACTAAGGGAGGGGCGTGAAGGCCCCGCTGTAAAGCGGGCGGTCGTCGGCGGAGGACTGGAAGTAAAGGCTGTGCCGGTTTCCCAGTCCTCCTCCACTCAGACGATGCGGGAGTGCCGCTGGGTTATTTTAGTGGGTATACCGGGTCAGTCAGCCCGGGGAGTCCCACATAGCCCCCCATCCCCCGATGGGCGGGTATGCGTAATGCATTTTTTCCCAGCGAAACAAAAAAAAAAAAAAAAAAAAAAAAGGTTAGGTTAAAACGGGCTCGCGGTGGTATCCTTCTGCGAAACAGTCGTCTCGCAGAAGGAGGCTGCGGAGAGGGAGAGGGAGAGGGAGATTTCATCCAATCACCCAATCCGCAGCAGACGTGCCGGGCGTCGGCGGAGGGCGGACAGCGCCCTCTTCCGGCCCCCCTAAATGGGTCCAGGGGCGACGGACTCGGGGACATCCGTTGCCCTCCACACATCTGGACCCGAGGTGGTGGCGCGTAGTGTTCCACGCGCGCCCCTCTTAGACGTTGCGGGGGAGTCAAACACCTCACTCCCCCCAAACCCGAGATCGAGGCCCGGAAGCGGGCCGGCACTAGCCGGGGGTTGCGGAAGTATCGTTGTTCCCGCGACCCCCGGCGTAGGTGTGAGATGGAACACCGGGGTGGTTTTTAGTCAGTAGGAGTCTGACAGACCCCTCCGCCCCCCCCAGGGTTCATCTTCAGGGTGAAGGACATCCAATGAGGATTTTCCACCCCGGAAACAAAAAAAAAAAAAAAAAAAAAAAGGTTAAAACGGGCTGGTTTCCGCAACTCCACGACTAAGCGCGTATTTTGCGTACGGGTGGGACTTAACCTTCCACTAGCTACCTCACTCGATCCATCCCAACTCCTCGAGGAAGGCCAGCAGCGCCTTCGTGTTGCTGACTACCTCCTGTACGGTACCTGGTTCACCGAGGTATTTGGCCCTGTAACCGGCGATTACTGGGCAGCTTAGAAGCAGGTGCGCTGCTGTCTCGTCTTCCTCCATGCATGCTTTGCACAGTGGACTGTCCGTGATCCCTAAGACAAATAGGTGCTTATTAAAAGTCCCGTGGCCAGTCGTTACAGCTGTAACTGCTCGCAACTGCTGTTTCGTCAGGCGTAGGGCCTTCTGCGTGAAACGTCTATCCAAAGCGGGAAGTGCTTCTTTGGACTGCCTGCACTCATTGTGGTCAATCCACAATCTGTGGTGTTGCTCCTTGGTTCGTTTCCTTACCAGACTGAGGAGGTAGCCAAATGGTATTGGCACGATTGGTTCCGGACCCACCACAGCCATACTGGAGCCTCTACGGGCTAGCTCATCCGCTGCATCGTTGCCTCGGGAATCACTATGCCCTTTGATCCATTGAATGGTTAGTTTATTGTTTGACCCAACCTGATTTAGACGTTGGTGACACTCGTATATCAGTCCAGAGCAGACCGTGTGGCTGCCCAACGCCATGCTGTCAGAGAGAATGCGTATTGGGAAATCTTTTACCTTCCTGTCTAGAATGGCCGATGCAGCCAGAGTGATGCCCACACACTCTGCCTGGAACACCGTGTTGTGTGCCCCAAGTGGCGCGGCTATGTGTATGTTGAGGTCCTCTGAGAACACCCCCGCACCTGAGCCAGTACCTGTCTTGGAACCATCGGTGAAGATCCTCAACTCGTCTGGGCGTAACCCCTCACAGTGGTGGTCCTCATGGAGTTGGATCTTGTATTTCTTGTCAAAAACAAATTGCTTAGGTATCCGGTCCATAATTGCTGTTGTTAGAGGGAACTCTTTATTAAGGTCCTCGAGCAAAGCCGTGTGTTGTGACTTTCTCCTACCCCAGAGATTTAGTGCCTTAAGCTGCCCTGCCGCCGTCGTAGCCTCCTGCTGAATGAAAAGCTGGAGCGGTGGCAGTTCCAGCATGGCCTCGAGCGCAGCGGTCGGGGTAGTTCTCATGCAGCCTGTCGTCGCCATGCAGGCCAGTCTTTGCGTGCGTTGCAGTTTGTTCACGGCTGTACTTACCTTTGTGCGGGGCCACCAAACCACGGCTCCATAAGAGATCATGGGTCGAATCACCACGCAGTACAGCCAGAGAATGATTTTGGGGGACAGGCCCCATTTTTTGCCTATCATTTTCGGTAAAAGGTAATGCACGCCTTATTAAGTTTGTTGTCCAAGTGACTGCTCCAGTTCAGCTTGTTGTCGAGAGTGACCCCAAGATACTTTACTTCATTGGACAGCTGGAGTTCTGTGTCGAACAGCTTCGGTAGACGGAAAGGGCCCAGTGCTCTTTTCTGAGTAAACATGACCAGTACAGTTTTAGATGGGTTAACTGAAAGATCATACTCCCTGCACCATCGTTCCACTATGCGTAGCGCTTGCTGAGTAAGGTTAAAGATGGTACCAGTCACCTTCCCGGGTACTAGAATTGCGAGGTCGTCTGCATACCCTATTGTGTAATAACGGTGTTCGTTAAGTCTGGTGATAAGGTCGTTGATTACCATATTCCACAGGAGAGGGGAGAGCACCCCTCCCTGAGGGCAGCCCCTGGCTAAAAAGGCCAGTTCCTGTTCGCCCTCCAGCCGAACCGCACGTTTGCTTAGCATATTAGTTATCCAGTCAATTAGTACCTGTTCAGCTCCGTGTCTGGAGAGGGCAGCACCTATGCTGGAGAAGTTGGTTTTGTCGAAGGCCCCTTCGATGTCTATGAAAGTGCCCAGGCATGTACCCTTTTGATGGATTGCTTCCTCTATCTGGCCTACCACCAGATGGAGAGCAGATTCCGTTGACTTACCCGAGCTGTAGGCATGTTGGTTACCGTGGAGAGGTAATGATTTAAGAACGCCATCTCGTAACTCCCTGTCGCACAGCCTCTCCATCGATTTGAGTAGAAACGAGGTCAGGCTTAGGGGTCTGAAGGATTTGGCGTTAGTATAGTCCCCTTTGCCTGGCTTGGGGATGAATATCGCCTTCACTTCCCTCCATCCTTTCGGAACGTATCTAAACGTGAAATAAATAAATAAACGCCAGGCACGCCCTCATTATTGGCACCAGTCTCTCTACAACAGACGTACCTCCCCACTGCAGCAGCGCAGGGAACACCCCATCTGGACCGGGCGCCTTGAAAGGATGAAAGCTTAGGATGGCCCACTGTAGTTTCTCCGTCGTGATCATTCTGTATGCGTAGAGCCAATCATCATCTGTTGGTACCTGAGTAGTATCTACCTAGTCAGTTACCTGGGCAATAACGCTGCCTGGGAAGTGAGTATCTATCAGGACGCGTCTAGCCTCTTCAGGTGATGTGGTGAGTGAGTTGTCAGGTTTACGGAGTGTGGCAGGCTCAGGTGTTTGCGCCTGAGCCATTATTTTCCTTACCCTGTTTGCCTCTTGGCAAGATTCGATGTTACCACAGAATTTGCGCCATCCTGCGGTACGCCTGAATCTGATGCATTTTTTATAGCTGGATTTGGCCTCGTAGTAAACGTCCCAGTCCTCATCCTTGCTTGTATTCATGGCCCTGTTTAGGGCCTTCCTTACCTTCCCGCGTTTACAATTTAACTCCGCTCCCCACCATGGTTGTTTGCCCGGTGTATCGCGTGGGGTAGTCAGAGGGCAAGCGGTGTGGTAGCTGCTTATCAGACACTCGGTAAGTTGATTGACCTGCATGTCTAACCTCGTTTCGTTCCCTATAGTCCGCGCCTCACATAAGGGCGGCAGTTTCGACTCTAGGGTGCGTGTGTATACCGCTCTGTCCGTGTTGCGCGGATTACGCCAGGGGGGCGTAGGTGCTACCCAGAGCTGAATGTCAAAGCGGATCCATCTGTGGTCTGAGCAAGAGGCCTCGTTGGAGACCTGCCATCCAGTAGTGATCTCCGCTGCGCCTTCCGTCGCCAAAGTTAGATCAATAATTGTGCGACTGCGTCTAGTTACGAACGTTGGTTCTGCACCTGTATTTAGTAGAGACAAGTTAGTAGTAAACAAGTAGTCCACTAATGCCTTACCTCTTTCATTAGGCGCTTCCATTCCCCACAGGGGGTGATGTGCGTTCGCGTCGGTCCCAATGATGACCTCTTCCCCGCTGGTCTCGCAGAAGGTTACGAGGCGGACAAGGTCATGTGGGGGTGGTGCCTCCGCCTCAGGCATGTAGACCGAGGCGAAGACAATCGGCATATCAATGCCATCGCGCTGCATATACAGCCTAGCTGCAGAGGTATCTCTGCAACAGAAATCATTTAGAAGCTGTGCTTTGAGGTTACCTGTAACAAAGATACACGCTCTAGGGTGATCCTGATTAGAAGTAACAAGGAGCTTACCCCCAAGGTTGGATAGTCCTCTGATTTGGCCACCCCTAATCCACGGCTCCTAGATTAAGGCGATGGCAGTCTGTTGAACCTCCAGCCACTTGCGTAGTTGAGCCGTCGCTGTCTGGCTGTGGTGGAGGTTTGCCTGCACAACTTTACAGGCGGACGAAGGGGTCGCCATCATGGATGGGTCCCTCCTCCTCCTCCTCCAGTTGCAGTCCCGCGAAAGCATCTCCCACGATGAGGTCCTCCTCCAACGGGCCAGAGGCTGGCGACAGTGTAATGTCGTCCAGCCCCCCGCTCGCCAGAGGGACCCCAGACGTGTCCTCCTCAGTGGTGCCCTCTTCTGCAGTTGCTGCAGAGTCGGCCACAGAAGCTTCCGGGTTGCTAGGCAGGGGGATGCTCTCCCCTGTGCTGCTGTTCTTGACGAGCTGCTTCGTGATCGGGTCCCAACCACGAGGGACGCACGCAAACTTCCCGTTCGCTCCCTGGAACTTGATGTACACCGAGCCCAGGCCGAAAGACAGCCTGCGCTCGGCGCCCATCAAGACCGGTATGTGGTCCTCAGGGACACCCAGCACCACGAACCAGCACGTCTTCTGCCTGTCTGAGTGGATCACCACCCATTTTTTAATGTCCACCCATGGGTTCTGATACCACAGCGTTCTCGCTGCGATATTCAGGTCTTGGTACACTGCGCTATCGTCCGGTATGACTATACCACAGCGTACCATTTTGGTTAACTCCGATTGGCCCTTCACGACTAGCGAGGTGCTATCCGGGAGGGGCAAACCGGGGACCGTCCTCTTCAGCCAAGCCAGGGTGAAGTCGTCGCAACACCACAGCTTGAGTGCACCGCTGCCAAATTGAGGTTTAGCGGTGAAGGACGGTATCTGCCGCTCTGGAGTCTCCATCGTGGGAGAGAGGGCTTCTTCGATGATCCGTTTTTGGATCAGCTGGGTCACCAAAGCCGACAACTCCTTGCTGATGGCACCCGTGCGCTCGCATGTCACCGCGACACACAGGTGGGCACTGGCAGCCTGGGCAAAACTCATCCCACCAACTCTCCCGGACCGATCAAGCCGCTGCCGCTTGTGCTCTCCACGAGGTGACAAAGTCTCGTTGAGAGCTCGCTTGGCACCGACCTGACCGTCCCGAGCGGTCTGCTGCGATGAGGTCGCCGTTTGTGCTGGTCCGCCAGTCCCTGCAGCTCGGCTTGTGTCCGGCGCAGGTTGTGCTTCCTTCCCTTTCGAGAAGCTGATTGAAGCTTTCGCTTTGCCTCTCCTTTGCTCCTGCCGTCGCTGCTTCCGGTTCATGGGCTTATTGCCCTGAGCTGGTTCAGTCGTACTCGCCGGTTCCTTGGCGGGGGCAGAGGTTTGCGTATTTCTACGCTTACCCTTGCCCTTGCCCTTTCCCTTGCGGGTTTGCACTCGCCAGGTCAAGGCAGCCTCGCCAACGGGTACGCTAGCAGCCTCCATTGTACAGGAGGCAGCGACTTCGGAGGATGTGGTTAGAGGAGCCACGAAGTTACCGCTGGAGGCCGCGGCCTTGGCCGCGGGTCCAGGTACACGCGAGGTGCTAGGAGCACCCCGCTTATTTTTATTACCCGTACTGGGACCTGCAGCTTTCGCTGCAGGTTGCCCAAGGGACTTTTTGACACTCCTGACTGCGGTTTTCACCGCAGCCGGAGGGGCGGCAGCAGTTTTCACTGCAGCCTTAGGGGCACCCGCGCTGGATTCTGCGGAGTCAACCGCAGGTCCAGGGGCAGAGGTGGTGCCGGCTTTCGCCGACACCACCCCTAATGTACTCAAGTCTTTTACAAAATCCATGACCACATTTAGTAAAAATTCATCTCTCCGGCTCCCACCCTCCATCGAGCCCGCAACTGGGAACGACCCACCACTTAAGGTGAGCCGTTAGGATTACCATTGAGATATAGGTGCGCAGGGCTGGCTTACAGTGCGACATCAGGTGCTCGTATGGGCTGGCTTGAACAGAACAACCCTCCCTTACACCGTCAGCGTGACCTTCACCACCACTTCAGCCGTCCGAAAACGACCTCAGTGGACCCCACGCACCTCGCTTATACCCTCAGAAGGAGAGATCATCCGATTGATCTTGGGTAAGCTACTCCCACAACCTCCCGTGTCGTAGGAAATCCAGGCCAAAGTGGCGTGTTGTGTGCAACCTGCTCCACTCAACCACCAGGATCCCTTCATCCCTCCATACGGGTCCCCGCGCACGGCACAAACACGCAGGAGGTCATTGCTATCCAACATTGTGATTGTTCAATGGTGGACACCCAGGGGCATGACCACGCCACCCCTGTGATACTTCGCCCGGTGATTTCAGTTACGTCTATTTCATAGGGAATTAGACCAATAACAGGGCGGCAACCACGAGAAGGTTAATCACCGCACTTGCCTTGAGGATCTACACGACCGTAGCGCTCTCCCTCAAAACCAACGCCACCTTGCCGTCTCTGAAGGAGCTAGACAAGGTAGGACTGCATCTACAAAGCCAAGCCCTACGGGGCCTGTCGCTGAAGATTCAAAGCGTAAGTTTGCAGACCCAGACCAGCCCCGCCAAGGGGTAGTTACCCAGTTACTGGGTTGTGGAGGTAAGATAGGCAGTCGCTCCATGTAAAACACTGGTACACAGCTGAATCCAGTTAGACTGGAAGTCGAATCCAATATATTTGGGAAAAGGCTAGCAGATTGATTGGTTTTATTTGAACAGACAACTAAGATTAATACAAGACTAAAATAACAAGCAACTGGTCTTATTCGAACAATTTTGATTAGTATAAACTAACAGTCCGCTTATGAACTTTCAAATTCAGACTAGGTACTATCTAGAAACAAGGTTCTGAAACTTCATCGATATTTCTAAGGCCTGCAGGCAAAAGCTGTAAAGTTCTTGAAACCTAGCTTTAGGTAGAGTTATGTTTAACAACACAACCTTTATATCCACAAGCACTAACTTGTATTAAAACTTTTACACGGCCTTTAAACTATAAATTCAGAATTCAATGTTTCGTGTAAATTAAAAGTAAAAGTAGATCGGTAAGGCTTAGCACGTACTGCGGATTTTAGCCGTGCGAATAGAAAAACCTCAAATCTTGCAATTTTGGTTAAGCTGCGCACTTGCCGTAAAAAATCGCAAAAAATCTGTGTTTTGCCACAGAATCCACCGCACCGCAGCGCGGATTTAATTCGCAAGAATATTTGAGCACTATGAACAGGTAGAAAGAGACAAAAATCGAGCGGTATTTTATCCACAGTGCTTATTAGTTATGTATCAGTAGGTGAATAGCGCGCGAATAAATTCCGCGCTCCTTAAAACCGCAATGCGTGCTAAGCCTAACAAGCCCGAATTAATGATCAGAAAACGCTCGAAAATCGTAACTTTAGAAACCTAAGAGGTTCCTTTTGTAAAAAAAATCGTCCGTATTATAATTGGAAATTGAAAAAAAGTATAATAATAATGTTCAAGGTTCTAAACAAAAAGAAAAAATAAAATACATTAAAATAGGTTCAGCTGTTAAGGTGTGAAGACAAACAAACAGACAGACAGGTTACTTTTGCATTTATAATACTCGCATTAGTACGAAATTTGTTTATCTCTGAAACTTCTAGTTCGAGATTAGTTCTGATTCAATAGGTACTCTTTAGAGCCTTACCTCGAATTGAAAAACATTTCGCATTCGATGTCAAAGTGATGGTCCATGCCCTTTGACAGAGTATATTAACAGCGTGTCCAGTCAGTCACAGTGACAATAAAAAGAATTGTTCCTGGCGCTACGAATTCTCCGTGTAGTTTAAAATTGGACATCTCTAAAATTTGGTACTTACGTGACTGTCACGATACGTGCGATACTGCAACAAGGTATTCAAAACTCGAATGAGCTTGTCTTCGATTTAATTTTGAATTGTTTTGGCTTTTAAATTTGAGCTCAGGTTTTGAAACTTAGTTCCTTAACGCGGCTTGGGTGATCTTCAAGTCTTCTTTTGCATTAGATGTAAAAATATGTGGCTAGCTCTCTGTACATATTTTAGTACGAAGGTATAGAAAAGTGGTAGTCACATCACACATCATTAGCCAATTAATGTTCCCACTGCTGGGACACAGGCCTCCTCTCTGCGTGAGGGAAAAGTGGTAGTATTTTACTATATTGCAATTAAAAAATATAACGCAATATTAATATAACATATTAGTATGTAACTTAAAAACCCTAACACAATATTATAATAGTGTTAGCAGTCTTGTAAATGCCTGCAGCTGGCTTTACCTTTCAGATACTAGACAACTCCAAACACCCATTTAATTTTAAAAATCTCACAAGCAATAAACAGAAGAATTTATCAGAACTGAGACGATACAAAGCTTCACTGGAGATGCTGCTACAATCCTTGGTTTACATTCGCAGTGCGTGGGACATAGCGGCGGTAGAACGGACTGAGCTCACTGAGCTAGCTTTGTTCTGATAATATACGGGAGGATAATCTGTAGAGCCTTTTGTGTTTCTTTGTTTAGTCATAAGCTCAATTCACATGTAAATATAGCTCATAATCTATATACTAATATTATAAAGAGGTAAAGTTTGTGAATTGTGAGTTTATGATGTTGTAGGGGGTAATCTCTGGATCTACTAAATCGATTTTGAAAATTATTTTACCGTTAAAAAGCTACATTATTCCTTAGTGTCATAGGATAATATATATTTTCAAAAAAAAATAGAGATCGTTATGAAAATTGCAATAATGTAACCCAAAATAGCGGCTGTGAAATTTGCTTTGCACTAGCAGTATCCCACTTCTTACACTCGCTGTCCACATAAATTCGCTAATCTGCGCAGCGAATTGACTCGTATTCCGCGCCGCCATTAGATTTGAATCTGCTTTTATTCAGTTATAAAGAAAAGGCTGTAAATGATAACTTATAGTGATTGTATTGTGATTTTCCAATATGAATCATCAACAGATACTGAAGTTGTAAGATATCTAAACCTTGAATTATTTATAATGTCCGCACCCATTTTGCAATCTTAAATTAAACAATCTATTGAAACGAGCCGCAGGCTTATTACGTATCTTTTGCAAGAGCAAAACGATAGCGATTTTTGCGCAATCATTGCTCTTCAATACATAAGTTTTAGAGTTGTTGGCTTTTTTTTTTTTCATTTTTTCATTTGTCAAACAACGAGCGATTAGCAAACGACTATGTAGAACTTACCATACCTACACTGCAGGTAATGTCGACTTTTATGACATAAAGCGTTTGATCGCTATCGTTTTGCTCTTGCAAAAGATACGTAATAAGCCGATATGGGTCGCAGAAATTCGCTGGATGTGGGCAGTTTAGGGTGAAGCGTTATTGCTACTTGGCTGATCCGGATGTCCAGCAGTGGACGGATATCTAGACTGATTAATAATGATGATGATAATGAACAAAAGATGTCAATACTTACTTTTACCCCCAAATAGAAGCATTCAGTGTAGATTAGTAAATGATGAATGAATAAATTGTGAACATGAAAAATAGCAATGCAATAACTAAAAAGCTCGTTATATTACAAACCCATATGTTACAAAAGTTGTATCAAGCGCAGGTGGTCCAAGCTCGAATGATACCGCAATAACACTAAAATAAAAGGAAGCTATTGCATTCTCCTGAACTGACACTGATTCGCTTACACTGCCCTTTACGGCTTTCACAATAAGAACGGTTTTGTGCTACACGAAGAAAATAATCGTACAGTTTGAGGTCGTTTTATTGTATTCGTAATTTTGTCGATGTCGTACTCGGTTTTCAATGTTATGTCTTGGAAAATGTTTGTAGTGAACCTATTGCTTTATAAGAGAACTGTTTGTAATATTACTTCTGTTTTGTTTTATTTGCATTTTAGATGTTATTTCTCTAGCTCGTGGAAAATAAAGCAGCTTGAGTGGGTGACACTCCTAGAAATCCCAGAATAACATTTAAGTAGAGTCAAGTTATGAAATTGCTTAGCACCTTGAGATAATTTTTTAATGACACCTTGAATTTTCGCCTAGATAAGATATATGTTGCCTTATATTTCAAATCTGACCGTACCTGCCTATAATTAATTTCACCTTTAATTTTATTTTGTGTAATTCCTATGAAAAATGGTTGTTGCATCAATGTCTCAATGTCACTTCATGTTTGTCTATATGGACCTTTAAACAAGTATCAATCTGTATGAAATTAATCAAAGAAACATTGATTAATTTCATGCTGAATGCTTTTAATATAACCATTGTCAACATGAAGCCATTGTCTGAAAAACAAATTACTATCTACGTACCTGAGTATATAAATATTTTCATCAAAAAACACAGAACGGAATAAAAACCGGTAATTCAAAAGCCACAACATTCGACGTCCGTAACAACGCTTCAAATATCAAAGACAATGATGTCAACCAAAATGTTTGCTATACCTGAAGTTTTGTTTTCAAGTGAGCTCATTAAGGACACTCTTTTTGCACGAAAAATCTCATCCCGTCCTATGACGGGGATGAAAAAACTGGGACAAGTTTGCAGAATAATTTTATATAAAATGCCACCGCATTGTAGATATTTTAATTTTTTAAAGTCTTTTAGTTCAAAAACTTCGAGGAAGATGTTTTAAACGATATAGTAGAGAAAAATGCGTCGGGGAAGCGCCAACGTTTCATCACTTTATTTTATTTACTTAGTGGTTTGGTGATTTTATGTCAGGGTTTTTTTTTAATTATTTTATCCTATTTTCAATTACTTTTTAACCTTCGTGGGATTTTTCAAAAAAATATAGATTTGCTTTTTATTTTTAACTTTTTAGAGAGCATAGATATTTCTAAAAACTGCATCAAAATCGGACTAGTAGTTTTGGATAAAAATGGCAACATGGATTTGCATTAATAAACATCCTCTCACCCCAAACGCATATACCGTCTCCGTTCCATCGTGGGTAAAAATGTATTAGAATAATGAATATTCACATATATGTTATATTCAGACACTGTCAGTCTGACGTGAAAGTTGTTTGGATGCAAGACGCACAGAACCAAACAATGTGCCGACGCGACGCTTGGGTAGGACTGCCTTCACCATTGGTCATTTTTCGGACGACAAATGGTGACTGTCACTCTTAGTAATGCCTAGCTAGCATTACTATCGAACACAGACATTAAAAAAATATGTAAATTACTAGTACCTCACTAACTAGATGTAAAACAGGTTTAATAGGACCGGCTTAATAATTAATTTAATTGGAAATTTGGGATCAAACTCTTGACCTTCTGCTCTTCAGATCAAAGATTCGCCATTTGTAGTTTGACGACATAATCTTTTAATAATCCCCTAATTAAAATACTTAAAATCTCGTTAATGTAAAGAACTTGGCTTTGCTCTGCTATGCTTTCTATTTGTACTGACAAGCCACTAGAGAGCTTTGTTCGAATAAAGCCTAGGTACTCTGAAACTAAAGCAGTAATTAGTACTTAACGGAGGCACCCAGTTGATAATACTGTTTGCAGAGGAATAAAAGCCTGACTTCAAATATACGTCATAAGATAAGCTCTCATTGTAGACATGCATGGAATGAGTTAATGAGTTTATTTGGGTATATATTTATGGGGTTTTCACTTAACGGACTGATTCATGACTTAAGTTCATCAGTCAGAGGCCTGTGGGAACCCCAGAGGCGGCTTGATTAACCTTGACACCAGAGGTGGCCACTTCCTCACACGAAAAGAAAGAATGACTAACGCTGCAATCGACGTGGCCACATACAGGGTACAAAATATTTGAAAAGTTTTCCATTTAATCGAGAAAGACAAGAAGAAGAAGTCGTTGGTGGATGTTGTCGCATTAAATCTTTGTAGCGTGATGAATTAGAGATAATAGGACACCTTATTCTCTTCACAATTCTAAAGTCATCACATATCTTATCGCCGTGAAAGACTGGTTCTAAGTACTACTAAGTTGGTTAATCAGTTTTAGTAGGAAGACTTCTTAGACACACCATGTTTTATAAAGTGCGTTAAAAGTACCGCGTACAGTATTGCAGTTAAAAATATATTCCCCCATAGAGCACTTGTTAAGAATATTCAACAGCTATTCCTGGGAAACACAGGAATGCTTTTTAGTAACAAACAAGGCAACGGAATTTGTGGTTTCACCGACGATGTTATTGAATGAATAACATGTGGCCAGAACCTTTTGTATGAAAACCACAGGAATATAGAAGCTCAATTTAAATTTGAATATTGGAGCGTTGGATAGTGTCGTAATTTTATTTTGAGAAATGCTACAGGTACGATGGAGCGTAGAATTATTGATACCGTTTTTGGTGAGTTTTGAGCTGTAGATTTTTGGGGCAGATATTGATTGACTCCTAAAGTTTTTGGACTGGAGTAAATAATCGTAAAATTGGTATGTTTTTCGTTTAGCAACACTAACGTTTTAACATATCAAATTAATTCATACATACATTAATTGAGGTCTTTTCCCATGGGGTAGAAATAACAGAACGCAAACAGCTACGATCCTTTCACACATCCTTTTGATTTGTTTACGTTCATATATCTGGTCACAATAATTATGTAGGTACTCGTATTAGTCACGTCAAAATATTTATTTAAATAGATTTAGAAATTCACTTGCTTCAAACTATATTTCAAAATCTATACTAATACACTCGCGAGCAATGAAAAAGTTCAGTGACATAGCACCAAATTACTCCTAAACGCGAAAGGCTAGCTTAATGACGCCGTCTGCAATATTGAAGTACATTTAACAGCGCATCAGAATATTACCAACTAAAAATGTAAATATTGTGTTCAAATTTTAAATTAAATGTGAAAAAATTAAATGAAGGTGTTTGTCGGCATTTTGTGCGTGGAACTTTTTCTTTGTACGGCAGTTTACTATAAAGCTGAAGAGTTTGTTTGTTTGAACGCGCTAATCTAAGAAATTACTGGTTAGAATTGAAAAATTATTCTTGTGTTGGATAGTCCATTTATCGAGGAAGGTTATAGGCTATATAACACCAAGCTACGACCAATAGAAGCGGAGCATATATGAAAAATGTTGCAAAAACGGCCAAAAAATATTCCTTTTTGCGAGTTTCCGGTGCGTGCGCTGCGTAAACAGTTTAAGTTTCGCAAATATCTTGAAAAGTTCTACAAAAAGTCCGCGACAGCATATACAGCATATGTCTATCTTTTAAGATTGACTCACTATAACCTTTTTTTATGGTAATTAAATTTGTTCATTTGCGAAGGAGTTTTATCAACATCTATACTAATATTATAAAGCTGAAGAGTTTGTTTGTTTTAGGGTAGGTAGGGTAAGTAATTATTGGTGGGTGGATAGATAGCCAGTTGACGGGAGCGAAGCCGCGGTGGTCAGCTAGTTTGAAAATATATATAAAAACCGGCCAAGTGCGAGGCGAACTCGCGCACGGAGGGTTCCGTACCATTATCGCAAAAAACGGCAAAAATCACGTTTGTTGTATGGGAGCCCCACATAAATATTAATTTTATGCTGTTTTTAGTATTTGTTGTTATAGCAGCAACAGAAATACATCATCTGTGAAAATTTCAACTGTCTAGCTATCACGGTTCATGAGATACAGCATGGTGACAGACAGACGGATCGCGGAGTCTTAGTAATAGGGTCCCGTTTTTACCCTTTGGGTACGGAACCCAAAAATATAAGAAATCCACGTTTTACAGAATATTTGTTCAAATTCAGAATAAATTAAACGAACTTTCTTCTACCTCACACCGCTTCCCCACTTGTACTATAAAGGGACACTTAAGAAGCGTCGAAGGTTATTAGAGCCGAGCAATATCACAGCAGAATCTAACGTGATTTAAAATTCATTCGCTATTGCCTTCCGGACACCCTCTCCCTAACTACCATCTAATCACGTGGTTTGAGTGTGTGCACATCAAGTGGCTGCTTGAACATCAAAGTCAACGCCTCTGCCAACCCCAGGGCTAAAGGGGCCACGAAAATTATTTATTAGGGGGATTTGTTGGCTTCCGATACACCATTATTCTCCAAAATTCTGTCTTCAGAAACATAATCCCTTTGAAGGTCTAAAATAAAAATGGCTTCGAGTCTCCCTTAATTAAAGGTTTGAGAGTCGCTTTGATGTTCGCACGCGGTGGAAAAAATGCGGAGCGGAGTTGGTTCATGTGTGGTGTGCCTGAACACAGGAGTTTGTTTTGTGGTTGTATGTTGGGATAAACTTAAAGTATTTAGATAAAACAGTATTATTATTATATTTTTTCTTTTTCCTGTCTGCTTTTTGTCTTCCCTATCTCTTAATTACAATTTATTCATGACAATTTCAATTCGTATTGGATCTTTAGGTATAGGTTCCGTATCCTTTTAAAAATAATGATGATGGCTGAATTAAAAATGAATGTCGTTTTCCTTTATGTACACAGCCATTTTGATGTTTACCGACTTTCATGATTATTGTCTTCGAACTCATATATATATATATATTGTATTATGTTGTATTGCAAAAATGAAATTATTAACTAAAACATAACATACTCATATACAATATACAAAAGCGTATAAAAAGGGGTGGGCTTATTGGGCGTCTAAATTCGTCCACATCGATGTCAACGGGAAACATGCCCAGAACGCTGGCAGAATTGCCACGTTGAGTAGCAATGCTCATTCTCTAGCCGAAGAAAAGCCCAACCCTGTGGTCACGTGAAGAGTCAACTAACCGTTTACTTATATCTCTAAATACTCGATTATGTTGTATATAATTATTTATTAATTATTGGTACGTGTCATTGTAATGCATATTTTAGTGAATACCCAATCACTGCCAACATAAAACATTCCATTAAATTAGCCTATACGTAGGATTGTTTATTTATATCAAAATACCAGTCATTCCAGTGACGTTTATTAATAATAATACACATTAATTATTTCAGACTTTCATCCATGTTAAGGTACAAATACAGCCAGAATTGTATTTATATGTAAATTGCCTGGCTGGAGGCTTAGTTTAGTCTCCACAGGATAGCCCGGTTAAGCAGTAACCAATCATTTGGATTGTAAACTGCGAGACGTAACTTAAAAAAAAAAAAAAATTATATGTAAGTTATAACATCGCCTTGGAAGTGTCTGTAAAGGTGTTATAATAATTAATGAGTAAATAAATAAATAAATAAAAATAAACAAATAATACACACACACTAAAAAAATAAACATAGTTAAGAACAATTAAACAAAACTGGAACTGTCCACTAGTCACATTGCAGTTTGTAAGCGTATCCAGTTGCGCAGCAGTGGAGAGTCCCTCCTATCCTTAGATAAAGTACCTATAGATTAAGCCTTAAAATGAGCTTGATTGATAGAGCGAGATGGCTAATTGGCAACTCCATGTAAATAATAAGGACAAAAGATTATTTTTTGTCCTTGTCACCATGGCCGGTTTCTGTTGTTTGTCAAACTCTAATATAATGGCAGGTTTGACAAACAAACTCGGTTTTGTTTGATTTTCTGTGATTTCGTGGTAATAAGTGTTAATTGAGACAAGAAATTTGGCTTATTTGTAGATAATAAGTGTCAGTGCGATGGTGGGTTGTAGTGTTCTTGTTCTTGTTTTAACACCAGAACTAACTATTGCTGTCTCATGTGCGGCCACGCCAGGGCTTAATCTATAGGTACTTTATCTAAACTCCTATCCGTGAACATGATTACTATGCTTTTGAACAATAGCTAACTATACTATTCGCCAATTATTGCTAAAAGAAATAGTTCAGGAGTTTATTTTTACATTTTTGGATTCGCAACTTAATATTTTATTAATTAATTTTAATCAACGTGAAGAAATTATTTGGAATAATCAGGTGCTGGTAATTGTCTGGAATAATCAGGTATATGAAGGTGCTTTTTCTTAGGTGCTGGTTGCAGCAGAATAGTGTGCACAGTTTGATTGTCTTTATTGATAAAGTTGATTTCTACTCTGGCTATTTGTCGAATTTTTTGTTCATACGGCTTGGGTACTTCTTTCTTGGTGAAGAATGGAAGAGGGACGCTAATTGGTGAGCGCACTGAAAAAAAAAATTTTTTTCGGTAGACAATCCATCTTTATCTGTAAAATTTTTAGTAGTTTTTGAAGATCTCTTGATGATCTCTTTTAATAAAAACCGGCCAAGTGCGAGTCGGACTCGCGCTCGAAGGGTTCCGTACCATTATTGCAAAAACGGCAAAAAAATCACGTTTGTTGTATGGGAGCCCCACTTAATTATTGATTTTATTCTGTTTTTAGTATTTGTTGTTATAACGGCAACAGAATACAGCATCTGTGAAAATTTCAACTGCCTAGCTATCAGGGTTCATGAGATACATCCTGGTGACAGACTGACAGACAGACACACAGACGGATCGTGTAGGCCGCGGAGTCTTAGTAATAGGGTCCCGTTTTTACTCTTTGGGTACGGAACCCTGAAAAGTAAAAAAAAACATGAGCAAAGAAGAAGGTATCTATTATTTCAAAAATGTACACATTATATTTGTATTAGTCAGGAGCATGAAAAGAGCAGTGGTGGCCCAGTGGTAACGGCCGCAACTTACAAGTCGCGGATTCGAGCCCAGGCAGGCGCTTTACTTTATGTAAATTATTTCATCACCACTGCTCTCAAAACGATGAAGAAAAATATAGTGAGGAAACCGGCATGCCTTAGAACCAAAAATTCGAAGTCATATGACATCTACCAACCCGCACTGGGCCCGCGATTACGGTCTATTCCCTCTCACAGAGAGGAGGCCTGCACGCACGTCGTACCAAATAGGAGTCTAAGTGCAGAAAAGGGGGTCAATCTGTTTCCTATCAGGAGCAGAAAGTCTGATAACCAGTAAAACCACAGGGTGTCGAGACCCAATCACTGGGTTATGGACATATGGAGGTCAAGGCCGCAGTCGCCCCATGTAAAATTTCGATATTCTGCTGTATCCAGTTAGAGTGGAAGCCGACTCGAACATAGTCGGTAAAATTACGACTTGAAAAGAGCAGACTAGAAGCACTAGTGACCTAGTGGTCACGGTCTATATAAGTCAGTCTACTACTACTGTGAATGATGATGAAATAGAATGGAGTACAAAGGATTCCTTGGTTTATTCATCTGGAATTTCTCAGTAGCAACCCGGAGTCCGGGCGACAGGCTCAACCCAAATAGGTGTGAATGCTCGAAGTTTTAATGCTTGATCGAATCAGAAATGAAAATATTCGCAGGAAAACCAAGGTTATCGACAAAACCCGAAGAATTTCCAAACTCAAGTGGCAGCGGGCAGGTTACATTGCTCGATGGTAGATGAGGCCGAAAAGTTCTGGAATGGTGAACGCGTACCGGAAAATGCAGCGTTAGAAGACCTCCCATAAGGTGGACCGACAACCTGGTGAAGGCTGCGGGCATTCGCTGGATGTGATACGCACAAAGCCGGTCTATGTGGTGATATATATCTACTTGGGGGAGCCCTATGTTCAACAATTGACGTGGAAGATGTTATGTCATACAAATTGTATAGTTACGTACCTGGACGCGACGTAAATTTACTAACGAAATCAGAGACTTCCTTAGAAAGCAAATTGATCATAGTTTTATTTCCAAACAAAATATCTATGGCACTGTTAGTAACCCGATTAGAGACGCTTAAGTCTTTCGGTTCCATAATACTCGTATATCCGCCTAAGTTTCGCCTGTGCGTATAACCACTAAAAATTATCATTGTGATTATGAAAATTATTGCTAAATGATTTGCCACAACCATATTGCCGTGACTTAGGATGAATTCTGACTGCTGTTACTACAAAATTCAAAGTTTAGTTTATGTGTAAATATTTAAATTGTACAGCGACAAAATTGTTCATTTGCTGTTTTAGAGGAAGTAAACATTGTAATGTTTTAATAACAAAAAAGGAATAGTAACATCAACTCTGTCTGGGAAATATTTGGAATGTAGTGTAATTCTAGCACAGAAGACAATGTGTATTCTTTAATTTTAAGGGTCGTTTCTGTCATCCTAGTATGGGTAAGTTTTTTGAAAGCAATTTTTCTTTAATGCAATAAATATAGGTAATTAATTAATGTTAGCTGTAACAGATTTTATAAGAATTCATCAGACCGCAAGAAAGATGAAGGTTGGTAGAGAAATGTGGAAGAAGATGATTATGAAACAGGTGGTATAATATAATGAATAGAAATAGTTATTTTCTTCTAACTTCTTCTGCATGTCGGAGTAGCAATTTATGTCATGCTCTCACTAATGTTTCTCTGATGGTGACACGTGTTGGATCTTTCGGTTCCATTCATGGTGGTTGAGCTGAGTGGTGGTGGATTGGTCATAACTTAGCTGCCTCGGCCTGTTTTCAATAACTTATATTGTATATTTGAATTGTTTGTTCTACTCTAGACGCTATTACGTGGACGTTTTTTTACATCGTTCTCACATATATGTAATTTTCCAACAAGAATGATGTGACAAAATTGTATGTATGTAATTAAAACTGATGAAAAAGTGTGTCCGAGGAGTTTCATGCACGTTCTTCTCCATAGAGACCTACTGACGATTGCCAATGTGCGACTAGATTTATCTTTTGTTTGACAATTCAAAAATACATTTGAATGGTTTAATTGTAATAAAATATTTAATTGATTGCAATGGGCGAAGATTACATAACAGTGGATCCCAAACGTAGGGAAACGACAACGTGATAGGCCTAGAAAGAAATGGCGAGATGAGCTGGACTCTGCCGGACAGCTGCAGAAAGCCGAGTAAAGTAGGAGGAGGGAAGGGAGGCGTTTGCCCTGCAGTGGGACATTACTGGCTGGTTATAATGAATAGAAAGTGTACCACCTTTATTGGATACTCAGTACTAATAATAAAAAAAACGGTGAAGTGCGAGTTGAACTCGTGCGCCGAGGGTTCCGTACCTACCCATTATACCGCCATAATAAAATTGGTATCATTTTTATTGGTTATTTATTTTCCTTATCTGAGGTTGGTGCCAATTAAGCTAGTCCTCTTAATTGTATGAGTGCCCATACAACTCAGAAGACTATCTTAATTGACCTCAACGGTATAAGTATGGGGACACACTTTAACTTTCAACTTTTTTAATTTTTTTTTTAATTTTCCTTTATTTGTGCTGTAAGACCTTACTTTTTGCCAAATTTAGTGATTCTAGTTCGACGGAAACTACCATACAGGTTTTCGACCCAAAACCTATAGGGTACTTCCGGTTGACCTAGAATTGCCAATTTTGGTTAAAAGCAAGGTCTTACAGCACAAGTAAAGGGAAAGTTCCGAAAAATAAAAATGTTGAAAGTTAAGGTAAATTTTTGTACTTACAAGTTTTCGCGAAAATCTAAATTTGCCCATATCTTTTTATCGTGTTGACTCAGGACTGATTTGTTGATTTTTATACACCTAATAGGGACAATAGACCTCAGTAACTGGTATAAATTTCAACTTGCTACGTCCACCCGTTCCTGAGAAAATCGGTGGTGACACACGGACAGACAGACGGGCTGATGGCGGACAAGGACAGGTACCTATTTAGGTACGGAACCCTGAATACCTATAAATAAACATTTTCTTCTTCAAATTGTGAACTTGAAAAAGGTCACATTCTTCACACACAACTTCCACATACTAAAATAGACAATAGATCACCCAGCATGATATTTTTGCAGTTTATTTTAATAATGAAAACTTCTGGTGTCTTTAAATGGAATGAAACCCATCAGCTCTTAAAATAGCCTGGATTTGGAAGCTATATTACCTTATATCGACAGCCGGAAGTTTCTATAATTACCAAATAACTGATAATATGTTTTTTTTTGTTTTTTCGATTATTGTTATAGTGATCGTACGTACGATTGCTGAGCGTGAAGATCTCTGTTTTAAGGTTTTTGGAACAATTTTCAAGGATGACTTGATTATTATTTGACATTCAACATTTGGAAACTTATCTCATTTACATGTACTGTAGAATTTAATTGTTGAAATTATGGAGATGCTTTTAATAGTTGATTTATTATGATGTTATATTCGGAAATGTGTAAATGTGTTCCTTGTCTCAGATTCTGTCTCTTTTTAGGGTTCCGTAGCCAAATGGCAAAAACGGAACCCTTATGGATTCGTCATGTCTGTCTGTCTGTCTGTCCGTGCGTATGTCACAGCCACTTTTTCCGAAACTATAAGAACTATGCCGTTGAAACTTGGTAAGTAGATGTATTCTATGAACCGCATTTTGGGATGCCCCATACTTAGAACTGAAACACATTTTTTTTTTTTTCATCGTATCCATACGTGTGGGGTATCTACGGATAGGTCTTCAAAAATGATATTGAGGTTTTTAATAAAAAAAAATTCTAAACTGATACTAGTATATGTACTTAATACTACTGTCGACACCAAAATACTTGCGTTACCCTATGCTGCCGAAAGGCACAATTCGACTGTTGCTTTCGATGTGTTCGGAGATGCTACACTCATCACTTACGCGGGTTCATCTTCTTATAAATTCTATAAAACTCTCATCGTCATCTCACAGTTCATCTTATGTTTTCATAGGTGAATTGAGCTGTCAATACATAGCTTCAGGTTTAATGACAGTTCCGTTCTTGCTCACTTCAAGTTTACTTCACGTAAGTTTTCATATTGACATTTTGGGCCCAGCATTTCATAAAAAATGTTGTGTAGTCATAGGCTGCAATGGAATTGCACCTTTAAACATGACATAAAATTATCAAGACCTTGTATAAAAGGAGATGTTCGGAAGTTTTCGTCGTAGTACTGTGAGATTGGTGAAGCAAGATGTCGTGTTATTTGGTATTATTGGTCATTGCGCTTCTTAGTCATAGTCATGCCTATCGTCAATATACCTACGCACAATCTCCAGGTTTGTTCAGTAATATTTTAGATAAATATGACGACTGTTGAAAGAAAAACCACGGTGTTTTTACTTGTGATTGTGAAATGGAAACCAAGTTATAAATAAAAATCATAATAAGTAGGCACAGATAAAGTGACATTCAATAACCGATAACTATTGTAAAAAGTCCAAAAAGTTTGAGATTGGCAACCGCCATCGACTTGTCACGCGGAGAATCATCTTTGATAGAACGGCCCTTTGCTAGAGCTTAAGGTATAAATATACTGGTGCATAGTGGTGCTTGATTCTGGCTATCTGGCTGGAGGCTATAGTTTAGTCCCCACAGGATCGCCCGGTTATGCAGTAAAAAAAAATAAAAAAATAACACAACGGTAACACGTAACATGATTATGCTAACTCCCAAACTATGCCAGAGCCTGTATTTTGGGGGCTAGTGACCCATGATATTAATGTGAAAACAAAAAGAAAAGCATATAATGAGATGTGTTGCTTAATGATCAATTTAAATATAATCAGAAAATGTAAAAACAGAGTAGCCAATCACTTGGATTGACCTGCGAGAAGATACACAAAAAAAAAAACATTGGCAGAGGCTTTATGTCCAGCAGTGGCCTGAATATCGGAACTTTTAATTGATTGACTTTTTCATTATCTTTCAGCTATTCTAAATAATGGAACCTCGAATGCGACAAACTACAGCGTGGCAAATGGAATTTATTACGGATCAGTTAGCCAACAAAGGAATCATCAGCAACGGCAAACCAGTTCTAACTGTATATCGTAAGTGAATAAATTATTATATGAGTCCTAGCTGTAATTTGAAGATCTTCGACAGTCGTTACGGGTACTCAGAAGCCTGAAATCAGACACCAGTCTGGCCAACGGGTATCCTGTTACCTAGTTACTGTGTTGTGGAGGAAAGAATCGCAGTCGCTTCATGTAATATACTTGTACTCAGCTGACTCCGGTTAGACTGGAAGCCGAATCCAACATACAACCCCAAAATACACTGGCCTTCAAAACTAAGTACCACACTTTTGAAATTGCGATTTCTCCTAAACTTTAGAAGTCGGAGTTCTGAAATAAAAAACATAAAAAAATAAACCTTTTTTTCTTATTTCCTTCCCAGGGTCTCAAACTATCTCCATGCCAAATTTCATCTAAATCGGTTACCCCCTACAACCTCACAAACTTTGACTCTTTATAATATTAGTATATATATATAGATTAGTAACGTTTTTAACTTAAAAAAGATATTCCCTGACATCGCCTATGAAACCTGGTCTTCAGTATACCAAACCGGCTCGAAGCTAATCAGAGCCCGAGGAGGCATTACCAGTTATTAAAATTCTTAAAACATACTTATAAATGTTGTTTAAGTTTTCGCCAGTAACTTAAAAATGGTTATTTTTTGGTGTCTATCTTTTTTTTAAGATAAAACGTTATTAATGTAAAATAAACTATAATTTCAAAGGAAGTTGATGAAATTTTCCATAAAACGTTTTTTATTTCAAAACTATGACTTCTATAGTTTAGGAGAAATTGCAATTTTAAAAGTTTGGTACTAAGTTTTAAAGGCCAGTGTAGTTCCTACGTGCAATGGTAGCAATCTTTTTGTTGGTATCTGTGTAGGCACACAAAATACTTTAGTAAGATACGCAAAAGTGATTCTTAATTATTATGCTTTGTTTCAGATGCCAGTCATTGAGATCATTTATTTCAAGATATTGTTAAGATGGCTGACAGATTCAAGAGAAAGAAGGATCAACAATTTTTTTTCGAATTTGTCATAAGAATAGCATTTATGTATCTAATGGACAAATATAATAAATTACCTAACTAATGTAATCATAATTATTTGTTTTATATTCGTACGACCTTAACCCCTCTTTAAATAAGTTCCGGAATAGAATCTAGTCAAATAAAATATTGATTAAAATCTGGCTTGTAATAGGATAACCTAATTTAAAGTAAAAAAAAATAAGCCGACTTCAGAAATAAAACGCTAGAAAGCCGTGTGTTGTTGTGGCTGTCGGTGTCTTTCATACCTCTTGTTTTTATCGTTTTTCGACACTGTCTTCCGATATGAAAGTTATTTTGCAGTTTTTAGTGTTTTATTTTTGAAGTCGGTTTATTATTTTCAGTGATAAGGTTTTTATTTCTCTCTTATTATTTCACCATAACAAATGTGCAAGTTTTATAGTAAAGTAACTAAGGGATTGGCAAAATACCCATAATAAATCAATTTACACATTAGTGCTGTTTGTCGCTAAGGGAACTACCAGTCGTATGCTCATCTTGAAAACTGTCGAACCGATTTTGATGAAACTTACACTATGCCTAAGTTGAGAGATACTTATTCCATTTAAAAAAGAATGATCACGATCAGATAACTAGTTTCATCCACATCCTTTCTACCGTTCTGGTGTGATTGAGAAACAAACATCCATCCATCCATAGTAACTTTTGGATTTATAATATTAAGACGATGACAGTCGCCAACGACCTTGAACGCGCACTCATTTCTCACTCGCGCAATCGAAAATTCAGTAGTATTTTGTACTTTTCTTATTATTCTATGACTTAAAAAAAAAACTCAGAAAAAATTGCAGTTAATTAAATTGTCTTTGAGATGGTGACAATTTTCTTAAAATACGCCAGACGGTTTTGGAGCAATTGTCGTTTTTTAGTCCGTGTTGGACATAACTTTACAAATTAATTACACTTTTCGTAATAGAACTCAAAATTTTCTCATATCAAATTATTATAACAATTGTGTAATGTAACACACATTTTTTTCTAAAAAATGCAGAGTAGCCGTCGTTCTCATTTTAAAATTAGCTACTGAGGGGTATCTGTGCCTTAAGTAGGAAGTAGGATTGAAATGCCTAAAATTATTTGAGGAAAGTCTCATGTTTCTAGAAATCCCTTGTTAACCATTTCAAGGGAATTATTTCATTAAGTAGTAAAGGATTTATTAGTTTAGGCGTTAGCCGGGAACTGGGGGCCAGCCAAATCTAGCAAAATTTCTAATACTGGGCTACACTACAACTGTTGTTGCGAGTTTCTCATCTAGATCATGGCAGTCGATCCAGCTGACAAGCAAGAAGCTTTAGAGAAAATGACTATATCAGCTATAACGATTGTCCAGAATTTATAGCACTAACCAGCACTAGTGAAATTACACGTGGACAATACCTTATATTTCGAATTTTTGGTAGTCGTAACTGATAAAACATCACTTTGTTTAGTGATTAAGACACATATTCTAAATCATCTTGAAGGAAACTTGAAAAAGAATTATCATCATCATATCAGCCGAAAGACGTCTACTGCTGGACATAGGCCTCTCCCAAGCGTCGCTACATTGACCGGTCTCGTGCGTCTCGCATCCAGCGGATCTCCGCAACCTTCACCGGGTCATCGGTCCCCCTTGGGGGGAGGCTTTCCAACGCAACGTCTTTCGGTTCGCGGTCGCCCCTCCAGAAGATTTCTGCCCCATCGGCCATCCGTTTTGCGAGCAATGTGCCCTGCCCACTGCCACTTAAATTTGTAAATTCTTTGGGCTATGTAAACCCTGGTTCTCTTGGCGGAGAATTATTGGCGGAGAATTAATTAGAGTTTAAATTTTTTGAAAAAGAATACTAGCTGTTACCGTCGATTTGATTAAATAAACCGTCGATTTAGAATATAGAAATAAGGATCCAAATGAGCTCGATCGGCAAATAAAATAAAAAAAGAACGAAAAAGTATTTATTGTTACAGCAATAATGAAGAGCACTATTACAATTATTTACAATAAGCTTTCAATTTTCATCGTACTTTAAAGTTTTTAAAGGTCGCGTTCCATTTGTAGTTCCCTGATTTACATAGCAGTTTTTTTGATCAACAGGATAACATACAGTTTATTGTAAGTACTGATGGCAAACTGGTACCTATATGGGTTGAAATACCTTCAGATCGTCACTCGATGGCCTTGGTTTTGGTAAAACTATTTATAACAGAGCGATGACCAATGCCAAGAGGTTAATGACAATATCCATAGGTACTAATATTATAAATGCGAAATTAACTCTATCTGTCTGTCTGTCTGTTACCCTTTCACGCTTAAACCGCTAAACTGATATAGATGAAAGTTGGTATGGAGATAGTTTGATACACGGGAAAGGACATAGGCTACTTTTTTTTTCATAAAACATGAAGGGGGAGAAATGGGGGGTGGGGTAATTTTGCATGAAACTTCTTATTATATCTTAGGTCGCTGAACCGATTCAGATGAAATTTGGTATGGAGATAGTTTTAGATTCTAGGAAGGATAAATACTACTTTTTTTTCATAAAACAAGAAGGGGGCAAAATGGGGGATGGGGCGTTAGTTTTGTATGAAACTTCTTAATAGGGCTTAAACCGAATGAATCGATTTAGATGAAATTTGGTATGAAGATAGTTTGAGACCTTGGAATGGACATAGACTACTTTGTTTGCATAAAACACGAAGGGGGAAAATTGGGGGCGTATCAATTTTGTATGTAACTTCTTATCCTGAAACTTCTTCTTATTTTGGACCGATTTAAATTAAATTTGACCGATTTAAATAGATATATTTTGAGACCCTGAGAAGGACTTTAGCAACTTATTTGTGTATAAAAATCGAAAGGAAAGAAATGGGAGAGGGTTAGTTTTGTGTGAAACTTATTATTATGGCGATCAATTCGCTTCAAACTTTGCAGAAATACTGCCGTAACAAATAATTAAACTGTATTTTAATTAGGTACCCTTAAAAAGGGGCTGGGGTTGTAAATATAAGATATACAAATTTTCTTCATGAAGCTGAATTTTGGCAGGTGGTAGTATAAAGAAAATTATAATTTATAGGGGGTAAATTGGGAAAGCTGAACGTTGTATGCAACTTTTTATTCATTATCATCATATCAGCCGAAAGACGTCCACTGCTGGACAAAGGCCTTCCCCGACCGTCGCCACTTTGACCGGTCCCTTGTGTCTCGCAACCAGCGGATCCCCGCAACCTTCACCAGGTCATCGGTCCACATGGTGGGAGGCCTTCCAACACAATATCTTCCGGTTCGCGGTCGCCACTCCAGAACTTTTCTGCCATCTCGGCCATCTGTTCTGCGAGCAATGTGCCCTGCCCACTGCCACTTAAATTTGCCAACATTTTATTGCGGCTTCCGATTTGGTTGAAACTTTGCAGGCATGTTTTTGATAACGTTTTTTTAATGGTTGAGATCTGAATATTTATTTAGATTATGTAATAGGATGAGGATTAGTTTTATACAATAAGGGATAAATATATTAACAGGTATGAGAAAAGGGAAAAGCGTGTTCATACATCGTATCCCAATAATCCCCACTGACCTATAATTTCAATTCAAAATACTAAAGTTGCCAGTCAAACTTAGTTTTGTTATAACTATTAACAACGCTCAAAGGTAGTAGGCATGCTTTACCCACGGCCAACTACATGTAGCTGCTGATGTTCGCGTATGTCCATGGCCCAGAATTTATATGAATTAACACCAAATGGAAGGGCATACAACATAGTTTATAGCAGCGTCCTACAATTTTGTAGGTACCCATGATTAACGGCATAATTAAGGAATATCAATTAACTGTAGATAAAATTGATGATAGATGGTATCTTCAATTCGCAGCACAGCAGAACCTATGACTCTGTAGTTTATTTGTTTCCTTTTGTAACTATTTAACCTGTACCTGTATTGGCCAACGTCTTCAATTAAATAAGCTAATCGTTTTTACGTTAATGCTGCCTGTACCTATACAGGCTGACTTTTCCAAGTGGGTTTGGATGGCCAAATCATCACTATCACAAAACAATCAAAGGAGTCAGGGGCTGATTTTGATTAAAACTAAAACTGCACAATTGGATTTTTATCACCCTGTATGTCGAAAACCATTTTTATTAACGCGGGCGAAGCTTCGGGTAACAGCTAGTTCATAATATACCGTAGCAACTTAATGATTTTATTTCAGCTTTTCCTTCAATTCTTCCTTTTCCTTCTAGTAAAATAGCTTTTGTGAACAACTTACATTGCCTAAACCAAAATCATGTTTATTTGATGGGATAAACGGCACTGCCTCTAAAAACCTACTTACTAGTTAAAATAGATGGGATAGGGGATTGACATGCACTTATTGAATTGGCACAAAGGTAATCACTCTTTAACATTATAGACATTTAAAAACTGTTTTCGCCAGAATGTTGTTTACTCTGGAGCCCAGAAAGGTAGCACATTTATTTTTGTTTTGTTAAAAAAATCGAATCCAACAAAACTATAATACCTTTCCTCATTACTTCCGTCAGCACAATAATTACATCGCCTTGTATTCCCAACTTAAAAACGATATTGAAACCTTGTATAAAAGCAGACGAGCGAATATTTTTCCCATAGTATTGTAAGACTGGTCAAGCAAGATGACGTGTTTTCTGGTATTCCTGGTAATATCGCTGCTAGTTCAAGCACATGGTAATGCAAGATCATACCAAAATCAACAACAACAAGCATACCGACCACCAAACACACAAGCATACCAACAATATCCAGCAGGTTGGTATTGTAGTTTTATCTATGACAAAGTTACTCTCTTATTCAGTCCTAGTCGTGAGAGCGTCGTGGGCTACTCATAAGTTTCTTTTATTTTTAACGGTAAACCGATTTTAATGATTTTTAGGGTTCCGAACCCAAAGGGTAAAAACGGGACCCTATTACTAAGACTTCGCGATCCGTCTGTCTGTCTGTCCGTCTGTCACCAGGCTGTAACTCATGAACCGTGATAGCTAGACAGTTGAAATTTTGAATGATGATGTATTTTTGTTGCCGCTACAACAAAAAATACTAAAAACAGTATAAAATAAATATTTAAGGGGGCTCCCATACAACAAACGTGATATTTTTGCCGTTTTTTGGTCTATATTAATAACGGCAACAGGTAGACGCTTGAAATATTCACAGAATGTTCAGTTGTATATTCACTGCAAAAAATAATAATAATTAAAATAAAATAAATTACGGGGGGCTCCCATACAACAAACGTGATTTTTTTGCAGTGTTTTGCGACAATTGTACGGAACCCTTCGTGTGCGAGTCCGACTCGCACTTGGCCGGTTTTTTTTTTATTTGGGGGCTGGTGCTTGTCATGTAATCCCATTTAAATTGTATTAAGATCTGATCAAGATCAACATGTAGAAAATGTATATATCTACATAAGAACTCTTCAATAAATGACATTAAGTCCGCCTATGTACCACTATTGTACATGAAGTTTAAATAAATAAATAAATCACTCGGGGTAGCTGTAATCGCATGTCTGTTTATTGTTTATACCATTTCACAACGAAAACGCGGTAAGGCCGCTTGTTGTACGTTTGTTTTATTGTTTCTTTTTATATTGATTTAACTTGGTGTACATTAAAGTATATATAAATAAATAACATAACGTCACACTGGTACGCTCTAAAGGGGTACACAGGTGTGAACAGTTCACCTTGGTATACTCTCATTCCACCGGTTTTGTTTAAGTTTCATGTTATTGGGTTAATCTAATTTCGCGTCACTTTGGGCATTATAGGTATAGAACTGGTCCATTATGTAACACAACTAAAAAGTGAAAAATAAAAACTTAAAAAAAAATACAACTGTCGTACAAATATTTTTTATTATATGTTTATCTTGTATTTTTGTGATAAGTTTTTTTTGCTTAAAGTTACTGCCTCGTTGGTCTTGTGGTCGCAAGCGCTACTGCTGAGCATGAGGTCTTGGGTTCGATTCCCAGGTCAGAAAAAGTGGTATTGGATTTTTATATCTGGAATTTCACAGTAGTAGTCTGGCGTTATGCCCGGTTGATGGCAATAGGCTCGCCCCCTATATATTTTTTTTTTTTTCTTTATTTGTTAAAACACAATAAAAACCAACAATCAAATTACAAAAAAAGATAAATAAACAATGATAAGAACACACACATATTACATGGGACTTAAAAAAAACTGTCAAAATGTAGGTGTACTGTAGGTATACATCTGTCCAACCCTTCCGGGAATATAAGCGTGATATAAGTTTTTAAACTGTCATGGTCACTAACACTAACATTAACATTAGAAACGGGATATTTACCATGTTTAATGTTTGTTGTGAGTTTCCGATATGTATCCGTTGTGTTTATCCGTGATCATGGTGCTTTCAACAGCACCGAAATATCGGAAACTCACAACAAACAGTAAACATGGTAAATATCCCGTTTCTAATGTTAATGTTAGTATAAGCGTGATGTTGTTTATATTAAATTGAAGTTCTGGAGAAGTAGGTACTTGACAAAAAATATCTATTTAGTCCGTCAGTTAGATAACCTAAAAATATTGGTCACGTAATTTTCTGTTGCCACGTATACAAAATAAATTATAAATTAATAAATATTTTATTATAACAAGCTTTTTTGTATTCTTCTCAGCAAACTCTTTCATTTGATACCCATATCATGGCAGTGCACAAAAAATAACTAGTCCACCATCTTGGGCCATCCGTTGAAATAGCGTGTGACGTCATGGTGTGCTACACTTTATAAGTTTATACTTACAAAGTGACGTCACAAGCCCCCACTCCTGAACTTTGGTGTGCTATATCTTTGTCAGTTTTCATTTATTTGATGAACCAAAAAATAGGGGCCCAATATTAAACTGGACTAAATAGAATTATCATTTAAACATCCCTATTGGAATTTATAATCTACATAATATATACCAATCAGTGTTTAAACTAATGATAAGGTTGGATTTTTGTATAAATAAGCCTGTATTGTATCAATTTGTATTGTACTGTATTTTGATGTCGAGATAAATAAAGTTTTTTTTTTTTTTAAGATATGATTTATTTATTTTGCAAAACATGAGTACAGTAAGAAGGTCTTATATTAATATGAGGTGGCTACATGTTTTGCCATTTATGGCGTACAAAATTTTTTTATTATTATTTTGAAATTTTTTAATTATTATTTTGTAAATTATTTTTGATTGCATTTCAAATCTCATACAATTATTTTTTCTAGCTTCTAATTATGGTACCTCGACTGCAACCAACGGTAGCGTCGCCAGTGGAGTTCATTTCGGCTCATTTCGCCTAAGCCCAGGGGGCTATGAAGACACCGATGATAATTGCTTATCGTAAGGATGTTTTTATTTATTTAATTGAGCGCTGTAAGCTACATTCAACAGACAGGCGACAATCTGAGTACATTGCAAGTTTCTTTCACACATTCTCCCATGGTGAACATTTTTAATTTTCTCTCAAAGTGAGTAAATAATACCTTTGACATTTTTTATTAATATTTCATATTGTCGGTTATATACCGTACGACTTGTAGTCCGATGATGGATCGGGCTAGGTGGAATTAGATTGAGACGAGTATTAAATAAATTATGCACTCAGCAGAAATAGAAACCGATCTTTTTAGTCTCCGTCTGTCTGTTACCAGGCTGTATTTCATGAACCGTGATAGCTAGACAGATGAAATTTTCACAGATGATGTATTTCTGTTGCCGCTTTAACAACAAATATAAAATAAATATTCAAGACGGGCTCCCATACAACAAACGTGTTTTTATTCGGTTTTATGCGGTAATGGTACGGAACCCTTCGTGCGTGAGTCCGACTCGCACTAAGCCGGTTTTTTCTTAGTTTATTGAATCTTGGAAAACAATATATCACGGGAATTTAACGCGATGATTTTGATTATTTATCTAACACGGCCGAAACGTCGGGTTAAAAATGTAAATAAATAATCTGAATCATCGCGTTAAATTCCCGTGATATATTGTTTTCCATTATGAAACGTGAAAGTTTTAAAGTTATTATTGAATCTTGTTTCTTAATTTCAGGTGCAGCGCTATGAAACAGTTCGTTGCAAGGTATTGTGAAAATGTTTAGAAAGGTGGACGTCGAGCAAGATTTTTTTTTATTTGATATAGAATAACGCAAGATAAGTGACAAATTAGAAACAAGCAATTATTATAAAATAAATTAAGGTATTATTTACTCTGTCTTTTCTTCCTGAAGGTAAAACCTATTTCCATTGTAGAATTACCCGTTCTATTCGATAAACTTGAAATTTGCAACGTTTGGTGGACTGTTAAGTGTACGATTATAACGGTTTAACTCAGATTTGGATTGCTCTTGTTTTAGAGTTGATTGCAAAAGTGATTCATAACGTAACTTTTAACATAATTGCTGCTAGGTGTAAAATTATGAAAAACCTAGTTAGCTGTTGTATTATGTTTATTGTGTGTGCATTGTGTGTTTCACACGTATTTTTTTAGTTTATTTAGTAGGTAAGTATTTAAAATTGTTAGGAGTTTTTAATAATCTTTTGTTGTGAACATGGATTTATTATCCTCATATTCATATTGACGCAACTGAGGTTTGCTGTTGGAGAACCCAACTATAGGTTAAGCTCACCTTTGTGCATCATCATCATCATCATTATATCAGCCGAAAGACGTCCACTGCTGGCCATAGGCCTCCCCCAAGCGTCGCCACATCGACCGGTCCCGTGCGTCTCGCATCCAGCGGATCCCCGCAACCTTCACCAAGTCCTCGGTCCACCTGGTGAGAGGCCTTCCAACGCAACGTCTTCCAGTTCGCGGTCGCCACTCCAGAACTTTCTGCCCCATCAGCCATTCGTTCTGCGAGCAATTTGCCCTGCCCACCGCCACTTAAGTTTGGCAATTCTTCGGGCTATGTCGGTAACTCTGGTTCTCTTGCGGATCTCTAAATTTCTGATTCATTTGTGCATAAACTGTCGTATTGTATTTTTATGTGTTTTGTGTACAATAAAGAATAAGAATGAAAATTTTTCTTTTGAATGTTTTTTCTATCTTAGTTATTCTTCGCGTAAGAAAGTAGTAGAACATTAACAATAATGCATTGTACAAGAGACTTATGAACTTCTCAAAATCAGTAACAACAAGTTTTATTATCATTATAAACAAGTTATACAAATAATTTTCAAGGTCAATAAACATAAAAGAAGATGTGCGGATATTTTGACCTTAGTATTTGTAAGACTGGTCAAGCAAGATGACGCGTTCTGTGGTATTTCTGGCTTTTGCGATACTTGCACACGCGTTCGCTGCCCCAGGTGAGTTCTAAAGCTGATAATAAATGTTTTGTTTTAAATAAATTAATCTGCAGGTCTAATGAATATATAGTTGTGATGTGCTTGTGTGTAGTGTATAAATAAGCCAAAGTAAATTATGTAGTCAATGTGACAAAAAGGTGTTCGAAAGTGTAGTGAGCTAATCAATTTCAATGATGTCGGTAACATTTTGTAGGTATGTGTCATTCACCATATCTTATTTGGACAGCAATCACAAAGTCATTTTTTAAAGCCTTTAACCATGACACAAAATATAGATGCTAATAATGTCGTTGATTTATAATCACTAGGTTCTTTTGACAATTTCCATTCTTAAGCCATAAGTGGAAATAAGTCGACCACATCATTGCTTACCATCAGGCGTGATAGTGGTCAAATGCGAGCCTATTGTTACATTATAAATAAAGTAAATCCTTTTGAAAAATCACTTCTTAATTGTGT
Source organism: Anorthoa munda (assembly GCA_945859665.1). Classification (NCBI taxonomy): domain Eukaryota; kingdom Metazoa; phylum Arthropoda; class Insecta; order Lepidoptera; family Noctuidae; genus Anorthoa; species Anorthoa munda. The sequence goes on along the minus strand of OX243902.1, from coordinate 28,407,261 downwards.
ACTTACAGTATGATAAACCATGAGCCTTTATTTTTAGAGCGTGCCGCGACGCATCCTTCGATATCGATATTTCGCAGAAGTTTTTCTAATCTTTACAACTTTTCTATAAAAATAATTTGAATTTGTCGCTTTGGTGCATCACGCCTGTCTACGGTAGGGAACGTTCAAAATAATAAAAAAAAAACAAGATATAGTCGTAATATTAAAAATTGGATCAAATTAATAAAAGACTAAACGAGTGTTACCTAAATAACATTCATTATTAAAAAGTTAAAATCTCGGTAGGTACTCCATATTGATATAATGTCACTTGTTGGATAAAATAAAACTAGAAAAAAAAAAACTTGATAGATCCCGTTGTTTATTTTAGTTTCAACGCTATACGCGCCAAATATCTCACCGGTTAATAATAACGATTCGATACTACACACATTAGAAATTGCAATTTATGCAAATTGTGGGAAATTAAACTAAGTTAATGTCGACAATTAAATGCCAAAAACAGGCAAAACAAGGATTTTTTTTAAATTTTAATGTAAAAGGAATAAATAATAATAATCTGTGTTTCCACCATTGACACGAGTCACAGCGATTTCATCATCAGCAGCCTTTAAATGAACCCACTGCTGGGACACAGGCCTCCCCTCGGTGGGAGAGGAAGAAGAGTGGCCTTAGTCCACCACGCGGGTCCAGTGCGGGTTTATTTATTTATTTATTTATTCATTAACACATACATTTGTTTTAACAGGTAAGACCCAAGCTAACAAAAGTAGTCATAAATTGCTAAAAGTACAGTCTCAAGTATTCTGGGTAGAAGCACAAGTTACTCAGTGGACAACACACTAAGTGTCACCCTCTGGAATTCCGCCAAAGAGCAAGAAAATATGTCCAAACGCAGAGAGATGCTATTAAGTATTCCTATTGCACGAATCACTGGTGCAAACTTTAATAAATTTGTACGGGTTGCCGGGACTTTAAAAAGCCTCTCCCTAGGTCCTAACCGTAGCCTCCTGTTTGGAACGAGCAATCCCAACGTTTCCAGTATTTGTGGATTATTTAGCATGCCACGAAAAACCATAAAAACATATTTTGCAAGAGCTAGGTTGCGCCTTACCTCCAACTTATAGTACCCAACCATCCCTATAACAAAAAGAGTTGGATACATAAGAGGGTAGAAGGGGTAGACACCAAATTGCTTCATATATAGGTATCGGGTAAATTTGTTCTGCATCTTTTCCAGCATCTGAGAATACTTCACTTCATAAGGATTCCAGATGATAGCACTAGTTTCCAAGTTGCTTCGCACCAACGCATTATAAAGTGATTTCACTGCCGCCATGTTAGTGAAGTCACGGGTTTCACGCATGACAAAACCAAGATTTTTAAACGCTTTTTTGCACACGTGCACTACATGCGCACGAAACGAAAGATCCCCAGAAAAAGTAACACCGAGATCTCGCACTAACACTACCCGCGGTATGACGTGACCGCCCATGCAATAATCGTGACGTCGAGGTACCACGGCCCGCGTGAAGGACATTATGTTACACTTCGTCACATTGAAGAGTAGTTTATTCTCTTCACTCCACGCTACCACCCGATCAATGTCTCGCTGGAGCAATCCGCAGTGTGACTCATCTGTGATCCGTAGGAATAGCTTGAGATCGTCAGCAAATAATAAACAGCCAGCGTCTTTAATGACTTCTGGAAGATCATTAATCATAATAATAAATTCTAAAGGTCCTAAATTTGTGCCCTGACTTACGCCCGTAAGGGTGAAATACGAGTTCGAGGTGTAACCTGCATATTCTACCATTTGCTTGCGGTTGCCTAAGTAGCTAGCAAAGAACTCTAGGAGGGCTGGGGTAAAACCGACCCTCGCAAATTTACTTAAAAGTATGTCATTATCCACACTATCAAATGCCTTCCTGAAGTCGAAGTAAGCGACGTCCAGTTGGGCACCAGTCTCCGAGTCCAGCACTGTGGTGGCCTGATTTAAAAAACACATTAAATTAGAGTTCGTGCTGCGGCCCGCACGGAAACCATGCTGCGCGTCGTTGAGCTGTGAGGCTACTTGCGAGTGGATAGTTGAACACAACGCGGACTCGAAGACTTTAGCAAATGCTGACAGTACTGCTACCGGCCTATACCCGCTAACATCTGAGCTTGGAGCTCCCTTCGGTACCGGAGTAACCCTAGTCAATTTCCAGCCGTCGGGATACGAGCATTCTCGTAAAAAACTATTAAATAAATGCATGAGCGGCCGGGCCAGTACCGTCTTACAATCCCTAACGATGAAAGGTGGCACCCCGTCTGGCCCAACCGAACGCTTGGGCTTGAGGCGCGTGAGCGCGGCACTCACCTCGCCGAGAGACAGCTGCCCCACGTGAACGCGGGCGCCGCGCTCAGGCACCGTCTGCCCAGCGGCAGCCGCATCCAACCGCGGTGCCACCGCCCCATAAACCGAATGAAAATAATCAGCGAATGCCTGAGCGCACTCATGCTCTGGCAAAGGCTCGCCATTCTTAACTATCTTCGGTCTACTACGTTTCGAGCGCTTGCCCCCAATAAAACCCCAAAAAGACCTCGGTTCCTTCACAAATTGTTGCTCAGTACGCTTCTGAAAATCGCAGTATGCGGTTCGGATTTCTACTTTGACAATTGAACGGTAGTGCGAAAAATTTAAATAGTCGTTGACCGAACCAGTCTTCTTAAAGGATTTGTGCCAAAAAGATTTTTTCTTAATATGACCTATTATGTCAGCAGTGAACCATTCAGGGTAGTGATAACGAAAGCAATCACCCTTGGAGCTCTTTCTTGGAGTGCTATCATCCAAAATCCTGTAAAATATGTCGTAAAATATTCTATATGCTTCGTTCGCATTACTCGTTTCATACAGGGCGCTCCAGTCTATCCCTGCCAGTCCCAAGTACAAACAATGGAAGTCCGCCTTGCTATAATTCCATCGTGGTAGGGAGGTGGAAGCCTGCGGTACATGGTAACCAGGGCTAGAAGTCGCTCGCACACGACTTATACTTACGCGTAGCGGCGGATGCTGTGGGTCTATGCGTGACAAACACTCTTCACATTCCTGGCTTACGACAATATCACCTTCGGGAAAATTAGTTAGGACTACATCGAGCGTGCGATTGTTGTAATTAAGAATATTGTTACTTTGGCGAAACCCACAAAAGGTGACAAAGTATTCATAATAACATTGCACATCTAGGTTTGTTGAATACATATTTAAATCAGCTACTAAAACAACTTTGTCATATGTAACACATAACTGCTCCAGTAAATGGAACATATACATATATTCCCTTTCAATAGTCTTAGGTGGAATATACGCAACACAACACAAAAACAAAAAAATGTTTTGACGGTATACCGTCGCACATACGATTTCGAACGGGTGGTGGTTCAAGCTACTGGGTTGTTGGATGTCACATGTCTTCGAGTTTTAGGTTCTAGGACAAGCCGGTTTCGACACGTAAGTCGGGACTGTTACCGCTGGGCCACCACTGCTCCCATGCACAGGCACAGTACGATGCCTGGAATCAGCTTGCAAAATTCCGACGGCTCTCATCATCTCTTCTCGTGTCAATTGATGTCGTCGCTTCATATCGATGCAATTTCAGTTCCGATGCAGAAATTGTAATGGTTTTGTAAAAACGGAATAACGACAGTTGATTTTAATTAAATCTTAATCAAAATTTAAAGAAAATTCTTTATGCAAATAGTGAAATTCACTAAAAAGCTTCAAAAAACTCCAAAAAAACTTAATAATTATCGTCAATTGCGCTGATACTCTAAAATGTATGAACTCTTAGACACTTTTGATATGTGTATTGTATAACAAAAAATACAAGAAGGTAATTTAATTAGAATTAGCCTAGAGATAACATTGAAAAACAGGTTATTTGGCTTAAAACTTTATTTATAATAATGTTGTCGAAAATGGCTCGACTGCTTATTTTTCCTCGTAAGATTTAGGAAAACCCAAAAAAATGTTTTGTCAGCCAGTTCACCGGGGTCATCTAGTTTTGTTATAATATTTGAGTCGCATTTTCCCGTTTCATTAAATGTAGATCAATAAGGAAAATACAATCAAAATCAATAGTCATTTATTCAAATTAGGCTACTAGCCAGGCTTTTTTTAACGTCAAACTTGTACATAAATACAGTCCTAAAAACGCATTCGATGATTTTCCTTGAGTTATCTAAAGATGTATGTGAATAATTTCTATGTTAATCTCTATACAGTGGTGTAGGAAGTTTAAGTGATGGGTTTTTAAGAGTGTCCGACCGAAACTTCGGTTTGGGCCAAAACCGGTCGAAGCGTTGCCATTGGCTGATGCCCAAGGTTTCTAACTAAATGATTATGATTAGCAAGTGCCGAAATTAAATGAACTGTCACAAATGCGCGAGATATGGAAGAGGCAATTGGTGGAATGTAAGGGTCACTGTCTCATACGTTCTCATAGTTCAGTTCCCAGCTCGAACAAGGTGTCCTTGAGTATACTTTTACCACACCAGAATTATTAGCTTTTTTTTTTTTTTTTTGAGGGTACCTGGAGTGAACACAACTTTTTTTTTTGGAGCTCTCATTTATTATTAGATTAATAATAGTATATTTATATTTATTATCGTGCAAATGCACTAAAGTCTTCACTGTCCTCGGCTACACTCACTGCTAAATAAGTTCTCCTCTCGCCTTCACCTGACCTGCACAAAAACAAAATAAGTAATGGACCTATACGCTAAGCTGTCTATCTGCATGGAGGATCTTTCTGCTACTTTTGCCATGCGCATGGAAACCTATGAAAAGGATCTGAAGAATGCCAGTGGTAATGAGGCTACCCACAAGTCAATAGCCAGCCTATCTCGAGACTTCATAGAATTCAAGTGTCTTATTTGGAAGACTATGAATGCACTGAAGACGCAGATGGAGTTGCTAACAGTAGGATTGGATCGTCACGAAATGGCATCTCGCAGGCAGGTCCTGCTCCTCCACGGCCTTCCTGAGCGGAGAGATGAAGATTGCACCAACCGGGCTCTCTCAACACTGACAGAAAAGATGAAGATTGCACATGCCTCTCCTTCAGACATCACATCATGTCATCGCCTGGGTGTGGATGCAGGCAAGCCACGTCCTCTTCTTGTCAGGTTTGCCAATTATAGCTTGCGTAGTGAGGTGTGGCGCAGCAAGACTATGTTAAAGGGTACTGGTTTGGTCTTCTCGGAGTTCCTAACCAAGCCGAGACACGACGTGTTCTTAAGTGCTCGCAAACACTTTAGTGTAAAACAGTGCTGGACCTCCGAGGGCAAGATTGTTATCCTGCTCCCAGACAAGTCGCGCCGAAAAATTGAGACGGCGGCTGAACTGAAGCAACTCATTGTGCGGTTCCCGATGGCTACATCTACTAATGTGTCATCGGATAAGACTTCACGTAGGCAAGCAAAATAATCTCATTCATTACCCATCATAATCTTTTAGATTATCTAATTATATTCTTATGTCGGTCACTGAATATTTTGCATTATTTCTCTGTTTTATTATTTTGTTGATGATTTGTTGTGACTTTTGCTTGTAATTTTTATTTGACACTTTGACAGCACTGATCATAGACTGTACACATAACAGAGATAATTTTCGTTCGGAAACTTTTCCAAGTGACTGTATTATAGTTTAATAATTTGGGTTGTGGTCTTTTGGCTTTTGTTAAAATGGCGAGTGTATCGAGGTTTTATTGCTTTAAGATTGTGTTGCACTGATCTGTTATTTTAGTGTAATAATTTTATAATATTATATATATTTATACTTGCGTCATGTTAGGTAATATTGATAATAGTTTTGTTTCCTGTTCTTCGTCTTGCTCGTCCGATGAGAGCTATGCTAGTGCGTTCAGTGATGATTCGATTCACCTGCGCGATCAACTATTTTCTGCCTTTTCTTGCTTCAGTAAATTTTTCAATGTAGTTCATATAAATGCTCAAAGCGTTCCTGCTCATCACTCTGACTTATTAACCTCATTCGACTCTGATCTTATTCATGCGGTACTCGTGTCAGAGACTTTTCTCAAACCAGCACTTCCATCAACGCAGTATTCTCTGCCCGGCTACAAGCTTGTGCGTAATGACAGAACTGGCAAGGGATGCGGAGGAGTCGCCATCTATCTCCGTGGAGATATTACATACAATGTCGTCGATCAGTCACCGAGTAATTATTCGAAATTTGCTGAACACCTCTTTATTGAAGTTACTTTTAACCACACAACATTACTAGTAGGTGTTTATTATAGCCCCTCATGTCATATAGATTATTTCCTATCATTTGAAACAAAACTTGAATATTTTTCTTCGTTATATGACCATACGATAATACTCGGAGACTTCAACACCTGTTTAATCAAGGATGATGTGCGCAGCCGTAAGCTCCGGTCCCTGGTCTCTTCTGTCAACATGCATATTCTTCAGCTTGACGCCACTCATCATGCTCCCCACTGTAACCCTTCACTTCTAGACCTTATTCTGGTTTCTGACCCAAGCAAAGTGGCCACTCACGGGCAACTTTCTGCCTCCTTTTCTTACCATGACCTTATTTTTCTTTCTTACAAAATTCGCCCTCCAAAACGTAAATCTAAATTTCTCTTCCTTCGCAGTTTCAAGAACATTGACCTGGATCGCTTGGGAGAAGATGCGAGCAATATTGATTGGTCTCCTGTTTATGGAAGCAATGATTTGGACACTAAGGTAGCGGAGTTTAACAAGATAGTGTTGCAACTCTTTGATGAACATGCGCCGCTCAGAAAGGTCAGAGTGAAGCATTTTCCAGCTCCCTGGTTGAGTGACAGCATCAAAGGCGCGATGTCGAAAAGGGATAAGGCTAAAAGGCGGTATAAAAAGGATCCTACTGATGGGAACTGGTCTATATACAAGAAGTTGCGCAATCGTTGCGGTCGTATGTGTAGGGATGCTAAAAGGCGCCACATCCACAACTCTGTTCAAAATTTCAACACAGCACAAGTATGGCAATTTCTAAAAACCCTTGGTATCGGTAAAGCTGTTGATGACAGCAAGCCTGATATTGACCTTAACGCAATTAATTTTCATTTTTCTAAATCACCTGTCATTCTTGACGACAACGTTAAAGCTTCCACTTTGAACAATCTCTCTAAGCTTCCTCTGCCGATGTGTACTTCTTTCTCTTTTCAACCAGTTACAGAAGGGGATATAAAGCGGGCCGTCAAATCTATAACCACGAAGGCGGTGGGTGATGACGGTCTGCAACTCCAGATGCTCCTTCCTATCCTGAATGAACTCGCTCCTGTCATCCTTCACACTATCAACTACTCCCTCTTTTCTGGCTGCTTCCCTTCCGCGTGGAAGAAAGCTCATGTTCTGCCTTTACCCAAAGTCCCTAAACCCTCGTCAGTTACCCAGTTCCGTCCAATCTCCATACTTCCAATCCTATCTAAAGTCCTAGAAAGTGTTGTTAATAATCAGCTGTCTCAATACCTTTCCTCTAATAGCCTGCTAAGTCCTTATCAATCTGGATTCCGTCCTGGCCACAGCACTGTATCGGCCTTAGTTAAAATAACTGACGACATCCGACTGGCCATGGAAAATAGGTCCCTTACAGTTTTGATTCTACTGGACTTTAGCAGTGCATTTAATTCAGTTGATTTTGACATCCTCTTAGGTATCTTATCCTCTTTAAATATGTCTCCTTCTGTGATTGCGTGGTTTAATTCTTATCTTCGGGGCCGCTCGCAGTCGGTCCGCTCAGAGGAGGCTTCCTCTGACTGGTGCGATCTCGCTGCGGGTGTTCCTCAGCGTGGCGTCCTTTCTCCTCTTCTTTTCTCGGTTTTTATAAACGCTATCACTAAGGTCTTATCTTCACACTTTCATCTCTATGCAGACGACCTACAGCTTTATCGCCACTTTAAAATCGAAGAGCTTAATGAAACTATCGAGGCCATCAATAATGATCTTGGAAACATCTGTCAGTGGGCTAAAAGTTTTGGACTCTTAGTGAACCCAGCAAAATCACAAGCTCTCATTATTGGTGGCAGATACTACATCAATCTGTTGAGTAGCCAGTCTCTCCCCTCTGTTTTGTACGATGCCGTCACCATAGCCTATTCCAAAAAAGTTAAAAACTTAGGGGTTTTCCTTGACTGCCACTTATCTTGGAATGTTCACATTGCAGAGGTAAGCAGGAGGGTGTTTTGCTCGTTTCGTTCTCTGAAGCGTCTCCAGAAGTTCCTGCCTTTTCCGACTAAAGTTACTCTTGCTCAGTCTCTCCTTCTTCCTCTTCTTGACTACGCTGATGTCTGCTTTCTTGATGCGACTGAGGAACTTCTTGATAAGCTCGAACGTCTTCAGAATTTGTGCATCCGTTTCATTTTTGGCCTCCGAAAGTACGACCATGTGTCGGAATTTCGGAAGCGGTTGAAATGGCTGCCTATTCGACAGCGCCGAGATGCTCACATTCTTTCATTACTCTTTTCTGTTCTTCATAATTCTAACGCTCCTTTGTATCTTCAGGAACGCTTTGAGTATCTTGTTCCAAGAGGAAAACCTTGTCGTCTGTCATCATCTCTTCTCCTTCGTTTTCCTCCCCACTCTTCAAGTCGCTACGGTGGATCTTTTACTGTTCGCGCTGTCCGCCTCTGGAATGCTCTTCCACACTCTATACGGGATAGCCCTTCGTTGGAGGTTTTCAAGAGAAGAATTAAGGAATATTTCCTATCAACATGACACATTAATTTATGTATTCACAATTGTAATATTTTAGTTTTGTAATTATAGTATGCTGTATGTATTATGTTTATACATTGTGTATTGCACACGTATTTGTTTAGTTTATTAGTGAGTAAGTATTTAAAATTGTTTTATATTTTTAATAAGTTTTTGTTGTGCACATGGATGTACTATCCTCATATTATGCATATTTCTTTACGCAACTGAGGTTTGCTGTCAGAGAACCCAACTATGGGTTAAGCTCGCCTTTGTACATGAACTTTCTTTTGTATTTGTATGTTTTTATGTTTTGTGTACAATAAAGAATAAGAATAAGAATAAGAATTAGTTAAACTCGTTCCAGGTTTGAGATCAGCGCCTCAATCTTCATATACACCCACACCACCCTCACGCCCCACTTAACTCACACACTCCACGCACCTCACACATCCCACATACATCACACACCACACATATACTCGACACATCTCGCACGCATCACATACTCCGCACACCCAACACATCCACTTGAATGTGTTTATTCTGTTTAATTTACAAGCGAACGTGTTTGAATTTTTAATAATTATACTTTATTTAAATGTCAATAAAGCACACAACACGAAAAATTTGACTCGGATCATTTTGTAAGTTGTACAAACAACCAAAGCTGTGGAAGACCGGAGTCTCCTAAGTCCTACCACAGGCGTCATCATGCTTAAAAGGAGGCTCCAATCATAAACTAATGTAAACTATTTGGTACAGAAACAAACATGTTGTATTTGTATTTTCCATCTCACCTAAACAAATTGACAAAATGTGGGTGTACTATTTACCCACATCTCAACATGGGTACTGCAAGTCGATTTTGTAAAAGCTCACCGTGAAACTTAGGTGACGTGAACATGAAGTTAGCTTTCACTCAAACTTCAAGCTCACTTCACTTAAGGTATCAACGCGAGGGTAATATAGAGAAGCACTGCAAAGTTATTTTAATCAGATTACAATAAAAAAAACTATTAAAGATATTAAAAATTCCAGCCACTAACTACGGTCATGCGAAAGCGGAGAAAGGCAGCATTGCAGTTGGAGTAGTAGAAGGCGGTACATTTGGCGAAGATGCATTCAGCATTGGAGCAGGGGCCAAAACTGAAAGTAAACCGTAAGGACATTATTTACTATATTTTTTTAATGTGAGTTGTAAAAACTTCACTAAAACATGAACACAAGAAATATGCAGTTTCATATCTACATTTATTTTCTTTACGGTTCGCGCATTGGTTGACCGATTGGCTGCAGCGCTGCGTGTTGCGCGTTCGATTCCCGCACGAAAAATATTTATATAACCTACAGATAGTTGTTCCGGGTCTGGCTTTTTGTGTATCTGAGTTTAGATGTTTGTAAAAGCACCCATGATACAGGATAAAGAGCTAGGTGGGGCGACGTTACTTTTTTTAATAAAAACAAGAAAAAAATTGTTATCACTGGTGGCCCAGAGTAGTAACGGCGTACGAGTTTGTAAGTCATGGAATCAAACCCAGGCCGGTGCTTTATTTTCTGTATTTTATTTCATCACCGCTGCTCTTTATACCGCTAAGGAAAACATCGTGACGCATCGTGAGGTAACCAACTTGGTTCATGGTTCTGCCACACCGGGCCCGCGTAATGCATTACAGCCCACTCTCTCTCACAAAGATGAGGCATGTGGCCCAGGTGTGGGAACATTATAGACTGATTATTCATTATAAATTTATGTTTGCATAACTCAACACACCGATTACCTGTGAAGGTTGCGGGGATCCGCTGGATACGAGACTCACGGGCCCGAACAATGTGGCTACGCTTGAGGGAGGCCTATGTCCAGCAGTGGACGTCTTTCGGCTGATATGATGATGATGATAATGAACTCAAAACACTGTAGAGAATAGATATTGATTAAAGTCTTTTCATAATGATGACATCAATGACCCCTTAAGAAGTTTTCAGTTGTTTCAAACAACTTCTATTCAATGTTTTCTCTCACCGTTTTTAGAAAGCCTTTGCATCTTATGTACAATTGTATAAAATTCATAGAGAATACGACACGGCCGGCGTAGTGGTTGAGTGATCGGCTGCTGCGCTGCTTATCGCGGGTTCGATTCCCGCACGGAAAAAATATTTGTATGGCCTACAGATAGTTGTTTTGGATCTGGGTATCTTGTGCATGTGAATTTAAATGTTTGTAAATGCACCCACGATACAGGAAGAAATTCCTAGTGAGGGGCAAAAATTTATTTAAAAAAAAAAATGCCAAAACTTAAAAACATTCAACTTCAAAGTTTAGGTACGACGCATATTAACACAATGATTGTTACATTTTTAATTGTTTCAGGTGCGGTATAATAAAAGAAATCGTTTCAATATTTATAAAGAGTACCAAGTGTCGATGATAAGAAGTAACGCCACTATCACTAGATTTATATTTGAATAAAAGAACTGTCAATTATAAGTCCGCCATTGTACCTTTGTGCATGACGTTGAAATAAATGAATAAGTATGTAGGTAACAATAAATGTTGAAGTAAATGTTTAATACTATGCATGCGTTTTTTTATAAAAACTAGCTGTGCCCGCGACTTTTCTCCTGTCAACAGCCTACCCTACCCTACCATTTTTTCTAGGATCAGTCCTTCGCGGGGAATCTTAACACCGCTATTCAGAAAATGACTTCAAATGCACAACGCCATCTATCGAATATGGAGTTCAACTGTCCGAGTATATGAATTTCGTTGTGATATTTTACTTCTTGAACACTTAAAATTCATTTAACTTGTGATATTGTAAATCGATTTTGATGAAGCAAAAACTAAGTAATACTTCAGGTTATGCACAATTTTTATGTATAAAAGTTATCAATGTAGGTTTCGTAAATTTTACGTGATGCGCAACAGACAAACAGAAAAAAATACAAATATGCGGGCAATTGGTTCTGTTTGGGTTTTGGAAATATTATCGATATACCAAAACGATTTTTCTACACATTTATCATATGTTTAATTTTTGATTGATGTTTGATTGATGATTTATACGTGAAGAATCGTGCAGAAACGTTCAGTTATTACTCCCTCCCTCTCACAAATAAGAATCCTTTAACTCAGATGTAGATTTCAGAAATCATAGTTCATTATCATCTTCTTCCCATGTTAATTGGGGTCGGCGCAATATGTGTTCCTCTTGCATGCCATCCCGTCAACGGGCTATCGCTGACTCCTTTTTCTTTGTATAAAACTCCTAACATTGTGCAGAGCAGTGGTGGCGCAGTGCTAACGGCCCCGACATACGTGCTGTAAGTCGTGGGTTCGAACCCAGGCAGGCGCTTTAATTGTAAATTATTTCATTACCACTGCTTTTAAAACGGTGAAGGAAAACATCTTGAGGAAACCGGCATGTTCTAGACCCATACATTCGAAGACATATGACATTCACTAACCCGCACTGGGTCTGCGTGGTGGATTAAAATCCATTCAGTCTCTCGCAGAGAGGAGGCCTGTGTCCCAGCAGTGGGGACATTAAAAGGCTGATGATGATAGACACAGTGCGTCCATCTTTTCTTTGGTCTTCCCGTCCCAGAATCAGGACCAGGATTTATTGTTCATTGTATCTCTCAGTTCATATAATACCTTTAAACGAGCAATTCTTGTATGTCTAAAGGTGAACGCGCACCTAGCCGCACCGCAGGAGCCGCACGCGCCGCAGTCATCGCATTTTATAAATCTTTATATGAAATCGTATGTAGCCTCGCGCACCTATCCGCGCCGCACGAGCCGCATTTCAGCAAAATGCTGTGGGTATACGGATTCCACCAGCGCGTGCTGATGACGTCATCAGATTCGGCGCGTTCGATGCTTGCGGCGAGTGCGGTGCGGGCGGCGCGGAGACATCATGCGTAAAGTGATGCCAACTTAGCAACTTTTTAGCTAAATCAAGCAATTTTGGCTACTATTTAATAAAACTGGTAGCAAAATTTTTAGCTATCATTTCTAACATGTTTTTTATATGACATGAATGCTTTCGAGAATCTGTAGTGGGGCACCGGATCTTAATTTAAATTATCTCAAGTCAGGAAATAATGTGCGATACTCTCCAAACTGTTCTCTTTTTAAGTTAATGTCTCGAACCCATTTTTATTTCGTTCATTTTCTTCTTCTAACAATACGCAACCGACAATAAGAGGATCAAGTGCCGTAGTACACTACGTACGTTCGTTCTATACAGAAAATTTTCATATAATAAGATTTACAGAAGTGAATATGATTCTGACAACACTGTGCGTTTCGGCCATTCGGCGCGTTCGGCGCGTACGGCGCGTTCGGCGCGGATAGCGCGGGGCCTTGAGAAAATGCGATGACTTCGGCGCGTGCGGCCTCTGCGGCGCGGATAGGTGCGCGTTCACCTTAAAGCCGACATTGCAGAATTGCTCGTTTCAATAGTACGGACGTCAAAACAAAGCACAAGCACGCCCCCAGGCGGCAAATCAAGAACAACTACGCATATGCGTGGTGGGGACATAAGAATATGGCAGTTGAGTACTGACCGCCTTACAGCTAAGACTTTATAGAATCACTGTCAATCCGTAATATTAGTAAGCAAGATTGTAACTGCGAGTTGTGACTATTTAAATAAATTCATTGTATCGAATAATTTGTGTGATTTCATTTTCACGATTGTACACACCTTTTTTTTCTTATTTTTTTTTTGTACCCACCTTACTTCCCGATGGTTTGCATCTATCGGCCACCCTGGATCGGATGCGACATATAATCGGAATCCCGGCAACGGCTCCAACGATTATCATGAAATTTTGTATGCCGGGCCTTTCGGTGGTGATAAATCGATCTAAATAGGTTTAATTTTTAGAAAACTTTGTTTTCTCTATTTTCATCCGAGCTGAGCTTGGTCGCCCATTTACTAGATATATATCGTTCATTCAGTTTTATAGAATAGCACTACAGTACAGTAATCTCCAAGCTTTATGAATGAAGGCTTTCTATTATATTTATGCACATGGTATGCCATGGCTTTTTGGCCGTTCTAGAACAGCAGTGTACTGGCACACTGGTGTTCTAGAACTGCCAAAAAGATTGGGGATAACTTTACTGTACTTGGTGCTATTCTGCAAAAATATTACCGTGATAACTCAGGTGAAGTTAGCTGTCAAAGGCTAACGAATGGTAGTTTGACAGCCCTCTTCAAGCTCTGTTTTAACAATATTGTTTTTGCAAAATAACGGGTTGACTGTAAGAAATTGGGTACGTGTTACGTTAAGGTATTCAAATTTTAATCAAATTAGCTTCATTCAAATCTTTGCTCCGATATTTCTTCCTACTGTGCTAAAACAGTACAATGTATGAGTATCACAACGAGAAAACTTAGGTGAGAACAACAGAGCAACCACAACAACTACTTTGGGTTTCAGATAGAATAACAGTTCACTTTACGCTCGGTTCAGATCTAACATTGTGTCATGCTCTCTCTAATTTCTCTCTGATGGTGGCACATCTGTTGGATCATTCGGTTCCCTTCATGATGGTTGAGCTGAGTGGTGCTGATACATGCGTCATGTTCGTGAACGGGCGCCATCAGTTGGGATTGGTCATAACTTAGCTGTCTCGGCCTGTTAAAGTGCTTTTTTTTAAATTATTTCTTACTCTAGACGCTTTTATTATTATTATTATTTATTTATTTATTTAAAACTTCATGCAACATACAGACACATAGGCAGACTTAATGCCTGAGGTACGCACACACGACATACACGTCTTTTTACATCGTTCTCACATATATGTATTTTTTTCAACAAGAATGATGTAACCAAAAACTTGTAATTAAAACTGATGGAAAAGAGTGTCCGGGGAGTTTCTTGCAAATTCTTCTCCATTGAGACCTACAGTTGCGAATTTGCAACTAGAGTCATCTTTTTATTAATTTTTTGTTTGACAGTTCAAAAGTACTACTAAAGTTTACTTGAAATAAATACCTTGATTTTGATTGATTTTGAAAAAAAAAATACTCGCCCAATTTCTTACAGTGACATGTTTACTGAATCTACCAGTTTTGTTAAAGTAAAGAAAAGAAAGTTCAATTTTTTTTTAAGTTTTATAACAAACATTTATTACAACAAATACTTAGTTACTCTAATTAATAATTTCAGTTCATTTCTAATAAAGGCTCCAATTTGAACACCTTTTTGTTGTTTGCTTGTTTCATCGGCTGAAGTTTGATCGTATGAATTGTACTGTTATCTGAGTTGATGAAATTTATTTCGACTCTGGATAACTGTTTCGTAGGTGTATCTTGATGTATTGTGGTGTCATTATTTTCGTTTTCTGATAGGAGTACTGACCGAACTGAAAACAGAAAAAAAATATTGAGCTGCTTGCAAGTATAAAGAGTCAGGGCTTGATCTCCAAGTTAGGAAAATTGCTACTAGATCACATTAATCACACTAAAGTTGTCAAAATGGGTTTAACTGCGACTCCCGTGTGCAGGTTGTGTGGGGAACATACGGAACGCATGGAGCACCTTCTGTGCACAATCGATGCACTGGCTGGCAAGCGAATGGGTCTCCTAGGGGTTGGATATCCAAAACCAGAAGACTATAGGCTCATTTCTCCTAGTCTCGTTGTAAAACTCATGAAAACAGTTTTCAACGAGATTGAGGAAGAGTAAGTTATCTAGGGGACCACAATAGATCCCAATAGGTCGAAGTGTCCGAGTTATTTCTCGGCCCCTCCGTAAGATAAGATAAGATAAAGTTGTCAAAAATTAAAAGGCTCGTTTTGACAGTTATAAAAATACTTAATAATAATTTAACTTGATGCCTGCGAATGATACTCGTTGTTATAGTCTATTGGTAACATAGTAATTAATTACGATTATGAATTTGTTTTTTTAATTTCTCACGTAGAAAGTTATCGCGGCATGTAAAATGAGAAATGTCAACGGACTTCTTAGATTGTGATGACTTTAATATTATAAAGGCGAAAGATAATGAGTGTGTGTGTGTTTGTATGTTTGTTACTTCTTCATGCTCAAACAACTGGACGGATCTGAATGAAATTTGGCACAGAGATAGATTATAGTCTGGAATAGCACGTAGGATAATTTTTATCCCGGGAATTAAGAAAAAAAATTGACATTCACACGGACGAAGCCGCTGGCAGAAGCTAGTAATTTAATAAGGGGTTTTTGGGAAACTACCTGAGGCTCTAGACCAGTGACATTTTATCAACGAAAGCGACGCAATAGCGATTCGCAAAACGTCAAAATGTATGGGAATGTCAAACACTACCAAGAGACCATAGACAAGTGGCATTCGATGTCAGCAAAGGCGATAGTCGAAATGTCAAATTGTAAGGGATTGATCACGTGATTTTTTCAAATCTAATAACATGTTTTTTATTTCACATAGGCCTTCATGGGCACTTATAAAACGTCGACAAAAGGTGCGGTTTCCTGTGGAGAAGAACCAGCAAGAAAAGCCACGGTTACTCTTTTAAAAAAATTGGTTTGTTTTTAGAATATTTCCATGTTACAGCATTAGTGCGACAATAAGTCGTAAGAAACTAAAAAAAAAAAGTTTGTATAAATGGGATAAAGAGTTAACAAATGTTAACAAGCATCTAGAAATCCAGATTTTGATATCGCTTGTCAATCCCATTCGTAAATAACTGACAATACGGGAGACGGTACGACAGACGGTATTTAGAAGAGAATAAACTTCTTCATTTCACTGTGGGTAGTCAATCTGCATAGGCTTTCCCAACTATGATGGGGTCGGCTGCCACTCTACCTGGATGCATCGGAATGGATCAGATCGGAACGGATGCAGATCTAACATGAAATGCTAGCCTATCTGACTTCAACTAGGAAACACGATAACCCTTGGCAAGACTTTAAAATATTTACAAATGATAACAGGGACCAATGTCTTAACGTACTTATGAATCTACGAACCGAACTCAAAAAGGGTTGTTTTGCCTTGCTTGATGATCGTCCGTAAATTGCCGTAAAGTTGCAAAAATTTTACAAAAATGGTTAAAATGATTTCAAAAACTTGAGTGAAACGGATATTGTTGCCTATTAATAAAATATTACATTTACCTGGTCGCGCCGTCAGTTTATACATAATATCGGCAAATTCTCTGGACATGATTTCGATCGTACTTTTGTTTCCATACCACACATCCATGGCACTGTTGGCAACCCACTTTGACGGTCTGTAATCTCGTGATTGAGGCTTATATTGCTCTCTTACATTTTGTCTCTTGCCTTTTACAATAACACATCTCAAAATTAAAAAGAAAACGACTAGAGCTGCTCCGGTTTTGAAAAACGAGAACATCGTTAGATGATCTGTGTGTGACTGTGTCCAGTTCTAAGTCAAAATTTCAATTTAAAGTCTAAAATCTGTTTGTAGCATCAATTGCCATAGTTTACTAGCATTGTTCTCCTATTGACGAAAAAGTGACAAACGTTTATTCTAAACAGCCAAACTGTCTTTGAAACTTGTAAACCGTCATTCGATGTTTTTGGGTCAATGTCCCAAACATCTTCGTTACCAAAAAGTAATATCCAGTCACTGTAGTCATGTCTTTCCTTAAAGACTTGTGCCTTGTAAAGTGTTGTTTACACTGTGATGCATCTCTGCGTGTTGCCGGCGTGCCTGCTTACAATGTAAGTTGAAATTAGTTGTTTGTCAAGTCGTATTTTGATGTGATTGTGAATAACCGGGTAAAGTATTTCAATTACTCGTATTTACTCAAAGATGAGGGGTCATCAAAGATCAGAAGGTCTGAAGTGAAGTTCCTATGTGGGTCAGTTGTTCCGACTTTATCTTTGCCACGTCTAACCTGATATTATTATTATTTTTAATTTTGGCTGTATCTGTGTGATGAGAGAGACTTTTATGAATGTAAAATATGCTAGTGTTTTACGTAGCGCTTTCATAATTATATTTTTAATGACTCGACCGAAGTCGCTTTCGCACTTGATTTGGACTACAGACCTAGTTTAAGTGATATTTTGGGACTAACACTTCTGGTGTACACACAATTTAATTAGCATATACTATTTAATGTTATGTTAATTTTGGTAGCACCCCCTATAAATAATAAACCAGTGGTATTCTATCATGTCTTTTCTTATTCATAGCCGTATCTACTCATTTGGAGTGGGCAGAGCGGCTCCATAGTAGGCTTGTTTATTAACCAGCCGACAAACAAAGTGCCAATCCAGTTGTTCGCAGGACTTGAGCAGACGCCCCGCAACTGGTTGACTTTAGGCAAGGCAAGTTATTCCTTGAGTGCACTTTCCGTTTGACATGTTCAATTTCTCACAGTTCTTCTATATCCTCAAAATCAGTAGCTTGGCATGTTAAAGCTAGGTTGTCGGCGTACAGGAAGCGGGTTGTGTTTGGGCTCACCCATAGAAATATAAAATCTATGGGTTCACCAGTTCAGCCAGTAGTTGCGAAAGGATCGTATGGTCCCGCGACCCCTGGTGTAGGTGTGAGATGGAACATCGGGGTGGTTTTAGTCAGTAGAGTCTGACAAACCCCATCCGCAGGTGGAGGATATTCATGAGGATTTTCCAAACCAGGAACAAAAAAAGGGCTCACCGGTTGGTCATTGGTGTATTCCTATGTTGAACTGCTGGGGACCCAGTGCACTATCTTGAGGCAAACCATTCTTTCGGACATGCCACCTATTCTTATCATCCAAAAGATTAATTTGAAATTATCGGTCACTGAGGAGATTCCTAAAAAAAATTGTAAAACATTGTATCCTCTGTTATGTTGCTAACCTTCCATAATAAGGGCTGATTATGAACGGTGTCGTAGGCTGCCAATCCTACTAATATTATAAATGCGAAAGTTTGTGAGGATGGATGTATGTATGTTTGTTACTCTTTCACGCAAAAACTACTGAACGGATCTGGATGAAAATTGGCACGGAGATAGATTATAGGATACTTTTTACCCCGGAAATATGTTCCCTCGGGACAATTTTCGACATTCGCGCGGGCGAAGCCGCTGGCAGAAGCTAGTAAGTCTATAACAACTGCACCTAGTTACTTTCCTTGTTTCGAACCCATCCTCGATATAATTATTGATTCAGTTATTTCAGACACGGTATAGTTGTCGTCATGTAACGAGAGAGTTGCAAGAGCCGTTAAATGCGCACAGGTCGTTGTTTAGGTCTCTTCGGTTACCAAGCAGGACGCCGGGTTTAGCGGCGTTTTCCGAGCGCGCGATTGATTGGTCAGTTCGCGCACTATGCGCGACTGCGCCCCCCTCTACGTCAAAACCTTGCCAAGTTACGTGCTGACAACTATAGTCCATATTACATACAGCATAGTTGTTGTGTGAGTGTAAAGACCACAACAAGACTTTCCAGGTCTAAATCCAGTTTGCTCTGGTATAAGTTCTGTGTAGACAGTATGTAAGTGTGGTATATCCCTATATAGGGCTGAAGTTTTTATGGTCGTCATGTGCTTATCCTGGTTTGGGTACAACAAAAATGAGGTATGCTGACTGAGTTTGACTCCAAAGACTGGTTAAAAGTTGCGCAGTTTAATTGGTTCCACCGATATATCATCCACCCTGAAGACATACCCAAAGCTCAGCTATCGAATAGCTGAGATGACATCTGTCAGTTTGTATGGGTTGCACATGGATTCTGAGGTCGTACAGGACTTGTAAATTTCAGCGGCCCTGCCAAGGCGTTTTGGTGGTTTTCCGTTAATAAGAAGTAGATAAGCCACTTTGTTAGCTGATGAATGTGCTGGGGGTGTATCGCTAGTACCTAAGCTTGCTAATGGTGTTCCAAGTTTTTTTACTGTGGCCAGTGACCATCCATTTCTCCTGGTGTTGCTCGTTTGTCTGCAACCAGCAATATTGGCCAGCTTCAACTGTCTCTTACAAGAAAGAGTCACTGTCATAAAGACTTCCCGAATTCTTCTGATATGATATGATATGCCTGCACCAGTAGCCATGTTGAAAATATACAATCGATAACGCTATTAGAAAACGGTGTTTTTATCAGATGTTTCTCATTAGAAAACGAAACAATTTATGGGAATTACTCATCTGAACGTTAAGTCACGTGGTCAGACCAAACGAATAGCAGGCGTTAAAGATTGCAAAAAGAGATTCTATACGATTTTTTTTGTTAATTTTGCTAGGCCCGCTGGAATGTAAAAAGTACGACATCCTCGGGGAATACATTTTCGGAATGTTATCGAAACTATACTCACGAATTTTTACGAAAATTATTCTCAGTTTTAATGTAGTTGAGTCACCGTTTGAATGGCATGGGGACTGCGTGAACGTCTGATTGGATAATGCTCATGATCAGTCTATGTTGTGTTCGGGGGATTGGCGGATATAATTTGTATTTTTGGTCTGGGTGCTGATATTCGAGCTAACAAATACCAGGTCTGTATTGTACCCACGCTTCCATTTGCCGCGGTTATTTGATTAAGGTCAAATCGTGAGCTCCTGCCCAATCGTCGAGAGTTTGGCCGTCAAAATTTTTAGAGCTACAACCCTAGCTGGAGCATGGAGCAACAACCATGTGTTGAAGTCATCAACAAATATTTTCGGGCGCTTCACATCATGATATTGACATCAATATCAGGTGTTTCTCATTGGAGTGCCCGGGGGTATGTACACCGATGTAACAGTGCAGTACCAAGATCTATCGTGTGAATTTCATTGTTGTTTGCACTAGAGCATTTTGTAGCAATGACAATTAAGTACACCGGGAGTAACAAACACTGCACACGGTAAGTGCTTCAGGTGATAGATCTCGGCGACAGTCAGTTGTCAAGTGACAGTCCAGGATTTACCCAGGAGCTTCCACCCTGAGCATATCTTGCCGCACCGTTGAGAAACTAGAGCTGTGCGGGAGCTTACTTCAAGAACACAAATTTAGGTTACTAACTTTAAATATTGGGAGCTTGCAGAAGAACTTCCTCAGCCTGCAAGCATCGTTGTGCCAACTTGACTTTCTACCTGATCTCATTGTTTTTTCAGAATGCTGGCTAAATGTAAATTCCCTAATACAACAACTACCCGGGTACAAGAGCTACCACACCTAAAAAATAATAAACAAGAGTGGCGGCGTTACAGTATATGTGCGCTACATCTGGACCGCATCAGTTTCTAAACCAAAATTTGACGAAGCTAACCGCCTGCAGATTGAGCTGCTGAGTAAAATAACAGTTCTCGCTATATATCGCTCTCCTTCTTTCACGAACACCGATCGGTTCCTTAACCCTTTGCATGATTCCTTAGACTTAGAAACTGAACTTAAAAACGTTTCGCATATCATTGTGACGGGATACATAAACATCGACTTGCTGAATGACTCACCTAATGCCGCCCGTATGGCTTATCAATGCTTGATGGCTGAACATGGGCTACTACCAGCTATCACTCATCCAACTCGAGGTTAAGCTTGTCTGGACCATGGTTATGTCAAACTCAAGGGTACTACCGCACAGGGAGTCGTCTGTGAGACAGCAATTATAGATCACCACAAATTTGTCAATTACTTAAACGATGCAACGATAACCAGGAACTGTTTAAGTATAAAGAAAACTGCAACACTTCTATAAACGCGTGTAACGAGTACTTTGTATCGGTTGGTCAGAAACTTGCAACAGACATATTAAATGAGCAGCTGAGAATGGGGGACAAACAGTGTCTCAGTGTTGAAGGTAAAAACCCACCGAAACACTCACTCACTCACTGTTTTTCCTCCCAACAGAATCACAAGAAATTAGCAACATCATTGACGACCTCAAGGATGACAGCGCGCCAGGTTTCGATGGTTTCGGACCTCTGCTCCTGAAAAACATTAAAAAGTTCATCCTCCAACCCTTAAAACACATATATTATGTAATCTGAGCATGGAATCTGGTACCGTCCCTGATTGCTGGAAAACAGCTGTTTACAATAGTAAGCCTATTTACAAAAGTGGTTCCAAGAATACCCATGACAACAACAGGCCTATTTCATTGCTTTGTGTTACTTCTAAAATCCTAGAAAAACTAATTAACAACCGCCTCGTAAGCTTTCTAGAGGAAAACTCACTACTCTCGGAGCAGCAGTTTGGTTTTCGCCGTGGGAAGTCTACCTCGCAAGCGGTGAGTTTGCTGACTACCATCATATCCTCAAATTTTGACAGGGGCCGTCGAACGGCTGGTGTCTTCCTTGACCTCGCCAAGGCATTTGACACAATCTCAATTTCAACACTGTTGAGAAAACTTGAAACCTTTGGTGTCAGAGGCCTGCCCTTGGATTGGTTCAGGAGCTACTTGTCTGGTCGGCATCAACTCGTCAAAGTCGGGGCAATAGTTAGTGGTAGTCTGCCGATTACCTTCGTGTGCCCCAGGGAAGCGTCTTGGGACCCACCCTCTTCATTATGTACATGGATGACATTTTAAGACTGAATATTGCACAGTCGGAAGTCATCTGCTACGCTGATGCCATAATTGCCATAATTTTTCATGGAACTACTTAGGCGGAGGCTCTCAACGTGGCTGAGAAAGGGATGACTGTAATAACAACATGGCTCGAGCAGAATCTTCTAACGCTAAACCTAAAAAAGACTAACTTCTTGACTTTTCACCTCACTCGATCAAGTAGACCAAACGCAGACACATTGAAAATACACTGCACTAAATGCATTGCCACTACAAAGGTACCCGGCCCAGATGCCAACTGTAGCTGTAACAATATCATCAGAGCTGACAGCACAAAATACCTGGGTGTCATAATTGATCAGAACTTGTCTTTCAAAGCACAAATTAGTACACTCGCAAAAAAGACTCGCAAATTCATTTACGTCGCGAAACTCTTATGAGCCAGTGTTCCTTAGAATATCTGCATCCAGGTTTAAATCTCTCTGTGTCAATCGGTACTGCAGTACTAAGCTGTATTGGTGTCTGGGGTGGCGTTGCCAAGTCGTGGATGCTGCAGCTGGAACGGGCTCAGCGTGCTGTCCTCAAGGTGCTACTGGGAAAACCACGGCGCTTTTCCACTGATGGCCTGTACAGGGAGGCTGGGGAATTACGCGTGCTCCAACTGCAGAAAAACGGGTAGGAAATTGCCCGACAGAATCGAACTTCCAACAATTAAGACCCTATTTGCGACCCGGTTTTCACCGTACTTACACATACGCGTCTTTAATACCATTAGCAAAACTTTTACCAAATCCAAATCTAAATTTAAAAAAACCGGCCAAGTGCGTGTCGGGCCACGCGCTGTAATAGGATTCCGAAGTTGCATAACAATTTTTGTTGTTGTTACATGAACATTATAACGGTTTCAGCGGCACACAACGTCTAAAAATGGGCCCACATAGGATGATGTTTTTTTAATCTATATTCTCGCGTTTGACCACTATCTCACTTGATGGTAAGCGATGATGTGGTCTACGGTGAAGCACGCTTGCCTAGATATAACCTATTCTTAAACTAAACCGTTTTTCTTAATTCTAATTCCGTAACTCTTGTCTTAAACTAAGGAAGGACTAACTGGTAACTGAACAAGGAGTTATAAAATCCAACTTCGCAACTGAAATATTATCTATTTGAGTACAACCGCGGGTGCGAATTGCGAGCCGATACGAGCGCGCGTTAGAGCCACGGGGAATGATATGGTTCGTTTCTGGATTCTTGCATGCACGCTCCTTGTTTATTTCTCTTTCGGAATTAGAAAAATTTCGTATGTATTCACCTCTAATCTGCGGTATTCAGTATTTCTTTCTGGAAAGTTTTACGCTACTCAATAAGTGATGTAGTCGTGTCGAATATCGACTTTATAGATGGATATCGACAAAAGAAAATAAATAATTGGCTTGGAAATCGAATCTAATTTGACTTTAGTTTTACGTTTTGATTACAAAACGTCGTAAATACTTCTGCACTAACACAAATAAACTCCCCCGCGCGCATGCGCCGTATGGACTACGGACCGGTACTGCCACGGATTCCGGCCACTCAAATGCGTTAATTGAGCTTAAACATTATTAATTTAGAAATCATTATTATTAACGATGTTATGATTTTATTTTTGTATATTTTTACATGGTTCATAAGCATATAATTACTATCTGTTTTACACAGCTAACAACGTTATTTAAGTATCTTTTCAATGGCTTTTGTACAAAAATTTTACTGTGCCAAGTACATTTTATAAGTTGGTCGACTATTACTCGTAAACTTGTAAAGCCTGTAATGATTTTATTTTTGAATATTTTTACATGGTTCGTAAGCATATATTTACTCTATTTTACACAGCTATCAACGTTATTTAAGTAATTTTTCAATGGCATTTTTACAAATTTTTTACTGTTCCAAGTACATTTTATAAGTTGGTCGACTATTACTCGTAAACTTGTGAAGCCTACTTATCTGTGATAGTTTTAATTTTAATTTCGTTTTATTTACTACTGCCGTGATTTTTTTCACATAACCAAGATCAACCATTTCGCTGGCAGGGGGAGGGACACTAGACTCTTAACATAAATTTGCAATTTAAAGCTTAATTTTACGCAAACGAAACTCTGAATCGAAAAATGGTTTTAACAAACCCATATTATTTTTGAATGGCCTATCTAACGATACCCCACACCATGAGATAGATCAGAAAAAAAAATACATCCCCACTTTACGTCCATGGGAGGTATACGAAAAAAAATAGGGTTTTATGTTACCACTTTGTCGTAATTATTAATATGTATATCTATGCCAAATTATAGCTTTCTAGTGCTTAGGTTCTCTGAGCTAAGCTGCCGACGGAGAGCCGGACAGAGCGAAACTATAAGGGTTCCTTGTTGACTTCGTAACCCTAAAAATGGTTGTTGGACCGGACTTACGAGGAAACAGAAAGTTTTCTTTGTAGCTCAAGTTAACTCCCTCACACAGTACACAGACTGACAAAACACACTCTATCGGTTACACTCCACACTTACTCACCTTCACTGCACACTCACTCACCTTCACTGTTTTTATTGCATTATTCTAGTAAACTGATCTCGTTTTTATCTCTGAATTTCCTAAATAGGAAAACTCATAAATTGCCTCGTTGCGCTAGCAGGACAATTTGAATTGTAAACTTTGTGTTATGACTGGGTCACTAAGATACAGGCTGTGCCTAGTTTGGGACCCGTCGCTAACCTATTAATGTCATTGTTAGTTTTAATCGATGTTTCACGATAATACTATGACCTAACAAATGTAACTGTGTATGGTAAATAAACGAATAGAATAGAATACTCTTTATTATGTACACCATATAAGTTACAGAAAGCAACGAACGAACGAATTTTATTTTTATTTTATTTTTATGTCTGCCCTAGGTGGAATCCCGGTGGGTTTCTTGAACACATAATTATAATGTCACAGTACGTCTTGCGGAATAATTTAGAAATAATTCCTGCTTTGTCCTGAGAGAATTCTTCGATTTTAATCGAGACTAAAAACAAGCTGGCTTTGTAAGTAGATGTTTTGTGTATTAAGCTCCGAGAAGAGACAATAGGGCTTATATTTGCAATCTTGGTGAAAGGATTAGCCAATCGACAGGTGTCAATTGCCCAGGGTGCGCCGTAACCCTGTGTTGTGGCAGCAGTGGCAGAAGATCGGAAATTTTTGGGTACTGTTCACTAACGCGGTCTGATTTATAATAATTAGAATGTTTAAGCTTAAATATTAAACAAAAACTCTGCCTAATGATAAACCTAGCCTAATATTTAACCTAACCTAACTGATATATTTACAGTCAAGGGTCAAAAATGCTGCCTTTTTTTTTTTTTTTTGGGAAATCATCCAATGACTTCTCCCGCTCTGGGTGAGGCGGGAGGACGTGTCCGATTTTTACTGACTAAAACCCACCCGTGTTCCTTCAGTTGCTTGTTGTCGGCAAACGTAGCCAGAAGGCCAATAGTCTGTATAGGGCTCAACTTTTATTATGAACCTAGATTGGGAACATACAATACAGATGATGATGGATGGATGAGGATGGTGGATTCAGCTTTTTCTGTTCATCTGCAGAGCACTGGCTTCCCTTTCTTTTATTCCCAATCCTGTCGATAGGCGTCAAGTTCAGGAAGGTGAATTATTGTTTTTTACGTAGGCTTTCCGATGCGCACGGCATGGCGCGCTGCTGTTTTGCCTCCCGGCGGAAAAAGTGTTATATGTATGACGTGTGTATCTGTGTCTTTGTGTGTTTTTATATTTGTGTATCTGTCTGTGGCATTATAGCTCCTAAACGGATGAACCGATTTTGATTTAGTTATTTTTATTTGAAAGGTAACCTTATCGAAAGTGCTCTTAGCTGGATAAAAATCGGTTTAGCCGTTCTAAAGTTATGCACAAATGATTCTTTGAATTATTATGGGGTGTTTTCACAAGATATCGTGTTATTATTACGTGTTTCGACGGATTGTCGATAGAAGCGTTTTTATTACTCGATAAATTATGTAGTTTAAAGAGGTATTTGTGTCGGGGGATTTTTTAATTTAACTTGTAGTGTGAGATTTACTAATGCGCAACCATTTGCAGCCAACTTCAGACCGGCCAAAAAAATGTGTAATGAGTGTACTTCGTGTTATTCTGCAAACATCCTACCGTTATACTTAATTTAAGTTAGCTTTAAATCTCTAACAAATGCTGGTTTGACAGATCATTTCAAGCACTCCTTCTCTGTTTTCAAGGTAAGATAGACGGAAATCCACGTCGCGTCTGTCATCTCGCGTGTGATTGGTGGATTGATGGCGGTCAAACTCTTTGCCTTGCTGAATTCATTTGCGCAATTAGGCTGCCAGTCTATTCTGCAAAATCTTACCGTGAAAACACAGATGGAGTGCTTGAAGTGATCATTGGCTGCTGGGCAAGCATTTTTTTTTTTTTTTTTTTTATATTGCCCCACACTAGGAATTTCTTCCTGTATCGTGGGTGCGTTTACAAACATACAAAGTCACATACACAACACCCAGAGCCAGAACAACTATCTGTAGGTACTACAAATTTTTGTTCCGTGCGGGAATCGAACCCACGACACGCAGCGCAGCAGTCAATCGCTCAACCACTGCGCCAACCATGCGCCCTTTTTATTGAGTGAGATTAATTAGGTGAGTGTTACGTTGAGATATTGCAATCCATAGCTTTATACAAGACTGCTCCAATATTATTATTATTATCTTGCTGTGCTATTCTGTAAACATCTCATCGTGTACATTTTCGTGAAGTTAGCTGTCAATTCATAGTTTCAGATGAAATTACAGTTCTTCACACTAACTTCACAAAATTGTTCACGATGAATTTTTTATAGAATCGTTCGAATTGAATCGTGTTAAATCAAAGTGAAAGAGGTTTAACAAATGAACATTTATTTGGTCTTATAAAAATTTCAGGCCATTCCCAATAAGGGCTCCAAAAATTTTAATACTTTGCTGTTGTTGACTACTTGTTTCATCGGCTGAAGTCGGATCGTATGAAATGTGCTGTTGTCTGTATTGATGAAATTAATGTCGACTCTGGAAACCTGTTTCATAGGTATTTCTTGATGTATTGTGGTGCCATTATTTTCGTTTTCTGATCTATTTCGGGGTACTGAGCGAACTGAAAAAGAAAAAAAATGAGCTGGTCACAAATATGACTGCTGTAACCTTAGCGAGTTCAGAGATTGATCGCCAAGTTGAGCAAAGTATTAATATAGTCGTGAAAATCTAAGAAGTCGGATTTGACAGCTACAAAAATACTTAGTACTAATTAAACTTGATGCTTACGAATGATACTCGTTGTTATAGTGAATGGGTAACATATAATTAATTAGGATTATGAATTTGATTTTCAATTTCTTACGTACAAAGTTATCGCGGCATGTAAAATGAGAAACATCATCGGACTTCTTAGATTGTCACGATTATAGTTCCATGAGGAATTCTAGAGAAGAAATATCAAAATTTTACGTGATAAACCCCTAACATTTGGCATTTCGTCCCGATGGACGAAAACGAATGACGTTTCATATCTGATACAATCCTTATAAGCTTATCTAGAACCTCTGGTGTCTGAATCTCTGTAGGTATATGTGACAGGGTATACTGTACACCGGTATTTGATAAACACTGACAACCTTGCAAGACTGTAGTAGACTGTTTCAGTCTCAAGAAATTTGAATAGTTGAATAAAGTGGAATTTAAATTAGTCCTTGAAAAATCACATATTTGCGTGGTATAACTTTTCAATTCTCATTCTTTTGTTTGTAGGACCTTTTAATATAAATGTATGGATCAACTGTTTTTATTTTGTTGAATTTTTAAAATTCGTAGAAGAAATGTTGTTAATCCTGTATACTAATCTCTACCAGACCCTATGGGTCGCAATCATGTTGTTTT
Source organism: Anorthoa munda (assembly GCA_945859665.1). NCBI lineage: Eukaryota > Metazoa > Arthropoda > Insecta > Lepidoptera > Noctuidae > Anorthoa > Anorthoa munda. Next base: position 28,379,069 of record OX243902.1, on the reverse strand, counting down.
GAAATGTTACTTCATCAGTTCACTGTTAGTCAAAGTACTTAGACTTTTACCAACTTTGCTAAGTGACTGCCTATCTGACCTCCACAACACAGTAACTGGGCAACACGATAACCCTTGGTAAGACTGTTGTCAGATTTGCTGGGATCTGTCTGCATTCAAGGGTCTACAAGTGACAACCGGGACGAGAGGCATAAACTGCTTTCCGAAGCACTTAAAGAGTCTCGGTGTGTAATGTATGGTCACCCACATATTGAACTCGGCAAGCGTTGCTTTTGCGGCTATTATTATGAAAATTGACACAAACGCCTCGTATCTATAACATTTACAACTTGACAAAAATAGTTAACAAGTAAACATTAAAAATTTCCAAAAACTGACAATTTTTTTTTATTTCATACTTTTTAAACTAACTAATTTATCTAGCAGTAGACACGCTTCGATCAACAATCTATCGCACACGTAATTATAACACGATATCTCGTGAAAATACCCCGATTCAAACGCCCATATTAGAACGGCTTTACGGATTTTCATCAAACATTGCTAAGAACACTGTCGATAAAGACACCTTTCAAACAAAAAAATAAAGAATCAGAATCGGTTCATCCATTTAGGAGCTATGAGGCCACAGACAAATACACAAACACACAGGTACACACGTCAAACTTTTAACACAACTCTATTTAATAAAAATAAAACTTTCCATTTACCTCGTCGCGATGTCAATTTGTACATAATATCGGCAAATTCTCTGGACATGACTTCGATCGTACTTTTGTTTCCATACCACACATCCATGGCACTGTTGGAAGTCCACTTGTCTGGACTGTAATCTCTATATTGAGGCTTATATTGGTCTCTTACGTTTTGCCACTTTCCTTCCACAATAACACATTTCAAAATTAAGAAGGCCATGACTAAAACTGCTCCAATTCTGTAAAACGTGAACATCGTAAGATGATTGAGTATTAACTGTGTCAATTCTGGGTCAAAATTTCTTTTTAAAGTGTCTGTCTGTAGCATCAATTGTTAAAGTTTACTAGCATTGATCTCCTGTTGATGTAAAAGTGATAAATGTTTATTTTAAACAACCAATTTGTCATTGAAACTCCTACCTTTGTCCGATGTTATCGGGTCAATGTTCCAAACAACTTCGGGATCCAGTATCTGTTTTTCCTTAAAGACTTGTACATTGTAAGACGTCGTATACACTGTGATGCATCTCCGCGAGTTGCCAGCGTGGCTGCATATAAAATGTAAGAATATAAAATAAATAAAAATAATAATAATAATATAAATACTAATAATATATATTTTAATATTTTCTACACGCCGACGTGGGTATGCATCGAGATGTAGTGGCAGTGGACAAGGGACTCACCCCGCTCTCCTTGGCAAATGAGAACTGGCGCAAGCCTGTAGTGCTTGAGACTAACGACCGCAGGGAGGTATGGCAGAGTAAGGAGCTCCACGGACGCTTTTTCCGGGCCCTACATGGGTCCGATGTAGATCAGTCAGCGTCCGTAGCCTGGCTGCGTTTCGGTGACCTCTTTGGGGAAACCGAAGGTTTTGTCTGTGCAATTATGGACGAAGTTATCATGACGAATAACTACCGGAGATTTATTGTGAAGGATGGCACGGTTGACATCTGTCGGGCATGTCACCGCCCGGGTGAATCGATCCGCCACATTATCTCTGGTTGTTCTCGGCAAGCTAACGAAGAGTACTTGCATAGGCACAACCTTGTAGCCAGGATTATCCATCAGCAACTCGCTCTGAAATACACTCTTGTGGCATCGGAGGTACCGTACTACAGGTATGTGCCCGACCCAGTTCTCGAAAATGGCAATATCACATTGTACTGGGATCGGTCCATCATCACTGACAGGACTATTGTAGCCAATAAGCCTGATATTGTGGTGGTGGACCGAATCGAGAGGCGTTAAATGATTGTTGACATTACCGTTCCGCATGACGGGAACCTCGTGAAAGCCGAGAAAGATAAGCAAATCAAGTATCTTGACTTGGCTCGCGAGGTTGTCGACATGTGGGATGTGGACACAGCGATCATTGTACCGATAGTCGTGTCGGCCAATGGCTTAATAGCCACGAGCCTCGACCAACACCTTAGGAGGCTCTCGTTAGGCAGCTGGGTCAAGGGCCTGATCCAGAAAGCAGTACTGCTGGACACGGCTCGCATTACAAAGACAAAGATATTTTATTTCAACTAGGCCACCAAGCGGCACTTTTGAACGTACATAAAAATGATTCTACCGTGCATTCGGAAAGTAGCTTGTTATGGAGAAGAATGCACAAGAAACTCCATACTTACTCTTTTAAAAAATTATTGTTTTTTTACAATATTTAGGAACATAGGTACATATATAGTTATTAGTTCATATATGTGAGGACAATGCACCCAGAATAGCACTACACACCACCATACCACCTACAGACATAAAGCATTAGAAGTACTCACACATGTACTGTGCAGTTATATAATAGATACTAGAAAAACATTAACATCCGAAGCAGTCAAGTTATGACCAATCCCAACTGACGGCGTCCGTTCACGAACATGACGCATGAATTGGCACCACCCAGCTCAACCATGATGAAGGGAACCGGATGATCCAACACACGCGCCACCATCAGAGAGACATTTGAGAGAGCATGACACACTCAACTCATTGTTAGGAGGTTCCTCTCTCTGGAGCCCTGACCGCCGGTAGCTTGGACCCTGTTCCCGATACCGGTGGGCCTCTATTTTTTATATTTTTAAATGTTTTTGTTTTTAAATTTGTTTTATAAAAATATTTAAAAATGTAGATAATAAGAAAGATAATTAAATAAAGGAGATAATAATAATATAAAATATCCCATGTTTCTCCACCACATGAAAATACTGTGAAAAAAAAAGTAAATTAAAAAATCAAAAAACCCGACTGTTTAAAAAGCGAACCAAAAAGACGTAAACAAGAAGAAAATCATGCTGTGCAGTCGGACGACACATATTCGCGAGCTGGCTGACCAAAACCAGATATATCTTCCGACTGCACAGCAAACAAATACATTATTTTAATTTGTATAAAAATTGTCTATAGACGAAATTAAAAAAGCTATGAAACTTGTCACCCTTCTAGATTCTAAACTCTTTTTCGTCGAGAGAAAAGTTGAGATTCTAAAAAATCATGCTGCACAGTCGGGGGATACATATGGTTTAAGTCTTCCAGCTCACGAATATGTATCTTACGACTGCACAGCATGATTTTCTTCTTGTTTAAGTACATCTTTTAGTTGGCTTCTGAAGCGTTCTGGTTTTCTGTTACACATTTATAATTATGTTTGTCGAGCTTGGTGATTTTTATGTTTTTAGTGGGATCATTCCTCCAATCTCCGTAGAATGTCACGTCGTGATATGTCTACTCTCTAAGGCATGTAAGCTTGATATGATGTATGTTTAGAAGAATCGATGTATCTATGTTTGTTTAATTTATATTACCGTATTACCGGGTAGTAAGTCCGGCAATTTTAGCTTTCAGTTTTCAAGGATGGCGGGAGTTTCAAGGATGGCGGGACCTTCTGTATACTTTCTATTTTGCGCTAATGCTTACCATAGGAATTTAGCAATAATATAGTTTTTTTTTTTTTTTTATTTAGTATAGGCTCGCGCTTCACCACTATCTCACCTGATAGTAAGCGATGATGTGGTCGACGATGGAGTACGCTTGCCTAGTAGTAACCTATTCACTCTTGACTTAAAGACCCCATGATTGTAGCTATCGGGAAACACAGACTCCGACAGGGAATTCCACTCCTTAGCTGTACGTATAATAAAAGTATTCTCAAAACGTTTAGTGCGTATGGGTGGGATGTCCACCATGTACCGATGGCGCATCGCCGTACGTCTGGTAGTCCGATGATGAAACGGGCTGGACGGAATTAGATCATGCAATTCCATTGTTATGCGGGTTCTAAATTCAAATACTCAACCTATTGAAAATTTTAATATAGAATGTGAGAAGTAATCGCTGGAAAGAGTCTAGTGTTTTACGTAGCATTTTCATAACTATAGCGATTTTAAACATCTCACTCTCACCCGAAGTCGCAACCGCTGTTGAATTGGACTATAGACCCAGCTTAAGTGACATTTTGGGAATAACACTTCTGGTGTACACACAATTTAATTAGCATATATTATTAAATGTTATGTTAGTTGTGGCAGCACCCCTTATAAATAATGTATGTCTGCAATCTGTTACATTGAGGGTGGTGTCTACAACCTTTGAGTTTGTCACGCTTTGTTTAACTTTGATAGTGGCTCTGCTTACCATATCGGAGCTGATGCGTGATGGATGTGTTGTGTAATATTTTATGTGACGTCACGCTTGTTATTTTGAGGAATATATAGAATAGTAACTATATTATTTTGGGTTCGCTAATGGGGTCTGGTCTTATAATATTGTTATTTGGAATTGAATTATTTATTTAAAAATGATGATGATGATTTTTTTTTTGTTTATTTGGATTGATTTATATAATTGGAATTGATTTGAATTATTTATTTAGAATTGAAATGAATTATTTATTTAGAATTGAATTGATTTATATACTTAAAATTGATTTGAATTATTTGTTTAGAAATGAATAGAAATATTTTTTATTAAAAAAAAAATTTGCATTTTTTTCTACGTAAAATTACTGTAACTCATAGAATAAAAGGCTTATTTATTTTATTTATTTAGTTTTAATGCGCTCTGATATAATTTTTAATGTTTAAGCTTAAATATTAAAAAAAAATCTCTAACCAAACCTTACTGCTATATGTACTGTGTCATGCCTGAATAATAGTAGCTACATGAGACGCTCTGCCAAGATATAGCACCATTTGGAGAAGTAGGTCCGTTAATGGGTGCTTTTCGTGGTATGGAAAGCCGTACATTGAAAAAAAACGGTTTTCAATGTACGGCTGGTTTTGGTACAGCTGGCTGACCAAAACCAGATGTATCCTCCGACTGCACAGCATAATTTTTTTCTTGTTTACGTCTTTTTAGTTTACTTTTTAGGCAGTCGGGTTTTTGATTTTTTGTTTTTTTTTATGTTTCACTTTTTAGTTAACATGTTTTTCGAATTTGGTACATTTAAACGTATAAGTGTTACATATTTTTGAAATCGCCTCTTGAAAGCCTTTCTTTTGATACCCCACACGACGGGAATGAAAGAAAAAAAAAATGGGCCCCCACAATACGGCACCCAAAAGCCGCCATTTTTGTATTTTCCAATTTTAATGTAGCCAGTGAAACTCGCCAGATTAAGGCGAATTGATTGACGTACGAATCATCAAAGTCAGCCAACGCGTTTGGTCTCTGGAACGCCACATAGGAACAAACATACATACATACATAGACTGATAAACACATTTCCCTCCTTCGGCAGTCGGGTAAAAATATAAATGGGAATCGCAAAGTTTTTTATAAGTGGCTTCAACATTTTCCGTTTTAAACCAAAAAGTTTTGTAAAAATTTAAGAAAACGTTTGTTATTAGAAAACAAACTTTAAACAAACAATATAAAACTAATTAGCAAATAGCAAAACTCTGTTCTTTAACTAATAAAAAAAAAATCGCAAATTGAATTATATTTATCAGTGTACCTTGGCAAACCTATTCAGCTGTTTGTCCTGGCTCTTATTCGAAGATCTTTGAAAGTTAGCACGCGTAGTCAGAAGTCCGAATGTCTGTCAACCTGTCTTACAAAGCGGTATTGGGTTTAAACCTCAACAGAGTTGGGAACAAGCGAGGCAGATAACGATGGCTGATCCTATGTAATGTCACTTATGTCAGCAACATTCAAAAAGATGAATAAATGTTTGTTTTTGCTTTTAAAGTGCATGAAATACAATAATGTACCTATTATGACAAAAAATATATTTTATTCAGCGACTTGTCATCATCAGTCTGAATAATGTTCCCACTGTTGGGACAAAGGCCTCTGTGAGAGAGGGAATGGGCTTTAAACCACAGGATGTCAGATCTACGAATTATACGCAACAGCTAAGAATAGAAATCTATTTATTTAAAAGTAAACTAATACGAAACTGATCACTAAAAAGTTTATTTTTGTGACCAGTTTCTTAAACAATAAATTTGTTAACTTCTTGTTTTTGAGTGGAAACTTGGCTGCATCTGAAAAAATAAATAAGACACGGTTTATATTAAGAAAATATCATGTTCGTCTGTAGCTAGTTAATTTAAGATTTCCATTATAAAATTTCTTTACAAAAAATGCAACAACTATTTTTCCAGTTTTTGTATCAGATTAACCTTTAATTTCAAAAATTCAACAATAACAAACCAATCGAATTTAATATTTTTGACTAGAAATACACTTGCATTCCACAAACTAAAACTGAGATGGACTAAAATCATTAAACAACACAATAATTTACTGCTATTAATAAATTATTATAATCTAGAAACAATCGCCAAATTTCATGTCTGGTTATTTTGATGATGTAACAGAATTTAATAATGTTTAAGCACATGCCTTGTAGGTAGTTGCCAATCACACTCAAAAATTGAATAAAGATTTGAAATTAAATTAAAAAATTAAATAGTCATCGGGGGTTTTATTAATTCATGTTTTTTTAACTATATACCTAGCATTAGACACGCTACGTTACGATAAAATAATTGTCTTGCGAAAATAATCCGATTCAAAGTGTAATGCGCAGAACTTTTGAACGGCTGAACCGATTTTTATCAAACGCTCTACGAAGCCAACAACACTTTCGACGAAGAACAAAACAACTTTCAAACAAAAAAAGAACATAATTGGTTCATCCGTTTGAGAGCTGACACAGGCAGACACATAGATCAAACTTATGACACTCCTTTTTCCGCCGGGGATTAAAAAAGCAAATCATAATTATACGCCAAAATAAACTTACCAATTTTCTTTAGCTTTAACCCTGTCCTTTACTTCAACAATTTTATCGATAGCCTTCGAACCAACTTCCCATAGCTCTCGAGCGATCAAACCCATAATAGTTTTGTTAGAATAAACGAAATCCATTGCTTTCCCAACCCACCTATCTTGGTGAGTGAAACCTTCACCCTCATGCTTTTTCAAATCTTTCCTATATTCTTCAATCGTTTTAAAGGATTTTGTCGTGTAGTCTTCTAAGATTATAAAAGCAAATATTGTAAGAAATAATGCTACTTGTGTTAACATGATGTTACTGTACGTACTCTTCTCGTCTACTGAGCGGTTGAATCACTGTCATTTACCGATTGTTTGTTTCTGTAAGATTTCTTAGTAAAGGTTTTCATATGATAAATGATAGTGGCGTTAGGGTTAACAAAAATGAGTTGTTAAGTATTATTATTATTCGTTGTTGCTAAACTACTGACCATTACAACTTTATGGTATGACCTCTAAGGGACCTTCCGTAAATAGGCCATACCATGTACATATTTTATTTGAAAGTTTCGGGTGCAAATCGGTTGAGTTGCATCGCACTGCGCCCATGCGATCGAACTAGCCATTTGAAAAAAAAATCGGTGCGTTGAGTCATCAGAAAGGTCGCTAACTATAAATTATTGTACAGTCTAGTTGCATCAAAACCATTCAAGTTTTGGATGCTGTAGGTTGAATTTGGTTAAACTGACACTATTCCACTTGATAAATCTTAACACTTGCAGATGAGATAAGTGCCGTTGGGAAGCTTCTTCATCATCATCATCATTTCAACCGAAAGTCGTCCACTGCTGGACATCGGTCTTGTGCGTTTCGCGTCCACCGGACTCCCGCAGTCTTAACCAGGATGTCGCTCCACCTAGAAGGAAGCCTTCCAACGCTGCGTCTGCCGGTACGCGGTCGCCACTCCAGAACTTTTCGGCTCCAACGGCTATCCGTTCTGCGTGCAATGTGCCCTGCCCACTGCCACTTAAGTTTGGCAACTCTTCTAATCTTGGTTTTCTTCAGGATGTCTCTATTTCTGACTCGATCACGCAAGGCAACTCCGAGCATAGCTCTCTCCATTGCCCTTTGGGTGACTTCTTCTGATGGGGCCCATTGTGAACGACCACCTCTCTGTCCTGTAAGTAATTGCTGGCAACACACACTGGTCATTGACTTTCGTCTTGGGACACTGTGGTAAGTTGGAACTTCCCGAACGCTGCCCAGCTGAGTCGGGTTCGACGGATGCCCTCGTTCTCGAAGCATATGAATGAGCAGGGACAGCCAGAAAAACTTCGAATATTTTTTGTAACCAACAACTAGAAACAGTGTAAGTGGGCAATGTGTACGCAGCCCTATTTTACCCATTGTTCCAATGAACAGAAACATAGTTAATTCCGCCAAGTGATATTGCCCGTTGTCAATGCAATGCTAATCATTAGCACGGTATTGTAGTACTGCAGACTGAAGAGAAAAGTTCGTTAAATTCTAGGAATTAAATAATATATTTCTGCACGTATAGAAATGTATAATTTGAAAATAATACCTAATGACTAGAAAAACCGGTCAATTGCGTGTCAGACTTCGCACATTTAAGGTTCCGTACCAAACCGAAAAAAAAAGAAAAGAGAAAAACAAGTTATCATTTTCTGTCAACATGACGCAAATATATGTATCTTTGAATGTATGATTTTGGTTGTATTATATATGTATTAGTTTATACATTGTGTGTTTTACACGTATTTCTTTAAGTTTATTTGATATGAAAGAATTTTAAATATTAAATATTTTTTAAATTTTGTTGTGCACTTGGATGTACTGTCCTCATATGCAAATTTCTTAATGCTACTGAGGTTTGCTCCAATTATGCGTTAAGCTCGCCTTTGTACATAAGCTGTGTATGTAGAAATTTCAAATTAAAAATCTATATTGGTATTTTTAGTAAAATATACGTAATAATAAATATGATCATTAAAATTGAAGTTCATACATCAATGGAAAGTTAAAAAATACTTCAGTACTAAATTTTGTAGCAGCTGACTTTGGTGGTTTCTCGTTCCTTTGTTTTGTATTTTTTTTAAACAAAGATTACAGTATTTATCTACTCAACGAGTTCTAAACAACGAAACCCCACTCGATTGGGCAAGTAAATTTTTTTTTTCGCTCCCCTTTTTATCTGTGGCCTGTAGCCCCGCTAAAAACATTTAAAAAAAATGGTAAATTTTTATGGCTTTAGGTCAACAAGATGCTCATACTGTGAAAATTGGAAGACTGTAGCTTTAACCGTTTGGCTGGAATACCTGCGTGACAGACGACAGATGGATAGACAGACGGACATGTGAGGGTTCAATAGGGTTCCGGACCCATCGGGTACGTAACCCTAAAAAAAGAAACAGGAGTAGCTGTCAAACGCGAGCCAACATATTACAAAAAAAAAAAAAAAATAGTTTAATTGGAGACTTGAAAAGAAAAGAATAGAATTATGGCATAGAACAAAATCCTGTGTCACTTTGCAGAACTTGTGACTTTTCAGCTTGCTAGCCGAAAAGGCACGCGTTCAGCTGGACACGTTATAATCAAAATAGCTTAGAAAAATAACTTCAAACATAAACCTCCTTCCTCTAAAACTTCATAAATATCAAAGAGCAAACGCAAAGCAAAATCTTTGCAGAAATAAAATCCCTAAAATACGGAAGTGTATAACCATTTGCATTAAATTTTAGCTCATGTTTACGACGAAGATAAACCTGTTATTTGTGAGCAGCTGAAATATTTTATGTGTATATTTACTTTTTATTGTGTACACTTACATTATACTAACGCAGCTACTTGAATTATGGCTGAGAAAAACGTGCACATTTTTGCAACTTTTTTGCTAATAAAATGGATTGTAATGGGATTATTATGATAGTTGAGCCAGTTGAGGATATGGATATTGAAGAAGATGAAGATAGGGGTGCCAAAAAAGTTCAAAGAAAAAATAACGCAAGTATCCGACTAAAGAGTATTTTTTGTAAATAAAAAAGAAATGCAAATAAACTTTATGAAGAACATAAAACAGATTGATTGTGATATTGGAGCCTTTTTGGTCTCGCACGTGGATATTTATTTAAACCGACTTCAAAAAAGGAGGAGGTTCTCAATTCGTCGGCATCCTTTATGCTTTTTTTTTTGTGTATGTTCCCCAATTACTCAAAGACGCCTGGACCGATTTGGAAAATTCTACTTTTGTTTGAAAGGGTATACTTCCCAGTTGGTCCCATAGTCAGCAGGTCAGGATCTGATGATGGAATCTTGGAGAAATCAAAGAAAATCATCAAATATTATAGGCATACATATAGCGATTTTGGTATTTTTATCAACAACGCAATCATTTGCACTCAGAAATATTATTTGGTAAAGTGGAACTTGTGAAGAAGACCACAGATGGCCAATAGAACTCCTTAATGCTAAGTATGGCATGGGGTATAAGATATCTCGATTAGTTTAACGACTATCATGAAGCAAATACTTATAAATAAATAGTGCCGATAAAAATGGTACTATCAAACTGATCTGATGATTAAGCCGGCAGGTAGGCACTGGAACTCCGAAATAAAACAATGTATCATAGTCTTGTATGGGCTTATTGGAATCGTCATGAGATGTACTTTGGCTATATGAGAATTTTATGGCAATTGGAGGTACCTATCAAAACTAAAAAGAGATAACACAAACAATAATAAAAAATAAAAAACTTTATAACAAAAAAATCAAACCGACTTGCAAAAAATAACACCTTCCGAAGTCGGTAAAGAAATTTATTTTTCGTTATGCAGTTATTTTTTTGTTAAAAAGTTTTTTTATTTTTTATTTTTGTTTTGCTTATCTCGTGTCTCCTGTGCGGGTCATAAATAAATAAATATTTTTCTTTCTTTCTTTCTTTTGATTTAATAACTCGGTTTTTTTTTTATCTAGAATATGTGACTAAATGGGATTAAAGTTGAGGATAAAAATGCCAACATCCCACGAAGAAAAAAGAGCATTAGAATCAGTATTCAGTAAGTAGAATCTATACTGATCTTTAGCATTGATGTGTAAGACATATTACTACTAACCCTTCCTTTTACCAAGGTAGTCCCATTGAAGATTTCGCAGCTTCAATCCTTGAGAGGGTTAACGGCTCATCCATCACAAGGCCCATTTGCTGTCATTGACAGATTTATGAAAGAACGACGGTTTTCTATATATCTGTTTACGTAGTTACATCACTCTGAAACCCAAAAATGAGCTAAATAGTCGTTGCAAATCATGAGCCCACTGGTACAGGACTTTTGTATCATTAACATAAGGTTTAAATTGACTCGTACTCGTAAAATACAACACTATAAAATATAACAAGTCCAAGTAAAATTGAACATCTTGTCCCAAAAAAACTGTGGTAGCAGACGTAAACTTTTCATGTTTTATTAAAATTGTTTTCGGTTGAAATTTTTAGGGTAGGCAAATGGAATCCCATGGTCCCACGTCGAATTTAGCGATGGTATCCCCTGGGTAACAGGATACGCGTGACAAGTTGTCCAATACCTATGTACCGAGGATTCCGAAATTTCCCATCTCACTTTGGACTGCCAGTAAAATTTCGTTATGGAAAATTTTCATTCAAATAGAATACGTGAGAGTATTTTGATCTGTTTTATGGAGACGTGCGCCGGCTATAGTAGTTCCGTGATAGGGGAGTTAAGTTTCAGTAAGGTACGTCTCTGTTTTATGGATATCTATAGTTAAATGAGATTTTCCTGATGGATGTCTTCATAAACTCCATCTTGCACTAAATCGGTTGTATCGGTTATTGTTGTTTGTTGAAATATTATTGTCCATCCGATTTTATTTTTAACCAGCTTTCCAAAAAGGAGAAGGCTCTTGGTTGGACTGTGTGTTTTTTTGTGTATGTTCACCGATTTCTCCGCCAATTTTGGACATATTTTTTTTTTTTTTCAAATTTTTTTTATGTTGTGTGTCTGAATTGGTTCCAGGCTCTAGACAGACGGACTGCATTTCAACTGCAATCCAACTGCAAATTTGCAGTTCGGATGCAGTTTGAATGCAGTTGACACGACTGCAATAGAACTGCAAACCAACCGTGCAGTCCGATTGCAGTCGGTGTGCAGTTCACACGACTGCACGCCGACTGCATTCAAACTGCATCCGAACTGCACCATACCCACCCGCCCGCACTACTTTAACGCTCCGCCCCCCCGCGCATAGAATCAGTCGTAGAAACAAGGTTAGAGTGAGCACACGCGTTGTCTAACCGTAAATAAAATTAATATGTCGAGCAACAAGGTTGTAAGATTAAGATTTGACGAAGCTTTACTGCTACTTTTACTTCATCGCCGCCGCCGTGCTCGTAAACACAAGAGAAAGAGAAATCGTGAAATATGGGTTCAATTAATATTGCAATATAAACACGAAGGTGATTTTTATACTTTATTACCAAAAATCAGATCACAAGAGAAATGCTTTTACAAATATTTTCGCATGTCTAGAAGAAGTTTCGAAGAATTAACAGACATCTTAAAAAATAAGATATGCCGACAAGACACCATCATGAGAAAAAGTATATCGGCAGAAGAAAGGATTGCAATTACTTTGAGGTAAGCTTTTAACAATTTTAAACATTATTATTTATATTGCAAAGCTCGATCTGTCGCCATTGAATAGGCATTATGAGTTAAATTACAAAAATAGTTACTTAAAAAATATATATGTATATAAACAGATGAAAATGATTAACCGAATACGTCGTTTATGTATGCGCTATCATCGCTGCAATTATCAGGTGAGACCAAATTGCTATATTGAGATTCTGTAGTTCCTGGCCGATGGAATGTCTCCTGTTGGATAGGAGGTACATTTGAACTCGAAGGCACGTTATAGTTCATATTATTTGAAGTAAAATATCCCCTGAAATCATTCGTTGGCTGATATTGTGGTCCGGACATGTTATATGTGGAAGCATATTTTTTTAATATATTTATGAAATCTGCCTTTGCATCTAGCTTTAAATAATCTGGAATTCTTTTAAAATCTTTACACAAAGACAGAAGGAACAATCGGTCTTCATCTCTTTCATCTTCTTCATCATTTATTTTTTTATTTACTCTTTTAGTTAAATTTTCGATCAAGTCCTCTTCTAATGAATTTTTTGTTTTACGTTTGTTAACAGCTTTTTTTTTCTTAGTTATTTCTTCTCCTACAGGTTCCTCATTAGTAGAATCTAAATTAGACGATCTTTCACCTTTTTCTTGTAAATCTTTTAAAAAGAGTAACTGTTGATGGTATGTGCATGGTCGTAAATTAGAGGTCGCTGAACCACTTTTCATAGTGTTCATTCTTTTTTCATATCGTGAAAAATTATCGCGTAGCAGTTTCCACTTTTTTTGATATTGAACCGCTGAAAATAATGATTAATGTATTATTTTCCAGATATTTAGCAAGTGGATGCTCTATTGATGATTTACACTGGGCTTATCGACACGGAGTAAGCACAATCAGAGAAATTATTAAAGATGTTTGTAGTAACATATGGATTCACTTAAAAGACATGGTAATGCCAGAACTCACTGAAGAGAAGTGGAAAAACATAGCGGAAGGTTTTAAATATCGAGCAAATTTTCCATACTGTCTTGGTGCAATTGATGGAAAGCACGTAAGGTTAAAAAAACCTCGAAACACTGGGTCTTCATATTACAACTATAAAAAATACTTTTCTATGATATTACTAGCCACTTGCGACAGTAACTATATGTTTACATTTGTTGACATCGGCTCTTATGGGAGATGTTCAGATTCTACAATATTTGAAGAAAGCGTATTATATGAAAAACTTCAACAAAAAACCTTAAACATTCCGCCACCTGTAAATTCAATGCCATACGTGTTTGTGGGTGATGAAGCATTTTCAATTTCTAAAAATGTTATGCGCCCTTACGCAGGGAGACAATTAAGTGTGGAAAAGAAGGTTTTTAATTACCGCCTATCACGGGCTAGAAGATTTATTGAATGTTCATTTGGTATTCTAGCAAATAAATGGCGTATTTTTCACCGACCCATCGACCATAAACCAAATTTTGCAAAAGAAATTATAAAAGCTTGCTGCGTTTTGCATAACTTTGTGCGAGAAAGAGATGGGTATAATTTTGAAGATTCTTTAACTCAACCATTACAAGACATAATAATAGGCGACGGTAGTGAAAGAAACTGTAGGTCATCGGAGGGTATAAGAAAACAACTTACTGATTATTTTATGGGTGAAGGCAAACTTGAATGGCAAATGAATATGATTTAATGTGTCCAATTGCTTATTAAAGTTTTAAATAAAAAAAAACGAATTATAATACTTACCAATTATATTTTTCTCCTTCTTACTCTTTTGTTCAAATCCGGGCGTAAACATTTCGCAAATAGTGGCCCATGCTTTGTTTTTTTCAATTTTGTTACTATAAGATTCAATCTTATAGTTCCAAATGCAATGTTTTGATTTAATGGCACTTATAAATGCATCAGTATCAAAATGTACAGATTCATTTACTGTATTACTATCCTCGTCGCTCGACATATTTATTTTATTTACGGATAGACAACGCGTGTGCTCACTCTAACCTTGTTTCTACGACTGATTCTATGCGCGGGGGGGCGGAGCGTTAAAGTAGTGCGGGCGGGTGGGTATGGTGCAGTTCGGATGCAGTTTGAATGCAGTCGGCGTGCAGTCGTGTGAACTGCACACCGACTGCAATCGGACTGCACGGTTGGTTTGCAGTTCTATTGCAGTCGTGTCAACTGCATTCAAACTGCATCCGAACTGCAAATTTGCAGTTGGATTGCAGTTGAAATGCAGTCCGTCTGTCTAGAGCCTAAATTTGGTAGAGATTTGATGAAGATTTTCAGTGATATACAACATAAATCTTTAATTAATGGCGGCAAATCTCTCGGGATCGCTGCAATCCCATTTCTATTTATTGTTTACACCATTTTATAACATAACATCATGCCAGTACGCTCTAAAGGGGTATGCAGGTATGTATAGTTTACCCTAGTACACTCTCATTCCACCGGTTATGTTTAAATTTCATTTTCTTCGGGTAATATATTCTGGCATCACTTTGCACATTATAGGTACCTTATTATAGAACTTGCCTCTTATGTACCATAACAAAAACCATATTTTTATAGAGTTTATTTTTGTTTGTAGTGTTTTTATTTTTTGCATTAGATTACATTAGAACTTGGTATAAACGAGGAGGGATCAAAAATTAGTGAGAATGAGATAGAATATAATGACTATTGATAACTTAATAATTTATTTATCCACATAGTTTCTGAATCTCTCTAGACACCGAGTCCAGCGCTTTTCCAAGGCTTCAATCCCTTTCATAAAAAAAGCTTTGTCTTGGTACTGCAAAAAGCCCTCCATGGCATCCATCACATCGTTATCATCTTCGTACCTGTTTCCCCTTGAGTATTTTTCAATTTGGGGAACAGATAAAAATCACTAGCCGCCAGATCTGGTGAATAAGGGGGGGTGGTCAACCAATTCGAAGCCAGCTTGCTGAATGGCAGCCATCGCAACTGCCGACCTGTGCGCGGGTGCGTTGTCATGATGAAACAGCACGCCCCTTCGAAGTTTCCCTCTCCTTTTCTCTTTGATGGCATTCCTCAACTTGGGAATTAAAGCTGCATAATATTGGCCTTTAATAGTGGTTCTACGCTCCTGGTGATCAATCAACAATATCCCTTCCGAGTCCCAAAATAATGAGGCCATAACCTTGCCAGCCGATGCCACGACACGAAACTTCTTCGGGGTCGATGATGATGGCCGTTTCCATTGCGAAGATTGCTGTTTTGTCTCGGGATCAAAATGATGGACCCATGTTTCGTCCATTGTTACGAAACGAGACAAAAAGTTTTCAGAATCTTCTTGAAACTTGTCCAACAATATCTTCGAAATGTCAAGTCGATTTTGTTTCTGACTGTCGGTTAACATTCTCGGCACCAATCTTGCGGAGACTTTTCTCATATTCAAAGATTATTTCAATATGGATTGAATACTTCCATATGAAATGCCCGTTTCTTGAATTAAGTATCGGATGGGAACTCTTCGATCGCTCAATACAATTTTCTCGACTTTCGCAACATTTTCTTGGGTGACTGACGTCGATGGATGGCCGCAACGATGTTCGTCTTCCGTGCTCGTTCTCCCTACTCTAAATTGAGAAGCCCACCTTGCGACAGTGGAATACGGCGGAGCAGACTCGCCTAATGTTGCCTCCGAATCGCAATGAATCTCTTGCGTCGTTAACTTTTTTAAACAGAGGTATTTAATAACGGCTCGCACTTCGTTTTTCTCCATTTTCGAGAACACGTTCCGACACGAAGCAAACAAATGACTACATTCAGAAAAAAACAAAAGAGAATCGAAGATTTTTTTCATTATTAATATTATAAATATGTATCTGAGCTATGCCTGCCAGTATTATTTTTTTCTTAATTTCTTTTAATAATAAATTATTCCACTTACTGCCTGGAATAATATATTATTTAAAATTTTGCGAAAAATATCGATAGGTGCCGTATGTGTAATACCTCAGGTGCCATTTTGTACGCTTTTTAATTGTTAAATAAGACTGATTATTGTGATTTATCATCTTTATTGTTGATTTTAGTAATGTTATATTAATTAAGCTTTGCTTTGCTTTTAGCGGTGGGATTAATTAAGCTATATCTTTTTCCAAAAATTACATGTCTTTTACTTAAATAAGGGTAAGGGTTCATTCTGACTGTACAAAATTTGCTTAAAAATTATAGGCCGAAACACTACTCAAAAGTGTTAATAATAGTTAAATTCCTGTTTCGACCGGATCGGACGAAACTCAGCGGTCGAAACGCCTACTAAGCCCATACACTAAGTCTGCTCAGGCACAGATAATATAATACTACATTATTATCCTAAAAGTTTGCTTGACTAGTTTAACCGTGGGACCATGTATAAAAACTACTAACTTACCAGGACCAGGGGCTTCGCTTGTAATAAAGACGGAAATCCAAGAGAAGATACTCCAAGGATTTTTTCATTATTAATATTATAAATATGTATCTGAGCTATGCCTGCCAGTATTATTTTTTTCTTACCAAGGAGTATGTCATTCTCACTACTTTTTGATCCCTCATAGTACACTGACTTAGTAGGCGTTTCGGGTGCTGAGTTTCGTCCGATCCGGTCGAAACAGGAATTTCATTATTATTAATATTTTTGAGTGGTATTTTGGTAAAATCTTTTTTTAGAGGCAAAATAACGTCAGATACATACAATCAGTAGAGTTTAATAACATCATAAGACTAAAACTTCCTCTTTTGCTTTTTTAGTTAGATGTTTAAACGCTCAACTGATTTTAATAGATTTTTTTTATTTAACGTTCCAGAAAATATAAACGTCCCAACAATATAGGTACTAACCTACGATCCGTAGGTACCAACTGAGAAATAATTTTTTTAATAATAAATTATTCCACTTACTGCCTGGAATAATATATTATTTAAAATTTTGCGAAAAATATCGATAGGTGCCGTATGTGTAATACCTCAGGTGCCATTTTGTACGCTTTTTAATTGTTAAATAAGACTGATTATTGTGATTTATCATCTTTATTGTTGATTTTAGTAATGTTATATTAATTAAGCTTTGCTTTGCTTTTAGCGGTGGGATTAATTAAGCTATATCTTTTTCCAAAAATTACATGTCTTTTACTTAAATAAGGGTAAGGGTTCATTCTGACTGTACAAAATTTGCTTAAAAATTATAGGCCGAAACACTACTCAAAAGTGTTAATAATAGTTAAATTCCTGTTTCGACCGGATCGGACGAAACTCAGCGGTCGAAACGCCTACTAAGCCCATACACTAAGTCTGCTCAGGCACAGATAATATAATACTACATTATTATCCTAAAAGTTTGCTTGACTAGTTTAACCGTGGGACCATGTATAAAAACTACTAACTTACCAGGACCAGGGGCTTCGCTTGTAATAAAGACGGAAATCCAAGAGAAGATACTCCAAGGATTTTTTCATTATTAATATTATAAATATGTATCTGAGCTATGCCTGCCAGTATTATTTTTTTCTTACCAAGGAGTATGTCATTCTCACTACTTTTTGATCCCTCATAGTACACTGACTTAGTAGGCGTTTCGGGTGCTGAGTTTCGTCCGATCCGGTCGAAACAGGAATTTCATTATTATTAATATTTTTGAGTGGTATTTTGGTAAAATCTTTTTTTAGAGGCAAAATAACGTCAGATACATACAATCAGTAGAGTTTAATAACATCATAAGACTAAAACTTCCTCTTTTGCTTTTTTAGTTAGATGTTTAAACGCTCAACTGATTTTAATAGATTTTTTTTATTTAACGTTCCAGAAAATATAAACGTCCCAACAATATAGGTACTAACCTACGATCCGTAGGTACCAACTGAGAAATAATTTTTTTAATAATAAATTATTCCACTTACTGCCTGGAATAATATATTATTTAAAATTTTGCGAAAAATATCGATAGGTGCCGTATGTGTAATACCTCAGGTGCCATTTTGTACGCTTTTTAATTGTTAAATAAGACTGATTATTGTGATTTATCATCTTTATTGTTGATTTTAGTAATGTTATATTAATTAAGCTTTGCTTTGCTTTTAGCGGTGGGATTAATTAAGCTATATCTTTTTCCAAAAATTACATGTCTTTTACTTAAATAAGGGTAAGGGTTCATTCTGACTGTACAAAATTTGCTTAAAAATTATAGGCCGAAACACTACTCAAAAGTGTTAATAATAGTTAAATTCCTGTTTCGACCGGATCGGACGAAACTCAGCGGTCGAAACGCCTACTAAGCCCATACACTAAGTCTGCTCAGGCACAGATAATATAATACTACATTATTATCCTAAAAGTTTGCTTGACTAGTTTTACCGTGGGACCATGTATAAAAACTACTAACTTACCAGGACCAGGGGCTTCGCTTGTAATAAAGACGGAAATCCAAGAGAAGATACTCCAAGGATGTAAAGTATCATCATCATCATCATTCATCATTTTTCCGAGCATTACAGTGTGATGTAACATTCTTATCTATGATACAATACAGACAAATGCTCAGTTTCCTAAAGCATTTCCATGTAATGTAACGTTTTTGCGAATATTCGACGCTGCTTTCAACGTTATGGTCACGGTGAGTGAGTTTAACTGTAACATTTATTTGTACCTTGCGTTCATTATTGATCTCACTCCACGTCACCTACGTTTGGTGTAACATTTTATTGAGCCAAGTTCAATAAAATGTTACATCAAAACGCTCGTCGGTTTTAAAAATCAGGTTGTAAAATAACATCGAGCGTCAAGTTTGAAGTGTCATCACCATCATCATATCAGCCGAAAGACGTCCACTACTGGGAATAGGCGTCCCCCAAGCGTTACCAAATTGATCGGTCTCGCATCCAACGGATCCCCGCAACAATCATCAGGTCATCGGTCCACAAGGTGGGAGTCTTTCCAACGCAACGTCTTTCGGTTTGTGGTTGCCCCTCCAGAACCTTCCTGCCCGATCGGCCATCCGTTCTGTGAGCAATGTGCCCTGCTCACCTGCTCGTTTGAAGTGTGGTTCGAGTAAATTTAAAAAAATCGAATGCTTGATATTCTGATACAAGTAAATGCTCTAGTCTATACTCACCTTTACTCTACGCGATCCTAATAAATCCACATGACTTTGTGTTTTTGGTTTTAAAGTAAAACAAACTATAATAGTATAAATACAACACAAAGATGAGCTCTTTCAGAACTTAAGAAACCTGAACTGCTAACTTGACAAATAAAAAATACCTTACCTATTTATTCATAACATAACAACGCCCACTGAATAAATAATACGAAACCATTACTTACCTAGTAAAATATTCCTAATTATGAATTCTAAAGAATCGCTAAGTTCGCGGATCACCGTCTGGGGCCCTCAGATAAGGCTTGCTTACAAACCCCGAGTTTATTTTAACACTTTTGTGTGTTCAGCTCTCTACGGATTCCATTGTTGACAATTTTATCGCGTTTTCATTTTTCTTCTTCTTTTTTTCGCGAACGTTGAGACCCGACTATGAGCCCGATCCGGCATTTTTGGGCGCTCCAACGAAAATACCCGATTCTGATATATTTTTAAGGTAAAATTTGCAATGTGTTTACTCTGATCTTTAAATGAAAAGAAAGCGAATTGTGTGCGAAAATTCCGTCAAGTGATTTTTTTTAAGAAAACTCACGAAAAAGCTGTTTTGGCTGCCTGACCCTTCTTTTTGGAGAGTCATGAAAGTATGATTGGCTCCACGAATTATTTGATTGCCTATTTTTATGCACGTGCCATTTTATTTCCTCACCACCTTTGGTTGACCGGTAGATAATGAAGCATTAAATCCACCTATGTACCTTTATGTTGCGTATCATACTAATATTATAAAAGCGAAACTTTGTGAGTGTGTGTGTTTGTTACTTCTTCACGCTCAAACGAATGCAATTTGGCACAGAGATAGATTATAGTCAGGAATAGCACATAGGATACTTTTATCCCGGGTATATGTTCTCTTGGGATATTTTTCGCCATTTACGCGGGCGAAGCCGCTAGTAGAAGCTAGTAGTATTATTAAATCAATAAAAAGCTGTCATTTTAAACCATTAACGTTTACATTTTAAATCATTAAAAAAACGTCAGTAACGCCATTCCAAACCCCAGAAGTAAAACACACACATACATAAATTATTGACATTTACAATAATTAAACAAACCCAATCCTACAGCCAATCTGTTTCACGAACAAAAACAATGATCAAATCAATTACAATGTAATCATATTGATAACGGAACAAACCCGCCGCACTATTCCCAAACCACTGCAACTCCTGAAATCCAGAATCAACAGTGGCGACCACCAGAAAAGCACCGAGGCAATGAAGCTCGACGAAGTCGCGGAGAATGAATTTAACTGTCTTGGATCCCGCAACGAAATTAATCAGAAAAGAATAACGGAGGAAAAAGAACATGAAAATGATAACGGAACAATCACAGATATATCCAAAACTGATCCATTTATAAATAAAATCAGATCCCTCTCTAAATAACTCCACAAAAGCTACAAATCCAGAGCCCTTGTAAATCGAATCAAATTATCAAAAAATAACTCAAAAGCTACAAACCCAGAATCCATGTAAATCGAATCAAATCAACAAAATCCACGTCATTGCAATAATTTGCAAGAGGATTACAATCATAAAAGCCTATTAACATCTGACGAGGAAAAACGACCAATCAATAAAAATAGGGTCACAATCGACATTATCTTTCGGGACTGAATGACTCTGTTATCGATTCCAATAAATGCCGTTCCTTTATTTCAGAACGAAAAAAAGAAATTACAGCGACGCTGAAATTCTCATTAAAATTCCATTACGACACCGTAGACTCGAAAGCTATAGATTTTGATGGCGAAATCATTTTTTATAACAGCATGTTACGACGACGGGTCGTCTGTAATTTCAGTAGGAGTTTTTGGGCCAGAAGTTTTAGATAATGATTATATTTTATAAGCTATACTATAAGTGGTCAGACAAATGTCACAAGGCGTTTCCGCAATTTCTGAATAAAGAATTGAATGTTAAGTTTTTGATAAATTCTACCTACTTTATCCTGAAAAGCAGTCGAACTTTGGCATTAAAGTAACCCTACATTAAGGCTTAAATTTGTAGTACCTGGGCGACCAAGCTTTGCTCGGGTGTACATAGAAAAATCAATTTTCCCAGATATGAGACCTAAGGACACGGAGGTCTGCCCCACTTGGACGGAGCACAGCCGTGTCCTCGTGGAGGCGATCAGCGATGGCAACCACTCGCGTCCGGCCCGGGTTAAGGCCATGGTACGGAGCGAGAGGGCATGGGAAGCTGTCACCTTTTTCTGCGAAGCAGTAATGCTCGCGAAGGAGGAGGTGGAACGCGTGAGGGAAACGCAACGGAGACGCCCTCACGCCCCTAACCGTAGCAAGAGATGCCCTGGGCGACGGGAGTCGCAATTCCCGGCCACCGTAGACGCGGGCTTGCGGACGGCGAGTAATAGATAGCTCGCCGTCTGATACTTACCAGGCCTGAGTCGACAGCGCGTTGTGTTCCACGCGCGCCTAAAAGAGATGTCAGCAAAATTGACGGGGTCCGCTAGGGCCGATGCCTGTCTGGGTCACGGATAAATTTGAAAAAGAGTTACCGCGGCCCTGGCTCAAGCAACTGAAGGAACATGGGTGGGTTTTAGTCAGTAAAAGTCTGACACGCCCTCCCGCCTCACCCAGAGCGGGAGAAGACATTGGATGAAATCCCACCAGAAAAAAAAAAGAAAAGAGATATGAGACCTAGCTAGATCGATGTTTCACCCCGGAAAACCCCTATATTACAAAATTTATCGAAATTGTTAAAGCCATTTTGTGATCGTGATTACAAATATACCAGTTGACTCGCTAAATCCAGCGCTGTGGGTCTGTCACGCACGTGAGTCCCAGCATCATGCTGAGCGATGACCGTTTTGCGTGGTTGTGATGCATACTCTGCATTCTGTTTTTATGTTTTTCCATTTGTTTCTTTGTGGTAAACATCGTGCCTGGCGCAAATAAACGTTTTTTATTTCTTTCTTTCTTAAATGTACAAATACTTGCTTCTGCCAGTGGTATCGCCCGGGAACATTATAACGGAATAAAAGTCTCTGTGCCAATTTTCGTCCTGATCCATCCAAGCGTTCCGGCGTAATTGAGTAACAAACACATATCCATCCATCAATCCAAACTTTTGCATTTATAATATAATGCTTGTTTAAAATTAAAAGTATAGGATTAATGGATAATCGAATCAAAATTCGGTTCTTACTACCTATACCCAATTCCAGAAAGGACATGGCTAAACAACTGCCCTTAGCACGTCTAGAAATTTCTCACTAGCTCGTAACATTCAAATATTCATTAATGAATTATTACAGTTTTATTATTCTTCTAGAACTTTCGTGAATTAATCAAATAATTAAAAGACTTTTCATGTTTTTGTTTGACAAGAAGAACATAAGATTCCGTTCTATTAAAAATTGTAGTCAATAAACCTATTTTTAAATACATTTGCGTAAGTCGAAACGAACAGTATTCATTATTATTTAATATTGTACCTATCGCAATACATCTCAAATATTAATTAATGAATTATAACAGTTTTATTATTATTCTAGAACTTTCGTGAATTAATCAAATAATTAAAAGATTTTTCATGTTTTTATTTGACAAGAAGAACATAGGTTCCGTTCTACGAAAAATTGTAGTCAATAAACCTACTTTTAAAGACATTTGCGTAAATCGAAACGAACAGTATTCAGTATTTTTTTTGTACCTTTCGCAATACATCTCAAAACCTTAGAGATTATCTGATTTCTATAAATTATTGGCAAAATCTGCAAAGCAACGGCGCTTAAATAGTGCTGACACTAAAAAGTTTGATTCGATTAGAACCAAATAAAAAAAACATGTTAGGGGTGTCATGGGAACTCACTTTAAACGAAGTACTTTTCGCCGGGTATTATGTATTAATACAGAGCCAACTAGTATGGTCTTAAGTTTCAATTGCGTATTGATTCATCATAAGAAGCATAAACTGTGGTGTAGCAACAAATGAAAGATCTTCAAATGACAGCCAACGGACCAACGGCTTAACTAGCTTTCCAAGACACAGAGGAAACTCGCTATGTAAAGATGGTACACGATGGAACCACGGAATGACCTCGGCTAGCGTTGCTTAACCTTGAAGATCGACCTGTGCGTCTGTTATTATTAAGCGCCTTAATAAAGTATCATAGCAAAATCTTATTCTTTTACAAGTGTTTATACCTATTAATGTAGGCGTTTCTACGATTTTATTTTCAGGATTGTGACGATATAAAAAGTGTCTGTAACTTTTTTCATACGAAATACTCATATTCAGCTATTCAGAATTACGTATTAATAGTTAAAATGTTAATTCATTGCTAGGGCAGTCGTCCATACTTTATTTAGCCATGTCCTTTAACTTCAGTTTTGTTTAGTTACTGTTAGTATAAGAACCGATAGTGACTGTAACTTTAAAACTGTAATCTTTTGGAAATTTGAAAGGTGTGACACAGCTTAAAGACTTCAGTTTAATGTAGTTAGTTGACAAACTATAGCCTTGCTGATGAATAGTGGCTAGCCTCGCCTATAGCTCTTGTTGTTTCGTACTTAAAAGAAAGTTGAAGACTCATGTAGTCGTTATTTGTCATGTACCTCGTCGATGTTCAAAAACTACATCAAACGTGTCCTTATTAAAAAAGCATATTATAAAATCAAGGACTACATTGAAGATAAAAATTTTAGCTCCTTCTGCGCATGCGGCTTCCCTGGTAACTCATAAACGGCACAAATATGTGGATGTCTCTTACTATTCTCAATCTCATTTTTTCTTTTTTGATCCTTCTTTTAATTAGAATTTTTACAATGATTTCAATAATCTTTATAGCCCTTTGCTAAGAATAGTTACAGCACTGATAACAACATTTGTGCCACATGTTAAATTTAGTCTTGTTATATATATATGTCGGGTTTAGTCAATAGTACGGACGTCAAAACAAATCGCAAGCACGCCATCTGGCGGCAAAGCAAGAACAACTACGCTTTGGCGCGCTTTCTCTAACCACTTGCGTGGTGGGGATAATAGAATATAGCAGTTGAACTAAAATGTACTGGCAGTTGAGTACTGACAGCCTTAGAGCTTACACGTCGTAGAATCAGTGTCGATCCGTAACATTAGTAAGCAAGAATGTAACTTGTGTCTATTTGAATATACTCAGTGTATCGAATAATTTGTGTGATTTTCATTTTCACGATTGTACCCAACGACCTGCCCACACACGATGTTTTAACCTAAAGGAATACTTCCTGACTTCCCGATGGTTTACATCTATCGGCCAGCCTTGATGCGACATCAGAAGTGGGATTCGGTCGTGCTAATGAGATCACATGTAAAAACAATGCTAGTGAAAGTAGCGGTTCCATTCTTGCAAAAAAAATCGCGGTGTCAGTTGCGACTACCCTCAGTCTTGAATAATAAAAAACCAGTCTGGAACGGAGCAGCAAGGCGGCTAGCAACAACCAAGGAGCTGGACAGTTCAAGGAGGAGCTTGTGGATGTGTGGAAAGATCCATACTTACGGACCTATAAGCCAATCTGGTGAGTCGTTTTCATTTTGTTATGACTATGGCCAAGAGTGTTTATTATTCAAAATTCTGGTTTTGTGTACGGTATGGCAGTCGGTGGATCATCGGGGTATCCCGTGTCGGGTCATAGTCTCATGTTAGTTATCGCTGGTTGGGTTTTGGTGTTATTGAAGAGTTATTATTCTGCTAACACTGGCAGTGACCCTTGACTAGCCTTGGCCGACTGTGGTTACGACACCGATGGCCTTGGAACGGTGTGGTGCCTGCCTTACACTTCAGTCTGGAAAATAACTTACCTACCTTACACTTCAGTCTGGAAAATATTATAATTCCAAATGAAATATTTTGATTAGTTTTGTAGTGTGATAGTTTTATGTAGTGGGAGTTAACCAAGTTTGAGAAGAAACATAGTATTCTTCTTTTGTGGTCGACGGGCCAAACTATCTAAAAGGTGGTACACCGTACCAGACCTCGTTAATTGTGACTTGAAATACTATTGACGCTGTGTTATTCATTGGATTCTCTAAAGCCCATCGACTAGTGACAGCGACCTGGGCACTTGGGACACTGTGATGTGTGGTTCATGCTTTGGACAGGAACTCTGCACTCACATTCGGTGTCCATAATAACCTATTTGGCCATGCCGGTTTAGGTAACTACTACTACTAGAAGCTCGTGGCTAAATAATAACGGCCGCACTGGTCAATCATCAAGGTTAAGCAACGCTTGACGAGGTCGGTCCGTGGATGGGTGACCATTTCAACATACCGGGTTTCCTCCGTGCCTCGGAGAGCACGTTAAGCCGTTGGTCCCGGCTGTCATTTGAAGATCTTTGACAGTCGTTACGGGTAGTCAGAGGCCTGAGATCTGACACCAGTCTTGCCAAGGGGTACCGTTTTACCCAGTTGCTGGGTTGTGGAGGTCGGATAGGCAGTCTCTCCATGTAAGGCACTGGTACTCAGCTAAATCCGGTGGGACTGGAAGCCGACCCCAATATGGTTGGGAAAAGGCTAGGCAGATTGATTGGTTTAGGTTACTACACCGGTACACCGATTAATTTCCATCAAAGCTGTGTATGGTTAAGATGACCATGTGAACATATACTCTCGTAATGTTTTTCATGTTTCAGATACCATATTGTGTCGCAGCCTGAAGCCTCTGCTGCAGGCTAGCGATTCAGATGCTGAGCGCGAAGGTTGACGTGTCAACGTCTGAGAGGTTAAGACGGATGGCAGGCTAGCAGTTCGCAGGTGGTAGTCGAACGTTATGACAACAGCAACAGCACAGCTGTGAGGTCGGGAGAGCTCGCAAGTTTGGAATGGAATACTCGGTGAGTCGCTCCCATGTTATTTCGATAGTGAGGTCGAAGGTTCTCTAGTGAAGAGGTGCTAGTTCGAGTTTTAAGTTTTCATGATTGACCATTGAATTGGTCGTGGTGATATCTAGCACTATCACTAGGTAATTAAGACACACTTAGTAAAAAGCAAGTAGCTAATGAGTTTCCTATTGGCTAGTTAGTACTTTCCTAGTTTCAATATTAGGTTTAGTACGAAACTTAGGATGAGATATCCCATATGAAGGAATTGAGATATCCAAAATGACTGAACAACTAGTCGTTTTCAGTGGCAAAGCGAGTTAGTAATGTCGTGGTGGCATCGAAATTGTATCGAGTTAGTAACGGTACTGGTCCTTTACCTGTACTCGGAAAAGATCTTGTTGCGTAACAATTTACAACTACCGTCTTCAGATCTGAATTCACTTACTTACTTTCAAAGTGAATATTATGATGGCAGTAGATCTCGCGATCGTTTTCCTTACATAGAAACTGAGTTAGTGAGCGATAGTAAAGGGTTACTGTTAATAATCTGATTTTAAAGATATTGATCCGAGTTAATTCGTGAAGCTCCTTCACACGAGGTATTAAGAAGCAAATGTTATCAGGCTTAATTCCCCTCATATTAACAGTCGTGCGAATCTTGTGAGAAGGATCCCCGATCACTAGGTTTCTTGGGGATTGGACATCATAGTTGATGACAGTGGTAGTGAAACCAAATCTGATTAACAAGTCTGCTTATGAGACAAATTCTGGACCGCACCTCATGCGTAACATGTGGCGATGGGTTTTTGAAGAAGTTTCATGAGTTGAGTATACATTGCCTTTGAATTATAACAAACTGTAACAGCATTGTTACTATTACTTTGTTTAGTTGTTGAACTTGTTGATCGTCGGACCTTTTTTTCTAATGAATAGTGTTGTGTGGGAATCTCTAGTACGAAAACTAAATAGGCCCTGTATTAAGTCCGCGATAGGTGATTATGACAGGACAGTTATCGTTATACACTGAAAGCTTTAAATAGGTACGCTTAGGACCTACAAGTATGCACACTGTAGGTTAAGGAAGATACCAGCGGGTTATGTACCAGTCGATGTAGATGTCAAAAGGATTTTGATGATAATGAGCAAGCTTAAGGTGTCGAGTAATTCAGTCTATCGAACGTATTATGTTTGACCGTACCAGTGTATTCTGGCGGAGGTCGGGGTCTAGAGACCGTTGTAAGAGCAATACAATTGCTGGTCGGCTAGAGGGCCGCGTTGGAGGTTTTACTCGAGGGTTTCTGTAGGCTTGGCAGTTTTTCCTGCAGCAGAAGTTTTAAAGTTTGTTTGGAGCGACTAGTGGTACATGGCCCAGGGTAATGATTTAGTTAATGAGTAGGGTTCTAAAATCTCTATTTTCACGAACCCAATGATCTAGTTTGGTCAGGAGTAGCCGAGCGTTGTGTGGCAACTGTTGGCCTGTGTGGTAACTGTTGGCCTGTGTGGCAACTGTTGGCCTGTGTGGCAACTGTTGGCCTGTGTGGCAACTGTAGGCCTTTATGGCAACGGTAGGCCTGTATGGCACCTGTAAGTCTGTGTGACACTATGTCTGGTGTGAAAATTCATGTTTGTGTTAGGAACCTTACAGAAAGTTCCTATTGAGTCATGAGGTTAAAAGAAAGTAAACTCGCAGCCATGCGTTTGGTGAGGTCACCATGATAATTTTGATGACGTTCGAATCGTCAAGCCCTCATTACGAAAATTGAAATAATTTTGATTTTCTAATTTTGATTACTTTGCGTAGATTGTGTTAGTAAGACGCGCAAGGCTCAAGTACCAATTGAGAGAGTAGATGAAGTAGATAATGAATTGACGTAAAATAGGACAGACTAAATCTCTGTGTGAATAGGTTCTGAGTTCAAAGAGTTAAGTTGACTCGACATCGTGGAGATGTTCGAGTGGAGCAATTGTGATTGCTAAGAGAGCTATAAGATAGCTAAATATCGTGAATAAGATACCTGGTGGTTTCTTTTGCTGGATTTAATTTGAGATTAATGACTATCAGTGGTACTTGGACTTTGTAATCACTATGATTGGGTGCTTTTAGGTACCAAATCGATGAATGAGTTACTATTTTCTTTGAGTTGGAAATAGAATTACTCTTTCCTTGCAAAGGTGAAAGGAGACATTTAAATGATCATGTTTGATTGATTCAAAGTGTTTCCTCACTCACATAGAGTATGCGTCAGGGTTGGACGAGTGAATACTGTTTGGAAATTTTGTGTTTCAGAAAAACGTCCCTTGTATGATGGGAGACTGGCGGGTCGGAGTAGACTAAGAGGACGTGTGGCGCAACACGACATGAGGTGGCATGGAGCGAGTACAAGATGATGAAGCCTGCGGGTGATAGATTTGGGGATCTGTCACCTGAGAGAGGCCCGAGAAGGCGACGTGTGTGTTCCACGCTCGCCTCTCAAGAGGAACTACGGCCAAGAGAACACCATGTGGTTTTAGTCAGTAGGAGTCTGACAGACCCCTCAGCTTTCCCCAAGGGCTGAGGACATTCATTGAGGATTTCCACATGATTCGATACACTGTTAGAACCTGACAATGAGGAACAGACGAGGACGCCTGTCTCGCAGGATGGCCGTGTCGGGTTTAGTCAATAGTACGGACGTCAAAACAAATCGCAAGCACGCCATCTGGCGGCAAAGCAAGAACAACTACGCTTTGGCGCGCTTTCTCTAACCACTTGCGTGGTGGGGATAATAGAATATAGCAGTTGAACTAAAATGTACTGGCAGTTGAGTACTGACAGCCTTAGAGCTTACACGTCGTAGAATCAGTGTCGATCCGTAATATTAGTAAGCAAGAATGTAACTTGTGTCTATTTGAATATACTCAGTGTATCGAATAATTTGTGTGATTTTCATTTTCACGATTGTACCCAACGACCTGCCCACACACGATGTTTTAACCTAAAGGAATACTTCCTGACTTCCCGATGGTTTACATCTATCGGCCAGCCTTGATGCGACATATATATATTTACCTTTGTATAGATTCTTTTACCGATTGTTTTGTGAATGTGTGAACATTGTAGGCCTTCTAGATTTCTAGAAGCTTGTTAACATTTGTTAACTGTTATCTCGTTTAAACAAACTTATTTTTTTTATTAAATTTCTTACGACTTATTGTCGGGCTTACGTTGTCCCCCCATATCTAAGCACTAATGCAGTAACATGGAAATATTCTAAAAACAAACCAATTTATTTTAAAAGAGTAACCGTGGCGTTTCTTGCCGGTTCTTCTCCATAGGAAACGTCCAACCCGAATCGTGCACCTTTTGTCCACATTTTATAAGTGCCCATGTAGGCCTATGTGAAATAAGAAACTTTTGATTTTGATTGTATGAGCTATTTTTTTTTCATAAAAAAACTGTATACTTCTTCTTCACCTATTTCAGTTCTTATTGTTTCTGTATGAAATAGATATCATAGCTTTAAGACAGATTTAAAGCACCGTAGAGAAAATGTGTTATAAAGTTGATAGTTCAAGAAATATCGTAGTTAATTACCTACTATGAAGTCTATTTCAATGCACCCTTGTCCTTCGGTTGATAATTATTATTGTTATACTGAATACTGATCTCCTTGGGGTGCATTAATCATTCAATCGACTTGGCCTATCGTAAGCACTTTCAAATTTCACCACAACATCCGATCTTTGGAATTTTTAATGTATTCTGCCCACGTTTAACCATCTATTTATTAAAACTTATTATGAGTAAAACCACTTTTTTTGACAAATGGATTTGTCAGTCACACAAAGTCAAGCTTTATAACAGATTATCTTAATACAGCTCCCGAATTTGATCCGCAAATATGATAAAACGCGGGTATTTTGGTATGACACAACAAAGAAATACAATCTACTTTATCATCCCAAAAAGAGGATCAAATAGTCAAAGGAAAATGCGAATATAGACCGAAACTAATAAGGCCTTTTACTTGCATACACTCGGATATATTATTTCAAACAAAACGTATTCAAATGCGGTAAACTCGGGATCCTCTCCCGGTAATCACGGATCCGATCGGGCTTTGATTGACCTTTATGCAAATTTCAAATTCGCCCAGGAGTACGCTTCCCAGGTTGTTTAATTGAATAATTAACCTGTCCGACGCACTTCGTTATAATTTTAAATTACTTTACAGATTCGCCATTTGTGCCGCCTTCAAAAATTTCGGGAAAATTATTCGTGATTTTTCGCGTTAAAAATACAGCGTCTGGAATTCCCGATAAGACGATTGTAATAACAACTTGGTGGCGGTAAACAAAAACGCTGATAAGTTTATTAAATAAAAGCGGCCTTTTTATATATTAGGTAAAATTAATCTTTTGAATTTCAGGTACCCATAACAAAACATTTTTATTGGTTAACACTGGCTGTTGTTGATGTTGTGTTGTCCTAAACAAACTAATATGTATTGAATAGAATTAACAGATTACGGAATAAAATTACTATAAATAATTGCAAGTGCAAATAATTAACTAATCAGCATGTCGTTGATACGCAGATTAAAACACAATATCAATAGCACAATTTAACATTAACAAACCTAAAATGGGTAGTTAAATATCTATATTTAGCTGGTCATTGCTAAATATCAGTCCATGAAATGTTTCGCCAGAAATCATCATTGTCATCATCATTTCAAACAAAAGAAACCCACTGTCAAACATAGGTCTCCCCCAAGAGTCACCACATCGGCCAGTGCGTTTTCCATCCAGTGAATTCCCGCAGCCATATCCAAGTCATCGGTCCACCTAGAAAAAAGCCTCCCAATACTGTGTCTTCCGATACATTCTCGCTA
The DNA here is from genome assembly GCA_945859665.1 of Anorthoa munda. Classification (NCBI taxonomy): domain Eukaryota; kingdom Metazoa; phylum Arthropoda; class Insecta; order Lepidoptera; family Noctuidae; genus Anorthoa; species Anorthoa munda. The sequence goes on along the minus strand of OX243902.1, from coordinate 28,347,605 downwards.
TTCCAAAACTTTTTAGCCCCATCGACTACTCGTTCTGGGAACAACGTGCCATGCCCACTGCTTTTTGTGTAAAAAGTACCTAACTATTATTTATATTAGGTACTTTCTTTTTTCAAAAAGTATCAATTACCAGCTCAATATTAGTAGAATCAATCCATCCACCATCATTGAAAATCCATTCTAAGGTCCTTACTTATTCCGCCAACTCGAACCCGACGTTTTCCTGTCACTCCATTAAAATTCTGCCACTCAATAAATAAAAGTGAAATAATAACAAGGTCTCAATTGATCCCCAATTTGAAGAGCTCATGAATCACAAAAGTTATAAAGCTCTTACTATCCTAATTAGTTCTGTATTGATCCGAAAATCTCGGGTCTAGTGGTCTACCCTTTCCATTTTAATGAGGCCGTTCTTAGTTACATGGACATGTTTCCCTATAAGCCGAATAAATATTTATGGCAAGGTTGTGTTTGTTTTGGTGGTGCATGCATTATCGAGAGTAGGGTGACCTTTTCTGTTTTATACCGCGTATTATCTTAGTTGGGTATTATCCGAAGATCACTTGACCGAAGGATGTTCTACCGAATGGTCGTTCACCCATAGAAAGTTCGAAAGAGTGATTGTTCGTTCGAAGAATGATCACTCGAAGAATGTTCGGCCGAATGACCGCTCGCCCGAATAATGTTTGGCCGAATGATCGTACGCCTAACTGTTGGCCAAGCAAACGAATGCAACGTTCTTTGGGTGGCAAGTGCTTCGGTCAAGTGAACCTCGAGCCTTTGTGACACCTCAAATAATGCAAAGAATAGAGAATTTTTCATGTTGAGTTTTCTACAACGAGTGAGAAACATCAATTAATTTTACCAAATTATATTCAAGTAGTTACATTGCCAAATGTTCAGCTTTTCGTATACAGAAACCCTTGAATTAGTGTTATGATTGACACCCACGAATAAAATTACAGTCCCAGAACCCAGAATTCATACATTTTACGACCCTATTTTCGCCAATCTGATTCTCCTTGAGAATCACAAATAGTAACGCGATCAATATTCATTTCCATATTCCGATTATAAGCCAGCTTCATTTGCAAATCAATGCTTCTTATCCATATTTTGCTTGTATAAGTTAAGTAGGAGGTAGTAGGTACTAAGAATGTAACAGATGCCGTCTTAGTGGAAGTGGAAGCGATGATGCAAGGTTGTTGATTAGAGCACTGACATGAAAATAAAGTTCGGGTTATGTCGCTGACGATTTTCATAACCTTTAACTGTGGATGTCTGTCCTGTGGTTAGTCTGAAAATTTCGTTAAAAGATCATTTCCCCGTGGCCCCTGACACGGAGCTGCTCAGTACCTTTGTAACGTTACGTTAGGCTCAGACGAGCTAAACGTAAGCCACGTTAATATTATTAAAACTTAAAGCTATATTAAAAGATATTTGGTATAAAACTTAAGGGCCGGCTTCGTACGACGTATCACCTCTGCGACACGTCCAACTATGGGATCCGCTATGGCCGTAGATGCAAGCCTCTTCCATGTTGACGAAAGGGCAACCGCAGATCAGGGCGAATGCGATGGGTCGGCTGGTGGAGCGCTTCCGCGAGAAGTGGGCCCTCATGTTCAGAGTGCGCAACCTGCGCGAGATGCTGGCAGGCGCGCTGTGGCCGTGCACACCGCTGTAGACTACACTGCTGCAGCTCATGCACACCGTACCGGTTGATATGCAGTTATGTAGACATACGGTAAGCAGGAAGGCAGGCAGCAAGGAGTGAAATGGCTGGTAGTCAGATACGCAGGTATACGGTACGCAGAAAGGCAGGCAGCAAGGAGAGACGAGGAACCAAGCTGTGGCATTACACACCCTTCAGCGAACACTCCTACAGGGGTAGGCAAGGCGTCGGTCAAATGATACACCGTATAACGCTCACAATATATATATTAACTAGTGTACTTCAGATATTATTACACATACACAAACTGGATAATATGGTTTAGAGAGTTTTCCAGGAGTTTTCAGATAAGATAGTACACTTCGTAATACTAAGTAGAAAAAAACGACTTTCAGTGTTCACTGCCAGAATCAAACTAAAAAACCTGACGCCCGTTTTTCTTCTGTGTCATCTGTTTTAAAATTAAAAATCAAATCTCAATTAAGAAATCATGACCGGAACTAATAAAAACGGTTTACAGAGGGGGCAGCCTGCCGCTGCCCTTATTATGAAAATTATAATGTACAACCAGCTTATAGAAGGTCTAGACCTTCTATAAGCTGGTTGTACATTATAACTATGGACTAGGTCCATGGTATGTTATGTCTATGGCTTATGAAAATAAAATAGACAGATAGATGTCAGAGTTTTTTGGCGGGATTTTTTCGGGTGAAGGTCAGCGGCTGTTAATTTTATTTGCAGATTGATTCCTAGTGGTTATTGTGATATAAAATTGGTGTAGTTTTGTGTCTCAACTGTCTACGCAAATGGACAATATGTGGAAATCATTGACAGAAGTGATCTTGGGATAGTGGAGCGGAGAATTTTATTGTAGTAATGACTACCTCCGCCAAGCTTACTGGGAAGCCTGACTCGATACAATTTGCTGCCAAATACTCCAAAAAACATTAGAATATGTTACATCCGCATTCTAATGCATACTAAAGTATAAAAATACTAACTGATGACTAGGCAGCATGGTCTCAGACCTTAGCCTGTTCCAACAGGAACAAATAAAAAAAAATCAGATAGATGTCAGATCAGATGAAAATGTCAGAGTATAAAATATTCCAAGAGTTTACAAATTAGCAATATAAATTAAGTTTTGGATATTAAATCAATCAGAGATAACTAAAAATATGCTTTTCAGGTGTTAATAGTATCAAAGAATACATAAAAATTAGTAACATGAGTTGATACAATTTCAAAAGATATGAAGGTGAGGTTTGTATAGTGTTATAAAACGTAAGTAGACTAAAAAAATGTGGAATGAATACCACACCTTTCAGGTTAGTGGCGAAACAATAATGAACGAAGTGGTTGAGTTGCCAGCTATAAAACACGTGAGATTTTAGCTTTCAGAATTTGGCAGGGACCTCTGAGACCCCACCCACGTCCATGTTTACATACAACGCATTTCAAATGGTATTTGTGTTTTGTGTTTGACTTTTCCATAAAACCGGAAAAAAAGAAGTCGGAATCGCTTTTCGTTTAGTTTTTATTGTTTTATCTAAAGAGAAAACCATTTTTTATTTCGTAATTAATATAATTTCATCAAAGATTATTTAATTCTTATTTTTTTGTTTCACTGAAGCATACTTAATAAAACTAAATCATATATTTTTAATTTTTCCTGTAAACCATGAAATACTGGGGCCTCTGAGACCATGCACATCCATGGTACATTTATGAGAAAATTAATTCCACAGTTAAAGGATAAGGATTTCTTCGGTGCAATTCTATTGATAACTTGCGGAGGTGGATGTGTTTTTTTTTCCGGATGCTCCGCATATGCAAAAGCAAGGCAAGGTGAGTAACAGCCCTAGAATAAAGGAAGAAAAAAAAGGTTATTCGTTATTTCCTTCTTTCAAATGCGATGACCCGTCACAACACCTTGCTCGGTGCTCGGAAAAGTAAGAAAACATTCGCACAAACAAAAACATTACATAGTCACTAAATCATAACGATCATTTTCCCGTATTAGCTAGTCAATTAGTTTATCGTTTGCCAAGACGTAGGCTGCAATAAACCGTGTCCACTCAATTTGCCACCAAAGTTATAGCACCAAAGAGATTTTGTTATAAATAATTTAAGGAATCACATTTGATTTACGTTGCCCATAAAACGCTCGAGCCAAACCCCTATGTTTGTATTAATTTCCCAAAATAACACGCCTCCCGAAATTGCCGGGAATTTTGCTTTGAAAATTTTTGGTCCAGTATACCACGGGATAAGATTTAAGTCCGCTTTCTGTGTTTAATTACTTAAAGAGTTCACCGTGTGTTTTATATCTTGGACTTTGGCGTAATAGAAAAAAGTGGTCTAATTTTTAGGGTTCCGTACCCGAAGGGTCCAAACAGAACCCTATTTTTATCACTTACGTGTCCGTCTGTCCATGGTCTGTCACACAGATTTTACAGCCAAACGGTTGGAGATACAGTCTTCAAATTTTAATATTATAATCATCTTATTGACCCAAAGCCATACAAATGTTTTTGAGAGGGGCTCCTATAGAGATAAAATGGGGCACCAGAAATAATTTTGACCTAGCCCATCGAGTGGGGTATCGTTGAGTAGATAAATACTTTTTGTTTTAAGAAATATTGAAAAGCAAAGGTATGAGACGCCACCAAAGCCAGCCATATTTTTCCCAAAATTTTGTATTTATAGCAAACATACAACACTGTAATAATAATACCTGCATTAGGCTTGTACATAATTGTGTAGGTATCTATTTTTCTATATCAACTACATGAATGATAGCATTTAGCCTAACACACACAGGCTCATATTACCAGCACTAATTCATCTGCCAAGCGGTGTGACAATGATTTAGGGCGATATATTGTACCGTTATTTCAATATTTTAGGTGGCCTGTTAAACTATGTATATATATAGGTCGACCGCTTAACTGAGACCGTTTCTAAGGTAGCAAGAGAGATGTTGACACCCATCAGCGAACTATCAACTGACAGGTCACTACATCTGCGGCGGTACTTAGTCCTCCTATGTACTTTTTGTTGTATGAAGTTTTAATGAATACATAAATACACCCCATTCCGTACCGCGCAGCTACTTCAGATTGGTCTTAGTTATGCGGTCGGGGTTCCGACGCTAAGAAAGTAAATTTGTTTCAAATAATTTTCACTAGATGGCGCGATGTGCATCGATTTGTTGTTAGTTTTGTGTAAAATTAAGATTTTCTAGAGTAGATCATAAAAAAATAATATGTTTGCCTTTAATCAACTCTCCTAAGCACAAAATTATGGAATATTGTGCTCTTGATTCACATTTCAAAGATTGTTTGAAAAAATTATTATTTTGGTATCTATTCCAATAGATGATGCTGCTTATGAGGCAATCCACTTGATTTTTTGAACAATGAAACGGTAATAGCGTGCTCTAAAATACTATAAAACAAACCCTCACTGTATTTAAAGAAAAGAATATCCACGAACCGAGTAAGCTGTTTTACTTGCAAGTCACTGCTAACACCATTATCGCTTGGGACAGAACCTACCGCGCTCAATATACATTTAATTTTAGTAATAAAGTCAGATTAGTCCAACGAAAAATGCTAGTTAGCACAAAAATACTATAAAACAAATCGTCACTGTATTTAAAGAAAAAATATTCCCGAACCGAGTAAACCGATTTACTTGCAAGTCACTGCTTATCGTAATTTATTGAAGAGTTCTGTTGTATATCTTCGAAGTTCTTCATCAGATCTTCTTCAAACAAAAATGGAACCAATTTAAAAAAAAAAGAATTTTCAAAATCGGTCCAAAATTGACGGAGATATGCGTGAACATAAACAAAAAAAAATACAAACATAATGTCGAACATAGAACCTCCTCCTTTTTGATAAGTCGGTTAAAAAGTACGCGAATAAATTGGGCTGGTTTTGGGAGTTAAATTTAGTAAGAACGTAGGCCGTATACGGAGGTTCTTCATATTTAGGGTTCCGTACCCAAAGGGTAAAAACGGGACCCTATTACTGAGACTCCGCGGTCCGTCTGTCTGTCTGTCTGTCTGTCTGTCACCAAGCTGTATCTCATGAACCGTGATAGCTAGACAGTTGAAATTTTCACAGATGATGTATTTCTGTTGCCGCTATAACAACAAATACTAAAAACAGAATAAAATAAATATTTAAGTGGGGCTCCCATACAACAAACATGATTTTTGTGCCGTTTATTTGCGATAATGGTACGGAACCCTTCGTGCGCGAGCCCAACTCGCACTTGGCCGGTTTTTTATTGATGGGAAGTCCCATCTTGCTATAAGCTTGATATGATATATAAAATTCAAGTTGCATTTGTTGATTAAATATAATTTATTTACAAAGATAAAAATAATTCTAACCACAAAGATATTATTATACACTTAAATTAAGAACTACTAAGCCTAAAAATAAACTAATCTAAAATATAGCGCCAAAAAACTCCTCCACATCTTGCCACGTTGATATATATGTATGCTTATATCCTCTGACTAAGGTAAAAATAAGTTATTTGTGAATGAAGTCACGACAGAAGCTTGTATACAATGAATATCCACACACTAAAACAGGGATTTCATCAAGGGTATCATATTTATCACATTAGTTCAAGTTATAGCCCTAATGGTTGTCATCTAAGTTATCTACTATGTCTACGTATGTAAGTAAGTGTCCGGAATAGTAATTAATTTTAAGTTAAATAACTATCAGTGTATAGTATCTACATAGTTACATTTATTATTGTCATACACAGCCTATACCTACCTATTATTTGAAACTGTGTAGGCTGGCTTTGAAATCAATGGCAATATTAAAGATGGCCCAGCATGCAGCAAGATGAGAGCAGTAGTGGCCCAGTGGTAACGGCCCCGACTCACGTGTCGTAGGTCGTGGGATCAAACCTAGGCAGGCCCATTACTTTGTGTAAATTATTTCATCACCACTGCTCTAAACACGGTGAAGGAAAACATGTCCTAGAACCAAAAAATCAGAGGACATCTGACATCCGCCAAACCGCACTGCACCCGCGTAGTGGATTATGGCCCATTCCCTCTCTCACAGAGATGAGGCCTAAAGTAGCCAGGCCAGTAGTGGAAATGTTGAAAAACATAAAAGATGCCGACGAATTGAGAACCTCCTCCTTTTTTTGAAGTCGGTTAAAAAGGCCGATGATGATTAAAGATGATAAAAATAATCATGAAAATGAGCAACGTTTGCTTACTATGTAACCAACACTGAATGGGGAAAATACATCTAATGTTTCATACAAACTATTTCCCCTCTCAAAGATTACTGTTGAAGCTAAAAAAGCTTAGATTGCATAATTAGCAGCATGATCACAGCCACTCGATGAAAATAATTAAATTTGGGCCACCGTCACTTTTATTATTATATCCTTAAAAAGTAGGCATGTTATGCGATTGAAGCAAAGATCCTTAGCACAGCAGATACCTAATCAATATTCATTCTATGTGTCCATCATAAAATAGTACGAGGATTCGCTTTGAATGTACACCATCTATTGCACGGAGATAAGTGTTATGTGACGTCACACGTTTCGCTCCCGCACGTAAGTACCTAAAGTAGAGGTTTATGACGTCATAGACTAAAGCTTGTCCAATAGACTATCGACAATCATCGGTTTTGAACGACAGCTGCTTATCATTAATTTGCAATACAGTAAATGCAATTTGAGTTTTGATATTGATGTAATAGTCTACGAATAAACTGCCAGTGTAATTTGCCTATAATATTTCTACTGCACTGACACAGGGTGAATAGGAATGGGTTCGCGTCACATCTCTTGAAATTTTTTTCAAGGAAGTTTTGATAGGAATTTTATTAATATTCGCTGTGGTGAATGAAACCTGCTATCACAGGGTAAGAATTACGCCAACAAATACGAGTTGATTGTGGTGGCTTTATATATTTATTTTTTTATATTATTTTTATTATTGCTCTACTAAAGATAAAGCAACATCAGAGAACACCAATTCTGTACTAACAAAGGACAAACATTTCTTTATACACGAAAATATGTACCAAATTAATTAATAAAAATAATGTAACAGATAACAATGACACCTAATTACTCAACGTTATCAAACTCACAAAGCAAAAACCTATAACCATTACAACACAGCATAATTGAAACAATTTTTAATTAAAGTAACTCACTCGTTAACGAGGGAACAAGCGTATCAGATTCTAAAATATATGTCAGCGTGTAAAAACCAATTTGGCGCTTGTGAAGCCTCACTGGCAGATACAAGAATAAACAGTCACAGAAGGCTATCTTGATACAACGAAGGCAAACGCACGCACACAGACACGCTTCACGTACAGCGAGTGCAAGCGCACTCACAACTAGCATTCGTTTGACATCGCCGCCCGCCCATACGTACGCGTCTATGTGTGCGCGCGCTCTTTTTCTGTCGTTGTATTAAACTGGCATTCTGTACTTATTTATACTGTGACCCTGGGGTATATTAGAGTCCCCTACATAGCAATTAATTCATAGTATAACGCGAAATTTAATTAATCCTCCGATGTTTGGAATGATAATTGGGGATTGCCGCGGAATTCCACACTTGGAAGGGTGATGGAATTGTAGGGTTGTCTTAAGTGCGAATATTCAGACATTTTCCTTTCCTAAATATATTATTATGATGTGGAATTTTCGGGTACGTGACGGTTGGTGCCGTTGGAAGTTAATGTTGAAGTCATTGTTGAATTTAGAAATACTAAAATTAATTACCATATTTAAGTGGTTCCTTTTTATAAGAGAAGGATTCGCGGTTAGTGCTAAAAATCTAAATATTTTCACCAGTTGAACATTTTTTTTGACATTTTAGCTAATATTTTAGCCCCCAATATTTTACCACTCTCTTTAACAATTGGTCCTTCTGCTCAAGAGCTATATATACCTACATTTTCACAACTCCTCTAACAGGTACACTGTAGCGTAAAACTTACGCCAAACTGTAGCGTTACGTATAGCTCAGTTGAACTATACGTAAGCCACGTTAATAATAAAGTTTAAAAAAATAAGAAAAAGGATATAAGTAAAGAAATTAAAGATCCGGCTTCGCACGACGTGGGCAGCTAGGAAGATCCGGCTTCGCACGACGTGGGCAGGTTTTTATAGCAGGCAGGAAGGCTGGGCAGCTGGACGGGCAGGCTAGGCAGCTGGACGGGCACGAAGGCGTGGAATGCCCGAGGTAGGCAGATGAGCACGCAGATGGTCAAGGCTTGAACCAATTGTCAGGATAACAGGCAGGTAGCAGGAGTGTGGAGGTCAGGCTGTGGCTTAATATGCTGATCAATCAAGCCCTTTTGATATGAAGCGGTGACCGTCGAAGTTAAAGAACCAGTAACACACTCAATAAATAATATTTATTGCATTAAACAGAATTGGTAGATTCACAGGCCTTATATATAATAGTTTTAAAGAGAAATTTTAAATACAATTGTATACTTCATAGTATCAAACAGAAAAATGGACTACTAGCGTTCAGTCCAGATTCAAGACTAAAAAAAAAAAAGTGACACCCGTTTTTCTTCGTTCCGATATGTCTTCTCAATTTTAAATTCAAATATGAATTAAGAAATCATGAACGAATAAAAACGGTTTACAGAGGCGCAGTCTGCCGCTGCCCTTATAATGAAAATATAATGTACAACGAGCTTAATAAGCTATAGAGAATGGTATCTTATGTCTATGGTTTAAGAAAATAAAATAATGACAATGTCATGTCAGGTAAAAATGTCAAGAGTTAAAAATAATATAATAGTTTTGGATGAATCAACAAATCTTAAGATTTTCAGGTTTATACCAATGTAAAGCATACATAAAAAATGGAAAACGTGAGATGATACAATTTCAAAAGTAACGGTGATGAAATTTGTAAAATATATTATAAAACGTAAGTAAACTAAAACATGTGGAATGAACACCACATTTCCCCGAAACCCCAGAAAAATTTTCAAACTTAAGGAAAATTTTGAAGGTTGAAATATTAACCTTGATCTTTCACACAACATCTTTCATGCTTTCGTCAAACACTCTCATTCAATCACACGTAGGGGATATGGTTCACATTCAATGACGCATACTCCACAAGGAAATATTTAATTAGATAACGAAGGCTTATTTATTTTTTATAGGTGTCGTTACCCGCACCTGTTTGAAAACCCGAAGAAAAGAAAATTAAAGTATTTAAGAGAGCCCACGCATTTGGCTTATTTTTAAAGAGTTACGGGACCGCTCTTTGCACATAAGGCTTTCGGAGTTGTGCACACCGCTCTAAAACACCTCATCTTTATTAAGATACAAGTGAGAAGAAGTTTAAGAATAAGATAAAAGATGTGTTAGTAATAAAATAATAAAATCTAGGAGGGCTTTTAAGTCTAGGAGGGGGAGGAGGGGGAGGGAACTCAAGTTAAAGAGGGACTCAAGTCTAGGAGGGGAGGAGGGGGAGGGAACTCAAGTTAAAGAGGGACTCAAGTCTAGGAGGGGGAGGAGGGGGAGGGAACTCAAGTCAAAAGGGACTCAAGTCTAGGAGGGGGAGGGAACTCAAGTCAAAGAGGGACTCGAACTTGGAGGGGAAGGAGGGGGAGGGACATATTTACAAGAGGGAAAAAAATATATATTTATAAGGCATTAGGGGCTTATTTAAAGAGTTGCCAACCGCTCTAAAAAAGGAAATAAAATAAAAAGAGGGGAATAAAGAAAATTGCCTAATAGGTTTGGTATACAAGTACCACTCAGTATGATGCTTCAGTTCCAAAAAACTCGCAGCAAGTGCAAGACGTTTCTTAAGATAAGGGATTAAAACTTTTTGACAAATACTGGATTTTTGACAGCTACGGCAGCCAATTGAAAATGTTTAAATTTTTCAGTGATTGTTTGTTGGAAAAAAGTGAAGAGGCTTTTGCTTTGTGGTTGCAATATTCCATTCTATTTATATTTCAGAAGACAATTTAAATAAAATCTGGGCGTGGGCCATAATCCGCCACGCGGGCCCAGTGCGGATTAGTAAATGTCACATGTCTTCGAATTTTTGGTTCTAGGTCATGCCGGTTTTTTCACGTTTTGCTTCACCGTTTTGAGAACAGTGGTGATGAAATAATATACACAAAGTAAACACCTGCCCGTGTTTGAACCCACCACCTAAAACTTTTAAGTCGCGGCCGTTACCACTGGGCCAACGCTGCTCTTCCCTTTTTCAGTGGAGGCATGTATAATTTATTTTACTATTTTATATTTTTCAGTTCGAACGTGTTTTATAAGCTATTGAATATTTTGTACACCAAAATTATTGGAGTATCAAATTCATATTCAAGTACTTTCTTTGTTTGTATATTTTTGGACCCTATCAAAGTTTATGTGTCCAGCGGTGTCAGCCATATTTATTTCCACAATATAGATACATATTCTTCGAGTGATTCTTATTTATTCACGTCTGCGCTCTTTTGCCAGATAAGATGAAAAATCCAATATTTGTCCTAGTTGTAGGTATTTTTCATCGAATTGTATAGGTTAATTTGTACACAAAAATCTTAATGTCGTTACATTAAAGCATCAGCTCAAAATGTATTGACAACGTCATATATAATCATGATTTCTTTTCACTGCCATTCCTGAAGATTTAAAAATAGTATGATGAAAATATTTTCGAGACCACAATTTTCGTTATTCAAAATTTAAAGTAAAAAACATACGGCTGCCACCCACCATCATTTTGTCGGAATTCCTTTGAACTTCCAAGTTAAGATTGCATAGTAAACATCTCATTCCACCACAATTAAGTTCACTCAATTGCCCCTTACATCTAGAAGGGACAATAAGCAGATAATATACACATCCTATTCCACTTACGACCCCTTATGAGAATCCCCTCTGTTGTAAATGACAGTATAGTACAAGTCACATGCATGAACATAAATTGACGTACATACGAGTTGGAATGTAAATTGACAGCGTAATCAAGAAAATGTACTTTATCACGGCCAAGTTCATAATTATACGTCATACTATTAATTTGTAATAGATACCTAAATAAATTTTAAAAAAAAATTGTATGATTATGAAGGTCCCTGAGATTTCTGATCTAATTTGAAAACTATTTCAGTGATTTAAAACATTAATGTGTTTTCGGATTTTATGTCGATAAGATGCACGTTTTCTGTGGGATTGTATAGAGCATTAAGACGAGGGAAATGTCAGTCTAAAAAAAAAGATGCGGCAAATATCTAGACAACTTTCCATACCCAAAGGGTAAAAACGGGGCCCTATTACTAAGACTTCGCGATCCGTCTGTCTGTCTGTCTGTCCGTCTGTCACCAGGCTGTATCTTACGAACCGTGATAGCTAGACAGCTGAACAAGTTTCACAGATAATGTATTTCTGTTGCCGCTATTACAACAAATACTAAAAATAGTATAAAATAAATATTTAAGGGGGCTCCCATACAACAAACGTGATATTTTGCCGTTTTTTGCTCGATATTAATAACGGCAACAGGTAGACGCTACGAAATATTCACAGTTATTTAGTTGTATATTCACTTGAAAAATAATAATTATGAAATTGAAATATTTATTTATATTAAGGGGGGCTCCCATACAACAAACGTGATTTTTTTGCAGTGTTTTGCGATAATGGTACGGAACCCTTCGTGTGCGAGTCCGACTCGCACTTGGCCGGTTTGTTTTTTGTTTACTTTACCCACTATACCTAGTAATCTTTTGCTGGAAATTTCTCTCCAAATGCTGGCAATCAAACTCGTTCCTTTGCTTGGGCATGACTTACTATCAAAATCAGCTCTGTGGAGCACGCCACCCCACCCAGTATAACCTACTGCACCTACCGTATTAACCGAATAATACCGGCCATTTATCAATGGCGCCTGCATTTTTGCCCGACTGCCGAAGGAGGGTAATGTGTTAATCAGTCTATGTATGTATGTTCCTATGTGGCGTTCTAAAGACCAAACGCTTTGGCTGATTTTGATGGTTCTTACGTCAATCGATTCGTCTTAACCATGCGAGTGTCACTAGCTACATACTACAATTGGAAAATAGGAAAATGGCGGTTTTTGGGCGCCTTATTGTGGGCGCTAATTTTTTTTCTTCCTTGTCCACCGTGTGGGGTATCAAATTAAATGGTTTTAAGAGGTGATTTTAGAAATATATAACACTTATATGTTTAAATGTACCTAATTCGAAAAAAATATTACTAAAAAATTATAAATAAAAAAAGGTAATAAAAAAATTCAAAAACCCGACTAATAAACTTTTTTTGTAGATATATGTATCAGATCACGCCTGAGGTGACGTGAGCATGTGCGTACTAAAACAGTTATTTATGCTACAAGTGCGGAAGGTAGGTGATTTCCGAAGAGTGGCATTTTTATACACGAGCGAGCGAAGCGAGTGAGTGGAAAAATCGACACAAGTCGGAAATCATCTTACGTACGTGTATCATACAACATTTTACTATGCATTGTGCGAGGAAATAAAAAGATATATCTGAACCAAGCAAAAATTTATAAAATGGCGGGCTTATTCAAGCGCGCTCAGCATAACCACAGATTAGCTAAAAGTTCTTCGTGGATATCTACTGCGCATGTGCAAATAGCTTTCACGTCGTAACGCAAAAAGACACGAGTAAAATATAAGTTCTGCCAATGAATATTTAAAATTAATAATTTATTGATCAAAATCTAAATCTAGAGTAGGTAATTAAAAACGCCTTTAATGAAGTATTAGTTTTATTTTACCTTTTATATGAATGGTAACCTGTATTAACTAATTTTTAAAACTTCTCTCAAATAATAAAAGCTCTATGCGTCGGGCTGACGTTGGACTTAAAATTAAAAAAAAAACAGAAATGTAAAAAGGACTAGTAAAAAAAAGTGACACTTTCCGCACAGTTTGGCTGCTTGGAAAACGCTCTTTTCGAGGACATGCATTGTAAAGTATTTTTTCTTCATAATTTTCGCCAGACGTAGCAGTCAAACAGCAAATAGCCTCTACCCGTACAAAGGTCAAAAACTGTAAAACGCCATCATTACGCGTCACATAAAAAGTGTACCACAGACTATCTTTGCGCGTATGAAATCCTACCTTTGATGTTGTTGAGTGGCCCTTCCCGAGTGCGTCTGGGGGAGTCAACAGCCCTCCCCTTGTGAGACTAAGACTTCAAACGTTCTGATTCGCTTTTACACCTTGGAGTAGGCAGTTATGCCGAGATCCAGACTCAGATTTCAACGGACAATAGAACGCCGTCTTTGGATTTTTTAAAGTCCCTAATTAAAATGCTTTGATTATTTTCTTTTAGGTTTGGTTTTTTTTAAGAGCCAACCGGTGTTTTGATAAGTTTGTAAAGTTTTTCTTTTGAATTTGTAGGTTTGATGTCTGCGTAGTTGAAAGATTGTGGACGTGGTTTGATTAATGTCTGTCTGGCTATGATTTTTTGAGCTTCTTTTACGTCTCTAAATTATTTTTTGATTGAATCTCAGCAAGAAAAACCGAAAAGAAAAAAGGAATCTCTCTGATTTATTTTTGCAGGCACGAGGCGGGTCTGAGATTCTATCAATTATGGAGGTATTTAAGAAGCATAATAAAATTATTTTAATCAATAATTTAAAATACTGCCTTTTTACGAAGACGACTTGCAAAGAGAAAAAATGCTGCTATCATCAAAATAAATTTTTCGATATACTTCAAGCATGGATACTCAACTCAAAATAGACAATTGTGAAAGATTGGTTTGTATTTTTTGACATTAACGTGCTCAAGTCCAAGATCCCAGACGCCCCATACGTTACCGAAATCTTTCAACACAAAATCTGAGAAATAGAGTAGTGTTAGTTTGTACTTTGACCGTATACATACTTGCTAATTTGGACTTTTATTTTCATTATTTACACCTAATAATGAAACTGTGATAAAATTTCGGGCTTGTGAGGATCTCACTCAAGGTAGCGACCAGCTCTGAGAATACTTTATTTACTAATTACGAGTTTAATACTATTTAATTGGCCGTCGGCCGTTCAAAGTACATACTAAAACTATTCAACACATACCACACATTTTCATAAGCAATAAAGGCAAGATTAAAAAAAATTGCAGCTTTTTGCGTGGAGCGCCGCGAGCACACGTTGTTCAAAATTGCAAATTTGGATTAACACTGCCCTAAATGGCCCATAGAACATACAAAAAATTCAGAACTACATCAAGCTTTGAGTTTTTAGCAATAATGTCGATTTCTTATTCAGTACAAACAAGTCCCTACCTACTTCAAATATAATACTTCAAATATCACATTATTATGAATTACTGGCACAAACAACCATATCTTTCATTTCAATCTTGTCCCAAATGGCGTAACAACAGGAATCCCATACACGTGGTAATAAAAAAGTTTTCTGCTATTCCAGTACTATCTTACAGAGAGAAAAGACGCCTTAATTTAGTGGAATTGTACTGCGTTCCTAGAATTTTGTCTGCGAGGAACAATTATTAAATAGTTGGTTGGTATCTCCGAGATTGTCACCGTAAATGGTAGAACGTGATATTTGCGAGTGCCTAAAGGGGAATAAATTGTCTGTGCTGCTTACATTTATGTTATTTCTAAAGTGGAAAATTGAGCTGCATCAGAATAACTGCAGTCATAGTAACTGCATCTTTCAGAGATCTGAAATATTTAATCATTTTATGTTGATAGACATCAACGTCATTTTGATGATAAAGTTACGATTTTTAAGTGAAAAACTCTTTTCAGGGTGGCACTGATGGTGTAAATTTGCCAGAAAATATTCATTGACAAGCTCAGAACGCTGGCATAGCAATGAAAAAGTAAAAAAAAAAACATTTAACAGTTTTTAACAGTATGTTTAGAGATATACTGGTCAAATCAAAGTTAATGCGACTTCTCTGAATGTGGAAATTATATTTTGGTGGTGTCAGTACTGATAATTTCCACTTGTTGATGATGACATAGGAAATGGAATTTTGAAACTTGTTTTGACTATAACTATGATGCGCTCCAAGCTGTATTGCGTAATTTACTGAAGAGACGTTGTAGTGCTACTCACTGACCTAAAATTGACGTATGGTCTTTGATAAAAACGATACGAAAACAAAACTTAAAGATGGAGGATGAAAGTGAGGAAGCCTCCAGTCCTAGAAGCAAAAATTTTAAGACGTTTAATAGCTATCAATCCACACTGGGCCCGCGTGGTGGATTACAACCCATACCCTCTAACAGAGAGGCCTGTTTCTTAGAAGTGGGAACATTATACGCTGAATATTCTATAATGCTTGTACTGCCCTTATATTATTCATCTATACTAATATTATAAAGAGGAAAGATTTTTTTGTTTGTTTGTTTGTACCGAATAGGCTCCGAAACTACTGGACCGATTTAACAAATTCTTTTACCAATTGAAAGCTACATTATTCCTGAGTAACATAGACTACTTTTTTATTCCTAAAACGGGTCCTGTGGGGTGGTCCATGGGAGCGAAGCCGCGGGGAACAGCTAGTCTATACTTAATATTATAAAGAGGAAAGATTTTTTTGTTTGTACCGAATAGGCTCCGAAACTACTCGACCGATTTAAAAAATCATTCACCAATAGAAAGCTACGTTATTCTTGAGTAAAATAGGCTATTTTTTAATCCCAAAAACGGGTCCTGTGGGGTTGCCCACGGGAGCGAAGCCGCGGGGAACAGCTAGTCCTAAACAAAGATAAAAAATAAATAGCAGTGTAAATAACAATCCTAAGTCACAATGTACCAGACGTAAGAAAACCTCTAACGTATAAGTTTACGTCGACTTGTTATCGAGCTAGAAAACGACAATTTGTCATTACTTATTGCACAGTTTTAGCTTCAAACTCAACACTTATTGCAAACTTTCTATAACGTGTGGCACTATTTATTAGAACTGAAATCATTTACCAAGAAACTTGGAAGTTCGTTTCCTTTTTGAAAGGAGTTAGTGTAGTTAAAAATAAATTGCATCGATGTTTTTGAAGTGTTATTTTTGTAGTTATGATAAGCGTAAAAAAATTGCCGTAATTGCAGGTTATTTTGGGACTAATATAGTTCCAATGGGCAATGTACCAATGCAACTTTGTAGTATATGCCCCGGTTATTGAAAATGTCCATAGATGGCGTTTACCACTTACCATCATATAAAACTGCTTGTTTGCCACACTATAGCATACTAAAATGTTGAGCTTCTTGTAAAAGAAATGATCTGGGCAAGTAAATACCTAGTAACCAAAATCTAAAACTAAATAAAAGGTAAACAAACGCAAATCTTCTTAAATCATAAAGAAAAAAACATTTCTAAACTCTGTATGATACTTTTCATGACTTTTTTCCTACAAACGTCCACTCAAAACTAGAACATAGCCGCCCGTTACTTAATAAGTTTTAAAAGCAGCCGCGTTCCATTGTGGCGGGAACTTTGGCAATTAGTGTTAAGTGGGTTTTAACCTAAATAAAACAATTGTTACATTGTTTACCTTGAATGTGGACTATTCATGTTTTGGACTGGACTTCTGAACTGCCTCGATCTATTTACAATACGTTAGGTTAGACCTCGCAGCATAACAAAATCAGTGAGCGGGATTTTTTGACCTATATAGAGATTTATAGGCCAATAAAAGCAAGTAAGCTATTTTAGCAGTGGAGCAGTGGTGGCCCAGTGGTATCGGCCGCGACTTACAAGTTGTAGGTCGTGAGTTCGAGCCCAGGCAGGCGCTTTACTTTGTGTAAATTATTTCATCACCACTGCTCTCAAAACGGTGAAGGAAAACATCGTAAGAAAACCGGCATGTTCTAGAACTAAAAAAGTAAATTTAAAAAATCAAAAGACCCGACTGCTTAAAAGGCGTACTAAAAAGACGTAAACAAGAAGAAAATCATGCTGTGCAGTCGGAGGATACATCTGGTTTTGGTCAGTCAGTTCTCGAATATGTATCCTCCGACTGCACAGCGTGATTTTCTTCTTGTTTACGTCTTTTTAGTACGCCTTTTAAGCAGTCGGGTCTTTTGATTTTTTAAATTTACTTTTTTTATTTATAACTTTTTAGTTATTTTTTTTTAGATTTCGGTACATTTAAACATATATGTATTATATATTTTTGAAATCACCTCTTAAAACCCTTTATTTTGATACCCCACACGATGTGTTTAGAAGTAAAAAAAAAAATTGTCCCCCACAATATGGCGCCCAAAATCCGCCATTTTTCTATTTTCCAATTTTAATGTAGCCAGTGACACTCGCAGGGTTAAGACGAATCGATTGACGTATGAATCATCAAAATCGGCCAACGCGTTTGGTCTCTGGAACGCCACATAGGAACAAACATACATACATACATACATACATACTTACATACATACATACATAGACTGATAAACACATTACCCTCCTTCGGCAGTTGGGTAAAAAATTGAAGACATGTGACATTCACCAACTCGCACTGGGCCCGCGTGGTGGATAACGGCCCATTCCCTCTCACAGAGAGGAGGCCTGTGTCCCAGCAGTGGGAAAATTAATAAGCTGATGATGTGATGTGAAGCTATTTTAAACGGAAATAAATAACTTGATTTTCACAATTTAAAAATTACTCAGGTTCCATAATTATATGTTTTATTGTACCTAGGTTGTTTGCTCATAGTTATCTCGCGGAAGTAATTTTTTTTTAATTATATGCGGCATAAAATTTATTTTTAATCCATGTTTTAACACATTTTTTTAGTGTTTCGCATATGTAACTATTATAAAGTTATATTTCTAAGTTTGCTTGTGGAATATGTAGCTTACAGCTAACATAATTACTAAGATTTCTTTGTTTTTTGTTCATGTGGTGTTTACCTATAAGTAATTGTTGCACTGTGTAGAGTTTGTACGCATGTTTTATTTTTGTTTGTAGATAAGTGTAAGCAGTAGACCTAATAAATAAAATAAAATAAAAACACTGGACTCCGGAGAAAACGTTACTCTCCTTCTGGAGCCCTAGAGTAAAAATAAAACGTAAAACATTTTTATCAACAAAACTATAAACCAGCATAAACGACGCTGTACATTATATGAAAACCCCATTCTTTTCCAAACAAATTCACATCTAAAACATAAGAAGAACATTGTAATAACATATTTCATAAACGCGCGACCTATTTTCACACTCAATTGGAAGTAGAAAAGCTACCATAATTCATTTCCGCTCTGAATAAACGTAGGGTTTAGTACCAACTTAATTAAATGATTAAAATTAAGAACATCTCATATTCTATTGTCTCGATACCGTTTGAGATGCGTGTAATCCTTTCTTTGTGTCTCTGACTGGAAATGTGTGACGTAATTAAATGTAAAGACTTACGTATGATATTAAACTGAGAGTGTGTACATCCATGTTTCTTCCAGAATATAGGCAAATCAGGATGTCGACCAACCGATTAACCTTCAAAATCATGAACGTTTGCGAACCCATTTGCCAGAAGTTGGCAGCAGTATCGTCACAGCGTTTTTTTTTTACCCGACTGCCGAAGGAGGGTAATGTGTTTATCAGTCTATGTATGTATGTTTGTTCCTATGTGGCGTTCTAGAGATCAAACGCGTTGGCTGATTTTGATGATTCACACTTTTTTGAGAGTCACTGACTACATTAAAATTTGAAAAGCAGAAAATGGCGACTTTTGGGCGCCATTCAGTGGGGGCACAATTTTTTTTTCTTCCTTCCTGCCATTCGTGTGGGGTATCAAAATAGAGGTGATTTCAAAAATATATAACACTTAAATGTTTAAATGTAATTCTAAAAAAAAAACAACTAAATAGTTGTAAATAAAAAAAAGTTAATTAAAAAAAACAAAAAACCCGACTGCTTAAAAAGTGAACTAAAAAGACGTAAACAAGAAGAAAAGATAGAGATAGTTCGCTTTTTAAGCAGTCGGGTTTTTGATTTTTCTTCCAATTATCTATTTCTACTAAATGTTTAGGTATATTCTTATATTTCCTTTATTATTTAATGTATAATTATTTTGTATTTATTTATTATTCGTAGCTTATATTTATGTATTATAATATTTAAATCCATTCATTATCGTTATCGCACCTACCACTATTTATCTCTGCATCACCCAAAGGTTGACTGGTAGAAAATGCCTTAGGCATTAAGTCCGCCTCTGTACATTTGTGAGCTTAAAGTATACTAATAAAATAATTAAATAGGCTGCCGCAGACAGGCACAATGGGACAATGCGACGCGACGGTGCGCACGGTGCGGATGAAAACAGTTTCCTCAAAAATCGTTGTCGCATTGTCACGTTGACGTTGTCTGTGACTGTGAGAACTGAGATTCTCCCACGGTCATGAAAGGAAAGTATGTACAACATAACTGAGATCAAATAGCGGGTAATGCAAAGTTTTGCATTAGTAAAAGTGATGCCATCTAGAGTCTAATAAAGAAAATAATTATTATAGTCAGTATTTAAGGTTATCATTATAGATGGCACCCCTGTAGCTAATTGTAGAGTCCTGAAAGAAATCATAAATATCATGTCGGGATTAGTATGGAACGTCAAAACAAATCTCAAGCACGCCCCCTGGTGGCGAATTAAGAACAACTACTGTTTGGCGCGCTTAATATAGCTGCTTGCGAGGTGAAAACAGCAGAATGAAGAGAATAGTCCTGCCGCATCCAAGCTAAGACATCGTAGAACCACTCTCGATCCTTGTTATTAGTGAGCAAAGTTAAACTGTGACAATTTGAATAAACCCATCAGTGTATCGAATAATTTGTGTTACTTAATTTTTCACGATTGTACACTATAGTCCACACACGATATCTTAAGGCGCCGAAATCTCAATCGATATCTGGCCGTGCTCCCGCTCGATGCCAAAATATCAATATTGATACTCCTTTTGAACAGTTTTATTTGCAAGGTATTATTTGATTTACATATGATATGTTAGTTATAAAGAAATTCCAGCCATCAATTTTTCTGTGTAATAATATTATTAAACATCCAAGTCGTTTTGGATGAGTTTCCAGTTGCGAAAACATATCGTGTTGTTAATTGTTTTTTTAAGCAAAACTATTAGTTACACGAAAAAACCTTATGTTCAAAATTATGTACATGAATTTATAATAAATATACATTTTTTTCAAACCTTTTAACCTAGCCATTACTTAGGAGTATGCTTTAGAAAGTTACCGTTTTACGGCACTAAAGCGTATGTAGGCCCTTAACCTAAGGGAATAAAGCCTAACTGCCCGATGGCATCTATCGGCCACCCCTGATTAGACAAATATTTAATGATCTACAATGGTCTATAAGTGAAGTGATTATGGTACCACAGTATTATTTACCCTATATCTCTAATCCTCATTGCCAAAATACCAGACTACTTATTCATAATTACGAATACTTTATTTACCAAAACACATTAGATTGAAACAAATGTGATTAGCGAACTACAAGAAAATTGGCTCCCATTCAAAATAAGATACCAGGCGTTCATAACTATGGTAGCAATTTATCTCATCCTTAGCTAGAGCATGTTATTACATAGAGAATTATTGTTTGTCCCATAAAAACTCTAAAGTTGTGGTAACATATTACCGTGGTATTTCATTCAAGATATCGTGTTTTTCATCGTAGTCTTAGTTTTCTTACTTTAGCTGTTTGTGTGCTAAAATATTATTTAGCAGTACGAGAGCGCAAAGTGTTGTATTGAAGGAAAGTATTCACAACATTTCCAAAAACAATAACTGTGCTAATCGTTTTAAGATTATATTTTTCAGAAACCTACCTACCTGTTACCTACCTACAATGTATTGTATTGTGCTCATTGAGATTGTTTGGGCTGTTAATGAGATAGCTATTGATATGATGCAGCTTTCATCCCCTTAGATGAAAAATGTATCTATCTGCGAAAGTAACAAATTTTGGGTCATAAACTTGCGTCACAAGAACAAAAACAAAGAGTTTCCAGAATAAAAAATGTTCTTGCATCTCACACTAACATGTCTTAATTAAACCACCTGAAAGCGTTATTTTAACACTTCCATATCGTTGCGTTACAAGACACATAAACCTCAGTTCACATTTATAATTTCAACCTTAATAAAATTGGATTATTTTATCAAATCGTTAAAACACTTAACACAGATCAACAGCTAAAAAATAAAGACTTGCAGCGTCGCAAATTAGAAACAAAATATAAAACACTCCCTCCGAATGTAAATTGGATTGCGCCACAAAATTCAATTTGGATTACCTTCACATTCGCAAAAAAGTATATCTGAAACAAATTCTTGTTTCATCAATACATCACTGGAGGTTAAACCAAATTATTTATTGCTGTTGATTTTTTGAAAAATAAACCTTATTCCATCTACGTAATGAGAGATGGATCACTCGTGTTTAATTTGTATTATAAATTCGAGAAGGATTTGTACTGCTTTACCACTGATCTGCAAAGTGGCAGAATGAATAATGAGGACATTGACGCATTATGTAAACAATAGTAGGTAGCTAGCCAGATATTTCTTCAAAACACGTTTTTTTACTGTGAACTTAACGATGATGGACCGCGTTTATTTAGGGCACTTGGGAATTCCACAAACTGTCGTTGGTTTTAATCGATGGCTTCAGATTTGATGGAAAACATCAGACGAGACAGATCAGTATAGTCTAGTACCATGAGGGAATGATGGATTTTACACGAACACTATGGTTTGTTTTCGATAAAAAATACCTTCGATATCACCAGTCACCATTTACAAAATTGTTGCAAAGTATTTCAACAATTCGGTAACCGGTACGGACAGTGTTTATCGAGTTTTTAGGGCTAGGGCGCAACCAAAAAATTTAAAACGTGTCCCTATTACTAATACTCCGCGGTCCGTCTGTCTGTCTGTCTGTCTCTCTGTCTGTCTGTCACCAAGCTGTATCTCATGATTTATGCTCAGTTTATGGCAATAGGCTCACTATATTAAATAAGTTTCAAAGATAACTGGCGAAAAATGAGTCTGCTTAATTCTACGGGGAGTGTTAATACGACCGTGATGTTATGTGAAAAATTTAACCGACTTCCAAATAAAACGCACGGCTTGGGTTTGGGCGCACGGTTGGCGCAGTGGTTGAGCAATCGCTCAACCAGTGCGCCAACCGTGCTGCGCTGCGTGTCGCGGGTTCGATTCCCACACGGAACAAATATTTGTATGACCTGCAGATAGTTGTCCCGGCTCTGGGTGTTTGTGTATGTGAGTTTATAAGTTTGTAAACGCACCCACGATACAGGAAGAAATTCCTAGTGTGGGGCAATGTTTTAAAAAAAAAAAGAAAGAAAAAGAAAAGAAAAAAAAGAAAGACATAGTGTCTTTCTTTTTTCTCTTTTAAAAAGTAACTTCAATAACTTCAATTTCGGCAGTCAATGTTCCTGTTTTTGTTTCTTCGTTTTTTGACACCGCCTTCCGAAATTGAAGTTATTTTTCACTTTGTAGTGTTTTTATTGGCAAGTCGGTTGAATTTTTTTGTAAAAAAGTTTTTTTATTTTTCTCTTTTTAGTGGTACATAATGGAAAAGTTGTAGACATGTTGTTGACATGTACGCTTGGGGGAGGCCTATGTCCAGCAGTGGACGTCTTTCGGCTGATATGATGATGATGAATGGACAAGTTCTAGTTCTATAATAATGCCCTAAGTTATGAAATAATAGATTACCCGAATAACATACAACAAAAACTTGAACATAACCGATGGAATAAGGGTGTACCAGGATTAATTGTACTCATCTGCGTACTTGTTTAGAGGCGTAATGGTATGTTATGAAATGGTAAACAATAAACAGACATGCGATTTCAGCAATCCCGAGAGATTTGCCGTCATTTATTGAAGAGTTCAGTTGTATATCTCCGAAGTTCTTCATCAGTTCTTTACCAAATTTAAATGAGACCATTTCGAAATAAACTGCTTTCGAACAAAAAATTTGCAATTCCGTTTATATATGACAGAGTTATGCCCGAACATACATAAAAAAAAAACATCCGAAAGGTTCTCAAACTCCTCCTTTTTGGGAAGTCAGATAAAAATTAAAACTGATTGATATTTTGTATTACAATAAACAACGAGCAAGCCAGAAAAAAATATATCAATATTTAGAAGACTTAAATAATCTGTGTTTAGTCCATCCCATCGCGATGGCTTCTAGTTTTCTTTTAAAAAGATATTCTCTTCTCATTTTAAAATCAAATTATGAGGAACTTGGCTTGCTAACTTCTGATGGAAAAGTTTAAACAAACGTTACACTTGCAATTTTTCAAGATGGATTAATGTCTCATCCAGTACACAAAGTTGTAACTTATTTTTAATGTTTGACAGACTTACTTTTTTCAATGCTGTGTTCTTAGAAAACAGGACTCTTTAGTATTTTTTTGCTCCGAGGGAGCATAAGCTCTAAGAGAGTCGCTGAGTTACAATTATGTCTATTCAAAGGTGTCTAATTTTAGTTGGAACTGAAATAATGTAACTAAAATAATATTTACTTTTGGGCTGATCTACCCCTGAAAAATAGCTTTATTTTATTTTTACCCGACTGCTGAAGGAGGGTTATGTGTTTATCAGTCTATGTATGCACGTATGTATCTATGTTTGTTCCCATGTGGTGTTCTAGAGAACAAAAGCGTTGGCCGATTTTGATGATTCTTACGTCAATCGACTCGGCAAAATGGCGGATTTTGGGCGCCTTATTATGGGGGCCCAATTTCTTTTATCATCGTGTGGGGTATTAAAATAAAGGGTTTTAAGAGCTGATATTCAAAATATATAACACTCATATGTTTATATGTACCTAATTCGAAAAAATATATAATGTTAACTAAAAAGTTATAAAAAAACTTAATACAAAAACTAACATTAGAAACGGGATATTTACCATGTTTACTGTTTTTTGTGAGTTCCCGATATTTCGGTGCTGTTGCAAGCACCATGATCACGAACCGATATATGATATCGAATATGATATGGTTTGATATCGGGAACTCACAAAAAACAGTAAACATGGTAAATATCCCGTTTCTAATGTTAGTGTTAGTGACCATGACAGTTTAAAAACTTAATACAAAAAATCAAAAATCCCGACTGCTTAAGAAGCGAACTAAGAAGACGTAAACAAGAAGAAAATCATGCTGTGCAGTCGGAGGATATATATTTGTGAGCTGGCTGACCAAAAGCAGATATATCCTCCGACTGCACAGGATAATTTTCTGGCAGTCGGGTTTTTTGATTTTTTGGATAAGGTTTTTCTTTTTTGTAAGTACATGTTGATGTTAAGATAAGATAAGATAAGATAAGATATATTTATTTCTGAGTATATGGTACATTAAGATCTTAATATTAAACAGTTTCACATACACTACCGTTGCCGGTGTAGAAATATTAGAATTAACTTAAAAAATCAAAGTGTCCAAGCTCCAAAGCGGCCGCAACAATACAACTGTAGTAAGTAATTTATCGACACAATAGAAACAGCAATAGATTACGCATACATGGTGTGCGCGCGACGTTTAAGGCGTACAATATTATAAATTAGTTTAGATCATTTTTATACAATGTTATGATAATCATGAATGAAATGTCAAAATTTAATAATTATACAATGTCAAATGCTTAAAAATAAAAAAAATAAACAATTCTAGTTAACATGTGTAAATAAGTATTAATAAAATGTAATGTCAAAATTTATAATTAAAAAATTCATTAACTGAATAAAAACAATTGTCTAAAAGCCAGGCAAATATTGTTTTCCTAAATTTATTAGTGGGCAACACCAGAGTGTAATTTACCCTCACGCATCAGAATGCGTGAGGGTAAATTATTAAATATTTTGATTGCCATGCAATTGGAATTCCTGCTATACAATTGTAGTCTCTGGCTAGGTGCAAGTAATTTATTTGGACTTCTACTTTTCACTCTTTCAGAAATGCTCTCATACAATGGGAACATGTGCGAATACCTTTTAACAAACATACAAATCTCAAAAATATATAGGCAAGGAAGTGGAAGAATTTTTAGTGCTTTAAATAATGGCTTACAATGATCTAAATAATCTGCTCCATACACAGCTCTGACACATTTCTTTTGTGCAATGAATGCACTGTTCACATCTACTGAATTTCCCCATATCACGAGGCCGTAACGCAGCACTGATGCAACATAGCCATGATATGCACTTACTGCCACACTCAGAGACGTTAATGGTTACTTAAAGTTCTCCTTAGTGTAGATTTTTAGTACAAAATCTATACTAAGGAGCGTCTTAAGTAACCGTTAAATATCTCTGAGTGCGGCAGTTAGAGCTGTTTCTTTACTGGCTATTCGTCTCAGTTTTCGAAGAGCAAACACAAATTTGTCGAGACGAGTGCAGACTTTTTTTACATGATCTTTCCAATTTAATTTTTCATCTATAACTATTCCCAAGAATACGGTTGAAGGTACAGGTTCCAAAATTGAATTATTGTAGTGTATTTGAGGTGTTTTTACTAAAGAATTGTATGTTTTAAATTGTACTATAGATTCCAGCCATTTTATTGCTTTTAGTATTTCATTGTTAGTGTCGGTTTCTAGGTCATTCCTATTTGAAGATTTTATTGTGAGAGAGTGTCATCAGCAAATAGTGTACAATTATGTTTTAAGTTCTTGCAAAGGTCATTTACGTATATTATAAATAATGGTGGCCCTAATACGCTTCCCTGAGGAACACCACAACTATTTATTTTTAACTCTGAACTGTATGTTTTGTTTGTGTTATTGTAAATTTTTGATACTACTGTCCTTTGCTGGCGACTCGATAAATAACTTTTAAGCCAGTCATGCGCCTTGCCTCTTATGCCGTATTTCTCCATTTTGCAAAGTGGGCGATTATGTGGGACAAAATCAAATGCTTTGCTCATATCTAAAAACACTGACAATACAGGCATTTTGTTATTGAGGGCTTCAGATATCAGTTTGACCAAAGTAAAACAAGCAAGAGAAGTTGAACTATTCTTCCTAAAACCAAATTGTTCTTCACAAAGGTCAGATATTTATACTTATACACAACCGGCTTTCACCAGATGTATGATCAATTGATCATAAACTAAGCATAAGCTTTATGGTGGTGTTCTGTAATAATTTACCTACCCCTATAGATGTGAGTTTTCTAATTATTTTTCAATAAATCTTATACACCTATCTATACACTATTTCTGAGACAAATACTTGGATCCAAATATTGTTTAATTTCACGAAATTAAGGACTAAGTACCGACAGCCACACAAAGACTTCACCCATTTCTAACGCCACCACAAAAAAAAGTTAGCCACAAAGTCGCCATTTGTCCCCAACAATACAGAATCCAGCCATTAAAACCAGAACAATACGAAAAATATAGGAACAAAAAGATTCCCGTGAGTAGAAAATGAGAACACTTTACCTACTTTGCTATGGCATGGCGATGATAGGCAAAGCCGTGTGTTGGTAGCGATATCGCATTGTGCGCCACGAGACACCATTCAAGTGGCTTTTTTAACATCAAAGGCAGTTTTTGCTTTGAGCCGGGGGCGTATCTGTTTTCCGGCAAGACACTTCTGGTTTTGATACACTGTGGAGTGTAGGGGCCTACTGTTCGCTTAGTTTTCAGGTGTTTCCATTATGGAATTACGGTTTGATTTTTACTGTTTATCGTGCAATGTAAGTTATCTATAAGGCATACTCATAGTTCATGCAAAAACTCACGCCTTTTCCATGGGAGTAGGCAGATGTGTCACACTAATATCAAGGTGAAAGTTTGTGAGTATGTTTATTACTTCTTCACGATAGAACGGCTGAACGGATCTGGATGAAATTTATCTTCTATAATAGCAGATATGACACTTGATCCCGAGAATAAATCCTCTCGGCATAATTTTCGACTTTCACGCGGGCGAAGCCGCTGGCAGAAGCTAGTGTTAGTATAATTTTATTATGACTGGTCATAATTTTTTCATATAATATGTTTCCTATATAATTACAGAGTGGTTTCCGATCGGATATTTTTACCGGATAAAAGGAACGTCAAAATTAAATTAATCCCACACGGAAACCGAATCCTCAACAGTTCCCAGAAAAACGAGTTTCATACTTAATTAAAAACCGAATTCGCAAACAGAAAAAAATTCATTAATTCGAATCGGCTTAAGCCATTCCGGAATCTCATCAAAACGCCATTATTTTTTTTCACCCAACATCTACGGACCAATCTTGCCAATACCGCGATCCTCGAAACGGTGAAGCGAACCTGTAATCTTTCAATTACAAATTCAAGTTCCATCCGTTCCAATTAACTTCAATATTGATCAGGGAATACGATTCGCGATCACTTTTATCGGTGCTGCCAATTTAATATAAATGTCAAGTGGACCCGCTATTACGGTTGGTATTGCCTATACCTGTGAATTCGTTTACAATGCGAAAAATACGACGATATTTTTGATACCTCTTATTATTGTCATTATTGCTTTGGCTTCTGTTATTGAGTTATGTATGATCTCTGAGAAGTACATCTCTCTTTCTCCGAATAGTTCTTTATTGAATTGTAGTATTAGGTTTATCAATTAATTACACTGTCACAATATTATTATCTCTGCCTTTGTGGTTTCATTAGAGGTTTTTTCATTGTCTTTGTCAGCGTGAAGTTAATTAATTTTGATGTCCAGGGTTGCAATTATTTTACCAGTTACTAGTAACAATTTGTTTGGTAAGTGTTTTATTACGCAGACATTTCAAATACCATTTTCGTGCAAGTTGACGATATGTAGACAACGCAGCCATAGGAATATCTGCAATCTGCATTAATAGAGTCATCCTAGATACATTCTCCACCCCAGAGTCAAAAATAAAATGCATGTTTTTACTTTAAAGTTAATGCACTTAGAAGAAAGACAGCAAGCGGCAGAAGTAGTGAAATGATAATTTAACTTTCTTCAAACCAAATACAATCATAATATAACATTCTGTCTATATTCCTCGAAGGGTAGCCAGAGGCGAACCTATAGGTATCTAGTTCACTCTAATTTCGGCAGTTATGTCCAGTTTTTAACCAACTTCCCAAAAAGGAGGAGGTTCTCAATTCGTATCTTTATTTAAAGGTATTTTTCTTATTTATGTTCGGCCATAACTCCGTCATATATAAACGGATTTGCAAATTGTTCAAATGAAGTTTATTCTGAAATGGTCCTATTTAAATTTGGTAAAATTCTGATGAAGAACTTCGGAGATATATATATATATACAACAGAACTCTTCAATAAATAACGGCAAATTTCTCGGGATTGCTGCAATCGCATGTCTGTTTAATGTTTACACCATTTCATAACATACCATCACGCCAGTATGCTCTAAACAGGTACGCAGATGTGTACTGTCCACCCTAGTACACTCTCATTCCACCAGTTATGTTCAAGTTACATGTTATTCGGGTAATGTATTCTGGCATCACTGTGGGCATTACAGGTACCTTACTATAGAACTTGTCCATTATTATTATACCATTAAAAAATTAAAAATTAAAACATTTTACATAAAAATATAACCGACTTCCAAGTAAAAAAGCTTTTTAGGGTTCTGTACCCGAAGGGTCCAACCGGAGCCCTATTTCTGTCACTCGACACGTGTCCGTCTGTTTGTCCGTCGTCTGCCACACAGGTCATACAGCCAAACACTTGGAGCCACAGTCTTCAAATTTTCACAGTATAAGTATCTTGTTGATCCGAAGCCACACATAAGGGCTCTCCCATACAGGGAAAGGGGAAAAAAAAATTACCGGCCCCGTCGAGTGGAGTATCGTTGTTTGCAGTTCGTTGAGTATATACTAGGATACTGTATTTTTGTTTAAAAACATGTTGGGAAACAAAGGAATGAGAAGCCACCAAAATCAGTGTTTCTTACAAAATTTTCTGCCGAAGATTTTTTTTTTCCCATTGCCCTATGAACTTCAAATTTGGTTAGTGTTTATTACTACGTATATTTACCAACAAATAGCAATATATTGATAAATCTGATTTTTTATTTGTAATTTCCTAACTTTTTATCGATTTAGCGGTTTTTTTTCGGAAAAAAATAATGTAATAAATGTGCGAAGTCCAACGCACAGGCCGATTTTTTGAAGAGGTCTTCTTCAACGAATATTTGTATAAATAACTAAATTATCATATTTTTTTTCATTCGCAACATGACATACATAATACAATTCTACGTGAGAATTTCCTCATGGCTAAATTCCCTTGTAAATGTTTCAACATCACTTCGTTGCCCCACAATGGCGTCAGCAGTGGACACAATTTGCTAAAAGTGTAATTTGTTGCGACGCAGCGCACGGCATCAGTTCAGCGGTACTGCACAACACACAGATGTAGTGCGGCTGACCAACTGGAACTGCCATGGTTAATAACAAGTTCTATATTTTACTTGTCTTGTTGGTTTGTATTTGTCAAATCTTGCAACTGAATTTAAAACAGTTATACCCAACCGATCGCGCTGAAATTTTGCATACAAGTGACATCATTTTAAATCTATATAATACATAATACTTCGGTCTCCCAAAGATGGTGAATCACTTATTTTTATGCATTCCTATGATATGGTTATCAAATGAAAAGGTTTTCTAAGAAAAAAAAAGCTGTAGGAGTTTGCTCCTTAAGGTTGCCCCAGTCGATCATTCTTCCATACAAACGTAGTCTGGCGATTACTCCACTGTTTGGCGGTGTACGTCCAAAATAAAAAAAAAATATATATTTGAAAGTTATGAGCGTCGAAAGTTCCATATTTCAACTCAAATTTTAACGCATCTTTGGGCGCAAATAAATACCATAAGAAGAGAGAAGAGAACGAAAATTGCAAAACAGTCACCATACAGGGATAGATAAATAGTTCAAGAATGCAAACAATTTTATTTTGAACAGATACATTTATACATTTAGTCGTTTTTTCATGATATCCATACTCCCAAAGGTCTGTTTATAAAATTTCATGCGGCCGTTTTCGTCCTAAGTCATCATCCATTTCGCTACAAATTTCAAAGTGTGTAGGTATTCGAGCGCGAACCAGCTTCTTACTGCTCATCACAGCATCTATCTTTTTCGAATGTGTTGTCGGATAAGATAGCATGCATTTTAACCCCGCGCACAAAATAGTTCGTGCTGTCGACTAGGGCAACCTTAAGAACCGATTTTCATAAAAGGCCCCTGGTATGGAAATTTTATGAGAAGTGAAATGAATACATAATTTTTTTTATGTTTAGGTACATATTTTGCAAAAAGTTCACGAAGATTTGTCAGTCTATTATTTATCGTTATCTTGATGGCGAACAAAGGGTTGCAAACGAATATATATAGAAACTAGCTGTTCCCCGCGGCTTCGCTCCCGTGGGCCACTCCACAGGACCGTTTTCGGGAAAAATAAATAGCCTATGTTACTCAGCAATAACGTAGCTTTCTATTGGTGAAATAATTTTTTCAATCGGTCCAGCAGTTTCGGAGCCTATTCGGTACAAACAAACAAACAAACAAAAAATCTTTCCTCTTTATAATATTACTAGCTGTTCCCCGCCGTTTCGCTCCCGTGGGCCACCCCACAGGATCCGTTTTCGGGATAAAAATAGCCTATGTTACTCAGGAATAACGTAGCTTTCTATTGGTGAAAGAATTTTTTATAAATCGGTCCAGTAGTTTCGGAGCCTATTCGGTACAAACAAACAAACAAACAAAAAAATATTTTCTCTTTATAATATTAAGTATAGATAATATTAGTATAGATGTACAGAACCCTTTTAATCGTCCTTGATTCATAAAATGATTGTTCGTATGGTTTCATACTGTAAAAGATTTAATTTTATAGGAGCAGATATAAAAAAAAAACGGTTTTATTTACTATAAGTGTTCCACTGCCCAACCCCTCGAGGAGTACATTCGTCATGTTACGTTATGATATTTCCCCTTTTAAAATATTCAAGATATCTCTGTTAAAACAAAGAAAAATCAACCAATCCAAACATAAATCTGTTCCATTCTATAACACAACTTCTTTCGCTCTTTTAAATCGGATTGTTGATCTGGAAAATGCATTGTTAATGAAAAACCGGGTTCAATGTGAAATAAACTGCACTTTCCAATTAGTAGATTGAAATTTTGCGTAAACAACACCATGTTTCATGGCGCTGACAGGATCGGCATAAATAGGCAGTATAAAAGAAATACTTTCGATAATTCCTTTGGTGAAAACATATACTCTTAAAAAAAGCTCCGCAACGAAAATTCGATTAATAATTCAAAGATTAATTTAAAAATAGGTAAGTGTTAAAAATTAATGCATTTTGTCAGATGTAACTTATAGTTAGTGACAGTAATGTTTTTAATTCAGTGATATCTGGTCTGAAACTTAAAATAGGTCGAAGGGATATGTAGGCTTTTTAAAATGCTACCTATATCAATATTAACGAAGCAGATAACAATAGCTTTTATATATTTAAAAGCAATAAGGTTTGAAACTCTGTGATGTCAGTGGCCTAAAATAGGATGACAACGGTTGATGATGGTAGGATCTGAGGACTAATAACACTAAGTTATCAAAATATTGGGTTTTCTTTGTTAGACATTCTGAAGCATTATTTGATTTGAAGCTACATTTAATATGAAGAAGCATTATCGGCTATTAATTGCACATGATATTAAAGGTTAAAAAAACTTCCTAGTATGATACCGAAACTAGATTACATGTCATATTAAGTTTCATTCTAGTAAGTATGATTGTTTTTAAAAGTGACTGTTAAAAAAATATAGCAACACACGAGGCATTCTTATTTTAAATAGTTCTTTGGTGTCTCATCCATGAATTAGAATTGTGAAAAGTGTTGTTTCGAAATGATATTTCGATTTTTTAGGTTTACTTCGACTTGGCTTAGGTTACATTTTGACTTCCATTTCTTTGACCAGATCAACTCGGTATAATCACCCCTTGGTTCATCCATCTAAAGCACCCTTGGTATACTTTTCCGCGTATAGCAATAAAATAAAATCGGCAGACGATAAAATAAAAACTACCTGGAAAATAATAAATAATGAAACAGGTAGGAAAAAACAGCGTAATACTGAATTTAATTTAGCGACTGCACATGGCCCCATATCCTCAGATATAGAGGTAGCTCAGGAATTTGAAAACTTTTTTGTTAATATTCCTCTTAAAACTACAGCAGCCTTAAACTCCTCACCCACACTCTCTGCTGCCTTACTAAGAAAGAACGTAAATGCGTGCCCATCGGAGTTCAAGTTTCAACATACAAATCCCCAGGCTATTTTAAAAGCTTTTAAAGATCTTAAAATTAAATCAACAGAAGATCTTTGGGGACTATCTGTAAAAGTGTGTAAACCAATCATTGAAACTGTTGCACCCTATTTAGCTTTAATATTTAATGCTAGTGTCGATCAAGGAGTTTTTCCGGACCTCATGAAACACAGTAAAGTAGTTCCATTGTTTAAATCCGGGGATAGCAAAGAAGCCAATAATTATAGGCCAGTGTCAATACTGCCGGTTCTCAGTAAGGTCTTCGAAAAGTTAATGCTCAACCAATTGTTGCGTCATTTTAACAAACATTCTATCTTTTATGATCAACAGTACGGTTTTACCAAAGGGCGTTGCACAACTGACGCCGGTGTCACCCTAATAAAGAACATCTTTAACGCCTGGGAGGAAGCACAAGACGCCATTGGAATCTTTTGCGACCTCTCGAAGGCGTTCGATTGCGTTAACCATGAGACACTATTGTTGAAGCTCGAGCACTATGGAATTAGACATACAGCCCTTGGGTTACTTAGATCATATTTAAAAGACAGACAAGTTAAAGTTCAGATAAACGGCGTAAACTCACTAGGGTCTGAAATGACAATGGGTGTTCCTCAAGGCTCGATATTGGGTCCATTCCTCTTTTTAGTTTATATTAACGATTTACCCCAATTACTACAAAATCAACCGAAAATGGTGTTGTTTGCTGATGACACATCTTTGATATTTAAAATAGATCGGCGGTCACAAAATCTTGATGATGTGAATAACTCGATTCATCAGGTCCAAAATTGGTTCACGGCAAACAATTTGGTACTAAATGAAAAAAAAACCAAATGTATTAGATTCACATTGCCGAATGTTAGAAGTAGCGAATGTGACATCATATTGAATGGCGAAAAGCTGGACTTTGTAAATCAAACAGTTTTCCTGGGAATCACTTTAGACGACAAATTGCAATGGAGTTCTCACATAACATCTCTTGCGGGTCGGCTGAGCTCGGCCGCTTATGCTGTTAGAAAGATAAGACAGTTGACGGATGTGGAGACCGCGCGTTTGGTCTATTTTAGTTACTTTCACAGCATTATGTCATACGGTATTTTATTGTGGGGCCGAGCGGCTGACATTGAATCCATATTTATATTGCAAAAGAGAGCTATCAGAGCCATATATAATTTAAGTCACAGAGAATCTCTTAGGGAGCTATTTAAAAATATTAATATTATGACAGTTTCTTGCCAATTCATTTATGAAAATATCATGTATGTAAGGAAAAATATACATCTCTTTAGTAAGGTCAGTGATAGACACAATTGTAATACGAGAAATAAAGATAAGTTAGATCAACCATCTTATAGACTAGCAAAAGTACACTCATCTTTCATGGGGTACTGTGTTAAATTTTATAACAAAATACCTTGTGATATATTAAAACTAAATGAAAGTAAATTTAAAACTTTAGTTAAAAGCACACTTTGTAAACAAGCATATTACAAATTAGATGATTATATTCAAGATAAGAATGCTTGGCATCATGTTGGTCCCGCTCCGTAGGGCAATCTTTGGTGTGGACAAAATCAAATTTGCTAATTTGTATTCCTATTCATAGTTTTTGTATTCTTAGGTTATTTATTATATTTTTACAGAATTTGACTCACACAAGGTTCCGTTGTTGTTGAATTAGGTATTTTACCTATGTTTGCAATATTTGTAAGTATGTGAGAACCATGTTCCTATTTATAAAACTAATGAATTTACCTGTTAGTGCTTTTATTACTTTATACCTGTACGTTGTATAGTGGGTAGCGCTATTTTTGGGTGCATCGTCCTCACATATATGAATTTATTAATGTATGTACATAAGTAAACATTGTAAAACATATTTTTTTTAAAAAGAGTAAGTATGGAGTTTCTTGTGCGTTCTTCTCCATAACAAGCTACTTTCCGAATGCACGGTAGAGTCAATTTTTATTACTTGTACATTTTTTATTTACATTTAATTTTTGACGTTCAAAAGTGCCGCTTATTGGCCTAATTGAAATAAATATATTTGACTTTGACTTTGACTTTGACTTTATTTATTGTGGAACATCCATCCAAACTTTAGCTCTCAGTCGGCCAGCCAAGAAAAATGAGGCGAAGCTGCTACAACAGGAGTCACTATTTCTAACACCGCTGCTTTTACCATAATGGATGTTTGTGGCCATTATTCCACGCTCGTGTTTCAGTGTTAAGGTGTACTGGCATTTTTTCAAATTAGTCTTCTTTCCATACGAGATAAGGATGTTATTTATGAAGTCCTTAATTACGCTTGAGTTATAGCTCAAGGGTCATGTTGGTCAGATTCGTGTGTTCTAGGCTAACGAGGATTGGCTAGACTTGTCGTTGCTGGCTAATTTTGCTTGGTAGTTGTTTTTTGTTGCAGGTTGTAAAAGGTATTCATTTAAAAATGGTTTCAAAGTAAAGCTTAGTGAACCTTAAACTTGCAATCAAATCAAATAGGTTTTTCAAATAAACCTCTTAGTTACTCTTGAATTGTCAAACAAAATATGAATCTAGTTGCACATTCGCAAGCGTCAGTAGGTCTCTATGGAGAAGAATGTGCAAGAAAGTCCACGGATACACTTTTCCATCAGTTTTAATTACAATTATTTGGCTACATCATTCTTGTTCGACAAATACATATGTGAGAACGATGTTAAACGATGTAAAAGATGTGCACTTAAAAGTGTTTAGAGTAAAACAGACAATTCAAATATAAAAAGTACGTAATTAAAAGCAGGCCGAAGCAGTTAAGTTATGACCAATCCCAACTGGTGGCGCCCGTTCACGTACATGACGCATGGATTGGCACCATTCTGCTCAACCATCATGAAGGATACCAATCCGAAATGGGAAAACAAATTTGTTGAACAATTGTTGCTTTTATTACTTCTTTCATGTATCATCGACGTCCAATACTGCACTCGTAATTAAAAACTCATTACGTCCGTTTCTACGTTACTGAAGTTACTGTGTATTGAATTATGAAGGTAGAATAACTGTTGACTGATAAATAAAAACATCATCATTCATCATCAGCCGAAAGACGTCCACTGCTGGACATAGGCCTCCCCCGAGTATCGCCACATCGATCGTTCCTGTGCGTCTTGCATACCACAGCCTTAACCAGGTCATCGGTCCACATACAGGTAGGCTTTCCAACGCTGCGTCTTCCAGCATGTGGTCGTCAGTGCAGAACTTTAAGGCCCCATCGACCATCCGCTCACAAAAAAACAGCTTCCTGATGATTGTGAATCCCAATAATCAACCCAAACGAAAAACATTTTCGATTGATTCCCCTCCAACAAAAAATGCTTCACAACATTAAAACAGTAACAACATTGACTTTCACAATCGCAATCGCTTGCTACGCAGGACAAAAAGCTACCAATAAAAATCACCCGATGTACCCACGTTTACGGATTATTTTATTTTAAAGCCACCCTTAAACCTTTTAACAGTCGTCAATTTTAACGGTCTCCGTTTCATTTTAACGAGTAAAGCCGATGTCCGTCAGTAGCTTGTTACTGAACTTTGACAAAATCAACTAGGGTATAAAATAAAATGGTTTTTATAGGCTTACAAAGGCGACAGGTTGGGCCACCTTTCGCTTTACGCAGGAATTACTGGGTTACGTGAGCAGTGGTGGCCCAGTGGTATCGGCCGCGACTTACAAGTTTTAGGTCGTGGGTTCGAACCCACGACCTACAACTTTGCGATAATTTCTTTATCAGGTTCTTCACCCAAATTCGCATTTTCCCGCTATTTTCCGCTTCGTTTTGAGCTCCAAAAATATCTTTGAATCATCATCGTCATCATTTCAGCCAAAAGACAGCCCACAGCTGGCCCTTACCCAATCGTCACCATGTTGAGTGGTCTTGTGCGTCTCTCATCCAGCGGATTTCCTCAGCCTTAACTAGGTCAGTTACTTTACAAAAATAAAGTCCCCAAAATTATTACATAAGCAAGGGAAGGGATCACATTTGGAAGAAAAACTTGGAACAACACACTTAAAGCAAATTAGACAAATAGGTCGCAATACAACAGACGTTTACTAATACATTAGTAACAGTTGTAAATTAGTA
The DNA here is from genome assembly GCA_945859665.1 of Anorthoa munda. Classification (NCBI taxonomy): domain Eukaryota; kingdom Metazoa; phylum Arthropoda; class Insecta; order Lepidoptera; family Noctuidae; genus Anorthoa; species Anorthoa munda. The sequence continues at coordinate 28,310,386 of OX243902.1, read as the reverse complement.
TAGTGTTGTAGTAGTAGTGTAGTTAATTTAAATAGTAACAAAGGTATCGCGTCGTTTATCCCTCGGTTCACGAATGTGGGCCATCGATTCACATTCACTCTTAATCAGTCTGAAAGGCGGAATCCAATTAAACTCTAATACAGAGTAAATGAAATCAGTGGGCGAACAGATACGAGGGCAAAGGAAAAATAAATACGTCTGTGGTGCTTCTATGCTGTGTGAATGATACTTTGATTAATGTGAGATTGAATTTTATTGTACATGGTATTAAACGAGTATTTAACAACATAAGTTAACCTATGTTTCTTCGATACCTTGAATCTACTACTTATGTTTCTCTTTAAGAGAACTGTTTCTTCTTTCAGAGAACTGTTTCTTCTTTGACAAATAAAAAATTTTAAGCCGTCTCATTTTGTTTTGATATAAATGTTGATAGATGGAAAGGGAGAGGTAGAGGAGGATTAAATAAAATATAGATGCACCATCACCACGTGTGAAATGACATGCAAGGGAAAGGGAGTGTTTGAAAGCATGATGATAGACAGGGAGAATGAAAGAAGAAAACGCTTGTGGCCCGACTACAAGTAACATGGGACAAGGGCAAAAAGATTATGAACATCATCGTGTTTTACCTCGAGAGGAAACAAATAGAGATAAAGATGTGCAGGCTTGCAATAGGCACTTTGATAGTTAAAAAATTGGTAAAAAGGTAATAAAAAACACGCTTTAATAGATAACCAAACTAAAAAGTAGAAAAAGAAATTAAATTAATTTAAACTACGAACAGTGTGATTAACAAAATAATATATTTTATTGTAAAAAGCGTGTTTTTTAGTTTTTAGTTCGATTTACCAATAAAGCGTGTTTTTTAGTTTTTTAAACCACAATTCATTAATGCAACTTCCTTCCTGTAGTGGGAGTGGGTAATTAGTGTGCCTACGGCCTTTCCTGGATGTGATAGTTGTTTCTCAGGCTCCTTCTCCGGAACATTTATATAATAGGCGTATTTGGCGCAAGGCACTACCGTGTCTAAAAATTAAGCCATGCGCATGTCTTAGCACGCGCCGTGGTACTTGCCACAAAGATGTTACCGGGTATCGGATATAAAAATTCGTTAATCCTGAAGATCCTGGTAAGGATAATGGGACCAACTATTTAAATTATTGCATTGTCATCGGTCAATGATAAGAAATCAACGTTTCAAATTAAGTCGACGTTTTGAAGGGGATGAAAATCACGTTCGAAGATTCTGTTACATAGATACATACCAAGAACAAAAGCGTGTTAAAAAAACACAGAGTCGAACTTCCTCATTGTTGTAAAGTCGGGTAGAAAGTGGCTGTACGGTAGGTTTTATTTTTGTTCAATCTGTTTGTATTAACTTTAATATGAAGATAATCCTACCTGCATTGTTGATGAAAACATTACAACTGAACAAAAGTCCTGGTGCAATATAGGTAGGTATTCATTGTTATACTGGATATTTTTACACTATAACCTCCTATTAGCCTCGAAACATGAAAACAAAATACTTGACTGTATCACTGCGGCAGTGGGCTTAACATTATTTGTGTGCACTAGCTTAGTAAATTAAAAATAAAATGGCCAGTACGTTGTGAGCCTTTGTTTCCTTTAATTTAGTGTTGATTGTTATAATAGCATTTATTTAGAATGGCGTGGCGTTTCCACAAATTAGATTAACTTAGAATGGTGTACATTTACACGTGAAACAGACAACTTTTTCCATCTATACTAAACTAATATTATAAAGCTGAAGAGTTTGTTTGTTTGTTTGAATGTGCTAATCTCAGGAACTGCTGATTGGAATTGAAAAAATATTTTTCTTTGATAGTCCATTTATCGAGGCAGGTTATAGGCTATATAAGATCACGCTGCAACTAATAGGAGCCGAGCATAAATGAAAAATGTTGCAAAACGGGAAAAGTTATTCCTTTTTGACAGCTTCCGTTGTGTGCGCTGTGTAAACGGTTAAAGTTACGCAAACATTCATGTTTGTAGGTTAGGTAGGTAGCCAGTTGACGGGAGCGAAGCCGCGTGGGACAACTAGTACGAGTAGTAGATAAGTTTTGCTCTTGTAGTAGGATTGGTTGATTAACTTTAATTTAAAAAACGGAGAGTTACTTTGCCGAGTTTTTAAGCTATTGCATAGCTTTTATCGCAGGCTTTGAGCGCGGCGACCGAATCAAGAAAATAAAAAAATTTTCGTATCGAAAAAATGCCGTAACGCAAAAATCCTGACACCCCGAGCTGCTCCGAAATCGGACGATGGATTCCGAGTGGGTGAGGGGGAGGGGCAGGAGGGGTTTGTTGCAACAACAGCAACAAATACAACTACAACTCAACAACAACAACAACTCAACAACTACAACAACAACTCAACAACTAAAACAACAACTCAACAACAACAACAACCAATAACTCAACAACAACAACTCAACAACAACAACTCAACAACAACAACCAACAACAACAACTCAACAACAACCAACAACAACAACAACAACAACAAAAACAAAGCATGTTGTTACTGAATAGAATACGGGTCACTTTTGCGTGGCAATTAAAAGTGGCCTTATGCCAGTGGTAATAAGGGTCACTTAGAATTTAGTGCCACGTTTTCCAGTTTGGAGGTTCGGTTCCGGTTGACAAAGAAGTTTTTTATTCTTGCTAAAGAAGTTTTTACAACTGATGGATGAGCATATTTTAATTGAGATTTAGCATAAATAAAAATAAATAAATAATTATAATTGCATAAGTTGATAAAAAATGCTATGCAATTGCTTTACCACGGCAGCCCCCGAGTGCCACACGTCTTTTTTTGCTTGATCGGTTTGATTCATCAGTTCTTTAGTCCAATCATCTGAGGTACAGTGCATAGGTAAAGAAAAGTCTTTTATAATCCTTAGCTTTACAGAACTCTTTCAATAGTTCGAGTTACGCTTGCATTTGCATGCAGTAGGTATTTTGGTATTCGGATTTGTTGGTTTAGAAAATTACATACCGTTGACAATACAGAATAATAAGAAACAGCAATGTTTCATGTAAATTGATTGGCAGGATTTTTGATAATTATATTTATTTATTAGGAAAAAAGAACGAAAAATAATGTAATTTCTCAAGTTTATTTTGTTTTGAAATAGTAATTGGAAAATGAAATTGGATGCTGGGAACAAACCCAACCAGTTTGATATGGTAAACAATTTTCAAATCAGCACAAATGACTTATAACATTTATTTAATTATTTATTCCCAGCAGTGGGCATAGTAAAAAGCTGATGATGACGATGATTATAGAAAGCTTTGTATGCCTCACAATACCAGTGTATTTGAAATAATAATAAAACAGACAGTACAAACAAACGAACGTGCAGTTTTAGACAAACATTTCAGGACATGACCTACAAACATTTATGTCCGACGTTCACGAAATAGCCGCATGAATAGCCACGGTTTGAAGAGATCTATTGCACAGATCTACGATTGAGATGACAGACGTTCTAGATAAGGAACTCGTTCCAGAATCACAGACGGAGCACCTGAGGGTGCGTGGAGCAGCTCAATGGAGACTTGCTAATGAATGATACAGGAACTTTTCAATTCAAACGAAGGATTTTGTAGGGACTTGTCGAGGTTTTTCATTAAAAATAAGGAATTCTGGGGCCAAGCTTAACTTAGTTTATATAATTTTTATAGCCATAATAGATAGTACATAGTAATTACAGTATAAGGCCCTCCTCCACACTTTCCATTGTTCGTGGTTCTACGTCAATTGTTTCCTGTTTCTAGTTAGAAAGACATTTAATTTCATTTATTCATTCATAAACAATATACATTGTGTTTGAACATATTATCATTAAATTATTATCAAGCCATCCAGCCATTTCTTCGTAGTATACCACAGATCCGTCTTCCGATTTAAGGACACGAGTCTTGTGTTTTGAGCCCTATCGCTTGTTCTGAATTCAGCAGACCTGTCCAGCTCGCCTTAAATAAACTGGGCAACCCTTTTGTAGTACAAATACTTTGAAGTTAATAAATACTGTGGCAGTACCTTCATTCGTCGTTGCAGTAAATTACTTTAGCCTAGAACAACTTCTATGAACAGTATTGAATCGTAGAATAATTATTATGAATTACTTAGCAATATTAACGGTATGTTTGGCGTTTTAAATAGAATTACAATTTCACTTTCAAGTTTAATTAAACCCAAACTACACATGTCCAAACGTAATACGCATGGGCGCACGGTTGAGCGATTGACTGCTGCGCTGCGTGTCGCGGGTTCGATTCCCGCACGGAACAAATATTTGTATGACCTACAGATAGTTGTTTCGGCTCTGGGTGTTTGTGTATGTGAGTTTATATGTTTGTAAACGCACCCACGATACAGGAAGAAATTCCTAGTGTGGGGCAACGTTTTTCAAAAAAAAAAAAAAAAAAAAAAATTTTAGTTCCAAAAACTAATTCCCAATGCATTTCCCATTTAAACAAACAGCCTTTTGAACCAATAAAAGGGAACGCGCAATGTATAACAGCCATTACGCTAACTTTGACAGCGATGTAGCGGCTGATCGGTCATTACCCGCCCATCGGGCCTTCGCGTGACTAAAACTTTCTTTACTTCACGTTGCATGCTATTTAACACGAAAAAAAATTGCTTCAGCCCATTTTCGAATAAAGCGACTGTCTAGAATGGATTAAATTAGAGCCTAAAGTTAGATATAAAAGTTTTAAAGGTGTTTTAGGTACAGGCATTTCGATAAGTAAATTAGCCTTCCTTAAAATATTATCAACATAATTACCTTCTGCTATTTTGCCCGTTTGAAAAGTGTTTTATTATCCAAAGGGAACATTATACAATTACATTTTTTGTGAATCTAGGTTATAATTAAACTATGTGTGCATAATTTCATACAAATCTTTTCAGCTGTTCTTGCGTGATTAAAAAACAAACGTTTACGTTTATAATACGAAAACTAAAAAGTATTGTAGCAAAAACCGTTGCTATTTCCATTATTATTTAATCTTAAACTTCGTAAAGACTACATATAACTCAGACTCTTTTTCTAAGTATTAATCCGGTGATTAATGAATAATTTACCACCAACAATACAAAAGTACAAAAACAAACGCAAAGTTGATTATACAAAGGAACCATGTGTGTGTACGAACACAATACCCCATTAAGACATTCACAAAAGATCTGCACACTAAAACTATTTTTAGAAAACTTCTAAAAGCTCAACTCTAAAGCTTTTGAATACAAGCCAGGAAAAGAAACCTTTTGCATTTGCCAAAATTTAATTAAAAGGATATCTTTTGTTGGCTCGATTTTACTGTGTATCCTTTTGAATGGAAATACAGCTATATTTTTCAGAAGATACGACTATATGAGTGCGGAAAAGAATAAAGTTATTTGAGATTTAAACCTTATTGTTCTATCGCTTACTGATCGTATCTTGGTGAATTCATGAAACTATGTTTACTTGTAAATCTTCTTTAGATGACATTACATGGGGTTGGTAGGAACGAGAAAAAAGATGTCTTTCAAACTATGGTTTGTGGGTGAAATCAAACGAGAATATTTGCGAGGACGAATAGTTGTAACTCTTAAATGCAAAAGCTGCTGAAATCATTTCCATGAGGTTTCGCACACATTTAGTTCTTTCTTTTTTTTCGTCTGAGGTTGTGGCAACCTCTGGTGTCAGAGATAATTAAGCCGTCACTGGAAACATCACAGGCCTCTGACTTGGTTATAAGTGCAGGTTTCCTCACGATGTTTTCCTTCACCGTTGCCTGTGTTGTCCAAGATAAACTTAGAAATTACATAATGAATTTTAAAAAGTCACGTTGGTATTTGCTCGGATTTGATACCACGGCCTCAAGCACGTGAGGCAAGGCCACTGGGGCACCTTGACAGTTCCACTTGTTTACAACCAGAATTAACACTTTATCTATATTAATTATATGAATACTTTTTATCCTAGCAGTATGCTCCCTTAAGGTTAATATTCGACATTAACGAGAGTGGAGCGTCGTATTTAAAAATAAACTAAACAACAAAATATCTACGTTATTCACCTTGAATACACACATACTAACCCAACCAATATATGCAAATTCCAAAATATATTAGTCGTATAAGTAACAGACATTATTCATCCTCTGCAAACAAAACACAATCGATCCCGATGCGATATTAATGCAAAATTGAAAGCGGCTGTTTCGTCCTTCGGATAGCCAAGCCAGTGCTTTCAAAACAGCGCTTTCTGAATGCAAATGGGAAGATCGAACGTAGTCAATTTGGTGTTCATTCGCGTTATTGTTGATGAGTTAGACGCTCGGGATTTCTATGGTGTGGCTCTGAATGGGACAGTGGCTGTGGCTAATAAATGCTGCAACGTTGGATGAGATTTGGCTCTATTTGTGTCAGATTGTATGCTTGGTTTTGAATAGTAGCAAAGCAATGTCATTAAACAAGTAGTGACTGTTTCTGATACAATTTCCTATTCTTTGTACGTATAAAAGAAAATCTTCATAAAACAAGGCTAAAAAAAGCATTCTTACGTATTGATCAATTAATCCACCTAGCTTTTTAACCCCCGACGGAAAAAGAGTATATATAAGTTTGTCGTATGTACAATCTATTGTAATTATGATACGATATCTTGCGAAAACACCGGGGTGTTCAAACAGTAAAACGCCTATAACATTTGAACGGTTGAACCGATTTTCGTCAAATATAGCTAAGAACACTCTTGATAAAGTCACCATTCTAACAAAAAAAAAAACGAAATCATAATCGGTTTATCTGTTTAGGAGTTATGATGCCACAGACAGATACACAAATACACATAATTATACACAACACATTAAAACTTATAACATCACTCTTTTTCCGTCGGGGGTTAAATTTATTGTAGTTTTGATTCATCAACATCATCAGGCCAAGCATTATTGGTTTGAAAATCATTTTCCCTTCATTTTATTTAATTTTTAGCAATATTGTTCTATTCCGTCTACAATAACAGGAACTTAATTTGACTCACTTAGCAATACTCAGTCATTCGCTTACTATTTCGATTATTCGTTCCATTGGCGTTAGTACAAGACACTGCACTTAAAATTTATTTAAATTGTTCCCTTAATTGGGTTTCCTTGCCGAAACTCATGAATAATGGTCATTTAGTTTAAGAGTTTGTGCTCAGGTAAGCTTTCTGAAATGCAAGTCGAATAATGTTTATGAAATAAGTGATAATTGAGTCAAGGGAACAGACAAAGAGTTAGTAACGTGAATTAGTAAAAAGGTTTTATGGGTAGACAGAAACCTGGAAGTCTGACACCCAAATTTACCCAGTTACTGGGGAGTAGAGATCAGACAAATAGTCTCTTCCTGTAAAATACTAGTTTTCAGGTCTATCCAGCTACATTGGAAGCCAACTTCAACATGGTTGGGAGAAGGCTGGACAGATGATGGATTAACTCTTCACGCTTGCGACAACAGTGAAGTACAGACCCATATCTACCTCGGTCAACTACAAACCCCTCTCTGTAACGTGTACTTAATAGTAAGCTCCTGGCATACCTAGAAGCTAACGACACCCTTAGTGACCGCCAATACGGCTGCCGCCGAGATAGGTCTACTGGGAATCTTCTAGCGTATGTCACTCACATCTGGGGTGAGGCCATCATGAGTGGAAGCGTTTGCCGTTTCCCTCGACATCTCGAAGGCTTTTGATTGGGTCTGGCACGTTAAGCTTCCTGCATTCGGTCTGCCCGGTGGTCTGTGTGATTGGATTGCAGACTTCCTGAGGGATCAGTTCATTCGAGTAGTTATCGATGGTTGCTCGTCGGGCCAATTGAATATTAATACAGGTGTCCCTCAGGGGTCGGTGCTCTCAGCGAAGTTATTTTTGCTGCACATAAGCGAACTGCTAAAACCTTTCGGGTGTGCAGATGACAGCACTGTATCAGCTAAGAGATACTTATCCAACGCACGGGCTACTTGGTCCCAGGTCTGGTCTCTCCGTGAGGCCATGGTGGTGCGTTTAAACTAGTCCTTGGAGGCAGTCTCCGAATGGGGCGATGCCAATCTGGTCGGGTTTAATGCCGCTAAAACACAGGCGTGTCTCTCTTCGCTAAAAAGAGCCAATTTCACCCGGCTCCATCTTTTCGAGGTAACGGACCATCTTGAGCTTCTCGGCGTTGACATTGACACTCAATTTTGGTCCTTACATTGAGGCAAAGGCTTAACTGGCTGTCAAAAATTTAAGGATCTTTGCGAAGGTGGAATGATACTTCACGGTAGAACAGCTGCTTAAGTTGTATCAAGCGCAAGTTCGATCATGCATGGTCTAATTCCGCCTAGCCTGTTTTCATCATCGGACTACAAGAATTACCCACCCATAGAAATATCGTATTTTAAAATAATCCCATTATAAAGAACACTTTCCGTCAGAAGCACCCCATATTCTTAAAGAATGTTCGTACCAAAAGGTAACCATATTGTTAGTTCTTTTATCCTACCCTCTAAAACACGCCTAGATACTTCGCTTACATTGTAAGTGAAAAACCTTGTTCGATACCCACATTCACTTGAACACCTTAAACCTGAACGTTCTGGAATAGGTACTCAAATTATAAATTATAACTAAAAGTTCTGTTACGGCCGCATTCAGAGACATTAGAAAAAGTCAATCAATATTTAAATAAAAATGCTCAATGCCAAACCTTAGTACTCAGAATCATTATCTTAAAATATGGAATCATTAACGCTATTGAGAGACATTTCAATATTGTTGACCAGTGCCCAGATTAGGCTGAGTATCGTTATTTACGAGTATTATTAACATAAATCAGCCGAAAGGCGGACACTGCTGGACATAAGCCTCCACCAAGCGACGCCACATTTACCAGTTAGTGCTCTTCGCTTCCAGCGATTTGCTCCAGGTCGTTACTCCACCTTGTGGAAGACCTTCAACAGACACACAATACGGTATAAGTAACATATTTTTCTAGTTACTGTTTGATTATTTTTAACCCCCGAAGGAAAAAGAGGGGTATCTGTATATCTGTGTGTATGTCTGTGGCATCATAGCTCTTAAACGGATGAACCGATTTTGATTTAGTCTTTTTTGTTTGAAAGAAGACTTTGTCGAGAGTGTTCTTAGCTTTGTTTAGTTGAAATCGGATCTACCGTTCAAAAATAATTCGCATTTTACTCTTTGTATCTGGGATTTTTCGCAAAATATCATGTCATAATTACGTGTTTCGATAGATTGTCGATTGAAGCGAGTCTACTGCTAGGTTTATATATATAATTTAAAAATCATGAAATAAAAAATTAATTAAAAAAAAACCCCCGACATAAAAACCTCTAAAAAGCAAAAAATAAGCCTCGTACTGGGTACTCGTAAGGTTTTTAAGTGATATTTCGTACTGCAGCACAAAATATTTGTTAGAAAATTAATGATTGATATATTCTAAGAAAAACTCAGAATAAGTGTCTTGAGTAATTGAACGAAAATGTTATTCCATTCCGTGTCCATATAAAGTGTAAGGTAGCATCTCACTGTCTGCCAAACGACCCCTTTAGATTCTTAACACGCGTCCAGTAATGTTCCAAGACGGGTTATTTGTACTTTTTATCGATTTTGCTGTCTCTACTTTACTTACTTTAACTTCTGTGTTACGGTACAATCTTGTAATCAAGTTTTGAACGGGGAACGGGGAGTTTTGTAGTATTCTTTTGTTTTTTTAGGTTTCTTTGAATGAGATTGGAACCTTTAATAGATTTGACTTTTTTGGAAGCTATTTGGGTTCTCTGTTTAAGGTCCTTAACAGAACGGCAACAATGACACATCGTCATGTCATCGATTAGTCATTGATTGAAAACGAATGACAAAGACTCGTCGGCCAACTGGCACGCCAGTCCCTTTATCGAATTTAAGTGCAATAACATAAAAAAAGAAGTGAAATACCACAGGAAGTTCTCAACTTATTACAAGAATTTAACATAATCAATGATGATGAGAAATGATTAATTTATAACAAATGCATTCTGTACTTTCACATATTTATATAAATTAACAAATGATTTAATAAACACACTAACAACAATAATTAATATAGATCTAATATTTTCATAAATATATTAACGTACCCCTAAATTTAAAAATATATACACGAATCATTCTCGTTTAGCGCTCTTTCTATTTGTGAAAACCGTATAAAATCCATTGCGTGGTTTAGAAAAAGTAAGCAGACGGAGGCAGACATCTACTTATTTTTTATTTTTTTATGAAATCTCTAAAAATAATAAAATAATTAAAACCGGCCGAGTGCGAGTCAGACTCGCGCACTAAGGGTTCCGTACCTTTATCGCATAAATTCGCAAAAAAAAACACGTTGTATGGGAGCCCCACTTAAATATTTATTTTATTCTGTTTTTAGTATTTTTTGCTATAGCGGCAACAGAAATACATCATCTGTGAAAATTTCAGCTGTCTAGCTATCACGGTTCATGAGATATAGCCTGGTGACAGACGGACAGACAGACATACAGACAGACAGATCGCGGATTCTTAGTAATAGGGTCCCGTTTTTACCCTTTGGGTACAGAACCCTAAAAAGAAAAAACGAATCGAATTCGATCGCATTTCGGAGCTTTGAAGTAAGTGGTAATGGCCACAATGCTGTTTCATTCTAATGGGTCATCTTCTGGTGAACACATTTAACAAAAACATACTCGTATTTATGCAAAGCTTTGTCTGACCCTACTTAGAAAACCTTACTGATAAATTAATGAGACACTCAAAAACTTAGCCCCATATTCCAAATTAGTTTCCAAAACTTCCACTTAACTATGAACATGACAAAACCCTTAAATTAAGTAATGTGAATAAATAACAAGCTAAAGCTGTCGATTTGATGATTCGAGGTGGATTAGAGTTGGAAAATATGACTTGAAATATATAGGTATATACTTTACAGAGTCGAACTTAAATAAGGCACTAAAAATATGTTAGAGCTAGGACTATAACTCAAGCAAAATAGACACTCGGTTTACGCCCCGACAAATTCTGACTACACTCAAGAAACAAGTCTTAGATGGTACAGAACTAAATCTTTATTTTTCCTTGTACATATAAATCTTCAGGATCGGTTCGTTGCACAGATTACTTTGGAATCCCTCTTAGTAGATGCAAGACGGATAACTGGTGGCCACGTCGCAAGATGCTTGTAAGGTTTTATCTCAAAGAGTAGATGAGATTGCAGTGTTTTCGTAAATGTATTTTAAGCTGTTAACTATGTGATTTTCTGGGTGCTTGATATTTGGTAACCAGTCCAACCAGTATTCAGAACGCTTCGTCGTCGTCGTGAACGAGCGCGCCGTTGGTTTTTATCGGTAGCCAATAATAAACTACTTTTTTTTTGGTTTGTATGCCATCCAATGACTTCTCCCACCCTGGGTGAAGCGGAATGGAGTGTCAGACTTTTACTGACCAAAAGCCACCCGTGTTTCTTCAGCTGCTTGAGCCAGGGCCGCGGTAACTTATTTTCAAATTTGTCCGCGACCCAGCCAATAATAAACCTAGGTGTTTGCTCGTGCATTGTAGTTACTATTATGACTTTTCCAGGAATTATGACGAAAACCTAACACTGTCTTCACACACTATTAGATTAATTATTGATTACTTAATCCACCTTCTTTTCTGGTGGAATAAATTCATTATTTTTTAATTCTATATTTCCTTCTTTAAATGACATCACCGTAGCTAGCAAAAGAAAATGAGCTTGTTAAAACTCAAACCATTATCCCATCTCTTCAAACCTTTACACTAGATGTATCAAAATATTTCCTCAGCGAGGATATACGATTACACAGACGGTAAACTTTGAGGCCTTGTGCTGAGTGAACACGCGATGACTGAGGCGCTTGCGAGCGCGACTGCGGTTGTAGTGGTGGGCACAGTGCATCGCGAGTTGTTGTAGAGACGTATTTTCATAAAGCAATAGACGATCAGTCTGAATTAGTCGATAGCGACACACGGAGGAGACTTAAAAGAAAATGAGCAATGATGACACACACTAGTTAGGGCCCCCCGTCACGTCGGTCTACGAAAGCCCCCGCCATAGTCACTTCAGTGTGAGCACAGGTTTCATATGTCTGGTCTACGTTGGAAGAGATTTCTTTAAAAAGCATCACCTCTTTACCAATTGTCCTGTTCCTCTTTTTGTCTGTTTATTATGTGTGTTGCATGAATTGTTAAACAAATAATAATACATCACGCCCTCCTTAGCTCCCGCGCAAGCTTCTCACTCTGGCCGAACCCTGAGGCAGCGAGGCCTGATCCTGGCACACTACATTTACTCCGATACTCTTGAAGTACCAGCTACAGGGGGATTACGTTCGTTACAAAGTACGCGTCTTTTTGCTGATGTTCTTTTAATTTGGGTACACTGCAAGCTTTTAGTGGATCTTGGACCAATGAAGGCAGCTTTTTAGTTCGGATTGCAGTTGAAAGTAAGGTTTTTGGTCGACAGTCTAGCTACTGGCTGGAATGTACAATTAAACCAGAACGTTTTTTTCACTGTAAATGAAAACTGCACTAAAATTACCAGACTTTTTTTTCACTAAATACATCTTTTATACCCTAAAAACGTTTTATTGGATAGGTAATAGTAGCCCGTGCGGCTGCCATTTCCGACCCCATCGAAAAATTCATCATGGCAGCCGCACGGGTCGATCTTCAAGGTTAAGTGATTCAATCAGCAGTTAAATTGATTTGATATATCAAATGTATTCATTTTTCAATTGCCAGAGTACTTTCAACTTTCTGCCTAAATGGTGACAATCAATTAAAACTTGACAAATTCTTCAGAAAATTAGAGATTTATTATCTAATTGCACCAGCAATGAGCATGAGCAAGTAATGTAGTGTATTCGTCCATTTTCAAATCCTGAATATCACTCGACAATGTTCTCTACTAATGCGACTCCAATGGTAATGGAATCAATGTGACTACTGTATCGCACGAAATCGGTCTCGATTACCATCGATGATACCCGATTAGGGTGCAGAACCTCATCACGTTTAGATCGGCAAGATCCATTAGGAATGTAATGCAGATAAACTGGTATTTGGTAATTGATTGGCCTACATGTCACAGTTATATTGTACATGGATTTAACTTAGACCAAGTGCCTTATACAACGTTTGTGTTAAGATCAAATATAAAGTTTATAGTTACTGTATTAGATTTAGACTTTTCATCATTATTATCAGCCCACTGCTGGACATAGGCCTATCCAATTACACACCATTTGTCTCGGGTTTTGGTATCTCTCATCCAGCTGCTTCCAAAACATTTTGATTGTTAAACAAATGTAGTGTGCAGCTCGCCCAACCTTATATTTGTAACTGCACACACCTTTTATGGGCATTATTACACGAATCGTTGAATCGAACACTTCTCTTTTATTTCGATTACATCACTCTAATACATGGCGACCCTTAGCCAGCAATTAAAATTTTGCAACTTACGTAAAATGCGAAGACGTCAATAGTTGAAGAAATCCTGAAAAATATACTGATAGAAGTTTATGAAGACGGAAAATTTAGAAGAAAGAAACAAAAGAAGATTAAAAAAAAAAAAAGAAAAAAAAAAACAGAATCCAAGAATAAGTGTGAAGCGGTGAAAATATTAAATAAGAAGACAGAAAAGGAACGTTGCTGCCGGGTGCCGGGAGAATGCTCAAGCCTTATGATGAGAGGATATGCAGGGCGCCGGGAGATAAATCGTTCGGGTCCGATGCGGAGCAGCTGGGAGTCAGTTCGAGTCCAGTGCTGAGGAATCCGTTCATCCACACCATGTAAGACGTCGTGACCTACGGAGTCAGTTCGAGTCCAGTGCTGAGGAGTCCGTTCATCCACGCCACGTGACACGTCGTGACCTACTTATACGTTGTCAGTACAATACGTACCTACTGCAATGTAAGTTTTGCACTGCAATTTTTTTTAATATTCTACAATATTCCATAATATTGTAATTAGATCATGTTGTATTATTTTATATTTCGATTTGGGGAATAGGAATGTCCCAACAATTGCAAGATTTGCACGCTAAATTAAAATATTTAAGGGAATATTTAGTGAAACTAGGTCCAGATAGGCGTAGACAAGATTTAGCTTATAAGAAACTAGTAGAAACAGAAAAGGAATACAGTAAACTGGATTGTATTTTGACTCAGTTGAACCAAGAAATTAAAGAACGCAAGCTAGACAAAGAAACTTGTGAGGTTTTCCAAACATTAATCCATGAGATTCAATCAAATTATCAGAAAATAAAGGGTTTACTGACTTTAGTAGATAGTAGTAGTCAAACTAGTTCTAAGGATTTTATAGAACATTCAAATAGTGTTACAAAAATGGCTGAAACATTCGATATTAAAACTGCAATTTCCCTGTTGCCGATGATGAATGGCCAGGAGCAGGTGACAAATCAGCTTATTGATGGTATCTTACTTTATAGCTCGCTTATCAATGATGCCAGTAAAAGTCAATTGATACAGTTTGTATTAAAAACACGTCTCTCGCCTAGTGCAAAATTGCGTCTTAAAACTACTTACGCAGATATTGAAAGTTTGATAGAAGATATTCGCATTTATTTGTTACCTAAAAAATCATTTGTAGCATTACAAACACAATTGCTTAAGGCGACTCAAGGCCGTAGGAGCATAGAAAAATTCGGTACAGAGATTGAGGAATTGTTTGTGAATCTTACGATTGCTCAGGCTAACGATAAGCGTGATGCCTATGAGGTTTTGCGTCCGCTCAATGAGAAGACTGCAATCAAACGGTTTAGCGACGGTTTGGCCGATAAGCGGCTCAGCACCATCATTGCCTCACGACAGTTTGCGTCGTTGTCTGAAGCTATTACGGCTGCGGTAGATGAGCAATCCATGTCTGTCCAGCCACAAGACCAGGTTATGCAATTTAGGGCTAACCAAAACTATAAACGTGGAAGCTTTAGAGGTTCTCGAGGCCGAGGAAATAGACAGTTTTATAACAACAATAAAACTTATCATCATAATTATAATAAAAATTATGAAAATAGCACAGGTATAAGAACTTCATACAGTGTAAATCGAGGTAAACACACAGGTGGTCAGCGTCAGCATTTACGCGGACGTCCGGTGCGTTGTCAGCGTGTTCAGCATAACGCGCAACAGTCCAATGTCCAAGACAACTTGCGCAATGATCAGGCAAATAGTCATGAAAACTTAGAATTTTTTCGTACCTAAACCGTACACTCATTCAATTCTTAGTTTTAGTAATTTTTGTATTATTAATTGTCAATTACAAAATAGTAATGTTGATCTTAATTTACTGATTGATAGTGGAGCAAGCTTATGTGTGCTTAAGTATGAATGGTTGTCGCGACATAGGAATTTATTGAATTTAGTAAAACAGGATAAGATAGTTATTAAAGGAATTAGTGGTAATTTAGAATCTATGGGATACATTTATTTAGATATTTTAATTAATAATGTGACTTTTCAACAAAAGTTTCATATTTTTGAACACTTATCTTGCGCCGCAGAAGGTATACTCGGGCAGGATTTTTTTGAGCGCTATAACGCGGTATTAAATTATAAAAATGGTACTCTGAGTTTAGAAACCCGAGACCAGTCTGTTAGTGTTCATGTAAATAGGAATTTGTTTACAATTCCACCTCGTTGCGAAGTAATTAAACACATCCCGACGTCACACAATAGTGATTGCGTCATTTTGACAAAGGAAATTTATAATGGTGTGTTCACAGCGGGTGTAGTATCGAAGCCACATAATGGACTTATTCCTGTTAGGATTTTAAATACAACTGATAGTTCGGTTAAGATAAATATTTCAGATCTAATTATTAGCTGCCTAGATAATTTTTATGTTTGCAAGTTTGACGACGATAGTATATCTGTGGATAGAGTTCGAACTTTGCTAACTACGTTACAACTACATACTTATTTAAATAAAGAGGAACAAAGAGGCATTGAAAACGTATGTGCCAAATATGCCGATGTTTTCCATTTGCCAGGAGATACGCTCACTACTACAAATTTAATAGAACATTCAATTAAACTAAAGGAAAATGCGTCTCCAGCGTACGTGAAGCCCTATCGATTGCCTAAAGCATTGAAAGGCGAGGTACAAAGACAAATAGATGAAATGGTTAAAAACGATATCATTGAAGAGACTATTTCAGAATGGTCAAGCCCAGTTCTATTAGTACCTAAAAAGACAGATAGGTCAGGAGATAGGAAATGGAGACTTGTAGTGGACTATCGCCAACTCAATAATAGGATACAGGATGATAAATTTCCCTTACCTAACATCACTGAGATTCTAGATTCGTTATCTAACAACATCTATTTTTCAAAATTAGATCTCAGTCAAGGTTACTATCAGCTGTCTTTAGAAGAAAAGTCTAGGAAGTTTACTGCATTTACAACAGACAAGCAGTATCAAATGAAACGATGTCCAATGGGACTTAAGACATCGCCTAGTGCTTTTGCTCGTCTCATGACAATAGCAATGTCAGGGTTAAATTATAAATCATGCTTCTTATATCAAGATGATTGTATTGTCGTAGGAAATTGTCTTGAAACGCACAACAAGAATCTTATAAAAATTTTTGAATGCCTGAGAAGAGTGAATTTGAAACTAAATCCGATGAAGTGTGAATTTTTACGTAAAGAAATCGTTTATTTAGGGCATAAGATCACTTCAGAAGGTATATTTCCCGATCCATCAAAGGTAGAATGCCTGCAAAAGTACCCTGTCCCGCAGAATGTAGACGAAGTCAAGAGATTTGTTGCATTTGCTAACTATTATAGGCGTTTTATTCCAAAGTTTGCCGTCATAGCCTATCCATTGAATGCGTTATGTAAGAAAGATGTAGCGTTCGTATGGAGTGATGAATGCGAGCGAGCATTTTACAAGCTAAAACAGATCCTTGTTAGTCCAACTATACTTGACTATCCAGACTTCAGCGATAATAATACTTTTACGTTACAAACTGACGCATCAAAACTAGGTTTAGGCGCCGTGCTGTCTAATAGTAATAGCAAGGTAGTCGCGTACGCCAGCCGTAACTTGAAACCAGCTGAGACACGATACCCTGTGATTGAGTTAGAATTACTTGCTATTGTTTGGGCGGTTCGACATTTTAGACCTTATTTATATGGGAAAAAGTTTTACATAAAAACAGACCATAAGCCATTGATTTATTTATTTAATATGACCGATCCTTCAAGCCGGTTGACAAAGTTTAGATTATATCTCGAGGAATATGATTTTGAAATCAGCTATGTCCCAGGACGGCAAAACGCAGCTGCAGATGCATTGAGCCGGATACCTATTACATCCAACAGCTTAAAGGATATGAACAAGCATGTAGTATCGGTCATGACAAGGGCACAGACTCGAAGGTTACGTACTGACTGTGACAACAACGACATGACTACTGAGGTATCCTCTACTCCAAGGCCTGATCAACCTAAGGTAGTGGAAATTCTCAAACGACCAATTGACAGCGTTGAATTGATTTTACTTAGCAATAAAAATACATTAAATCAGATAGAAAAATCAAAACATTTCACTAGTGACGATGGTAACTGCAAATTCGTGCCTGAAAAGTCAGCAATTTTTGTAATTTCTCGATCGTTATCGACCGTAAGTGTGTTAGCGAGAGAATTACAACGTTTTTGCAAGCAAATCAAATTAAACGAGCTCATAATAATTAAGAACAAGCGCAACGAAAGTTTTGTAAACAATTTTATAAAGGAAATGAGTCATTTAAAACATACTCCAAAGTTACTTGTTATTAAAGATGTGACTAGAGTTACTGACAAAGACACGAAAATTGTGATCTTGAATGACTTCCACCTGTTACCCACGAGTGGCCACGCGGGGGTAAACAGAATGTTAAATAATATTAGGAAGTACTATTATTGGCCAGGAATGAGCAATGACGTATCAGAATTCGTAAAGAAGTGTAGAAGTTGTCAGATTCAAAAGCATACCAATAGGCATACGAAGGAACCGATGGTTATCACATCCACGGCATCCACTGCTTTTGAAAGAGTTAGTTTAGATTTAATAGGTCCTTTAGATGTAGATAATTTAAACTATAAGTATATTTTGACATTACAGTGTGATTTAACAAAATACGTCGAAGCTTATCCTTTAGAAAAGAAAGATACTATTTCTGTAGCTAAGTTATTTGTAAACAATTTTATTCTGAGGTATGGCATCCCTAGAGAGATAATAACAGACCAGGGAACAGAGTTTATGTCAGCAGTTTTCACTGAGATTTGCAATTTGTTGCATATTAATAAACTGCATTCAACAGCTTATCATCATGAAACTCTGGGAGGTTTGGAAAATACTCATAAAGTTCTAGGAGCTTATCTTAGAATTCAGTGTGACAATAACAAAACAGATTGGAGCAGTTGGCTTCCATTCTGGTGCTTTTCTTTAATACTACAATGCACTCTGAGACAAAATACACTCCATTTGAGTTAGTATTTGGCAAAAATTGTAATTTACCATCTAATATAGCACAAAATGTATATGTTGATCCGTTATATAATCCAGATTCTTACCCTTTGGAGCTAAAATACAGACTACAAAGAGCACAAGCAGAAGCTAGAAATAACTTATTATTCAGTAAGGAATTAAGAAAAAATCATTTTGATAAAAATGTAAATCGGTTAATATATAAGAGTGGAGATTTAGTTTTAATCAAAAATCAAGTAGGAAATAAGTTAGATAAAATTTACTTAGGACCATACAGAGTCATTGAAGATGTATCACCAAATGTGAAAATTATAAAAGATGATAAGGAATATGTAATTCATAAAAATAATACAAAACTGTTTGTAACTTAAAATACTTTGGTTAATTAAGATAAGATGTTTTTTTGTATAATGTTATGTTAAAAAGTAAACAAAAAGTAGTGATGTAAGCATAGTTTAAGTAAAAAAAAAAAAAGCATTATGTAATTAGTAATAACAACATTTTTTTTTAAAAAAAGGGGAGGTGTAGTGTGCAGCTCGCCCAACCTTATATTTGTAACTGCACACACCTTTTATGGGCATTATTACACGAATCGTTGAATCGAACACTTCT
Organism: Anorthoa munda; assembly: GCA_945859665.1. Taxonomy (NCBI): domain Eukaryota; kingdom Metazoa; phylum Arthropoda; class Insecta; order Lepidoptera; family Noctuidae; genus Anorthoa; species Anorthoa munda. The sequence goes on along the minus strand of OX243902.1, from coordinate 28,291,175 downwards.
CTTTTATTTCGATTACATCACTCTAATACACAAATTATAATATTAATTAACACTTTTTCCATTTTCCTGTTTTATTTAGCTAACAAAAATAAATCTCGATGCAATGATGTTAGTTAGAAAGTTACACATTCCTGAAAAAAAATTCAATGATGCAAAAAAAATGTTCTAACAAAACGTTAGAACATTTTTTTTGCATCATTGCATTTTTTTTCAGGAATGTGTAACTTTTTTAACCGATTACAAAAACTGAAGGAATTCTGTTTGATGCGATTTCGCAGATAAGAAGGGGAAACATGACAAAATCGACAAAAACCGGAGTTCAAATTTGCGTAATTCCGTCTTCCGACATCCCTAATAACAAAGCTGGCTTCATGTTGATAATAAATATACTTTGACTCACATACCCGCAAGTCTATTATTGTTTCCTGTGTTCCTCGGAATATTTTAAGGAAAGCTATAATTCTTCTCCCCCATTTTATTATAATGAAGGATGCAATAGATGTTTTCTTTGTGGCGAAAGTTTTTGAAATTCATGAAATATTGCAACATTTATTACTATTTTTATAGTTTTGTATGCTATAAATTAGGGGCAATGCACTGGGGATGACATGTTTAATTTATTCTATGGATTCGGATATGGGTTTAGCGGTAATGTAATTTAAGTCTATGGGTTTTTATATCAAAAGGGAGTTTTCTGATAAACTTAATTGTATTAGGGAAGTAAATCAATTTTATACGGTTATGTACAAAATTATTATTGTTTCTGTTTGCGTATACGAAAAAATGCCTAAAAAAAACTTTATCCTTCTTTTAACCGTCTATTATAACTTATTCATATCAAAATAACCAAAGTCGGTTATGATCTGAAGGCAAAGTGACATTCCATTCCTTCAGCAATATCGTTTGTCAACAATAACTTAAAAACTGTAACCGGTTTTTTATTAGACTTTATTACCGGGGCCATAATAACAAATAGATTGACACCTTATTCATGAAAATCGGAGGAATAGTTTAGGCACTACGGAGGAACATACATAGACTGCTAAAATTGGGTTATTGGACGATTCGCCCGAAGTTAATTTTAGAGAACAAAAATTAAAAAGTACAGTCGTGCTCACCCGTCTCGGAAATAATATGAAGAATTAATCAAAGTTAATAGATATTTTACTAAAAACTAAGCAAGCAATTCATTAAATAAGTAATTACCACTTAAAATGTGGAGATATGGCAGTTAGACAAGACATTCAATACCCAAACTAACAGGAGGCCAGAATCATGATAAATTATTTGCAGGGCTAGAATCATTAGCGGTAGAGACTAACGGAGTACTAGGACTTTGGAATCGAAAATCGGCCGGTACTCTTTTTAGCGCTCATGATTCTTTTGATTCATTGGCGATAAAACACTAAGAGGGAGACAGCAATAATCGCACACCCCAAATTATTTAGTAGGCAATTCGCCCAAATTTTATTTTAGAGAACAAAATAGTTTTTTTTTTTTCGGGAGATTTTCGATTCTTAAGTCCTAGTACTCCGTTAGTCTCTACCACTAATGATTCTAGCCCTGCAAATACTTCTTCATGATTCTGGCCTCCTGGAAGTTTGGGTAGTAAAATATCTATTCATCATCAGCCTATTAATGTTCCCACTGCTGGGACACAGGCATCCTCTCTGTGAGAGGGAATGGGCCGTAATCCACCAGGCGGGCCCACGCGGGTTGGTGAATCTCATATGTCTTCGAATTTTTGGTTCTAGGACATGTCGGTTTCCTCACGTTGTAAAAATCTATTAACTTCGATTAATTCTTCATATTATTTCCGAGACGGGTGAGCACGACTGTACTTTTTTATTTTTTGTCCTCTAAAATTAACTTCGGGCGAATCGACACAGAAAAATGAATATTTTAATGGTGATCGATTCGCCCGATTCGGGCGAGTTAAATTCGGGTGAATCGTCCGAAAAACAATCCCCCCAACCCCTAAAATCATAACCCTTCAAAAATTCAAAATTATACATATTAGCTACGTGGTTTCCGGTAGCGTATTTGTATCCCATACGTTTAGACCTTATTGACAATCGTAGTCACTGATTAAATATCAATTTTTCTACAGCCCAACGCAATGCAAAATAAAAATTCCCAAATTTTCGAACAAAAAGCTCATTTGGAGCAGAAAAAGCTAATTCACACCCACACAATTACCTACAATTTAGAATCAAGAATATTCATAACCCCGGTTGACATAAAACATAGACAGATGACAAACATAAAAGGTCATTTAAAAAATAAATATTTTTTTGCCTACATTTGGGACAATGTAACAAACGAGGCAAGAAAATTTTACGGCTTGTGGGGACTTGGGCAGACAAACGGTCTAATTATTGTCTTGTTTTCCTTACAGCAACATTTTCTGTTGTATATAAAAATCGGGTAAGAACCACCTTATGTTTGGAAGCACGGATGTTTTTTTAGGTGGAAAGGTCATAAGAAATTTTAAATTTAGAATTTCAGAACGTAGGAGTTATAAATTCAGAACTTCAAAACATTGCAGAGCCATGTGTTCTAGATTTGAATTTTTAAGAGATTGGCTATAAATTTTATTAAAAAAATCACAGCAAATAACACGCGTGACAACTTGTCACATTAATTTGCCGATAATTTTCATTTTAGTAACTGGGTCTTTCTTGTAAATTATTGTGTCACTAATTGAACGTGATATAATTTATTCAAATATTAATAAACCTCGCATATCACAAATTAGCAGTAACATGTAGGATGTAAAATATTTTCTGAATTGAACATTGTTTTATAAAGTCCAATGGTTTATAAAATTCACATTGCCCTGTTTAAAACTTATTCAGTGAAAGAAAAAACAATTAACTTTTATACAACTTATTCTTTTGAAACAAATTCTATGATGTAGCTGCGAATGCAGAATATAATAAAGGATACCTCAAATAACTCATAAAATTCACAGTCTCAATTTCGTTTAATTTGTTGAAACCAGTTCATATTTTAGAGCAAAAAGTGACTAATAAAAAACGAAAGTATAAAATAGACATTGACTTCCTGGTAAGAAGCAATAGCGGCAATTCAGCGGAAGCAAAAAAAAAAGAAAAAAGGTACGAAAAGATAAATTTTTCCTTTTGCATTTTGTTTCGCGCTACTCTCCCATTTCTTTTGTTCCGGGTGATTTATGTAGTACTGGTAACATTACAAAACATTTAACATACAAAGAAAGCAAATAAAATTTAAATAGAAAAGCGTCAGATAGTTTTTGGATGACTAGTGTCCTGGTTTTTTTTATTTGTCCTTTATCTAGTTTTGTTGTGTAGATAGAATTGGGTTAAGCTTTTCAAAAATAATTTAATAGTGTTCTTAACTTAAATTTGCTTCAATTATCAAAAACCATCCCATTTAAAAAAAAAATGTTGTAGTCTTTTATATGACATTAGAGTGCTTAACAGTGATAGTAATGTGGATAATGTCCACAATTTGTGACTAGTAAAAGTGTGTTATAGCATTGGTTATAATACCATTAGAATTAATGAGTAGATTCTAACATTAAGAATAGAAAATAAGAATGTGGATTTTAAATGTGATACTGGGGTTCAAGCCAATGTCTTATCAGTAAGAGACTTACAGAAAATTTTCGATGATGACATGTCTAAATGGTCTGAGCTAGTGTTGCCTAACTATCGATAGTTGACCTCGAAAAATAGTCACAATATCGATAGCCCTATGCCCTAAATTGAGCAATATTATTGATAAAGTGCAATACTATCGATAGTATCGATACTATCACTATTATGGTATAGTTTACTGCAATCACTGTCGAAACTATCGATACTATTGAATTTTGGTAAAATATCGATGTAGTAAAACAGGCTTTTGGGGCACACATTTATTTCTATTTTCATGTAATAGGTGTCTGTCTTTCACAAGTTGTGTTAACAAGTGGCGTTCAGCCTGGGGCGCGTGCCCGCTATACAATCCTGACATCTTTCGCATAAGCACGCTCCATTACTAGCATAATGCCATAATGTTACCACTAAGTCATTTGCTAAGCTAAAAAGATAAGTTTGGTCAGGTTAGTGGTAGGTAACCGCATAGCTTGACAGATGTCCAAAGTCTTTATGTTTAGTTCTCATTCTTAACCTCTTCCCTGTCTAACGAATCTTATATGACTCACGTGATTGTTTAACGATTGTGTCTGCTATGAAGACAGTGAACCTGTTAAAATAATCATATTTTAAGTAGATTTAATTCAAGGTAGGTACTTGCGTCATAGGGAATCGTGATCAAATATTTTTCTTGATTTATTCTTTCTTTTAACCGACTTCAAAAAAGGAGGCGGTTTTCAATTCAACTGAATATTTTGTTTAATGTTTCTGATGCACAAAAAAAAAGTAATACGTCTATCTAACATTGGTGAATCTAAAATAAAGGAATTTCTTAGAAAAATAGGCAAATATTTATCAGCCTTTAATAAAGAAGAGTGCAGGCGAGACCGTGGGGCAGAGCGTTACAGTCAGGTATTTATTCATGAAACACAAATTGGAACAGTGGAGCTAATAACAAGGTTTTCCTAGAGATCAGATATCACATTCCTTAAATTGAATTCTGTTATAAATAACTAATAACTGATAGGCTTAAAAGCCTGTTTTATTTTCTAAGACCTAGAATATAAGTCATGATTAGTTAAAATAACTATTATTAACAAATTAATAAACGTATCAAAGCATTTAAGTTTTATTGAGATTGTCTGGTGGTAAGAAATATGCTGCCACAGCAATGCCACCTGTGAACAAACAAACAATATTATATTATTAGATTGGTATTATCTTCTTAAAGTGCACATAAACTGCCAATAGAACGATAACTTCTCAATTGCTTTGCTAGGCAATTAAGAGGATCAAAAGGACAAGGAATGCCATTATAAGTATTGGATTTACCGACGCTAATTCCAGCACTACAGTAATTAAAATTTACTAAAGCATATATTTGGAGCACTTTAAAGTTCAGCTTTGATTATTTCAGGTAGAAATAAACTAAAACATATCTACGAAATTTGTATACTCACTCATAAGGTAAGCACTGAAAGCGTAAAAAGTCATGGTGCAGTTCGTCATCAGAAACACGCCGAGAAAGTTGACGCCGGCCAAACCACTGATACGAGCCACCATCACGCCTAGACAAGCCGCCATGCCCCTGAAAAATTAAGTTTGAAATTATAGATTGAGAAAAGTAAACTCTCTCTGAACTTCATTATGATTATCGGTTTATATATATTATCAGTTTATAAAATATATTTACTGCCCAATATGAATTTAAATGGCTTTGAAATGCTTTGCCATTATCTGAACACTACAATAACTGGTAATCGCAGTTTTTAAGATAGCCCTAGTCGATCATTCTTCCATATAAAATTAGTTTAGCGATTACTCCACTGTTTGACGGTGTACGTTCAAAATAAAAAATGATATCAATTTGTTTCATCATTATCTAGCCCTGTGGGCACTCATCTTTGGGCGTAAATAAATACCATAAGAAGAAAGAAAATTGCAAAACAGTCACGATGCAGGGATAGATTAGTATTTCAACAATGCAAATAATTTTATTTAGAACAGGTACATTTAGTCGTTTTTTCATAATATCCATACTACCAAAGGACTGTTTATAAAATTTCGCTCGCTCGCTTTCGTCCTAAATCATCACCCATTTCGCTACAAATTTGCAAAAGTGTATATTCGTATGCAAACTAGCTTCTTACTGCTTATCACAGCATATATCTCTTTCGCAGGTGTTGTCGGTTGATATAGAATGCATTTTAACCCCGCGCACAAAATAGTTCATGCCGTCGACTAAGGCAACCTTAATAGTAGGCAGACATTGTGGCACTGGCTCTTTTATTATCATGTTGTAAGTAACTTTTGACAACATTGTTTGTTGTGAAGAAGAGATTATTTATCAGCCAGAATCTACACGAAACCTTTTGATAACATTTCGAGAATATGCTTAGGGATAAATTACATAAACATAATAAAACACCTTACCTGTATGATGTAGGGAATAGCTCCACATAATACGCGAACAGCACTCCCATACACAAATTCGTCATCATCATCCCAACATAGAGCAACATACTCGCAATATTGTTCTGATTGAAGACTGCTCCTAAACTGGACAGCAATGGAATAAGGAGGAAAGCTATCATCATAGCTTTCTTTCTAGTAGCAAACTTCGATACCGCAAGGGTTATACCAGCGAAGACCACTCCGTGAGTGACACCAGATAGTAAGGTTCGTGTTTGGAGTGATGATGAGCAGGCAATCTGGAAGATATTAACTAGCTTTAGTTGTTTCGTCTAGTTGTAAGCGAAAAATCAATAATCATCAATAGAAAAAAAAGTTTCAAAGACTCCAGTCTTACTTCTTCAAATGAGAAAAGATGTTTCAGATTAAGCGGTACCGATTTGCATAAAATTCCAATAGTTAACTGCAACTTAATGTCTCTTTTATTTGATGTGTACAATGAAGATAAGTAGGTGGTATTCTATCGTCTGCAGTTTTTAGAGTCAAAGCACTATAGAGGCTGTCGGAAGCCTAATAAAGTTTGATGTGATTGTAGATGCATTATATATGTACCTATTTATTTATTTATTTATTATATAGTTTATTGTACACCACAAAATATGTACAGGACAAACATTTACAAAAACAAGTGTACAATGGGCGGTCTTATCACACAGGGCAATCTCTTACAGATAACCTTTGGATGGACTGTTCGATAGGAGAAGAATTTAGGGCTGTCAGTGTACAAAACTACATACTTAAATAATATTACTTAGACTTAATAACATACAATACAAATCTACAATATTATATAATATACTAATATATATACTATTATATATACCCATTCTCTTATAATAGTATATAGAATATATTTACTATTATAAGAGAATGGGTAACGGTCTATGGTTATCAGGCCCAAAAGCCAAATTCCTACTGAAAGTTTGTATGTTTGTATTTCAATCAATCCAAAAATGGCTGATGAGATTCGGATGAAATTTTGTACACTGATAGCTATCAATTATGTTCGGTGTGTGTGTCGTATAGTTATAAACTGTAGTTTCATTAACACATTAGATACTTTTTATCCCGTTACGATATTACATTTGGATAGTAAAACATTGTCACGCGGGTGAAACCGCGGGTAGAATTTTATTTCCAATATACTTGCCACTTCATCAGTAGAAGAGGCTGTGTGATTAGATATGCTCATAATTATGCTGCATAAGCTTCCTGATAGAGCTTCCGAGCTGACACCGGCTGAGAATGCCTCCACAACGTATGGCATCCACATCACAAAACTGTTGTTACTGTAAAAGATAAAATTATATGGAATTGTGAAACATTAAATGGAGTCTCTAAGAAAAAGGTTTGAGATGCAAGCTTCAATGCAAAGGATGGATAGATGACAAATATTTTAATTTGCCGATTCTATTTTCAGGAAATCTATTTTATCACACAAGAAACATACGTAATTAATGTCATGAATTGACACTACATCATCAGATTGTCATGAGTTGTCTACTTATTAAGGAAAAGGTCAAGCGAAACTAAAATTTTATTAAACATGAATCTTAGTAAATGTTAAGATATTCTAGGCAGCTTCTTCTTTACTATTCCAATATATTTGTGTGTTACTATTCCAATGCCACCCATGGGCATATGACCGCCCGTATTTTTCTGGATATTCATGAAAAAATATCGAAAATTAATTTCTATCTTTGATATTTTACATGTGATTCAATTATTTTTTTATTTGTCTATTTTATTTTATTATTTTTTTATTTGCTTTGTTGACCTTACAACCCTGAAGGACCTTATGGAGATACACCAGTGTTTTTTTTATTCTGATTTTATAGGAAAAACCGGTTAAGTGCGAGTCGGATTCGCGCACGATGTGTTTCGTACCATTATCACAAAAAACGGCAAAAAGATCACGTTTGTTGTATGGAAGCCCCACTTAAATATTTATTTTATTCTATTTTTAGTATTTGTAATTATAGCAACAAAAGAAATAAATCATCTGTGAAAATTTCAACTGTATAGATATCACGGTTAATAAGATACAGCTTGGTGACAGACAGACTGATGGACCGCGGAATCTGAGTAATAGGGTCCCGTTTTTACCTTCACCTAAAAATACCTTCACCTCCGTTTAGTTTTATTATAAAAAATGTTAGATAAAATAACTCATAAGCTTTTAGAAATTATAAACAGAATCCAAATCGAGCCAATAACATTGGAGATATGGCAAAAAGATAAACTTTAGAAAGACAGACTTTTAAAGTTAATTTGCCTAATAGACCTAAAAGATGAACTTTTAAATTTAGTTTTCGATTATTTTTCATGAATATTAAGAAAAAACATGCTTATGGGCGATATTACTCACATGCTGTAGATGACGGTAGTCAAGAAGAATAGCTGTAAGGTCCTCCATAGTAAAGGTGGTTTGAACAGAGGTATTGTTTGTCGCCACAGTGATACTAATAAGTTAGCTTTCTCTTCATTTACTATTCTAACTTTCGCCTCTTCTTTTAATATCACTCTTCGCACCTGTTAAAGGAAAAATGTTTAACTTAGACAAGTCTTGCTATAAAAATATGAAATCTAACTCTCGTGTTGAAAATTGAAGTACGTTCTTTCGTGCCTCGGAAAGCACGTCATGCCGTTGATCCCGGATGTCATTTGAAGATCTGTGACAGTCGTTACGGGTAGTCAGAAGCCATTATCTGACACCAGTCAAGCCAAGGGGTATCGTGTTACCCAGTTACTGGGTTGTGGAGATCAGATAGGCCATGTAATATACTGATACTCAGCTAAAATCCAGTTAGACTGGTAGCCGACCCCAACTTAGTTGGGTTAAGACTAGGTATATTGATTGTGTTGTAAATGGAAGTCGGTACAGTAGTCACAACGGATCTTTGTGTCTCTGAAGTTAGTCTCTACGAACCATTGTGCAAGAAACAGTTTGTCTTCGAGTATACTGCATACGCGTGATAGGACAATGCGACTAACGTCAGCGAGTGAAAGAAGCAGTTATACAATGCTGTCTTCACCTTCAACATTGACACAAAAATAGATACTGCGCAGGGTCTTGCAGCCAACTTCAGAGACATAAAGATCCGCTAAGACTACTGTAACACCGTGTAGGAATAGCACGTTATAAGTCAAAATGTAGTAACTCTCACATGAACCCACGTTAAGTAAAGATAAAGTAACTAGAGAACCATAGCAAAAGTGAAAAAAGGTCTACACCTGACAGGTTGATTGTGGACTTGATAATAATGATTATGACATTAACAATCAAGTCATACAGGAACTACAATAATAATAAATTGTTTGTATTTGTAACAAGGCAATTTGTAACACTTTAGACAATGGGACACAATAGGAAATGTATTGTTTGTCAGTCACCTCGCAGATAAAGTGTTAACCGACGTAAAAAAAGAAGACGATTCTCAATTCGACATGTATACTTTTTATGTATGACCAACCACGCACAACTTTTTATAGAGTAGTACGATTTCAAAAATTATTAAGTAAAGAGTACCCCAAAGAGAGAGTTAGAGTGAAGTACCTCAAAGTTAGTCCCATATAAATTTGAAAAATAAAATCCACCCCTATAGATAAAAAAAAGGATTTATGCATATTTTCCGCCTGAATCAATTTCAATTGCAAACCGACTCTTTAAACAGAATCGGTTGCCAATTGTAAGTAGAGGAGCTCGTGGCTAAATAATAACAGCCGCACGGGTCGATCTTCAAGGTTAAGCAACGCTTGACGAGGTCGGTCCGTGGATGGGTGACCATTTCAACATACCGAGTTTCCTCCGTGCCTCGGAAAGCACGTTAAGCCGTTGGTCCCGGCAGTCATTTGAAGATCTTTGACAGTCGTTACGGGTAGTCAGAAGCCTGAGATCTGACACCAGTCTTGTCAAGGGGTATCGTGTTACCCAGTTACTGGGTTGTGGAGGTCAGATAGGCAGTCGCTCCATGTAAAACACTGGTACACAGCTGAATCCGGTAAGACTGGAAGCCGACCCCAACAATAATTGGGAAAAAGGCTAGGCAGATGATGGTTGCCAATTGTAAGTAAAATGAAAAGCGAAAAATATTAACAAATAAATTAATCAACGAAATAATAATGAACTGAAAAGCAAATAATTTGCATGTTTGTTTGTTTGGAGCCTACTCAAAGGTTTGTTTTTAATGCTAGAATTAACGGTTTTATTTGCTTTTTGCTTTTCAGTTCGTGTATTTCGTCTGTTAAATTTTTTGTTAAAAAAGTTGTTGTTTCATGATGTTAAATGGACCTTTTTAATCAAGATTTACATACCGGATACTCATCCTGGTTCCCTCCATTTCTCAACCACATATTTTCAAGATACTCCAAAGCCTCCCTTTCCCGACCAGCATTGACCAGGAATTTGGGACTCTCATAGAAAAAGTGCAGCAGAACGGCACTTATACCGAGTGGTGCTGCCATCACGAGTGTCAGCAGCCTCCATGGTGTGAACTTGATGAAGACCAGATCACAGGCGAAGTTAAGTTGGAGAATGAAGAAACCGGGAACTGAGATTTTTTTTAAAGTTATCATAAGATAGGTAACATCAAAGGGTTTTCTAAGAGAAGGCAGAGCTAATATTTACAGATATTTTTTATATCGACCTGAAACCCAGGCTAGGCTACGGCTTCCACAGACTTTCGACTTTCATCTCATGACAATGCGTTTTCAAATAAAATATTCTACGCAATAAAACGAACTCTTTCTTGCAACTGTCTGTGTGATCGTTTACGCTCAGCAGTTACTTGTGTTCAATGTGATAAATGTCCATAATGAGTTATTCTAAAATCATACAGCAATTCGTCATAGATATTTTGTTTAGATGAATAAAACAAGACGTACAGAGGTGTAAAAAACAGTTAGAAATATATTGTCAACATAACACGATTAGCACAAATTACAAATGATTTAGCCGCTTCAATAAAACTTATTGCTATTTCTTTATTCTTGTAATAGTGTTTTGAGCTGACGCGTAAACTCTAAAGAAATATATGCATAATTATGTATTTTATGAAAAACATACAGTAACAGTCGCATCTGAGTAATTGTTTATACAATGGCAAAGCACGATGACACGTGCAAGGAAATTATGATGTTTACGGAACCTTACTTACAAGGTAGTGAATAATTTTCAGCTGTCTTTAATAAAGAAATCATAAATATAAAAGATAATTTCAGGCAAACCACGTGTCATTTGTTTCCGCTTAATAAGTAGATATTTTGAACGATTATTCCTGTGAAATAACCGTAGAACTCTTACAAAAAATATAGATTGACTTTTAATTCATTGCCAATCTTTAAGGAGTAAAAGTACTCGTAAATTTGAACAAATTTACGCTGAAATATGCTTTTCAGTACATTTTTTGCTTACAAATATTCAACAAAATGTAGGGAATTATCTGATTTTTTTCGCGATATCATTTCGAGGGTTGGTCCCAAAGTAAAAGTTGTACATTTTCATAAATACTTTCTTTTAGAAGGCCAACGTATAAAATGTCACCCTATACGTTTAAACTCACCAACGTAACTAAGGAGGAATAACATTAGTGCACTGGTCATTATGAGCATGTAGAACCCTCTGACTTTACTCGAACAGGATTCACCAAGGAGTGCATAAGCCCCCGATTGGACTGCGCTGCAACTGTTTAAAAAAGGTCTTGTGAACAATTATATCATTTATAAATACAACTACACATGGTTATTACTTTGTAAAGGAAAAAAGGTGGTTATTACTTTATAATAAAACCACACACGTTTTTACAAAAAAATATACCGACTTCCAAACTACAAAGTGAAAAATAACTTAAAAATAAATGGTACCAACGAAAGACACCGACTTCCAAAAATAAAGTTGTTTTAATAAAAAAGATTTTTTATTTTTCACTTTTTAGTTGTACCTACCTAATAGGCAATAATGCCAGAAAAGATTACCCGAATATCATGAAACTTGAACATAACTGGTGAAATGAGAGTGTGTACCAAGGTGAACTGTACACATCTGCGTAGCCCTTTAGAGCGTACTAGCGTGATGTTATGTTATGAAATGGTATAAACAATAACATACATGCGATTGCAGCAATCCTGAAAGATTTTCCGTTATTTATTGAGTTCTGTTGTATATCGCCGAAGTTCTTCATCAGATCTTCACCAAATTAAAAGAATTTTCAAAATCAGTTTACAATTGACGGAGATATCGAAGAACAAACACAAAAAAAAATAGTCGAACATAGAACCTCCTCCTTTTTTGGAAGTCGGTTAAAAATAAAATAAATATGTCAACAGGCAAAAATAATCTATTTTATGCCATTATTCAAATTAACACTGGTAACATTCGAGGGCATTCAGAAGATTAGGCCCAAACTAGATTTTCTTATATGCAATAGACCTCATCTATAAAATTTTCTCTAAGATTTAACTAACTTTTAATGTTTGATTAAAATATGTCAATAAATATTTTTACATTCATCAATAAAAATATCCATACTTACAAACACGAACTAAAAACCTTGAGCACTGCCAACATAATCCAGTTTGAGGAAAAAGCGCTTATAAAAGAAGACAGAAAACTGCCCCATAAGGCGATCAACAGTGTTTTCCTTCGACCTTTTGTATCTGATATGTAGCCCCAAGGTATTGACATTACAATTGGTCCTGAAATAAAATCGAGATTGAAAGTCAACACTGTGGTAAAAATATTCCTGGTAAAAGTTAAAATAATTTAGGGGACCATGTCGATGTAAAAACAGTTTTCGTTTGGCCTTAGTCCCCCTAAGGCTGAGATTGTTAAAAATAATTTAGACCGTTCTCTTTGATTTAGCATAATTCGAAGGACAGGAATAATTTCTGTCCTTCTCGCACAACTGTCAAACCAAAATACAAGTCAGAAACGGGTACATACCTACAGCACGTGTTAAATAATTTTAATCAATTTTGATCTCCGTTTACGAGAAGCTTAGAAAACAACATCTACTAAATTGAGTGAAACTGCAATTGATCAACAATGAAAAATTTTATAACCCTATGACAATTTAATTGCTACCATGAATATTACTAAAGGAACAATATGCTGTAGGCAAGTGTCATTGATGACATCGATCGTTGGTGGCCATGAGGGAAATGCCAAAATGAAAGGGATTGATGAGAATGCTCTTGACAATTTTATTCTCAAGCGCTCAGTTACGTGTCTAGAGCCGAAGGACTTACCAACAAAAGGCATGGAAAGCATTGTACTCTTCTGCCATAATTCTAATTGGAAGTCACAGGAGCAACCCGTCACGACAACTGAAAATCCGAAGATGTCGATCCCCATACCCAACAGTCCTATGCTAAGAGCTGTGAGAAGACCACGGTTGTACCAGCCATTGCCTAAAAAAAATTTACATTTATTTTATATATTTTATAGTCGACTACAAGCTAATTTGCTAAAGGTATTTTACTAAAGATATATTGTGTGTTACTATTACTCTTTTATGTAACAGATCATTCTTATTTTAATATAAATAAAAAGCATATTCTTTTCTCCTATTATTAAGAAGAATGGTTTAGTGATCCATCTCTGTAACATTATTTATCAATAATAAGATCTTGCCAATATTTACCAGTCAGGTCAATAGCTTCTTCATATTCGTATATTTTTTCTCCTGAGTGTTCTTTGTGCTCTGGTTTTTCACTTATTACTCTATTGTCTAATTGATTTGCACTTATCCAAACCATTGTATTTAATACAACCTTTAAGGTGACTTTATAATTATAATAAATTATTTCTATATATTAATTTTGAAACCATGTTTCTAACCCTCATAAAAACTTTTTAATCGTTCCTAAGTCCTTATTGTAGTTTTCAAAAATATATAATTATAAACACGAATCACTGAACCAAATAAAATTGCCTTCGGGACTTCCACTGTTACGAACTATCACCAAGTAACCTACTTATTTCGCAAGTTGCACTATTTATAATTTTATACGAGTATGTACAGTCACGGTCTAAAATGTTTATCAGTTTTTAAATTAGATTCTGTATCTTACCATGTTCAGTTAAAACTAAAGTGCTATATCTAAGCACTTATTACTTTTTATTAGTTGTGAAGCATTGATTGAAACAAAAAGATTATTAATGACTGTTTCATGATGACACTCACATCTTAATTTAAAAGAAGACACATTGACATAATTGTTACAGGTGACACGTTGATTACTAGCTTCTGCCAGCGGCTTCACCCGCGTGAAAAGTGTTCTTTTTATCCCAGGACAACATTATACCGGGATGAAAAATAGCCTATGTGCTATTCCAGAGTATAATCTATGTCTGTTCTAAATTTCACCTAGATCCGACCAGCCGTTTGTCATGATTGAGGAACAAATCCATCCTATCTTTTGCATTTATAATATTTATATTATTGAGATAATAAAATGGCAAGTTTAACCTATCAACAAAGAGGAAAGCCTACTACTACTTAATACTATAATTATGTAAGTATGGATGTTTGTTACCCTTTCACACAAAAACTACAGAGCGGATGTAGATGACAGATAGTTTATAAACTAGATTAACAAATATCATAATTTATAGCTAGGTAGTAGGTTTGGGAAAACTGCGACTTGTACGCGGACGGAGCGGCGAGCGGCTGCAGTCTTTAATAAATATGGGTGGTAAGCATCTTTAGTTCGCGACTGTACCTACTACTACTTCTGTGTCTGCCACATTATAATAAATTATCATAGCATTAATACTAGTGTATACTTGAAGAAAATACCTATATTCATAATAATAATGGCAATGTTATTGCAAGCCATTCAGCCAAATGTTTAAGCTTTATCGGATTGGATGGTTGGTTGGTATAACTGACAAAGTGTGGGTGTTCTATAGGTACCCCTCTGCCTAAACCTTTGGAAGAAGAGTATTATGTTATCTAAGTAGATCAAGATAGACCAACTGAAGTGGAGATTGATAGTCTATATGCTAGGTAACTCATAAAAAGATGGTGCAAGATTGTGACCAACTGATATCCTAGGGATGGAAAAAGAAACAGAGGGAAAAATAAACAAAGCGAGACAAAGAAAAAGATGGGCGAACGAGTTGAAATTGACCGCAGGTCCTAGTTGGAAAAGAGTTACTAGAGACGGAAAATGTAAAAAGGAGGCCTTTACCCGGGGGCACACTGAATTGAGAGATATACTTTAAAAAAGAGACAGTACAATCGAGAAAAGAACGAGAAAATTCAGGATGAAGGCTTATTATTATTATATTATGTTATCTATTGGTGACGTTCTTATTAGTAATCATAACCGGCGTGTGTGTATGCAATTAAGGGTCTTACCAAGACGTGTCAAAACTATCATGGTTTCACTATGAGAAGGTTATTTGTCTTGTTTAGCTCCGTCTCTCTCTTTTTGCTTTCGAATATTCAATTAGTTATAGAATGGTGTACGAAGGGTTAACGTTAATGAAGCATAAAGAGTATGTCAGGATCGCAGCGGGTGATGATCTGCTTTCTTCCACGTGAAAAGCGCGTGTGTGTAAGTATGTTTATACGCGAAAACGATGAGCGGTAAACAGTTTTGATTTAACGTTCTTTTGTTGTTTAACTTGGGCCTACAATAAGAAGTTCTACTATGAATGATTACACATCATCTACTTTCAAATAATACAAGTAAAATTTCAAAATTTAAAAAACCCCCGGCTCATTTTTATATCATGCTACATAATTTATCTGGTACATGGTAGATAGATACGCTTCGATCGGCAATCTATTGAACACGTAATTATGACACGATATCTTGCGTAAACACTCCGATTTAAACAGTGCAACGCCCATAACTTTTGAACGGCTGAACCGATTTTATTCAAACATAACTAAGAACACTCTCGACAAAATCAACTTTCAAACAAAACCAACTAATTCAAAATCGGTTCACCCGTTTGGATGCTATGATGCCACAGACAGACACACATATACACAGATACACAGCAATACACCTCAAACTTATAACACCCCTCTTTTTTCGTCGGCAAAAGGCAATGTGTGAAATATTCTAGACATACAACGTAACAGGCACATGACACATTTCGGTGCTATTTTTAAAACTCCTATTTCAATTTCCTCTTGGATACGGTACCATAAAATTTTCAATTAAAAACAAAGGACTTGACTTCGGGAAATGCATAGAAGAATGGCACCGATTGTTAACATGTTCATGCACTACAAATCTGCATTCGTTCGGACAAAAATAATTTCAGCGTGTAATCGAAAATTTTCTGTAATTTTGAGTGTTGCATATTTTATTAACATGACAATGAAACTAATTTATTCAGTTTTTAACGAACACGTGTACAACAACAATGTCTACATCATTATAGTAAATATTGGTTTTGAAAACGTGATCATCATCGTCATGTATATCTGTTTCAGCCATCGTATCAGCCCAAGACTGTTTTTATTGTAAGCGTCAACCATTTATCTAAAGTATTTTATTTATAACTAGCTGTTCCACGCGGCTTCGCTACCGTGGACCATCCCACAGGACCCGTTTTCGGGATTAAAAATAGCCTTTGCCACTCAGGAATAATGTGGCTACCTATTGGTGAAATATTTTTTTAAATTGGTTCAGTAGTTTTGGAGCCTATTCGGTACAAAAAAAAAATATCTTTCCTCTTTATAATATTTTATTAGTATAGATTCTAATAATATATACAATTGAATATTTCTAATCTTATGACTAATAACAAAACAAACTTACATTAAAAGGGGAGAGGGAAAAGGGCTCATTGCGTATAAAAAATTCGTCCACATCGATGTCAATGGGAAGCGTGCCCAAAACGCTGGCAGCATTGCCACGTTGAATGGCAATGCTGATTCTCTGGCTGAAGAAAAGGCCAGCCCTCTGGTCACGCGAACAGTCGACTAAGTGTTTACTTATGTCTCGAAAGACTCGGTGAGCACTCGGACCCCATGGACCTAATGTCTCAACCCCAAACGGGTCAAACATATAACTGCCAATAAGATTGTTATATTTGCGCCGTTTGGGTTTTTCTGCAACAGCAGCAGCCGCCCCAGCACAGCCCACCGTGCTAAGAACATGGGAAAGCGCAAGGTTTTCGACACATATTGCATCCCACATCAAAGGGCTACCCAACTTCCAAGGCATTATGGTCATCCCGTCCGGTCTCTTCCCATCGTCGCGTGCCAAGCCATTGGGTTCTAAAACAGCTCTCTCGACGTTTGATGTCATTAATGCTGGCGTGCCGTGCTAACCGACCAGCGCTCTAACTGCAGGATAGGCCATGGTGTCCGCGGCGGTCGACTGCTTCACCATATTGACAACGATGTGGAGCTTCGCTGAGAGTATCTAGGCCGGGACATGTAGCAATCCGGAAGGTAGTGTCACTCAACATTGTACCTATGTTGGGTGATTTATCTATTATTATTTTTATACCATTTACCTTCATTATTTAAAGGGTTCTATTAAACAACTGAACCGATCGTAGGCCACTGCTGAACATAGATCTCTTCTAAGCGGGGCTGCAACACCTGGTCTTCCACCAACTAAGGTAGCCAGTTCAACAACCTAGGGTTGACCTAAGCTAAGCCTACTGATACGTCCTTCGTCTATCTAGGACTCAAAAGGGTATTTTAGCCTCAACTATTGTTTTTCATTTTGCCAGTAAATAGTATGATTTTCAAAGAGTTTCGAAAACGAATATTGTATGATTAGAATTAAATCCACTTATGTTTATAACTCTCCTGAAATCCAATGTATTTACCTAGCCCATCAAATCAACAAACTTAATAAATGTTATCGTTAACTTAGCAAAATCTAATCACAGAGTGAAATTAAGGAATTCCGATAACTAATCCCTAGGAAAGTCCGGTCATTTGGTACACTGTTCCAATTTGTGTTTCATGAATATTAATGCGCCTAACGTTCGACCACGCGGCGTTGTCTGTTTCTCCTTTTACTTTTACATGATATTTTTCTTTGTAAAACGTTTTGTGGATCGTTTAATTTCTTTCGGTAGCATTTTTATACACACTGTATTTTAGAAAACTGCAAACATTTTTGAGTTTTATAAACCTCCTTTGACCCATTTGGCATATTCAAATTAGAACATTACTTTTATATAATCATACAAGTAACATACATCTGTCCCTGTACTTCCCAAAAGGGATAGACAGAAATGTACCTATAGCGTACTCGCACATCTAAAAAAATAAATAAAAAGCTTTTTTGCCAACAACCGGTTAAAAATCCAGACTTTAGGCTGCTATCTATATAACTTTTAAATATGACATTTAGCCTAATAGGTACTTGTTTGTTCATTTACATGTCATACCTACAAATAGTAATAATTTTTATCTTTACAGATGTCAAAATGCGATGTGTCATTCCACATCAATTGTAGTAGGTACATATTTGCACAAATGTTCTTTTTTAATTGATAAAAAAATATCTTTGCCCTCACCAGGAATTTCTTTCTGTATCGTGGGTGCGTTTACAAACATTTACACTCACATACACAAGACACCCAGATCCGGAACAATTATCTGTAAGCCATACAAATGTCTGTAGGCCATACAAACGGATAATACGTTGCCCTTTTGTAAGCTAAATTGATTATTTTATATACTGCATTTTATTTATATAATTATTTATTGAGCAAGGCACACCAACGACTCATTTACAAATTCATACCAAACAATAAAATTCTGAAAAGATCCTGTGTAAGCAAGTCATGTAGGCATGCACATCATTGTTAAGTTGCATAAAATCAAATAAGAAGTTAAAACAAACTAGTAAAATCAAAGGACATAAAATTAAATTAAAGTATATAAATTAAAATTAAACCAAAATAAAATTAAATAATGTCAAAATAAAATTAAATCAAAACGAAACAAATTTAAATATACATGTCATTGATTAAAATAGTATTCGATAAAATTTACTTTAAGAACTAAATTGTTTAATTGTTTTTCTAATGCGTCCGCAATTACGCCGGATGAAGAATTAAATTATTAATCGAAATTATATAAAATGTGAAGTTATATTATTAACAACATAACAAAAGTAACATTACCATAAAATTTACAATTCATGGTTACTCTCATTGTGTAGAAAATTTTCGTATTGACATTATGTCAAATTTATTGCATTCATTTGTTTCCTATTTAGTTTGCTACCACATAGTATAAATTGCTTATTTGTTCAATTTTACTTAGTTACATGTATGTATCAAATCAGTTGGGTTATATCAGAAAACTACGAATCGATATAACTCAATAAAATATCGAATCACCCTGCTTCGCACGGGTAAAGTTTGGCAATTTTATACAATTTGAATATTAATGTGATATAGATCTGACGGTGCAAATGAGAATTTCATAAAAAATCCGTCGTGTAATTCCACTAAGTATTTTGCAAACGCACAGACAGACACAAAAAGTGACTTTATTTTTTAATGTACGTGCTATATGTAGTTTCTAATATACCTAAGTAACCAGGATCGTGTTTCCACTGGCCAATTTTAACTTTGATCTTTTGTTAATTGACTGCTCCCATAAGGGAAGCATTGAAGTACGAAAAGCTACTCATTTACAAACTATGAGATTGAATCTTCTGCTCTTGATATTAAGCTTTGATTTTAGTTCAAAACATGCTACAATTGTACTAGATTATGAGCTGTGTATATCTTTGAAAAACTCAATTGTCTGTACTAAAAATTTGGTGAACTGTTCTATTAATAACCACTTTCGTATTTTACCTATGTTTGCAATATTTGTAAGTATGTGAGAACCATGTTCTTATTTATCAAATAAATGAATTTACTTGTTGATGCTTTTAATACTTTAAACCTGTACGTAGTATAGTGTGTAGTGCTATTCTGGGTGCATCGTCCTCACATATATGAATTTATTAATGTATGTACTAATGTAAATATTGTGAAACACTTTTTTTTTTAGAGTATTTATGGAGTTTCTTGTCCGTTCTTCTCCACAACACGCTACTTTACCGAAATGACGGTAGAATTGATTGTTATTACTTGTAATTTTTTATTGTTGACGTTCAAAAGTGCCGCTCCCCTTGAGTGACCATCGCGCCAAATCGGCTTAAAAAAATTGGTAATTTCTAGTGTGTCTGCTAATTGACACTGGCCTAATAAATATGTTTGATTTCGACTTTAAATAAATACGTCACGCCTGTATTCCCCAAAAGGTTCATCATCATCAACCTATTAATGTTCCCACTGCTAGGACACAGGCCTCATCTCTGTGAGAGGGAATTAATTCACCACGAGTGCGGGTTGGTGGTTGTCACATGTCTTCGAAATTCTAGTTCTAGGACATTCTAGTTACCTCACGATGTTTTCCCTCAAAAGTTTATCCTATCCTAACCAATTAGTAATTATAAATAATTGAAGTGCCCTAGCAAGATATTGAAGTTGCCTAGACCCCGTGAAGTAAAATAAAACAGACCATTTAACGGTACTTAGAAAGATTTATTAACTAGATAGGCCAGTTATAGATGTGGCCAAGATCACAATCAGTTTACAAACAAAGAATTAGGAGGTTTGGTTTCATTCTATTGTTCCTCGCACCCTCAAGGTAAATATTATCTAATTAACTCTACGTGGAAGTTGATGTCATTCCATTTCACCGCAGAAATCTAATATTCTCTAGCTAAATATCTTAATTACGTCAATTTGGACCCCACGAAGACGACAAAAGACGCCAATGAAGGACCGTTCAAGGTACATTAAGCCATGGTCCTCCTAATAAAATTTGAGTAATTATGTCAAGGTATTATGAAATAATCTCTTCAACAATTCCTTTGATGTCTTTTGTTAATTTTTAACTAGAAATTAAGTGACATTTTGTACTAAGTATACATTGAGATGGATTTATTTTTATTGTTTGAAGTTGATGCAAGTATTCTGAAGCACTAAATGGTGGGGTGAGGGGCGATCTTTGCTGGGGGCTATGATAAGTTGGTATCGCGCATAAAGGGTCCATTGATCAACAGTAAGACTGATACAGGAATCCTAAAAATAACATACTCATCCCTAACTGATTTCTTATAAACCACATTTTGAATTCTTATCTTAAGGAATTGGAAAGAAACGTGATTTAGAATAGAATAGAAAATTATATTTCGGACGCAAAAATCCATAGTGTGTTAGTAACATAGAAAAACTTATGGCCTAGTGTTAGTAACATATACATACTTATTACCTAGTGTCAGTAGCATAGAAAAACTTATGGCCTAGTGTTAGTAACATATACATACTTATTACCTAGTGTCAGTAGCATAGAAAAACTTATTACCTAGTGTTAGTAACAATCAACCTCCGCACAAACTGCTGCATAATCGGAGAGCCGAAGCTCTCAGCTACAGTTTTCAGGATGCCGTTTTGACTGTCCCTCACTCTCCTCACGCTGTTTGTTTTCGTATAATAGCGTAGAAACCGTCTACGCGGGCTTGCGCAAATATCTCCGACGCGCTACAGTAACGGGGCAGTCTCAACAACATCCTGAAAGCATTGATAAATTGGACGCGCAGGCCATCCAGCATCCAGCATTTGTCTATCATGCAACATATAGTCTGACTACCAGTCAGGGCTAAGTATACATAAAAAGCCAAAAAGTATTTTTTTTGTCATGTTATTCAACTCATTGGTTAGGTTTATAATTTCAGTTGAGATACACATGCCAAATATCGTCTTTAATCATTGGTAAACTAAAGAAATTGAACATTAACCCTAATACCTTCCTCCAATTTATTATTCAAAGCAAACATACACGGACATAAAGCATTCGTTTTTGAACTGCGATCGATTTACGACCTACATACGACTGGTAAGCTACCAGCGCTGTTTATATTGAAAACGGCTATTCTTGAAACTTAATGAGCGAGAAATTCGCTATGAAGCATATACAGCTGAATGGGGAAGGGATCCGTGACGATGCAAAGGACCTTAACCTATGGACTGGGTCCAAAGACTAAGGAACCTGTATAGAAGTGAAAGTCATTTAGGACTTAATTTACTTTGAGTGTGCGCTGGTATAGATGCCTATCGTAATCCAGTACCCCGCTTTTAGCACGTCCTGATTGCTTAAAGTTCATTTAACTGAAGAACTGTTAGTCGAACGAACGATTACCTGTAGAATTAACGCTCGTATAATCGTTTGGGCAATGAACTGTTGTTCGAAAGTCCGATTGCCTGATTGCGATAGAAAAATAATTTAACAACCCTCACTCGCCTCTGGGTTATCAATTTTCGTCAAAGTTGACAAAATAAATATGACTATGTTAAAAGTTTCTTACGACACGATAAAATTTGGAGCTAGACTGCCGCTTCTATAAATTCTTGTTCTATGCTAAACCCCATGGTTCTGATATGAGATTAACCGGGATAAAAATGAAGGGGACGGAACATGAATATTTTAAACTGAGTTTTGTAAAGGGGCCGGTCAAATGCGGCCGTGTTTTCTATTAAGTCGACAATGATGAAGCCCAAAAGAAGGGTTACGAATCTAAAGCTAAAAAGAAGAGTTATGGATCTGACAAGTCTTGATACAACACATACTGCTTTTCAACATTTCAACACTGTTACAGGAAAATCAAGTTTAATACAGAAGATCACAGTAGCAGCTAAGTACTGCTACCAAGAATGGTACCTTTTTGCAATTTTATTCAACGCTTGGCTGTTAATAGGGATGTTTCCTGGGTAGAAAAATGATATATAATTTTACATAGTCCGTCATTGAGCAAATAATTATAATTATTAATTATTTTTTGCTATCTGTATTTGAATTTGTATATGGGAGTGCTGTTTGCGTATTAAGTGGATCTGTTCCCTACGTCATACAGGTCAGTTTTGTGTTTTAATATTTCTCTAGTTCAGCTTTCATCAAATTCTTGAAATGTTATCAAAAGGTTTCGTGTAGGTTCTGGCTGATAAATAAATAATCTCTTCTTCACAACAAACGATGTTGTCAAAAGTGACTTTCACCATGATGATAAAAGAGCCAGTGCCACAATTTCTGACTACTATCAAAAACTGCGATTACCAATAAAATTATTGTAGTGTTCAAAGCCATTTAAGTTCATTTTGGCCAGTAAACATTACTATCACTACATATTATAAAATAAAGTACCCCGCCGCGTTTGTACGCGATAAACTTAAAAACAACTGAACGGATTTTCATGCAGTTTTCACCAATAGAAAGAGTGTGAAACGAGTAAGGTTTTTGTGTATACTTTGTCACGGGCGAAGCCGGTGCGGGTCGCTAGTAACTACTTTTGTCTTTTTGAGAAGAAAAACACGTGTCCAATATTTTTATGTTATGTAAGTGAAGGACTAAATTGTTTTGTCAACTACCCTATTATGGTGCTTATGTTAAGAAAAAAAGAAAGAAAGAAAAATAGTTTATTCTGCACAAACTAAACGCACAATACAAAATAAAGAGTGGCATTCACCAAATTCACAAACTGATGAAGCTGATGTTCAATAACTTCATGCTTTAGTTTAGAACTTTCCTTAACTGAAATTCTATAAACGAAAGTGTGGCGATATTGGTTGAAAAATGTATGGTATTGCAAAGCGCTATCGAACTTTCACGTGATCAATCCCTTACATTTTTAGGGAGTATTGGTAACGGCCGTGACGCGCTCGCTCATGATAACAACATAGGTTAATCGTCATAAGTTCAAAAAACATTTGACCGATTTTTATTTCACCTAAAACTTTTCAACTGTTATCTTAGTGTTTTTTTTACTTCATCGAAGTCACGTCTGCCACTGTCTCAGTTGACCTATTATCAATTCGATTTTTATCGTTACTCCGGTATTTCACTTGGTCGGAAAACTTTTTATCGAAGTTACACTTAGCCGAAATAACATTTGTTTGAATTTTTTTTTTTTAAACGCATATCAAAATACTAAGTGAGAGAGAAACAGTGGGCGAATAC
This sequence comes from Anorthoa munda, assembly GCA_945859665.1. NCBI lineage: Eukaryota > Metazoa > Arthropoda > Insecta > Lepidoptera > Noctuidae > Anorthoa > Anorthoa munda. The sequence goes on along the minus strand of OX243902.1, from coordinate 28,267,075 downwards.
AAATGTTTAATACAGCGACTAGAAAAAAAATGAATTCGAACAAAAGAGATTCGGAAAAGTGATCGGTTCCCTTACAACATCATACAACTTTTCCACAGACACTTTATCTGCGCACACTCACAAGCTCCCCTTGATATTTGATAAAGGTTGCTAAATTTTATTTTCTGCTTGAACATTAATTTGAATAGATAATTATGTATGTTTCCCTTTTTTATATATTCTCGCAGTTTTGTTTGGTTAACAATATCTCCTCTTGTTTTATTTTGTTAATTGTTTAGATATTATTATAGAAATAATTAGACATAGACGGAGATTCGGGGTGAGAGCCTGGTGATGCGTCACACAGGGTATCCTAGTATGGACTCCAGTCTCTCACAAACGATCATATTTTTACTCTTTTATGTTATGATATGGTGTGAACATTAAACAGACATGCGCTTGCAGCAATTCCTCGCATTACACACCTGGACCACATGGAAGCAGATTTCAAATAAAAAATAATCGTCAAAATCGGTTCACCTAGTAAAAAGTTTTGAGGTGACACACATAAAAAAAATACAATCAAATTGAGAACCTCCTCCTTTTTGAAGGCATTTAAAAATGTATAGTCTTCTAAATTGAGTATTTAATATAAGTCCTTGACTCTTGAATAAGTTTTCGCGTTCCTTCTCAGAGTCTCAATAGAAAACGTATATGCATACATACATATATTATTGCTCATAATAAACTCACATTTACGAATAATGTAAAAGTCCAATTGATGGAATTAACATTTATTCCTTCCACTGAAGTTTCCCTTAAATTAGCGATTTTTAGTACGAAATCCAATCGAAACTGAAATCAACCCAATCATGCAGGTAACAAGTCCCCAATTAGGTGGGTTTACCACGTACAATTGGTACGTACGTATTGGTGCCACTAGGCTAGGTGAACTTGCCAGGTCGAGAGTTCAAACTTCTCTAGTTTTATTATTTGAATCCCGAGAAACGAATCAAGTTGTCAGAAACTTGGAAAGCTAAAGGCTGCCACAGACAGGTAAGATGCAACAATGGAATATTGTGGTTTCTAGAAAATTGTTCAAATCTTCTATGAAAACACGTAGTTTGCATCTTTGAGTCAATGTCGACATTCTAGCTCTTGTTGCTTTTAGGTTTGTATATTATTATAAATTAGGCTAGTATTCATAATTTATTTTTACATGTTGCGACTTTTTGCAGGATATTTTGTTGTATGTGTTTTTTCATCCTATCAACCGAATGAAGTCCACTGCTGGACACAGGCCTCCCCAAGCGTCACCACATTGACCGGTCCCGTGCGTCCCGTATCCAGTGGATCCCCGCAACCTTCACCAGATCATCGGTCCACCTGGTGAAGGTTGTTGGGAGGCAACGCAACGCCACTGCAGAACTTTTCTGCCCCATGGGCCATCCTTTCTGCGAGCAATGTGCCCTGCCCACTGCCACTTAAGTTCACCTTCCTCGTTTTAGATTCTTCTCTGTAGCCATATCGACTTTCTTACTCTCCAACCATCGTTTCATTAGTCTTTCTCCATTCCTAAACTTTTCTCACGGTGTTTTCCTCACTTACTAATACCATATACGCATACTCATCGTCATCATTAGCCTTTTAATGTTTCTACAGCTTATACGCAGCCCTCTTTTCTATGAGAGGGAATGTGCCGTAATCCACCACGCGGACCCAGTGAGGGTTGGTGGATGTCACATGCCTTCGAATTTTTTGTTCTAAGACTGCTCTCAAAACGGTGTTTTCATTCACCGTTTTGAGAGCAGTGATGATTAAATAATTTAATACCCATTTCAAATAAGAAGGTCTTCGATGCCGCGCCATATTGTTCCGTGATAGCTGTCAAACCTTGCGATTTAGGTTGGATGAGCAAAAAGATTTATTTTTGAAATAATGAAGATTAAATATGAATGGTTTACAATTTTATTGTAATGCTATGTTTTAAATATTTGTATGCTAATGATGTTGTAGTAAGGCGGAATGTATCCTGCATTAAAATGGAATAGATTTCATCAAAGCAATCATTAAATAATACTATAAATAAAATAAAAATAACGAGGCACCAAAAAACATTTTTTTATCAGAATCTAAAACTTCACCTCCATTCAACTCTGCATCACTTTCTGTGTTATCATCATCATCATCTTAATCATTAGACAAACAGAAACACTACTTTCCAAGTGACAGTTGACAGTTCGAAGTCATTGTCGCGGACTTTTTCATTTAAAACGAACGAAGTAAAGCTGCCTGTCTGGGTTGTAACCCACGACCAACAACTTATAAGTCATGACCGTTACCATGCCCATACAATAACAATATAACAATAACAAATAACAATCGATTTACACAGAATTTTTCAGTCACCGAAGCTGCTTTAATATTTCTTATATTCATACCGATTCAGAACCACCTTCAAGCATAGCATTATACATATTCACACACACGGATTTCATCTAAAATTGCTTCCGACTCCATAGTCACTATCTCAGATGACAGATGACATTAACAGCGCCAACTTATGGCAACGCATAAAATTCTATTTACCAATTTGTTATTTTCACTTTTGGCCGTGACGTCAACGGGAATATGGTAATGTATAACACACGGTGACACATCAAGCTATACATTCCTAGTATAAGCAGACCTCTGAATGTACGGTAAGGTGAGGCAGTACGAGGTCAGCGTATACTGCAAATGCATAGATGTGGTGCCGTCATGTGTACTTACAGTATGAAAATTTAAGAATGTCTCCAGTCGTGTTACTCCCTACGGATATGGCCACGCCGCGTGACGAATGTTGTGTCGTAAGAATGTGGAATTAGAGATTGTGGAAGAGACAGTTTTATCTTAAGAAAATGTTACTGATAATATCGCTTATACGAGTTATTTTTAGAGCAGTAGGTAATAATTGCCGTGACTTGATGTTGCAGTTTGTGAGTTCAAACACAGCCAGGCGCTTTACTTCGTTAACATTATTTCACCACAATTGCTCTCAAAAAGGATTTAGTAGTGCAGTGAGTACCACATCACATACTAGTCGTTTTTGTACATCGAAAATATTTCCAAAAGAAATAGCTAGGGTGATCTTTGGAATGTTTGCCTTTTTGTCTGTTTATTTGTGCACGCATCATATAAAATGTAAATAACTTTAATTATAAAAATTGTGCGTAACTTGAAGTGTTACTTAGTTTTTGTTTCGTCGCAATCGGTTCACTCTATCAAAAGTTAGAGGCATTTAAAGTGTTCAAGAAGTAAAATATCGCAATCGCATGAAATTCATATACTCGAACAGTTTAATTCCATATTCAATAGATGGCGTTGTGTATTTGAAGTCATTTTCTGAATGGCATTGTTAAAATTCTCCGCGAAAGAATGACAATAGAAAAAAAATTGGTAGATAGGTAGGGTAGGCAGGAAGGTAAGTAGGAATATAAGTAGGGTAGGGTAGGCAGTTGACGGGAGCGAAGCCGCGGGCACAGCTAGTTAACTGAATAAATGTGTCAATTAACGGAGGGTTTGACGTTGTCATCAACCGTATACCCACGGTCTAGTTGTCCGAAATCGAACATACAATCTGTGACAATGACGTCGAAGCAACAATAGTCCAACTTCAATAGGACCAGTTACAGAGAGACCGTTAATAGTTGTCAATAAGATAGCGAAACAACATTTCATTTCTAGATATATATTGTCTTGTAGTTGTTCAAAATTTGAAGGCTTTTTTGAACTATATTCTGAATAACACCACATCAAAGATGTGGGTCAAGGTCTTTAAATGAAACATTTAAAGGAAAGTTTCTAACTTTGAACTTAACAATATTCGTAGTCTGGTAATAATTATCATAAGTCCTAAAAACTGCAACTGTGGCGGCCCAGCGGTACAGCCTCGAGTTATGAGTTGCAGTTCGAAGATTTGAACCCAGGCAGTCGCTTTACATTAAGTAATTCTATCACCATTGCTTTCAAAATGGTCAAGTAAAACATCGCAAAGAAAGCGCCTGAAACAGACCATTATAACCAAAGAGCACAGATAATATAATACTAGCGTATAGAATACTAGCTGTTGCCCGCGGCTTCGCACGCGTAGACTACATGCTTCTCCTTATCATATTTTAACATTATGTAGAGAAAAAGTAAAAAATAATGTAATGCAAAAGTGTTTCTTAGGACAGACTTATACTTACCTACTTTATCATCAATACGCTCTATCCTTGTCCCGTCCCTATCCCTTCACTATTTCTGTGTTTATCCATGACTAATAATAAGTAATCATACGCATAAGTAAGTAATTAAATTAAAGTATTTCCTTATAAACAACATTTTAAACCATTTTGCATGTCCACGCCAATATCACCAGACTATTTGATGAGCTAACACGTGAACACGCTACATAGAACTGTCCATGGCAAAAGCAATTCTTCCTCAAATCTACACCAGCATACGTCAGAGTTTGTCCTTGAGCCTTATTAATACGTTCAGACTGGCACCTCATGAGTAGGTACTTGGTATCCTACGGCGCAAATCTTGATTTGGCCACCGGTGGTACATCACCGCCCCATGAACCAAAAGTCTTGCCCGGACGGGGTGCGCCACCGGTAGACACGGACAGGAATTATGCTTTCTCTCTCTTGTTTTGGATTATAATAATGCGAAAAAGGGGGTAGATATTTCTGATCAGACGGTGTCGTACTATACCAGCCTTAGAAAACCCTAAAGTGGTACCGCAAGCTGATCATTGAGATTGTCTGTGGCACAATGTTAGTAAATGCTTGGTTTATTCACCCAAAATTTGGAAAAGGAAAAAAAAAAAGTATTTTAGAATTTTGGGAACAAATTATAAAAGAAATGATTAGCAAGCCCAGCACTGATAATCAACCCGATGACGCTGCAGCGGAGGGTGGGCTCCATGCACAAAGAAAGCCAAAACACAAGTTCAGAGATACCCGAGAGAGATGTAGACCTTATTACGACCATTTTAATTATTCCCCTAACTTCATCCCCCTTTTCACCCTCATGGGGGTGGAATCTTCAAAATCGCTGAGACACGTGTGAGTTATTTTTTAATCTTCAGCCTAAACCCAAAATATGAAGATCCTGACTTTAAAACTGATGGATTTTCATACAAACTTTCATCCCCTATTTCACGCCCTTAGGGGTGGAATTTCCAAAAATCCTTTCTTAGTGCTCACCTACACTACCAAAGGAACCTACGTGCTAAGTTTGATGATTGAAGCTTCAGCCGTTTGTGCTGTGCGTTGATGGTAAGTGAGTGAGTGAGTGAGTCAGTCAGTCACTTTCTACTTTTATATATTTAGAAGATATATATAATATAAGATAGATACAAAGAAACCATGCCGACGAAACTAGCGTTTTTCGCCTGATTATGATAGTTATTTTTATAAGTACTTCGATCGCGTTCGGTTCCGTTCCACGGTTATAGATGGTGTTAGCAGCGACATGCAAGTAAAAGCGTTTTCTCGGTGACTATTTTTTTCTTTAAATACCTTGAATATTTTTTATAGTATTTTTGCACGTTTTTAAAGTTTCATTGTACCAAAATGTGTTACAATACAAATTTAAATAATCGAGTGACGAGCCCCAGAAATTTAAAACCTTTGAAATGTGAATTAAGAGCTCAATATTCCATAATTTTGTACTTAGGAGAGTTGATTAAAAAAGAACATAAAATTTTAACGATCAATTCTTGAAAATGTTAATTTTACACACAAATCGATGCATATCGCGCCATCTAGTGACATTTATTTTAACCAAATTTTCTTTGTTAGCGCTGGGACCCCGTGCCCGAGAGTTAACCGCCATATCGTGGATCCAAAAGAAACCAGCATTGGGCCCGCGAGGTAAATTACAATCCATTCCTTTTCACAGAGATAAGTCCTGTGTTCCAGCATGGGAACATTATGCTGATTATGTTTGTTTGGTAACAAAAGTGGATCGAATCTGCTTAATTAGGTTCAACATTCTGTATCCATTGAACTAATTCAAGCTAGCGTGTACACTATTCACTAGCATATACAACATTGCACTAATCTAGATACAATAAGGGTCAGCTCACACCAAGACTTCACGTGACGCGATGATGCTTGAAGACATAGATAGACCCGAGCAAGAAAAAACAAATAAAAACAAGAATCAAAAAACAAGATCTGACTTTCTAAGAAATATACCACTTAAAAATAAATACAGCTTACTATAATACAATAATGTGTTCGGGGTGAGGGTTGCAGAATACTTGGTACCTCTTTTTCTTAATAAGCTTCCAGAAGACTTGCAATCTTTATGCAAAAATGGTTCGAAAGGTTATTTATAAGTACAAATAAAAACTTTTCGTAACAAAGTAAAATTCCCCAATTAATTTATCTTTAAACAAAATATATTAATGTTTATTATGAAAGTGTTTTTTATATGTAATTTAATAATTTTATAACTAAGCATTGTAATTTAAAATAAACGGCTCGCCATCACACATTTAAACCCTGTGAGGTTTTTGTTGTGTGGCTGAAACCAAATGAAAAAAGATTAAGTTTTTTGGTAATAATTATAATAATAAAGTATAGAGAAACACGTCGTGATGCCGTCAGTTGAAGCAGCATTGGCTTAGACTCTAGAAAAAATGTTATCAGTTATAACGACTAATAACAAAAATTCAAACCTGTATGGAATTGATGTTCGCTACTAAAATCTCTAACCCAAACAATTTGTATTTCAACTATCGCTATCGCTGAAAGAATGCCAATTCGTCCCTATTTGTATCGCTATATTAAAGTGTCTCGGTGTAAGCTGACCCTAAGTAGGTACAATAAATACTGCATATTACAAAACACACTTTAGGTTTCGTGTAACCTATTTTAGCTGGCTAACTCCGTTTGTGAAATTTTTATTCCCTAACCATGTTGAAATTGTTATTTTTAATGTGTTACTTTGTTTAGTGTAGTTTTATTCGTTGAATAAAAATAATATTTGATAGCTAGATTATTGATAGTTTATTAAGTTAATTAAATTATAAAATCTTTGATCTAGACGGTCGACTGGATACATAATTAATAAAAATAAGGATTAATTTGCAATGACTAACTGAACATGTGTGTCAAGAAACTTATCATAGTATTCGTGAGTACTGAAAAGCCGTGTGGTGATACCATTTTTGCAACCCCCGCCGTTACTCGCTAAAGGGTTAATCACAGGTATACACACACACACAGGTATAGTACACACTTCGTTAGTTACATTTCACACCAAAAATGCAGGCACAACTCCTAAAATAAATTGAAATTGCTTTAATATTAATACCAGTGTGTGTTGTCAGTGATAACCTATGGCTCTGAGACGTGGTCGCTCACAATGGGCCTCATCAGAAAGCTAACAGTCACCCAAAGGGCAATGGAGAGGGCTATGCTTGGAGTTTCCTTGCGTGATCAAACCATAAATGTAGCCCGAAGAATTGCCAAACTTAAGTGGCACTGGGCAGGGCACATTGATCGCAGAACGGATGGCCGATGGGGCAGAAAAGTTCTGGAGTGACGACCGCAAACCGGGAGACGTTGCTTTGGAAGGCCTCCCAACATGTGGACAAATGACCTGGTGAAGATTGCTGGGATACGCTGGATCCATGCGGGACGCACGGGACCTATCAATGTGGCGACGCTTGGGGGAGGTCTATATCCAGGAGTGGATGGTCTTTCAGCAGATATGATGATTAATATTTCAATGTTAATTTCTCAGTCTATTAAAACCCTTCGAAGAACGCCTCTTCTAGCCCTGAATATCAATGTAAAACAATTTCGATATTCGATACATCGCAGCCAATATATTTACGATCGTATTTTATTTCTGTGTTTATGTCTGATTACCTGCTCTCGTAAACCCTTATTTACTTTAACATACCAACGCATACCCTTCTGATTCTTTGTACTTAATGATTGGTAACTTATATGTCGTGAGAGCCCAGTGGCTAAAACCTTGCCTCTCGTGCTTGAGGTCGTGGGTTCAAATCCGGGCAATTACCAACGTGACTTTTACAAATTCATATGTACTTCCTAAGCTTATCTTATCAACGGTGAAGGAAACCATTGTTAATAAACCTGGTATAGTTAATGTAAGTCTGAAATAGCCAAGTTAGAGGCCTGTGGGGTACCCAGAGGCGGCTTAATTAACTCTGACACCAGAGGTGGCCAAATCCTCACAAAAAAAAAATGCTAACTCAACTGGGCGAAATGCGAAAATAGATTGCATTGCTATTACTAAGACTCCGCGGTCCATCTGTCTGTCCGTCTGTCACCAGGCCTCGGGGCCGGGGTTGTCTGTCTCATGAACCGTGATAGCTAGGCAGTTGAAATTTTCACAGATGATATATTTCTGTTACCGCTATAACAACAAATACTAAAAACAGAATAAAATAAATATTTAAGTGGGGTTCCCATACAACAAACATTATTTTTTTGCCGTTTTTTGCGATAATGGTACGGAACCCTTCGTGCCTGAGTCCGAATCGCACTTGGCCGGTTTTACATATAGGTAAATTGGATTACTGAGTAACTGGTGAAGTAGGACACGGTCAAATACCTGGTTAACTTTTAAAATATCATCATGATCCTTTCAGCCTAAAGACGTTGACTATTGGTCTCCCTCAAGCGTCGCTACATTGACCTGTCTTATGCTTCTTGCATCCTTCTTTCATCTTTGCTTGAGTAGACTTTTGCGGCTCTCATATCATAATATTTGGTTAGTAAGTATAATTTGGTTAAGGTCCGATTTTATACTGCTCCAGTTACTTTTATCCGAAGAACAAAAATGTCGGTTTTTCTGCTTTTGTATAGAAAACATGTCAAACCGTCATATTAATTTATTGTACAGTGGATAGGTAAGTGGGTGGGTATGCCTTTGGTGTAGGATGCAACATGTGTCGACACTCTTGCGAAATGCCTTCTTCTTAGCACGGCGGGATGTGTTGGGGCGGCTGCTGCCGCTGCAGAAAACCTCAAATGGCGCAAATATAACAATCTTATTGGAGGTTATATGTTTGAGCCGTTTGGGGTTGAAAAATTAGATCCATGGGGTCCGAGTGCGCATCGAGTTTTTCTAGACATTAGCACAACGCTCGTCGACTCTTCACGAGACCAGAGGGCTGGCCTTTTCTTCGGCCAGAAAATGAGCGTGGCAATGCTGTCAGCGTTCTGGGCACGTTTCCCATTGACATGGATGTAAACGAATTTTTAGATGTACAATGAGCCCTTTCCCCTCTCCCCTTTAAATTTGTATTTAGGCTTGTTTTTTAGGTTATTCAGTTGTATATATTTTATGAAAGCAGTGGTGGCCCGGTGGTATCGGCCGCGACTTATAAGTTGTAGGTTTATTTTGTGTAAATTATTTCAATACCACTGCTCTCAAAAACGGTATAGGAAAACATCGTGAGGAAACCGGCAGGTCCTAGAACCAAAAATTCTAAGACATGTGACATCCACCAACCCGCACTGGGCCCACGTGGTGGATTACGGCCCATTCCCTCTCAAAGAGAGGAGGCCTGTGTCCCAGCTGTGGGAACATAAATGGGCTGATGATGATGATGATGATATATTTTATATATAGTACATTTAAAAGATATCTGATGATTGAAAAATCAGCTCCGAACAATATTCAATCCAGGGTAAATAATATCCCCACTGGCCCTCAGCGCAAACAGAAAACATATTTTCTATAACCATCGGCTATTTTTATTAGCGATACAGGAAGTATTCTAGATAGCAGGATGCTTTTAGGGCAATCCGACTTAATAAACATGAAATTCGATAAATGTTTGGATATTAGTTATTCAATAACGCCAAAACTTTGCAAATGAGTTATCTAGGTTAGGTTATAGTATACTTGTTATCCGACTGTCGAAGGAAGGTAATGTGTTTATCAGTCTATGTATGTATGTTTGTTCCTATGTGGCGTTCCAGAGACCAAACTCGTGAACTGGTTTTGATGATTCTTACGTCAATCGATTTGTCTTAACCTAGCGAGTTTCACAGGCTTCATTAAAATTGGAAAATAGAAAAATGACGGCTTTTGGGCGCCATATTGTGGGAGCCGAAATTTTTTTTTCTTCCCATACCCATCGTGTGGTCATGTGGTGTATCAAAATAAAGGGTTTTAGGAGGTGATTTCAAAAATATAAAACACTTCTATGTTTAAATATACCTAGTTCGATAAGAAATATTTTAAAAAGTTTTAAATAAAAAAAAAGTTAATTCAAAAAATCAAAAACCCGACTGCTTAAAAAGCGAACTGAAAAGACTTATTTAAGTAGAAAGTTATGCTGTGCAGTCGTCGGATACATCTGGTTTTGGTCAGCTAGTTCGCGAATATATATCCTCCGACTGCACAGCATGATTTACTTCTTGCTTATTGATTTTTTGAATTAAGATTTTTTTAGCCTCTTTGTCGAAGCCGTTGTTAAAAAGTAGTTGTAAATAATAATTGTGCTTTCGTTATGCTCCGAAAATGAAAATGGTGAAGCTTGATTTCTATATAAAACAAAGAGAAATCCTAAAACGTCCCGTAGTCTTGGAATCATGCTTTTGTAAGTGCTACCGGGTATCAAGATTTTGCTAGATTTATGCAGTTGTAAGGTGTAGTATACTTTTAATGCCCCCTATAACAAACACTAGCTGACAAATAAATTGAGCCATAAATAAAACTTGCTGTTGTATTTTTAAATTACTTACCAACATAGTCATGTGGGTGTTGCCTATTGTTAGTATAAACAAACATGAGAAATTCTCTGGGATTTGCACAATGTTATATCTAACTAGCTGTCCCACGCGGCTTCGCTCCCATCAACTGGCTACCTGCCTACCCTACCTACCCTACATACATGAATGTTGCGTAATTTTAACCGCTTACGCAGCGCATGCAAAGGAAGCTCTTAAAAAGGAATATTTTTTCATGTTTTTGCATTTTTTTTCATTTTTGCTCCGCTCTTATTGGACGTAGCGTGATGTTATATAGCCTATAACCTTCCTTAATAAATGGACTATCCAACACAAAAATAAATTTTTCAATTCCAACCCCCAGTTCCTGAGATTAGCGCGTTCAAACAAACAAACTCTTCAGCTTTATTATATTAGTATAGATAGAACATCTTTAAAAAAATACTTCATTATAAAGATTTAGACATATAAATTGACTTTTATCTGAAAAACACCTTTATACAAACGAAATCCTTTAGGTATACAACTTACACATATATATACATGGCACCAGGTGGCATCCCAGTAATTGCTCGTTATATCGTCCCCCATTCAAAAGTCTATCAGTTTCCCATTCAAATTCTATAAAGAACTGGATAAAAAGACTGGAACCTTTTCCTCATTCAAACAGTCATCGAACAAAGTAAACCTTTTTCATTACATCCCGTTTTACATACGACAGTATTCCTTTTCACGGCCAAATTCAATGCGGGGTTCTTTCTAAACACAGATATTGGGCCGTTTCCCTTTAAGGTATGATGAACACACGTAGAATAAAAACGTTTTTTTTTAATAATAAGTACTAGTCTAAGATCCCACTGCGAAAATCTGCACATTATTTGTTTTTGATTAAAGCTTGATAGTGGAATAGATTGCCTGGGATTGCCTGTATGGTGCCGGCCGTAAAGAATTCCACCATCCCATGTCTTCCCGTGGGTGTCGTAAGAGGCGACTAAGGGACAAACCAGAGAATGGGCAGCAGCGTTCTCTGTGTCTCTATAACAACCATACTGCGATCGCCAACCCGCCTGCCAAGCGTGGCGATTATGGCAAAACCCCCCCCATGAATAGCACAAATAAAAAATGGCCCCTAGTGCCCGGCAGCCTGCCTACCCTCGACTACGGTAGCGGTCGAGGTTACGGCATGGCAAGGGGTGCCAAGAATCTCCGGACGGGATCCGGCTACCCCAACAAACACCGACGACTGGACCTGGCAACTTACAACACGCGCACACTTCGGACCGACGAAAAGATCACCGAACTCGAAGAGGAATTGAGCAGGTTGCGATGGAGTATTATAGGGTTATCTGAAGTCCGAAGAGAGGGGGAGGACTCGATAATCCTCAAATCCGGCAACCTGCTCTATTTCCGAGAGGGTGACCGGCAGTCCCAGGGTGGTGTCGGGTTTATCGTCCACAAGTCCCTTGTGAACAACGTGGTGAAGATCGAGAGTGTGTCGACCAGGGTGGCGTACCTGATACTCAGAATATCCGCAAGATATTTGCTGAAGGTCATACAGGTCTACGCACAACACAACCTCGGCACATTCCGACGACGAGGTAGAGACCATGTATGAGGATATCTTCAGAGCCATGCATGGTTTCAAAACTCACTTCACCGTTGTCATGGGGGACTGCAACGCGAAACTGGGCAAACGAGACGAGGATGAGCTGCAAGTGGGGCAATTTGGAGTTGGACGTCGGAACCACCGGGGTCACCTACTGGCCAGTTTTATGGAGAAGGAGGGCCTCTATATGATGAACTCCTTCTTCAAAAAGCGTGAACATAGGAAGTGGACCTGGCAGAGCCCCGATGGTGCAACAAAAAATGAGATCGACTTCATCATGTCAACCAGGAAGCAAATGTTCAATGATGTCTCTGTGATCAATTCGGTAAAAACCGGGAGCGATCACCGCATGGTAAGAGGCACATTGAACATTAATATTAAGCTTGAAAGGTCTCGACTGATGAAATCCACGCTCCGTCCAGCACAGATTCAGGTCCAAAACCCCGAGAGCTTTCAGCTCGAACTCCAGAATCGTTTCGAGTGCCTAGGGAGCTCAGTGGACGAATACAATGACGGGTTCGTGGAAGCTGTCCATACGGTCGGGTCTAAGTTTTTCAAGACCCGTCGTACAGATAGAAACAAAAAGCTCTCTGATCCTACTCTCAAGCTTATGAAGGAGAGGCGTGAGATGATCCTGCAGTCTTCAGATGAGGCGTGCAAATATCGGCAGCTCAATAGACAGATCTCTAAATCCTTGAAAAGAGACCTCCGCCGCTTTAACACCGAGCGTATTAAAGACGCGATTGAGCGAAATAAAGGCTCCAAGGTATTTGCAAGGGATCTGGCTATTGGGCAGAGCCAGCTCACGAGACTGAAGACCGACGATGGCAGGATCGTATCCGCCAAACCGGAGCTTCTGAGGGAGATCGAGACATTCTATGGGCAGCTGTACACATCAATCAGCAAGCCCGTTGCGAGTCTAGCAAACGACCCAAGAGCTAGATTGACCCGACACTATACCGAAGATATCCCGGACGTCAGCCTGTACGAGATTAGGATGGCTCTGAAACAGCTTAAAAACAACAAGGCGCCGGGTGATGACGGAATCACGGCTGAACTCCTGAAGGCGGGTGGAAAACCGGTCCTTAAGGCCCTTCAGAAGCTGTTTGATGCCGTCATACTCGAGGACAAAACGCCACAGGCATGGTGCAGGGGTGTGGTGGTACTCTTCTTCAAGAAGGGCGACAATGCCCGACTGAAGAACTATAGGCCCATCTCACTTCTTAGTCATGTCTACAAGTTGTTTTCAAGAGTCATCACGAATCGTCTCGCGCGCAGGTTTGACGATTTCCAGCCTCCCGAACAAGCCGGATTCCGAAAAGGCTTTAGCACCGTAGACCACATACATACGCTGCGGCAGGTCATACAGAAGACCGAAGAGTATAACCTGCCTCTCTGTTTAGCGTTTGTGGACTACGAGAAAGCCTTCGATTCGATCGAGACTTGGGCAGTACTGCAATCTCTCCAACGGTGCCAGATCGACTACCGGTACATTGAGGTGTTGAAGTGTTTGTACAAAAACGCCACCATGTCAGTCCGTCTTCAGGATCAGACCTCGAAACCAATCCTTCTCCAGCGCGGCGTGAGACAGGGAGACGTCATTTCTCCGAAACTGTTCACTGCTGCGCTGGAGGATGTCTTCAAGGTTCTGGATTGGAAGTCGCTTGGCATCAACGTTAATGGCGAGTACATCACTCACCTTCGGTTTGCCGACGACATAGTGGTCATGGCTGAGACCATGGAGAGCCTCAGTACAATGCTCGATGACCTCAATAGAGCTTCCGAAAGAGTGGGTCTTAAAATGAACATGGACAAAACCAAGGCCATGATGAATGCCCATGTAACACCCACTCCTATCAAGATCGGAGACTGTTTACTTGAAGTTGTAGATGATTATGTCTACCTGGGACAAACGATCCAGTTGGGTAGATCCAACTTCGAGAAAGAGGTCAACCGTCGAATCCGACTCGGCTGGGCAGCGTTCGGGAAGTTGCGTGGTATCTTCTCGTCCAATTTACCGCAACGTCTCAAGACAAAAGTCTATGACCAGTGTGTGTTGCCAGTGATCACCTATGGGACCGAGACGTGGTCGCTCACAATGGGCCTTATCAGAAAGCTTAAAGTCACCCAAAGGGCAATGGAGAGGGCTATGCTCGGAATTTCCTTGCGTGATCACGTCAGAAATGATGATATCCGCAGGAGAACCAAAGTTACCGACATAGCCCGAAGAATTGCCAAACTTAAGTGGCAGTGGGCAGGGCACATTGCTCGCAGAACGGATGGCCGTTGGGGCCGAAAAGTTCTGGAATGGCGACCGCGAACCGGAAGACGATATGTTGGAAGGCCTCCCACTAGGTGGACCGATGACCTGGTTAAGGTTGCGGGAAGGCGCTGGATGCGAGACGCACGGGATCGGTCAATGTGGCGACGCCTGGGGGAGGCCTATGTCCAGCAGTGGACGTCTTTCGGCTGAAATGATGATGATGATGATGATGATTATCAAGCCGCAGTAACATTAATTAAATTTTACTAATTTTTTTTTCAAGTGAATCCAATATCATTTGAAAGAAAGTGGTGTAGAAAATGGGAATAAATATATATATATAAAAGAAGAAACTGACTGACTGACTGACTGATCGATAGAATAGAATAGAATAGAATATACGCACAGCCAAAATCGCTAGGCCTAATTCGCAAGCATCGAATTTGGCAGAAAGATTCCTCAAGTGACGTAAGTGAGCACTAAGAAAGGATTTTTGGAATTTCTACCCCTAAGGGGGTAAAAAGGGGGTTGAAAGTTTGTATGTAATTTCTATAGTTTGTAAGTTGGACACGTGAAATTTTAGATTTACGTTCTTCGTTGGTAAAAAGAATTAATGTATTTATTGGTTTTTGGCAATTCGACCCCTAAGGGGGTAAAAAAGGGTGTTGAAAGTTTGTATGAAATTTTTACAGTTGAAATTGGACACATGAAATTTTACATTTACGCTCTTGATAGATAAAAAAAAATCGTGTATATATTGTTTTTTGGAAATTCAACCCCTGAGAGGGTAAAAAGGGGGTTGAAAGTTTGTATGTAATTTCTACAGTTTGTAAGTTGAAGACGTGCAATTTTAAATTTACGCTCCACGTTGATATAAAAAATTAACTTATTTATAGTTTTTGGAAATTCTACCCTAAGGGGATAAAACAGGAGTTGAAACTTTATATGAAATTTCTTCGGTTTGGAAGGTAAAACATCTGAAATTGTAGATTTACGCTCTTGATTAACAAAAAAAACAAACAAATGTAAAAGTCCCCCGAGACAATATCCTCTAAAAAACAAAAATCAGACTCGTACTCGCGTCGGGGAACCGCCAACGTTTACAGCAGTACGAGTCTTATATTTTGTTTTTAGAGGATATTGTCTCGGGGGTTTTTTAAATCTTTAATTTAATTTTTATTTCTTGTTTTTAAGCTACATATAATATACAGGCTCTAATATACACTTGGCACAACACAGTAAATAAAAAAGGATGTCATTATTAGTTTTTCGAAACTACCCCTATAATATGATTTGGGGGGTGTTGAAGATCTTTTGTTTATAAACTTATAAAATAATGTAGGTTGTTATTAGTTTTTTGAAACTATCCCCAGAATACTATTTAGGGGGTGATCAAGATTTTTGAAGTATTTTACTGCACATAGCTTCTTTTTAAGATGTAGGGGAGCACTATGGAGGGATTTTTGGCAAATCAACCTTTAAAGAGGTTAAAAGGGAGACATTCATTTATCATTTTGTTACTCCTGTAGATTTTTGCCGTCTGGTTTGCCATAATGTTGGTAAATCCTAAGGTTAACTGAATATAAGGATAGTCTCTTTTTATAAGTAGGTATGTCATGTTTTCATTTGTTTTTCTCTTATATGTTTTACTACGAATTTATATTTTAGTTATTTTAGTTTCTAATTAGTTCTAGAATTAGAAAATAATTTATATTTTAGTTTAATTACGCATGCTGTGGCCTCCTATAATTGAGGGAGTGCACTTGCCATTACTTAATATTAATGATACATTGTGTTTTTTTGTGTACATCTTTCGTTGGAGGTCCTGAATAAATAAATAAATAAATAAATAAATATTCATTGGGAAAATAATAAATTGCCATCATTAATTTTTCAAAATTACCCCCAGAAGATGATTTAGGGGTGTCAACGGTTTTATGAAGAACCGTACTGCACTAAGACGACCTCTACCTCGATTTGGAACTACCGACTTGGACAGTTTTTCTCCGGCCAAAAAAACAAAAACAAAACATAACAAAACGTGTAAGGCCGAACAAACGTAGGTAATTTTATGAGTAGTGAGTTACGTTTTAGGTTCGCGTAATTTACGCAGCATTCTTTTCATACTAAAGTAATTTTTGCTCCATCCGAAATTATGCGACTTAAAAATCGCGACCAGTCTTCTGCTCTTCGGATTCAGCAGACTTGCGGCTCCCGCCAGGACATCAGTCCAACTTGTGCGTCGCTTTGCAATGTTGCATCTTCCAGTAACAAACTCGCCACTCCAGAAACTTTCAGTCCCATAGGCGCCCATAGTTGTTCAGCGAACGATCTGATCTGCTTAATGCAACCAAATTATGGGCATTCTTGGGGCTATGTCGGTTACCTCAGTTTTCCTGTCCGTGTTTCCGAGTCGGATTCGATGAATACGTTCTGTAAAGTCACCGATTTTCATGAGAATGGTCGATACATGGGTATTTAAAATGACCTTAGTTTTATCCATATTTATCGTAAGACTCGTGCGGAAGCTGCACAGCACTTTATTCTTCATAGTAATAGATAGTGAGTGGTGTCCTCGCTATGGATCTTATTGTAAAGCCTCATGACTGAGGTTTTGATCGAATGACCGGTGTGACTGTTATTTACTAACTCTATAATTTAATTTTTCGGACACGTCATTAAAGTTTCGTAAATCCTAACTTAAACCGTAGATATCTACGATACGCCATTTATTATTGATTTAACAATAGCTTATTTATTTGAATAAAGTCTATATATAGTTGAATAAAATATGAAATCATGCGAACGAAGTCGCGGACGGAGTGCTAGTTATTCATAAAAAAATATTCTATTAAAACAAGCTTTGTCGTATTCTTCTCAGAATACCCTTTAATTTGAATCCCATATCATGGCAGTGCACAAGAATTAACTAGTCCGCCCTATAGGATTTGGAATGACGTCACTTAGCTAACCATCCATTGCCATTCAAACTAAACGTGTATGCAAAATTTCATCTTAATCGGTGGAGGAAAACTAAATTAAAATTCAGTTGCAAGATTTGACTTGAACACACTTACATACATACATACATTGCAAGTTAAATAAAAGCTTGTAAAAAATTAGTTTTTTAGCTCTCTCAGTCAGCCGTAATTTGTGTGTTTTCCGTAATCCGTAGATAGATGATGTTGCATACACACCCACGATACAGGCGAAATTCCAAGTGAAGGGAAAATAATACAAAAAAAGAATAACTGGTTGCCCCGTAATTTATTCTGCGATCAAGTATCATTCATAAAAATCAAACTTTTTCAAAATCAACATTTAATCAGATTTTTGTAGTGGGATCTTGGGTTATATGTATATCCACGATATTTTAATACTTGTAATGTGTGGGCGTTTGTACGTGATCTTATCATTACAATGTTAATACAATTTTTTTTAAAGAAAAATATTGTCTGTTAGTTAAAAGTATATGGCAAAGGTTGTCACTCACTGGACGCCTGAGGGAGGACATCGCCGTTGAGGTTGACCGCAGTGTGTAGGTAGCGTGACGACCTGGTCGTGTTTTCAGAACAGACGTGTCGTAAAATAGAGGATTTTGTGTAAAAATAGGAAGGACTTTTGCTCTGATGTAATAATAATCTAATGGTACATAATTGACTTTCAAAATGGTAGTTAGCTGATTTTACCTAACTTTAGTGAACAATTTTGTTTCATTTTTAACTGACTTGAAATATCAGGTGAATATTGTTCGAATTGCACATATGATATTTTATGTGGGCTTCTAAACATGTGTGCCAAATTGCATAGGTGTATGGACCTACGTATGTATGCATGAACGTTTGTATGAAAGAAAAACTATCTTCAAAAAACATGGTGACAATAGTGGTACCGCGTAGACCGTACAACAGCGGGGTTCGTGAGCAACTGACCGCTTGATCGCAAAACAGACCCCTTGAACGCTTGACTGCGTGAACGCTCTCTGTCTGATAGAACCCTTAGTTTAAGAATATCTGACATTCATTATTTTAACCTAAAGGTGGTAGAAAATGCCTTGCTGCATTAAGTTCGTCTATGTATCACCATTATACATGAAATTTAAATAAATATATAAAATACTTTCTGCAGTTTTCAAGATATGGAACACATAACCATTTGACACACACACACAATTATTTGATGATTTTGCCAATCCTTTGGGTGGGTACCTTTATAGAACTTGCTCATCATCAGCTTTTTTAATGTTCCCGCTGCTGGGACACAGGCCACCTCTCTGTGAGAGGGAATGGGCCGTAATCCACCACGCGGGCCCAGTGCGGGTTAGTGGATGTCACATGTACTTTGAGAACTTTGAAGATCGTGAGGTTTCCTCACGATGTTTTCCTTGAACGTGCTCACTTGCTCTCTTTCTTTACTTGCTTACAAGTACTCGCTTGTGTAAAGAAACTCAGAATCATCTCCATGCCTCTATACTAATTCATTTGGGATTTACTCAGCATGTATTCTACTCCGATAAATCTACATTTGCCGTATTTTTTTACTAACAGAAACAAAACACAAACTAATACTTAAACAATAATGTCTGGAGTCCTTGAAAACAACAGCTTGAAACTATATGAATATCAAGACAGCCCGTAAAATAACCTTCTACCTAATTCCCCAAAATATAAATCAAAAATAATTTTCATAAAACTAACACAATATAGTTGCGTTTATTAAAAAAACACCCGCTGTTTGTATTTGAAATATACCGTGTAAAATTCTCCGCAAGCCTGATAATTTATTATAAGAAAGGCTTTAAGATTAGGCTCTTAATGTGGGTCATACATTACCCCCTGGAAGGTTTTCCCGCCTGTGGTTTCCCCGTCATACCCACGTGACAATGTGGGTGGAGGATGCGAAATTTTTATCTTTAATGTAAGAGCTTATGCTCGTATTAAAGCATATTTTAAGAGCTTGCCGACAGATTTAATGGAGCTATTAAAGTCGCGTTAGATGTATGATAAAGTTTTGTTCCATTTGGCAGCAGGACGCGACGTAATATAATTTGAGAGATTTCTGCATTTCTTTGAATATAAGTTACAGGATTTAGGTTGATGCTCTTAATATATTATTGTTTGGTTAGCTTATATAATAATATACAGTAGTAATTTTTAGGTTTTGTTATTTTAATATTTAAAATATTGAAGGTGTGATAACCAGATATACCAAAGGATATCGTGTTATTCAGTATCTAACCGGGTTTAAGAAGTCAGATAAGCAGTCACTTCATGTAAAATACTTGTGTTTATCTGATTTATTTGGAATCTGAACCAAAAACAGTTAGACCAAATGCTGGCTAGCTATAAGCATATGAAAATCACAGTATTTTTGCCCAGTAATTTTATCACAAATTATTGTTTCAGGACCTTCGGCTAAATTCGCCATTATTCAATACAGAGCTTATTTTAGTACTCAGGTTTCTGATCACATTAGCACAAATATGACGTGTGGGAATTCAGCGAATTATAATTGAATAGGTATCTACAAATAACAGACATAATAAACATCTCGTGAAAACGTTTCTAGAATGTTTATAGTTTATTTCTAATGCTATCGAAATAGAGTGTAAGAGCTAGTACACACTAAGCGATCGGCGTTGCGTTTGACGCGCGTTGGTAACGTACATACACCGCGGTCGGCATAACTTTCCACGAGCGTCAGCAGGGCGATTATACTTCTGGCTCAGTTCAAAAATGGACATTGAAGTAATTGCTTGTGTGTGGCTTCTCTACCGTCACCATAAAAGACGGCAACAGAGACAAAGAGAATTTGGGTACACCCAACACTAAGTAAGAGGTAGACTAACGCATGGAATGTTTGTAACACTGTATACAGAATTAAGACAATTAGACCTAAGTTTTTGTATCCAAAAATAATTCGAATTCCAATTATAAATACTGATTGCACAGCAAAATAGTTACATCAACATATTACTATTATTTTAGCAACAATTGAGGGGCTTCTATTTATATTTGCAGGGTCTAAAATAATCTAACATGAAGGAGATGACGGGAGCTGAAGTGAGCAAGCAAACCGAGTGAACTCAGCTACCATCCTCTCCTCACCTTTGAAATATCCCCTTCGAACCTAACCTATCCGCGTCTGGGTGCCCTAATCTTATTTTGTTATATGTGTGAGTAAAACGTTTGTACGCTCTTGTAAATTTGCTGTGCGGTCAGTATTCTTGATGTAAAAAGTATATAAATGATGGCAATACATTGATAAGTGATTATTTATTTGATGGGCAATTAATAATATCCCGTTTATAAGCCAATTACTTTTTTTATACTTTATTCTTATAATCGGTACTTTCCATATCCTATAAAAGCTGGTCGTTTTTGGATGTCATTGATAAAGAAATCCGTATCAAAATGATAGTTCTCCATTTTTGACAAAACATCCGTCCAGTCTACACGAAAGCGCGTGTTAGAATTTGAAGTATGTGTGACGTCATTAAATTGTTAATTTTAATTTTTCACGTCACAATGTTTTGCTACATAATATTATATACCTGTCATATTAATTAAGACAAATGTCTAAGTACCTACCTAAATTATTATTGTGTTGTCAACTACCTACAATTAATGTAAAAGTGTACCCACCTAAGTAAATATTGTGTTGTGTACAGGGAATAACTCTACTTATATTAAGCCATATTGATGACAAGCCTGTAAATTATTACGTAATTTGTAATGATCATTGTGATCTATCCTGGATTTTATATTGCTATATTAGTATTATAAATCTTTTGAAGCAATTAGTACAATACTGTCTGTTAAGTGATATTAAATTCCTTAATTGTCTTGATACGTTTTAAAACCGTTTCACTACTTAAAAAATATTATTTTCACCTAATTGTGAGATTATTTATAGCAATATAGAAAATCGCGGGATACCGCGCCATTTTCTCGTATTGGACGTGTGGAGGCAGGTACCAGGACGTGTGGAATGAAACAGCTGACGAGATCTTATGAATTTTATTATATCGACACCCTACTATTTATACATATTTACAAAATCGTTTTCTATCCTCTACCCACAATAAAATTGACGAAGTACCCACCATTGAACATTATCAGTTAAACAGCGCTGACCTCACTACATAAAAACTAGTTGAGATCAGTCCGCCGCTCAGTGTTCCCAAAGCGATTGTCGCGGGAGCACGTCGTGTTGACTCCCATAGACGCATTAAGACACAAATAGACGATATTATAAAATATTATGTAATTGATAAGCTTACTTACTTTTTTGTGAACTACACCAATTCATAAAGGAATTATAATAATATATCTGGCCTGTACTGGCTTTACAGGCCAGATTTATTATTATATTTCCTTTATCATTCATAATTGGTGTCAGATCAACCACACACGACTAACGTAAGTTATTTGATATTATAACTTTATTATTGCTAATGGTTGTGTTGCAACTGTATCTATATCATATTATGGCCTTTATTCCTAATATGTTATATTGATTTAAGGGCTAGTCTATGTTCTTTGCCTTACCCTTGTTATTTTGATACTATAAAATTGTAAATACTTTATGTGGATGTAAAAGATATCGATAAATACTATAAAAGAGCTCCCGTGGGGTTTGTTGTCGATCTTCTCTACGAGAACTAGTCTAGCGAAAAGGCGGTAAGCTCAATGAGCCTTCTAAATTTGAATGAATTGACAAGCCTTATTCAAATAAATACCTAGTCTTGTCTTACTGTGCTTTTATTCATAAAACCCTTCCCTTACACACCACATACATTGGAACTCTGATACACAGTAAATTACCAACAACCATCTTGACCTTTAAAGCTTGCTATCTTGGTAGATACCAATACTTTCATATTGAGTTCCATTCATGATTCTAACACGCGCGATCAAATATACAACAAAATGGCGGCCCATGTATCTAGAAGCGCGGCTGACGACCGCTTTAATTAAAATCTTACAACGCGTCTTGTATGGGTACGGATGTATCAGACCAAATGTTATTTTAAACGCGTGTTACCAAAGCGCGTGCTTCGAAACGGCTAATGTGTGTCCTCTCTTATTTTTACAATTTAATATAATCTGGACATGTCTAGACGAAACAGTTATACGTATTTTAGTATCACACTTCGGTCTGTTTACTTTTATATTGATTTGGTAATAAAATTTAGTTTTCTGCGCTCAAAAAGTAACATAAATGAAATTGGATACCAGTGCAAATTGCTATTATAAATCATTGACCTCACTGCGTATATGTTTATGCAAGTTAAACTGTCTACATTAGCTTGAATTTAAACTTACGTAGGTTTGACTTAAGAATCTATGTCCTCTAGCTGGGGCAGAGGCGTTCACAGTAGCTCTCCATCGCGAACAGTCTTAAGCTTCACGCTTCTTCTCGCTCCATGTGATTCCGTTGCTCTTTGCTTCTGCCTGCGTTGCAAGGTATGACCAGGATTACTATTCTATCATTTCTTTTGAAGATTCCTTCCATAACCTGACTAGGAATGTTATCCGGCTCTTGTGGCATTTTTCCAACGGCTATAGGTTAGAGATGGTCTCGAGCCAGTACATTCCGAGGATGGGACGAAGACAGCGGTTGACGCAGACCTAGATTTGGTGTCATTTGTCCTTTGTTGCCTTCCAAGTTTCGCACCCATAGTGCAGCACGAATTTGACATTGGCTCCGAAGATTTCAAGTAGTTTATTTACCTTAGATTATTTTATCAAAAAAATAATAAAAATAGGTTCAAATTATTACGAATAAAAATTAAGTATCTCCAAGAATCTAATACAAAATTACGTCTCCACTTTCTAGCTAGATCTTATTATTATGATCTGATCTTAAAATGGTTTCTAAGAAAGACTGAAAATCACAAGGCACTATGACTTAAATAGAACACGCGCCTCCTTGCAATCTTGCCAGATTAAACATTCATGAAATTCAAATCAGAGAGGTCTAAATGCCTCAGAAGTTTGAAGCTTTCTTAGATAAAACTTACAGTTAATATCGTTGAATCTGATAGCAGTTTAATTGGTCATATAATACGAGGGTACAATTTTGAGTCATGATTTAGTCATGATGGGCTTAAGAACAGTGATTTAGTGATAACAATTTTGAGAAAAAAGTGAAATTACTCAGCCAGAGTTCTTTTGTTTGAATGTGAGCAGTCGTTAACTTAAATCGATCTTGTAATGGGATCAGGCTCTGACTTTATAAACATTGTTTGAAGAAGAAAAAAGTCTCCTTTATTCTATAAAATACAACGGTAATGGATAGCGCAATAAAAATGCCCGTATAATAATAAAAAAATGAGGCCTGTTTTTGGCAGGCGCCTCATAGTTAGCTTGGCTAAAACAGACCTCTAATTAAGACTTATTCTGATTTTCTAAATAGTGAGAGCAAATTGGTGAGAGCAGTAGTGGCCCAGTGGTAACGGCCCCGACTAACGTGTCGTAGGTCGTGGGTTTGAACCCAGGCAGGCGCTTTACTTTGTACAAATTATTTCATCACCACTGCTCTGAAAACGGTGAAAGAAAACATCGTGAGTAAACTGACATGTTCTAGAAAAAATCGCAGACATGTGATATCCACCAATTTGCACCGGGTCCGCGTGGTGGATTAAGGCCCATTTCCTCTCTCACAGAAATGAGGCCTGTTTCCCAGCAGTGAGAACATTAAAAAGCTGATGATGATGATAAAGATGATGTTGAGAGCTGGTTTCTGAATTGAATTTTAAGATTAGGAGTTTACATGTTATACCTTACTTTCATGAAAAAGTTGGATCGGCTAAAGTAGAGTTTGACAATTACTCAGCTCAAATTATTAATTCAGAAATCAGGGGTGTGAGTTACTTTGATACGACCATTATATAGCTAATCATACAAAACCCCAATTTTATAAAAGGTGAAAAAGTTTTTAACCCTTAATTTACCTGGTGAACCCAAATCACACAATTTATCCCCATGGAGCCCACGGGACTCCTTTCTTATTAATCATTGATTTTGTTTAAAATATAAGCAAAAACTTACTTAAAATGGTTTTTTATACTTGGCACCTTGGATCCACCAACCCGCATTGGGCCCGCGTGATGGATTACGGCCTATCCCCTGTCACAGAGAGGAGGCCTGTGTCCCAGCAGTGGGAACAATAATAGGCTGATGATGTGATGTGTGATGTGATACTTGTCAACATTGTTCTAATAGGCTTATAATATATTAAATTTCCTTTTATTTACGTAACCGTCTTGTTAACAGTTGAAAAAACTAATAATCTAAAACATAAGTAAACAAAAATAAACGTCATCTTCTAGGTGCTAATTAAAATACAATTGTAAATTATTTTCAACTTTTAATTCAATATAAATTCTTTCATGTTGTTGAGACCCACTCCTCTCAACACCGTCGCGCGCCAGCGGCAGTGAACGAGGGACGCGGGGCACCGGGGTGCCAATCGGCCGACGGCCGAGCGAGCGACACACCGCCACGACAGTCAGCTGTTGCACATCTCCACGCACGGTTGCGCTCGCGCATTTCATAATTTCCTTTGTTTACCTTTCAACCGACCATTGTAATATAACTTCTTTTCTTCTTCAATATACTTTTATCACCTTGTTATACAGTCCACTCTCTTTCATTTCTTCTACCACGACCTATCGTCGCGATCATTGGTCCTTCTACCGTTAAACGTTCAAGCCAAACATAGAAGACAACGGAATTTTGAAATTCAAAAATTCAACGGTTCGTCGGTTGAAGCAACAAAGGACTTCATCTTCGGGTTCAAGTTTCCCAAGAGATCTGCTTTCATCGCGTCAACGTCTGCATTGGACTTCGTGAACGTCGATACGGCAACAGCCGTCTTCATCGACTTCAAACCAACGGGCTGCGCAAGAAAGGATCGTCGAGACTTCAGGACCAGAAGACTTTTACGTCAACAATCAGCTACAGTCGTCAGCTCATCATCAGAGGTTGACAGCATAAAACCGTGAGAACGTTCCAATTCCTTTTATTCCAATATTTTGCTAAATTATTTTTCCTAACTTCAACTTATTAAATATAGTTACAATTCCAGTAAAATTCAGTCATTCCATAATTTTCAGCCTATCAACTTGTTTAAACAGTTTCCATTGCCTTATACAGTACCTACACAGGTTTAAAATTTAAATAAATCGTTGACAAAAGTAACTTTAATAATTCATTAATAGTAGGTAGTAGTAACCTACCAATCACAAGTCCGTTATTTGTAACGATTTTTAATCTAAATCTTACTTATTTTAATCATTAATCGATATATTTTGCATTATTACAGTAAATTGAATTTATTTTATTTGTGTAAAGAAAACGTTGCATCATTCGCTTAGCATTACTCGGCAGATTCGGTCGGAAACGCCTAGCGCTTTTGTGATAGCAATCTCATTTCTTACTGCTTATAGCTCCGTGCCCATTTCGCAACTTGTTGCTAATCGTTTTAAATCAGTAAATTTCATTTATAAAAAATCACATACCCTCTTTTCTCATTTTTTACTTCTATTGTTTACTGCAACTGCAAATTGATTTTCATTGTCATGGCAGACATGAAAAGCTTAATTAAGAAGCGAGCTTCAATTAAAGCCAAGCTTACGCAGTTTAATACGTATTTAAACATTTCTAAGACTTGCGAAAAGTTGAGTGAGGTGCAAGTCATCGAAATCGAATATCGACTTAATATATTTGAAAGCTTGTACCAAAAATATGATGCGTTGCAGGACGAATTGGAGGCAGTGGTGGATGAACCCAGCGAGCAATATGCGGAACGCGAGGAGTTCGAAAAGCTGTACTACGGCTTGGTGGCTTCTGCACGCCAGCTGATCACCGGCGCAAGACGACTTCTTAAGGGGGACTCCGCAAGCGAGGTGGATTCTTGTAGTACTAGTACACACAAGCACAATTCAATTCGTTTACCCAAAATTGATTTACCCAAGTTTTCAGGTAGCTATCATGATTGGCTGGAATTTAGAGACACTTTTATTTCTATAGTACATAACAACACATCCTTGGATAAAATAAATAAATTGCACTATCTACGTGCTTCTTTAAAGGGTAGTGCTTCTCTCGTTATTGATAACCTTGACTTCAGGTCAGAAAACTACGACGCTGCCTGGCAGTTACTCTGTGAGAGGTATGACAACAAAAGATTGCTTGTCAACTATCATGTGCAAGCACTCTTTAACGTACAGCCTATAGAAAGAGAGTCAAGTAAGTCACTACGTTACATAATTGACTCAACTAATAAAAATCTTAGGGCTTTAGCAACCCTTGGTCAACCAGTTCAAAACGCCTTTGTCGATGTTCTTATAATTTACATAATGACCAGTAAACTCGACCACATTACAAATCGTAAGTGGGAAGAACACAGAAACACTTTTTCTGAACCTCCAACTTTATCTGCGTTCATTAACTTCATCAGTAGCAGGGCTGACTTACTAGAGACACTTGAGGAGTCTAAGCCCATAGTAACAGCCAAGATTGAACCCAACACATCAGCGACCAAATCAAAGAGCACTGCTGTGGTACCTGACAAGTCTTCAAAACCTTTGTCATGTCCCATGTGTCGTCAGGATCATTTTATTTACGCATGCGAGCAGTTTAAAGGTCTCTCGATACAGGCTCGTATTAAAAAAGCTCAGGGTTCAAATCTGTGCATGAATTGTCTTCGTCCAGGTCATGATGCTTCTAGATGCAAATTTGGTCACTGTAAATATTGTCGTCAAAGACATAACACTCTGCTACACATCGATAGTGACAATGCTCTTCCTAGTGCACACAACACTGCATTATCAGCTAGTCAATCTTTTACATCTCGAGTAATTTTACTTTCCACAGCGCTCGTGAGGGTGACCGACGCTGACGGTAACCACCATACAGCCCGAGTCTTGCTGGACAGTGGAAGTACAACAAATTTCATCTCGGAGGAATTTGTTCGTAAGCTACACGTTCCTACCTACATTACCAAGTCCAAGGTAACAGGTATTAATTTACAAACTTCTAGTTGTACTCAGGGATGCTCAGTGTCATTAAAATCAATTGATGACAGTAAGTATGAACTGAAAATTGATTGCCTCGTATTGCCGAAAGTATCAGCATCAGTTCCTCATACTTATGTTGATACTAGCAACATACGTATACCTACGAACGTCCGACTTGCCGACCCCACTTATTACGTTCCGTCTTCCATCGACGTCCTTGTCGGTGCAGAAGTCTTTTGGGGTATCATAGGCACCGGCCGTATCTCATTAGGTACTCATAAGCCCACTTTACTTGAGTCAAAATTAGGTTGGCTCATTTCGGGTGCATATAATCAGTCAGATTCCTCTTCACATGTTTGTATGCACACTAATAATTTACAAGTAGATTTAGATAGACATTTAGATTTATCTACTTCACCAAATCAAATAAAGACCTTCGTTCGTCATCGAGTGTCTAAAATTCAGGAAGCTGAAGGAGGAGAGGCTTGGCACTATGTTCCGTCAGCTGAAAACCCCGCAGACCTCGCTTCGCGTGGACATTGTACTGACGGGCTGTTGTCGTCTTCATTGTGGTGTTCAGGACCACAATTACTTAGCAAACATATGTCTTCATTGCCTCAGTTCCCTGAATCACATCGTAATCATTCTGGATTACCGGAAACAGTCGTTTCTTGTCATGTTTCCAACCACATTATTAAAAATCCTATATGTTCGTTATTTTCAAAATTCTCAAGCTTCAGCACATTACAGCGTGTCATGCAATTCATTTATAAATGCAATAAAAATAACTTGAGTCTGGTTCACTAACTTCTACTGAACCTCTAACTTCTAAAGAATTCTATTATCTTTGTCAACTTTCTTTGATATTCTTCTTATTTAATTCGTGTTGCAGGATCAAGGCCAACACTATTCAGCCTATCATGGTTGAATATGCCGGTCCCATCATGATAGCTTACCGGAAAGGTAGAGGGTGTAGGCTCATCAAATGCTTGATTTGTGTGTTTGTGTGCCTAGCTACGAGAGCCTTCCAACTTGTGTCGGACCTTACAAAAGAAGCTTTCTTAGCCGCACTAGACCGCTTTATTGCTCGAAGGGGAAATCCCCGTAACATCTCTGCCGACAACGGTATAACCTTTATCGGTGCTTTCAATGAGTTCGCATTTTGGTAAAAAACCTGACCTTTGAAGAGATGGCGACTTGCTTTATTCAAGTTGAGGCTACTTATATTCAAGGTCCTTAACTCCACTGTCCAACAATCCTTCCAACCTCACTCCGTTAACCCCGGCACACTTCTTTATTGGTCGTTCTCTAACCATGCTGCCTCATCTACAGATCCAGGATGTCAACGTCAACAATGGTGACGGTCGTCTGGCGAGCTCAAGAACGAACATTAGTCGTCATAAAGGACAACCACTTAACTCCTCTTATGTGGCTTTTAGGACGCATCATTCACATTCTCCCAAGCAGAGATGGCGTTGCGAGGGTTGGCGACATCCACACTAGAAAGGATGTCATCCCTCGTGCCTTCAACATCATCTGCCCGCTGCCGGTGTCTACTGTTGAAGACTCTTCAACGGGGGGAGCATGTTGAGACCCACTCCTCTCAACACCGTCGCGCGCCAGCGGCAGTGAACGAGGGACGCGGGGCACCGGGGTGCCAGTCGGCCGACGGCCGAGCGAGCGACACACCGCCACGACAGTCAGCTGTTGCACATCTCCACGCACGGTTGCGCTCGCGCATTTCATAATTTCCTTTGTTTACCTTTCAACCGACCATTGTAATATAACTTCTTTTCTTCTTCAATATACTTTTATCACCTTGTTATACAGTCCACTCTCTTTCATTTCTTCTACCACGACCTATCGTCGCGATCACATGTAATTAACTTTTTATTAAACTAAATAGCCAAACATTAAATAGCTTTAAACATTTGTGCAGCGGCTACTCCTTATATTCATACACCATTCTGCATTCACACCTGAAAAGTTTGCATCCTCACCTAAATCCTGTGCTTCCACTTGGTTTGAGTCAGATGAGCACTCTGAATTCAAGTCATGATCAAAAGGTATGCTCTCATTCAGAATTCGTTTGGCACTATTACGTGTTGTGGCCCACCGTGTTGCTCTTACTTCTTTTCTTCAACATTAGATGACTTATCATCACATCTGAGCCAGTCTTGTACTACAGACTCAGCAATTTGTCGCAGTGGATTGATTAACCGACTATTTCATGCCATTTTGTACCCTAAAATACAAAAAAAGAAACCCTCTAAATCTATACTATAATATTAATATTATAAAGAGGAAAGATTTTTTTGCTTGTTTGTTTGTTTGTTTGTTTGTACCGAATAGGCTCCGAAACTACTGGACCGATTCGAAAAATTCTTTCACCAATAGAAAGCTACATTATTCCTGAGTGACATAGGTTATTTTTTTATCACGAAAACGGGTTATGTGGGGTGGTCCACGGGAGCGAAGCCGCGGGCAACAGCTAGTATAATATAAAATTATAATTAGCAAAGCAAAATATGTCAAATAAATACCCTCTATGAGTCCAGTGGATTCTTTGGACATAATTATTGACCGACATGTAAGGTGCAGGCAGTGGTCCTCTTTACTCCGTATCTGACACGTTACTTCAGCCCCCTTAGCCAAGTTGCAAACGTTTCGTATCAAATCTCTTTCTAAAATCGTTCACGCCTTCTATTTATATGGTCTGACTACGTTTCATTCCCATACATTGATTGGTTTTCTACTAGCGTTATCGATTGTAGATTGTCAAATTGGCTATAGGTGCGGAAGGTACGAGGACGCACGAAAACAAAACTGCGATATTTAAGTTTTTAGGCAAATATGATACTTTACGCGGAGTTCCTGGGATCTTACGTAATTAGTGCATTAACAAAGCTTTGTAACATGGTAACAAAGTGTAATAAGTCACAATTTGCCATACTATCGAAAACAAAACGACTGCATTAAAATATGTATATTATTACCAAACGAGTAGATTTTGTTTTCCATTTCCTTGACATAATATACCTGAGTTGGAAGAAACTGCAGAATCAATGGATTGTTATTTTCGGTGGAATACACATTATGACATCACGTCTGTATTCCCCGAAAGGTATGGCAGAGGATATCCCAATTACACCAGTTATTTAAGTCCGATGTAATGGGGGCGAGTCTCACTTCAAACTATTCCCAAACCACTGCAACTCCTGAAAGCCAGAATCAACAGTGGTGACCACCGGAAATGCACCGATTAAATGATTTTCGACGAAGTCCCGGAGAATGAATTTAACTGTCTTGGATCCCGCAACGAAATTAATCAGAAAAGAATAACGGTGAAGTACAAAAAAATACAAATTTCTACTTCCTTCTATATCAAGCAGGAGACAGAAAAAGGCCAATAGGCACAAAGGATCGTTTACAACAAGGATAAGCCCAGTTGCCTAGCACCACAGATAAAAATTAACATTAATATTAATGGGTCCTAACATTCAGAGCTGTTATATTTGATTCCAATAATAGGTATGGCAAAAACTCTTGAACGCACGGAAATTTGTTCTAGTTTCCACAAGGTCCTTACAGCAAACAACTCCTGATGCAGTCTGTACATTATTTGACATAATATTGCGGTTATTCTGCCAAAGAATATACTCCCATAAGATGTGATGTGCAGATTGTACATATTCGCAGACAGATGTAGAACACTGACATAAAGGCGAGGTAATGAGCCTGAAGGAAAATAATTTAATTTTAGTTACCATGCCCTGTGAGAAATTGGGCAACACAGTGATCCACATCAAGCCACGTCCTGGTCAGCACGCGAACGGATAGAAAGAATTGCTGGAGGTGTCGGCCCTAGATGGAATTATCCCACCTACAATGGCATTCGGATAAAAGGTCCTCCCAGACACGTCATTATGTGGTTTAAATACCGGGAGCACGGTTGGCGCAGAGGTTGAGCGATTGACTGCTGCGCTGCGTGTCACGAATTCGATTCCCACTCGGAAAAAATATTTGTATGACCAATAGATAGTTGTCGCGGCTCTGGGTGTTGTGTATGTGAGTTTATATGTTTGTAGACGCACCCACGATACAGAAAGACATTCCTAGTGTGGGACAAAGTTTATGTCAAAAATAAAAAAGTTCCTCCCAGTCGTCAATATGTAGTTTAAATAATCTAGAGATTTTCTCACGGTCACTCCGCGTTAAAAAGTCCGCATCCATGGTCTTTCGTGCGAATAGTACATTGCAGCACGTCGCTGCACTTCATGGTCGACCAGAAGTAAACCAGTAAGTACCGGTAAGGCCTCAGTACGAACCGTCCTGTATAATTTGCCTAAGAATGTCAAAGCTAAACTTTGATTACTTCATTACGTCGTAGCGCCCCTATTGCGGCCCTATCAGCCCAAACAGGCGCCTCATAGCACATACACGCTAAGTAAGTAGCCCCACAAGTAGTCTTTTAAGTTAAAAAAAGACAAACCCCATATAGACTTAGATATTCTCTTTAAGGCATAGAAGTTCTTTTTTGCTTTTCACCGACTATTATAATATTATCTATAAATGCAAAATTCCTTTCTAACACTATCACTCGGATAGCACACGGACTGCTTCATTTTTACGTGAAAGTTATTAAATTTAATAGTAGGACACGATTTAAGATTACCTTTCAAAATGAGTGTCGAGGGGCGATGATCGAGAGGCGAGTCTATTGCCTTCAATAGTGCACAAATCCAGACTTCGGGTTGCTACTGAGAAAGTCCAGATTGAAAAATCCAATAAGTCTTTGCCCGACCCGGGTATCGAAGCCAGGACCCAATGTTCAGCATTAGAGCTTGCGACCACTAGACCAACAAGGCGGTCCAATTTAATAGTATTTCAATCTAAAAAGTTTTTAAAACACGTTCGTAAATGTTTCATTGCTTTTACAAATACTTTGTCAAAAATAGTGACTGAAATAAGCCAAGTTTTGCCCTACTTAACAAACAAATTGTCTGTATTCAAAACAAGAACGCCCTATTTCATGTCCCAGCAGCACAATAGCGCAGAAAATACGCTCAAAAATAGACAGAAGATATTATTACCAAACGAGTAGATGTTGTTGTCCATTTCCTTGACATAATCTACCTTAGTTGGAAGACTGGAGAATAGCCTAAGATCCGACTGCAATATCTGCAGGAATTAGGATTTTTGATTAAACTTACTTTTCATTAATGATGCTTGATAGTAGAATAGATTTCTGCAGGGTTGCCTATAAATATCCCTATAATATATAAGTGTTCCAAGTAAATCCAACGTCATTTAAAAGAAATTGGTGTAGAAAATAGGAAAAAATTAGGTTGCCAGCTCTTAGTTAGCTGCAACCCGTGGGTTGCCAGTTTACCTACTGAATCTGGTAAAACATAAATGGCGGCTAACTGAGAGCTAGATGATGTTCCTTAAGCACCCAGGTGCCATCCTAGTTTAGGCCATAGATAAAAACAAAAACAAAAACTTTTTGCTGCTAGGCAACCCTGCAGTAATCTATTTTATCATCAAGAATAATTCATAAAATCAAGGTTCATCAAAAACAATATATCTTTAGATTTTTGCAGTGGGATCTCATACTAGAAGCAATGTATTGTTATTTTTGGTGCAATATACAAGCCAATGTTTAAGTTATTTTTGGTAGCATCGCGAACAGGAGAAAATGCATTATGGAGCTTGTAAACGGTAGACTTATTGTCACTGTAGTTGTTATATACTTTGAAATTGCGAGACTAAAGTTTCTGTCTTTGGACAGTTTTTATTCATTGTGGAGGTTGCAAATTGAGGACCTTTTCATAGTTTTGTTAAAGTTAGAAGGACAAGTTGCGTCGTTGTTGATTGTTTTAAATATTTTTCTACTACACAATTCTATTCATATAATGCTACTATGCATGTTGCTGAAATTAACTGCATTGGGGCAACGACGCAAGGTGGAGGATTTATATTCTAGTCTATGAATAGCTGCTCTACAGTTCTTTTCCCTTTTAACATTTCTAGAAAAGATTTAATATACTACAAATACCACAGAAGATTTTTAGTACGTACGCCGACTTATAAAAAACTATCCTTTATTTATGTCCAATATAAGTTTTTTTATTATCATTTAATTCCAAACTCTACAAAACAAGTTATTTACCTCGTCCAAATATAACTCCTATCAATATATTCTTACTACGTCCAACAACCGATATCTTAAAAGTCTCCAATAAAAAACCGTATATGTATCTCTTTTCTTTGATAAAAAATTTAGTAGCTTTATTTGGCGGTTGGTCCCGAGAGAAATATTGGTTTTACGTGACAAATGTGATCCGTGGACCCATGAAAATATAGTACGCGTTTGATATATCGTGAAACCGAGACTCGTAGATACGATGCATTGTTTTGTGTTTACGTTTAAGTGCTATTATTTTTCTACTTTATAAATATCTGTAGTTTGAATTGCTAATATGCCAAGGCTACTTCTAAAACAACCATAGCCTTTAAACTGAAGACTATTTTTGTTTCTTAGCAAGTCAGTGGCAATCTAATTGATTTTGTCCACAACTGAACAACGTGTTCAGTAGATTCATTACTGTCATAAGACTTGCACCAATATCTTAACACCAAGCACTCTTTTCGGTTTAAGAAAAATTGAGGCTGTGACGGGGCCTGCTGAAGGCGGGCCGATCCCCATTTCTCGTATCCCTCGGGTCCCCGGTTCGTGTTAGTAATAGGAACTGTGACGTTTTAGTCGGTAGGAGTCCGATATAACCCTACGTCTGGGGAGAACGGGAATATATATCTATTAGGATTTTCTCGTTCCAAAATTAGGTTTTAGCTTTAGAAGGCTAGCTTTTATTGAAACATGAGCAAATAAATCAGACAAAACAATATCTATCTAGAAGAAAAGCAAAACCCTTGTTATAACATTTTAAAGTAAATAATGAAGTAGGTATTCACTAGTAAGTATAGTCTACATCTACAACATTAATTCGATTACCTAACTTTCACTGTATTTTAACAATGATATTCCATCCCAGTGTGTAATTTGACGCAGGTAAAAGAGGAACCCAACTGTTTAAAGTTTTATATTAAAGCTTGGATGATACTTGCTACGCTTATCACGTCTCGCCATTTATTGTCCATCCAACTGGACATCTCTACGAGCTGTAGCGCTTCCTTAAATAATATAAAATGCAACGTTTCTCTTGCCGTCCGTTAGTTGGTGCACTTTTAACTCTAGAATTATGAGAAAAGATTTTGTTCTGCTAAGAAGTAGTGAGTTATCTGCATAAATACCTTTTTACCCAATTTTATGAATGTTTGTTTGTTATTTGAGCACGAAAGTATGACAAACAAACACTTTCGTTAATTTTATTTTAATTTTTTTTGTTATAGTGGGAGACCAGGGCGAAAGGGATATATACCTCACTAAAACTCATCCCATTGGTCACTATCGGCAGACGTTCCACTTCAACCAAGTTACAACAATACAATTATATAAACTGCTGACTTAGTGAAAAGAGGTCCATTTTTGTATAACTAAACGAACATTCAATTGGCATAAAATCCTCAATGCCTATGTCCGAATTGCCGCTGGGAATAAATGGGTTTCCTCGAGATGTTTCCTTCACCGTTTTTAGAGCAGTGGTGATGAAATAATTTAAACAAAGTAAAGCGTCTGCTTGAATTTGAACCCACGACCTACAACAGATAAGTCGGCACCGTTACTACTGGTCCACTACTGCTCTACCTCAATAGTTCTCGCCAAACTGAAGTTGGCTTTCCGATGCGCAAGGCACGGATCGGTGTTGTTTTTGTATGAGATTTACTATTGGGCAGTCATTGTAGTCAACTTCAAGGCAGCCAAGAAGTTTGGCGAGAACTATTGACATTTTGACAAGCATTATCGCTGATAAACATGTCACTATATCTAGTGCCACTGTTATTTTTTCTTTTTCTGTCTTATCGTTTGATTTTATTGGTGTGAACTGTTCATACGTTATAAGTGTTACTAGGTGTTATACAATTAACCCGTTAGAAAAGTGGCAACATATTACTAACAGACCAAAATTTATCATCACCACTTCCGAAAACTATTTTCATTAAAATCCTAGAACAAACTGAAGATATTGCGACAAACTTAACAACATTAATAATAACTGAACTAAAGCTACGACTGTCTTAATTAAAAATCACTGAGTCAATTTAAAATGCATTTCTGATTTTATTTACAGTTGAAGGTAGTGACCTGAATACTGTGGACTCAGCAAAGATTATATTAACGCCGACGCCTCAGCGAGTCGAGTGCTATTTGCGTCTAAAAGTGAATTTACGACGGTGCAAAGAAAAGTCAAGAAATAGGTATTTGAGTGCCTTCATATATCTACTTGCTTTCGAAAAACATGTCTTAATAAATACTTACCAATAAATTGGACTCAGATTTTTATGTGTTCAAGCGATGTAATTTGAATGTGTTTTGTAAAATTGAAAAAGTCATCCTTTTCCAATTTTAGGGTTTTTTGTAAAGGTTCTGTATATAGGTAGGGTATGTATTATGTTAGTAATGTGGTTTCCACTTTTTGTATAGTTCTTTTAACTCCTCTAACCTAACCAGCAGTGGGACATTCTAGGTTATGAAAAAAATCCCGAGTACTTCCTCGTCATTAAAAAAAAGAGTATGATCGAACTAATAATGCCTTCTCGCTTGGAAGTCAACGATATAGTACCAATCATCCAATTCAGCATTTCCTCCGTCCATCTTCCATCAACAGCAATGCTTCCTTCGGTCCTTTTACTTCGGTAGTGTAAAAGGTTTCAATCCGCAAATCGGGCAGAAAGCAATTTATCGAACACTATTCCGACCACGGGCGGTTAAACAGAATTTGGTACCTGAATTGCCGTTCCAGAGGCGAAGGTTAGGAACTGTTTAATCGTTGGTCCAAGATTTTCAGAAGGAATACCTATTTGAACATACTAACTAATATAATAAATACGAATGAGAGTTTGTTTGTTATCCTATCACATCTTAACAACTTGACCGATCGTCATGAAATTTTGCATACACCTCTACAGAAAAAGACAAAGGGTACGTTTGATCCAGAAAAAATAACTATTCCGGAGGGATAGAAATAAAAATCAAGCCGCGGCCATAAGCTTGTTATTTAGTATTAATTTAACAATGATTTTGCTATTGACTTCGATCTCCTCAGATGGAAAGCAATGGATGACGAATACGTTGATAAGAGCATGCCGAGGAAGAGGTCGATAGGCTCCAAATAACTCTGGAATAAATAAAAGATATATCAAATGTCCTTCAAGAATAACTGACACAAAATTATTCAAAATTATTCCTGTAGCCAAGTTGAAAATCTACAATCGATAACGCTAGTAGAAAACTAATCAATGTATGGAAATGACAAATCTGAACGTTAAGCTACGTGGTCAGACCATACAAATAAAATGCATTAACGATTGTAGAAAGAGCTTCGATACGAAACGTTTGTAACTTGGCTTGGGGGGCAGCATATCAATTTTGTATAGGCAATCGGACATAACCCTAAAATATTTTTTTTACTAGACCAATAAAATAAATATATTATCTTTTTCTCAAACATGCTTGGAAATTTGAGCATTATTTTGATAACCTTCTTCGAGATAAATCGAAATTGCTGTACTGGCCAAATACATGCGCGCAGCGGCCGGCAAAAGTTGTATGAAAATCCATATCTGTCGTGTCTAGCGGCCAAATAAATTACATAGTAAACTCATATCTGTCGTGTAATTTAAAAATGGAACGATCTTTTAGTCCGAAATTTGGAAACCAAGGAGGTAACTTATCAAAGGTTTTATTTAAATTTCGAACTGGCTTGCAAATAGAAAGCTGTTTATTGAAAAAAAAAACAAATGAACATTTTAACGCGGGCAAGATTATTGTTACTCGTTGTTCGTCATTGATTTTGAAAAGTAATAATTGTATTTGACAAAATGAGTTCTAGGTAATACTTAGTTTTAATTTCCGCGCATTATTTGAGAAAAGTACTATACAAGCCTTGGCCACAACTAGGCATTGATGGACGAACGTTAAGTATTTTGCTGGCCGCTGCAGTAATGTACTATTTATTTTTTTGCTTTCGCTTTACCTAATTTCAGCAGAATCCGTTTACAATTATTCAGTGTTTTTTTTTCTATTTAAGAGGTGGATTTTTAAAGACTTTTTGAAATCGTACCACCCTATAAAAACTTATGCGTATACATAATAATATACGTGTCGAATTGAGAACCTCCTCCTTTTTTTTCGTCGGTTAAAAAGCGTCTGTACAAACCCCGAAATTTTATTACATTCAAAAAGCTAAATTCACAACATATTTGAAAAGTTTCATCTAAAATTAAGTCACCACAATTTTGTGACAAAAATATAATTACAATCCTACGAGTACATCAAAGCTAAAATAAAACTTTAAAAACTATACGCGTATATATTTTGTTGTACTGAAAATGTCGAATTGGATTACTTGGGCACTAATTTCGTAGAATTTAGCTACAGGGTCTATATTGGCGAGAATGTATTTTTACAAGAATTCATGTATAATTCAGTGGCAAAAACTTTGATTTTTCAGTTATAGTTAATGAAAAAACTTGATTACAGTTTCAGTGTTTAATATTTTATATGTATTTACTATAACATCAATATGTTCTTTTTTCAATATCAACTTGTGTTGAAAGTGAATCTCTTGTAAATATATATGAAAATAACCATATCGGATAAGATACCAAATCAATTGTCTAATTGTAAACCCAACATCAATTGTCATTGTATAAAATGCCTATAACAAGTCAAATTTGCGGAGAGTGTTAAATTGCTTGAGGCTCGAATCATCATGGTCATTTTTGACTACGAAAAAACAGAATTTCGTCCCAAGATGGGACTATCACCAAAATGTAGTACATTGTTAATGTAATTATTAAATATCATCAGTTTATTTTTAAAACCTGAGGCAGTATAGATATATCATATCTTTATAAATATAACTTTGCTTTATCAGAACGCAGTATAAAATGTTGATTTTGAACGTATCTTTAATTATTAACGTTACTAGAGAAGTCCATACTTTAACTTAGATCTAAATCGATTTTTAATGGAATTGAAATCCCAGGGAATGTCGTATGCATCTAAAAATCTATACTGCATAAATTGATCGATTACGTGGTATCGCAATAGGGAAAGTAATATGAACAAAAGAAAGATTGACATTGACAGTTTTCTGCGCAGACCGTGTTGTAGTTTCGGCGACGACTCTATCTTCTGTGCAATTTTGTGTGATTTTTTGTGATCTTGGACACGAACAGACTTATCTGACTTGCATTCGACATAATTTGTAACATTTTGTGTAAAAAATCCTACCCTCTCAACTCAAAAAGCCACAGATTAATACCTAAACTCAAAACACATATTTCTTAATTACTTGACTCTCCCGTCTTTATGGTTTAAGACATTTATTTCTCAAAAACAGAATATACATTCACTTACAATGAAAAACAATAGTTACAATAAAAAAAAACATCAAACGAGTAGCGGAAACAGTTCGTTATCAATTAATATGTACAAAATAATACAGCAAATAAAGAATGTTAGTGATTAGCTTAATGCTATGTTAGTAACAAAAGACCATCTTGGAAGGATAACAAGTTTTGTACATTATTAAAAATTATTAATTTTGTTCTGTGGGTAAGCCAAAATAAATTAAGTGAGATAAGTACCCGTGGCGTGCTCCCAATTAAGTGTCGAAACACAGTTTCTATCACAGTTGCTAATGAAGGCATTTGTTGTTAAGCTTTTAAACTTTTCGTTTCTTGATATTTTACTTAATTTATTAAAACATTGATCGTAAGTTTATTTTTTTTTGTATTGAGATAGATATAATTATATTTTTTTATATATATACATTTCATTCTTTTTTTTTTTTTTTTTCATATCTAAGTAACTACATGAACTTAAAATAAGAGAAAACTTTTTTGGATATGGAATTTTAATTTCTTTTTAAATAGAGGAAATGACTGTATATCTTTGATATCTTTCGGAAGATTGTTATACATATCGGAACCTTCATATCTAATATTTCTTATACCATAATTTGTCCGTGGTTTACCGAATAGGCAGATATCGTTAGCGCTTCGCAGCAGTCGGGTTTGGATCTGCAACTTCTTGGTAAATACAATTTGAGAATGGGTATCTTTTGTCAATATTTTCCTTACTAGGATACATGTATGGAATTTATATAGTTGTGCAAGTGTCATTAATTTGGTTTTTTGGAAGACGGTTTTTGTTGGCGTTAGGTAGTTAATATTAAAGAGTAATTTGATTATTTTATTTTGAGTTGTTTGTATATTTTTTAAGTTGGATTTGGTTGCAGAGCCCCATACTTCGATTAAATAGGTCAGATGTGATTTGATTAGGGAATTGTATATAATATATCTTACAGCTTTGGGAAAACAGCGGACGGACCCTCGCAATATTCCCATCAGTGATGATAATTTAGAACGTAAATTGTCCAAGTGGGGTTTCCAGGTGAGGTTTTTATCTAGGATGAGGCCCAGATATTTTTCTGATTCTGTTTTAGTCAGTGGTTCGTTATTAACGTGGAGTGGCTGAAAATTTGGAATTGTTTTATTTTTTGCACTAAATATCATAAAGTTTGTCTTGGACACATTGATGGTGAGCAGATTATATTGAAACCAGGTGAATAAGATATTGAGGTCTTTTTGGGCTCGGCTCATGACTGTTTGTACTTCCGTTCCGAAGTAGAAGAGGCAAGTGTCATCGGCATATAGTGTAACGTCTGCAGCTAGGTCTAGGTCTTTTATATTATTAATATAAATTAAGAAGAGCAAAGGTCCAAGGAGGGAACCTTGTGGAACGCCGAAAGTAATAAGTTCAGGAGTACTTTTGGTCTCACCAATTTTCACTATCTGATATCTATTGGCGAGATATGACTCAATCATTTTGTATGTAGATCCCTTAATGCCGATATCTCGTAGTTTTTGAAGAAGTAGTTTGTGGCTTATCGTGTCGAAAGCTTTTTTTAAATCTATAAATATACCGAGGGCTATATGTTTTTGGTCAATTTTACATTTTAAGTTCGTTATTAGGTCTATAGTAGCAGATAAAGAATTTGACTTAGAGCGGAAGCCATATTGTTTATGATAGAGCAAGTTGTTTGAGCTTAGATATGTCTCTAGACGTCGGTAGATTACTTTTTCAAAGATTTTTGATACGGACGGTAGGACCGATATAGGACGATAATTACCCGGGTCGGTTTTTTTGCCTGATTTAAAGATTGGGCTAACTTTAGCTATCTTGAGAGAGTCAGGGAAATATCCAGCTCTTAAGCAGTAGTTAATACAGGTTGTTAGTTTCTCTAGTATTATTTCTTTAACAGCTTTCAGGGTCTTGCAAGAGATACCGTCTAGTCCAGTTGTTGTGTTAGAGTTTAGGCTGTCAATAATCTTGCTAACTTCCTGTAACGAGGCAGGAGCCATTTCTGAGAGTTCGGTAGATATATCGTCAGCATTTTTGTTGTATAGGTGCTTGTATGCTTCACTATCATGAAATTTTATTGGGATTTGCTTAGCTAGAATAGAGCCTATATTGACAAAGAAGGAATT
This sequence comes from Anorthoa munda, assembly GCA_945859665.1. Lineage (NCBI taxonomy): Eukaryota > Metazoa > Arthropoda > Insecta > Lepidoptera > Noctuidae > Anorthoa > Anorthoa munda. The sequence goes on along the minus strand of OX243902.1, from coordinate 28,225,766 downwards.
GAAACAGTTACATACGTCAGATATTTCAGTAAGACAGGCTGACTGTGTTTCAAGTTTGTGTAGGGAAACACAATTTTTACCTGTTTTGTTGGCGCTGAGAGCGTTAATTAATTGCCACATTTTTCGTGGTTTATGGTCGCAGGATTTGAAAGCTTTATAATAATATTTACTTTTAGCATCTTGGATTAATGCTTTTACATGCTTTCTTGCTTCTACTAGCTCCAACTCGGTGAATGCATCCGGTTCATTCCTTTTTTCAGGTGAAATTCTATTGCGGGCACTAAGTATTTGGTTTCTTCTGGTTATCGCATCGATGATACTTTTGTTGATCCAGTCAAATTTAGGTGGATTTTGTATTTTTGTTTTGGAAATCGTGCTTTGCTTAATGGCTTCTATCAGTTTTTTCTCAATTTGTTCATATTTCAGGTCGTATTCGTTGGAAAAGTTGTGCTCGACTGTTTTGTAAAGTTTGTTGTAATCCATAGTAGTGTATGCAATCTTTTTCTTTTTTTCAGGCTTATATTTGTGAACTTCGAGGTATAAATGTTTGTGATCTGACAAAGCTGAATTTACCACGGCAAGGTGAAATTTATTATTCTTGAGGTTTGAGCTGACATGGTCAAGGATTGTTTTGGTACTCGGTGTCTCTCTAGTACAGAAAGTTGGATCTATTTTGTTTAGAATGTTAAATCCATATTCTTGTAATGTTATTTTGTAGTTCTTGGTAGCTTGTGTCTTTTTTAGTAAGTTGTAGTTGAAGTCTCCAAATATGACTGCGCGTTTTCGTTTCTGTAGCTGATGTGCGAAGGTTTTGAGAAAATTTTCGTGATTTGTCCTTTCCGGTTTGTAGATACCGCCAATTTCTATGGAAAACTTACTAAGATGAATCCATAGGAAATGGTTGTCATCCTCATATAAATCATCGATAAAACTGTGGTGAAGGCTAGTGTGTACATGGATTGACACACCACCTCCTCTTCCTTTGCTTCGGTAGTTGTAGTAGTGTGTGTAATTCGATAGGATTAGGCTCTCAGCTTCGGAATCACTTTTTATCCACGTTTCCGTTAATATAAGGAGATGCAGCGTATCTGGTATAGATTGAATTATACATTTCAGTTCATCTAGTTTTCCAGGACAGACTAAACTGCGTATGTTAGCGTATAGGCATTTTAAAGATTTAATATTGTTGATTATATTTTCGTGAGTAATTGATAATTGATATGTAAGGCTACTTCGGGAATCATCTCTGGAGTCGGTAGCTGATAGTGTTAGTTTTTTGGAGGAGATTTGATGATTTTGGGAGCGCCTCTTATGTATTTGATGGAGAGGTTTTCTTCGCCTTCATCTGTTCTTTTATTCAGTTCGGCACGTAGTTTTAGCATTTTTTCTTTCTGTAGTGGTGTTTGGTCCGAGTAAAGTTTTAAATTGTGCTCTTTAGGAATATATTTTTTGTTGCGGAGTATTGCCTTTGCCGTCTCTGCGGAAGCAAAGCAGACCTTTATTGAGCGTGCTTTGTTGTTATTGTGTTTACCCAATCGAAAACATTTTATGGGTTCGGCACAGTTTGGGACAGCTAACTTTATAATTTTGTTAATTTCTTGTGAATCGTACTTGGTCCTTTCAGCTGAATCTCTAGAGTTTATTTCCTGTACGCCACTCACGATTATGTTTTTTTCCCTTTGGAAGCGCTCATGTATCTCGGAGACCATATTTTCATGTGTTAGGCTCACTGCAGTCTGTGAATCGTGAGAAGTGGAGGCTTTGAAATTATTAAAATCATTTGTAAGGATGGTCATTTTATTCTCCAAAACTGTATTTGATGTTTCCATCTTAGCCAATGCTTCCTTTATTCTATTTTGTTCCAAAGAAAGTTGGTCTGTAGCACTCTTAATTTGGGCAATTTGGTCTATAATTTGTTGAGACATTTTGTCCAATTTTTCTGCTTGTGTTTTAGAAAAATTATTTAATATCGACATAATTTTGATCTCAAATTGATCGAACCTATCTGACTGGTCCTCTTCACGATCCTTTCTTTTGCCCGACTGCTTATGATCAGGCTTCGGCTGTGTTTGAGATTCGGAACGAGTTGCTATCGACCGATTGCTATCACCACCCATAATAGATCCTTTTGGCGGTGAGCGACGTGCTGCCATATTATTTGTCCGCCGTATTCCGTCAACAGAAGTATATGTGCGAATTAGTACTTAGCTGAGTCTTCGCTTCGCGCAGGGATGGGGAAGCCAGATGGATTATCGATGCTAGTGAAGTCTTAACTTGAAACTTGATTTTACTGTAAATACACTTTTTTATGATTTCGAAATTAAGTTTAACTGAGTGAGTGACACGTCCGTTCCACTTGCTCGCTCGGCGCCAATTCTCTCCCGTCTTTTATAAATATATTGATGGCTTTACTGACTTATATAGGCAAATGAAACAACGTATTTTTCATCAAGGAACGTTTTGTTGCGATAATAATTATCAGTATCATACCTTACAATATCGATATCAGCAGATGAAATAAAGTTACTATAACTTCAAAAGTAACTCCAAAAACCTCTTCAATTACGAATCAATATACCCATGAAGCTATCAACTCACGCGTACTTACAAAGGATAATCTCGCTTCCCACTCGTTTACTGACAAAGTTTTCAGCAATATTGTTAGCCAAATACCCTTGAACTCGATCACGATACCTACATAATATAAAAGTGAACTGAATATACGAACATACGAACTTTAAGTGTGGGATCTCGCTGATCGGGACGGATTTTGTATATCAGTTGGTGAATATGCTGTGTAAATAGAAAAATCCTTGAGCTTTCTTCGAGGATTTTTTCGAACTGGTTTTGGGGTGGCAGCGAGCTCGAATTTTGTATTTTTTATTTATTTGGGAAATCGTGTTATTTGTGAGTAACTTGCGGCTTTAACGAAAAGTAACAGTAACGGATGTCTTAACAATGTTAATATACAAAAAACCGGCGATTGTAGTATGGGAGCCCCACTTGAATATTTATTTTATTCTGTTTTTAGTATTTGTTCTTATAGTGGCAATAGAAATACATCATCTGTGAATTTGAACTGTCTAGCTATCACGGTTCATGAGATACAGCCTGGTGACAGACAGACAGACTGACAGACGGAGTCTTAGTAATAGGGTCCCGATTTTTTTCCCTCCCCTTTGGGTACGGAACCCTAAAAACTATTCCCATTTAAGATTTGCCGATGTAAATAACCTAAAAGTAGTTTCTGCAAGAATGTTTAGTAATAGATTTGCAGAAACTACTTATTCTTTTAAAAATACGACTTTGTAGCATAAGCCACTACGGTATTTAAAACATCATTTACAGTATATCTCTCTGTCTGTATTCTTGCATGCTATGTCTATCGCATGATAATGTACACAGTTTATATTATTGCTTATATTTTATGGTAATAATTGTAGACAGAACAATTTTCAAAACAGAATTTAGTGACTTGCCGTACAAGTGAGTTTAAAAACCAAACATTCTACCAATATTTAATTCCAAAACCATTGTAATCTGAATTTCTGATCCTCCAACTTTTATATTAACCGAACTAAGTTCTGAACTATTTGATCAAATTACATTCATTCATCACTCCATAGTTCGGAAACATTAGCCTGCAGTTTATCATACGAGTTACAAGGCCACGGCACAGGCCACGGGAGTTTCACATACTGAGGGCGGGTTTCAAAGCGACTAATCAAAAGTTACGTTCGTTAAATTTAGCTATTAGGTTATGATCTTTAATTGTCGTCAACTTGTGAGCGGTATAGTCACTTCGGGTCTCTGTCAACCTGATCATTAGTGTTCATGTCTTTGATCAGTTAATCAGGTTGTCAAATCTCAAAGTTATTCAAACTGGTTGACCTACTTTAACATGCGTTGACAACATGATTAACATCACCATCTTCTTTTCAGCCGAAAGGTGTTCCCTCCAAGCGTCACCACATTGACCGGTCCTGTCTTTTTTGCATTCACCGGATTCCTGCCCTTGGCCTTTCCCAAATCATAGATTCACCTTGTGCGAGACCTTTTTAACGTTACGCCTCTTCACACTCATTCACATCATCTGCCTAGCCTTTTTCCCAATTATTGTTGGGGTCGGCTTCCAGTCTTACCGGATTCAGCTGAGTACCAGTGTTTTACATGGAGCGACTGCCTATCAAACCTCCACAACCCAGTCACTGGGTAACACGATACCCCTTGGCAAGACTGGTGTCAGATCTCAGGCTTCTGACTACTCGTAACGGCTGTCAAAGATCTTCAAATGACAGCCGGGACCAACGGCTTAACGTGTTTTCCGAGGCACGGAGGAAACTCGGTATGTTGCAATGGTCACCCATCCACGGACCGACCTCGTCAAGCGTTGCTTAACCTTGAAGATCGACCCGTGCGGCTTTTATTATTTAGCCACGAGTTCCTCCGTCTCTTCACACTCATTCACAGTCCTACTAAAACAGGTTTTTAAATCAGTGATCGTAAATTGTGACATTCATTAATATAATGCCATGACCTCCACAATATGTAACGACTCGTTAGCGCCATTTTGAACTTTGAACGCGAGATGGTACAACCGGCCTTAAGTTCGCGATATGCATAAACAATTCCAAAGTTCATCGCGTGTAAGCTTTTGTATATCAGAATGAAATACACGATGTGTTGTTTCAAAATGGTGACAGTGGAAGGGAAATATGTGAATAAGTTGGTGTTAAGGGCAATTTAATATTCTGGAGATATTATGGTGTTAGTTTAGAAACTTTTGAATGGCATTCTTTGGTAAATTAGTGTTTTCGTGCAGTTTTATGATTGTGGCACGTTCTTCATATTTGTTGTTAGCTATAGCACTTGACACTCTAAAGGCCACCCACAAGGTAGACCGATGTACTGGTGACGGCCGTGAAAGTCCGCTGGATACAATACGACCGGTTGATGTAGTAACGCATGAGGGAGACTTATGTCCAGCAGAGAAGATCCTTCACTTAAAATGATGATGAACTGCACTCTAACCGTAGTTAATTAACAGATCCTTATTACAGACAAGGCATGAACGTTCTACCACTGTTAAGGAGTTCATCTCATTGTGCAAATTATTCATGAGTATTTTCAAACCCTCAAAGAACATAGGGTTCAATCTCAAAAACATTAACCACATAAAATCAGACATCAAACCTGTATTACATGAACATAAATACCTACATAATAATAACACCTATTCAAACTATGTACCTCTAACGTAGTTTCCACGACAAGTTCGAGGCATACACGGTAAAGCCCTTAGATCGCATAAAAGCGTTACTTAATAGGGTTTATTATGAGGCCTCCACTTAATTAACAGTGGTGTACGTATTCTGGCCGTATGTGTAATACAGGCTTATGTTTAGTCAAGTGAAGTGTGAAATTGTAGAGTCGTGTTGATAATTTTACACTAATTTTACTGCTATTAGTGTATTAAATTTGATCTGACACCAGTCTTACGTGTTTAAGTGGTAGTGCGTTGCCCAGTTATTATGTTGTGGAGGTCCATCGACGCCTCAAACTCCTGCATTATAGGCAGATGGGACTTCGAGGTCACGGCCGTTCTGATTAGGATTTTGTCCGCCCAGCAAGTGACTCCAGGTAAGACAGTGCAACAGTGATCACGTGCTACCGTGCACAGTGAGGCTCATGGAAGACACTTTTCAGTCTCCGAAGGGATGTGCCCTAACAGGCCTTGCACAGAGTGGGTTCCAGGTGGTATTTGAGAAGTCACTGGATCCCTTCTCCGTGCTGATTTTGATCAATCATTGGGGAGGCTTTAGTGAGGTAAAAATCCCACACTCCTTGGTATTTTCCCCAAAATTCCTGGTGCTTTTTAAAGGTTTGCCCCGGTAACAAAAAAAACACCAAGATTAGTGTGTGTTGCCAGTGATGACATATGGCTCTGAGACGTGGTCGCTCACAATGGGCCTCATCAGAAAGCTTACACACACCCAAAGGGCAATGGAGAGGGCTATGCTCAGAGTTTCCTTGCGTGATCGAATCAGAAATGCAGAGAATCAGAAATGATAATGATGATGAATAAAAACAATGTCTGTGGAGGTCAGATTGTTCCATGTAAAATATTAGTATTCAGCTGCATCCGGTCAGACTGGAAACTGACCAAAAAATAATTGGTAAAACGCTCGGCAGACAGATTTCAATGAATTAAATTTGTCAATCTACAAGTTTAGTTTCTAGGTGTAAGAGTATTTTGTTGACCGTATATGTAAATCGTGGTAGGACACGCAAAAATGCAAAGTTACTATCAGATAAATTAAAAACTGACCAGCCTGAAATTTAAATTATTGCACACATTCGTAGGTCTACTTTCACAACTCAATGTGTTCTGCAATTACCTACAGGAAGCTTCGATATAGGAACTTTGTCATTCCAGAGACACAGTTAAAATGTCTCACGTGCCTACAAATTGGAACATGACAACACCGCTTAAGGACGGTGGCGGTGGTACTTTTTTCTGAACAAGTTTTTCACCAACAACCGTACTGCTACTAAATCGCTATCAATATACTCAATATAGAATTATTCTACATTAGTACCTAATTCTATAGAAGTAAACAAATAGTTACCAAACTACAGATCAACCCTAAATACCTTACAGCTTACTAAAAGGGAGAAGCCGTATCCTGAATAAAGCACGCTAATAGTGAATATCAGTGTGTTTGCAAATATTTTCATTGGGCCGATTGATTGCAATCCGTATCAGCTCAGTTTAAAAGCAGGCTTTTTCAGTTAAATCGCGTTTAATGGGCCGCTCAAATAAATCAACGGAGATATGGATACTGCCATTGTATATGCTTGGTTCGGTAAATGGGGTCTCTTTTTTCGAAATAGCAGTTTTTTGTGGACTGTTTTGAATGTAGCTTTTTTAGCTTAATGAAGCTGTTAGTAGGATTGGATGCGAAAAATAGATGATCTATCAATTTAAATTCTGTATTAACTATGATTGAGATTCTATTGGATCCGAGACGCACAGAACCGAAAGATGTGGCCACATATGGGTGAGGCCTGAGGATGCTCAGCAAGGGATGTCTTTTGGCTGAAATGATGATAAACAATGATGAAGGCTAGACAGAATTTAACATAGCCTATATTGTCCCACTGCTGGACAAAGGCATCCCCCATATAAAATATAAATAGATGCAGTGCAGTGCAGAGCAGTTAGGTAACGGCCTCGACATACGTGTCGTAGGTTGTGGATTCGAACTTAGGCAGGCGCTTTACATTGTGCAAGGTACTTAAACCACAGCTCTAAAAACGGTGAAGGAAAACATGGTGAGGAAACCGCCACGTCCTAGAACCAAAAATTCGAAGACATGTGACACCCACCCGCGATGGGCCCGCGTGGTGGAATAAGGCCCATTCCCTCTCTCGCAGAGAGGAGGCCTGTGTCCCAGCAGGGGGAACATTAATATGCTCATGATGATGACTACACAAAACTTAACAAAGTACTGAGATGTTGGCTAATATTTTTTATTGAGCCTATTTTGTCCCACTGCTGCGCAAAGACCTCCCCCATCTATAATTATTATACTCATATTATAAATAGGTAAAGTTTTTAGGGGGTCATCTCTGGATCTATTGAACCGATTTTAAATAATTCTTTCACCAATAGAAAGCTATATTATTACCAAGTGACACAGGCTAGTAGTTCTTTTAATCCCAAACACGGGTACTGTGGGGTAAGCCACGGGAGCGAAGCCGCGGGGAACAGCTAGTATAAAATATAAAAAGCTAAAATAATAAGAATAAAAATATTTAGGTATAATATACATTGACCCCAAAAAAGTTGGGGTAGCTAAATACAAGTAAGTAATGATCGATGATGATTTTGATAACTTGGACTAAACTTTTAATATTCTGAAAGAAGTAACCAGGTTTGAATCACAGATATAAATCTAACTAGATGACGCGTGTTAAAAAACGGAACGGGAAACGGAGCTTTTCATTTGGCCGAGGCATTGGAAATGTTTTCTTTGAAAAAGTAGCACGCTTTGTTTTCATACACATGGAGGGACTTGCGTTATCTAGTTATATTTATGTCTGTGGTAAAATATAATAGTCTCCTAGAAGTGATACAGAATTCTAGTAAAAATGCATTTATAATATTTTCATCTGCAACTTTTCAGACTGTTAGTTATTTTTTGTTTCCAAGTCACATGGCAATAAACGCACTTAAGATAACAGCAGAGTCTTAAGTTTCTGTATTAACACTTTTGAGTTGAATATTTGTCAAACTCTACTTATGCCTGAAAATCTGTCAAATTTTGGGATTACTACTGTAATCCGAGTAAGAACGAGTAAGAACATTTATTTAGAAACCGGAGCATAGGGTCGGTTTCTGAATTGAGAATTTGGAGTTAAGAACGTGTCCTATTTAAATGCCGAAGTTTGACAGGTTTTAAAGTTAAAGTAGAATTTGACAAACATTCAACTTCAAATTCTTAACTCAGAAATCGGGGTGTAAAACATCTTCATACCTGCGATATATTACACTCAGATTAAGTACCACGGCACTACAAACTTGCAAAGTATTTATTTACTTGAGCAACGTAAACATCTTCAGTAGCAACTTTAGTCACTGCCGGCAATTAAATTTTCCGCAAGAAAATAATGCTTATTGATTGTACATCTGGCTCATTATACCTCTGGAGGATGACTTAGGATATTTTTTATCCCGGTAGTAACCCTGGGGATTATTCCGACTTTACCGCTTGGTAGAAGCTAGTAAATAATAAAAAAAAAAAAAAAAACAGAATTTAATTTAAAACTTAGAACCACTTCTTCATACCCGCGATACATTACACTCAGAGTAAGTACCAGGGCACCACAAACTTGCAAAGTATCTATTTACTTGTGCAACGTAAACATCTTCAGTAGCAACTTTAATCACTGCCAGCTATTAAGTTTTCCGCAAGGAAATAATGCTTCATTAAAATTTTAACACAGCGGTTTAATTTTCTATACGAGAAGGGATTTTAATGAACCGTGCTACGAGACAAGAGTTTTAATCTCCCGGTTTTTGCTTCACGGGTAAAATGTAGAACGGCTTGCTAACAGGTAGGGCTGTAGTTATGTGTTATGTTTTTAGTGGGGATGAATGTTAGGCATTTAGAAAAGGGGTTTTGTCGTTTTTTGATATGATTGGCATTGAGATATTGGATAAAATAATCATATAAGTATTACTTCCAATATTATTATTATAGCTTAGGAGTTCGTTACAACCTATTTGATTGACTTGATGGCTATTTGTCCTATAGTCATGAAATTATTTTAAAAAAAAAAAAATAGCCTGTTATAAATTACACTATATTGAAGTCAAACCAGCATTTAAAGTTGACAGCGATATGTTCCGTACGAAACCAAACCAGACTGCCTCTATTTTCAAGTTTTGAAAAATACAGTTATATTTTTTTAAATTGTATGTACCTATTATTTCCAAGATACTTTCTTTAGTTTCTAAATAATTCAGCTAAAAATACCCCCAACAAAATAACTAAAGTAAGATTAACTAACTACTTTAAGATTACCCAAGGGATTTTATTTGCTCGCTATAAAGCTGAAAGAGCTAAAGCATATTAACCTTATCTCTTGAGGACTGTTTATCATTAAACTGAGGATTAACCCGGTAGCAACGTTGTAAACAACGGCTAAGTTGAGATAAAAATAATACTTAGTCTTATCAACAGTTTATTTGTTGTTTACATCTGATATGTTGTTTAAAGAAAAAATAAGTGTAAAATTTTGTGTTATTCCCGTTAACTTTCAAACGCTCTCCCTCGAGCAGAATTTCTATCTCCATAGTAGTGTCCATACGTTGAAATAAAATACAAATGAAGTAATATGATAATAATAATGAATCTCGGAATATTGCATTACTAATTGTTTGTTTGATTAATAAGATAAATGCTGCTATGGGCGTACCCATACATACAGATAATAGGAGTTGTTGAGAAAGAGTTGAATGGTGTTTTGATGCTTTCTAGATCTTAATTTTCTGTTGTGCTAGCAAGTAGTATGCTTTGTTGTTTACTGTTTTGTTTTCCACATTATAGTCAAAAATTATACACACATTAAGCAATTCTTTTGATTCTTGAAACATACTTAACCAAAACACACCAAAACAGATAACAGATTCAAATTCCCCACACCAATCACTTCTCTTTCCTAGCTACCCAAAAATATTTCCTCTCACATCCCAATAGACACAAATACTGCAAAAATCCCCACAGCCCGTTTCTCAGGTACGCCACTACATAAGAAACGGGTATAAATTTTGCCCGTACCCCCAGACTCACCCATTTTCATATAGCTCCAGAATATGGGGTATTCTCAGACGGTTCCCTGATAGATTCTGAGGTTTACGCAAATCCTATCTCTTTGTGACAGTAATTTGTCTCTCCGGGACCCTTTGTTTTGTCCTTTTGCTACAGTATGGATTCAATATATTCTGACCTGTTTTTATGTATTTGACAGATGGAATTGATGAGTAAGAAAATAAGATATTGGAGGAGTAAATAAGTTACTGTGATATATTTTATAAACGGATCGGTTGCTAATGTAATGTTCTTGTTATTAGGAGTGAATTCGAAAGGTACCTAATATTAATGAGCAGGAAAATCTGCTTCTTACTTAGATGACACGTGTATGGTATCATTTTCTTTGAAAAAGAAATTAAATCACACAGTGCTCTTTATATAAAACAATATTATACCTCGGAGAGTAAACAGAACTTAATATCGTAATTATCGTATCGTAAAAGAAAAATAATAACTTTGTCATACCGATTGTGACATAACGCAGCCTTGAAGAGTAAGTACAACTCAATTTTTCTTACATAATGCCCAAAGTGAAAATTGAATCTTATTATATACTGGTCACGGGCTGACGTCGACTTTTGAATGAGAATATTTTCTTACGTCGCCTCGACGTTGCATCCAGTTATGTGCCATAAGTTAGAAGAGGTGTCAGGTGCAAGTTAAAATAACTAGAATCAAAAAGAAAATCTTGCTAAAAGATAAATAGAAGACTTAATAAATGAAGGTACAGATTTAATCAGTATGAACAAAAGGAAAGCAGTATCTATGGTTCCGATTAAAACTTTTAAAAGAAAGACAGTGATAAAGTATTATAGACGTACGAAGTTGTTGCTCTAAAAACCGACAAAAATCCCAACGACTCCATAACCAAAGATGGGATACATGAATTGACAGCCAAAAAACTTTTAATACAAAACCATTGGCAGAACGCCAGATGAAAGAACTAAAGAAATGTTGTCAACACGGTCTCTTCCAGTCGTTAACTTTGGAGCCCCTGAATGGAATACTTTCTTGTCTTTCACCGCTGCAGTTCCCCACATGCATCACAACATTAGCATAACGTGAACAGGTGCGGGCGAATAACTGAGCCGTCGCAATGCGGTATAGGGGATCTTATATTCATATTATTGTAGCGACTGAGCCACTGGCCGGGCGGTGACGATTTTAAATTCAGAAATCAAAAATGCTTCAATGTAAACGTTTGCTCTTCTATAGTGTGCACACCTGGTACAAGCCAATAAGCCGCGTGTTTTTTTCTGATTTATTTTTTATAATCCTGTCTATCTAAGCAGAATTATTGCTTTTTAGAAATCAATTTTCAATCTCTTATTCGAGATTGGGTTTTTTTTCTATAATACAAAATCAGTATAGATTATCTTTTTTTTTTCTATTTGTATATGAGAATTGAATCTCGCAATGCCTTTTATTACTACAAATTACATTTATAATGTACTAACTTTTGCCCGCGACTTCGTCCGCGAAGCATAAGTTCTATATCCCGCAATAATATTGTAGGTGTGTGGGCTCCCTTACCTTTCACCCCCCTTTCCATCCCGTTAGGTCCCGTAGGGTAATTTTCGGGATAAAATATCCCGGAATCCTATCCTATGACCTGCCCAGGGTGTCAAACTATTTCCATACCGAATTTCATCTCAATTTGTTAAAGGGTTTAAGCGTAAAAAGGTTACAGACAGACAGACGGACAGACAGACAGAGTTACTTTCGGTTTCGTGCGATTAGTTTCTGCCCACGGCTTCAGTGCCGTGAAAAATATTCTATTGTCCCAAGGAACATACTAATACGAAAAACTATTATGTCTTAATCCTAAGTCATGATCCATCCATGTGCCAGGTTTTATACGAATCCGTTCAGCGGTTCAGACGTGGTACAAATAGACAGATAGACAGAGTTACTTTCGTTTTTATATTTTATCAATGTATATTGTCCCACTGATGGGCAAAGGTTGCCCACATAGCCTTCCCTGAGGTGTTGTCTTTCCTATTTGTAATCAATAAGAATATACAAGGAGTATAGAAGTATGGATATCAACTCTATTCATCACCATCATCATCATTTCAGCCAAAAGACGTCCACTGCTGGACACAGGCCTCCACCCCAAGCGTCGCCACATTGACCGATCCCGTGCGTCTCGCATCCAGCGCCTTCCCGCAACCTTAACCAGGTCACCGGCCACCTAGTGGGAGGCCTTCCAACATATCGTCTTCCGGTTCGCGGTCGCCATTCCAGAACTTTCCGGCCCCATCGGCCATCCGTCTACATTCTACCATCATTCATCTACTCTATTACGGCACCAATTTACTAATCGCAGTTCATCAAACCCGAGCTCCATTAAACCGATCCATACTACCTACCTACTTATCTGTGCTCATTCACGTCCGAAATGTCCCAGTGCTGACAAGGCCTCCACCCGGTCTTTACACGGTTCCCAATTCACTGAAACTAATTAATAGGGTCAGGAACACGGCCCAGAGCTCCAGAGACTTAAATTACTGTTGCAGCCGCTAAACTCAAATAGGACTCGTCAGATTGGATTCTACATTTCTATGTAATGGCTGGGTAGATTTGCAAAAACAGAATAGAATGTAATGAATGTAGAATCCTGTTTCTAGATTAAACTACATTTATGTTTTTAGAATTATTTCAGTTTCATAATAAAATTAACTTATGATAGCGGCTTCGCCAGCCTGAAATTATTCTACGAGAACGTATACGAGGATTAAAAGTACCTAATGTACATAAACTACGCCAAGTTTCACCAAAACCCATTCAGCTGTAGAGGCGTGATTCATTAACAAACAAACAGGCATTTCTACCTAACATGAATAACATTGTTATGTATAAATATTATCAAAATTTTTGAACCAAACCCAAAACAGACTATCTATAGTTGGAATTTTGTACCCAAACAAGTCCATTTTACATACGCTTACGAATAAGCTTTGTTTTTTTGAAACCGTGCAGAAAAAAGTGATACACTCTAAAAACAAAAAAATCCATTTCAAATGCTAAACCTTGCTAGTAAACACACAAAAAAAATGGTCTTGATATCAATACTTCGGAGTACATTTAAAATATAAATACAACGTAAACGTCAGCTCGACTAACAAGTACTGGGCGCTGGAATAAAATATGACCTTCTGGCGCAGAACCACTGAAACTGTTACTCCAACCTGACTTGCTGAATATTTATGTGTTCTGAAACGTCGCGGTTTTCAGAGTATGTGGATAATTTCATCACTTTTTGATCGTGATTAATTTTTATGATATTTATTTTAACTGTGTGATTATATTTTAAAGGCTGGCTTCGATTTAAGCTGCATTTTTTACGGCAAGCTGGGTCTTCAACAAGTTCGATTGCATGAATATAATTATGTAAATTTTTTATTTTATTTTTAGGCGATAAGCTACGGCAGTACTCATCCGATTGCGAAAATTCTTTGACTTATAGAATGCTACACTATAGTTGAGTGTCAAAGGTTTAATTTTATAACGGTAAAAATCCACGGTATGTGTGGGAACAAAGGAGAAAACTATGGTAAAAAAATCTAGTATTTGATATCACATTCAGCTCTATCGACATTTTAGTTTAGACGACGCTGGTTCTGCTATTGCGGCTATGAACCAGGACCTGGGATGTATCAGCTCATGGGCTAAATCATCTGGTCTACAAATTAACCCAAGTAAATCACAGGCCATGGTCATAGGCAGCAAATTCGTTCGCGGCTATCGTTGCTTCTTTGATGCCTCTATATCTCGACGGTGTTCGCATAGAATTTACCAAAACCGCAAAGGATCTGGGGGTAATCATTGACAGCAATCTTTCGTGGCATGCTCAGGTCAGCGAAGGCCATTCGCTGAGGTGCCTTCAGAGTCCCTGAGGCCATTAAAGACGAAAATTTCTTTGGCACAAACAGCCGATTATAGATTATGCCGACGCCTACTACCTGGATGCCACAGAGGCGCTATTAAACAAGCTTGAGCGCCTGCAAAACTTATGCATTCGCTTTGTTTATGGTCTACGTAAGTATGATCATGTTTCTCACCTTCGCGAGGAACTCAAGTGGCTCCCAATCCGTCTTCGCAGGAACACTCGGATTTTATGTCTCCTCTTCAACATCTTACACAACCCGTCTTATCCTTCGTCTTATCCTGGAGATGCATTATGTAGGTCACATCTTAGATCCCTCCTTAAATCAAATCCTCATAAAACCAGCTATTATTCCTATTCCTTCACTGTCCATGCTGTGAGATTGTGGAACTCACTCCGCCTAGCATCAGAGATCTAGATACTAACTCGCTTTTTAAAAAACGATTAAAATAGCATTATTTTTCCTCTCAAAACTGATATTTATAAGCATATATATATTTAGTATCTATATAAAGGGTCTTTCAACAAGGACGGGTCGATGTTAAAATTGAATAAAACAAGATGTGTGTGAGATATAAACGAAATTTATTTTTTATTTAAAAGGCCCATTTATGCCATTATGGATGGAATATGACATCGTTCAAATGTCCGCCGCAGCTTTGTATGGTGGCACGAATCCGAGAGGTCCAATTTTTAATGACTCTGCTGCATAGATCCGGCTGAATCCGAGTGATTGCCTGCGTTATGTTGGCTTTCAGGGCAAAGGTCGAATGTGGTTTATTGGCATAGACCTGCGACTTCAGAAAACCCCACAAGAAAAAGTCTAGTGGAACTCTAACTCTACCCTCAAACCATTCATGTAGAATGTCGATTGTGTCGTTCGCTGTGTGGCAAGTAGCGCCATCTTGCTGGAACCACATTGAACCACATTGTCGTTCACGTCCATATTGTTCAATTCAAGCCAAAAGAAATTGTTTATCATTGATCTGTAGCGGTCGCTCGATCTATGCAGCAGAGTCATAAAAAATTGGACCTCTCGGATTCGTGCCACCATACGAAGCCGCGGCGGACATTTCAACGATGTCATATTCCATCCATAATGGCATAAATGGGCCCTTTAAATAACAAAATAAATTTAGTTAATATCTCACACACATCTTGTTTTATTCAATTTTAACATCGACCCGTCCTTCTTGAAAGACCCTTTATTTTAGACTTTTGTATTTATTTAAGTATATATCACTTACACTATATGTGTATGTATTTATAACTTAGGTTAGTCGTTCACTTTTCTTCTCTTTTTTCCTTTTCGCGGGTCTGCTGGCATTTGCCATTCATAGCATTACCTACAATTTGTAATGCTATGAATGTGAAACCTACTATAATATTAATCCTTTTGCAAACATAATCATCATCATCATATCAGCCGAACCCGCAATCTTCACCAGGTCATCGGTCCATCTGGTGGGAGGCCTTCCAACGCAACGTCTTCCGGTAATTACGATCGTAAATATATTGGCTGCGATGTATCGAATATCGAAATTGTTTTACATTGATATTCAGTGCTGGAAAAGGCGTTCCTCGAAGAAGTTTTAATAATCTGAGGAATGAACATTGAAATATAAATCATCATAATTATCAGCCGAAAGACGTTAACTGCTGGACATAGGCCTCCTCCAAACGTCGCCCGGTCCCGTGCGTCCCGCATCCAGCGAATCCCTGCAACCTTCACCAGGTCATCGGTCAACCAGTGGGAGGCCTTCCAACGCAACGTCTCCCGGTTTGCGGTCGCCACTCCAGAACTTTTCTGCCCTCTTGACCATCCATTCTGCGAGCAATGTGCCCTGCCCACTGCTCCTTAAGTTTGGCAATTCTTCAAACAGTGCAGCAATTAAAATCTTTTACTACCATAAATGGGTCAAACAGCAACAATAAAGGAACTATTAAAAAAATCCTGAAGCTTGAAGTAATAAATAATGTTCAACATACCCTTGCCATAACTTCGCGTACATTAATTAAAGAACTGTTCCGTAATTATCAAGGTATTGAGCAAATTAATTTACGCTCCATTTTCAACTACTGAAACTATTCATGGCGTTTCGAAAGATTGTTTTCCACTGTACTGTTGAAGGCAATAAATAAGGGTGACTATGTCTCGAGCCTGCAACAATTCCTTGCCGGAATAGTTTTCTTCATCCATCAGTTTCCATTGTCCGGTAGGCCATAAAGCTTCACCAACTTGTTACATATATTCTGGATTTAGATTCTACTGAATTCTGGGCACTTTTAAATCGTACGATTTTTGCACTTGTGTTTGGAATGAAATGTTGATAGAATGGAATTCTTGTTTGTGGAAATCATGTCACAATATGCACAAACATATTTTTTTCTGCCCAGTTTTCACGATTATGTTGCTCATAGATTTTTATAGCACGTATCTGGTTCATCTAAACTGCGGCTCTAACCAAGCGTCATTCGATGGCAGGATTGATTAGTGACATTTCGACACCGTTTGACATGCACATACATTTTTGACATTTTCTAATCGCCATCGCCACGCTTTCGATGATAGAATGTCACTTATCAAGGGCCTCTGGTGAAGGTTTTTTGAGGTGTGAGGTATGATGTGTAATTAGTATGCGGCGGTATAGGGTATCGCTACAGTGAAAAACACACATTCTGCCAACGATAGCGTGGTGATCGCGATTATTTTTTATATTTAGAAAATATAATAAAATGTATGACCAAGTGCTATCGAACGAAAGCTCACAATGTTAGGACCCATTAATATTAATCTCAATTTTTACCCTTGGACTAGGTAGGTAGGGCTTATCCCAGTTGTAAACGACCCCTTGTGCCAATTGGCCTTGTTTGTTCTGTCACCTGCTTGATATGGAGGGAAGTGGAATTTGTATTTTTTCCTACTCGTCCGTTATTCTTTTCTGATTAATTTCGGTGCGGGATCCAAGACAGCTAAATTCATTCTCCGGGACTTCATCGAGCTTCATTGGCTCGGCGCTTTTCTGGAGGTCGCCACTATTGATTCTGGCTTGCAGCAGTTGCAGTGGTTTGGGAATAGTACGGTGGGACAGTGCTAAAAAAAATCGCTATAGAAATGTCCAGACCCTCTGACCAAGTTCCAATTCTGAGTGATATTCATTCTCCGAACTAGCCAAAAGAACCCATACTTCGTCGCCACTCCACTAATCTGCTTCACCTATTGTCCTAACTGCGTAATAGATGACTGGCCCACTGCCACTAGAGTTGAAAATAGTTTTAATATTTTCAAGCAGAGTTAAAAGGAAATGCGGCATTCCTCGCCCCAACAATACTCAAAGTAGGACCGTGCGGAATTTTTGCTCGTGCCAAAAAACTTTTATGCTTTACTGCGTACATTCTCATCGGTTCGTTAGTTGAATTGAGCTGGGTATTTAAGTAATTGAGTCAGATTGCGGGATCCGAAGTGCTCTTTTGAACTAGCTCTTTTTGTTTGACTGGCAAATTATCTGGCAGAACTCGATTGAATATTGTAATATCAGGGAGGCGGATTTTGCGTTGTTTTCGGGAGTTGTTTTTTTAAGAGGTTACTCTCGGTCGTTGGTCGCAGTTCGATTTTTACAAACTTCAAAAAAAAAGGAGGTAATCAATTCGACATGTATGTATGTAATATTGTTGGAATTGCACAGTATTCACATAGTTTACTCTGTATGGGCTTCTAAACACGTTTGCCATATTTCATATGTGTATGTTTGTTTGTATGTATGTATGTCTGACCACGCAGCATTTCTCCGTAACTACTTATCGGGTCATGGTAATTTTTATTGGATTAAGTATCTCACAACTTAAGGCGCAGTTTAGTTTCATTAAAATTGGTTCAGCAGTTTTCAAGTTATGGAACATACAACCGAACTCCTTAGCAACCAACAGTACGAATGTATAAATTAAATTACTATGGGTATATTGTCAATCTTTTAGGCTACTTACTATAGACTTTGCTGGCTTTTTAGTGATAGGGCACTAAAACTAACAAGAGAGAACTAAAAACATTACCAAAAAAATTAACCGGCTTCCAAAGCAAAACACTAAAAAGTGCAAAAATAACTTT
This sequence comes from Anorthoa munda, assembly GCA_945859665.1. Lineage (NCBI taxonomy): Eukaryota > Metazoa > Arthropoda > Insecta > Lepidoptera > Noctuidae > Anorthoa > Anorthoa munda. Next base: position 28,207,393 of record OX243902.1, on the reverse strand, counting down.
CGGTTTGGAAGTCGGTGTTGAAAAACGATAAAAACAAGAGGTACCAAAGACACCGATGCTTTAGAATTCGGTTTTTTTAACGTTTTTTATTCCTATTGTTTTTCATATTCACACCTGTATGCAGCTTCCATGCTTAGTTTGTTTAGTTGGTTAATATGTATATGTGTACTTACGTTGGAGTACTTAGTATATGTATCTCAATTATGAATGAAAACATCCCAAAACATACATCAAAAAAATAAAAAAGTTTAGGCTTTTTTATTATTACAGACACAATCAAAACAAAAATACATTAACCAGTTGATAAAAGTAAGGAACCTTATTCTTAGTACAGTTTTTTTCCTGTTTTGCGTTAAATAAATCGAACAGAACCGTAAATTTAGAAAGAGTTCTACTTTTGGGTCCGGACAAACAACGGGTATCCGAAAATTAGTTAAAATCCAATTCGATAATTGTTTTTCTTCGCCAACATTTCAAAAGTTTCCAAAAAGCTTGGTAACTCTTTTCTAACAGTTGGTGAAGTTCCTTGGGTACCAAACGCCATTCGCAGAAAATTAATGGCGAATTTTTCCTGCCTTTTACTTCCATTTTTCAAACGTTGAGTTCTCATTATTTTAGTTTAGCTTCGGGTATTTGGAACAATTCTTTTTTGTATAAGTTTTTAGAAGATTTTTGTCGTCTCATTTCGAGGTAGGCTTGATATTTTTTCTTCTTGGAAATTCATTTAACTGAATTTAGGTTAAGTAGATTTAGTAACTTATCATAATTCTACCATTGAAACGGATAAAATACTATCACACAAGAAGTTATCACGATAAAATCAAGATTATTTTTTATATACTCCCAAAAACAAGCATTAAATACAGACGGATTTAACCTCATACAATATGAATGAAACGAAAGATAGAAAACACATAAAACATAGAAATATAAGTACGTATTAAAACATTGTAAGACAAACACATTCTATGACTCCGTCTGCAATCATTCTAGGAGTCAATATATCAAGGATTAATGACGTGGAAATAAAATATAGTGTTTGTCGTCCGCCCTTGTACTTATAGTTTATTTGCTGGCTGATACGTTGAGAACTGCGGATTTATTTTTATTTCTTCTGGAATATGGATTTTTGGTTATCTATCGCTGGTATATTTACGATTTTTGATCCTTCACAGTAATAAATTCAAGAATTGTGCCTAATTTGTAATTATATGAGTAGGTATTGTCAATTGTAAATATGCTTTTGAATGTCGAGTATCAGAACATACGTTTTATGGTGATTGTGACTTATAAAATGTTTTCATGTATTGTGACTAGCGAAATTGTCAGCTTCGGTATGATGATCTCGAGTTTGTCAATTCCAACTGCCCATATTATATCTAACTATGTTCTAACATCAGATACATCTTTTTTTGATAGAGGTAATTTTAGGAGTCATAAAATAAGGGAATGTCGAAATCAAAATCAATCTTTATTCAATTAGGCCATTAAGCAGTACTTTTAAACGTCAAAAAAATAAATTTAAAATTAATAATAATTGATTCTACCGTCCATTCGGAAAAGTAGCTTGTTATGGAGAAGAACGGACAAGAAACCCCACACTTAATCTTCTAAAAAAGTGTTTAACAAGTATTTGGTTACATCATTCTTGTTGAAAATAATAATAAACGATGTAAAAAGTGCACGTAAAAGCGTCTAGAGTAAAACAAACAATTAAAAAATACAATGAATAGATAATTAAAAACAGGCCGAGGCACGTAAGTTATAATCAATCCCAAATGATGGCGCCCGTTCACGAACATGACACTGGATCATGGATCAACCATCATGAAGGCGAATGATCAAACAAATGTGCCACCATCAGAGTGACATTAGAGAGAGCATGACACGCTATCAACTGCCAGGGCACACAAAAGTCAACGAACAACATATAGGTACAGTAAATGAGAATGATGATCTGTGAATGGGTAATTTAAATGGCGTTACTCTAACTTACTTGCGTCTCAAGACACTGACATTCTTTCAGCCATAACGATTGCTAAACAGTCAAAATGTTTGGGATTGACCTCTAGACATTTCGGAAGCGCTTGTCCCATACATTAGAACATTTTGAGAATCGTTATCGCTGAAAGATGGTACAATGTCTAGAGACTTTATTATTTTACTCGCTTCTACTTGCGTCTCCGCCCGCGTGTGAACAATAGTTACAGTATCGTAAAACCGAATAATATCATGCCATCAAGGCTCTAGACATGTGTAATTCGATGCAAGCGAAGGCGATAGTCGAAATGTCAAAATGACAGGGATTGATCTCGTGACGTTTCAACAGCACATGTCAAATAGTAGAGTATAAAAATAACTTTTTAATATTAAACGCTACTTGCAATCCGTCTATTTCGCTCAGCTGCTCATGGCATAATGGTTCTCACCAAAATATATACATATATATCGTTTATGACACACTAACATATATCGATTTGCCTATATATCTTAAGGCCGTAAAAACTGATTCACATCCGTACACTTCAACGTAAGGTTCAGTTGCAAACCAGCGTCAGGCAACTCCCAGTTGTCTGACATTTTGCTAAATTGGACCTATTTGGCGCAGCCGCGGGGTACACTAAGTAATTGTTTTAAAATTAAATTTCCTTTTATTTGTACCTACAATGTGTGTGCCGAATAAACTAATTTATTTACTTCATTTTATTACCTTACATTTTTGTCAATCGCTGTTTCAACGCTTGTTTTGTCTAGAATCTCTCGTGTCATTTCAGTAGCGCTTGTTGTAGATACTTGGACTTTTTAACAATCGTAATCGCTGAAAGAATGTAACTTCGTTAAGAATCTGTGTTTAATTATTCGCTAACTTATAGAAAACACACTAAAACACTAATATTCCCTAACTGCAACTCCAAACCGATTATCCCAACCAACTCACCACAATCACCTCTGCATTTAATTGACAATAATAGTTACAGTATCGTAAAACCGAATAATATCGTTCCATTTAAAGCCATCAGGTGGGTTGCACTGCATCCTATACGTTTAATGGCTATCGATTTACCATAGGCCAGGCGTATCCGTATCTCGATGGGGATCTCGGAATCGCTATTGGGTATATCGTTATAATTTATTCATTCGGTATTGGTCGGTGACTTAAGTGTGTTTGCCGAGTCTTTTGAGGTAACTTAAAATAAAACCAATGCCTTCTCTGTACAAGAAGAGGTCTGTTTTTTGTCTGTAATCCCTGATAGATTAGGCCCTTTAGTACACGCTAGTTATATTAAAGTCCCTTGTTATAGGGTGTGAGGTACTTTGTGTAATTGGAACGTAATATGTAGGATTATTTGTTTTGGTGATAAAAATGCCTCTTTTAAATAACGTTGCTCTAATCATGAACGATGCTTGTTTTCAATAACACTGGATGACACCTTAGTATAGATAGTGCAACTCATCTTTGCGCGCAGCATTATGTGTGGGTGGTTTGCGCGCGCATAAATGAGTTAGTAGCGAGCAGTGAGTAGTGGGCAGTGGTGGCCCAGTGGTATCGGCCGCGACTTACAAGTTGTAGGTCGTGGGTTCGAGCCCAGGTAGGCGCTTTACTTTGTGTAAATTATTTCATCACCACTGCTCTCAAAACGGTGAAGGAAAACATTGTGAGGAAACCGGCATGTCCTAGAACCAAAAAATCGAAGACATGTGACATCCACCAACCCGCAGTGGTGGATTATGGCCCATTCCCTCTCACAGAGAGGAGGCCTGGTTCCCAGCAGTGGGAACATTAATAGGCTGATGATGTGATGATGTGAAATGAGTTAAACTATCTATAAACGCGTTAGTAAAAACACACTGATGACTTTTCGTGCCTCTCAAAATAAATAAACTGTTGGTCCCTGAAATCATTTGCAGATCTTTGTCAGTCATTCAGAAGCCTGTAAAACACTTGTCCTGCAAAGTGTTGCAGCCCAGTTAACCAATTTTCTTAATTTTATAAAGATACGTTTAGATGATGTATAGGCTAAACTTAAATATTTGCACACCATATTTAATGGTAGAAGTCATAGATTTAATATCATACTTTGTAAATCTGCATTCTAGTAAATAAATTAATTTGATTTGATTTTAACGATGAGCCCTTGTCAGTGGAATTCGTACCATTCGTACAATTTCAGATCTTCATGCAATCTGTTCCTAATCACTAACACGCGTGCCTGTGGCCTGGTGCAACCGAATTTGGAGGGAGCGCGAGCGGAAAGTGACGGTACGCTCCCTGCGTGCTGTTAAGCATATGTAGCAATCTTCATGTGCACTGGTGGCTCTGGGTCTGCCTCTGCCTGAGCTCTGCTGTCGGATCTAAGTTATGTCAAGATAAGGTGTTTCACACGGGCAGAGAAACGCGCGTAGTATGTTGCGGCGGATGCAACTATCTCGAGTATCTGGATTCGCGTGTATTTACGCTTGCATGTAGATGGCATTTAATAGCTCTTAGTATCTCAACTACGGCTCGTACGCGTATACCAACTGTCACTATACATACAAACACTCAAGCCTTTTCCCATGGGGGGTAGGGAGAAACTACAGCTAAACGATACCCGTTACGACACTCACATATTCCTTGTGCTTAATTTATGTTCATAAATCTACGATATCTACATTCGTCTTAACTCCACGGTCTCCACGCTATATTAAAGCAAATAATATATTCATAAAATACGTTACAGTACTTTTATTTCGTAACAGCTATCAAGAAAAGTAATATCACGTAAATAAAGAACATATCAATATCATTTTCTCCTTGTTGTTATCGAAAAATGTAATCAAGTTCAGTCAATCGAATCAACGAAATACCGAATAACTCGACTGGAATTGGAGGAAATGAAGCACGGTATCTGTATTTAAACAATAACAACAAAGAGATTTTATACCTTCAATATTTAAGAGTATCGAAGTGAGTCATAGAGTAAGAACGTGTATAAGCGAGAGTCTCGATCTAAACGTTTTTACTAAAGCCTGCTGCAAGATTCTCAGAACAGTATTGTTTTTAATAGAAATTGTCCTATGAGTAGAGCAATTACAATACAATTTCTTTGAAAATGTATAATTGCATTGTCCCTCCACACCTGTCTACATGACCTGGTGATGTTCCACTGGATGCGAGATGCACGGGACCGATTAATGTGGCGACGCTTGAGGTAGGCCTATGTCCAGTAGTGGACGTCTTTCAGCTGATAATATGATGAAGATGATGATGACTTGTCTACAGAAGCCTTATTTTGCATACTACACTACTACTGTTCTGGGCGTAAGAATCTTTTAACACAGACAGTTTACTTACCCCAGCCTAATGCGAGTGGTTGTCAGATTTTAGTTGTGGTATTTTGCGGTCTGTCAGATTTTATCTGGATTGAACCACACGGTGTTCTGCAACTACCTTTGACCAGGATGCGAGAAGACTTCTGAAATTCTTTACGTTCCCCGGCCAGGAGATTGCAGTTCCTAGCGGGAAGTTATAGGAGATTATTCCGGTAAAAAATTGATTTTCGCTTCTATACGATTCTGTGATATTTTTTAGTCTATGTTCGAGTGCAGGCCCAAAGTGAGAGGTATAAATCGAACGGCAGCCGTATGGTAAGTGTTTGTCACTCGATACGTTGGACGCACGGTGGTAGTACACAGTCTATGTGGCAGGTATTCCTAACGGCTTTGGTCAGGCTTTGTGTAGTTCTAAAATGTGTGTCTATAGAAGTTCCTGTGGTACCGAACAAATATTTTGTTTGCTCGCCTTTTGTGACATAGAATGGAAGACCGAAATCAATTGTTAGGCTACGGTATATGGTTTTACACGTGTATTTACGAACAGCAGTCGTTTTTTACGTAACAACATTCATATCGATAAATCGTATTTTTATGCGAATTGTCTTTTTTTGTGCGTACTGCAATGACAGTATCATTGCAGTAATGTGTGCAGTAATTACTGATAAATCAGCATTCACAAAAATAATTTAAGACGACGATAGTCGCCAACGACCTTCAGGAAACGAAAAGCGCACTCGTTTCACACCCGCACGACCTAAAATTCAGCACTTTTCTTATTATTAAAAAAGCCTCAGATCAAAATGTAGATATGAAATGTAGATGCGTCTTTGGGATAGTGACAATTTCATTAAAATACGCCCGGCGGTTTTAGTGCGATTTTTGTTTTTTTGTCCGTGGTAGACATAACTTAAATACACTATGTTATACGAATTTTTTTTTTCTTAAGTCAAATTATCAAGAAAATAGTCTAATATAACATATATTTTTTCCAAAAACTTAAAACTAACCGTTTAGGCGTGACTCTCAATTTATTACTGCTACAGGGGGTTATCTGCGCCTAAGTCTTAAATTCTTATTTTTAATAAGTCCTGATTCTTGCTAATGTCATAGACGGACTGTAGCAAAATCTTAGTCTCAGTAGAAAAACAACTTACATGGTGTAAGTGATACTGCATGATCATCGTCTAATCTTCACACTGATGGATACTAGTCTCCTCTCTACGAAAGATAGAAACCAAACCGTGATTTTTACTTGTCTGCCGAAGGAGGGTAATGTGTTTATCAGTCTATGTATGTATATATGTATTTTTGCACCAATGTGGCGTACCAGAAGCCAAACGCGTTGGCCAATTTTGATGTTTCTTACGTCAATCGATTCGTCTTAACCTTGCGAGTGTCACTGGCTACATTAGAATTCGAAAATAGAAAATGGCGGATTTTGGGCGCCTTATTGTGGAGTCCCAATTTCTTTTTTTTGTCCAATCCCAACGTGTGGGATATCAAAATAAAGGGCTTTAAAAGGTGATTTTAAAAATAGATAACACTTATATGTTTAAATGTATCTTATTCGAAAAAAAAAAAGGTTACCTTAAAAGTAATAAAAAATAGTTAATAAAAAAAAACAAAAATCCCGATTGCTTAAAAAGCGAACTAAAAATACATTACAAGAAGAAAATCATGCTGTGCAGTCGGAGGATACATCTGGTGTTGGTCAGCCAGCTCGCGATTATGTATCTTCCGACTGCACAGGATATTTTTCTTCTTATTTACGTCGTTTTAGTTCGCTTTAGCAGTCAACTTTTTTTTGCGTATTCCGGTGTAATCTCAAACCATCCCTAGCATGTAAAGCTTTATTAGCATATGTAGGTTTTTTCATAACACAAATAACACAGCTTAGAAATATTACACAATAACAGGGTATTAACACAAAAGACATTTAAGCGCACCTGCTGTGTAAAATTGAAGTGCAATTGAGCGGACAATCGCATCAGCGGAAACTGGGATTCGTTTTGTTGAGCACATCAACCTGGGCTCACAAGCGGCGTGAATATGCAATGGTTTGGCAGTTTGCACTTGGGATTTTTGGAGAAATACATGCTTTTATGTCAGGTATTGTAAAGGTTACCTACATTTTTTGTTTGTTTATATGCTTGTAAAAGTTACATCATGATTAAAATTGTCAAAAATCTTTCTCTGCTGAAAGTCATATTCCATTTTTATCTCAGCAAAATTGCTCGGTTCGACGAAAACTCTTAGTAAATTTTGAAATATTTTAGGTGTAATGTGCCATTTATGAAACAGACACGATGACATCCTTCAGTGCAAATAAGGTTTTTTTTTAGTTGAGTAATTGACCTGGACTCAGGAGCGGAGCGAATATGCAATGGTGAGGTAGTTTGCACTCGGGTTTTTTGGCGAAATATGCTTCAGAAAGAATATCCAAAATCATTCAGGAACCAAATTTGTCTGAAAGTGGTAAGCCCGCTTACAAGTATATAGAAACCTCTGTACTGGTTCATACAAACACATTATCTCAACCAAGTGGTCTTTTTTTTTGTGGAATTTATCTATACTTAATACTTAATAATAATAATAATATGTGGCCTGACTTGTCAAGAGTGACATTCAAAAAATTCTTAGCTCTTCGTATTTTCTATAATTTATTTATCAAACCGTTTTAAATCACCGTAATATCTGTATAAAATTAAATTTTAATAATGTTGACATATATATATATATATATTAAACCAAGAAGAAAACAAATAATATAATTACAATGCCAAACCATACAAAATCACACGTAAAATGACATAAGCTAAGAAGAAAATGCTCACGCGAAGCCAGGCCCGAGCCAAAATCACACGCCCAACATCTTCGGGTTCGTCGCTCAGCTCCGCCTCGCAGCCACCGGGATCCCCTACATCCATGAGTGAAGAGATCCTGGACACTGCAGTAGCGTCGAGCTCGAGTGACGAATACTTCTCTCCGCCGACGACACCACCACCTGCGCGTCGACGGGGAGGACGCCGGCCGCCGGACAGCCTGGGACTTCGAGGCCCATCGGCCTCTGACAGGGTCCCCGCTCCCGGTGGAAGTGTGCAGCGCATGCGATGGACGCAATCAATTAACGAAAACGTCATGCGCGCATACTTTGGGGCTACAGAGGGGGGAAGTAAACTGACTGCGTACCGTGGTCGGATGCTCTCTCTGTTTCAGGTGCTTGAGCCAGCTGTCAACGTGTCGGCCCAACGTCTATCGGATCAGGTGCGGGTCATCCAGCGTAACCATATGCTGGATGACACCGTACTTGATAGACTGCGTGAGGAATCACGGAGTAGCCGTGTCTCGCCTGCCTTGCCTCCGGCCGCGGTGCAACTGCAACCCAGTGTATCTCCGCGACCCGACCATGTTGGTGAGGATGACGACGACGGGGCTATATCCGTGAGTACCCAATGCAATGCACGATTGAGGAGCGCTTTTGAGTGTGCATTCCGAGAGTATCGTTCCACACCGCCTGAGCTTAGACCTCGACTACCTCGTCTGCCCATGCATAAGAAAAATAGGGCGCTGGTATGTGCTCTAGATTCGCAGCTATCAAATGTGTTTGATAGCAGAAAAGATCTTGCCGATACCCACTCGATCTTGTACTGTGCGGCTGCAGCGGCATGTCGTGTAGCTAATGTCAAGTTTCCCAAAACTGACAGAGCTACACGACCAGCTATACCAGCATGGCAGTACAGGATTGAGCATCGTATCGGTGAGGCTAGAGCACTCATCGGCAAGCTTATCTGCTTCAGGGAGGGCAACACTCGCCCTAGAGTGATGCGCTTTGTGAGGCGGGCGTTTTCGGGGACTGATATCAGTTCTCGAGATTATCTGTCCCGCGTCACAGAGCGTATCGACTTTCTGAAGCAGAAGATCTATGCATGGGCAGGCCGTATTCGTCGGTACAAGCGGCGAGTGGAGCGATACACTCAGAATCGCACATTCCAGAGCAACGAAAGGTGGGTTTATAGGGCTTGGGAGCGACCCGACCAAGGTGTGACTGACATGCGCCTACCGGATAATGACGCCATGTGTTCGTTTTGGCGCGATATCTGGTCGGTGCCTGTCAGTCACACCGAGGGTGACTGGACTCGGGAGGTCGAGCAAGCGTGCGATCCGATACCACAAATGGGGGCAATTACCATCAGCCCCCAAGATCTGGCTCGTGCAGTCCGTCCGTTGCCCAATTGGAAATCTCCAGGGCCAGACGGACTGCAAAACTTTTGGATTAAGTGGTTCCAAAGTTCGCACGCTCGTTTGGCATCTCAGTTCCAGTCTGCCTTAGAGTCAGGGTCGCTGCCCCAGTTCCTAACGACAGGAATAACCCACCTGCTCCATAAATCGGGTAGTACTGCGGAACCTAAAAATTATAGACCGATAACGTGTTTACCGACGGTCTATAAAGTTCTTACATCCATTCTGAGAGCGAAAATTAATCAACATATTGACAATAACTCCATCATGTCTGCTTCTCAGAATGGATGTAAGAATGGGTCCCGCGGTACTAAGGAGCTGCTCCTCATAGACATTGCTATTAGCCAACAGGTTCGCCGTTCCCGCAAGGATCTGGCGACATGTTGGATAGATTACAAGAAGGCCTATGACTCAGTGCCACATACATGGCTCATGAGGGTGCTGGAGTTGTATAAAATTGATGCAACACTGCGCACCTTCCTGACGTCATGTATGGGGCAGTGGAGGACGGTCCTTCACTATCCAGGATGTCGACAGATTCAGGAAAACAGCGAACCTATAAGGATTGAGCGCGGAATATTTCAGGGCGACAGTCTGAGTCCTCTGTGGTTTTGTTTAGCCCTGAACCCTCTCAGTACACTGCTGGAGGGTTCGGGCCTAGGCTATCGGTTGAGAAGAGGTGGTCAGGTTATATCACACCTCCTTTACATGGATGATCTGAAGCTCTTTGCCCCCAACAACTTTCAACTGATGAAGCTACTGAAGGTGACAGAAACCTTCAGTGACGCCATCAGGATGGAATTTGGTGTGGACAAATGTGCAGTCATGCATGTAAAGCGAGGGGAGATTATGGAATCCGTGGGAATACAACTCTCGGATTCCATACACCTTCGATCCCTTTCCTCAACCGAAACTTACAAGTATTTGGGTATGTCGGAAGCATTAGGCATCAATGCTAGTGACGTGAAACAGTCGTTGAAGGAACGCTTCTTTGGCCGCCTGAATAAAGTACTAAATAGTCTTTTATCAGGCGGAAACAAGGTGCGCGCCTTCAACGGCTGGGTCATGCCGGTCTTGATGTATTCTTTCGGCATACTCAAATGGACTCAGACAGAACTTGACGCCCTGAATAGGAGAGTCCGCACGCTGCTTACCGCAAATCGTATGCATCACCCACGGTCATCGGTCATGAGACTGTATATCCCGCGGAAGTGTGGGGGTCGAGGCTTTTTAAATGCTAAGACCCTGCACAACCGCGAGGTATGCAGTCTTAGGGAATACTTCCAGGCCGCTGACGTGGGTATGCATCGAGATGTGGTAGCGGTGGACAAGGGCCTTACCCCGCTCTCCTTGGCTAACGAGAACTGGCACAAACCTATAGTATTAGATACTAATGACCGCAGGGAGGTATGGCAGAGCAAGGAGCTTCACGGACGCTTCTACCGGATCCTACATGGGTCCGATGTAGATCTTTTAGCGTCCGTGGCCTGGCTTCGATTTGGTGACCTTTTCGGGGAAACCGAAGGTTTTGTCTTTGCGATTATGGACGAAGTTATGATGACGAACAACTACCGGAAATATATTGTGAAGGATGGCACAGTTGACATCTGTCGGGCATGTCACCGGCCGGGTGAATCTATCCGTCACATTATCTCCGGTTGTTCTAGTCTGGCTAACGGAGACTATTTGCATAGACACAACCTTGTAGCCAGGATTATCCATCAGCAACTTGCTCTTAAATACAATCTTGTGGAATCGGAAGTGCCTTACTATAAGTATGTGCCCGACCCAGTTCTCGAAAATGGCAATGTCACGTTGTATTGGGATCGGTCTATCATCACTGACAGGACTATTGTTGCCAATAAACCTGACATAGTGGTGATAGACCGACCAGAGCGTCGCGCAATGATTGTTGATATAGCGGTCCCCCATGACGAGAACCTCGTGAAGGCTGAGAGAGATAAGAAAAGCAAGTATCTTGATCTGGCTCGCGAGGTTGTCGACATGTGGGATGTGAATACAGCAGTCATTGTGCCGATAGTCGTGACGGCCAATGGTATAATAGCCAAGAGCCTCGACGAACATCTGAGGAGGCTCTCGTTGGGCAGCTGGATCAAGGGCTTGATCCAGAAAGCGGTACTCCTGGACACGGCGCGTATAGTCAGGAGGTTCCTCTCTCAGGAGCCCTGACCACCGGTAGCTTGGACCCTGTTCCCGATACCGGTGGGCTACTATTTTTGTATTTTTAAATGTTTTTTTTTTTTTTTTATATAGAATAATATTTAAAAATGTAAAAATATGTATATAAAATAAATAAATGCAATAATAATAATAAGCCCCCTAAACAACCACACGTCCTGATTGACCATCTAATCACGTGGGGGGCGGACACACGATTGAGAGATTACTGGCGTGGCTAACGTGGCTCTGGAAACCCATTCAACATGGAGACACGTTCAAAAAGAAAACGTATAGGACCGCTGCCCGGGGGCGATCGCCGGGGCGCACCTGGAGCTGACGCTGGGTGTCACAGCATGCGAACCGTCAGCGGTCAGGAGTTGAACAGGCGGGCTCCCACCGACAAAGATATTACACCCGAAATCATTGACGATGGTGACAGACTGACTAACAGGACAGACACCCCTGTAGAGCCGTATAGTCCAAGCACAGTGTCTTACACACCTTCAAGAACATCATCGCCATCTATATCATCTTCACCATCTTTACCATCGTCACCCCCCATTAGTGTTTTAAATACAGTTCCACCCACACCGGCCTTGAATGTTGCGCGTGAAGTATCTCACTTCTTACCCGCGTCCACCAAGGCTGGGAAATCAAGAGTTCGCATGAGATGGAGTAAAGAAGTTAACTTATTTATCATGCGAACCTATCTATACATAACTAAATTAGAGACCGATATGACCACCTACAGACAACAACTGCATTCACTTTTCACACGACAATATCCAGAAATTACGGTTACGGAGCAGAGAATCTCAGATCAAAGAAGAGCTATAGTTAGGAATAAACTCCTATCTCAAGAAGTTATAGAGCAACTAAAAGAAGAAGTACGAACACAAATACTACAGGAAGAATCAGTAAATTTTGCAGGCGATAACACCATCTGTCAAAACATAGGCGGAAGTTCTCTTCAAGAACAACCACAAGCACTCGTTCAGTTACAATCTATTAATTCTATTGATTCTCAATCTCTGCCATACAACCAATCGCAACCTTACACGCAAACGTCACATATATCTACACAAACTGAATATTTAACCCTTACGCTAGAAAATGATATTCAAACTCTAGGTGTCACAGATCAAAATCTTACAACAGATACGTATATTCAAGAAATTTATGACAAATTTAGAACAACAATAGCACAATTCTCTGGAATGGATCCAGCAGCTCGACCAAAATTACCCAAACTTAAATACACCCCTGAACTATTTCGATTAGTTAATTTATTTAATGAAAATATACTTGTACAATTTCTTTCTGACGACGCACAACTTTTAGACATTCACTTACTGATTTATTGCACAGCGGTAGTTATATCTGAAGAGCTGAATTTTAAAATCACAGACCACACAGTAAATACATTAAGAAGACACAACAAAGAACCAGCGTGGCAACAAAGGCTAGAAAAAGACATCGAAAAATTGAGAGCAGATTGTGGCAGACTTACACACTATATCAACGGTAGCAGATCAAATAAAGTAGTAAGAAGAGTTGAGGCTATATTCAGAAGCAGTTTTGTTCACACCAGGCACGAAGATAGCAACAGAAAGCCTGAAGAATTCTTAGATACATTAAAACAAAAACTAGCACTTAAGGTTCAGAGACTAAGAAGATATAAAAAAGCACAACAGCGCAAAAACGACAACGCTATATTTTCCAAAAACGAAAAAGTATTTTATAGAAACATAAATAAACCGCATATGGATACAAATAGCGAGAATAACTCCGAAACTGAACAGCCTACAAAAGAACAGTTAGAAACGTATTGGTCTAGCATCTGGGAAGAGCAAATACAACACAACGCCGAAGCAACTTGGATAGCGGAAGAAGATGCAAAATGGAGAGATATTGACGAAATGGAATTTATAGAGGTAACAGAGTCAGACATTACACACATAACAGCTAGGCTTCATAACTGGAAATCACCAGGTATAGACAAAATACATAATTTTTGGTACAAAAAGTTAACTTTATTACATAAATATATTGCAAAAAATTTAACAGATATAATATTAGGACAACAGAACACACCTGAATTTATAGCAACTGGAATTACTTACATGTTACCTAAAACTAAAAATACACCTCAACCTTCCCAATACAGACCAATTACATGCCTACCCACGATATACAAAATATTAACTTCAGCCATAACGAGAAAGATTAACTCACGCATAGAACATAACAACATCATAGCCGAGGAACAGAAGGGATGCCGGCGGGGCCATATGGGATGCAAAGAACAGCTCATTATTGATTCCACTATACACAAACACGCAACTACAAAAAACAGAAATCTACATTGCACCTATATTGATTACAAAAAAGCTTTTGACAGTGTTCCTCATTCCTGGTTGATTAAAATATTAGAGATTTATAGAATAAACCCAAAAATTATTGATTTTCTGCGCCGTATAATGTTACAGTGGAAAACTACACTTCAGTTAAATTGCAGTCAGAATACCATAACAACACGACAGATATCTATTAAAAAGGGTATCTATCAAGGTGATTCTCTGAGCCCCATGTGGTTTTGCCTCGCCCTAAACCCTCTGTCACATTTACTTCAGAGATGTAAGGCTGGATATTGCCTCAAGCACACTTCACAGGAAACAATAGTATCACATCTTATATACATGGATGATATAAAATTGTACGGAAAAACAGAGAAAGATATGAAGAAATTAGTAGAAGTAACATCAGAGTTTAGTAAGGATATCAATATGCAATTTGGTCTAGATAAATGTAAAACCCTTCATATTGTGAGAGGCAAGATACGACCCGGGGACTATGTAGTAAATAGCACCGACACTATAACAGCAATGGAGCCGACAGACTTATATAAATATTTAGGGTACGCGCAACTAAAGGGACTTGATCATGTAAGAATAAAAAATTCACTAACTACAGAGTACAAGAGAAGACTTAACGCCATTTGTAAAACCCAACTCTCCAGTAAACATCTAACTAAAGCTATAAACACATTTGCCATCCCTGTGTTAACATACTCATTTGGAGTTATAAAATGGACTAAAACCGACACAGAACAATTAGAACGAATTACTCGAACAACTCTTACGAAACACAATAACTTGCATCCTAAATCAGCCATAGAAAGACTAACCATCAAACGACAACATGGAGGAAGAGGTCTTATAGACATCCAGCACCTTTGGCGGAAACAAGTTAGTCGGCTAAAAACATTTTTTCAAGCAAAATCTCGTACTAGTAACATACATAAAGCCATTGTAACCAACGATATGAACTACACTCCACTCAACTTAAATAGTCAGATAGATTCAGAAAGTACTACCAATGAAGACCCGCAGGCCCAAAAAACTGAAGATTGGAAAAAAAAAGTTCTTCACGGCCGGCATCCTCATGACTTAGAACAATCCCACATAAATAAATTAGCGTCCAATAAATGGCTCAAAATAGGTAACCTATTCCCAGAAACTGAGGGCTTTATCATAGCTATTCAAGATCAGATCATTAACACAAAAAATTACAGAAAATACATAATAAAAGATCCTACAGTAACAAATGATAAATGTCGAAGATGCCACATCCAGCCAGAAACCATTCAACATATTACTGGTGCTTGTACAACACTCACACAGACTGACTACACTCACAGGCATAACCAGGTAGCAAACGTAATCCATCAAAAACTGGCGCTCAAGTACACTCTCATACAAAGCACTAATACTCCTTACTATAACTATGCACCACAAACCATTTTAGAAAATACCACACATAAGCTCTACTATGACCGCGCCATTCTCACCGACAAGACCATTCACTATAATAGACCGGACATAACCTTGCAAGATAAAGTAAATAAAGTAACTTACCTGATAGACATCGCAGTCCCCAATACACACAACATTCAGAAGACAATCACTGAAAAAATAAGTAAATACGCAGAACTCAAGGACGAAATAGTTAGAATATGGCGGCAAGAAAAAGTTTATGTTGTCCCCATAGTCCTTTCTACAACAGGCATTATTCCGAACCACCTTCTCCATAGTCTTAAGTTACTTGATTTAAACGAAAATCTCTATATCACCCTTCAAAAAGCTGCCATCTTAAACACATGTCGAATTGTCAGAAAGTTCTTGCAAATTGATGAAAACGAAATAGGTCCACATCATTCATCCTCAACATAACACACCACACGCTGCATTTACTTGGTCTCGGCCCGTTAATGTAGCTTAAACCAGCCTAAGTGCTGAGAATTTGAAACTCTTGTAAATAATAATAATATAATATTATAAAGAGGAAAGATTTTTTTGTTTGTTTGTTTGTTTGTTTGTACCGAATAGGCTCCGAAACTACTGGACCGATTTGAAAAATTCTTTCACCAATAGAAAGCTACATTATTCCTGAGTGACATAGGCTATTTTTTTATCCCGAAAACGGGTCCTGTGGGGTGGCCCACGGGAGCGAAGCCGCGGGCAACAGCTAGTATACTATAATTACATGAGTCTAATCTAAATACAGGGCTTAGGTACAAGTCTTGGTTACCTAAAAGCGCGGTGACAGTGGTCAGTAATCTTATTACTTTCGTTTTGGCGCTTCTAGGTAACCTAGACTTGTACCGAAGCCCTGTATTTAGATTGAATACACACAGATTTGTCTCAAATGTACTTATTTTCCTCAAATATGTGAATTTGAGACAAATCTGTGTGTATTCACCGTTCCATTGTGAGATGCTATTAGCTCTTGCTATGTACTGTTTTTAAGTCATAGACATAGGGTAAATAAGTTAGAACATCTAGTTTGTGTTTCCTAACAAAATTATTCATGAAATAAAGCAACGCGATTGGTACGCCAGCTTGTGTGAGCGGGTCGCACATACCACTATTTGAATCCCTCTGTCCCACAGGCCTCTGTCTTTTCTATTTCAAACTTACATTAACTATATAAGTCCAGATTTCCTCACGATGTTTGTCTTCACCTGTGACGTTGCCTGTGATGTCCAAGATAAACTTGAAAATAAAAATATGAATTTGAAAAAGTCACATTTGTACTTGCCCGGATTTAAACCGAAGACCTCAAGCACGAGAGGCAAGGTCGAAACCACTGGGCCACCACGACATTCAAGTCGAACAACTTTTAAAATGCTTTTTTTTAATGTCTTTTTTAAAAAAACGTAAGATAAATATATTTTCGTTCGAACAATGTTCAGTGCTTTCATTGTTTAAGAACATCAGTATTTTTACCTAATTATGTTGGTGAATGTAGCTGTTTGTACGGAACTCTCGGTGCGCCAGTCCGACTCGCTCTTGGCTGGTTTATATTTAAGAATTAATTGGGAATTGTAATTAAATTTTTTTTTGAGCAGCTCGTGGCTAAATAATAACAGCCGCACTGGTCGATCATCAAGGTTAAGCAACGCTTGACGAGGTCGGTCCGTGGATAGGTGACCATTTCAACATACCGAGTTTCCTCCGTGCCTCGGAAAGCACGTTAAGCCGTTGGTCCCGGCTGTCATTTGAAGATCTTTGACAGTCGATACGGGTAGTCAGAAGTTTGAGATCTGACTCCAGTCTTGCCAAGGGGTATCGTGTTACCCAGTTACTGGGTTGAGGAGGTCAGATAGGCAGTCGCTCCATGTAAAATACTTGTACTCAGCTGAATCCGGTAAGACTGGAAGCCGACGCCAATAGAGTTGGGGAAAAAGGCTAGGCAGATTGAATTACATTTTTTGAATGTGAATTGATAGTGAATAATGTTTGCACTTGAAATTTTCTTAGAAAATACGTGCACGATATTGCCTATGACGCAATTTAAAAGCGTCACCAGGAAGGTCTCTGGAGTGTTTTTATCTAATAGAATCAACTATCAGCACATTTTGTCATAAAATAAGGCTTTTCATGACTTCAGTTGTAAATTCAAGATATTTGACGTTTACGGCCTGATATATTTTATGACTCATTCACAACGCTTCAAGTTAACACTTTTATGGCCTTGGAGAGCGCTTGATGCATTGTGGATAGCTTCTTTTAATTGATAATGATTACCAGTCCGTTAAACTGGGCACAAATTATCGGTCACGGCTGACGGACGCAACTTATAGAGTATCTGCGTAATTAATCACACGTTATGTTTGTTACTCAATCATACCAGAACGGCTGAACGGATCTGTATGAAATTTGGCATAGAGATAGATTATAGTCTGGAATAGCATACAGACTACACATCATCATCATCATCATCAGCCTATTAATGTTCCCACTGCTGGGACATAGGTCGCCTCTCTGTGAGAGGGATAGACTACACAACCTTTTATAATGTTTCCTTGGGATAAGAAAACACTGTACACGCGGGCGAAGCCGCTGGCAGAAGCTAGTTAACGAATCTTAATTGATAGGAAGGTGTAACTCCAACCTCGCTACCTCGACGAACAGAAGCAAGGTATGCATCTGGAGCTAACCATGCTCCACCTCATGTCCTGCCCACTGTGGCACAAATAATGCAGCCAAAGTGACCTATGCGCTGCCATTGATGATACCGTGGCAGTTGCTAAGTTGAGGGCCAAACAAATTTGAATGACTGTAAGAAGTACGAAGAACTTATACAATCTATGACGTAACAAATTACCAGTTGCTTCAATCAGGCAAAAAAACCATCAATCCCAGCTTTAACTGACGTTACCATCTAATTCCACAAACAACACAAAAAATACCTTATTTTCCTTGTACCTGCCCCAAATATCTTGGTAATAGTAACCGATCTCCACTATTGGGAGTCTCTTACGTAAATTGGATCTGTGAATAGATATTATCTGATTGAATTAGTCGGTCTATCGACGCTCTGCCGATCTCCTGAGACGGTAGGTATACACCTGTATTACAGGGTGTTATAAGAATTGAGGTGGGAGTTTTTTGATGTTGTGTTCTTAGAATAATTATGAATTAGGTTTTGTTGGAATTAAACGAGAAAGTCAAATAAATGTAGATTTTTTTACTTTATATAATTTTTCTGCAGTCATAGGTCTATTTGTAGGCTTGCAATATCGATTAATGCCCGTAAATTGTTTTTTCTACACGATAAGGCATAATGATTTTTGATGTTACAGGTTAAATAAGAAGAGGCAGCATATTCTGGGTTGATAATTACAGAGGTCTTTTACAAAAGTCTAAGTTAAAATTTACAAAACATCGTTCAATTAGGTCATTAAGCTTAAATTATTATTAATTAAATTTTAAAGTTATAATAATGAATTCTACCTTTCACTCGGAAAAGTAGCTTGATATCATCGAGAAGAACGGAAAAGAAACTTCACACTTACTTTAAAAAAAAGGGTTTTATAACATTTACATACATATATTAATTTATATTCGTGAGGACGATGCACCCAGACTAATACGTATATGTATAAAGTATTACAAGCACTAATATGTAAATTCATTTATAAGATAAATAGGAACGTACCCTAATGATTCCGGTTAAATATTTTGATGTTTTTTATAATGAAACTGAAGCTGACTGCTCTCATGTGCCTAAGGCAGTACTAATATGGTGTAAGACAGGTTATTGAATTGTTGTGGCGTGTTCGCTCGTATTCCAGATGCTCATACTCGACTC
The DNA here is from genome assembly GCA_945859665.1 of Anorthoa munda. Taxonomy (NCBI): domain Eukaryota; kingdom Metazoa; phylum Arthropoda; class Insecta; order Lepidoptera; family Noctuidae; genus Anorthoa; species Anorthoa munda. Next base: position 28,188,001 of record OX243902.1, on the reverse strand, counting down.
AAACGCAAAATTGGCCACACCTACAAATCAACTGCCAACCAATCCCAACTCTCAAGTTTGTCATGATTCTTCAGCTTGACATATGTGTACTCAATAGAGCAAGAGCCCAGACGCCCCAGACGTCACTGAATTCTTTCTACACAAAATGGGTGGTAGTTATTTAATGAAAATTAAAGTCCAAGTTAGCAAGTACGAGTACGTCCCAAATACATAATAGCACTACTCTATTCCACTGTTTTTGTGTTAAAAGAGTTCGGTAACGTTTGGGGCGTCTAGGATCTTGGACTTGAGCACGCTTATGTCAAAAAAGAAAGCCAACCAATGACAACTGTCTATTTCCAGTTTGAATTGAGTTGAGCATGAGCATCTAGAATACCGGCCTTAGATCTCATCTTGAAGTGTCTAGGTACATGTATATGTAGAAATGTGGGATTTGCGGGGCAAGTAAAATGACGAACAGTTTACTATTGGTTTTTATTTTAACACAAAGAAAAACTTCAAATAATAATTTTATACGTCCTCTCGTCTTCGCTCTCAAAACTTCAACCCAACTCCACTGACATTTCACCTTCCGCCTCTTTCTCACACTGTCATTCCTTCTCTCTCACCCACGGTGCATTCCATTCCGCATAGATAAACAGTAATAAACACTCATCCTACATTCGGCCATCCTGCTCCCATATCTGTCCCCAGATATGCATATTCGCCACACACGCCACTCTTCTATACCTCATTCACATAGCAGCTATACACTCTCACTTCAACTTGCATAACATTCAAAATTCACCATACCTTAACTTAAACAATACACTTACTCCTAAACCTCTTGCTCCAAACTTTACACAAAGTTACTAAATTAGAACATGTTTTATACCTAAATAAGAACACACAACAAAATATATTAGTAAGTATGGAAAAACTTATTAAATCTTAAGAAATCAATTGTAATTAACACCATTAACATAAAATGACAATACTATTATAACCGCTTACAAATCACAAAAAAAGAAAGACAATAACAATTGAACCAACCAAAAAACTAAATCTATTTTTAATTACAAAATAGCCTTGTACTATCCGAACTCTAAGTATCACATAGCAATATAACACATAACTTGGTATTCGTGAAGACACTGAGCAGTGCTATTTAATACAGCTATACAATATACACACATGACAACTCCTTTTAAACAAAACATAAAATAAACAACAAGCATACAACACTCTTTTCATTCGTTGTTACCTGGCCATTTTTTCATGTTATCTGCTGAACTAGACGTTCTCTTTGGCCCTTCCGTGGTATCATACAATTTCTCAACATCGTATCTGTCATTTCGCTTGACCTTAGCAATTCTGTAGGGTCCAAGAAATTTAGGTTTCACTTTTAGACCTGGGCCGAACTGAGTTCTCTTGATTGCAACTAAGTTATCTAGCTCATATGATGAACTAGGTTTTCTCTTCTCATTATAAGTCTTTTTATTCTCATCTTGTACTTTTTGAATTTGCTGCTTGGCTTTTAGTCTCACGTTCTCTCTATTTTCATCATAACTGCTGATAACTTCTTGCTGTAATAAGGTAACTATATCAATATCCTCTTTACATCTCATTTTTGTTCCAACCAGTAATTGAAATGGAGTGGTGTCTATAGATCTCTGGTAAGTACTATTAAGGGCTCTTTGGACACGACTCACGTGCTTGTACCACAGAGATTTATTCTCTATACACAGCTTGGTTAACATTGGTATTAATATACGATGAACCCTCTCTACTTGTCCATTTCCCCGAGGCACTCCAGTAGTAATCTTGACATGCTGGATATCTTCTTCTTTACAATACTCTTCAAATTCCCCACTGGTGAAAGCTGTACCTCTGTCTGTTATGATCCTAGTAGGGTTACCAAAAACTTGCTGATGAAATCTTAATTTATTCAACACTTCTGCACTTGTTGTGGACTTAGTAGGAAAAAGCCATGTAAACTTAGTAAACGCGTCAATCATGGTAAGTATGTAGTTATATTGTTTTCTTGTTTCAGTAAATGGTCCTATATGATCTAAATGCAATGTATGCAGGGGTATTACTTCTTTATCTAATGGTTTCAAATAGCCCTCCTGCTTTCCTTCTTTTCTTGTTGCTAATAAACAAGGTATACAACTTAAAACTACTTCTTCTATTCTTTTATCCATGTTTCTTATGTAGTAATCTTTTCCTATGGCTTCTTTCATCTTTCTTAATGAAAAGTGACCGTTTTGGTGCACTCTTTTTATTATTTCTTTCTCCAAAATCTTTGGAACTACTAATCGTTTCTCCTCACCCTTATACAAAATACCATTATCAATCCAGAAGTCATGATATTGGCCATCTTTCAAAATCAGCTGTCTAATGGCATTGAGTTCTTCATCTGTTTCCTGTCCTAGTCTTATCTCTTCTTGCAGACTTACCACAGCAACAAATGGGTTTCTGCTGAGAGCATCTGCATGCTGCATCATACTGCCAGCTCGGTGTTCGATCTTGTAGTCATACTCATCTAGCATGAATGCCCATCTAGCCACTTTTGCCGTCAAATCCTTCTTCTTTAATGTCTGTTCAAAAGCTTTACAATCTGTAACGATTTTAAATGAAATTCCATATAAATAGTGTCTAAACTTCCTGACAGCTGCCACCACAGCAAGCGCTTCCAGCTCGTAGCTCGAGTATTTACTTTCAGCATCAGTCGTCTTATGACTCATGTAATGCACCGGATGCAGTTCTCCATCTGGATGCAATTGCAGTAAAATTGCGGCCAAACCATGACTAGACGCATCGGTGTGCAACTCCGTTGGTAAGTTGGGGTTGTAAATTTTCAATACTGGATCACTAGTCAGCTTTTCCTTCAATGTTTTGAAAGCACATTGTTGTTCGTCTTCAAATTTAAATGGAACATCCTTTCTTAACAAATTTGTTAATGGTCTAGCGATCTTAGCATAATCCTTGATATATTTCCTGAAATAAGATGTTAGGCCAATGAAACTCATGATTTGTTTAACATTTTTAGGTTCAGGATACCTTGCTACGGCTTGCACCTTTTCTGGGCTTGGTCTAACTTCACCATTCTTGATCAAATGACCCAGATATTCAATCTCACGGCTAACCAATTTCACCTTTTTCCAATTAACTTCAAGTCCATATTGTGAGGCTACTTCTAGTACCTGAGTAAGTCTCTCTAATGCTTGAATTTCCGTCTCAGCTGGAATTACAATGTCATCAATAAATATTGCCATAATTCGTTTTGCTATTAGCTCTCTGAAAATAATGGAGACAAATCTCATAAAATATTTAGGCGATATGGACAGACCAAACGGTGCACGCAGAAATTCGAACTGCCCATGATGAGTTATGAAGGATGTATATTGCACCGACTCCTTGCTTAACTTAAGATGGAAAAATGCGTTTTTAAGGTCCAACACGCTAAATATTTTTGCATCTCTCAAATTATCAATCAAGTCCTCAATGATTGGCAACGGGAATTCATCTTTGACAATCTTCTTATTTAGTAAACGGTAATCCACACAAATCCGAGTAGACCCATCTTTCTTTTTCACAAGTACCAAAGGACTAGAATACTCGGAAAAACTCACCTGTATTATTCCATTTTGCAACCATTCATCTATTTGCTGCTCTACTACCTTTTGCTCCATGAGTGATATCCTCCGTGGTCGCTGGGCTATTGGCACATCGTCTTTCAACACTATCTTCATCTCGATTGGAGCTTCTCTCGTCTGAACAGGCTTGTACTCTTCAATCAGCCTCTCAACTTCCGTCTTTATGCTGGGATTAGAGATATGACCTGTAACATCCACATCTCTCACACAACAATTCACCCTTGACAACCATTCGTCATCTTGTGACAAAAACAACACAGCGCCCTCACGAACTACCATCACAACATTTTGCAAAAATTCTTGACCAATAATAAGTTTGTAGGGCATGGACCCTTTAGATACTATATGAAACATTACATCAGCATAACTCTTATTGTCTATTTGTAAACATAACATAATCTTTCCGCACGATCTTATTTTCGAAAGTCCAAGTCCGGATAAAATCGTATTATCATTACTACACGGCACATTTAACTCGTTCCACAGGTCGTCACGAATTAGGTTAACGTCACTGCCCGTATCTACCAACGCACTTATTATTTTGTCATCGCCTTATTATGCCGGTCACTCGGTTTGTTTACAATGTGCATGACATCTACGTCATCTGCCATCTTGCAACATTGATCATGGCCGCCCGATCCGTCTTCGGGTGCCGTCGTCATACCGAACAAAGCCGAACATGTAGCCGAATGTTTCTTCGTACCGGCGGCAGCAGCATCGAACTGCTTTACCAATGGGCGCACCTGCGGTGTCTGCTGATTGGTCGATCCGGCTGCTCTTGGCTGTTTAACCGACGTTTCTGTCCCAACCGGACTTCCGCCACTTCCTGCTGCGCTCGGATTTGTGCATTTAGAACTAATATGGCCGAATTGGTTACACTTAAAACATTTTACCCCGTTTCGGCATGCACTTGCCTTATGATTTTTCTCCCCACAGTTGTAGCATGACTGGCCGGTTCCTGGTGCAGAAGCTTGTTTTGCAGGTCGTTCGATGTTCTGTCTAGCAACTTTTTTCTTTATACTTTCGTACAACGATAACTTTTCTTTCAAAGCTGGGTAGGTGTTAGCGCCATAGAGAATAGCTTTATTATTTTCCAGATCTTGAATTCCGTCAATCACATACTGTATGGCGACGTAATCGGGGAATTTGGCCCGCTTCCCCATTTCTTTCATAATTAGCATATACTGATAATAGGATTCGTCTTTACGCTTCTTACGTGCAGCCATCATCTCATGCATTTCTTTGGTGTTCGCGGCATCCGGGAATTCCTTCAGCACGGCTGCCTTAAGTTCTTCGTAGGTTTTGTGTACTTTTTCCGTCTTGAGCCACAGCCCTGCTGTTCCCGTCAAAGACCTTCGAGCAATGATGAGCCGTTGCTTCGCGGACCATTCAAATATCTCCGCGTTGTCGTCGAGATCTTGAGCCCATTTGGTGGATGCATAGGTATGGTCTTCACCACTGAATTGAGTCACTTCGAACAGGTTGGAAAATACGTCTTTACCGTCTTTATTTTCCGCCATCGTCTTTAGTCTTAGTAATACGTCTTTCGTCTTTTTAATGCGTCTTTCCTTACGTCTTTGTCGAAATTTTTTTACAGTTTTTTCTGTGTCACGATCGTCTTTTTTTTCCCACGTCTTTTCAAACCAAATGCCCGCAATCCCGGACGAGCCCCCAAAATGTAGAAATGTGGGATTTGCGGGGCAAGTAAAATGACGAACAGTTTACTATTGGTTTTTATTTTAACACAAAGAAAAACTTCAAATAATAATTTTATACGTCCTCTCGTCTTCGCTCTCAAAACTTCAACCCAACTCCACTGACATTTCACCTTCCGCCTCTTTCTCACACTGTCATTCCTTCTCTCTCACCCACGGTGCATTCCATTCCGCATAGATAAACAGTAATAAACACTCATCCTACATATAGTATGACATGTATCTTTTCAGTAAGAAAGTATTATGTAGAATATTTTAGTTTGTTTTCCGATAATTTTAGATGAGAGATGAGAGGAATGGTTTTAACAGTTACAACAAAGTGCCTGTGCAGGTGATCAACGAAGACTATTTGTAATTCTTTTATTGGCTATTTTAAGTACCTATTATAATTATATATGCCAAAAGAATAAAATAAAACAAAAGAACCAAGCAACATTGTTATACTCGCGCCTAAATACAAACCACCACCGTCTAGAAGCGTCAACAAATTAACAATACAAAACAGTGCAGACACATACAGGCTAAACTCATTACTACACAAATTTAATTCAATAAAAAGTCTGAGAAACACGTGCCTCCTCATAATTCTTGTTGAGTAGATACTTAAAGTAACTTCAGAAAGCAAGTACTTGTTATGTACGGTGTACTTACTTTCATTGCGAACGCGGACTTTCTCGGCACTTTTTTTTTAGTTACGAAGTTTCTAATTTGTAATTATGTTTTCTGTTCGCTGTAAATACGGCGATCGGTAGTGCGATACAGGTGTTTATGAATAAAGTTTAGGTAAGTGGCGTTCTAAGTAATCGAAGGTATTTGTTTTATGTAGTATAGCAGTATGCGGAACCGAGTGGAAGGTACCGCAACCTCTACTGAAAAAGAAGGATCCTACGACCAGCGTATTGTTTGTCTGGTGAAAACTGCTCGATGTTTGGTGTAGGGCTGTTGTATAAGGTACTGTGAGGACTCTGCTTTAAAAGGCATACTCCTTACATATAATAAGGCTGGCATGATATACACCCCTTTCACATTTTGGTGGAGGCGCCGGGTAGCTCAGATAATCAATAAAATACTTGGAGATTATTTTATATCATGTATTCTAGTAATTACGTGCCTGATTTCTAGGCTGCTTCAGCAGAATTGACAATCAAAGTTAAAGAAAAACATATTCTAAATATGACAAGAATACATTGGTTAATAAAACACAAAATATAAGACACATCACAAGAATCACATCAATAATAAATTATTTATACTCTTTGAGCCGTCTTAGCCACAGATTAGATAGGCCAGACCATAGATAGGAATAGGTAGATAATAGAGAATTAAGGTCCATTCCAGACAGTTAGAAAATTGGAAACATAAGCTAGTTAGGCTAGTTATACATATAAATAAAAAATGGTGAATAGGAGAGTTAGGCCTAGATTAGATTTATGTTATTAGGTTAAGGTTATTTAGTGTCTTATGTCCCCTTTATTATTATTTAGGTAAAGGCCTGTTAACAAATTTAAAAATAAATAGGAATGTCAACTGTCAATATGACACATTGAAGTTAGTAGGGATGGGGAAGTAGGAAAAATGTATCGATAGTTTTAATGTCGACCTTTTTAAAATAGTATCGATATTAACGAATGTTATCTTTTGCATGTTCTGATGTGCTGATGAGTTGTAAGCTGCTGGGCGAAGAAGAGGCTGGCAACTAAGGTAATAGTTATAACTGATACCGACTTTGCTAACGGGGCATAGCCTTTGCAAAGGATGTCGAGTTGACATCATTGGTCCAGTTAGTGGCTGTTGTTTAATTAAAAAGTAAATGCATTTATAAATTTAAACCCTGGTGCAAGTTCTATGAATAGGATTTGAAATTCGATGCGATCCAGCCTTTCCTTCTCTGGCCTGATAAATGCACGAGATCGAAAAATTGTGAGTTGACGCATCATTCGTGTTTGTGTCGGGAGGGCGCCTTGATACTTTTTTCGGAGTTTTTGTTCAAGGAGGTTCAAGCATGACGGCGTTAATTTGTCAGTGCAGTTACATGCACATAAATTGAAATTAAAGTACATATTCGGTAATTCGTTTGTCATGACTTAAGCCTACCCCTTTTAAGGGCCGTACCTCAATTGAAAATTGATTCCTCCGTTACGTAAATGTTCGGGTTAGGATAAGGTAGGATTGATGTTACATTTCAAAACTTAGAATAGTAGCACCTCATATGATTCTGCGCGACTATTCGTAGGGGCGTAGCTCATGTGAGGACTCTGCTTTAAAAGGCATACTCCTTACATATAATAAGGCTGGCATGATATACATAGTTTTGCAAAGTAATTGAGTTAGGAACACTTGTCATATTTAGAATATGTTTTTCTTTAACTTTGATTGTCAATTCTGCTGAAGCAGCCTAGAAGTCAGGCACGTAATTACTAGAATACATGATATAAAATAATCTCCAAGTATTTTATTGATTATCTGAGCTACCCCTTTCACAGTACCTACTTATTTGTACATCGAAAATTAAAATACCTACGGATAAAATGTAACTGTTCAAACATCGAAAATTTAAATATTGATTTTATCAACATATCGATAATTGTTGTACCTAAGCTTAAAATGTCTAAGATTAAAATGCCGAGTGATTACAGTATCGACTGATTAAATGTCGGTAGTCAATATGTCTATGTTTAAAATGTCAACATTTAATACACCTAAGTTCACTATTACCTACTTGTTAAAATATTGAACAAATTTTGATATATGGGGCATAGTTGATTTATCACTTATATTTTTGATTATTCAACAAAGAGAAATATTCCTTTGTTTAATATTTTGTATTGTCCATTGACATTGATTACAAGAAATATATTTTTTCATTTGCGTACAAATCTGTTTTATTTTATTTTGAGAAGTAGCGCTCGCCGGCCGCTGCCGCGGCACCGCTCGCTTAGCTCGCTCAGCTCGCGCGCGGTTGTTCGTAGTTTTCATAACTAACGGACATTCTGCGGGATGGTATATATCGAGATGTTTACTAGATAGTTAAAATAGCCAATAAAAGAATTACAAATAGTCTTCGTCAATCACCTGCACAGGCCACTGCCGACAAACTGTTTTACAGTTTGGCAGAATGTATAAATGTAATAGTGTGTGTGGAATTGAGTAGTGTTAGCATGTATTTGGAACGTACTCGTACTTGCTAACTTGGACTTTCATTTTCATTCTATACCTACCACACATTATATATATTTATTTATTTTTATTTATTTATTTATTTATTTATTCACTCAAAACATACAATATCCTTACAGGCTAGACCCAATGCGATAATGTAGTACTCTTAAAAATTAGACAGTGCCACTGCTTGTACCATAACAAATTCTATAGGTAGCTATTCTTACGAATTCACCCAAAGAGCAACAGAATATATCGACGTCATCAGCAATGAGGTTAAGAGTGCGGAGCGCGCTCGTCAGCGGCGCCTCACGCAGCAAGTTAGTTCGCGCGCTCGGCACAGCCAGCAACCGTGGCTGGCGACGATATTATACGAAAGAATTCAGTAACGCCTGGGGCGGCTGGGCTCTTTCTTTATTGAGTACACAATTAGTTTGTGTGATTTCAGGTATTCTTTTAGTTAGTACGTGGCGATACAGATGGCGCTGCAGTCGTTTTTCGGCAATTTGCCCGGAAAAGGCTTTAAAGTTTACTATTAATTACATTAATATTCACATTGATGACAAAAATAACCCTTTCGAGTAGAGTCCGTTTAGAATATCTGTTTTAATTTTATAAAATTTATACACTACAAAATACGTCAGTATCATGGCAGCGGACGTTGAGCCTCCATAAAATATTACGACAACCGAGCCTAAAGGACGTGCACCTAATCTGCAAGCCTAGTGTGTTGTTGCAACAAGATGTTACTACCTACGGGTGAAAGCTACCCAGCGCCCTGCTGCGTATTTTCCATATTTTTTTGATACTGAAGCTAATTGGCATTGATCCACACACGCCATTTTAAAATGCATTTTACTCTTTTGCTTGTTTTTTATTCATACTTTGCCTCATCCACGTATCTCTTATATTTTTAGGAAAATAAAAATCCGCTTTTAGTCATTTGAACAATTTGTAAGTTAATATTTAGAAGTGGACGTCTTTCGACAAAAATAATGATTATGATATTGCTTTATAATATATTGTCCTTTAAAGAGAAAAAAAACATGACATATTTTTTTAGAGTGTACATTTCATCCACTACTAGACCTCGCTTTTCTCCTTCAAAACTGCCCAGTCTTGGGCGAATTTGTTTTTCAAACATGATCAGTACACCACACTACCGTCGGCAACATCCTCCCCTCAGGAGTGTCATGAAATAAAATAAATAAGTTCAATAACTAAAACCCGACTACTGAAAAACTAAAACCCGACCACGGTTGTCCTCGAGCACCACTATGAAAATGTATGAAATGCAATAAAATATTTATTACATGTAAGTTGCTTATTTAATACCCGATGCATATCGAATAGTTTGAACATAACAATTTCAGATGTGAATATTTTCTTGTTTCATACTTTTTAGGGCGTGATTTTTCAGTAGTCGGGTTTTAGTTATTGAACTTATGTTTTATTAAAAGTATTTTGCGGTTTTTGCAGAGCCACATCAATTTCTTTTTACTGTTTAGGGTCTGTTGTTTTACTAGTATCTAGATACTTGAGACAGTCATGCATACTCACATACATACATACCGATCAACAAACAGTTTGCAACACCGCCCGTAGTCGGGTAAAAAATTAGTTTTCTTGACTTTGACGGAATATATCTTGCAAACGGTACGCTTGCCAAAAAAATAATGTACCAAAACTACATGAGTAGATAAACGGAACAGAAATAAAGCTTCATACAATCGCGCTACTACAAACACGCGGACGCATGAGTGCGTGACCACTGGCCGCTTGTCGCGTACGCGGTGAGATTGGGAAAAACCGGTTTACAATCTCAGGGTCTGTGCAACGCACGTTGTTTGTTTTGTTAGTTGCAAGTTTGAATATTTTAATGTAAAAACGTTGTATTTTATTATTAATAATGCTTGTTTATTGTACTGTGTACTACTAGAAAATACTAGAAAGAAATAAAATATACCATACTTTAACTATCCCAAGGAGTACAATAGGTACGTAAATATTGGATTATTACTTTTTCAATTAAGTAACTTTATTTTATTGTATCATTCTTTTTTTGATAAGAAGAGGGTACTACCTACACGGTATGTTTTTACCTTTTTATTATTATTACAAGCTTTTACAAAACATTTGTAGGTATGTGGGTGAGTTGGAATGTAGCAGGTATGTGTGTTAAGTTCAAATATTGCAAGTATGATTTGAACCACTTTCCGATGTCTGATTAAGCTGAAATTTTGTATACCGTAACTTCAATGACAATGCAATAATATGATAGAAATAATCTGATGATGCAGCCAGGATTGTCTCCTCACTAGGGAACTCTTCAACGGGTAGTAGCACGGTCACGAAATATTGTATGTTAGTTTAATTTTGATAGTTTAACACGATTTTATCATGAACTGCTACTGCAGCCAAGCATTATCTCCTTACGAGGGAACTCTTTAACGGATAGAAGCATGGAATCAAAACGTTGTAGGCATTTAAATTTAATTTTGCTGTGTTTGTTGTCACCTATTGTGACAACCCTACCAAAATAGGTAACAATTCTGCACGTTCTTAGGAAGCATTGTCTCTGTTCCGTTTATCTACTCATGTACCAAAACCGACCTTCATTTTAAAATCCCTGTTCAAAGATACCGACAAAGATACAAACAAATTTTTGTTCTTGTGTTCGTGCCCCCTAGAGGGTGCCATATTCAATTTAATGTGACGTCACATAGCCTATAACTAGCGGACAAACAAAACGCTTCCAGCGACTTCATCATTTGTTAAATTATGAGGAGTAGTTTAGAAGTTATGAGGGAACTGATGAATATACATACATACACACATCACTTTTGCTTCACCGTAGTCGGTTAAAAATCAACTATCATAGCTCTAATTAACCCAACCTTTGCAGACACAGATCCCAATCATATTCAATCAAGAAAACGAAACATTCGAATCAATTTACCTGCCACCAAAAACTCGTTGTCACCCTTATCCCGGGTGAAACATTGGTGAATTTTCCGGCACGTAACTCTCAGATTTAATGTAATTTATCTGCACTCATGAAGCACTCATTTGAAACGATTTACGCGCGTGTACTCAACACTCATTCCGCCTTTAAATTACGTGAAACACTTGTATGAGTCGGCGGTGTTCTACACTATGAATACAAGTCTTGGCTGCTCTAAGAATAAACCTCTTTATATTAGAAATATAAAATTATATATTTTTTTAATTTTGATCCCTTATTGAAACTTTGCACCGAATCGACTCTGAATAACTACGATTAAGTTGTAAAATTATGGTTGCTCTAACAGCAATAGTAACTGACCTAGAAATATATTTAAGCACTAAATTTGGTTCCTAAGGTTCTTCTTCTTCGTCGTATCAATGATTCCTCAATTATATACGTTTTGGCCAGAATTCAGCCGCGGCAACAGCGTTCATTCCATGATCTCACCACGATGATTCCCCACGGTTCGGATAAGATTTCTGTTTTTGTTATCAAATATCTAATCACATTACAATAAACTCGAGAAAAAAGGTTTTGAGTATGAATATGTTCAATACAAGTAGGTGCAGACTAAAGAATGATAATAAGTGGTGTGGTGTTTCACTCAATAAGTTTAGAAAAGCAGTCTTGGAGGTACGGGAGTGTGCAAGTCCTTCAACTTAGTCTATTTACGAACATATACATCCGACATTTTTTTATTCTGTCTGTTTTAATGTTTTTTATATTTCATCATCTGGATGAAATTTGGCACTATTTGAACGTGAAGAAGGAACAAACATACAAACACACATACACACGAACTGTCGCCTTTATAATATTAATAATATAGTGTGATTAAGATAATTATGCATAGCATCCAAGACATTTTCCGTAATGACCACAGACGGACGTAATATCACAGAATTTAGTCCTCAAAGGGACACGGCAATAATAATTACCTATATTAACTAGGTTAATAATCTCGTGTATTGGTTTGATATTATATTAATCGTGTTTACAATGTAACTACCGGTTGAATGGAGTTAAATTTACATTGTTTCATTGGTTTCGCCTAATGTTTAATGTTGACTAGGCGGTCTTTGAGGTAATTAAACATGCTGTTATAATTATAATAGTGTAGTCAATAATTTATTTATTAAAATATACCTAATATGAATAATAATTACTATTTATTTTGTATATTGAACCTAATGGAGGGTCCAGTTTTATTTAATTTTGTCATATTATGCAGCCTTTATTTGAATAATTGCAATGCAAATGTATATTTACTAGTACGTAGGTACATAATTTGAAAACAATTATAAATAATTACAGCTTTTATTACTGCCTCAAAATATCAATTTAATTCAAAACAATTTTGAAAAAGAGAGTTCAAAGCAATTTTTCTTTCGCATTTGTTTTCAGGTTTTTCCTTAGTAGAATGAGTACTTAATTTCCCTGAAGGTGCTTCCTCACTTAGAGCATTTGCCTGTATTGTAACGTTACAGAGTCGAGCATTACATCAGTGAGGGAGGAGAACCGAGCATTACAGTACACAACCTGTAATGTTATGGATTCGAGCATTACATTGGCGAGGAAAGAGAACCGAGCATTACAGTGCGCAACTTAATGATACAATACAACACAACAACATACAATACAACACACATATAACACAACAACACCACACGCAATACAACGATACAACTTGTAATATCAATGACCGCTTCTTCTGACATTGTGGAATCAACTTAATGCTCAAAATTTAATCTAATGTTACATTACACAGGTGAATGCTCGTCAGTCAGGAAGGCAGTATTGTAATACATTACAGTGCGCAACTTGATGATACAATACAACACAACAACACACAACACAACACACACATAACATTGCGTGTCGCGGGTTCGATTCCCGCACGGAGCAGCTATTTGTATGACCTACAGATAGTTGTTTCGGCTCTGGATGTTGTGTATGTGAGTTTATATGTTTGTAAACGCACCCACGATACAGGAAGAAATTCCTAGTGTGGGGCAACGTTTCTTTAAAAAAAAAAAAAAAACACAACAACAACACACACACAACACAACGATACAACTTGTAGTATCAACGACCGCTTCGTCTGACATTGTGGAATCAACTTAATGCTTAAAATCGAATCTGAAATGTTACATTACAGGCGAATACTCCAGGTGAGGGAGCACCTATAAATTTTGTCAAGGAAAGAAAATGTCACCTTAAGTATTCGATCTAACTCTAGCAGTCTTATACTTCTAAGCCTTTTCAACAAATCGTTTGTAATAGCATCACTGCAGTGTGCTATGTTGTTGCAATCACTCAAGTTTCACGCGCTATAAATGTCAGCTGTACACTTATAGGTGCTTATAGTATTGTCGATCGGTCTGGACATAATCGCAGCTTAGGTATTATACTTATATAGGAGTAGTCCTGTCTTTAGAGATAGGTACATCAAAATAGAGGCAGGCTATATGAGCCGAATGAAATAGTATTGTATAAGAACAATTTTTGTAATACAAGAAGACCTCGAGGGTAAAGTCTTCCACAGACAGTTGCAACGCAAAATTGTGACACCGATGCGACTTCGCATTTTCATAATAATTCTCGACGGATAGATCAATTTCTACGAAAATAGTGTGTCGGATCCTTTTCTGCGAAGCCTTTAAAAGCTTTCCTTTAAGGCTTAACAGATTTACCTATTTAACTTTAAAATTAACTTAAAACACATTGAATAAAACCCCTTTTTCAACAAAAATGTAAGTAATCGTTACAAATATAACACTAAAACGTAAAATATTTCTTCATATAAGTTAAAAACAAGCACAAATTATTAGTACCCAAAAAATAACCGTTTACAATAAGAAACAGTAATAGCGTTCTAAAGACTCCATAATTCTCTGCTACACACAAATAAGCCACAGAACATGTCTGTCTCACACAGACGACAGTTTTATTTGAAACAATGCCATTATGTGCAGAAAACACATACAATTTAATTTAGTGTACAACTGAGGTGGTTTTATCTAGATGGTGGCTTAAAAGAGGTTTTATACAAAAAGCGTAACCAAAATAAAACAGTCATAAATGGGATTAAAGCATACGATTATTACCCTGGGGTACTAGCTTGGTGACCATTATCAGAACCTTCGTTTTTAGCCTTAAGCCTAAAATAGTTTAGTTTTTAGCAAAAGCATTTAGCCTATAATGCTCTTACTGCTGGACCGCAGGCCTCTTCTCTATTAAAGGTTGTTGGTTGATTGCAAACAACCACGCGGATCCAGAGCGGTTTAGTGGATCATCTAATTTTAGGTTCTAGGGATTTGGTCCCCAGAAAAATTCACATACACCAGACCGAAGAGGAAAAAATATGTATATGTGGATTATACATTTTCACTTCCGTGTAGGTTTTAACAAATTTCTTACTCATCCTATCAAACTTTTACATTACACACCTGCCTATAAGTACCTACTACACAATGACTTCATAATTTTTCAAGGCGACCATATTCACATTTTCATGTACCGGTTGTTTAAAACACGCAGCCAGTGTGAGGAAGGCGCCAGTAAGCACACAATTATAATTTCGTATTCGGGACGCCGTAACGCAATAATTTAAGCTTACGAATACAATTTGTACGTCAGGGGGAACGAATGAACGAATGAAGTGAGCGAAGTGAATAATTTTGTGTACAAGTGTTGCGTTGACGGGGTTCTGTTGCGTATTCTGTCACCTGTGCCGAGTAAATTACATTTTTAGAGCGTAAATTTAATTGTTTAGTGACATTTATGGTAATGTAGCCTAGGCTTTAGAATTTACGAGTTTTATTTTGTTTTTTTTTTATTTTTTTTGATTCACGGTTTCAGCTTAATCTCATTAGGCAAACTAGTATTTTGTCTAATAAAGACTGAGTTTATTGTCACTGCTCTAGATTTCAGAGTTTCAGTGTGTAGTGATATGGGTTGGAATGAAATTACTAAGGTTAAGCCCAAGTAATTTCATTTCAACTGATATTAATTTCGAAACTAGCTGGATCGTTTTACTTTAGGTAACTTATAGGTGTCAGCACGTAACTTGGCAAGAGTCGTTAGATGCGCATAAGTCGTTTTTTAGGCCTCTTTGCTTGCCAAGCGAGATGCGGGGAACGTTTAGCACCGTTCCGAACGCGCGATTGGTTGGTCGGTTGACACAAGGATCGACTGACCAATCGCGTCGCGTCGGCGTTCCGTTCGCTCTATACGGTGGTTGGTCAGTTCACACACTATGCGCGAACTTACCCCCTCTACGCCAAAACCTTGCCAAGTTACATGCCGGGGAGCTTGCTAGTTCAATAATTAAGTGTTTAATTTATTAAAAAAAAGAGTTCGATTAATTAAATTTACAGTATTTCACTACGTACCCCCTATTCGGGACCTATTCCCTATTTGAAATTATTTATACGAATACAGTCAACCAACACAGCCCCAAATATCTGTCTATAGATCGAAAGCTTTACACTGGTTTATTGATCATTGAAATCAGATTATTTTCCACACCAATGGAAGTAGATACAATTTCGCCTCTTCAAAGGTTATCAACGATTCCCTCGCTTCATGACCTAGAAATCCCTCGTCTAGATATTCCATTACATACGCTTTCATCTTTAATACCTTTTTGTGAAAAACCAAGAACCAAGGTACAATCTCAGTAAAAATGGGTCTAGTCTTGCTTCTTTCGTGAAAGATTCTGCTTTTTCAATGCCTCAGAATGACATTCAGTTGCCAATAAAAAATTAGTCACTGAAAATTAAATAAATTACATATTTTTCAAAATAAAATGATCAGTCTGTTGAAAAGGTTTATCCTTATTTTAAGTAGACATACGTAGATATAGGTTTAAACCATTTGGATTTCAAGTGATTAAATCCAGATTATGCTCAATCCTGTAGCTTTTTTTTGGGAGAGCAGTGATGGCCCAGTGGTATAGGCCGCGACTTACAAGTTGTAGGTCGTGGGTTCGAACCCAGGCAGGCGCTTTACTTTGTGTAAATTATTTCATCACCGCTGCTCTCAATACCGGTGAAGGTAAACATCGTGAGGACACCGGCATGTCCTAGAACCAAGAATTCGAAGACATGTGACATCCACCAACCCGCACTGGGCCCGCGTGGTGGATTATGGCCCATCCCCTCTCACAGAGAGGAGGCCTGTGTCCCAGCAGTGGGAACATTAATAGGCTGATGATGTGATGTGTGTGTGTGTGTAGCTTTAAAAGCTTAAGGAAGGAATTTGAAAACTGACGAAGGTATAAACGACAGCACTGTACCTAAAAGTAAGAACAAATATGAAAGAACACTAAAGTTACGAACTATAGCTTCGCGGATCAAAGGAGTTTACACAGTTCGTTGACTGCCAGCATTTCGTCGCTTTGAACGTATGAACACAACCCATCGATTGTGCCTTTACGTTTTTATTCGAGTAAATCGGTAATGCAAGTGGAATACTCTTTATTGTATCTTTTTTTAATATCTTTGCTTGTTTTCATGTTGTGTCTCTTGTATTTCTTTCATTTTCACCTTCCTTTTCTCGATTATTTTTATCCGAGAATAGTTCTTTTGAGCCGTTTCACTGCCGTGTTCTGGCCCTCAAGAACTAAGTATTCTCTTGGGTTTAGAAGAAGCCTTGGCACTCAGCAACAGTGTACATTTTCAATGAAATTAGATCAATATTTCCAGGGGAAATAAGTTATCCCAAGGGAGCAAGGGAACAATATACCGATATGCAAAGTATGCTATATCCTTATCCAGGTTCTGGTCTATCCAAATACAGTTTCATCCAAATCCGTTCAGCGTTAAGACGTAAAAGCGTAACAATCAAACAAACTCATATTCGCATTAATTATAATATTAGTTATGATTGGTTTAGATTTTGATTTCAGTAAGCATTTACTACAAACAATTCGATGGATCATTTTGTTTTCACCTTCTGTGAAACGTCATTACCTGCCTGGTAGCTTTTACCTACTCAAGTGCCAGGTTATTATATTACAGGAATAGAACTACTACAATATTTATTTGTATTAACTGGGAATTGGCTTGCCCTATTTGTTGTTCATCGATAATGATAATGGCCACTTTTGTGTTCAATAACAAGCAACAAAGCGCGTGGGCAGATCCACTTCTGCAACCATCAAATCAAGCCAATTTGAAGCTTGCATGCATTGTGTAGCCAATTTGAAACAAAAAAATATGACCTGACCTTATCATGTCATACAGCATTTTATAAATATCTCGTTTTGATAAAATTCTCTCCAAAATTCGCTGGAATTATGAATAAATATTGAAGCAATTAACGTAATCCACCGAAATTTAAGCCCATCAATTTGCGTGTCTTATAATCCAGCTAATACTTGTCGTAAATAAGGACTAGCTTCATAAATTTGCTCCCTATTCACAGCGACCTTTAGAAAGGGGTTAGTGATGTCAGGGTGCTAATCCAACTGTGTCACTGCAAATGTCAATAGAACCACCTTTTATTGAGTGTTTTCGTTTTAAGCTCGTAGATTTACATCGTGTACTTCTAGCATATGTTTGCCTGGTACCTATGTGTATTGTGTAAATTAAATGAACACCGTGTAAGTCAGGTTATCCACGTGATATTAATGATTGATTGGATCAATAAATTGAGTGTAAATCATAGTTGCGAAGTTCATTACTGTGATGTACGTTACTGCGAAAGTTTACTATCACGACGTACGTTGTCGCGAAAGTTCTTTACTGCGATGTACGTTACTGCGAAAGTTTACCATTGCGACGTACGTTGTCGCGAAAGTTATTTATTGCGAAAATTTACCATTGCGACGTTCGTTGTTGCGAAAGTTCTTTAATCTTATTGGCGTCATGCATGTTTTTTCTAGATCCAGACATATCTAGACTTAAACTTCTTAAGTGTTAGTAGACGCTATTCAATTGTTAGTAATCACTCACTTATTGTTTAGCTTTATCAACAGTTTTTCATAGTTTTCTTCTAAATCCGTCGAGCCAATTGTTAGCAATAATTCACTTACTGTTTGTGTTGGCTGGTGATTCGGTATATTAGCCTAAAACATGATGCCAAATGTTGTTCTCTCGAATACATCTATCATCATTATACCCTAACTAATATTATAAAGGCGGATGTGACTTTGTTTGTTATAAACTACCAAGATTGGAATCATAACGCGTGAGGGAGACTCAACGGAGACGCCCTCACGCCCCTAGCATCCGCAGGAGACGCCCTAGGCGTCGGGAGTCGCAAGCCGATTCCCGGCCACCGTAGGCGCGGGCCTGCGGACGGCTAGTAATGGGTAGCTCACCGTCCGATAAGGACCAGGCCCGAGTCGATGGCGCGTTATGTTCCACGCGCGTTCAAAGAGATGTCAGCAGAACCGACGGAGTCCGCGAGGGCCTATGCCTGTCTAGGTCACGGATAAATTTGAAAAAGAGTTACCGCGGCCCTGGCACAAGCAACTGAAGGAACACGGGTGGGTTTTAGTCAGTAAAAGTCTGACACGCCTTCCCGCCTCACCCAAAGCGGGAGAAGTCATTGGACGATAAAAAAAAAAAATAAGATTGGAATCATGACCGGCACATAGTCTCAAACTACTAAGAGACCAAAATCGTGAAGAGGTAGACCGACAACCACAATTGATTGCAAAAATCTATATTAAAGCGAATGATGCCGCGGGCAAAAGCTTGTTAGTTTAATAAACGTTTGCCTCACAGGGCACGAGAATTCTGTTATATCTAACTCTTTGAGGACTAATTAAATGAAGTAATGTTTTAGTACGAAATCCCTGACCTGTGACCACCTCAAAGAGTACTAATTATTATAATTTTAGAGTCCTCACAGAACTTGCAGATGAATTAGTATTTGGGTAACAATAAAGACAAAAAAAAGTTAATTAAAAAAATCAAAATACCCGACTGCTTAAAAAGCGAACTAAAAAGACGTAAACAAGAAGAAAATCATGCTGTGCAGTCGGAGGATACATATTCGCGAGCTGGCTGACCAAAACCAGATGTATCCTCCGACTGCACAGCATGATTTTCTTCTTGTTTACGTCTTTTTAGTTCGCTTTTTAAGCAGTCGGGTATTTTGATTTTTTTAATTAACTTTTTTATTTATAACTTTTTAGTTAACATTTTTTTCGAATTAGGTACATTTAAATATATAAGTGTTATATATTTTTGAAATCGCCTCTAAAAACCCTTTATTTTGATACCCCACACGATGGGTTTGGAAGAAAAAATAAAATTGGCCCCCCACAATATGGCGCCCAAAAGCCGCCATTTTTCTATTTTCCAATTTTAATGTAGCCTATGACACTCGCAAGGTTAAGACGAATCGATTGACGTATGAATCATCAAAATCGGTCAACGCGTTTGGTCTCTGGAACGCCATATAGGAACAAACATACATACATACATACATACATACATACATACATACATACATATATACATACATACATACATACATACATACATAGACTGATAAACACATTACCCTCCTTCGGCAGTCGGGTAAAAAGCCACTGACGCAGGTCTACTATGTCGGTTTGAAAGGTACTCGTGTGTGAAACTTACTGACTCATTAGAATTTGTAACTAGGGAGGAATTAAATATAAACACTTGGTTGTTTCGTAATTGAGTTCTGAAACGAAATGGCTAACCGTTGGTACTTGGTCTCATATAGAATAATGTAGTCTGTTCTTGGTTTGGATCCTACGGCCCAGAACTTTACAATTTTTATTTTTTAAAGAGTATCGTATGTGCCAATGGCTTTGGTTACATGACTTTTAAGCCATCTCTTTAATAGAAATGTCTTAATTTGAATAGTTTTATGAGTTTACACACTTCATTTTAGCACTACACACTTCCACAACTGTTTTTAATAAATTTAAAAATCACTGGCAAGTATCCATCAAGTATCTCTCTCATTGAGAGAGTTTCTGACAGTCCTTTGAATTAATATTCAAATTCAAAGGACTGTCAGAAACTCTCTTCATTCTCTCACTCAATTCACCTGTGATTTTAATGATAAATCTAATACGAGGAATATATAATTTCAACAAGGAGTGTCTTCTTTTTACCCGACTGCCGAAGGAGGGTAATGTGTTTATCAGTCTATGTTTGTATGTTTGTTCCAATGTAGCGTTCTAGAGACCAAACACGTTGGTCGATTTTTACGTCATTCGATTTGTCTTAAACCTTGCGAGTGTCACTGGCTACATTAAAATAGAGAAAAGCGGATTTTGGACGCCATATTGTGGGGGCCCATTTTTTTTCTTCCGAACCCATCTTCTGGGGTATTAAAATAATGAGTTTTAAGATTTCAAAAATATGTCATCATCTGCCTAGCCTTTTCCCAACTATATTGGGGTCGGCTTCCAGTCTTACCAGATTCAGCTAAGTACCAGTGTTTTACATGGAGCGACTGCCTATCTGACCTCCACAACCCAGTAACTGGGTAACACGATACCCCTTGACAAGACTGGTGTCAGATCTCAAGCTTCTGACTACCCGTAACGACTGTCATAGATCTTTAAATGACAGCCGGGACCAACGGCTTAACGTGCTTTCCGAGGCACGGAGCAAACTCGGTATGTTGAAATGGTCACCCATCCACGGACCGACCTCGTCAAGCGTTGCTTAACCTTGATGATCGACCCGTGCGGTTGTTATTATTTAGTCACGAGCTCCTCGAGAGATTTCAAAAATATGTATGAAAAATATAATATTAACTAAAAGATAGGGTGCCCCATCGTCGACCACATCATCGCTTACCATCAGGTGAGATAGTGGTCAAACGCGAACAGGTCCCGCGGTTTTTTTTAATCAATAATAAAAAAAACCGACTGCTTAAGAAGCGAACTAAAAAGACGTGATCAAGAAGAAAATCATGTTGTGCAGTCGGATACATTTGGTTTTGGTCAGCCAGCTCGCGAATATCTATCCTCCGATTGCATTCGGACTTCTTATATCATCTTTCCTTACTTCCATCCATTTTATTTTATTATTTGGTTTCCTTCAAAATAACATAATATCTGCAGCATATATGCGAGATAAAAGGCACGATGTGGATTCCCATCTATGTGATTGGTCGATTTTTCATACTCTATGCCCTTTGCCTTGCCGAATTCATTACGCAATATGGCTGCTGTATTCCCAGAAGAGTTAGGCAGACTTACAGTAAGAGTAATCCACCGAAACAAACAACAACAAACAAGTCAAAGAACATTACCTCTCCACCATATTGTAATTTTATAAATTAAGTATTCTTATTTTCTATATTTATTGGTTCAAATAAATGACACTAGATGGCGCGATATGCATCTGTTTGTTATTGCATTATGTGTAAAATAAAGTTTTTTATATATACTCTATAGGCTCGCGTAAGCGATGATGTGGTCGACGGTGAAGCACGCTTGCCTAGAAAAAATCTATTCACTCTTGACTTAAATAGACCTCTAGATTGTAGCTATCGGGAAAGACAGACTCCGGCAGGGAATTCCACTCCTTAGCTGTACGCATAATAAAAGTGTCCCCAAAACGTTTTGTGGGTATGGGTGGGATGTACCGATGACGCATCGCCGTACGTCAGGTAGTCCGATGATGGAACGGGCTGGGCGGAATATGCAATTTTCTAGAATTGATCATAAAAATTGTATGTTCTTGTTTAATCAACTCTAAGCAAAAAACCGCCCAAGTGCGAGTTGGACTCGAGCACGAAGGGTTCCGTACCATTATCGCAAAAAAGCGGCACAAAAATCACGTTTGTTGTATGGGAGCCCCACTTAAATATTTGTTTTATTCTGTTTTTAGTATTTGTTGTTATAGCGTCAACAGAAATACATCATCTGTGAAAATTTCAACTGTCTAGCTATCACGGTTCATGAGATACAGCCTGGTGACAGACAGACAGACAGACAGTAAGACAGCCAGACAGACAGACAGACGGACCGCGGAGTCTCAGTAATAGGGTCCCATTTTTACCCTTTGGGTACGGAACCCTAAAAATATGGAATATTGGGCTCTTAATTCACATTTCAAAGATTATTTGAACGGATAATTTAAAATTAATTGCAATAGATGGCTTTTAAATTACTGAAGCATGCCACTCGATTTTTTAATTTGTATTGTAAAACATTGTGGTATAATGAAACTGTAAAAATGTGCAAAAAATAGTCACGAACCGAGAAAACGCTTTAACGCTGCCAAAATCATCTATAGCCGTGGAACGGCACCGAACGCGATCGAAGTACTTATAAAAATAATCATATTAATCGACACAGTTTCATTGTATGGGATGAGGTATCTGTATGCTAGTATTATAATTTATCTGTGGTTAAGGTACATGTGTAAAGTATATATGATTAGTTTATTTATTTTTGTCTATTTTGAGTTTCCTTATACTTTCTACACACTGTGTCTTCGTTTATCATCCAACTTTCCTGTCGCAGGTCTGCTGGAAAAAATCGCCTTAAAAGGAAAAACATTCTCATTTCTTAAATACCTCCAAATATCACTCCTCATAAAAATGTCGTCCTGAAATATAATATCTCGCTACCTCAATAACTGCCACCAATGACAGATCAAGGTCAGCGTTGGAACACTCTTCAAACATTTTGAGGAGTGTTCCAACGCTGACGATTCACTCCAAATAAATTCTCCCTTACAGTTTAAGCTTTCACATCACGCGTCGCTGTCAAAATTCTCATACGTTTTGATCGCGTTATTACGTGCGTCGTGCAAAACAAATGAGACGGCTCACTTGGATGTATTTTGCTGGATGGGACGAATATTTTTGCAATAGAGTCTATATTGAGCCTAATAGTTATTGTAAAAATGTTCTGATTTGGTACTGAAAATAATCCTTACTTTGCATGTCATAATAATTTAGTTACACTTGAGGGATGCCTACGTCCAGCAGTGGACGTCTTTCGACTGAAATGATGATGATTAAAACATGCATGATATAAAATTATACTCTTATCTGGTTTTTAAGCTACATGCATTAAAATAACCTAGGGCTCGACGTTATAATTTTATTGGCTATATACGATATTGTTCAGAATTTTAAAAGAAAAAACCGGCCAAGTGCGAGTTGGACTCGCACACGAAGGGTTCCCTACCACTATCGCAAAACACTGCATAAAAATCACGTTTGTTGTATGGGAGCCCCCCTTAATTTATTTTATTTTAATTTATTAATTATTATTTTTTGAAGTAAATGTACAACTAAACATTCTGTGAATATTTCAAGCGTCTACCTTTTGCCGTTATTAATATCGAGCAAAAAACGGCAAAAATATCACGTTAGTTGTATGGGAGCCCCCCTTTAATATTTACTTTATATTGTTTTTAGTATTTGTTGTTATAGCGGCAACAGAAACACATCATCTGTGAAAATTTCAACTGTCTAGCTATCACGGTTCATGAGATACAGCCTGGAGACAGACGGACAGACAGACAGACAGACGGATCGCGAAGTCTTAGTAATAGGGTCCCGTTTTTACCCTTTGGGTACGGAACCCTAAAAAAGGAAAGTAAATTATTATTATCATAGAACTCACCTGCCTTAAATAGTACTTACTAAATAAACTGCCGAGCAATGAAAAAGTTCCACCCACAAAATGCCGACAAACACCTTAATTTAATTTTTACACATTTGATTTAAAATTTGAACACAATATTTACGTTTTTACTTGGTATTATTCTGATGCGCTGTTAAATGTACTTTAATATTGCAGACGGCGTCATTACGCTAGCCTTTCCCGTTTAGGAGTAATTTGATGCTGTCACTTGGAACTTTTTCATTGCTCGTTAGTGTAGTATTTTCATCAAGTCCTTCAAAAGATTTTACTCATCAAAAAATTGAAACGAAACACGCCTAAACTCTACATAACATTATCCATGAGCGCATAACCCGAACACATTCAATCCAGTTTAATTCAGGTCAACTAGCTACTACACTACTCTACGCTGCTTGCTATGTACTAGCTAGTACATAGAGAGCAAGCTTTATACAACCGCACTACGACACTACTACAAGCATGAAGCGAGTGTGCGCGTACAACTGGCGACCTCGACACGTAGGAAGATAAACTGGTTTATACCAGCTCGGTCAGTTGAGTTTTTCTCAATTTATTAACCTCAAAGAACTCACTCTAAAAAAAAAAACCGGCCAAGTGCGAGTCGGACTCGCGCACGAAGGGTTCCGTACCATTATCGCAAAAAACGGCAAAAAAATCATATTTGTTGTATGGGAGCCCCACTTAAATATTTATTTTATTTTGTTTTTAGTATTTGTTGTTATAGCGGCAACAGAAATACATCGTCTGTGAAAATTTCAACTGTCTAACTATCACGGTTCATGAGAAACAGCCTGGTGACAGACAGACAGATAGACAGACAGACGGACCGCGAAGTCTCAGTAATAGGGTCCCGTTTTTACCCTCTGGGTACGGAACAGTAAAAACTGCCAAAAATGGCTTTCAGGTCCTCAATACGATGCAGCAGAGATAATTCTTATTTTATTTAATTGACACTCCCGAGTCTCATTCTCGTTAACCTACACACGCACACAAATAGGTATAAACTTTGAACGCTCTTTAGAAGCTTGCTCTCTGTTCGTACTCTGTGACTACGCTCCAAAGTTCAGCCGTTCCAGTTTCCCCTTTATATCCACGGCACAGGTGAGTGCGTAAGCCCCGCTCACGTAGAACTGACTGACTCTGAATCACAAGTGCGAGAAGTATCGCACTTAGATATGAAATATTTTTCATTCATAAACTACTTTGTTATCGGATATGGAAAAGATGGAGGGCGTGGAGGAGAGGTTCTTGGAATTTGATTGGGTTTTGAATATGTTGCCTTTTTTGTGATGTTGGAAATGTACGAGTTTAAGGAATAAAGAATCAAGGAGGCAATTTTTATCGCAGCAAGGATAAGATAAGACTGATGTATTTTTTTAGGGAACTGAAACCTTTATTGTAGTATTTCACAGAGCAATTAAAATTCATCTACTATTATGGAACTCCCTTCCGGAGTCTTTGTTCCCTGATAGCTACAACCTTGGGGTCTTTAAGTCAAGAGTGAATAGGTTTCTTCTAGGTAAGCGTGCTTCACCGTAGACCGCATCATCACTTAACATCAGGCGAGATAGCGGTCAAACGCGAGCCTATAGATTATAAAAAAAAATATAAAAAAATAAGTAGGCACAAAAAACGGGAGGGGGAGAAAATTTCCTTGAACCTCAAAACATTTGTTGTCAAATTTATCATTGTCTGACATACATCATTTAAGGATGTATTGAACTTAACACAGATAAGACCGATGCTAGTTTTAGATCCTAATCATCTCTTTATCAAACCTTCAGAGATTTTTAAACGTAATCAGACTGAATGAGTCACGGGTCTTACGGGGCCGAGACGCGTACACTCACGGTAGGTACGGCTGGTTCATTGCTTTAATACCGCTCATCGAGCTATGGAAAGGGCTATGCTTGGAATCTCTCTGAGGGATCGAATCTGGAACGAGGTAAATCAGCAGAGAACCAAAGTTGTCGACATAACTCAGTTAATAAGCAAGCTGAAGTGGCAATAGGCCGTTCATGTTAGCCGTAGAACCGATGACAATTAGGGTAGACGTGGGACGCCTTCAGGCTAAGTGAAGCAACAATCTTCGCAAGGTGTCTAGTAACAGTTGGATGAGAGATGCCGAAAATAGAGATAAAGGGCGTGCGATCTATATCCAGCAGTGGACTACTATAGGTTTATGATGATGATATTGATGATGCTGAAATAGAGTGTATGCTGTAATTTCCTAAAAATCCCATATAAGTTCCCAAAATTCAACCAGTAACTCAATAACCATTCATATTCCCTAACCAGTACAATAAAATCACATTATTATGCTGGCGAAGCTTTAATCACAACTCCCAGCGCATCCCAGCGATTTATGAACCTAATGTATTGTAGCTTGATCCCGTACATCACACACATATGATTCATTGTTATGCCTCCACACATTGGCTGTTTGCTAATGAAATACGTCCATTGCTGCATTTGTAATTAGAAGATTCATCATTGTATTAGGTAACTGCCTTGTTGGTCTAGTGGTCGCAAACGCTACTGTTAAGTATGAGGTCTTGGATTCGTAACACGTAAAGGTGCGAGTAGATACCGCGATTGCGACGCGAGACCGCGACATGTGACCGAGGCAGGAGACTTGCGACACCACTTGTCCTTAGACTTTGTATGGGAGTGAGTTTGGTTGAGTTTTGTCATTTAACAAATAAATAATCGATTTTTGGTTGACTTCCATTTTGAAAACTATATTTTTTGGCCTCTAGTTGTATACATATTCGTTGATAGCCAATCTTTGTTTATCGATACCAATATTATAAAGAGGAAAGATTTTTTGTTTGTTTGTACCGAATAGGCTCCGAAACTACTGGACCGATTTAAAAAATTCTTTCACCAATAGAAAGCTACATTATTCCTGAGTAACATGGGCTATTTTTTAATCCCGGAAACGGGCCCTGTGGGGTGGACCACGGAAGCGAAGCCAGCTAGGAACAGCTAGTTTTTAATATAATA
This sequence comes from Anorthoa munda, assembly GCA_945859665.1. NCBI lineage: Eukaryota > Metazoa > Arthropoda > Insecta > Lepidoptera > Noctuidae > Anorthoa > Anorthoa munda. The sequence goes on along the minus strand of OX243902.1, from coordinate 28,160,866 downwards.
ATTTAATATCAAACCGTCGTATTCTTCCTCCAATAGTAATTTGACAACTTGGCTTTTCATTGAAATGTGGCGTAATAATTTAAAATAATATAACTGATTTTAGCGACTAAAATCGAAAAGAGTTTGTGTGCTACACATGTCTCGGTCTCACGTCGCGATCGTGCGGTGAACATTTCAATTCATTTCATTTATTTAATCACGAATAAACTACATTGTGTCAACCTTAAAGTTAAACAAAAAAGGAGTCACGGTCTCCACTGGTGTACTGCGGGACGAGACCGAGATATGAGTCCCACACAAACTCTTTGTCAATTTTAGATGTTAAAGTCAGTTATCAATCTGTCTAGACTTTTCCCTACTATATGTTGTGGTCGGCTACCAGTCTAACCGGATTGACCCAAATATCAGTATTTTAAATGGAGCGACTGCCTGACAACCACAACCCAGTAACTGGGTAACACGATACCCCTACCTAGCTGGAGTCAGATATTTATGGCATCTGACTATCGAAACGAGTTTCAATCATGTTCAAACGACAGCATAGACCAACGGCTTAACCCGGTTTCCGAGGATCGCTATGTATTGGACAGCTTGCCATTCACGGACTGACTCATCATCATTATCATCATATCAGCCGAAAGACGTCCACTGCTGGACATAGGCCTCCCCCAAGCGTCGCCACAATGACCGGTCCCGTGCGTCTCGCAACCAGCGGATCCCCGCAACCTTCACCAGGTCATCGGTCCACTTGGTGGGAGGCCTTCCAATACAACTTCTACCGCCACTTTAGAAACTTTCTGCCCCATCGGCCATCCGTTACTGGCCATCTCAACTGACTCGTGTGGTTGGATATTACATTGCTACGAGCTCCTCACCTATTAGAAAAATCAAGCAATAAATATTGAATATGTTCCAGTATCTGTATTATTGGGCCAACTTTTAGGCCACTGAGCAATGATAATAATACATAATACTACATAATATTGGGTGAAATTAACTGTTGCTTCAACGGCATTATATCCTTTGTTGATTTGTGTTGTTTAAATATTTGCTATTGTTGAAAAGGTTTAGTTGATAGCTAGGTCTACACAGCTATGCTACCGTTTTGCATCTCTGTGTAAAGTGTTGAGATTACATTTGATTACTATACTAAGACATTAATAAAGTTTAGTATTCCTTGCCTTAAAGATATCAGATAACACTGTTAATTAGGAAGAGGTTATTGTCTGCATTCAAATCTCACATTACTTTGTGTAGCATAAGTTAAACGAGCTTGAAAACAACACACATCATCGAATGAAAGTTTTACTGAAAACATTTTCAAAGCCAACAGTAAAATTTTGTTCTGACTTGTAAAGTTTTCTGTATTACTATTGGCATGAATTTATTTGACACCAGCTTTTGCCCACCGGCTTCAGCAGCGTAAAAGTTGAGATTTAAGCAACGGCAAAGTCCTATAATATGAATTACTAACTCCTAGTCATATATTGTATTTTTTTTTATTTTGGTAAAAATATAATTATCTTTGATGAATAAATATTATTTGATTTGATCCCACAGGAATTTATAAACTAACGGGATAAAAGGTATCATTTTCCCATATCCAGGCCATGTGTAGCCCGTGTTCTGAATGCTATCCAAATCCGTTCAGCCGTTGAGGCGTGATTGTCAGTCAAACATCCAATATCGAAACGCAAAAAAGTCAAATTCAACACATTATAGTTGATGACTACAAGTTGACGATTTTATATATAGTTATGAATATAAATGTGGATGAATGGAGAGGGAGGGGACGGCCAAAGTAAAGATGGATGGACTGTGTGAGGAGTGATATGAAAGAAAAGGGAGTCAGTGATAGGGTGGCGCGGACAGAACGGTATGGAAGAAGGAAACGTGTTGCGCCGACCACAAGTAACAAGGGCAGGAAGATGATGATGTTTATATTAACAAAGGCTCAAATTTAATTTCATCATCATCATCATCATATCATCCGAAAGACGTCCACTGCTGGACATAGGCCTCCCCCAAGCGTCGCCACATCAAATTTAATTCATCTTCAACTAAACACACTAGTTGCTCTTGTGATCCTTTAAAGGTTAGCGGGGGTGTTCTTTAGTATTTACCGTTCTATTACGATGCTGGCTTTTCAATATTAATTAATACCTAATAATATTCCTTCTTAGGAGCTCGAGGCTAAATATAAACATCCAAACGGGTCGATCTACAAGGTTAAGCAACGCTTGTCGAGGACGTGTTGTTGTTAATGTTTTTCTAGTGCCTTTTGTATAACTGCACAGTACATGTGTGAGTACTTTTAATACTTTATCTCTGTACGTAGTATAGTGTGTAGTGCTATTCTGGGTGCATTGTCCTCACTTATATAATCATAATCATAATCATTTATTGCATTCATGTAGTTTACAAAGTTGTTACAAATATAAAGGTTTCATACATGAACCCTGCTAGGGCACAGCAATATAAATAGTTAAAAATGCTACAGTGTCACAAATAAACAAACACTAATTATTACATGCTTATCAAGTGTCCAACATTTATTTTTTTAAACAAGTAACTGTATGTTAAAATATAAGCTATGTGAGAACAATTTGGTCATCATTTCCATTCATAAATTAAAATAAGATAAAAATTAAATTAAAAACAAACAATTAGGTCATCATGTCCATTCATAAATTAAAATAAGATAAAATTAAATTAAAAAACAAACAATTAGGTCATCATGTCCATTCATAAATTAAAATAAGATAAAATTAAATTAAAAAACAAACATTTTGGTCATCATTTCCATTAATAATCATAAAACAACATAGGTAGGTCATAATTTAAAATTGTAGTAAGTGTTGTGTGTATTGTGTTCAGGTATGAATTTCAATGTCAAAATTTACTTATCGTCAAAGAATTCCTTTAGATTGTAATACGATTTTAATATAAGGTATTTTTGGAGACTGTTTTTAAATTTATGTTCGTATTCTATGTCCTTAATTGAATTTGGAAGCTTATTATATATTTTAACGCACATGGCTAAAGGTCCTGAATGGAATATACTTAATTTTGAGCTTGGTAAGGCTAATTCATTCTTGTTTTGGCGTCTAATACTGCGATGTTGCGGGCGAAGGTCCTTAGTGAGTGGGAATAGTGCCGGGTGTTTTCTTATAAATTTGCTAACTTCTAAAATATAGATACCAGTTAGTGTAAGGACTTTGTATCTTACAAAGAATGGCCTGCAGCTTTCTGCGTTATCTATATTGGCAAGAATTCGTATACATCTCTTTTGTAGAATAAAAAGTCTATCCCTGTCTACACCATTGCCCCATACCACGATTCCATAATTTAGCCAGGAGTATGCGTAGGCATAGTATGCTGTTAGAGCAGTTTTAAAATCGGTAGCTCTTTTAAGCTCCCCCAAGGCATATATAAAGCTGGCTAGTTTGTTTGCCAGTGCATCTATATGGGCTTTCCAGTTTATATTGGTATCAATAGTCAAACCCAACAGTATAAATTTATGAATGTATCTACTTATGTAAATATTGTAAAAAACTTATTTCTTTAAATGTATGGAGCTTCTTGTGCGTTCTTCTCCATAACAAGCTACTTTCCGAATGCACGGTAGAATAAATTTTTAATCCTTGTAAATTTTAATTGTGACGTTCAAAAGTGCCACTTGGTGGCCTACTTGAAATAAAATATCTTTGTCTTTGACGTCCGCGAATGGGTGACCATATTTACATACCGAGACTCGTTCACGCCTCGGAATTACATTTAGCAGGCCAGTTGTTATATCTTTGAAAGTCGTCACGGGTAGCCATCAGAAGCCAGAAAATTTTACACTAGTCTTGCCAAGGGATATCGTGGTATTCAGCTACTGGGTGGTAAGATAAGATAAGATAAGATATTTATTTTTGTAAAACATGAGTGTACAATAGATTTGCATGGTCTTAAAATAACATTTGGAAATAGGATCTACATGTTTGCCTTTCAGGGCGTACAAAATATTGTATTTGGTCATATTAACCGTTTGACTTTATATAATTAACAAGAACGTATTATTTAACCTGCTGTCATTCAGTTGGTTATAAACAAACTATAGAAAAACCATAAAACTAAAACTAAAAAATGGTACAGTTTTGAGATTGATGAAATGTCATAATGATAGGCACTAAGTACGATCATTTAAAAATTCTGTTAAGCTATAATAACATTTGGCTATTAGGTATTTTTTTAGATGTATTTTAAATAGAGTTGTGGGCATTTGTCTAATAGGTTTAGGGATTTTATTGTAAATATCTGGTGCTAAAGAGAAAATACTTTTACGCATGAGTGCCGTGGTTGATCTTACTGTCCATAATTTATTGTTATCTCGTCGATTGCGTATTGAAACATCTGATGGTCTTTTAAATAGTTTGGGATTGGATTGTACGAAATTAGCGACTTCAAAAATAAACAAGGAAGGCAGATTTAAAATATTGTATTTAATAAAATACGGTCTGCAACTATCCGTTTTTTTTAAGCCGAACATAGCCCTAATGCACTTTTTTTGTGACCTAAAAATTATTTCCTTATTAGTTGAATTTCCCCAAAATATAACGCCGAACCTTAATATCGAGCCGACTATTCCGTGATAAGCAGTAATAAGCGCAGTGGTACTTATGATGGGTTTTAGTTTATAGAGTGCGTAGGCAGAAGAACAAACTTTTTTATTTAATTCTTCTGTATGTGCCTTCCAGTTAAGACGTTTGTCAATAGTTAGACCTAAGAATCTAGCTGTGTCTACCTTTTGTATTATTATCCCTTGGTGAGTAACATTAATGTTTGGTGTTGCCAAACGTTGGCTGAAGAACATAACTTTTGTCTTTTCGAGGTTGACTATTAAATTATTGTTATTTAACCAGTCAACCAATGATTTCAACGTATTGTTAATTTCGTTATCATAGGTGTCTTTATTTTTAAAATTTATTGTGACCGTGCTGTCATCGGCAAAGAGTGATACTGGATATTTTGTTACTTTTGGAAGGTCATTTATATATATTATAAATAACAATGGACCTAATACACTTCCTTGTGGGACTCCATATTTAACTATTTGTTTCTTTGATGAATACGTTTCTTCTTTTTTAGTGTGAATGTTTACTTTAGAAATTTCTGTATATTGTTTCCGGTTTTTTAGATACGACTCTATGAGATTTAGTATGTTGCCTCGAATTCCATACGCTTCCAGTTTACTTAGGAGAATGTCATGGTCAACATAATCGAAAGCCTGGGTCATGTCACAGTAAATGGAACATACCGGCGTCCTTTTATCTACGCTAGCCATAACATTATTTATAAAATCAAAAATAGCCATGTTTATTGTTTTATTCTTGCGGAAGCCTTTCTGGTCTTCCGTAAGAATATTTAGTCTTTCAAAATAGTTGTAAATTTGATTATATATGTATTTCTCAAAAACTTTTGAAATTATGGAAATAAGCGCAATTGGTCTATAACAGTTCATATTCTGTTTGTTATCTTTTTTGAAGACTGGTCTAACAATAGAAGTTTTTAGCCTTTCAGGGTATGATCCTGTACTTATACACATGTTAATGATATGGCTCAGGTGATCACATATATGATATGCGACATATTTTATAATTCTAGTAGAGATCCCATCGTACCCAACACTTGTCGTATTTTTTAGCGATCTTATAATTTTAAGCACGTCGAATGGAGTACTTGGCGCCATAAACATTGATTTACTTGATTTAGAAATATTTTCAGTGACTTTTTTACCAGAGTCTGGTATCGGTTTTATTTTTTCTAAAAAGAAATTGTTAAAAGCATCTGCGATCTCCTGTGGACTGGTTATAGTTTTATTGTTTGTTTCGATGGAAGTAATAGTATCCTTTGGAAGATTAGTTTTTGACCTATTTATAATTGCCCATGTAGCTTTGGATTTATTAGTAGCTGTTTTTATTTTATGATTATTTTGTGCAAGTTGCGTTAATTGAATTATATTTTTATAGATTTTAGAATATTTTTTATATTTTGTTTTATTAGGTTCGTTTCGATTTAGCCTATAGTTCCACATTAGCTCTCTCTTTTTTTTGCTACATAATTTTATGCCACGTGATAACCATTGAGGCTTAGCTTTGGTTCTTACAGTAATCTTTTTGACAGGAAAGCATAAATTATACAGCATCATGAAAGTCTCTAAAAATGTATTGTACGCCGTGTTTGGATTGTCTGTATTATAGATTTCAGAGAATGAAATAGATTGTATATAGTTTTTGAATTTACGCATATTTTCTTTGCAATAGTCTCGTCTACTTATTCGCCAATGATTTATTAAAAAATATTTACTAACTGGTAATTTTAGCACTTGTGCTGTGTGGTCTGACAGGCCGAAGTCAACCACATCAGATTTACACTTCTTTCCTAGATTTTGTGCGAAATTATCTATGCACGTTCCGCTTGCAAGCCGAGTTGGCTGATTTATCTCCAATTTCAAATTATAATTTAAGAGCAAACATTCCAATTCCATCAAAGTATTATTATGCTTAAGAGAATCGATGTTATAGTCACCTGCAATTACGACACTTCTATTCAATTTTGTTTTATTGATAGTGCAAAGCACTTTTTCTAATTGTTCAAAAAATACAGTTAAGTTATAAAATTTTGGTACTCTATATATACAAACAATAATCGTATAATACATTATTAACTCTATTGCGCAACATTCAAAGACTTCATTTATGGAGAGATTAGCTATATCTTGGAGCTCTTTAAACTGATGACCTTTCTTTGCAAGGATACATGTACCACCCCTCTTACTGTCCTTCCGAGCGTAGCATGCCGCCAAAGTGAAATTAGGAATAAACAGGGATTGTTCATAGCCAGTCATCATGAAGTGTTCAGACAAACATATTACGTCTATTTCTGTATCTTTCTCTGACATCTCGTCAAGACATACGATAAGCTCATTACTCTTATTCAGTACACCCGCAATGTTCTGGTGTATTACGTTTAAATGCTTACAAACGAAAAAACTGCTCTGTTGTATGTTGTTTTGTCAGATTATCAATTTGCTCGGATTCTGTATCTCTAGATGTATTTACATTTATACGATTCATAAGTTCAGCGATATCTCGAAAAATTATTTGCATGCCATAATTATTAAGTGATCCTGTATTTTGTCTGTACATCTTGTGGTCCCATGTAAGATTCCTGTTAGAGTCAATAAAGAAAGCATGTTCGTGAGCCAAAATATCTTGGTAAAGTAGGTTATTGAAATTTTCTACTCGCCGGTTATACAGAGTGACATTACTCAAACAATGGCTATATGTCGGCATACAGAGAATAACATTTGTATGTTGAATTTTTTCAAGTACATTTCTTATATTTAAAATTATGCTAGAATAATCCTTAGTGGATTTGAAGTCGGTTTCACTAATTAAAATGATACAAAAGTCATCCAGAGTAAAGTTTTTCAGCTTCTGTTCCAGGTCACGAAACATGTTATGAATTCCAGAGTATGGTGTTAAGTAGTGACATAATTCAGAGTTTTGAAACTTATTCTCTGCAATTGTGCGTATTTTATTGTATTTATTCTCACTAATAACACAAATTTTAGTAGTTTTCTTCTCCAGATTAGTTTCACTTGTTATATGAGGTATTTCTAGTCGTACCGCAGAGTTTTCCTTAAATGTTGCCTTAGTAGTCGTTGTGATTGTTTGTGTGCTCTTACTAATTTTCTTCGTTTCAGTTGTACAAGCTATTCGTTCCGTTTGTGTGTATTTATTAGACAATGTTTCCCTTTTTTTAGGAGTTGATGATTTTTGGGTTGTTTTCTTTGTAGGAGTGTCGGTAATTTTTTTTTAACAATTCATTTCTTTTTACCAACTCTTGGTTTGACTGTTTAAGTTTATTATTTTCTAATGCAAGAATCTCAATTTCTTCTTCTGCACTACTCAATTGAAAAGTTAGTTTCTCAAGTTGTTCCTTTAATTTCGACATCATTTCTTGATCATAAGTGTCATCATTGCTGTGGTAGAGATCATATAAGCAGTCACTCTCTGTAAAATACTAGAAACTGACTCCAACATAGTTGGGGACGGCTGGGCTAATTGGTTCTCACAATAATATAACCAAATTATTGATTGTAGGTTACTGTATACACTACTTATTATCGATTTTATGTAGAACCAATTACTAATCACAACATTTTCTTTAAACAGTCAACCTGTAAAGGTCTATCCACACATATCAGGGCCGTGCGAGGGACGTGGACGGACCGTGCCCCGTCAGGGGCTCAGAAAAATATCATTGGGTACATTTTATATGAACTCGTTCACACACGTCCCGTGCACGTTCCGGGCGTGGCCCTGATATGTGTGGATAGACCTTAAAACTTCCCCATCATTTGTTTGCGTCAGTCAGCATTACACATATTTTGTTTTACATATTTTTGACGATGAAAATAATGTCTAAAAATACTACCCAACATCTTGTCAAAGAAAAATCCATTACGAAATATATTTTACAGTCACACATTCTGTATTGTACTCCAGATTTCACCTCCTTCAATTTATATCTCTTTGAATAAAGTCTAAATATTATATGGAGGTAAATGAGTACCGAATTTACCGTAACGTTGAACACGAAAAATATGTTAGCAGAATATAAACCGACCTTATATTTAATTCAGTGGAGCATAAAAGACTATCTGTTTACCCCCGCGTTGACTGCACGATCAATCATTCAAGCCCAAATTACTTCTAGGCGTCAAACCGTACTGAGGAAACTTCCATTTTGACTCCGCATGAGCTATAGCCCAGATAGGTAACGAAGTCGATTTATACGTACGGCTTCGGTCAGAGGTGGCTTGCTCAATAATTCGTTCGGGAGAGAGGCAAACGTATCTATTATTCAATGGAAAGTCCGAAACTCGTGGGAATGGTCTAATGCATCCGAAAATGTTTTCTATTTCTGACCCAGTTACCGTTTGATGGATCGCTCATACGAATTTTGTTATGATTTAATTTTGTACGAAAAAATCTCGGATTGATTCGTTGTTTGGACGTGTTAAAAGATTGATGTGTCGTTTGATTTCTACGGGGAAAACGTTTCCGCGTAATCTTGATCAAATGTTTATATTCTGCCATTTTGTGATAAATTATTTTTCATGACAAATAATCCGATTTTTCCACACCTATTCTCAAAACCTCTTTAGTATTTTGATTTATGAAGCTTTTTTGTTGCTAACCAGAACATCATTAGAGTAGTAAATTAGCAGAGCGCGGTCAGAACATTTTAAGCTTATATTTTTCATAAAACCAATGATAAAACCAAACTGATCATGAGCTCTATCCTGTTAACTTCTTCGGTTCGTTGCTGTTTTTTCTAACAAAATAATGTAGAAAAATAATCCATACAGCTTTCTAATAAATTTCCTCGAATTTCATACTTACTTTTCCACACCCTTATTTAGTATAGCATTAAAAGTCATTTTCGAAATCTCGGCTTTCAATTTCTAAAGGAATATTTTTTCTAACGACCTCACCAAAATATGCCTGAAAGGGCAGTAGAAGCCAGACATAGGTATTCTGAACCCTTTCAAGTTCAAATTTCACAAAGACAAAGGTATTAATGATAATGAGGCTGGGCTTAGTGCCGGTTTGAAGGTACAGGAGGAAGCGATTTTTGTTGGAGAGGAATATTTTAATATATATCATGGACCTTTCCCTGTCGGTTTCCTCCAAAGGCTTCTGCAAAATAATACTGGATAGGTTGTCAAAGGCCGTGAAACCTCTTCTGCGCAAGGAGCAGGTGGGTTTCAGTGCGAGCCGCTCATGCACGGACGAGATTAACACTATTCGTATCTTACTCGAACAAGCAGCAGAATGGCAAAGGCGGGTTTATCTTACCTTTCTCGACTTTAAAAAGGCATTTGATACGTTGAAGTGGTCCAGCATCTGATCCCGCCTGTTGGACATTGGAGTGCCGCCAAAAATAGCTCGTCTATTGGAGAGCATCTTCAGGAAATATTCATACAAGGTGGCTCACGACGGCTTCATTTCAGAAGATATCGTACTGCATGAAGGGCTGTCTTCTTTTGCCCCTCTTTTTTAAAGTTGTTCTCGACGGAATCATGCTTCACATATATGATAGTAGGCGCCGCAGAATAGTGAGGATTGTCCAAGGTCTTGGGGGACCTGGACTATGCCGAAGATCTATGCCTGCTGAGTTATAAAGACTGACGTGCTAGCCAAATTAAACGATCTCCGCCAGGAAGCGGCGAAAACTGGGCTCATAATTTACATCCGGAAGACGCAGGTGATGCGTACAGGGATGAAGAAATCTACACCGATATTATTCAACACAGAGGTTGTGAAACGCGTCCACAAATTCACATACCTCGGGAGCGTCGTGTCGGAAACTGAAGGAACTGAAGAGGATATCGCTTCCCGGATTGCCAAAACGCGAGCTACCTTAACATAGCTGAGACCTGTTTGGCATTCGCGGTAACTGAATCCGTGCTGCTATACGGGCGCGAAACGTAGAAGGTAACAAAGTACATCTCGTGCCAAATTCTAGGCCTTCGTCGTATCCTCGGAATTAACTGACCCAAGACCATTTACAATGTAGAGCTGTTGGAGACATTCCAAGATACCCCGATTGACCTCCAGATCAAGGTCGTAAATGGAGATGGATTGGTCACACGCTCCGGAGGCATTCCGATCACATTTCTTAACAGGCCTTGGATTGGAATCTTCGATCGGAAGGAAACAGGAAGCGTGGCCGTCCGCATCAAACCTGGCGGCGCACCGTATTGGCTGAAGTGACGAGTATCGGAATAACGTTGAGCGAGGTGAAGCGCGAAACCGAACCGCTCAAGACCGGTTGCGATAGAGGACTACTGTGGACGCCCTCTGCCCAAGCTAGGGTACATAAGATCTTTAGTCAAGTAGGTCATGGACTTTTCCTAGGATATAATACCAATCGATGTTTGTAGTTCCATCATAGATACTGTTTCTGAGGCAGAAATTAAATTTAAAGCCTTAAATGTATTATTATATTGGGTTATTGAATAATTAAAGTGTTAACATTGGGTGGTGACACTTTCATGATGAAACTAGAAGAAATGAAAATATTTTTATATCTTCATTGAGTAAAAATAAATCAGAGTTCAATACTAAGTAAACGCATATCGGTATCTTGATAGTTATCTATTGATGAATTAATTGGGTTCATATCTCACAGATGAATATGAATATCCCATCTGAACTTCGTATATGCGCCAATAACTTGTTACTTCCGTCAAGGAATAAGCCCAAAAGGATTATAAGGGACCTTGTGGGTTTAAGCTTCAATAAATATGTATAACGGGGACAGTCGTTATTGCGGTATTGTGTTATAATTAGATCCAGTGTCTCGTGTATACATATTGTTATTTGTGAAGCATTAACAACCTCCGGGGTTGTGAAAATACCTAGTCATGATAATCAAAAACTTTTACTACGATCTGCACTGCAAAATCGAAAAAAGTAGAAGTTGTTTTATACAAAATGCAATATATAATTATACCCGATGAAAATAATTAAATGAAACAACTCATAATTTTCTTTTTGATTCATTAGCATTAGTTTGTGTGAATCACGAGTAGTGACTACAGTTTGTTAGTGTCTAACAAATAACCCTGTAGGTATAAATAGGGATAAAATAAAAACAATGAATACACAACGATCCTTTTTATTTTAGGAAATTTCACAATAAAAGTCTTGATTGGATCTTATCCATAAACGGCAATATGCACAGCAAATATTATACTAAAACCTTAACCTACTTAAACAAAAGAAACTTATGATTTTAAATCCATACAAATATTTACAATAGCCCTTATTCATGAACGAATTTTCATTGAAGCTTTAACTTAACCTATTGAGTACTTCATTCGGTAACTATGTATTACATCTTTATTAAAAAACCTTAAATTTTGTGCTTCGTCAGTTTAGGATCGAACAGATTGGTATTGAAGCCAAAAAAATAAGTTTACGAATAAGGGCGAAACTTTTTTTACAATATTGTCCAAAATACATACCGAAACGTGGCTAAAATTGAAAATTAAAGTGAACTAAATTCGATACCCTGTTTACGAAAGGACCTTTGCATCCCTCCTTGAAACACGAAGTAAGCATAAGATTAAAAAATATATTCAGAATATAACACTCAATTTTTATTTTTCTTGATTGTGATTTATAAATAATAATTTCTTACTTAAATGCCGAGTGTCCATTTCGTTGTCTGTTAATCGACTGATAAAAATGCCAAATAATACACAGTAATTTTACAAAACAAAAACCATTAAACAAATCTGATTGCCTAAATTCTGAATGTCGTCGTATCATTATCATTTAAATATAAACTTTATTTTTAAAAAACAGTTTTTGACTTTGTACAGGTTATAGGTACGTATATCGTCTTTGAAAATAATTACATATACACAAAATATTGCATTTTGATAAAATTAAACCATTTTCAGGATTAAAACTAACTTAAAACAAATGATGTTTAATATTATGTAAGCTAACACTTTTCATCCGTGTCGTTTCCACATATTTAATGTACAGGAGTAAATGACATTTTTTTTTATTATTGTCATATGATGTGTTTTCCTAACGAAAAAATATTATGATTTTCAGCAAGCAACACATTTAATACGGACTATATTTCAAGTAAAAAAAAAATGTTTTGACCAACGTTTCCACGTACCATTTCGAACTCATCTTTTTTTTTCTAAATATGGATTGTCATCTGCTTCAAATAACGATTTCTTATTCACAGCTTTAAATAACGCCATTAGATACTAAATAATTAAAAATGCAGCTTATAGTTCAACATTCAGTAATAAACATTATTTTATTAATTGCAATTTCATCCATTTACCTGTAACTAAACGTTTTAACTATACAGACCCAAACACACATTCAACGATTTCCACGATTCTTTCCAAATGTCCTTTTTAGGCCCAAGACCACACAGCTAACTACCAACAAAGTCTGTACATTTTCTTTCAAAGAAACATTTATTTACACATTAAAAACTTTGGTTTACGCCATGAAAAATATTTTCGAATTACGAAATCCATACATCAAGATTTATTTATCTATTTTTTTTGAATATTTTTATGTTGCATCCAAACACGCACGTAACTTAGTGTATTACACATAAAGCTATTTTTTTCTGCATGCCATTTGCAAAATTGTGTACCTAAAGCTGTTCCTTCATTAAACCTATTTGTTTTGGTTTTGGTTACTTTGGGTATGACTAGAACTATACGGAATGTGTCAGTAACAATAAGCCTTATTCTATTTCTGAAAATTATGCTGATAATTGTCAGTTTCCATTGATATTGAGAAAAGGTGTATGACTATCAAACGTCATATTTAGTTTGTCAAATAGAGTGGCAGATAGCCAGTCTCTCCATGAGACATGGTTGAATGATAAAGTAAAAATGAAAGTTGTATATTATTAGATATTTTCATCTGAACGAAATTGTCTTGCTGACGTGTTTATGAGACGAGAACTCGAGCTAGCACTGATAAACAAGCCAGCGTAAGCGCCATAAAGAAGTTTGCCTCTGCAAGAGAAAAATACAAAACATATTAAAACAGTTCATTCATAGTCAACAACTACGGAGTGAGACGATAAAACATTTGGCGTGGTATTGCTTTTCGAAACGAGAAATATGGTATCATCATAATACGTTTGTTTAATGAAACACATAATAATTAACTTTAAAACTTTCGCGTTTCATAATAACATAATAATTAACAAAATAGTAGTTGAGTATTTTGTGAAATTTTCAGAACATTAATGCTTATTCTGGACAAAGTAGCTGTTTGAATTTCATTGTAAATATTTATTGGAAATTTCAGTATGGGGTGATTTTCAGTAAATAAAATACAGTCATATTTTGAAATATTACAAATGCTTTAGTGGTTAAAATGACAATAAAAACAAATGGTTAAACGATAAAGAAAATAATATAGATGAGAATGAAAATAAATTACCTCTAGAACTAACTGCTGCTGCAAGCTGCATATCTGCTGCTGTGGGCATCTCTGGAGTGGTGCTTATAGGTCCTGAAGACAATGAAATAATTCAATTTAATTATTTGTAAATGTACTAGATTTGGCGATACTGCAATCCGTACTCATTAGTTTACACTATGATGAACAAAATTCGTAAGCGCCATGATACTACTGCATGAGCATGAGGTCCTGGGTCCGATTCCCGGGTCGGACAAAGTAGGTTGGGTTTTTGCATCAGAAATTTCTCAGTAGAATACTACAAATAAAATGATTATATTTAAGATAAGAATGCTTAGAAACATGTTGGTCCTGCTCCATAGGGCTATCTTTACTATAGACAAAAGCAAACTGGATAATTTATTCATAATTATAGTATTGCTTTTTTTTTGTTACATTTTTGTTAATTTACTTGTTTGCAATATTTGTAAGTATGTGAGAACCATGTTCCTAATTGTCAAATGAATGAATTTACCTGTAAGTGCTTGTAATATTTATGCCTATCGTGTAGTATTGTAGTGTTAGTCTGGGTGCATCGTCCTCACGTATATGAATTAATGTATGTATGTAAATGCTGTAAAACACTTTTGTTCGAGTTCGATTCCGCCACAGAAAATATTTCACTTTTTGTGAGGAATCTAAATTTGTTTTCATCATTTATAATGGATGACTACAAGAACATTACCCAAAGAAGGCAAAATGCGCAGAATAAAAACATAACATCTAGCGACAGTGAATTTGATATGGATGTGTCGTACCAAAGTCTACCTAACCACGGAAATAGTAATGATCTTGCAATAATGAAGGAGGAGATCGAACAACTAAAATTGCAGTTGCAAACTGCCAACACAGAAATTGACAACTTAAACTATGAAAATCACACACTCAAAAATAATTTATTGAACTGTGATAAAAAGATAAAAGTTTTAAAATCAATAGGAATCCAAGACTGCTCAAACAATAAAAACCAACCCCGGCAGTTCTACTCACCCCAATATCAACGGAGAGTACGAACTCTATTCATGAAAACTGGTTTACCTAGGACTTCTTCAAGAGAATACTCAATACAGGCATTAAACTTGATAAGCCCTAAAGCAGGTGTATTGAACAATCCAGTGGCTGACAAAAATATGTTTCAGGGGGCTGATGAGCGTCAAACAACAACACGTATAGCTGAAAACCTGCAGGATAGTATCTTAAATAAAAGCTTCCTAGATGCTTCCATTGGACACAGTTGTGAAAATGATGAAAGTGTTAACATATTGCACACACCTATTGAACAACTAACTGACGTCGCTCCATGCAATAGAAACACTTATTCACACGATTGCAAAGTAAACAAAACCAAAAATCGTGTAATAATACTATGTAATGAACAGGGGATTGGTCTACGTCAATCACTCACCGAGCTACTGGGATCAAAATATTCAGTATTCTCGTTTATAAAATCTGGCGCTACATTGAGACACCTCATCAATTCCTCGAAGAACGAAATAGCTAAATTAGATATGTATGACTATGTTATTGTTGTTGGAGGCCGCTATGAACGCAACCCATATGATACGGAGATGTACTTACATACATGGCTGTCATCTGTTAAGAACACAAATATAATTATAAGCGAAGTCCCGTTAAATAGATATCTTAATGAATCAAAACTCAATTACATGCTAAGGTTTATTTGTGGAAAGTATGAAAATGTAACTTTTTTGGATATGGACTACTCTAGATATCGGCCTCGTAAAACAACTTTCATGATTAATTTATCAAGGTCTTTACTTAGGGAACTCTTGCAATTGGACTATAGACTCAAATCGAAAGAATATCAAAACTTATCAATTTTAAAAAGTAAAAGAATATATGTAGATAAAGCTGTACAAACTGAAATAACATACAATTATCAAAATAAATTAGATACCCAAAATGTCCAAATATGTGATATGATGTCATCTAGTGTTAATAATCAGCAGCTCGAAAATAATACTGTTTGTAGTGATTTTTTTCGTGAATAAACATTTATACGTTCTGCACCAAAATATAGCGGGTCTACTTAACAAAGCAGACACCCTATCTATATGTATAAACGAACTGTCAGAAAAAGACCAGTCTGTTGCTGTACTATGCATAACAGAGCATTTTATGATGTCTGGTCATGAAGACCGCCTTGTGGTACCGAATTATACATTGGCTGCATGTTTCAGTAGACAAAATAGCAAAAGAGGTGGAGCTTGTATTCTGGTCCGATCTGGTCATTTGTGGAAGGAGTTGCTAGAGGTTTCAGAGCTTTCAATATCGAATGTTGTAGAATGCTGTGCAATTGAATTGACAAGTTATAGGGTAGTTATAGTATGTATTTATAGAGTACCAAAAACAGGGCATTTAAATGTATTTTTTAGTAAATTAGAGCAACTTTTAAGGCGACTGACAAGAAGAAATTGTAGGAATATTGTCATAGCAGGCGATATAAATATTGACGTTTTAAAGAATAATAATATGACTTCCGAACTAAAATATCTCTTAACAAGTTTTAATATGACATTAGCAATAGAAAAACCAACTAGGATGCAAAGCCAGACCTGCATTGATAATTTTGCTCACAATTTTGAGAAAAAATGCAGGACGGAGGTGATAGAATTTGGCCTTTCGGATCACACTGCGCAACTTCTGAAATGTCCCGTACGTTTGAACTGTGTTCTGAAATATTGGTATACATCACAACGGGATTATTGCCCAGAAAATATTATTAGATTTAGAACCTGCCTGGAAAAACTAACTTTCTCTGAAATCTATAATAATGATGATCCAAATAATGCATTCAACTTATTTTTTGAACAATTTAAATTATTTTATGACCTGTGCTTCCCCCGTAGACGTATTAAAATACCAACAACCCAAAAACCAAAATGGATATCGCGAGGACTTAAACTATGTAGCCTAAAAAAAAGGCAATTATTGTGGACGTCTAGACATAAACCTACTCAAATAAATAAAGCAAAATATTCGAAATATACAAAGATATTTAAAAAAATTATTAACCTGACTAAACGATCTCAAAATAATCACAATATTAAAACTTCTGACAATAAAAGCAAAATGACATGGAAAATTATAAAGAACTCTAAATTAAATCTACCTAATGACTCAATAAATGCTATAAAAATTGACAATAAAACGATTGACAAACCACAATTAATTGCTGAAAAGTTCAACGATTATTTCATAGAAAAAATTGTGCCAATTCCTGGAGCAGGTAAAAGATCGAACGCGTACATCACAAATAAACAAAAATCAATGTTCATGCCTCCATGTCAGCCGATACAAATTTTCAACATTATAAGATGTATTAAAAGCACCAATAGTGTAGGGTATGACGAAATTTCTACAAAAATTATAAAACAGGTTGCCGACTTAATCGCACAACATTTGTGTCATATTCTTAACCTTTGTATAAGCCACGGTGTTTTTCCAGACCGCCTTAAGGTATCCATTGTGAAACCTATATATAAAAAAGGTAATAAGAAACTAATGCAGAATTATAGACCTATTGCGCTTCTGCCAATTTTTTCCAAAATATTCGAGAAATATATTTATAATGAGCTTTATAGTTACTTAGAAAAACAAAAGATTCTCTGTAACGAACAAAAAGGTTTCCGAAAGAACATGACTATAAACATGGCAATTTATGACTTTTTAAATAAAATTATGACTAATATTGATAATAAAACACCGGTCTGTTCTGTGTACTGTGATATGACGCAAGCTTTTGATTATGTTGACCATTCAATTCTATTAAACAAACTTGACTCCTATGGTATAAGAGGTAACGTTCTTAGCTTATTAAGCACGTACCTATCAAAAAGAAAACAGTATACCGCTATAACAAACTTAAACTTAAAGACTAAAGAAGAAGTGACATACCTGTCTAAAGAACGCACTGTATACTTTGGTGTGCCACAGGGTAGTGTTTTGGGACCGCCATTATTTCTAATTTATATTAACGACCTGCCCAAAGCTATAGACTTCCCAATGACACTCTTTGCTGACGATAGCACGATTACAATAGCATGTGATAAACCTAATTCGTATGAAGCTGATGTTAACAATGCGGTAACTTCAATCATCTCTTGGCTGGATAATAATAACCTAAAAATAAACCTTGAAAAAACACAAATAATGCACTTTGCTCAAAAAAAACCTAGTTCAAAGATGGAGGTTCAATACCAGAATATCAAAATTCAAGATGTCAATAGTGCAAAATTTCTAGGTTTGGTAATTGACAGGCACCTCAATTGGAAGGATCATATTGAAGCGCTTTGTAAGAAAATTAGTAGCTCATCTTATGCATTATATAAACTTGCCCCCACAGTTAACATTGATACACTACTTACAGCGTACCATGGTATTGTAGCGTCTGTGCTAAGATATGGTCTTATATTTTGGGGTAACTCCACAAATAGGGAAACCGCTTTTAAAGCGCAAAAGCGATCCATAAGAGCCATGTTCAGGCTACAAATAACGGACAGTTGTGAACCGTTTTTTAAGAAATACAAAATTTTAACACTGCCGTCTATGTATATTTATGAAACTGCCTTATTTGTCAAGCTGAATTCACACCTTTTTCCCAACCTATCAGATACAGTAAAACGTAACAGGCGAAATGATATGTTGCGCGGACGTAGAGCAAAAACAGCGTTAATGTGGAAAAGCATGTTTTGTTTAGCTCCGCAAGTTTTTAACAAAATCCCAAAGCAAATTAAACAGTTAAATTTAAATGGGTTTAAAAAGGAGCTTAAAGAGTTACTATGTAAAAAGTGTTATTACAATTTAAACGACTTTTTAAATGATACTTTGACATTATAATCTAATTGTAATCTCTTTTTTATAACAGATAGCTCGACATTCCATTTTGAAATTGACATTTTTTTAATTATTATTTATTTTTGACATAATAATATTTACTGACTCTGACATGCCTTTTATTGTAACATTAATATTTTCATGTAATTGTATCAACTCTAGCCTGATATTTCTATTTTTGCATTGTAATAATTTATTTTGTGTACCTGAAATTTGCACGCCCCATGTGGCAGAATGTGATGAGACCTTTATGTTATTTGAGACCTTTGAGACCATGTTCGGACAAATAAATGAATTTGAATTTGAATTTGTTAAAAGAGTAGGTGTGGAGTTTCCTGTCCGTTATTCTCCATAATAAGCTACTTTGCCAAATGGACAGTAAAATCAATTATTATTAATTTTAAAATTAATTTTTGGCGTTCAAAAGTGCCACTTAATGGCCTAATTGAAATAAAGAATTTTGATTTTACTCGTATTTTTTACTCTTTTGAACAGACCGGAGTCTGGAATCGTGCCCGGCTAATGAGAACAGGCCCGCCGCCTATAACAGAAGGTTTAAAAAAAAACCTACCAGAAGAAATGTGAGTGTACGACAAAGTGCACTTCTACCTAAACCTTAGAAAAAAACAGGCGTGTTGTGTGTTATATGAAGACGTCCACTGCTAGACATAGGCCTACCTCAAGCGTCACCACTCTAATCGGTCCTAAGCGTCTCGCAAACACCGGACTCCCATAGCTATTTTAAGAAGCAGCCGGTATATTCAGGCTGTATACCGCACCGTCTTATATGTAAGTGTACATAAATTTGGAGTAGATCTAACTAAAAATAAAGCGGTGTAACTCTTGGTAGCAGAATCGTTAGCGTCAATTACTGAAGCTATTGCAATATTTCGTGTAGATTGCTAGAACGTTTACCATCATTTTCGGTTACGTACCTAAACTATTACGATTCCCATTTCGTTTCGAGAATATTGCGACGGAGTTTATTAAAATGAGAAAATGGGTGTTATATTTAAGTTTATTTGATTTTGGTCGTAAGGGAACAATTGTTTTGCAGTTTATATGGATGAGTTCTTAGTTGTTTCTTGTGGTATCTCATAATGCTTTATCTGTACTTACATATTAATTTCTCGTGACCGTCTCTTTCAAAAAAAGTTTAATTTACACATAATTATGATAAAAATTATAATATTTCGTTCACAATATTTAACATCTAACAGCTAATATAGGCTGCTTTTACATTACATGAATTTAGGTTCTGCGTTACTCGCATCCTTAAAGTCTTTATACAAGAATACTGTTAATACTGTCATGTCTGCGACTAGGTGCTCCCAGCGGAGCTCCACATCGCTGTCAATGTGGTGAAGCAGTCGACCGCCTCGGACACCATGGCCTATCCTGCAGTAGGAGCGCTGGTCGGATAGCACGGCACGCCAGCATTAATGACATCATACGTCGAGCTCTTGTCACCGCCGGGGTGCCAGCTGTTTTAGAACCCAATGGCTTGGCACGCGACGATGGGAAGAGACCGGATGGGATGACCATAATGCCTTGGAAGTTGGGTAGGCCTTTGGTGTGGGATGCAACATGTGTCGATACCCTTGCGCCATCCCATCTTCTTAGCACGGCGGGCTGTGCTGGGGCAGCTGCTGCTGGTGCAGAAAACCTCAAACGGCGCAAATATAACAACCTTATTGGCAGTTATATGTTTGAGCCGTTTGGGGTTGAGACATTAGGTCCATGGGGTCCGAGTGCTCATCGAGTTTTTCGAGACATAAGTAAACGGTTAGTCGACTGTTCGCGTGACCAGAGGGCTGGCCTTTTCTTCAGCCAGAGAATCAGCATTGCTATTCAACGTGGCAATGCTGCCAGCGTTCTGGGCACGTTTCCCATTGACATCGATGTGGAAGAATTTTTTGATGCGCTATGAGTCCTTTTCCCTCTCCCTTTTGTATGTAAGTTTGTTTTGTTATTAGTCATAAGATTAGAAATAGTCAGTTGTACATATTAAAAATATATCTAAAACCAAAAAAAAAAAAAGAATACTGTTTCAATATTGTTGGCCTACCTCGCTGCTGCACTCGGGTCGACTTCATAGTAACATTTTTCGTAATTATATCACACGTTCCGAGCACAAAAATATTTCATAGGTTAATTTATTTTTGGAACCCGAGTAAAATTCGTTGCAAAGCTTTGTTCAGTATATTATGCTGGCTCATTCACGTAGAATTTTTTCAAGTATTTGCAATGTTTGCAATGCATATTTATTGTTTATCACATTACCGAGCCTTCTTTTATCGCCAAAACATTCTCTAGTGTTTTTTGTAATCGTGAACTAATGATCAATACTAAATACTGTGTCTTTAAATGTTTGAAAATAATTTCGAAAAGCAACACCATAATTCTGGGCTTCCCGCTTTTCATATAAACATGTAGCAACATTATTCCAACTACTTTTCCACCAAAGTTTAAATAAAAACCCCGGGTGCAAAAACTGCCCAAACGACAACCAATAGTTTGTCAACAGTAAATTGGTCTATTACCCTCGAGACATCAACATTGATGTAACTAAAAAACTCTATCCATCATAATAATCCATCCTTCAATGTCCAATCTAAAAGATTTTTCGACGGTAAAACTTAGTTCCGTACTCCAACGCTTGTTGACTTTTCATTAGGATCATAGGGAACAAACTCTAAGAAAAAAATGTTTGAGCGCCCACCGATATTCTATTAAGCGCATTTACCCTCCACAATGGACTTAACGAAGCATAAAATTATTCACGAGGACTGTAGGAAACGTTCGTCTCATGTACTTTTAGATAGCTGTATACACAAACTTTCTGCTGATAAAAAGCTTAAAATGGCCCTCTTGAAAATTATTCCACAAAATTGTTATTTTCATGGCACCCGTTAAAAAATATAGGTACCGTTCCTTATTCTTTGCGCTCCTAGAGGGGCACAATAATGACGTTCGTAGACTTATAAAGCGGTTAAGTTGGCCTTTTTTAAATAAATAAACAGCTTTAAAGCGGCTTTGACGACATTTTTCATATTATTTTCCGTTATCTATTTATAATGTGTCTTATAAAGGATAAAGCTTTTACAACAGGATACGTGTTTTTTTTGTTTCGTTGACTTTTTTTAAATGTCTTCTTGCATTATTGTGTGAACACTAGTATTGTTTAAATAACATAATATTTAAACTATATGCGTGATGAGTTGGCAGATTTATTCTAAAACGGTAGTCCATTGTATTACATGCACGCACAGGCTGTGAGTGTGGACGACTTGAATAGAAATTCAATTTATAAATTTTGTCACAGCATAAAAGCTTATTTATAGTCAAACGAAACTATTTTGTACGCCAACAGAGCGGTGGCGGCGAATCAAAGGGAATAAGAGCTATTCGAAAGAATTTTCCACTGGAAATTTTATTCGAATCTTGATTATTCCACTGAAGCACTATTATGTAAATTAAAAACATTTAGAATTCACTCGCTCACTGTTGAGTGCTAAAACATTTTTCGCGTATTTTAAAATCGGCTGATGCTAGCTTTTTAGTATGTACAAAACATTTTAGGTGATAATTACATTTAAATGTTCGTGCACTATCACTGTATCGGTATTTTCTGAGTTTATTGAAAAAGGTAATAGTTTTTTTTTATATTATAAGCCACATATTTTTACTCTTTTGATGTGAATTTTTATGTATCCATCCAAAAGGTTGTTTTAATGAGCTTATTAATTTTTATCCTGTATCATTTCAATTATTCAACTTTGTTCTATCAATATATTTTATACGAAGATTTTTGCCCACAAAGATCCATTAGGTACTGGAGCATAGTGGCCATCTAAATTATGAAACTCCACTTTACCCCACAATTGCGAGGCAAAGTGGAACAGATTGGTGGGGTAAAATGGAATAAGTCTAACATTTTCCTTCACTGAAAAATGTAAAGTATAAGTGACTCAATACATTAATAATAGGGGTTGTTACCTGGATAATAAATGGCTTCTTTTCTCACAGCGTATTTCGCTTGTGGTATCCTTAACGTGCAGATGAATTCTGCTGGCGAAGGCAGGTCTACATCGTTCAGGGTGACAGAAGAGACTGCTGAGTACCTCCCGTTGACTAGATGTACTCTGTGGTCCACTCCTTGTAGGTGCCTGAATAGAAAAAGTAATGTGATTCCTTAATTAGTCTAGTTGAAACGAGTAAGAAGTGTAAACAGAACAAAATATAAGTCACGTTTAGTAGAAATAAGACCTTGAACATAAATTTCGAAAAGTGTCATATAAATGGCTTTCATTTTAGTTGATTTCTGCAAGAAGATATTAATAATTTAATTTTTAATGTGATCTCGAATATTGGAACAGTTATCGGCTTGGATTACAGTCAAAATCTTTTATTTTATGTTGGATACTTAAAATAAATGTATCTATGTGTATGAAAGTCATGATTCATCCCAAATAAAATTATAACAAATAAATATTTTAACCCAATATATTTTTGTATACATGGTGTCCCTCCATGAAATTTACAAAAATAGTTTGTAATTTGCAGTAGACATTGTCCATCAAATGAATGAAACTGGGAACTTGGTGCGGTAAACCTTCAATGCTGTTGGTTATAAAATCATAATAATCTTCAGTCTTTTAATGTTCCCACTACTGCGTCACAGGCCTCCTCTCTGTGAGAGAGGGAACGGGCTATCTAACACGCGGGCCCAGTCCGGTTTGGTGGATGTTATGTCTTCGAATTTTTGGTTCTAAGGACATGCCGTTTCCTCACGATGTTTTCCTTCGCCGTTTTTAGAGCAATGGTGATGAAATAATATACACAAAGTAAAGTGCCTGCCTGGGTTAAAACCCGCGACCGATGACACGTATGTCGGGGCCCTTACCAATGGGCCACCACTGCCCCCCGGGTAAAATTCAGTGACAGAATATCCCACCATCATTCAAATTTTTTTTTGCAGCAGCCCATGACCGATACTCAAATAGCCCTATTACATTATTATAACGGTCCTTTTATATTTAATCCTGATATATTGTTATCCATACTTTACCCTCCCGACTATAAATTTCGGGTTAATGCCGCCCAACTCAACTGGGACTAATATTTAAGTGTATCAGCGCTTTTCGAAACCATTCCGATCTTACATTATAGAGACCAATTAGGTTTTGTATGTGCGCAAATATCTTATTTTTATTTAAACCACTATTGTATTGAATGATCAGTATTTTTCAGCCAGTTCAGTTCAGTTTGTGTGATTGTTTTAAAATAGTTTTCAGTTTGTACAGCTTTGATCTTCAATCCATCTCCTTTGCTAAGTTTGAGAAATGAATTAATGAACACTTTCGACACGAATTCACAGTACATCGAAACTTCACTAAGAGTGAAATTGACACATGGACAAGTAGATCATTGAGCCGTCGGGATTTTGGTCATATATTTATTGTGTTTAATTTATATATTTGTCTATACGTATACACATACATACTGTGACTCACCTTCTGTATTTATATTATTTTGTTATTATTTATATTATTTTATTCCTTAAATATTGTATGTTCCGTTTCCGTGAATGTGTCCGTGGCATCAACAGTGGGCCGTATCAGAATATCAGCGCAGCGTTTTTCTTTTTAATATCGTTGCATATGCTGTGATAGGAGCCTTTTTGGTCTCGCAAAGGGTTATTTATTTTTATTTTTTATTATTGTTAGTGTTTTGCTTATCTCGTGTCTCCTGTGCGGGTCACAAATAAATATTTTCTTTATTTTTAGACCTTACAAGTGAGTATGTAAGTACTATCATCGACAACGATTACCTATATTATCAAAAAATCCAAAATTAATAAGGTTGTCATGCGCTTCCAAAACGTTATGTGGCCAAGCCCAAACATTTTGAACTTATGACAATCATTACTGCCACGGCAGTTGTGATCGAAGTGTTTTTTTTAGAACGCGTAAGCCACGCGTATTACACAGCATTTAAGAATAAGCAGCGCAAATTTCCAGTACCGCGGCGTCAGTATCGTCGGAGCCGCTGTGATTTAAAGTGAAGTAAATTGAATGTTACTTGTATAGTTAGTTACACGTCACAACGGGCTCTCAACAAAGTAATATTATTTAGTGCTTTTTGACGTTTTTTGACTTGAAGTGGCATTAAACCTTTAAGTAAGATAAACGTGCTTTATGGTTGACACATCATCGCTTACCATCATGTGAGGTAGTGGTCAAGCGAGATACCATCAATAATTAAAAAAAAACATAAATAATTAATTTCCTTCATCGTACTGTATCATAAATGATTAATGATTTTATTTTTGTAAGTTGGTTTGTACAAACACTTACATGTCGATCATATTTTTGAAAACTAGATGAGGTCGGCGTTTCCTGTCTGACTACTCTGAGAAGAAAGGCCGAAACAAACTCAGAGGTCACAGTCTCTTTTAAAGTCCAGACAAAATTATCTATTAAGTATATTATAGTATCTATTAAGTACGCCTTTGATCCGTCTTAGAGATTATTTTAGAACAAGGGCGTATCGATTTTCTGACTATAAATGCTCAGGTAGGCGTAATATTGGGGCTATTATTATGCCTGCTCTAAATAATAAATAAACAATGAAATTAATAAAAGCCTGTAAATGAAGGTTAGAATTACATATTATTTCATAATTATACCAAAATCAGAACTAGTTTCTACCCACGGCATTGCCCACGTAAAAAGCGTTTCATTATCCCAAAGGATCATCATACCGAGTTTACCGGGATAAATAGTATCCAATGTTAATCCAGGTTTTAAACTGTCTCTGTGCAAAAGATCATCTAAGCCTGTTCAGCCGATTTTGCATGATTCAAACACAAACATACAAACTTTAATATATGCAAGATTTGAACTCACTTTGGTTGAAAATCAATGTGTCCTGTTTATGAATACGAATTAACCACTTTCACGCCAATCTTACTTCGAAAGAACAAAAGTAGTTTCAGAAATATAGTGGCAAGACACAGTGGAAATCCAATTTATAACAAATGTAACTTCTTGGATTATGGACAATCTCGCTTCGAAATAAACACTGGGTTTTTATTGTGATATTTTGTATCATATGAAAATTCTTACACCGTATTATTAAGTCTGCTTATGTAAATATCTATAAGTACTTTCATACTATATACATATAGGAAATACTACATACTTATATTTTAAATGCGAAATTAACTCTGTTAATATGATAGATTAGACCTTGGAGAAGGACATAGAATTTTTATTCCAAAAGAATATTTCCTTAGGATGATTGCCAACTTTCATGCGGGCGAAACCACAGGCAAAATCTAATTTAAAAATGAACGCACATTTTTGCCAGGGGTCACAAAGGCAGATGAAAAATAATAGAAGAACAGCAGCTGACATTCCATTAAATTTAATTTCCAAAATTAACATCGCTCAGGGCTCTAAATGCAGATGGCTATAATTAAATTTTCTTGCACAAATATTTTTCCCTGCTCCCTATTCGTTACGCAAAGATAACAAAGAAGAGAATGCATTTTCTGACTTAAAGAATGCGATGTTTTGCTGTAAAAAATCACCGCAAATAATTCAAAGCCTCGAGTCTATGGTCGTAGTTTTTAAAAACATTCTCTGTTGATTAAATTTTGTTGTTAGTTTCAAGACATATTTCCCCGAGGAGGGAAAACTTCATTGTTCCCAGCAAATATGTGGTCGCCGCTTGTAATGTTGGTTACACAAAGTTAAATTAGAAAGTTCAGATCGTTTTAGTTTGTACATTCATTATAAAAATATTCGTGTGCTGTTTCTTCAGGACTTTCCAGCTGTGGTGGAGGTTTATGTACAACTTTAGCTTTGGAAACTCTATAAGATACCATCTGTGTGAAACTTCTTCAATATTTTTAGGGTTCCGTATCTCAAAAGGTAAAAAAGGAACACTTATAAGATCACTCTCTTGTCCGTATGTCCGTCTTTCCGTCTGTCCGTGTGTAATCACCGATTTTCTCAGAAACGGGTGGACCTAGCAAGTTAAAATATATACCAGATACTGCGGTCTATTGTCCCTATTAGGTGTATAAAAATCAAGGTCCTGAGTCAACACGATAAAAAAATATGGGCAAATTTAGAATTTCGCGAGAACTTGCAAGTACCAAAATTTATCTTATTTTTTTCTCTCAGAATTTTCCCTTTACTTGTGCTGTAAGAACTTGCTTTTGACCAAAATTGACAATCCCACCCTAAAGGTTTTGTCGAAAACCTATACGGTAGTTCCCGTTGACCTAGAATCACGAAATTTGGCAAAAAGCTCCTACAGCACAAATAAAGGAAGGCATTCATACATAGTTGACGCCACCCTGGGTACGGAACCCTTCGTGCGCGAGTCCGACTCGCACTTGACCGGTTTTTTTCTCTATACACACAGTTAGAAATACGCACTGAGACAAATATCATGGCGTGACATCATGTTTCACAGAGAGGATCAAAAGTTCGGATTATTTTCCTTAAAATACATCTTCGTTGTAACGAAAATGTTCTGCGAAATTTTGAACCTACCCTCGTATATATCAGCTATATTTGAACAATGTTATAACCACAATCATACCATCGTCTAAGGTTTTAAACAGTATATCATTATCACTAACTGATTAGGTACCTAACTAAAGCCACCTTCGAGTATCGAAATAATATAATTATCGAGACAAGTCCTTGATGGACCTTATTAAAATTTAACAATCAAAATAGTTTATTGACCCTAACATTTCAACTTGTCACCTAAAAATGAGCATACTTCGCAAATAAAAATACTCGGTGAACAAAATGAAAATTTTTAGCAAAGCATATTTTATAGCCAGGTACTTGGCAGGTGAACCAGATGGTGACCAAGCCGACCAAGTTTAATCTTAGCCTCAAACGTTGCCAAGTTCTTTTATTCCCCTATAATCAATTGTTCGAAATGTGATATTATTTTTAACTATTCCCTGAGGATTTTTGAAAGATTGTAAAGTAAACTTTTGTGAAGCAGAGAGGTTTTAAAACGTTCTAAATTGCCTTTTTCAAAGTTTGACTAAAAGTATTTTCTTGTGATTTTAGTTTAATACAATGATCCCAAGACACTTAAGGTTGAATTGATTTATTTAAACTTCATACATAACGGTACAAAGAAGGACTTAGGTATTCTAACTCAGTCAACCAAGGGTGATGAACAGATAACATGGTTGGAGCATTGTGGTATCCGTGAAAAGCAGAAACAAACAAACCTGAACTCTAGCAAGAACGAGTCTAAACTGCTTCAAGAGTTGTTAGTGTCAATATTTCATAACATTTTATGGTATTTATAGTGACTATTGAAAGTGATATAAATAAATGTGCTGATCGTGTTTAGTTTCATTGCTAAAATTCACCCTTATTTATTTTCATAGCCCACTATTTTAGGTGGTAAAGTCAAGTAAATATTGATTCTGAATCATGATAACGTCATCACGCGTCGTGATGATTACTCAGTCTGTATTTACGAACTAATCACCGTAACACATAAATCACTAATTTGAGCATCAAGTCTAGACAACCGTGAGCAATATATTTCACATCGTAGGATTTTACAGCTTTGATTTAAAATATAAATATTATATGAACTCTTTTTACGACTGAAACTTAGTAGAAAAATGTTTGATGTTTTACACTTTTATCAACACAAAATTGTATCTAATCCTAGATACAAAAGCATCGGAAACTTTATTTTGTTTTATGCTTTCGAATTTTGCGATAAACGAAGCGCAAGGAGGAAAATTCAGCAGTAAATATTCTCCAAATTACCAAGCAACGTTACGTTGGCGGAAGGGACAATAACCGAATTGATCTAACAATGGGACCAGGAAACAATACGAAACTAAGGACCGTGAACCGTGAAACACCTCAAATCCCATCCAAACGGTTCGGGACATTCCATATCAAATTGCGCCCAGCACATTACATGGACACTTCCCGCAATGCGGTTGCGATGTTCCACGAGTAACTTCATACATCTATGTCCGACCACCTTTTATAGATACTTATTACTACCCGCACAAACCCTCGTGACGTCAACAATCTCATCGACACAGGCAGGTGAGGAAGGCCTGTCTAAGATGGCCTCCTCGCTTCCTTATCAAGAAATTGGAAATGGTGGAAATTAGAGGGAAACCAGATGACTGTTGTATAATTCCTCATCCTATAAACTATTGGGGCGAGGTTGGAACTTGGTACCGACCTTGTAGAGAAAAATTACGAAGCAAGATCAAGGAATAGCAAAATATTGATCTCACCTGATAGCAGAGCTTAAAAAACGTTGATTAAATTAACACTTTTCTAAGATAAAAATGAAGCGTGATTTAATTTAGAAGCTTATTTTGTTATTTTTATTATGTAATATTAAATGTTTCACGCCCAGATTACCTTGAGGAAAGCCTACTTAAATTTTACTTTGAACATGAAAACAGTACTATAATTTGCCGTTTAAGTAGAGTAACTAAATCTTGTTGAGTTTATTTATATTACTAAAGAGGCTATACTTGCGGAAGTATTTTTAGTAACCTCTCATGTTACTTTAGTATGAATGTGTTTGACATAACAAAGGACACACGATTTCCTGATGTCAGTTATGTAAATAAATGAAAATTTGATATTGCCTTGTGACTTATATACGATGTACTAGGGAAGTACATGGTAAACGAAAGCAAATCTGAGCACTATGTCGAGGGTTAGACGACCTGGACGTATTTTAAGGGATTAATTTTTAAAAAGTAATCGTAACTCTTTTAATATATTTTTTTGTCCATCTGTCACAGATATTTATTCAATAGGAATTCAATAAGCAGACTTCATATTTGCACTGTTGTTCGCACTTTAGTTTTACCCTTAAAAGGCCTCACGGTTAATTCAGTATTCTTTTCAATAATTAAATTTATATAAATGCTCACAATAAAGCCAACAATTTTCAAATAGGTACCAAAAACTAAAAAAAGTATAGAATATTTTTATTTGTCAGCAGTTCACGAGATAGTACTGTGAAAACAGTAATACAAAGAGTGAAAACTTAATTGCATGATACCACATTGACCACTTTCACATTCAGAAATACTCCAACAATTTAGACAACAAAATAACTGATACTATAAAAATTTTCGCACTCGCAAAAATAAGGCAAAGAGTAGTTTTGGTCGTGTCTATCTTTTTTTAAGTGAGTAATTCCCGCTCGAAACTTTAATTACTACGAGTTTTTAGAGTTCTAGTGAAGACTGTTAAGAAATTCCTGGTATTCTTTAAGAGGTTTTAAATTATAGTTTTAAGATAGACAGAACGTTTTAAATGATTTTATGAAGTTATTTTTATTTATTCTAATTATTTAGTTCAAGTTTTTATAAGTTTTTATCCGTCTTTGAAAACGAAATAAACAACCCTTTTAATAGATATTTAAATTAATATATCACCCCTGTTTCCGGTAGGGTAAGCAGAGATGAAATATTTATAATCCCCTCACCAATGTCCCACATTAACAAAGTTATGTTAACCCTTTCTTAGTTGTAGTCGGCTAAAAAATTAATGAAAAAGTTCATCTTATTTTGGCACCATGGAAGTGTTTATACACTTAGGTAAGTACAGTAAAGTTAGTTAAAAAGGTTAAATTTGTGAGAAATTAACAAGAAAGTCTTCAAATAGTATTGACTGTGTACTATTTTGTACTAATGTGACCGATGTCCCACCTTTCTTACTCAAATTTCGGGCTCTTTTGTACCATAGGGTTTTATAGTAGACTTTTTAAGGCCAGTTTATAGCTAAATCAGAAAACCCAGGATTTTTTATAGGACTCTTTTTACCCTGGGAATACGTTCCCTTGGGATAATTTTCGACTTTTACCCGATTGAAGCCACTGGCGGAAACATGTTCTTTATATACTACTCTACTTACTTTTCTGGCGTTGCTATGGTGAGATTCGGCGAAGGGAATGCTCCGTCGGCCGCACAGATGACGTTCACCGTGTCGTCATCCGTCTTGTTCTGGATCAACCGGAAACTCGTCTCCGGTACTGAAATATGATAGTTTAGTACACGACATTAGAGGTTTGTTAGTGGAGTTTGTATGTGTTTGTGTGGAATTGTAAGCAAAGAGACGCCTTTGTGTTTCGTTGAAGATTTGTGAGTTAATTTTGACGAGGTAAGAAGTGTAGGTAACTTCTTTTCATAGTTTGGTTGAATACAACTAATGTCGTTTTAACTAACACTAAGTGACTTTGAAATGAATGCCTAGATAAATTTACTAAACCCCCTAGTTCCACTTTTGACTTTTAACGCTCAGCTTAGCACCGAGGGTTAAAAATGTAATGGTATATAGATAATTGAGATTTTAGGCGGACGGATATTTGTTTGAGTGTTCGTGAAAATAGGCATCAATCTATGTATTGCTAGTAAAAATACGAACTTGCCTACGTTAATTATTGTTTTTTTTAACATCTTTGGAGAATTTCGGATAAGTTTAGTAAACACGCTTTATCTATTAAACTTGTGCAAAATTGTAAAAACATTGGAGTAACTAAAAGTAAAATGAAAACAAAATATTTCAAATGCCAAATAAACTACCAACAACTCTAGTGACTGCATTAACTCGATAGCTTTCTCACTCACAATAAAAACATAATAAAATAGTTGCTGAATACTAACAGGCTGTTAACCGACGGTTAACGATCTCTATTAAATTATTCTACCCTCAGTTAACTTATATAACTTTCTTTGAACACGCAGCTGATACGTTTTCTTCCTTTCTTTCCTGCTTTTAATAAATGAATTGGCCAAGTGCATGTCAATTCGAAATTAAGTTGGGAATTGGGCCAATTTCCACCAATGCGGTTACAAACGTTGTTTTTAAAAAGAGAATGACCAAAATAATATGTCCCACGAAAAAAATTTTAAGCAATATTCAAATATAGAATTTGGTTAAGCATTTTTTTATCCAATTAGCTACAATTTTATTATCATCTTATCGTTTTGTACCTATGTTGAGGTTCAAATTTGAACTTTTCATTCCAGTTTTATTATTTAAATCACCATGGTTTTTATTCTAATTCAATCTAACAATATAACGTGACCTTCCTTAAACGTTTAGCCGTTTATTTCTATATTTTTCAGTACGTAATCCGCAATTTCAAAAACTTCACCATTTCTCTATGCCAACATTGCAGAAGTCGAATTGGAATAGACTAATTCGGTATAGTTTTATTTGGCCGGAAGGCTTGCAAGTGTCATTGACACAAAAAGAGCGGGCTGCGGATAGCAGATGTTGAATGTATAAAACTGGCTTGGTTAAATAAAAAGGATATCCGATTTAAGTTATAAGCTGCTGTAGCAAGTAACAAAGACAACATGGAAAACTTTAAAGATAAAACCGATAAAAAAAGAACAAAGAAACAATAAACTAATGAGACAACGATATGAAGGTTGATAAACTCAATATCAATTATAACAGATCAATATTCGGTTCATTAAGACTAGTTAAATAAATGTTTGTTTATAGAACCAAAAGTTCTATCGGGAATAAAACATCAAAATTATGGATAGCTTAAAAATACAAGACGTTTCCAGTAGTACAAACTATAGATCAAACAGAAATAGATACAACGAAGTCATCGTGAAATAGAAACCAAACAATAACACAAACAATTGTTTACGTAACCTTACTAATGATAACAATGTCCAAGTTGCTATATGCACTGTATTTATTCTGCCAATAAATTCCAACTTTGAAGACCGCATTAAGGGCTACTTGCAAAATATATTTGGTCAAAATTTAACATGAAAAGACAAAAAGTACCCCGAATTGTACATCAGTAGGTAAAGTTATCAGGCAATATATATGTGGATTCACTTATTTAATTGACTATTATTTGTTAGGTTAATCAACTAATCCTAATCAAACAAGGCTAATACACAGCAGGAATGGGTTAACCACAGGAGGGTAAAAGAGGTCAGTTAGACGTACCTACCTAATAAACTTATCGATAGCCAGTGACCACTTTAGACTTGGAGTTGTAATTATTAATTATTAACCAATATTAATTGAACCCTATTTAAATAATATTATATACCTAATATTGATTTGGAGAGTGACAAAGTTCAAATTTGATAAACTGTGGATAACGGACATGTAACCAAAAAAGGTGATAAGAAAGTGAAACATATAAATTAAAAGTCAATAATGCCATATCCGTCAATAATGGTGTCAATACTGATAAGACTGCTGATAAAAATATTGAAAAAGAAAACATGTTGCACTGACCCTAATCACAGTAGAATGCACATGTTAATGATGAAACAATAATATTGGTTATAGTTCATTTTGAATCAACTTCTTTACGAATTGTGTAACTTTTGGAAATCCGTTTTCATGTTACCCAGATACCATGGCATAAGCATAGTATAAGCTTAATAAACTCATAATGTCCCTATGGACCCCGGCCTCCCTATGTGAGAGGGAGTGGGGCTGTAATCCACCACGCGAGGCCAGTGCAAATTGGTACATGTCTTCGAATTCTAGCTCTAGGAGATGCCAGTAAGAAACAGGCATTTCAGATACCACAATAAATTAAAAAATAAATATTACCCCAAATTCTTATTCTTTGCACCACTTCGCTTATAACTGTGTCAGGGGGGCCCACTACGTGTAATGCGGGAAAGTAAACGGTATACGAGGAAGCAGGCTACAAATATGAAATTCAATGTTTTCTTAGTATGGATTGGATGTCTTGCGTTCGAACTTTATGTAAGTTTAACACGAATTTTCGAGTGTACAGTCGTGGCACGTGTGTATGTAAGCGGAGGAGTAGAATGTATGGGATTGAAAATATGTGGGTGAACTAGGGCCTGCATAAAGGTTGTGATTACATCGATAGTATAATGCGGCGTGTATTTGCATGATATATAGGATTTGATAATATCGGTTAGTCCCGCTATGCTCTAGTCTCACTATGCTCGACTCGAAAAATACCTACTAAAAAGTGCCGCTATGCACGAAATTCGTCGACATAATTATTATTGTGATCCTCTCATTGACTTATTTTATTTTTTATTACTGACATTTTTTACATTAAATATATATTGTAATTTCCAATGATCTGCCACTTAATGTTGATATACTTATTATTTTGTGTAAAAAAGATACGTATTTTGTGTAATCTTTTGCATGCCCTGTGACGGTAAAATATGGAGAACTTTATTATAAAAACACCTATGTAACTACTCTACCCATGTTTGCAAAGAAATAAATGATTTGATTTTGATTTGACAGTTGGAAAGAAAAGTGTTAGAATTCAATTAAATTGATTATGAAGCTGTAAAATATTAAAATCAAACTAAACACATCAAAACCTTAGTTCGAAATATGTTTATTATGTATACCTTTTACCGAAAAACGTTTCGTTTTTCACAGTTCTATGGAATGGATGGACACTTTGTTTTTAAAATGAATTACGCGACGTTTTGAGTGACAGCGAGGCGAGTGTGCGTTAGTATGATGTAACGGAAAGTTTATTAATTATTTTTCAAATATTAAAGTATCAGAATTTACATACCATGTCTTCTTAGTTTACTTTTTAAATGGTCAAATAAAATATTACATTGTAACACTTTTCTTCATAACTGCTCGCGAATGTGATTTCGTGCATAGCGGATCTTTTTAGTAGGTATTTATCGAGTCGAGCATAGCGGGACTAGAGCATAGCGGAACTAACCGATTTTTGTATACCTTACTTATTAGATACATAATATTCTAATATTATTTATTTATTTATTTTCAAAAGAAAAAGGGCTGTAGTTATAGTGATAAATTGACGGTAAAATTTCTCAAAAGTTCATAATTTTTTGCAATCATTTAACGCTGTAAGAATGTCACTATGTCTTAGCCCTAAAGTATGTTTTCTTACAAATAAAATACTCACCAAAAACTGTCATATGTTTACTCTTGACATCCTCATCAAGAAACGTAGACACTACACAAATATATTCACCAGAGATATCCGTATCTAATTTAACTATTCGAAGAGCTCTATACATTTTTAAAGGATCATCTGACGCTCTATAATTTAAGTCCACCCGACCCCTCAAAATGCCTATGTCCTGGGGTTTTTGTGACACTATCCACTGATACACTGGTTTCGTTTTGCTTCTGAAGAACCATTTCACCATAAGGCCTGGAGTTCTGTTCCCGTACGTGTAATCACAGTCTAATATAACTGAGTCTTGAACACCATACTGAATTATCTCTGGCACTACAAACTTCACTATTTTTATTGCATGTAAACCTGAAACAAAAAAGAAAATTAGGTTATTAAATGTTTTCATAGCTACGAAGCCTAATTTCAATAATTTGATGGTAATTCGACGTTCAAACATTAATAAGGTTGCTATTAATATTCAGGAATCTGCCTACATTCTCACGCTAGAGCCAACATTAATGTAAATGGAACGAAATACAAACGGCTTCTCATTAAAGACAGGCTGTGAACCGAAGAAGCATTAGAACTCGTGTTTACAGATTTATTTATTAGTACTAAAACAATAAATACAAGAGTGCTCGCAAAAATAATAAACTTAACTTTAACGGCAAGTTGTCTGACTGACAACGTCGCATTAGCGTCGACAGGAACAATAATAAATCGGAACGCAATATTGACGGAAAGAGGGCATCCAAGCGTTTTCTCGGTAATGTAAATGATTAATATTCATTGGACAGCAACAAACAATTTGCTGAAGACACGTTGTCCCCTCAAGTTGCTTAAAGAAAACTCCCTCCAGCTAATCCATATCCATCAGTCTTGTAGTCCGCGAACCATTAATATTTATGCAATTCCAAGTCAACGCTGTTGAAAGCTCATTTAAATTCATCCTTGGTCCTACTTAAAAGCGAGAGGTAGGCACGACCTAAAAATTTGATTCGGTAGCACTTAAATTTTTATTAGTGGATGCTTCTGGAGCAAATGCAGACAAGTGTTAATAACAAATTCATAAAAGCCCCTAGGGATGGGAGTTTGTTATTTTAAAATGTTGCATATACTGTACAGTTTTTTGTTGAAGTGTAACGGCAAGTTTGTATTAGGCAAGGGTGACGTAGAGGATAACATAATAGCCACCTAAAGGCCAACAAGTTAGTCTACAGCTTTCAGCGACATCGAATCTCTTGACGTACAAAATAGTTGGCTTATTTATGAGTCCCAGTTTCAGAGGTAATATTAAAACGGTATAATTTAGATACAGTTCTGTTTGAAGATCTTCCCTTTCAGCAGGTAGTTATTAGAAACTGCTGTTTCTGTCGTACTTTGGAACAGAAATTGAATTAAGTCGTCTGGGAATTTGTAATGATATATTATAATAGAATAGAATAGAATACTCTTTATTATGTACACCATATAAGTTACAGAAATTATAGACGAAGAAAATATTACACTGGGTGACACAATGGGCGGCCTTATCGCTAAAAGCGATCTTTTCAAGACAACCTTTGGATGGATTTTAAAAATGTAAGGAAAGACAGTACTGTAGGTAGTCTTTGGTGTACTATTTATATATAAAATAAATACATATATATCTACATATATATTATATAGACAAATATATACAATAATAAGAATGGAACAAAAGCATAAAAATCAAGAAATACAACTATTAAAGAGAGAGGTAGTGATTCTTTACCAAAGTTTTAAAAATGGGCAGAGATTGAGCACGCCTTATTGACACGGGCAAAGCATTCCACAACCGCACCGCTTGAACCGTAAAAGATTTGTCGTAAAAGCTGGTGGAATGCATCGGCATCTCTAGTCTCAAGTTTTCCGATGACCTCAGATATCTATTATGTGTGTCATGAAGGAACTTGAAACGTTCTTTTAGATAAGAGGGGGTTGTAGGATTGTATAAAATACTGTAAAGTAGAAATAAAATATGAGAATCCCGGCGAAGACGAATGGGAAGCCACTTGAGCTTTGTCCGAAATTCAGAAATGTGATCATATTTGCGTAGGCCAAATATAAATCTTATATAAAGGTTTTGAAGACGCTCAAGTTTATCTAGTTGTGCCTGGGTGAGATCAAGATAACTGACATCAGCATAGTCAAGGATAGAAAGCAGAAGGGACTGTGCAAGCGCAATTTTAGTGGCAGATAATAACGATCTTAATGGAAAGCTATACGATTTTCCTAATTAAGTACAACTTATGTACTTTAGATTACCTAAAGTACCTATAAAATGGTATTTCTGAAAAGACAAGAATTACGCAAGAACATCACATGTGTTCTTTAAGACCAAATTAAAGCAAAAAAAAACAAACAACATCCAGAAAATTTTCAAAACACGAGTGATTTCTTCAAAATGTAACATCGTTACTTGCATTTGTCTGCTTGTCTAAGAGCACTTGCGGTTGCCTCAGAACTTCAAAATTCACACTAACGAGGTGACTATCCTAGTTGTCACATTTGAATGAAGGCAACGTGAGGTCAGCTGAACGTTAGTTTGGGTAGCGACGTTGCGGTCAGGAGGCTTTCTAGTGACCATTGTTGCGAAGCGATAACGTCAGCAAGTTCCCCCGACAAATAAATAAAACCAAAATGTTTTTCAACCATTTCAATTTCAGTGAAACACATATGTTTTTCCGTAAACCCTATTTGGACATTAGGATTACAAATGTATATATTATTTTGCCTTATTTTGACGAAAATTTTTGTATTTTCAGTTTCATATTCTTCGAAAAATAAACTGTGTTCATTTTTTGTGGCTTGATCTAAAAAATGTCAGAAACAAGTTTGGGTCAACATTATTATACAGCTATTCGTATCTTCAACTTCTTCAACGTTTTTGTGGCGAAGTTCGCTTTGTATGACGTAAAGCCCCCGTTATCATGTGACAACAGCCGGGACCGGCACTTTTTCTTTGTGGTATTCATCATAAATACACCGACTGTATAAGAATAATAAAAAGTTGTTTTATTTTGGAATGAATGATAAAAGTCTGAAGATTTTTTAAGTTAAGTATGATGAAAGTTGTTAAGTAGTACTTACATTGAAATAGGTTTATGTAAATTATTGATTAACTGACAAATATGAAAAATGAAATATTATTAATAATCAACTTTTAGAATGTTACAAAACTTTTAGAAAATGTCACCAATTTAATTCAAAAAGCCCATAACAAAGTTCAAAACACAAACAAATTTTTGTAGGCATGTTTAGCCACACCACATCCCCATAGGAAATCACAATTTCAAACAAACAAAGTTGCGAACACACGAACAGAGATCTTGAACAACTGGGACAAGAGCAAACCGAACTGTTTCTTGTATCTGGTAACATGGATTGTCTAATTAAACTTGGTTAACTCATTTGCCAGAGTTTTGTCTTTGTGCAAAACACGTCCGCGAAAATTAATGTTAACTATTGAAGGCTGTGTTCAATTTGTATTGGCAAACTTTGACAACGATATTCTCGATACCAAGCTATTATTACTTAGTTCTATTATCTTGATTATAGTTTCTGTTTCTCTTGTAGTTAGCAAGTAACAGAAACTGGTTGGACTGCCTCGTTGATCTATTGGTGTTATTTATTTATTATTAGGCTTTTCAACAATGAGTACACTGTTAGTTTATAAATGTACATTGCAAACTTAAGTTTAAGCGCCATATCATTCACATGCATCTAAAGCATGCACTACTACATTATGCGCAGATAATTACAAAATTAATTAATAAAAATTTAAAAATAAAAATAACACTATTAAAAGTTAAGTTGATTGCAGTAAATTAAAATAAATAACAAAGATTAAATTAAATTAGAAAAGATTAAATTAAATTAGAGTAGATTAAATTAAATTAGAATAGATTAAATTAAATTAGAATATATTTTATTATTTACATAAGATTAGGTACTAGAGGTACCCACTAAACGGCACGGACAACTTTTTTTAGAGCAGGTACAGAAGAGTTAAATAGGCCAATAACTACAATTATTAATACTAGCACTTTTTCATCTGGAATTTCTCAGAAACAGTCCGGAGTCTAGTTTTGTGCCCGGTTGATGGCAATAGGATCACCCCCTTTTACATGGGACTTTAACATAACTAGTGAAATGTGGGTGTACTAATGGTGCAACCTCTGCATTACCCTTCGGGTTATATAGGCGTGAAGTTAACAGAAATTGGTTTCATCAAATTGGCTCCGTTGACAATGGTCCAATTTAGGAACACTTGAATGTATATCGCTCCATTCGTACACAAACGGTCACTCGCATTTGTAATCCGTCAACGGACGCTGAAGTTGGGCCAATATTGGCAATTGCGTACACAACAGGAGCCATTATTCCAGGGTATTGACGAAATCTCATATATCGTGGACAGACTGTTTGCAGAACCATTAGTGCATTATATTTCTATTTAATTACTTAAAAGGTTCTAAAAGGCTTAAAAGCTTAAAGGTTTTATGCCTACTCTATGGGTCCGTTACCTTATACGTACTTTTTACCCGACTGCAAGGAAAGGGTTATATTTTTCGAACGCATTTTTATGTATGTTTATATGTATGTAATATTCCTTATTACCTCAAATCTTTCAAGTTACTAGACGGTCTTGGCCGCCCAAGCGTTCTTAGATAAGTGACGTTAAAAAAAACAAACATGGCGGATTTTGAGCGTCTTCCTGACTTATCCCACCCAAATATAGGTATCAAAATGAAGGGTTTTTAGTGGTGGTTAGAAAAATATATTCCGCTTACTTGTTTAAAAGTAATTCGAAAAAAAAGATAACTAAAAGTTTGTAGGTAAATCAAGAAAAGTTATTAAAATCTAAAACCCGATAAGAAGCAAACTAAAAGATGTAAACAGAAAGAAAATCATGCTGTGCAGTCGGAGGATACATACTCACAAGTTAACTGACCACAATCATATACTCGTGTATCCGTCCGTTTATCGACTGCACAGCATGACTTCCTTCTTGGTTATATCTTTTTAGTTCGCTTCTTTGCTTTATGTTTCTAACATAAAGCAATACGTATAGGTTCAGAATTAGGTATAAATTATCAGTAAATCCTTTTTAGAAACCACCGAATAACAGAAAATGTATTTATCTTGTCTACGAGAACTTCAATATCTCTAAAGAAAACATTGACTTAGTACAACTTACGAAAACGACTTCATTTATTTCAAATAATCTTTAAGATCACACTGAGACATCCGAACATTTTCTTTTACAAAAGTTCCAAAACCGTTGAACACTCTCAAAGCTTTATCGATAGAATAACATTGGCAGTATTGAAAAGCGTTATTATTTTTTAATTCGATTCTGAATCCCTAGTCGACCCTCCGATCTTATTTATATTTAATTTCGTCCGGTGAACACTGTAGGCATCGTATTTGTATCTGAAATCGAATTGGGGCTTCGAATGGCAGTAAGAACGTTAAACTTTATCAATTTTCAACACTATAGCAGAAAATTAATTGAAATAGTATTTGCTGACGGTTCAATAAAACTGTTCACCTTTAAATTTTCGTTTTCAAGATGTTTAATATTGAGTAATAAGCTGTTTGTATAATGTTTATTTATGAGAGATCTGAAATCAGTTAGCTTAAATTTCAAATTTTCTATCACAGCTAATTTAGTAGATTTTAGAAGCCTGGATTTTTTATACAGCCCGATAATATTAGGATACACCCCTCTAGGATCTAGCGCCCATATGAGTAAGGGACAAATATTGATGCAACGTAGAAGCTTTGTGATTACATAAATCGATAGAGAAAAGAGGCTACCTAAATAAGTAGATATTCAGAGATATTTTTATTCAAAACAAAACGATGCTCACCTAAAAGATTTCAAAAAAATACTTGAACACAGACTAAAGCAAACAAAGAAAGTTCATAAGAATAGGATGATATTCCACTCGTGTTTATAACTACATCCAAGAAAATATCATCGAGGTAAACAAAACAAACAAACACTTTAACATTAGCCATACACAATTACGAGGAAACTCCCAAAATATTAACCTTAATACATTTAGAATCAAGCTGAACTAAACAGAGTAACATTAGGACAATATTTTCGAGTCCCAACCGGCATCAAAAGGTCACGATATATTATTTCCCAGCGGCAACCTCTGGGCAAGTCCGTGGCTATTAATAATGGCTTTCCTTTGCCTACGGTATATATGTATGTGACAGTAACGACAATGCTTTTACTGAGTCATTTATCGTGTCGAGTTTTTTTATTTAAATTCTTTTATTTTGTTTGTTTGTGTTTGTCAGAGTGGAGTCTCTTTGGAAGTTTAGAGGCTATCGTTAGGTGCTTTGATATTATTATGTATTAAAGTTAAATGTTGGATGCCATTTTTTCATGACAATTCCATCGACTTGGGATCTCTCAAACCTTGAAATTGTAGTCAGATTTATTTTGATCAACATTCAAGCTAGTGTATGAACTCGTAGTATAGGTGCACCAATGCCTAATTCTTCGCAGAATACATTTATGATGTTACGTGTCAAGCTATAAAGTATATAGTATATTTCATAGTGCAAAAGCCTCTTCTCATACAAAGAAGGCACGAGCATTGATCAACACGCTTGCTTAAGATGGGTTGGTGATTTCACATTTAATTTTATATTAACCATAAGTTCAACTATCCTTACTATGTTTTCATTCACTATTATCATTTTAAGTAATAAAATATCTAAATTAAGAGTGCCTTTAGAATTTCAAATTGTTATAATGTATATTGGTATTATATTACGATTAAACATTTTGCTGGATTTTGAAATATTTTATAGCCCGATATCAAATTGGGTATAATCTATAACGTATTCTAAAGCTGTTAAGCTAAATGAATTGATGCTTTATTTTGATTTATATTTCTTATTTGTTTTTTTTTTTTTTTTTTTTTTATTATAGATAGGCTCGCGCTTGACCACTATCTCACCTGATGGTAAGCGATGATGTGGTCGACGGTGTAACACGCTTGCCTAGAAGTAACCTATTCACTCTTGACTTAAAGACCCCGAGGTTGTAGCTATCTGGAAACACAGACTCCGGCAGGGAATTCCACTCCTTAGCTGTACGCATAATGAAAGTATTTCCAAAACGTTTAGTGCGTATGGGTGGGATGTCCACCATGTACCGATGGCGCATCGCCGTACGTCTTGTAGTCCGATGATGAAACGGGCTAGGTGGAATTAGATCATGCAATTCCATCGCACACTCTCCGAAATGCAACCGATAAAAAACCGACAAGCTGGCAACTTGACGACGATGTTCAAGGCTCTGGAGCTTTGACTCGACCAGTGCCTCATTGCCGATGAGCCTCTTGGCCCGTTTTTCGATCGACTCTAGAGCATCAAGCTGGTACTTGGCAGATCCATCCCAGAGATGAGAACAGTACTCCATGCAAGATCGAACTTGCACTTGATACAACTTAAGTAGCTGTTCCGGCGTGAAGTACCGTCTCACCTTCGCAAGGATCCCCAACTTTTTGGCAGCCAGTTGTGCCTTTGCCTCAATATATGGGCCAAAATTAAGTGTCGATGTCAACGTTACGCCAAGAAGCTCAAGATGGTCCGTTATCGGTACGGTTACACCTCGGAAAGATGGAGCCGGGTGAAATTGGCTCTTTTTTGCGGAGAATAGACACGCCTGTGTTTTTGCGGCATTGAACTTGACCAGATTGGCATCGCCCCATTCAGAGACTGCCTGCAAGGACAGGTTCAAGCGCTCCACCATGGCCTCCCGGAAAGACTGGATCTGAGGCCCGGTAGCACGAGCGTTGGACAAGTATCTCTCAGCTACAGTGCTGTCATCTGCATACCCAAAGGTGCCGGGTTTTAGCAGTTCATTTATGTGTAGCAAGAACAATGTCGCTGAGAGTACCGACCCCTGAGGGACCCCGGCATTAATATCCAATAGGTCCGAAGAGCAGCCATCGATTACTACTCGAATGGACCGACCCCTCAGGAAGTCTGCAATCCAGTCACACAGACCACCGGGCAGACCGAATGAAGGAAGCTTACCAATAAGGCTTTCGTGCCAGACCCTATCAAAAGCCTTCGAGATGTCGAGGGAGACGGCAAGCGCTTCCCCATGCCTCTCGATGGCCTCACTCCAGATGTGAATGGCATACGCTAGAAGATCCCCAGTGGACCGATTTCGGCGGAAGCCGTATTGGCGGTCGCTAAGGATGTCGTTAGCTTCTAGGTATGCCAGGAGCTTACTATTAAGTACGCGTTCCATACTCTTACAGAGTATGGACGTTACAGAGATGGGTCTGTAGTTGGCCGGGTCAGCACGACTGCCCTTCTTGGGCACGGGCTGTACGTTGGCTTGCTTCCAAGCATTCGGCACTTTTCCAGTCTGATAAGAAAGGCGAAACAGGCGCGTCAAGATAGGAGACAATTCAGGCGCACAGGTTCTGAGAACAATTGCTGGTATACCATCGGGTCCGCTAGCCTTATTCACATCGAGGTTGCGCAGCACCCTACGTACGTCCTTTTGGTGGATGCGAATGTCCGACATACTCGTCTCGCATCCATTAGGAAAAGGAGGGGGGCGCGCGCCACCAGGATTCAGACGCGAAGACTCCGCAAAAAGAGAGGCAAACAAGTTTGCTTTGTCCTCAGCGGAGTAGGCCAGCGACCCGTCGGGTTTCAGCAGTGGTGGTAGTGAGGGACGGCAGAAATTCGATTCAACCGATTTAGCCAGGGACCAGAACGCTTTACTACCTGCTGGGTAGGAAGCAAGTTTGATCCCTATCCGGCTAATGTGGTTGAACCGAGCCCTTCGCAATACCTTCTTGCAGGACTTGGCAGCCCTGTTGTAAGCTTTCTTCCTCTGACCAACGTCACTCGCCTTGCGCGTTCTAGCGTCGACCCAAGCATGGTACGCCTCATGTTTACGCGCATCGGCGCGAATACACTCGGCGCCAAACCAAGGTCGGTCTTGGCTAGACATTGCAACGTCAGAGAACGGAATGTAGTACTCCATTCCCTGACGCAACAAATCCGTCACGGCGTCTGCGCACGACGTAGGATCAGACGAAGAAAAGCAAAGCTGCCAAGGATAGCATGCGAAGAAAGATCGCATGCCATCCCAATCTGCTGACTTGTACCGCCATACCCGCCGGGTGCCTCTTGGGCTGGGATCGGGCGGGGAGTAGACGGATACAGACTT
Organism: Anorthoa munda; assembly: GCA_945859665.1. NCBI lineage: Eukaryota > Metazoa > Arthropoda > Insecta > Lepidoptera > Noctuidae > Anorthoa > Anorthoa munda. The sequence continues at coordinate 28,116,709 of OX243902.1, read as the reverse complement.
CACCAGACAGTGGTCGGAACTACCCAAAGGTGGAGATACCGAAACCGAGTAACGGTCTGGATCTGTGGTCAGCAGAAGGTCCAAGCAATTAGCCGTATGCGATTCAACATCCGGCACCCTCGTTGCCCCCTGGACCAGCTGAGTGAGATTTAACGCTAGCACAAGCTTTCGCGTCTCTCGCCCAGCATGGTCAGTGTACTGGTACGGGAAGAGCCACTCCTGATGGTGGGCATTAAAGTCCCCCAGTATCACTAATTGGGCGGTTGGGTACCGTTGCTGAGCCTCATCAGCCGCCTCACTAAGGTATTGTATAAGCCCGGTTGTCTCCATGTCTCCGCTGTGCGACCTATAGACACAAGCATAGATAATCTTATCTAGACCTGTGTCAACCAGGGCCCAGAGCACTGAGTAGGTATCGAGAGTCTTCAAGGTTTCGGAGACGCCGATAACAGATGTCGTCACGGGCGTACATGCATACACCTGCGCGTGGCTTGAACCTGTGCTCCAGGGTAAACCCTGGGTAAGAAAGATACGCCACGTCTGACGGACATCCGATCTGCGTCTCCGAAAGGAACAAAAGCGCTGGTTTATCAGTCTCCAGATGATGGTGGACTGCATCAAGGCTTCATTCTACATCGAGTCTAGAACAGCAGAACTGGTTGGAAATTGTTTTAAACTAAAACATCGGGCATAATGAAAATGTATAGTTTTAATTTTGTGCAGGCTGTAAAGATAAGAAGATTAATTAAAAAGATACACTTTTTGCTGGTAACAACATATTAGCTGTAAAGCTGGATAAAGATAGCGATTATGAAAATATGATACCTATTTATGTTCATCCTTCACCTACACAAATGGCTCTATCTTATAGGAACAGAGACGAAAAACATAATAGGTATTTAAAAGGAAATGGCAATATAAATAGTTATAATAGGAATGAATTACTTGCCAACATTTAAAGAAGACGCGATTAGTCGTAGTTTGAACAACTTAGAACCACTTAATGAAATTGAACTGAGAGCGTAGACCTTTATCGATTTTCCGTAGAAGAGCCGTTTGGGCAATGAAATGTTTCCTTTACTGGCTTAAGTAGATACAATTAGTACGTACTTACGGAGCAGATGTACTTAAATGTTCTCTTATTGTCATCAAAACGATGCTGTTAAGGTAAAATTATTCATCTCATTATCATGTTTTTGTCTTAACGTCGACATTCTTGAAGCAGGAGTTCTTTACTTACAAATAGCAATCTGTCAACCACAATCAGTGCCAAAAACATATCAAAAGTTTTGGATAAGATTTAAAGTTTTATTAAAAATACGATGATTGCCTCCCAGAAGATATTTTTTTTACAGAAATTATAAAATTACTAACAATAATAACAACAAAATAACTATTTGTTAAATAATTAGTTTATTTTAAAATTGTACACTGGATCCTACACTCTATATTGTCATCTTTCTCTGTCATCCTAAGGTTTGCTGTAAGAGAACTCAACACTGAATTAAGCTCACCTTTGTACATGTACTTTATTATCACACTGTATGTAATGTTGTTGGTCAATTATGGTGATTGAGAAGTGAAACAGTTATGTGTCCATGTTCTTCTTTAATGACTTTAGGGCAATGAACCCTCCAGTGTCGATCTCATGATCAACAATGGATGTTTCATTCCCCAAACGAAGATTATTATCTGTGTTATGTGCACCAAATTGTTGATACCTTCTCTATTTCTCAGTATTGGCAATATATACATACTATTGTATGACAATAGTTACTGTTGCGTACTGTGGTGAATAGATAAACCAGCTTCAAGACAGCTTAAGCTATGCGTCATTCCAGAATCCGTATCATGAAATCCTCAGAACCATCTCCTCGTAATGTCAATACAATTAATTGTTAGAATGTAATACGATATATAACCACATAGTTGGCAAAAGTATAAGCAGATATCTCTTCGTCTTCTTCTTATTCGTTATATTTATTTCTGAAGCGTGTGCCGGTCTTGGAACGCTTTAACGGAGTCACTGACGAGCTGCTTCCACGCCACTTTGTCTTCTGCTTTTCTCAGCGCAGTGGTCACCGTGAGTCCTGTAATTGGTCTTATTTGGTCTGAGCAGCGCGTAGGTGAACGTCCGCGCGATCTTTTACCATCCACCTTACCCACCACAATCATGTTTTCGAGGTTGTCTGGCTGAGCAATATGACCAAAGTAACTCAGAACTCTCTGGTACGAGTAGCATATCGTGGAGAGTCTGGATTTGATGTTCAGCTGGTCGAGAAAGGAATTTTTAGTGCGCTTTGCTGACCATGGTATGCGCAACAATCCAAATCAAGATTAAGGAAGTATACCTCAATCTGGATGCGATTGCCTATCTAACCTCCAGAGCCCAGTAAATGGGTAATTAACACGATAGCCAGCAAGATTAGTGACAGATTATCTGGCTTCTTACTATCCGTAACAACTGTTAAAGATCGTCTACAAATGAAATCCGAAAGCAACTAAAGTGCTTGCCGAGGTACTAAGGAGTTTCGTTTTTCAATATAATTATAAGGCTCTTAACAAGTGCCCTTCGAAATGACAAGACATATTATGGCGATAGTCGAAATGACAAACTGTAAGGGATTGATCACGTGACATTTTGATAGCGTTTGACATTCATTCACATTTTTGTCATTTTCCAATCGCTATCACCACGCTTTCGATGTCGCTTTCGAATGTCACTTGTCTAGGGCCTCAGGTCACCCATCCGTATCAAAATACGAAAAGCTTTGCTTAACCTTGAAGACTGACCCTTTTGATTGCTCTTATTTAAGCACGAGCTTCTCAATACAATTCCCTAATCTTAACAAACATTATCTGATCATTATAGACTTCGGTCTCGTTTTCTAATATATGGTAACCCGTCCACAGACCAACCTCGGTAAGCTTGCTTAGCCGTGAAGATTGACCCGTGCGGCTCTTATCGAGCTGTTCAATACAATACCTAAATTCTATCAAACATAATCTTACCAGTATTGATCGAAAGATTTCATTATTCCACCATAAACACTACTTTATCGACGCGATATCGTAAATGAACTGAATTGATAGTGGCAGTTATGCTAGTACGATCTAGGTTAAGCGTTTAGACGATATACTCGTATCTAAGCTTACTTGGGTTATAAGATTTAGTTCTGAGTTCTAAATTACGACTAAGTTCTGCGTTACAGCTTATCGACTGTGCTATTATATATACCCGTTTTCACTCATTTAATACTCAGTAAGCGAAACCTGAATGTAATGCGCAGGTACATAGACAGTCAGCAATTACTTGGCATAAAAAAACTCTCCAAACAGCGTCACCGGCGCGGGCGCCGGGTTGCGATTCTCCGATGCATAGTGCAAAGAAAAATGTTTTGCATCGCTAAAGATTCCTATGGATTATATTGTCAGAGACACCGAACTTGACTTAAAAACCACTGATAATAGTGTCAAAACCTCAGAATTGCAGTACTGAAAAACAAATAGTAAATCGAGTGAGGTAAATACTTAAGTAACTGCATATTTTTTTTAACTTACCTAAGTAAACGTTTCATTGCTTTATTTCGTGAAAACGCGTATAGAGTTACAAGCTCTGTTTGTAAATCGATTTAAATCAGGAAAAACTCGCATAAGTTTGTTGTTTAAATATTTATTGGTATATGAACCTATTTGGTATTCAATTAATGGTAGGTCGCTAATATTTAGTGTGTTTGTGGTTTGTTAGTTAATACATTTGCTATTACGGATATTTAACGGCAGAAAACAATGACGTATTTGAATTGAATTATCACGCTTGTACCGCCCAAAGGGTTTGGCAGAGGTATATTCTATTTTAATATATATCGTTTTACATATGGGGTCGACATTATTGTGTTCTTCCAATGTAAAACCAAGTCAGTTATTTTTTTTTGTTTGTAACTTATTTAATAAGGTACCTACTGATTAAATTATCCGACTTGGCTTTACATTCGATCTCACTACTTTTTGCGGCAGAAGATTTGCGCCGCGAGACGTGTTTTTTACATGTTATGTTTTTGATGGGATCTCATTCCTTTTTACCCGACTGCCGAAGGAGGGTAATGTGTTTATCAGTCTATGTATGTATGTATGTTTGTTCCTATGTGGCGTTCTAGAGACCAAACGCGTGGGCCGATTTTGATGGTTCTTACGTTAATCGATTCGTCTTAACCCCGCGAGTGTCACTGGCTACATGAAAATTGGAAAATAGGTAAATTTCGGTTTTTGGGCGCCATATTGTGGGGGGCCAAATATTTTTTTTCTTCCAAACCTATCGTGTGGGGTATCAAAATAAAGGATTTTAATAGGTGATTTCAAAAATATATAATACTTATATGTTTAAATGTACCTAATTCGAAAAAAAAATAACTAAAAAGTTATAAATAAAAAAAGTTAATTAAAAAAATCAAAAACCCGACTGCTTGAAAAGCGAACCAAAAAGACGTAAACAAGGAGGAAATCATGCTGTGCAGTTGGAGGATACGTCTGGTTTTGGTCAGCCAGCTCGCGAAGATGTATCCTCCGACAGCACAGCATGATTTTCTCCTTGTTTACGTCTTTTTGGTTCGCTTTTCAAGCAGTCGGGTTTTTGATTTTTTGAATAAACTTTTTTTTTATTCAAAGTCCTCCTTTATTTCTTTTAGGATACTATTTCCGGTGAGTCAGCTACGGTCCATGTTCCATTAGGTAGGAACCTACACTAAAAAGATAGATAAAACATTTATATAGTGCGCACAAAAGACACAGCACAGCACACAAAATTCCACTAGGTACCTTGTCCATCTGTACTCTAAATGTAGGTAGCGAAGGTGTATAACACAACAACAGTTTGTTTCAAATACCAACCTAACTTAACTAAATTTAGTCTACTATAAGATCGTTAAGATCACAATCTTGCCTTCGACATACTGCGCCGACTCATATGTATGGTAGTAATAGGTATATTAAACGAGATATCGTCATTGACTAACTGCACCTACCTATATTCACTATTTACTTACCTACCTAGATAAGCAGTGTTACATGGGACGAAAAATTGTATGAAGTTATGAACTGTAAATGTAACTTTGTAATGCCGTTTATATAAGATGACTATTTATGTAGGATTACAAAGTTATGCAGTTTTTATATCAAGGAAACGGGACGGAAATTGCGGGATGTTTTAGTTTTTCCTTGTTTTATAGGCTAAACACTAATAAGGATGTTGCTTGGGTATAAAAATCATAATATTGGATCCGTATTTTTTGTTTTATCAGTAAATACAAATTTACAAAGATAAAGCGCATCAAAAATCAGGAGTGGGGGCTTGTAACGTCACTTTGTCTGTTTAAAGTGCAGCACACCGTGATGTCACACAATATATCAGCGTACTGTATCGTCGTATTTTTTTTGTTTACGTGGCAAAAGAAAGTATTTTTCTTTGTGTCCAATATTTTTAGGTTATCTAAACGATGGACTAAATAGATATTTTTGGCATTATATATGTATAAGTGATATGAAAGTAAAGGGAGTCAGTGATAGCGTAACAGGACGGTATGGAAGAAGCAAACTTGTTGCGCCGATCCCAAGTAACGTAGGACAAGATCAGAAGATGATGATCATGAAACAAATATTAACAACAGGTTTCAGTATTAATTTTCAAAATCTAAACTAATGTTAAAAAGAGAATAATTCTTTGTTCGTTTGAAGGAGGCAATTTGTGGAAATACCAATAAGGTAAAGAAAATTCATTCTAGCAAAAAGTCACACTATCATTGATTGCCATAAAAAATGCACGGGCACATGTCCGATAGGCGAAAGAAATGAACCAGCAGGGCAAATCTGGTTTAGATTACTTCTTAGTTATTCAAATAATGTTTAAGTACCTGGGCGACTTAGCTCTGCTGGGGTGAAAATAGAGAAAACGACGTTTTCTAAAAATGAAACCTAGCTAGATCGATGTATCGCCCCCAAAACCCCCTGCATACTAAATTTCATTAAAATCGTTGAGACGTTTCCGAGTTTCAGATTGTATATATACATACAAGAATCTCGTTTAAAGGTATTATTATTATTTTATGTTAATTTTATTACATCGATACTTACTAAAGAGGTCTTGTTCACCTAAAACCTTGAAAACTTTTGACATTATCAATACCTAAGTCTTTGAAGTTTGGACCTATTTAGAATTCGTAAGCGTCTGGTCTTGGATTTGATTTCAAAGTTAGACAATTTAAGCAGGTATCTGGACCTGGCTTAGCAAGGTAACGAGGGATCGAAGTCAACTACGGAGACCCCGTTAGACGCTTGACTTTAATCTTTTAAGGATCCAACCCACTGTATGCACTATGCAAGTATGTACACATAAGTACTTTAACCGGTGCAGGGCTATTATAAAATATGGAAGCAAAAGATGGCTGGGTTTGAAGCCACAGTTGCTATGTGACTGTACAAAAAGTACACTAAAACATTGAGGTTTTACCCAGCAAAATCCACGTGGTAGGAAAATAAAACGTATTTATTACACGTATTCGTTAAGACTCCCGCAGACAGGTACGATGCGACCACGCGATGTTCAAAAAACATAAAATACCCCTCAAAAAATTAGTAAGTATAAACACTTCCCTACAACATTTCATTTTAAGACTGCCGCAAACAGGTGTGGTGTGACTCCTCGACGACTCAATGCGACAACGGTGAGACTACACGTTTTTCTAGACGATGCGACCATGCGTTGTTCAAAAATTTCACTACGGGAAGAACAACTTCTATGAAAACGTGTAGTCTCACCGTGGTCGCATTGTGGAGTCACGTGGTGTGACTCCACAATCTTATTTGCGGCAGTCTTAAAATGAAATGTTGTATTGTGTTTATACTTACAAATTTTTTGAGTGGCCTAAAAGCTATTAGTGATTTCAAACACATAGATGTCTCGTTGGCGAAGAACGTCCTACATGTGTATCATTTTACCCGACTAACGAAGGAGGGCAATGTGTTTATCAGTCCATTTAAGTACTTTTGTTTGTTCCTATGTGGCGTTCTAGAGACCAAACTCGTAGGCCGATTTTAATGATTCTTACCTTAATCGATTCGTCTTAGTCCTTGCGAGTGTCGCTACATTAAAATTAGAAAATAGATAAATGACGGATTTCGGACGTCATATTGTGGGAACTCATTTTTTTTTCATACTAATCCATCGTGGGGGTATCAAAATAGAGGGTTTTAAGATGTGATTTCAAAAATATATAACACTTGTATGTTTAAATATAATTCGAAAAAAAATGTTAACAAAAAGCTATAAATAAAATAAGTTAATTTAATCTGGTCAGCTAGCTCGCGAATATGTACCCTCCGACAGTACAGCATGATTTTCTTCTTGTTTACGTCTTTTTAATTCGCTTCTTAAACAGTCGGGTTTTTTTACTTTTGTTTTAATTTTTTTATTCTCTAGATAAGTGGCACATTGCAACTGTTTCTCTATTAAATCGAAGCTCCTAATCATACACAGATATTGTAGACGCACCCTAAGCTACCAACATCATTGAATCTACTCAAAGCGTTGATTACTTCACAAAGCTATGTTATATAAGTGGGTCTCTCAAACGCGATTAACTACAATTTGCGCCGCCACTCAGCTTTGACAATAGTTACTGAAGTGAATGAATCTTATGAATAAAGAACTTAAGATTAAGATTGAGTGTAGAAATAAAATGGAAAAGAATAAAGTGGACTGAAAAGATAGGCAGCTTTGAGATACCTAATCTTTTCCTACAGGGAATTTTAAATCGAAAGTAGGTAAAGTTTTTTTGATTTGTAGATATTCGAGGCTTTCAATTGAGTAAGGATTAATTTTTCAATAGACAGATATTTTCTAAGAAATATGGCTGTTTGATATTTTTGTAATAAAAATCTGTCGTACGTATTTTAATTTACCTTGTCGTTCCAAATTGGACTCCTCAAGCACTCATCTTACTTATACTCAACACAACACGGGCCCTCGTTCCAAAGAGGAATCAGCATAGGCGACCATTAGTGCCATACAAAGGCCATTCAACCAATTATTGGACACGACGGTCCATGCACTACCGCAGTGTCGAACGATCGAGGGCATTCTAGGGCTAAGCTGAATGAACTGGGCTGTAACTTGGATGTCAGGTTACTTACTAGTTTCTTGTTCATACAGTATCTTAAGTACGTAGAATGAGTTGACAAGGTAAATGCGATGTCATTCGTAACGGACCGACGTAAAATTTTTACCTAGAATTTTAAATATTGTTTTTACTAATTTGGTATTATTATTATAAAGATGAGAAGATAGAGGAGGAGCTCGTGGCTAAATAATAACAGCCGCACGGGTCGATCTTCAAGGTTAAGCAACGCTAGCCGAGGTGGATGGGTGACCATCTTTAAATAGCGAGTTCTTCCGTGTCTCAGAAGGCACGTTAAACGTCATTTAAAGATTTTTAACGGTCTCATATCTGTATTATACCAGTTTAGCCAAGGGGTATCGTGTTACCCAGTTACTGGGTTGTGGAGGTCAGATAGGCAGTTTTTCCATGTAAAACACTGGTACTCAGCTAAATCCAGTAAGACTAGAAGCCGACCCCAATTAATAGTTGGGAAATGGTTAGACAGATTGATGTAAGGTAATTTTTAAGTTGATTTGCCTTGTGCTTGTAAAAGGTAATATGTAGAAGTACTGATCTCTGAGGCCAGCTTATGAATGTTCTTAAGCTACACTCGAAGATAGTGTGAAAGAATGAAGCATGAGTCACGGTACCGCAAGAAAAAAACTAATGAAAAATTATACCTCTTAATAGTATGCAATCACTACCAATATATTCATATACCTTCTCGATAATAAAAAATATTAAATAAACATATTGAATATCTATTATTCAAGTAGCAGTTAGTAAACGAACTAACTATAAACATTTCACAAAACAAATTAGTAACTCAATACCATACGACACTGTTCAAGCATTTCCCTAGCTGGTCGGATAGGTTTCAAGTCAACTCCATTTAATTTGTTACCTAAGTTACTAAATACAATAACTATCACTCGACTAGAAGTAGGGTAGTCTGAGTTTCGACTAACAACGGCTATAAAGGACTTGATTTAGAATTTAGATAATTAAGTTTGTAAGTAGAATAAAGTGGAGAACCTTGTGAAAGTTCTAACATAATTACATATTAGGGTAGAGAGATCTGACCTAAATCACTGGCTTATTTACTTGTGTTCTACGGTTAACTTTGTATTACCTTGAGTTTAAAGAGCATCTTGTTTTATTTTCAACGCCGACTCAATTTTTACCCACTATTGATTTACCCTGTAAATTGCGTTACGAACTTACGAACGGCAATCATCATCAGCCTATATTAGTCCACTACTGGACATAATAAACTTATGAACGGCTTTAGCGATTATTAATCCCTTTACATTCACAGATACTCCTTATATCCATCCATCTTTGAAAATTAAGATCACTCTTTATCGAAATATATCAAGAAACTCAATATTTTTTGTAGTGAAAAACGATATGTTTATTTTTCTTGTTTCTAAGAACAAGAAGAAATATTAAAATACAATTAAAAATAAATACAATTATTGCCAAGAAAATACAATTATTGCCAATCCAAAATGGAACAACTGTGATTCCATCACACATTTCGAAAATGGAATCAGAAAATAAAGCGGCCAAGTGCGTGTCGGACTTCGCACATTTAGGGTTCCGTACCAAAGAAAAATCTGATTTATCAATATATTGGTATTTGTGAGTAAAATATACGTAATAATCACCAAAGTTCAAGTTCATAGGTCAGTGAGAAGTTAAAAAAATTAACAAAATTGTATGACAGGCGAGAGACAGACGGACACGTGAGTGACAGCATTAGGGCTCCATTTGGACCCTTCGGGAACTGAACCCTAAAAAAGACATCTAAATGTTGATTTTAACAGTTTTTTTACTGTCACCAAAAGAGCCAATAATTTCTAAAAAAGGAAACAAAAACTTTCGAAATTGCCACCTCAAAAATGTCTCACACAAAGATGGAACAGGCTACAGTTTTAATTAATTAAGGCCCAAACGGCGGATGCAGAACAAAGTAGCTTTTGCCACACAAAAATATCGTTGTTTCTGTGAGATGGAAACGAGCACAAATGTAGGTCAGACCGTCGCGAAGTAACTTACAAAGATGTAAAACTGAGCTCTAAGTCATAAGCGATAAGGGGATAATGGCACACGCCTTTGAACGGTGAGTAGCTAAAGTTTGATGTAACGTTTGAATTTTGACGCAACTTGATTTGATACACTGCTTTTATAGAACTTGAAGAGCTTTACTACTTTTCTAGTTAAACTTAAAAAATATATTAGGTAAGGTGAAAATTAGGCTGAAATTAATAAGCATCGCCTTAGCGCTTGTATTTATTACATTGGTTTAAAAAAATAAATACGCATACATATTGTACTTGCATCCGAGACAAAAAACAAAATGGTTAAATGAGATTTTGCCATTAAAACCAGTTGCATCTTGCTAACTGCTTACCTACTAATTATTTTGTCCGGCTTACTATGCTCTATAGAATATGGCATAAGATATTTAGCTTATATTTTGAATTGCCACAGAAAGTCAAATTTTTATCATAATGTAATTACAAGGGGCAGTCCAAGAGTTCGTGGTATATTTACTTTAAAAAGAATAATGTATTTTAAGAAAAATATGCTGCGAACTTTTAGCATCTCCTATTTTAAAATACCTACGTAAGTCGTAAAGGGTCAATATTATAACATAAACTGCGTTCAAAAATTTGTTTCCAAACATGTGAACAAATACTCGGGCTGGCTAACAATCCTTAACTGTCAAATAAGAGAATCACTTTTCAAAAATCAAAGAGAACGAGCAAAATAACTCTCTGAATTGAATGTACATTATAGCTTTCCTAGTAATTAATATTTATATTATGATGTTTCAAACAGTTTTCTCAAGACTTGCGCCAAACTTAAAAGCTGCAAGGCGTGTAATTTTACGTGATCTCAAAACGTGAGGTGGTCCGCGCCATTCCGTTTGTCTCTTATTTTGTTAATATTATGTGTTCCCGTTTTTCATGTACCTACCCTTTTTATATAAAGAAAACGAAGAAAAGAAAACTGAGACGGAACTTATAAAGCGTACCTAACTACTAGAACAATAACTGGAACTATGGTAGTTAAAGAAGCGTGATAAATATCGGGCTGTGCTTTATAAAAAGTAAAGTCTATTGTTAATTTTGCTGTAATAATTAATTAATAAAATGGGTAAATTATATAGGCACCAACCATCAACTATGGACCTTAATAGCATACTACATCAGAAATTATTTCTGTACCTACATAAGAAAGCTTTCTTGAATAGCCATATCTGTTACTTATCTTTTTTAGAGTTCTGTATTCTGTTAAAATAATGTTATTTCAATTAAAACAGCCAAGCAGTGGCCATGGGCTGTGGAGCGTTGCATATTAGGTGTCACTTAGGTACGCAATTAGGGTGCGAATCGCGTTAGATAGATGTTGGGAAAAAAACAGTCTGGCTGAAGTGGGCCGGCCACGTCCCACGAATGCAACCGGATATGTCTGAAGATGAAGGTGAGTGACGTGCTGAAGATTCACTGGACGCCTGAGGTGGCGAACGTGGTATGTCGATTTGATTGGTTTGGTTTTGTAAAACAAACTTTACTTGAGATCACACAGACTTGGATGTTTGGAAAGAGAAAAAGTAAGCTTTTAAAAGACAAAAAATAAATAAAAATTATTTATTTCAACTAGGCCATTAAGCGGCACTTTTAAACGACAATATTTTAAATTTAAATGTAATAATAATTGATTCTGCCGTCCATTTGGAAAAGTAGCTTGTTATGGAGAAGAAAGGACAAAAAACTCCAAAATAAGTCTTTAAAAAAAAGTGAATACATTAATTCATATACGTGAGGACGATACACCCAGACAAACTAACACTACTATACTATATTTTATACCTAAACGGTATAAAGTATTACAAGCTCTAACAGGTAAATACATTCATTTCATAAATAGGAACATGGTTCTCACATACTTACAAATATTGCAAACATTGGTAAATTACCTGATTCAACAACGGAATAGTGTGCTTGTCAATTTCTTAAACAAAAAGAGATGAAAAAAATAAAATAAGGCATTACTATAATTATGAATCCATATCAATACTTCTATACTTACTTATTACTTATCTATACTATATACTATCTATACTTTACTTATAATATTATAACGTGAAAGATTTGTTTGTTTGTACCGAATAGGCTCCGAAACTACTGGACCGATTTAAAAAAAAAATTCTCCAATAGGAAGCTATATTATTCCTAAATGGCATAGGCTATTTTTTAATCACGAAAACGGGTCCTGTGGTGTGGTCCATGGGAGTAAAGCCGCGGGGAACAGCTAGTATTACGAGAATATAAATTAAACGGTTTGATTTTGTCTAAACTAAGGATTGGCCTACGGAGCAGGACCAATATGTTTCCAAGCATTCTTATCTTGAATATAATCATCTAATTTGTAATATGCTTGTATACAAAGTGCGCTTTTAACAAAAGTTTAAAATTTTCTTTCATTTATTTTTAATATATCACAAGGTAATTTTGTTATAAAATTTATCACAGTACCCCATGAAAAATGTTTTTACTTTAGCTAATCTATAAGCTGGTTGATCTTACTCGACAAACATTGGACCAACAACAACAAAAACTGATTTTAAATTCTTCCAACTGTTCGTTGGCTTTCCCAAATACCATACTTATTATTTTAGTACCTGTAATAGCAAGAGGAGTAATATCAAAGTTTATCGTTCTGTTTATAGCTGTCTTGACATGTTCGAGGTGACTTTTTATAGAATGTTTATAACCTGGTTTTAGAGGTGGCATCAAATCTTATTATAGAACATTTACAACAATGGTGCTAATAAAAACGATACATAGGCTACAATGTACAGGATATTATGGATAGCTATAGCCCTGTTTTAATAACTACTTCTGCACATGGAAATGGACAACTTTCTTCACGAAAGCGTTGTGAATTCACATGAAAAATAAAATGTGATTTGTTGCTAAATGTGCAGTTCTCAAAATGAGCACTACTCAAAATAAGTGTGAATTTTATCACAATGGATCAAAACCTTTTGCTTAGATTTTTATTTATTATTTTGCACTATTTTTAGAACAATGACAGTAATTTCTTTGTAAAAAGTTGTCACGTTTAGGAATTGTATGATTAAGTATTTTCAGTATACGTCAGCTGTACACATAATATAAGATTTTTAAACGTTTCAAATATTTCCTGAACGTGATTACTTTTTACAAAGAAACTACTGTTATCGTGCTAAAAATCGTACAAAATAATATTTTGAGAAGTGCTCATTTTCAGAAGTGCTATTTTGATAAGTGCCCATTTTGCGTCAAGTGCACATTTTGCGAAGCGCACATTTTGCGTCTAACCAAATAAATTGTACCTCTCATACTAATTTTAATCAACAAGTATTGTTTTTTGATCTCCTAGACAAAAGTTGATAATTTTCATAAGCAGATGCAGTTTTTAAAATATGACTACACCTTTCCATCACAAGTCACAACCTGTATATACTACATATATTCTGAAGACAATATTTTTGATAAAAAATATTACACAAGTGTCTACATTCGTTAATGATAAAAATATTATCTCAAGCATAAAACAAGAATGAAAATAATATCCTAAGTTCATAACAGACAGGCTAAGGTCACATTGCACTTTATCTCTAACCTTTTACGACGTGACGAGACAGCCATAGATACGATATATTATTGCTAGCTTTTGACCGCGGCTTCGGCTACGTGAAAAGTATTTTGATATGACAAGGAAACGTACTATTTGGTTCAAAAGTAGTCCATGTCCAGCAGCCCAATTGCGTTAGTGAATTCGCCAAGGCAAAGGCTTTGACCTCATGAAAGAGTCCAGAAGACCACATACCGTTCATGGGTACAAACCCTTTGCCTTGCCGAATTCGCTAATGCAATTAGAGTGCAGGTCATGGTATACCCGTAACTTAAGTTTGATTCCAACATATAGAAATGCTAACATCTAAACAGAATCTTCTCTAATGTCAATGTATATACAAAAATTAGGTTTCCCCTTAATGTCACCAGGTGGCGCTTATCCAGTTTTTAAACAAATTGTCGTTTACGTTCACGCGATCCAGCACGAGTAAAAATTCGCAGAAGCCTACCGATGCACGCCAATGATGCTGCTATCAACGCGACCTCTCTGTACTGGGCACAATCGCAGATTATGCGGCGGCATATTGAACCCTGAGCGTACCTAACAAGGGACTGTAGAGTTAATGTTAGTTGGTTATGTAGAGTCCTGAGTGAAGCGAGGGCTTCAAGCTGCCCAAGATTTAGGCTGACTTTATCCCAGAGAAGCATACTCTATTTTTCACACCTGCGAGCCAAAAAATGCCAATAAACTAAGTATTTATTTTGTAATTAATATAAATCAAAAGTTAATATTGATGCCAACATCAATATTAACTTTTGATTTATATACTCTGGACTAATGTGTTCAAACACATTAGTCCAGATATGGAAGGATAAATTAAAATTTTGTTCGGTACATATAAGGAACTTACGGTGGAGTTTATTTCTGTACTCAAAGGTATCGAAATTTGATTCTTTGAAATCGCTCCTTCTTCTACTCGTATTTTTAAGTTCTGCTTATGGTGGCCAGTTTGAACAAACATCTTTATAATGCCATTATGGGCATTTTTTTACTTATATTTTTACCACGAGGTTCCACAAGTATTTGACGTTCCAAATTCAAATCACTTTACTCCCTTGGGAGTTTCACACAACTTTACCTCCCTTAATAGGTAATGCTTTACTTACGTTGAGATTGCATGATATGTAATTTAACATTGTCGAGCAGGTGGTCTGAAAAATATTTAAAGAGTTTTCCATCGCCTTGAAAAGAAGAAGAACATTTATATTTCCAAACGTCTCAATATCCAAACATACATTCACATTTATACTTTTAGTAGAATAGTAGAAAGTAGGAGATGTGTCTACACATCCGTAAACAGACACATTTATCGGGAATATTGTCAGTCACCTTTGAAACTGTAGGTACTGATAACGCCTTCCAAAGATAGGAATAGCTAAGATTAATTGCATTTTTGTTTACGTTATGATTGTTGAATTCGTAGAAATTGATAATTGAGGTTAAATAAGGTTAATTATTATTTACAAATTATGTGTTTGATAAAAATATATCACCACATTAGTGGTGATATTGTAACGAGTGTTGATATTTGTAACGAGATTACAAATTTTGAATAAAAACAACTCATTATAATGTAGCTAATTAGCTATTGTAATATTTTTTTTTTGTGAAAAGATTTTTTGTATTAAAGCTATATAAAATATTGTTTCTTCAATATGAATAGTATGGAATATAATGGAATGGAATGGAATAGAACAGAACAGAACATAACAGAACAGAATAGAATTTAATAAATGATTTATTTGAACAGAATAAAGGTTTTGTAGGTACAAAAAAATTCAGATGTTTTATCAATATTTGTCACATTTAAACAAAGCAAGTTTATTATACTTTCCTAAATCACTTTTGTTTGGACTCAAGCTCTAATCATTCAATACGGTCAATAGACAAGAGGTCTGATCCATCTTTTTTTTGTTTTCTTCACATTAATTGTTTAGTCTTACCTACTATAACTTTCTATCTATTTAATCATCAAAATTAACCCTATTCGATGCTCCAGATATAGTAAATTACTGTAGAGGCCAGCAAAAGAGGCATTAAAAATAAAACTTAGTAGTACCTAAAACTCATTTTGTCAAAATCAATGACTAACAAGAATAATTGTTCCCGCGTAAAAGTGTTCTTTTGTTATTTTTTCAATAAATAGCGTTCTATTTTTACTTTTTATTCGAAATTTAAATAAAACCTTTGTTAAGTTACCTCCTTGGTTGCCATGTTTCGGAGTAAAAGATCGTTCCATTTTTAAATAACACGACAGATATGAGTTTACTATGTAATTTATTTGGCCGCTAGACACGACAGATATGGATTTTCATACAACTTTTGCCGGCCGCTGCTCGCATGTATTTGGCCAGTACTGCAATTTCGATTTATCTCGAAGAAGGTTGTCAAAATAATGCTTATATTTCCAAGCATGTTTGAGAATAAACATTATTTCAGAATAAAACGAAATATAAAACTTACTAAGATACACCCAATTGACCTTGTCGCCAAACCGTGTCAAATGTCACAATGTTCTCACAAAAAAAGTTACAAAACCCCACTTCATACATATTGTATCCCGTCACATCAACAAAAGATACATCATTTCACATTACAAGCGCGTAGCGGTATAAAAATAGCGTAAGTATCCGTACGTATACTGCCTCGCCAATTTTCTTGAAAGCACGACGTATCTTGTTTGACATTTGACACAAACGAGGTCACTAGACTCCACTTTGATAAGTATTGACCGGGTTAAATAGTTCTTGTGTAGAGGACCACTTTTTCAGCCACTAGGGTGGTTTGTGGAACACGAAAATTTTCTTTGAAGAGACTATTAAACTAGCTTTGGTACAAAGTACAAACGAAAGTAGACGATGGTTTTAAAAACTCGGCGACCTTCTTGATGACCTTCTCAACGCGATACGATTTATATCATACCCATAAGCGATTTTTACTAAGCGAAATTACAAATATGTCCACATAGACGCAATGCGATACAATTCGATCAATTTACACTTGAAATTTTCGTAGACAATACTTGAACGACATCGTCTAGACTCTAGCCATCCGCTTAATTCGCTAATAACTGCGAACATTTATCACCATTGATTTTAAGTTAAAATAATGCGCTCAAGTATCTTCTTACGTGCCAAGAACGTGCTAAGATCATCATTGATGCATTGCCAAGTACGGTGCCTTAAAGCAATATTCCCTGATGCTTTCAGAGTCCAATCTCCAGCAAAGCATCCATTTATGAGCAAATATGACAAAGCATTCTGCAAATGACATTTGTGCCATTAACACAAAGTGTTCAGTCGATCGACTCAGAATCTAAGATTCAACGGAGAGAAATGGGTCGTTAGAGTACAAGAAGTGGGTTGGAAATCGATTTTTAGTCGCAATGTAAGAGTCAAACTTTAAGTGGTAGTGCACTGGAAGGAGCATGCTTGGAATACTACGTTACAATTTTAGGATATGATGTGGTAGTAATTTTTGTGTGAAGTGTACCTGTGTGGTTATAAAATATTTAAGTTCGTATAAAAATCGTTCCTGTTTTTGAGAAACTATCTCTATTTCACATTGATGCCTTGTGTTGTGTAATTTCCCTAAATAATAGTGGTTGAGATACTTTTTAGATTAACTCCTTGAGCGCAATTGGGAACTTTGGTTCACATAATTGAGGGTTTTTTAAATATGTGCACTAGGTGGCAACACCGAGACGTCAGGTCCAGGCACCTGTCAAAAGGTTATGTTTTTCAACACTTTGTTAACTTGATGTCAACGTCACATTGACAACATAAGTTGCGTTTTCAAAGAAAAATACCTCTTGCCAAAGTGGCGCGAACTGGTGTCGTGAATTTTCCCGAAAACCGTCATTCACATCTATTTATTTTGTCAAATGATTTGAAAGCAATTTTTGGAATCCTGTTCTTGAAATATGGCTTAACAGTCTTTGTTCAGACGACAAACCGATTTTCTTAGAAATCCTATACTTTTATTATTGGGTACCAAAGCCATTACAAAACACAAAAATATTTGTCAATACGTACTTAGGAAATAAGTTTTCTGGAACTTCATAGGTATATCTTCCACTCAGAAACTCAGTTTCCTGGAACTACGTAGCTCGATAAGCTACATATATTATGTACTGTTATACCCAAAAATAACTTTAGCGAGAAATCAGTGTTAGGAGGAACCCCAATCCCCTTTACCCGCAGTGCCTAAATTATTAACATCAGATAGCCAACATTAGGGAACCAAGGTTCCCGCAGGAAATGAAAAGCTAATTCATTTTTCATGTCTTCATTTGAAAGTTTTAATAGGTTCGGGACGCAAGCTGTGTGCTAGATCTTTTTTTAGATAACAAAAAATGTGACTTAAGAACTCGGGAAACTAAACGCGAATGACTTTTTGAGTTCTTAAGTCACATTGAGAGTTGATATCTAGTAACTACATTTTAAATTATGGAATTGTGCTTTTAGGATTGAGGGCATCTTAGACTCTTCGCACACAACGCTACACCAGTCTTCGATACTAATGTTGTATATACTTAACTCGCGAATATCTTGTAGTGCACGGTCCGTACACACGGCATTGAATCGCAAGACGCGAGTTGTCTACTCGGCCTTAAAATAACGGCGTTTCCTACATCCAAGGTTTTTCTGTTATCTCCTTCTTACAATATTCTTTTAATTAGTAATTATATAAACAGGGATATATCTCCACCTCAGAAACAAGTAGCGCGCGACTGGTGTCGGCGACCCATGAACAAAATTTCGGCGACGAGAGCCTGTAAATTTGTATTGCGGTAGTCGCATAGATACTAAAATCGATGGGTATCGAAGATTTGCTTAGTGTTGTGTGCGAAGAGCCTAACTGGACTTTAAGTATTCTGAGGACCTGAAAAGGTAAGTACTGATGTGGAATTGAAGCAGAAAGAGAGTGATGAATAATAATCATTGTGGTGTTTCTTGGAAGGTTCTTCTTTTAAAAACAGGAAACAATAATGAGATATCGTGAATAAATATTACAAAGCAAAGATTTAAATCATCCAATTTAACTTGCTGTTCATTCTTACAAAGCTAAGAGTAACTAGAGGTACATTTTCTTGAAGGACACAACTTGTACCAAGTTTGTGTGAAACAATATAGCAATATAGATAGCAACGCTGCCTGACTTTCCAGTTTGTGCCTAAAATAGCTGGAGAGGAAAACTTGTTCCGCAAGTATTCGTCATAGACAAAGGTAATGTAGACCATTATAGTTAACAGTTTTAAGGGTTACTGGAATAATTAGTGTCGTGTTACTGGGTGACGCACGGGACCGGTGAATGTAGCGGCGTTTGGGGGAGACCTATGTCCAGCAGTGGACGTATTTCGGCTGAAATGATGATGATGATGATGATCGTGTTACTCAGTAACTGGATCGTAAAGGTCAGATAGCTAGTTGCCCCATATAAATACTAGCTTTTCCCGTGGTTTCGCTCCAGTGGCCTATGATTTAAACTGCATTTTGTCGGGATCAAAAATATCATAATATTATGATAGTCGGTGTTGTGTAGCTATCTGTAAAATATATTTTTTATATTGGAATCAGAATTTGAAAAGACAACTATTTAGAGTACAAACATTTTCTTAATGTCCCTCGGCAAACTTCGTGTTTCGTCAGTCGTCGGCTTTCTATCAGTTGCCCTTTGCACTTGGTGCAGATCGGACGCTCTCACTCAACTTTGAAGTATATAGAGTTGTTAATACTCTTTAAATATAATGTAATTTATTTTATAAATGAGAAGAAAGCTACTAAAGCTGGTATTTTTTCAGCTCTATATATTTCACTCGGATATCAAAACAAAAAATAATGAAGTACTTAGTTCTGAATTTAAATTATTATACACGATAAATCTAATAATTGATGGACATGGAAATTAGCATGCGATGATTGCCGAGGGACATTAAGAAAATAGTTGTACTGTGCAAACATACAAACACACACCTTTTTCTCTTTGAAATATTGGTTTAGGCTGGTTAGACTCCAATCCAAGCCCAAAATAGTTGTTAAAAGGTAAAGAAGATTGAGTAATTAGAGTTAGTAAACGGATAGATGCGTTAAAAATGGACATATCGTACTGTGAAAAATCAAGGAACATTCGATTCCGCTTGAGATTGAAACCTCACAAATTAATTCAAATAAAATGCGTAGGACCAAAAAGGTACTTCAAGGTAAGGAAGGCTTTCAAGGTCCTAAAAAATCATTGCCTTTCTTGTAAGGTTTTATTCTATTTGTGACAAAGTGAAAAGAATATTCATGAGAGTACCTAAACCAGGATTCTAGGTATTCCAGACAATTGTTTTTAGATTCTGCGAACTCAGAATGACAGAATGAAAACACAAGTGGGACGATTCTTCGAATTCATTCTTGGTAGTGATTCAGTTGAAATGGTTTCACGGAAATGTTACAAAAATGTATTTTTAATCGTTTGCCCAAAAAGATCAATTCGGATGTTTCTATTTCTTTTTTATTACGTATGTTCTTATGGGCTATTACTCCGTCATATATAG
The DNA here is from genome assembly GCA_945859665.1 of Anorthoa munda. NCBI lineage: Eukaryota > Metazoa > Arthropoda > Insecta > Lepidoptera > Noctuidae > Anorthoa > Anorthoa munda. The sequence continues at coordinate 28,096,324 of OX243902.1, read as the reverse complement.
ACGGTTATGCAAAATTATTTTTTGGATTGAAAGGGTATACTCTCGAAGTGGTTTCATTATCACCAAATAAGGATCTGATGATGGTATCCTGGAGAAATCGAGGGAACTCCTCAAATATACATATAGCGATTTAAGTATTTTCACCACAATGCAATCATTTGCACTCAGAAAGTATCATCTGATGAAGAAGACTACAGATGGCTACTAAAACTCTTTAATGATAAGTACGTCACGGGTTTAAGATATCTCAAATAGTTAAGCGACTATGATGAAGCAAATATGGTACTGATCAAAATATTACCATCGAACTGATCTGAAAATGAAACCGGAAGGTAGGGAATGGAACTCGCAAATAAAATAATGTATTCTAGTCGTGTTTGGGCTTATCGGAATTAATATAATATGTACTTTTGCTATTATTGATTTTCATAGTAATATGTGGTACCAAAAAAAAAGAGTAAAATAAAACCTTCTTAACAAAAAGAAAATAACTTTGTTTTCCGAAGTACCTATTGTCTTTGGTACCTATTGTTTATAGTTTTTCGACACCGACTTCGGAAAACAAAGTTATTTTTCGCTACCGTGTACCGTGTGGTGACAGACGTAAAGAATTTCACCATCCCATATCTTCCCGTGGGTGTCGTAAGAGGCGACTAAGGGACACACCAGAGAATGGGCAGCAGCGTTCTCTGTGCACTTTAACAACTAACTGCGATCGCCAACCCGCCTGCCAAGCGTGGCGATTATGGCAAACCCCCCCAAACCAAATGAATAGCACACATAAAAAACGGCCCCGAGTGCCCGGCAGCCCGTCTACCCTCGGCTACGGTAGCGGTCGAGGCGATGGCGTGGCAAGGGGTGCGAAGAATCCCCGGAGTGGACCCGGCTACCCCAATAAACACCGACGACTGGACCTGGCAACTTATAACACGCGAACACTCCGGACCGACGATAAGATAACCGAACTCGAGGCGGAATTGAGCAGGTTACGATGGAGTATTATAGGGTTATCTGAAGTCCGAAGAGAGGGAGAGGACTCGATAATCCTCAAATCCGGTAACCTGCTCTATTACCGAGAGGGTGACCGGCAGTCCCAAGGTGGTGTCGGGTTTATCGTCCACAAGTCCCTTGTGAACAACGTGGTGAATATCGAGAGTGTGTCGACCAGGGTGGCGTACCTTATACTCAGAATATCCGCAAGATATTCGCTGAAGGTCATACAGGTCTACGCCCCAACCTCGGCACACTCCGACGACGAGGTAGAGGCCATGTATGAGGATATCTCTACAGCCATGCATGGTTTCAAAACTCACTTCACCGTTGTCATGGGGGACTTCAACGCGAAACTGGGCAAACGTGGCGAGGATGAGCTGCAAGTGGGGCAATTTGGAGTTGGACGTCGGAACCACCGGGGTCACCTACTGGCCAGTTTTGTGGAGAAGGAGGGCCTCTAAATGATGAACTTCTTCTTCAAAAAGCGTGAGCACAGGAAGTGGACCTGGCAAAGCCCCGATGGTGCAACTAAAAACGAGATCGACTCATCATGTCAACCAGGAAGCAAATGTTCAATGATGTCTCTGTGATCAATTCGGTGAAAACCGGGAGCGATCACCGCATGGTAAGAGGCACATTGGACATTCATGTCAAGCTTGAAAGGTCTCGACTGATGAAGTCCACGCTCCGTCCAGCACAGATCCAGGTCCAAAACCCCGAGAGCTTTCAGCTCGAACTCCAGAATCGTTTCGAGTGCCTAGGGAGCTCAGTGGACGAATACAATGACGGGTTCGTGGAAGCTGTCCATACGGTCGGGTCTAAGTTTTTCAAGACCCGCCGTACAAATAGGAACAATAAGCTCTCTGATCCTACTCTCAAGCTAATGAAGGAGAGGCGTGAGATGATCCTGCAGTCTTCAGACGATGCGTTGAAATACCGGCAGCTAAATAGACGGATCTCAAAATCCTTGAAAAGCGACCTCCGCCGCTTTAATACTGAGCGTATTAAAGACGCGGTTGAGCGGAATAAGGGCTCCAAGGTCTTTGCAAGAGATCTGTCTATAGGGCAGAGCCAGCTCACGAAACTGAAGACCGATGATGGCAGGATGGTTTCCGCCAAACCAGAGCTTCTGAGGGAGATCGAGAGATTCTATGGGCAGCTGTACACGTCAACCAGTAAACCCGTCGCGAATCTAGCGAATGACCCTAGAGCTAGATTGACCCGACACTATACCGAAGACATTCCGGACGTCAGCCTGTATGAGATTAGGATGGCTCTGAAACAGCTTAAGAACAACAAGGCACCGGGTGACGACGGAATCACGGCTGAACTCCTGAAGGCGGGTGGAAAACCGGTTCTTAAGACCCTTCAGAAGCTGTTTGATTCCGTCATATTCGAGGGCAAAACGCCACAGGCATGGTGCAGGGGTGTGGTGGTACTCTTCTTTAAAAAGGGCGACAATGCCCGGCTGAAGAACTATAGGCCCATCACACTTCTTAGCCATGTCTACAAGCTGTTTTCAAGAGTCATCACGAATCGTCTCGCGCGCAGGTTTGACGATTTCCAATCTCCCGAACAAGCCGGATTCCGTAAGGGCTTCAGCACCGTAGACCACATACATACGCTTCGCCAGGTTATACAGAAGACCGAAGAGTACAACCTGCCTCTCTGCTTAGCGTTTGTGGACTACGAGAAAGCCTTCGATTCGATCGAGACTTGGGCTGTATTGCAGTCTCTCCAACGGTGCCAAATTGACTACCGGTACATCGAAGTGTTGAAGTGTTTATACAAAAACGCCACCATGTCAGTTCGACTTCAGGATCAGACTTCGGAACCAGTCCTTCTGCAGCGAGGTGTGAGACAGGGAGACGTCATATCTCCGAAACTGTTTACTGCTGCACTGGAGGATGTCTTCAAGGTTCTGGACTGGAGAGGGCTAGGCATCAACGTCAATGGCGAGTACATCACTCACCTTCGGTTTGCCGACGATATAGTGGTTATGGCTGAGACCATGGAGGACCTCAGTACAATGCTTGATGATCTCAGTAGAGCTTCCGAGAGTGGGTCTTAGGATGAACATGGACAAAACCAAGGTGATGTTGAATGCCCATGTTACACCCACTCCTATCAAGGTCGGAGACTCTACACTCGAAGTTGTGGGCGACTATGTCTACCTTGGACAAACGATCCAATTGGGTAGGGCCAACTTCGAGAAAGAGGTCAACCGTCGAATCCGACTCGGCTGGGCAGCGTTCGGGAAGTTGCGCGGTATCTTCTCGTCCAACTTACCACAGTGTCTCAAGACGAAAGTCTATGACCAGTGTGTGTTGCCAGTGATGACATATGGCTCTGAGACGTGGTCGCTTACAATGGGCCTCATCAGAAAGCTTACAGTCACTCAAAGGGCAATGGAGAGGGCTATGCTCGGAGTTTCCTTGCGTGATCGAATCAGAAATGTAGAGATCCGCAAGAGAACCAGGGTTACCGACATAGCCCGAAGAATTGCCAAACTCAAGTGGCAGTGGGCAGGGCACATTGCTCGCAGAATGGATGGCCGATGGCGCAGAAAGGTTCTGGAGTGGCGACCGCGAACCGGAAGACGTTGCGTTGGAAGGCCTCCCACTAGGTGGACCGATGACCTGGTGAAGGTTGCGGGGATCCGCTGGTTTCGAGACGCACGGGACCGGTCAATGTGGCGACGCTTGGGGGAGGCCTATGTCCAGCAGTGAACGTCTTTCGGCTGATATGATGATGATGATGAATGTTTTACTGTAGAAGTCGGTTTAATATTTTGAAAATATTCGGTACCGCTAGGCTTATTACTAGTATTTTTTTTGTTTTTTTAATCTGTACGCTCGTGCTTGACATAACCAGTCTTAAATGAAAGGTTACCTCAATAATTCTATCATCTTCTGCCTGCCTTTCCCTATTTATGTTTGGGTAGGCCGACAGTCTTAACTGGATGAAGAATCTGATTTCCACAATCCTGTTACTGAATATTTACGATACTGATTAATAAAACTGGTTGTGGCACTTTCTGGTTTCGACTCTCACTACCTGGTTCAAATGTCAAAGAATAACAGCCGGAACAACGGCTCAACATACTTCCCAAGACACCAAAATTACCTACACTGTGTCTACTATAATTCAAAACTTTATGAGCAAAGTTAGTGTGCAGCTTCAATCTAGGAGTCTTTAACTCAAGAGTGAATAGGTTATTTCTAAGCAAGCGTGCTTCACCGTCGACCACATCATCGCTTATCATCAGGTGAGATAGTTGTCAAGCGCGAGCCTACAGGGTATAAAAGAAGTTATTATATCTTAGTCGACATAAATTAGTATGTGACTTTAAAAAGTAACTCTCTTACATTCAGGTAAACTGAAAACATTTCCGAGTGTACATATATAAGGTAAAAACCTGTCGTGCAATAGTTTCTTTCGACAGCTTGTTTAAAAGACGTTTCGTTCCTCGCTTCCGTGGGGCTTACGTGACGTGACCTGAATTATTTCAGCTAAACGTTTCCCGAACTTTGCAAATTATAAGTGTTCTTATTGAATCATAATTTAAAGGTATGTTGTGAAATGAGAAGTATTTTTTTGTAAACAAGTTTTTTTCTTCGTTAGAAATGTAAAAATAGCTTGACATTGACTAGGAACAGAAAGCTTCTGCACTAGGAAAGACTTTTTCTCATGGCTTTTATTGTGTAGCTCTTAGAGAAATACAAGCGTAAGCTTTCCAAACTTCCATCATAGAAGTATTTTTTTTATCGGAGCAAGCTGTTGGTTTAAACTCCGACAGACTTCAATGCCTGAAGGATTGATTTGAAATCCGGAATACTTAGATTATAATTCCTAGCTACTTCATGGCATACAACTATTCGTGGACAGGAAACTTGCAAGCAATACGTGCACGTCCACTTCTTTATGAACCGCTTGTTATTAATATAGCACGTCAACTTCTACAAGAGACCACTTGGCATTACTATATAGCACGTAAACTTTTATAAGAACCGCTCGACATAACTATAGCACATCAACTTCTATAATATCTGCTCGTCATAACTATAGTACGTCAACTTCTATATGAACCGCTCGGCATAACTAAAGTACGACAATTTCTTTAAAAACCGCTGGGAATTACTATACAGCACGTCAACTTCTATAAGAACCGCTCGGTATTTCTATAGCACATCAACTTCTATAAGACACCACTATCCATTACTATAGCACGTCAACTTCTGTAAAAGACCACTCGGTATGACTATTCCACGTCAACTTCTATAAGAGCCGCCTGATATTACCATAGCACGTCAACTTATATAAAAGACGCAACGCTTGCTTGCCTCAGGCCAGTTCAAGTTAAGCTGAGCCGTTCTTGCTCAAAGGCTAAAAGGCTGAACATTTTATACTATCGGATGACCGCGGCCTGTTCAGGTAAACCCTCAAAGATAAAATAAAAACATGCCAGAACATAGCCTTGTGTTGTTGGATTCGGTTTTACTTTACGGGAGCGTTATTTTTTAGTATAGGTTCGCGGTATTTTTTTTGTTTTGTTAAGCTAGTAGGGCTGTGTTATTTAAGTTTTATTGTTTGTAAATATTTGTTGGTGTATTGTGCCGCTGGAATTTTATACCAATGATGTTTTAAACCAATCTAGCTAAAACAGTTGACTGGTCAAATATCGTGCTGAAAAAATTGAGAGCCACTACATTCGTAGTAGTTGTGTAGCAAGGCCGATTTTAATTTAAACATTGAAGTCTGAAGTAGGTCAATGAATCAGCTCTCAGTGTAGGTGTGCATTAAGAATTTATTCTGGTTAACTTTCCTTAGTGAAGCTGAATAGTTTACAGGAAAGGTAAAAGATTTTCATGATGTAGTTGAAGCATTATAACTAAGTAAAGTCACCACCAGATTACAATAAAATAGAAGTCATTGATCCGAAGAGAACCAAAAAGTATAATTACGTAACTTGCAAACATGATTTTTAGTTTATGGGTATATTTTGATAATTTTGGCCTCAAATGACTTATTTATATTCATTTTATCTGTTTAAAGCATGTAAATCGGTCCACGCGTTTATGAGATATTAACTCATTACTGAATGGCTCAAGAACGCGCGGAGCCGACCCCAACGTGGCCACGTAATGTGGAATAGACCTAGGAAGAAGAGGCGGAGTTGTACGAATCTGTTTTATATTGGTTCATTTTCCTTGCATAGCCTGTGATTTTACTTTTACTTAGGTATATATCCTAGGCCACATTGGACAGACCAATTTTGCACGAGTTATTCTGAATGGCCTAGTTAATTTTACACAACATAGCGACGTCGACGTGCCCCGACCCAAAAAGCAGATACAAACGTTGTCGAACCACAAAAGGCGAAATACTAAATTCTAAAAAACTGAAATAACAAACAAACGTTACAAATTCAATACAGTCCAAATACACAAAAAAATAACAAAAACCGTTACACAAAACACAATTACTGTGACCACAATATCTGAACACATTTTAAGGACATAAAATTAAATAGCACAAAAACCACTTTAGCGTATCAGTATTCAACACTCATAGCACAAACGACTCCACTTTTCCCCGGCTGTGCGAGCTAAAATGACAAGGCATGACTCTGCTACGACTCGCTAAGTAATTACATACACGTCATGTGAGCGGAGCATATTCAGCGTTAGCGTACGGCGGCCATGTTGGATCGTTTTGGGAGACTGATTAGGGTTAATTTTTGCAGGTGTTGGACATGTGTTGGTTGGTGTAGAAGCAAGTTTAGTGATATCTATTGAGTTTAAGTACATTTTTTGCGCTCTGTAGATCTTTTTTGCTTTAGAAGCCTTTAGAGGCCAATGTTTGTTGCTAGATTATTCAATTGGAGTTAGGTGCAATTACATATTTTGATCTAAACTATGATTATAAAGATCTGAAATCGATTTATTATTTCTTAATTCTTTATTGTATAACAAAGACTAATCAAATAAAACTAAGAAGAACTAAATATGATTGTAAAGGTAATTCCCCGAACGTATTTATCCGATTATCCCGGTAAACAAATGGTTTTTTAGGACTACCGCGAGAAAAAACTAGTTGCGAATAAAAAACTGTGTAAATAATTAAATGAAAGTAAAATAAAGAAATGTGAGATGAATTTCGGTGTAGGCTTTATTCAGCTTTTACTCAGCAATAAACTGCTAGCAAATTGAATTCTGTCTTCTTTATGACTACCTAAAAAGTAAAAATAAAAATAAACACAAGCATAAAACACTACCCATCTAAATCTGGATTAGTTATACAAGGCCAGAGTTCACAATAGAGTAAATTCGTTCTTATAGCTGTCGGCTTGTAGAGAATGTTGAGCAAATACTTTTCTGTACCATCCAATTTACTACATATTAAAGAAAAACTTTTACCTGAGCAGACCTTGCTTGGCATACTCTCCGATTGGAGTTGGCAGACCCAACCAAGGCTTCAAGACTCAAAGTGTCCTTCTATCAGGTGATGACGATTGTCAAAAGTCAGCTCAGTAGCTCAGTAGGTATAACCTGATCAGGTTATACCTACAGTGACGGTGGAGCCATACCGCAAACGATGCCCCATCTGTTGTCCTGCTTTCTGTGCAAAAACACATGCACCAAGAAAGACCTGTGCGAGGCCAGCGCTAGGATTGTAGACGTGGCTGTGTCTGATCGAAGCACTACATCTAAATTAAAAACTGTAAATGGAATCATCGACAGAAGAAGAAGACTTATCCAAAGTGAGTGTGTGTGAGTGTGTGTGAGTGTGTGTGAGTGAGTGAGTGTGAGTGGCCTTTGGAAGATCTTTCCAAAAGGACGGCAATAACGATTCTAAAATCTCAAAATTTATTGAGATTCTCTACGTGTCATTTCAGGAGTGAATGTAAACCTCATATATTTTTGGACTCATCGTCAGTAATTATAATCGGTAAAGGATATCACTTGGTTATGGAAATTTAGGGCTTTAGATAAAATTAATATACATCGGAGAAAAAAAATTGACTTGATTTAAAATGACTTGAATTGACTGAAACTTTAAGTGATTGACAATCCTTGACATTTTGTTATTTATCGCTGATAGGATTGCACTTTGGCTAGGCCCTCTTGATTCCTGTAAGAATGGACTGATTACCCAGAAAACTAAAATAATAATCCTGAAAAGTCTCTCCCTGCTCAAAATCATGGCCACCATATTTCACACATAATTCATGAGAAAGCAAGAAGCTGACTTGTAAATAAATAACGTAATGAAAAGCGTTAATTTCGTAACGGACTGATTAAATATTACAGTAATTGGATGTTACAGAAAATGAGAGTTTCATCTCGTTGAGTTATTTTGTGTTTCATCTAAATATCATTATGGCTTAGTGAACTTAGTTATTATTTTATTATGAGAGGAATATGTAAGGTGTTTTTACGAGATTTATTTAGTTAATGTATTGCTTTTGTTTTATATTCCTTGATTTTTGCCTAGAGAGGGGTACTAAGCTGCAGTCGGTGGATACATAATCGCGAGCTGGCTGACCTAAACCATATGTATCCTCCAACAATACAGCATGATTTTCTTCTTGTTATGGTCTTATTGGTTCGCTTCGTAAGTCAAAGTCGGGGTTTTTGATTTTTTTATTTGTAACTTTTTAGGTATTTTTTTATACCTTTATACATAAAGTTTTATATATTTTTCAAATCACCTCTTAAAACCTTTTATTTTGATAGCCCATACGACGGGGTAGTAAGAAAAAGAAATTGGGCCTCCACAATATGGAGCCCAAAATACGCCATTTTTCTATTTTCTATTATTAATTTTAATATAGTAAGGTTAAGACGGATCGATTGACTTTAGAATCATCAAATTCGGCCAACGCGTTTTGTCTCTAGAACGCCACATAGGAATAAATATAAATACATACATAGACTGATAAACACATTACCCTCCTTCGGCAGTCGTGTAAAAAATACAACCGATTTCCAAATAAAAACATTAGAAAGTGAAAAATAACTTCTTTTTCGGTAGTCTGTGTTATGAAAAAGAAGTTTTTATTTGCTTTCTAGTGTTTTTATTTTTCACTTTTTAGTTTTTTTGGGAGGATGTTTTGTGAGGAGTGATTTGCTGTAATTTATTGAAGAGCTCTGTTCTTCATCAAAATCTTCACCAAATTTAAATGGGACCAATTTGGGAACATACTCTTACAAACAAAAAAATAATTTTCAAAATCGGCCCACAATTGATGGATAAATCGGCGAACAAAAACTGGTAATCGTGTGATTCATTTTCTGTTGCCACCATTTACCATACTGCTTTGTAATACCTTTCATAACCCTTAAAAAAAACAGCTCAAAAATTATTTCGACAAAATAAATGTCAGTCATGATTGTAACATGTCAAAAACTTTTCCATTTCTGACTCAATGGAACATTTTAACTACATTTTCGTGTGAACTTTTAATTAAAATTTCCTCTTCTATTTTGATTAATTCCGGGAGAAGAGTTGCCCTCAAAACATTTGGTGCATTTTTTCCAATTCCACCGTGTATAATTAGTTTTTTGCGGGTTACACATTTTCTAATTAAGTTAAATGGGTATCCCTTGTTAGTTCAACATCATGAATGTTGTCTTTTTTTTCTTCGTGGGTAGTTGTAACGGAAACACAAGAAAAATTTGCTCGTATTTATAAATTTAATATAATATAATTTAAACTATATTTACAATTATTTTATGCTATGTATTAAAAGTTAACAGACTATACCTGCTGGTCTAGCGTTTTCTCCTCATAATTTTCTAAATTTACAAACTATAATCACTTCACATAGTTAAAATGGATTCACTATCAAATACTCTCAGTGAACTAAAGGAAATGTTCCACACAAGGATGGCTGTCTTCGAAGAGGAGTTGCAGAGGACCCCTCAGTCGCCTATCACAGCTTCTGGCCTGGCTACAGAGTTCAGTATGTTCCGGACATTTATCACGCAGGCTCTTAACAGTCTACAGCAGCAAGTAGGGCTCCTAGCTCGAAGTGTCGACCAGATAGAGATGCGGGCACGAAGGAAGATCTTGCTCCTGCATGGAATTGTTGAACAGCAAAAAGAAGACACGGCCAAGTTGATCACTGAGGTGGTCCGTAATAAGCTGCAGCTCACTGACTTCACCGTTGCTGACATTAGCCGTTGTCACAGGATGGGACGAGCGGTGAACAACAAATCCAGGCCTATCTTATTCAAGGTTTGCAGTCTTGCAGTCCGAGATAAGATCTGGTTTTCAAAAACCAAATTGAGGGCTTCGGGCGTTACATTGTCTGAGTTCCTTACGAAGGGGCGGCATGATGTTTTCCTGGCAGCGAGGGAAAGATGCGGCGTCACAAAGAGCTGGACAAAGGCAGGATGCGTGTATGTCCTTGGTCCCGGCGACTCGCGGCACCGAGTTGAGTCCCTCGCTGAGTTGGACAAGGTTGCGCCGATTCCCAGTGAGCCCGAGCTGAGCGACCCTAAAACGGCTGTGCCAGTGACTTCTGCTGCTGCTGCTGCGAAGACGGCAAGGTTGAGGCGGACTGCGGCTTTAAAGAAGTAACTATGATGTGGTTTCGTTCGATGTCCGGGGAATATTTTGTTATTGTTTTTAATACCGTGATACCGTCACTTTGGTTTGTTGTTTTGGATAATTTTTAATGTCACAATGACAGTTGACAGTTTTTTATTGTCAGTGTCAGTTAACTTCAGTGCGTTCCGTTTTAGGTAGCGATCATGGACGTTTTATGTAGCGATGCACTAGCAGTAGTTTTATTTTGTTTAATGTTTTATATTTTTCTGCTCGTTGTAACTTTCTCCTTTTTGTTTTTACCCGGAGTGCGTGAATTTTATTATTTTGTTATATTTTAAAAGCGCAACCGGCAGGTGAACTTGATATTTAGTGTTTATAATCATATTTTAGATAGGGTTTTATATATTTTATAGTATTTATTTTAATTAATGTCTTGTAATAACAGTGATAGTGATAGTTTTTGCTCTTTTACAAGTAGCGATGACAGTTTCGTGAGTATTCCGTCTCTTGTCGAAAATCTTACGGCGCAGTTCTCTGATGTTCCTAAGAATTTTAATGTTATTCATATTAACGCCCAAAGTATTCCGGCCCATTTCCACGATATGCTGGCAAGCTTTGACTGTAAAAACATTCATGCTATTCTTGTATCCGAGTCATGGCTTAAACCTTGTCTCCCTTCTACTAGTTACTCTCTTCCCGGATTTGTACTGATTAGAAACGACCGGACGGCTGGTGGTGGTGGGGGTGTTGCCATATATCTCCGAGCATATATTCCTTTCACTATTATCAATATGTCAACGCAGCCACCGCCTTCACGTTCAGGTGAACATCTGTTTCTTGAAATCGACCTACATCATTCCAAATTACTTCTTGGAGTCTATTACTGTCCCTCTTTACGCATCAACTTCTTTTCGTCTTTTGAAAAACTCTTGGAAATGCTAATCCCTTCTTACAGTCATAGCATAATCATGGGTGACTTTAATACATGTCTCCTGAAAAAAGACCATCGCTCTTCTTCTCTGACTAATGTTGCAGCTTCTAGTAATCTTTCCATTCTGCCACTAAGTGCTACTCACCATTTTCCAAACTGTACCCCTTCGCTTCTTGACTTGATTTTTGTCTCCTCTCCTGATCGCGTTGCTAAGCATGGCCAATGCTCAGCCGACGCCTTTTCGTATCATGACCTGATTTTTCTTTCTTATAAAATTCGTCCTCCTAAGGCTAAAGCCAAAATTCTCATGCAACGCAATTTTGGTGGAATGAACGCTGACAGACTTTGCGAGGATGCCAGCAGTATTGATTGGTCTCCTCTATTTGCGTCTACGTCAGTCGACGAGCAAGTTAATTTTTTCACAGCTAGACTTGTCGAACTTTACGATATTCACGCACCAGTACGAGCAATTAAAGTCAGACATTTGCCGGCACCGTGGCTGACAGATGAGATTAAGAAGTTGTTGAACAAAAAGGTGACGGCAAAGTCTAAATTTAAGCGACGGCCTACTGATACTAATAGGGAAAAATATGCCTCCATTCGCAAACACTGCAATAAGGTGTGTAGGAATGCTAATCGCCAATACATTCATAACTCTGTCCAAAATGGGGACGCATCCAAAGTTTGGAATTTTCTAAGATCATTGGGGATCGGTAAAACCCGACAAGAGTCAATACCTAAAAATTTAGACATCGATTCAATGAATAATCATTTTACAGCATCGTCCAATTTCGATAGGACAATAAAATTGAATACATTGGATTATCTTTCATCTCTTCCGACCCCCAGCTATTCTCCATTTGTTTTTAGTCAATTCTCTGAATGTGATGTTAGGAAGAGCATACTATCGATTACTTCCAATGCAGTAGGAAGTGACTGTATCAGCCGTAAAATGTTAATCCCAGTGCTGGACGTAATCCTTCCGGTCATTTGCCACATCCTCAACTTTTCTGCGTCCAGTGGTGTCTTTCCATGTTCATGGAAAGATGCTCAAATTATTCCATTACCCAAAAAGTCCAATCCCACATCCTTTTCTGAATACCGTCCAATATCCGTCCTACCATTCCTGTCCAAAGTCCTGGAACGATTAATCCACGACCAAATTAGCACTTTCCTATCTAAAAATAATCTCCTCAATCCCTTCCAGTCCGGCTTCCGTCCTGGTCACAGCACTACCACAGCCCTTCTCAACATTACGGATGATATAAGGTCAGCCATGGAAAACAGTAATCTGACGGTATTAGCATTGCTAGACTTCAGTAATGCTTTTAATGCTGTCGATTTCGATGTGTTGCTTGGCATTCTGTGCTCTCTTAACATATCTCCATCGGTAATTGACTGGTTTCGTAGTTACCTGTTCGGTCGCCGGCAACGTATATGCATTGGAGAGACAATGTCTTCCTGGTGTAGTACTTCAGCTGGGGTACCACAGGGTGGCGTTTTATCCCCTTTACTTTTCGCAGTTTTTATAAACTCAATCTCCAGTGAACTAACTTCTTCCTACCATCTGTATGCGGACGATCTACAAATTTATTCGCGAGCTCCTCTCGGACATCTGTCTGAGGCTATCGTAATGATAAATCGGGATCTGGCCCGCATATGCGAATGGAGCAAAAGATATGGACTTATGGTTAACCCTACAAAGACGCAGGTTATCGTGGTGGGCAGTTCTAGGATGGTTTCAAGAATCGACTGGACGACTCTTCCCCAGGTTATTTTCGATAACTCGGTTATTCCATTCTGCGAGAAAGTAAAAAACTTGGGGATATTCATTGATAGAAACTTTTCTTGGACTGCCCAACTACAAGAGGTTAGCCGCAAGCTATTTGCATCTGCTGCATCTTTGAGGAGACTGCGTAATTTTCTTCCGACTGCCACCAGGATTGCGCTTGCACAATCTCTTCTTCTACCCATCCTTGATTATGCTGATGCCAGCTATCTTGACCTTACTCAAGAACAACTTGAAAAACTTGAGCGGCTTCAAAATGTTTGTATAAGGTTCATATTCGGTTTGCGAAAATATGATCATGTTTCCGAATTCCGTGTGAAGCTCAAGTGGTTGCCAATTCGCCTTCGCCGGAATGCTCATATTCTTTCACTTTTATATAATGTGCTCTTCACCCCTTCCACCCCTCTTTATCTTAAGAAACGTTTTCAGTTTCTCTGCGATTCCCACACAAAATCTCTTAGGTCATCGGATAACTTAAGACTTCAAATGCCAATGCATTCCACGAGTTTTCTGGATAAATCCTTTACTGTCCAGGCTACTCGACTGTGGAATGCGTTGCCAGACCCAATCAAACAAGCCCAATCGTTGCCTGTGTTCAAAAGACTTGTGAGGGAGCATTACCTGTCGCTGTGATTATAAATTGATTGTCATCATTTAATTTATTGCCTTTATATTTTAGTATGTATGTATTTAAGTATGTATTAAATATCATATATATGTAGTATGTATTTATTTAAGTATATATATGTATCTGCATATCTTTCATAATATATCATTTTTGTAAAACTGGTATTGTCACACCAAAAACAGCCCCACTTCGTGTCCAGCAATTACTGTCCATACCAGGTTGCCTGGAAGAGATCGCGTAATGCGATAAGGCCGCCCATTGTATGTGTTTTTAGTTTTAAGTTTCCTTTATAAATGTAACTTATGGTGTACAATAAAGTATATAATAAATAATAAATAATAATAAATGTATTATTCGTTAATTACACTACGCGTTGTACCAACTTGTATCTAATTAGAAGATACTGATCGTCAAATAGCTTTTTAAACAAGCGTAGTTTTTTATCCTATTTATTTCTATTAATGTAGAGATCCGCAAGAGAACCAGGGTTACCGATATAGACCGAAGAATTGCCAAACCTAAGTGACAGTGGGCAGGGCACATTGCTCGCAGAACTGATGGCCGATGGGGTAGAAAAGTTCTAGAGTGGCGATCGCGAACCGGAAGACGTTACTTTGCAAGGCCTCCCACCACCTGGTGGGAGGCCTTGCCTTGCCTTGCCGGATCGCCGCAACCTTCACCAGGTCATATGACCTGGTGAAGGTTGCGGGGATCCACTGGTTGCAAGACGCACGGGATTGGTCAATGTGGCGACACTTGGGGGAGGCCTATGTCCCAGCATTGGACGTCTTTCGGCTGATATGATCATGATTTTTATTATAAGGGAAACCATTAAATATGGTACCTGGACTTTATGAGATAAGACCAGAGAGTATGGGACTTCTTTCCTCGGTAGTAGGTACTGGTAGGTTTCCAGGCTGAAATGGGATTGGGCGTGTCACGTCAGCCGTATACCTACATGATGACGGCCGGGCAAAAGTCAGAAGTAGCCAGAAGATAGACGGGGTCGTCCGAAAACGGTAGCAAGACACGCACCACGAAGCCTGTTTCGAGATGGGGGAAGAAAGGAGTGTCTAGATAGACATGGGGAGGCTTTTTCCCAGCAGTGGGCAATTCTAGGCAAGAAAAATGATAGTTGTTAAGTTCATAAAACAGTTTTTCACTAGGCAAAAGCTATACATGTACAAAGTACATCATTATAATAGGTTATACTGACAACATAATTTGATACGAGCCTAAAACTCAATTAATCAAAATCAAGCTCAGAATATAAGACGCCTAATACCAACCTAATTGACGTCACCGAAATAATAAAGAATTCAGCGACAAATTGTGTAACAGCTTCTTTCGTCGTCTCGTCTAATAGTACTTTGTACATGACAAGGATCTACCCACTTAGATATTATAATATTACAATTTTGCTCACTAAAAGTGGGCTATTTTTGGTGCTCGTACCTTTATTAAAGTACTAGCTGTGCCCGCGGCTTCGCTCCCCGTTTGGCAGCTAACACCAACCCTAACCTCCTAACCTTCCCACCAATTTTTTTTCTAGGGTCCTTCTTTCGCGGCGAATCTTAACACCATCGCACCGTTCAGAATGACTTAAAATTCACAACGCCATCTATCGAATATGGAGTTCAACTGTCTGAGTATCTGAATTGCGTGTGTTGTGATAATTTTACTTTTTGAACTCTTGAAATTCATCTAACTTTTGTTATAGTGAACCGATTGCAATGAAACAAAATTTAAGTAATACTTTAATTTACGCACAATTTTTATGTATAAAAGTTATGTACATTGGTTTCGTACATTTTACGTGATGTGTGCACAACTAAACAGACAAAAATTCCAAAAATGCTGGCAATGTGTTAACCTTTAACAACCTGGTACTTTTTTTTTAAATATATTTAATGTACAAAACCAAATTTTCTACAGATTTATTTATATATTAAATAGGATGACTAAAAGTAACTAAACGTGGAGGAATTACACAAAACGTTCAAATTTGCAAAGTACAAACATATAATCACGTCAGTATACCCGGGAGGGTTAAGCAAAGGTGGACGTAATAGTACTAGTGACTCTGGGAACTGTAAACCTCGCGAGTCTGTCTTTTGATTTATTGTCGTTCAGTTTTTTCTGCATCGACATAAACTGTATATAACTAGCGAACCTCAGGCCCTAGACAAGTGACATTCTATCATCGAAAGCGAGGCGATAACGATTGGGAAACTATCAAAAATGTATGGGAATGTCAAAATGTCACGTGATCAATACTTTACATTTTGGCATTTTAACCTTCGCCATCAAATGACACTTGTCTAGAGCCTCTACTAACAAAATTTTAAGAAAATCGGTAGAGAAATGCGACCTGTAGAGGAAAACAGCCGGACATCCGGACATACGAAAGAATTTTTGTTGAGGTCACTTGACTCAAAGTGAAGGAAATGAACTTAGAACAACCATGTGTGTGTGTATGTATCTTGATACGGAAGCCACCTCTTATCAAACTTTCATCATTGAAACCTAAAATCAATACTTACGAACTGAGAATTTCATATGATACTCAACTATCAAACTAGGAACTACTTCTTAACAGTCTAAGCGCGTGAATAAGGAACTTGTATACCTACAACTTGGAAACTAGCATGTTCCATTTAGCTGCGAGCAATCCCACAGCATCTGTTTCTCACAGCTAGAGTTCTATCTCTTGGGAGTAGACAACATTCATAGACGGAAAGCTGGATACATTATTAATATCAGAATCTAGCTCCTCGAAAGTGTTCGTACTGCAAATCGGTTGACCACGATTATTCAACAGTTCTGAATTCAAATTTTCGGGAATATTCGGCAGTCTTCGGTCGGCCATTGTGCCTCAATAGTTTCGTTTCGGCAGTCTGTATTGTAGGTCAATTGGTACCATTGGTACACTAGATATTGGATTCGGTACAGACTACAAAAAAAAGATTTTAGTGTACTCTTTGATTGGTGTAATGAATTGATGTAGGTCCAATTGACTGACAGTGAGTAATTGAGTGTTTGAAAGTTTGGTTCTAAATAAATTGGAACTTCCTGTGTAATAAATCAGAAACGACCCCTATAGCAATGAATAGGTACTAATTTGCAACAACAAAACAAACATGAATACTATCTAGACCCCGTGGGAATAAAAATAGGTCTATAAAAATGTCACAAGTGTAATTTTTCATGTTCACACCGCAAAAGTGTATTACGTTTGCATACTAATGTCATAAAAGGTTAAACAAATTGTAACGAACAGGAGTTACAAATCATTATGCCCTGTGACGTCATCCGTTCGCGTCACCCCGCGTACACTGCGGTGCAAAAAACAACTCCAACAAATGATAACAGAGGGAACAATGGAAAACAAACATCAATAACTCGCAGCCACTCTGTTACTCCGTTTAAACTCTAATGGCTTTTGATACTCAATTATTCTGGGCTTATTTGTACATCAAATGTATATTTGTAAAGGGATTATATGTGAGGATTTAGTTCGTAATCCGGGAACGTGAGAATAACAGTGTTGATGTTCAGTTTTCAATTTTTTTTGAGCTTATTTTTATTTGTCACGAATTTATTGAACATAGCACTGGCTGAATAGTTTCGAATTGTAACAGACTTTTTTAACACAGTGAGGGGTAAGCAAACAGAGCGAAAGATGAAATAAATATAAACTTACTCCAGAAATAATTATTTGTATATTTGTCTATTGTCCATGTTTCTAGTAACTATTACTAATTGTACGAGTTTAGAACTTGAACATAAAAGACACTTGAACTACTTTTGTCTCCTGATACTTCTCTGTCATGTTCTCTGTCATGTGGTTCATTTTTAACCGACTGACTTCAATAAAAGGAGGATTTCCATTAGAATGTATTAAAAAAAATTGCCAAGTGCGAGTCAGACTTACGCACCGAGGGTTCCGTATAAACTGCTACAATCACCAGAATAATTAGGAACAATACAGACGTTCATAAACAATGAAAGCACGGACCATTGCTCTAACGGAGGGATAAAATTAACTTTACCGTTCGAAAATCGTTGTCCCCATACATCATTATAGATCGCGGTCAGTTTACCAACTGCAAATAAGTTAATAATCTTTTTTTTCTCAGTTTGGTACAAATTTACAGTTTTCAAAAGTTTTCCTTGTGCTGTAAGACATTGCTTTTTGCAAAATGTTATGATTCTAGGTTAACGGGAAGGACCCTTTTGGTTTTGATTCCCTTAAGACGCCTCAAATAAGCGACATAAACGACTATATCTTTTGATCGATTTAGAAGTTTGATTTTTTCACGGCTGCAAGGGATTGCAGACTTGAGTACCTATATATTAAAACGTGAAAATTTCTACTAAATATCTCCAGACATTCCACAGAAAAAATTCTTGACACACGGACTTACATACAGATAGACAACGACGTGATCTTGTAAGGGTTCCTTTTTTTCTTTTTTTGTACGGAACCCTAAAAATAAGTACACTAAAATCAGTATATTTTTATATGAAACTGTCCCAAGGCTTTACGCGAAATAATATCTGCAAAAGAAACATTCCAGTAAGGAAGCTCCAATATAAATCATCCACGACCCATTTTGGCCCGTATCCCAAAAAGAAGAGGGTACAAATTAGCAAAATTGAAAGTTCATTAAAGAAAATAAATTTATATTAATCACATAAAAGTTCAAAATTAAATACTTGTGACTTTATGAAATAACTTTTAATTGATCAAATAAAGTTTCAGTCAACTTAAATGTAATGAACAGACAGTTATTAAAAATGAATTTCATAAATTCTGTTTACAAGTCGACTGTCGGAAATTACATAATTTTAATTGCTTTGATTACTCAAAAGTTAGTTTTGTTTGTAAAAGATAAAGTTAATGAATCGAAAGTACCTACCTGTTATGAAAATTTATCAGAGAAAAGTCTTAGGCCTTAACTGGAACGAAAATTATTGCTAAAGCCTGGTGTACACGGATTAAATTAACGATACATAATAGTATCACGGTAGAATACTAACACACACCAGTGTACACCAGCCTTAAGTTATAGTGGCAAATTGTAAAACGCGGTGTAGCTAAGATTGATTGAATGAATTTTCAATAGCCAACCGCATCACTCGACTTGCGTATAATCTAAACGATATGTTTTTTTAGAAAACGGAGAATAGTTAATAAAAATTGCTTAGAATGATAGTGGATAAGACTAGCACTACATACTTATGTAAAACATAGATAATTTACATCACATATTATAGATTCTTAATTTTAAGGAAATACCTAACATGTCCAGCAGTGAACGGCTTTTGGCTGAAATGTTCAATGATGACCTAACATTTATTTTCAAGAACTAGGCGTTTTAGATGTTTACTCCATTACTGCCTTCAGGTGATCTTTCAGGCCTTTATCAGCGAGAAAAATAAAACAAGTCGTCTTACAACGAATGTTTACAACTCCCACACTTACTCCAAGACAACTGTGAGACATGTCGCTTACTTGTGAGACATGTAACGTTAGTAAAACAATTTGTCACTATTTGAACCAATTTAATATCCGAACCGTGTCGTAGTAAGTGATGCAGTGCCAACTGCCGACGCTTCCGCTTGCGGTGTGCGGTCTTGAGTTCTATTGCCATGTGGGAGTAATGTTTGGAGGTATTACTGATATTTACCTTGATTAATATTTACTTTTTCAAAATAGACCTACTAAGCAACCCATGAAGCGATATCTAATTTATATATTTTCGTCAATAATGTCATAGACTTTATATCCTACTAGCTTCTGCCCGCGGCTTCGCCCGCGTAAAAAGAGTTTTATCATCCTATGGTCTCAAACTATCTCCATGCCAAATTTAATCTAAATCGGTTCAGTAGATCCAGAGATTACCCCCTACAACCTCAAAAACTTTGACTATTTATAATATTATTATAGATTATTATAAATGCGAAAGTTTTGATGGATGGATGTTTCAGAATGGCTGAACGAATCTGGATAAAATTTGGCACAGAGATAGATTATAGTTTAGTAATGTTTACAAAGACTTTTTATCTGAGTAGTATGTTCACGTGGGTATGGGTTTCACTGCTCTTCCTGATGGAAGAGCAATCGATAATTGATAAGAAATACTGATGTATTACTGTCTCTTTGGTGTCGTTACTTGCGCTCATCAAAGAGGTGCTCTCGGAGACGCTCATCGTTTCGTGATGTGAAATTCTCCAAAAATATCCAGTGACTTTGGACATTCAGCATTCTGAGGTTCAGCAAGTTTGCGCCGTTTTGCACTCAAAGAAAGTTTATGGTTCCTACAGCCTTCCTTGGTGGATGCCAACGTCATAAGAGGAATGCGTGTGTGAAATTTTAAGTTTCTAGCCCTAAGAGTTTGGCCTGTGCGTTTATATAAAACTTTTATCCCATATTTTACCATCTAATGGGTTGATTTTTCGAAAACGCTGAAATACGTATCTGTTTATCTTTGCCGTACTCAATTCATACGAAATTTCATGCAAATATGTTCAAGGAATAAAAAGTTTCATACAAAACTTTTATCCCCTATTTCACCCCTTTAGGGTTTGAATTTTGAAAACTCCATCCTTAGTGGATGCCTACGTCATAAGAGGAATACGTGTGCGAAATTTTAAGTTGCTAGGGTTTGGCCTGTGTGTTGATACATCAGTCTATCACTTTTGCCTTTTATATATATAGATAGATTAGTTATTATATCCTATTAGTTACACAGGCAGCACAATGTACATAAGGCCGGGAATATTATATTTTAAATAACAATACTCGAACTACTTACCTAAAACAATCAATTTACAACAAAGTCCACAAAAGATAACCTTCAAGAAAAAAAGAAAATTAATGATCCCAGAACTAATAACCCGGCATTCCATTTTCAAATATTTAAACACATTGACAACACGGCAGTCGCAATAAACGTGTCACTTTGTAATCGATAATCGATAAACACCAGTTACATTTTGTGTAATTTATCACACTGTGTGACGTGTTGGGCCATATTTGGTGATTAGCACCCCTAATGGCACCAAATAAATGTGTGTATACTTTATTGTCCACCGATGTGTATTTTTCATACGAGGTTTTCGTTATCATGTTGGCTGTCAAATTGACGTGTGCTTGTAATTTGTCCTGAAGTGGATTTTTTGATGTTAGTTGACAAATGGTTCTTATAGGGATCCTGGTTAAATAATAGCAACCGTAGGGGTCGGTCTTCAAAGTTGTTGTATGTTAAGCCATTTGTCCCGGCTGCTATTTTAAATTTAAGTCTACAGATACAATTGTACAATTAATTTGTGGAAGACTGGTGCCTAAAGTAAGTTTTTACAAAACCTGTATATTAGGTCACCAGGCCCCCTAAATAAAGTTTTACATAATAATTGTCGACTGTAGACGAACTGATTCACATATAATATTAAAAAAAAAATCTCATATATCTCACATTGCAAATTTCGCTCTAAAAAATTAAATTTACAAAAAATAAAATAAGAATAAAGATAGTGAAACAAAGTAATTTATTAAGGATACATGCAAGCGAGGAAGTATATGAATGTATGTCGTGTGCGGGGTGAGTGTGTGTGGAGTGGGGAAATTGTGTGTATGTTGTACGGGAACATTTTGTTAGGAGATGGTTTTGAAAAGATCTTCAATTTGGGTTTATTGTATATATGTCTCTTGTTTGTTACCCAGGCTTTCCAAAAGGTATCCTGTTACCCAGTTACTTGGTTGGAGAGATCTGATAAGGATCTGATAGATCAGTTGGGTAACTTTGTGGGGTCTGATGCACAGAAGAATTTGTGGCCACTAGCATTTTTTAGGGTTCCGTACCCGAAGGGTCCTAACAGAGCCCTGTTGCTGTCACCTCACGTGTCTGTCTGTCCATCGTCTGTCACACAGGTTTTACAGCCAAACGGTTGTAGCTACAGTCTTCAAATTTGCACAGTATAAGCATCTTGTTGACCCAAAGGCATACAACATTTTTTTTTTTATGTTTTTGACGGGGGCTCCCAAACAGCCAAAAAAAAAAATTACCTACCCCATCGAATAGGATATCGTTGTTTAGAACTCGTTTAACAGATAAATACTGTACATTTTCTTTTAAAAGTATTGGAAAACAAAGGAATGAGAAGCCATCAAAGTAAGTTTTAACTTGCCATTGACCTAAGAACTAAAAATTTGGTGTTAAAATGTTTATTATTACGATTTTTTTTTTTAAATACCAAAATATTGATAAATCCGTTTTTCAACCAACTTGATTTTGCGGTATGGTACGGAACCCTTAATGTGGGCAGTCCAACATGCACTTGGCCGGGTTATTTCAACAAATTTGATCTCAAGTTTGATCACTACCTTACCTGACCGTAACCTATTCACTCTTGACTTAAAGACCCCTAGGTTGTAGCTATCGGAAAACTCAGATGATTATGTTGGGGAAGGGGGGGGATTTACAATATATCCCGATATAGACAATTTTTGATTTTCAACATGTATGAATCCTCAAGATGCTGGTGCAAATCACAACTTTCCACCAAATCAGGTACACTGAGATTGATTGACCTGACAAATGGTAGGGTAAATTAAAGACAAGTGACTGCAGATGGCAGATATCTGTTGAACCAATAAACGTCCGGTGCTGTCGGTAGGTAATACAAAGTAGGTCACTGACTGCTCCCCTATTCGAGGTTCCATTTGACTTATTTTGTCAGTAACGGGCAACCAGCTGGCTGTAATGTCATGTGCGAAGTCGTTCCTTCTGTTTTTCGTCGATAAAATACATAAATTTTTCGCAGTTGAGTAAATATTGGCTACCAACTACCGTTTGTTATTTATATCAGTACCCTAAAACTATTAACTTAAAATAGAAAGGATCTCAAGTAAAAGGAAATAATGTCTTTTAGTTGTGGTATATATAACGTGACTATTTATTTATTTTGTCAGACCGGGACACATCCACGGAAATATATAATAAAAGAAAGTTTTTATTATTTTACAAGTATTTTAGTATAGAAGATAGAATAACACAAAATAATCAAAGCTCTTAACACAACATAGTTAAGTTAGCATGACTTACTAACTAAGCCCCCAGTAGTGGCGTGACTTCTAAGTCGTATTTTTGTATTTGTCGGCTGAACAATTTTTTTTTTAAATATTTATTTACACATGATTTATTTATATTTATTTTTGTTATCAGAATAGCTTTCAGTACTGCGACACTTAACTGTGTTTTATCACTAGTCCATATTTTGTTCATTTAGGAAAAATCGTTGGGTCTGCTTGGAAAACCGGGACTATGTTGGCTTCGCTGGGGACAACGGGACAGACTGCCTGAAACCGGGACTGTCCCGCCCAAACCGGAACGTATGGTCACGTTAGGTATATAATAGGCCAATTCTGTAGGCTAGGTACCTACAATGTCCAAAGTGATGCCGGAATAGATTAACCCAATAACATGAAACGTATACAAAACCGGTGAAATGAGAGTATACCAGTGTGAAATGTTCACACCTGCGTACCCCTTAAGAGCGTACCAGTGTGATGTTATGTTATGAAATGGTGTAAACAATAAACAGACATGCGATTGCAGCTATCCCGAGTGATTTGCCGTCATTCATTGAAGAGTTCTGATGTGCATCTCCAAAGTTCTTCATCAGATCTTGATGTAATTTAAATGGGACCACATGACAAGCTTTAGCTTTCAAATAAAAAAGAATCATCAAATCTGTTTACCGAGTCAAAGTTCTGAGGAAACAAACATAAAAAAAATACAGTCGAATTGATAACCTCCTCCTTTTTGGGCAGTCGATTAGTAAAATAAGACAGTATCGTGTTGACGATATTGCAGTAGTTTTGTATACACAGAATTTTTAAAGTTTTAAGTTCTTAAAGAGGCAGGCATTCAGTTTCTGGAACGAAATACTATTGAAGCAAGTCGCGGTTATTGAAAATTAATTCAAACGAAGTGACCGTCGATGCTGTGATCGTCAATCCTTAGCAAATGGCCAGTAGTTTTTTTTTTTGACTTGTATTTTTGTATTTCTAAAGTGCTGTTTAATCGACTAATTGAAATAAATGATTAAACTTTGATTTTGACAGCAGCTAACGTGCGTTTTACAATTATTCACATTTGCGATAGGTTCATTCCAGAAACAGGGGGTTACTCACCTGAACCCGGTTCTTTGTCATCCTAAAAACATCCCACACTAGAACAAGAGCCAGAACATCCGATCACACAATCCAACCATTCGATACTAAAAAAGTACTTTCGGCGCGAAATAAAATGAAAAAAAAAGGAAACAAAGCGAGCACATAAAACTTTTACCGGGCAACGGCCGGAACAGAGTCGGACCCGGGTCCATCGAGGCGTTAACGCCGGCACAACATGCCGGATGCCGGCGTCCGGTACGACATTAAAAACGGCGGTCACGTTATCTCTGGTGATTTTTTTCGGACAGATCCAGTAACCCCTTTTTACGTTTGTTATCTGTGTGGGTTATAAAGGGTTGTTATGTTACATATGACTGTGTACAATTTTAGTTTTCATGTGGTCTGCAACCAACTCAATGTCCCTAATAACAACTAGATGTAAAATATTTAATCGAACAATTAGGGCGCGATTATACGGGACGGATTTGGACGGTGCCAAGACTACCAAAAGTACCAACCCAAAGCGTTCGCGCGGCACTGTGCGGCGTCACCGCGGCAACTGTTCGGCGTCACCGCGCGTCCGCGTGGTCGTACGTGAATACCTGTCCTGAAACCACGTTGATACCGCAAAACATGCTGTATTAATTTGAGAACTAAGTTTTAAATTGAAAGAGCAAATAATCTTCGTACTGTCTGGAGCGGGCAGGACGAGGTGACATTCATAATTATATGGTGTAGTTTTCGGCTGCCGCGCGGTTACATGTTACCGAGGAGTTTAAATGTTGTAACCTAGTAAATAGGATCCATATTTACTTTTGACATGTCGCAAAGTGTCGAGGTGGCCGTACGGTGGCCTCAGGAAAGTTTCACGTCGTCTAACTGAGGTGTAACTATTGCACTGCTGTTCTGCTGCTGATGTAGAAAAGGTTATCATGTTGGCGATTTCCAACGAAATAAAATAACCCCATTATTTATGTCATGCTGTTTTAAATAAAACTGAGCAGGCAATCAGATTGGAAACACACAATGCTTAATAGCTAAACGACTTGTCGAGGTTTTTTTATTACGTGTAATAATAATGAAGTTTCATAGTTTTTATTACAAAACTAGAAAACTATAAAAAGTATAGTAGGTATAAACTATTTTTAGCTCAGAATCAGGTTTTACTACTGGTACAAGATGACACACAGCTGCATACACTGCGGTTTTGTTGCAATACCAATTTACATGGCAACTGCCCGTGTCAGCTCGTAAGCGCTGGACATGACCCTTTATATTAAATCGACTGCCAGCTGCATCAGGTCTGTAGAGTTGCGTCATCATATTTGGTCTGTATACATCCATTAATGAAGGGACTACAATTATAATTGGAATGGGAATATAACATAAGTATCTTAATCGTTTGAAATTATCTCCTAATTTTTAGAAGAAGTTACTGATCAGATTACGAAAAAATCTGAATGCCATAGCCCATAGGTAACTTTTTATGCCGGAAAAAATTACGATTCCCGTGGATGTCATGCCAGTGAAACGCCGGCAAAAAAATTATAGCGCATGCTGTGGAAGAAAGCAGTGGCCTAATGATTACGGCCCCGACTTAAGCGTCGTAGGTCGTGTTTATGCACCCAGGCCGATGCATTACTTTGTGTAATATATTTCAGCACCATCGCTCTCAAAATGGTGAAGGAAACATCGTGAGGTAACCGACATGTCCTAAAACTAAAAATCGAAGACATGTGACATCTATCAACCCTCACTGAGCCCACATTGTAAATATATAGCCCATTCCCTTTCATTGGGAGCTTGTGTCCCAGCAGTGGGAATGTTATAGGCTGTATAAACTGTTTCCTTGCAAGGCTGACTGCTCAGGTTGTATCAAGCATTAATTTGACTGTCACCTCTTCTGGACACTTTTATACACTCTGAATCAAGATTGGAAGATATACTGATTGAACAAGACACTGCAGTCCATTCTGCAGTCATCTCCAAGACACCATTTACAACTAAGGTAGTACTGGCCTATTCTTTCTCAAAACACAAACAATACACTCATACATAATTACTCAAACATACATTATACATGTCATATCCCAGAATATGACTCAGCTTATATCAGAAGGAGCGATCTATTATTCAACAGAGGCTGTTTGTCGCAGATGTGGAAGACACATAAAAATTCCCGAGTCATTGCAATATGTAGGTACTCTATTCCAAATGCGACACCTCACGCGATGGCTATTCTAGAAATCTGGATGAAGGATGCAACTGCAGTTATTCGGGAGGGATTGGAGTTATTCGTGCATAGCGATCTGGAAAATCTAGGTTGAAGTCAGAACAGGGCACAGTTTCAATCTTTTCATGAACTTGGATAGGGTTTGATACCATTGATTTATAGCGGGTCAAGAATAGAGGGTAATTTCCGTGGCTAACCAACGGGTAATTGCATTATGTAGTGACTAGCGCAAAAAAGTTATTGCTGGTAAACCTATGGCTTGTTGCTTTCTCCAGCATCATGCATGCATCGTTAATCATCCACAGTAACACGTTCGGTAAAAAGATAGTCTAAATGTGTGTTTCAATCTAGTTATCGGGTTTAAATCCATTTAAATCCCTGTGTCCTGAAACGGGTTTAAGCTCAGTAATCGGGTTTAATCACGAATTCCCGATTGATAGCCCATCCCTAGTCACTCATTTCTAATCATTACAAAAATGTGATCATATTAAGCCTTTTAACGTTCCTACTACTGAGACACAGGCTTCTTCTCAATGAGAGGGAATGGACCTTAATCCACCACGCGGGCCCAGTGACCTACTAGTTGGTGGATGTCACATGCCCTCGATTTTTTTGTTTTAGAACATGGTTTCCTCACGGTTTCCTCACGTCGTTTTCCTTTAGTGTTTTTAGAGCAATTATGATGAAATAATTTACACAAAGTGATATGACTGCCTGCCTACCTACGACACGTAAGTCGGTGTTAAGGAAAATATCACCCAACTACAAATCATCACGCATCAAAAAATCTTCAAGCTAAAGAGCCTAATACAAGCCAACCACGACAAAATACGGAGGACATTACCGTCTCATTTGCTATAACTAAACTTAAAATAGCCAGCGATATGTAAAGTGACCGTACTTGGTATAAGTGGGCCCTGTACGGCATTATAATAACATATTTTATGGAACGGCCATCTTGCTTCTGACATTAATGACTGCTGCCGTAAAATATGAGGCTTTTTCAATCCTGACATAGAATTTTTGGGAGGTTAATTTCGAGTGCAGTATTTTAGAGAGATTGTATGCTAATTCGTTGATGTAGAATGGTGAATTTTGCAGATAAAAAGGCTTGGAACGTGTAGCTGGTACATAATTGTTTCTACCATGCAATGTAAGTAGTAACGAGCATTTAATTTTAGAACTGAAAAAGAAAGTCTCTAGTCATTAGGACGAATACGGACCACCACGTTTCCACGTTTGCTCAATGCGTGTTGGTGATTTCCACGGTTTCCTCGCAACCTGCAATCAATGTTGTCCAAGATTAATTATGGTACTTTTGGTGGGGTTGGCTCTTCTAAGTTTATGGTGCCACGGTAATCTTCATAGTTCTTCCTCCAATAGGAGTTTCGTCATGCTAGTCCACCAAGTAGCCGGAGGTCGTCCTATACCATTCTTGTTACTACTGGATGCTGTACCTAGTTGAAATTATCCATTTGTACTTTAGTAATTTTAACAAAAACCCGATGATTTCGTTTATTAGCCTTTAGAGACTCGAAATAAAATCGAAGTACAGCATAAAAAAGACAAGTTCATGGTCAAAGTTTTACTTCAATCAGACAGTCTTTGTGGAAATACCTAACAAATGAACCCTTTACAACATCAGTTAAAGTTAAATAAAAGCTTCAAACATTCATAACGTCGAGAAACCAATACCATTTCTACAAATCGTTCCATCTACTATTCTGTAGTAGGTACAAAATGAAACATAACAATTTAGTTTTTTCATAGGAAAAAGCATTGCAGAAGGCTCGCAGTAAAACTACATGAAAATATTTCCTTTAACGATAAGTTTCCATGGAGATTTTTACATGAAAAACATGTAAGTAAATTGAGTCAGGATGTAAATTTTATTACAAACAGGAAGCTGTTATTAATAATTTCAGCCTATAGGACGAAATTATGAAAATAGGCTGCTGGACACAGGACTCCCTCAAGCGTTGGCACTGAGGGTGGTCCAGCGCTTCTCACATCTAACAAGGTATGACTATGACTTTGTTTCTTAAAAGTCATGATTCAAGAGATGGTTCATGAGTCTTGAAAGTGATGATTTATTATTCAGTCAAATTCGCCGGTATATATTGCACCGACCCATTCCCGTGATTGATACTGCTTTACCTACTGCAGTCAGAACTTGCTTGTTCTTTTCTGTTATGTTACTAAATTTAGCTCTGTGACCATCTTATCGTGCTACATCAAGAATAGATCTTCTGTGTCTCTGTCTATTTTATGGCACGGTCCTACATTTAGATAGCTCGTGTGGTATTCAGGGTCAATTGAGTAGGGACGACAGGGCTGTTGACCTTGGCCACCGGCCGTTGTCTTTATAATACCTACTTTTGGTACCCTGCGAAATTCCCGAGCCAATTTTGTGAAGAAAAACAGTGTGTAGTAGGTTTATCCTATCCTATCCTACTTCTTTTTAGTTTTATGAATTTGTAAGTGTGTATGTTTCTAAATTAATCACCTTTCAAGTGCTGATGAAATTTAGATGAAACATGGCAAACGGGTAAACCATGATCAGGCTTGTGTTTTATCTTAGTGCTATTAGCCGCGGCCGCGTGGTAATTTTCGACTATCGCACGCAGGCAAGCCATTGGAAGAAATTAGTTTTTTTTTCCAATTGTGATTATGAATTCAATTTAAGTTATTACGAGGATTTTGATCTGAGGGTATTGTTCAGACTGTTATTGGAGAAAAAATATTACAGTGTTCAAGAATATTTAAAATATAAGTCGTTACTAATATAATATATATATTTTTTTATTCATTATTATTTCTGCAATACAATTTCAATCTTTATAAATTAACTATTACAGATTCAGATTTATACTGTAGTTCATAATTATTTATAAATATTTGTACGCCATATTACAAATATTTATTAATAATTATGAACTAAAAAAAAATATTAATAATTAAAATAGATGTTACAATATTCGAACAAATAAACATATTTGATTTGATTTGAATCTTACTTAGGTACACTGGCAATGTGTTAGTAAGCCTAGCATAACATTTGGGTCAAGACAAAATAATAACTGTCAATATATTATGTGGAACAGTTGGTATCATTACCCACTAAGTTTCTATCAAAGTCAAATCGTTTATTTCAGTAAGGCCACTAAGCGGTACTTCTGAAAGTCAAAAATTTATATTTAAAGATATATGTATAGATACCCACTTAGTTTCTATCAAATGGTATTGTGGAGGTCAAGATACTGGCCCTAAGTTAAGAGAGTACCTTTACGTGTATCGTGTCTAGCAGTCCCAACACTCTTAATTAGTTTTAAATAAAGAGATATTTTTGTCTCTTCATAATAATACAAAAGTCTCGTTTGTCTTCATCTAAGTAATTGTAATTATTAGAAGACAACATTTCTAGAGTTTCTTAATTATCTAAGAAGACAGGAGAGAACTGATATTTATCAAATCAATACATTTTTATATATTATTTTGGGCAAAGAATTAGTACACAAATTAATAATAACCTATTCACAATTTTCTAACCCAATATTCATAATACTTTTATATTGAACTTTAACTACGACAAAATTAGGTAGTTAAATAAAAGATGAGCTCATTCAATAAAGTATCGAGTATATTTTACTACGATCAAACTACGATTCCCAGAAAATAAGCACTGAAAGTACTGAATAACATAGAATTAAAACCTACAATTATTACCATTTTCATTTATTCAGTAGAAGGCAATATGATATTAAATAAAAAATCGCCGACACTCATACAATTTTATGTACATTTACCAAGTAATGGTAAGGAAAACCTTCAAGGTATTTAATTATAAAGTTTGTGTGGAATAACAGTTATTGGCACCTGGCCTGAAAATGAACGGTTTGCCACAAATTAATAGGTAACACGGGTGACTGACATACAAATACTTGGTTTTTTAAGTTGTTTTATGGAGATATTTGTTTTTTAGATTTATTGTTTTGAAGTCACCAAGCAGTACTTGATCAGCGGAAAATCGGTTTAAGTTTTAGTTAAGCCCTTGAAAATGAAATCAGTTTTGATCACGGTTGGAATATTGTGTTCGTCAATAAATCTAGCTATTCTTTTCCCAACTATATTGGCGTATATTGAGGTCAGCTTCCAGCAGAACCAAAATCAAATATATTTACCGCCCTGAAGTTGGCTTCAAAGGCTGCGCAGTAATAAATCTCATACAAAAACAGCACCGATCCGTGCTTTGTGCATCGGAAAGCCAACATCAGGGCGGCCCAGAAGATTGGCGAGAACTATACTTGTTCTGCGATTTTGGCGGTCTCTCCAGTTCCGTGCTTATAGCTCTCGCTCGAACACGCATACCGATCTGATCAAACTACTGGTACCTAGGGTCGCTTGTCCAAGGAGATGGTGAAGTAGACCGAGACGTAAAGCACCGGATCAACTCAGGATGCCGACAGGTCACTGAAATAACTTGCGACCCACGGGTGGCCCTCAAGTTACAGGGGATAATCTACAAGTCCGTGATAAGAATGTATGTTGGGCTGGGAAAAAGATGGATGAAAAGAGATTGCATGTAGCAGAGATAACATCTGAGAAATGAGTATATTAGAGGAAGTTTGAAAGTGGCACCAGTGACAGAAAAATTGTAATGAAACCGTTTGTCCTGGTGGATTTTCATGTGATGAGGACGAATGAAACGCAAGTTACTAAAAGAGTTATTAAAAATAAAGGTGGATATGGAGAGGGAGAGGATGGCCAAAGAAAAGATCTATGGACTGTGTGAGGAATGATATGAAAGAAAAAGAATTCAGTGTTATCGTGGCGGGTGCAAGAACGGTGTGGAAGAGGAAAACGTATTGCGCCGACCCCATGTAGCACGGGATAACGGCAGGAAGATGATGATTGGGGTCGTTATTATTTTACATGGATCGAGATTATGTCTGAACTTTAAAAGAGACTGTGATCTTTGAGTTTGTGTCAGCCTATCTTCTCAGAGTAGTCAGATAGGCAACGCTGACCTCATCTTGTTTTACAAACCAACTTACAGAAATAAAATCATATATCATTATCACGATCGATTCTACCAAAACCCGTGAATAGGATCATACATTTACAGAAGTGACCTCAGTAACCTCAAACGTAAACGTATAGGTCATCAGTTAGCAGTAATGCCGTGTCATGGCGTACCTACTGTTAGAAGTAATTGTATGTGGTGAAGTAGAAAAGTTTCGCAGATGTAGGTTAGCTTTTAGTATAAAAAACTGTATTTTTTTTAAGTGAGTCATTGAAAATAAATAGTCTGTGAGAATTTGTTGAAAAATTTTAGCTATTTGGTGTTATAATTACTGAAGTAGATTTTTATGTTTATAGAGGTTACTGACTAGGTTTTTAGTATACCTGTATACATCGTATTACGTTAAATCTTTCATCATCCCACCGATATTTTTTCACATTTTTTATGATGTCATATAAAGGTTCCCGCCGATATTTTTTGAGCCCCTGACGGGGCACGGTCTGTCCACGTCCCGTGCGTACATCGTTCACACATGTCCGTGCACGGACGTGTGTGAACGAGTTCATATAAAATGTTCCCACCGATATTTTTTTGAGCCCCTGACGGGACCCGGCTCTGTCACGTCCCGGGCACGCCCCTGATATGTGTGGATAGACCTTTATACTCCTGCATACAAAATCTGCAAAGCCATTTCCCAATACTATGATGTTGGCTTACAGTCTAACCAAATACACCTAAATACCAATATTTAACATGGAACGAATATCTAACTAACCTCCATAACCCGGCTACTATGAAACCCAATGCTCCTTGGCGAGACTGTTCGCCCGATTTTCGGGTTACTTCGGGTACCTACAAATAACAGCCGACACCAACGTTTAATGTACTTTGCGATGCACGACTCATATGCTCTCGATGTGTCAGGGATGGTCACCCATCCATTGGCCGACCTTAGCAGGTGTTGCTTAACCTTAAAGATTTATCCGCGCGGTTATAATTATTATTATATCTTTATTAATATTAATCACAAGGTCCTCTGCAGCTCTCGATATCTATAGAATGGTCACCCATCCGCGGATCTGACCTTAGCAGGAGTTGCTTAACCTTGAAAAATTACCAGTGCTGGCTGTTACTACTTACCCACAAGACCTCTACGCTGAATACCAGTATATTACACAGGGTATAAAGAATACACCTTATCAAAATCCACTTTTCAGATGTAAATGGCTATGTTATTCCGTACATATTTAACGCACCCATTACACTGATTATAAAGTTGTAATATTCTTTATAAGACTGCTTCATAGCGTGTGTATGCCACATAAAATTATAATGTATAGTGGTATTGAATTTATTACTATAAACAAAGTGACATTGCCCGAAATACTGACGGCGTTAGATCAGAAAAAGTGTAAACATACGGTGAGCGTGGCGGGAGCAGACGCGTTTTTACTTATCACTTGTATGGGTTTATTGTGTATTTTAGTTCCGTTACATGCGATATCTTTGCTTTTTTGTATTTTTGCTAAAAGTTGACAAACTTTTTTTAAATTATTTTTTTTATATGTTTTTGTTTTCTCGGAGCATATGGCCTACTCATCTCCACTTGAGCTTTCTAGTATTATTAACAGCGTCTTCTATTTTGTTGTGTGGCGTATTTACCTTTGGTTCTTTTAGTTCTGTCTCTTTTAGTATTGTTTATTATTGCGTATTGCGTATTTGACCATGTCGGGCATTCGTAGTAAATATAAGTTTTTAAGCTGACATGGTCACAATCATTAGAATTAATATTTGTTTCGGGATATTTACCATGTATATTTTGATTTTGATTGAGAGCTCGATATTTCGGCACCGTTACAAGCGCCATGATCACGAGAACTAAAGTCTTTGCGGGTGGGTGATATTTACGAGCTGACATATCTGTCTACCCTCTTCCTCACTCGTTTTTCACGCACGATGCCGCTACTACCAGAACTTTTCTCACTAGTTACTCGACACTGTTCACGACAGACGATGCTCACTGTATCCACTTTTGACACTCGTTCAGTAGTTTTACGACCTTTACATAGTTGAAACACTGGATTCCAGGCTCTCGACAATTGAAAACCGTCGTCCCTATTGAAGTTTCTCTCAATCAAAATCAAAATATACATGGTAAATATCCCGAAACAAATATTAATTCTTAGTATAGGTAATTATGCGTGATTCCTTTTAATTGCAATGTTGTATTGTTGCTTTTCATTACCTCTTTAAGAGTCCAGAACCACGAATTGGTGACCCGTCTCTCTAACTACAACTCCATTTGGTCATTGAAGGCTATTAGTTGACCCAAGTAAAAATAGGAATCCACATATTACATTTCCTCGTCTTCTATTTTTATGGTTTCTTGGTATCTGTTTTTACTAATCATAATTATGGTTAAAAAGATTTTAAAAATAGTTCTCTTTACAGGGTGTAAAATAAAGATGTGCTCATATTTTAAACTGCGTCTGCCCATGTCTAAACAACTTTCTCCAAGGAAAACATAGCAATTCCTTTAAAAAAGATTGATATTCCCATACAAAGTTGTCGCCAGATTACCAAAATTGTACGGGAATTACATATTTTTTTTTTGAGAATTGTCTAGAACTTTCTTGGAGAAAATAGTTCATATAATATAATCACGCCTTTCCGTAACACTTTGTAGATTTGTATAAATATCTACTAATCGGCGTGGATATTTAAAAAAATAATATTATTTATATCTAATCAAAACCTCTATGCTACAAAAA
This sequence comes from Anorthoa munda, assembly GCA_945859665.1. Lineage (NCBI taxonomy): Eukaryota > Metazoa > Arthropoda > Insecta > Lepidoptera > Noctuidae > Anorthoa > Anorthoa munda. The sequence goes on along the minus strand of OX243902.1, from coordinate 28,062,215 downwards.
TCCACAACATTTCCGCCACCATACTCCGTGAGTATGTTTCCACAATGATTTAACTGTTACGCGGTACTCTGCGGTACATTATAGATGAGATGTGATTTCTTTGATCGATGGGCCCCGATTTGGACGACGCTCGTTTAGAACCCTGCCCGACTAATATTTTATTCACAAAATGGCGCTGTGTACCTACCGACTGATAGATACTTAACCTTCCAATTTTATAGGATTTTCGATTATTCATGTTACGGTTTTTGTCATTTTTTTGGGTTGAATTACGGGGTTCGGCCAAATTATATGATTCATATCAGTTGAGGAAGTTAAGAATGGGCAGGTTTATTAAATAATGTGTTTTGAGGTTTGGAAATGAAAAAATATGTGAAAGTCAACCTTTGAAAAACATTTCGTAAAAGAGATCTGACAAAAATATTATGGCATTATCTATGGGTTTTTGAATTAATAGATTTTAGTAAAATGCAGCTGGTAATCTAGATTACTAGGCCCTAATTAATACAAAATTTTAAAAGTTACATTTTTAGAAGGTAACTAACATTAATAATAGAGAACATACAAGAAAATTCATGGGTACTAAAATAATGAGCATTGTTTAAGTAACTAAAAGTCATAACTCAAAATAACAACCCTTTTTACATCTAATAAAGCTAACTAAAGCATAATGGGTTGGAAGTTTAAAGACTGTTCTTAATTGGTTTTTTCATGCTATTCAACTTTCACTAAAGTCACCCAATATTACGTTTACATATTTTTATGTAGTGACAGTTATGTATTATGTTAAGCTACAACAATTTAGCTGAAACATACTGAAGTAAAAAAATACAATACCTCTGTAACTTTGCGGTTTTAAAAATTAGATATTCAAATTAAACATTACCTTGGGAGAACACGAGGGTAAAAATAATATTTTACAACAAAAATACTGAAAATATTTAATCAAGCCAATAAACAAAGACCTCACAATTTCAACCAAAAAAAAAATAAAAAGTAAGCATCTACCGACAGCAAATAAAACTTTAAACATTAATATAATAAAAAGTTACAGCAAGAAGCAGCCAAGTTATTTTATTAGCCGTAAATCTCGTGAAGTAGTGAGATATATCTACTGAAGAAATTAAGTGCAGATTCTTTTTTTTACAACCCACTGAAGTGATTTACGAGATCAGATAAGTAGGAGACGAGACGAAAATTATAGAGGATTTTGTATCAACGATTTTCAACATCTAGAACAAAATCTTCTGGAGGATTCCTTGAAAAATCGAGCAATTTCGACTTACTTTTTTATATTTAACACAATGATGTTGTCTCGGTACCCTCAAAATTGAATTTCAATTTCACCATTCGAAGTATAAAATATGATCATAATATTACTAAGAAGTTGAGGTTAACCAATTTTTCCTTAATTTTCTTATAAGATACTAAATCAATTTGGACTAACGAGAGGCCATTTGATTTATCTTAATCTGGGACGCTACCAGTTTGATAAAACGCTCCCTAAATTCTGAAAATTAAATTCTCTCAATCTGTTTTACTGAGAACCAAGTTAAGTAATTTTCGTCACTCGAAAAATAAGGCAACATTTAAAATAAGAAGATTTCTACAAAGAAAGATAGTCAACAGAAGTTGTCGATAAACAAACATTACAAAACTGAAGGAAATGACAGTTTTGATGACAACGATGTTTTTTTTTTTTTTTTTTTTATCTATTATAGGCTCGCGCTTGACCACTATCTCACCTGATGGTAAGCGAAGATGTGGTCTACGATGGAGCACGCTTGCCTAGTAGTAACCTATTCACTCTTGATTTAAAGACCCCTAGATTGTAGCTATCGGGAAACACAGACTCCGGCAGGGAATTCCACTCCTTAGCTGTACGCATAATAAAAGTATTCTCAAAACGTTTAGTGCGTATGGGTGGGATGTCCACCATGTACCGATGGCGCTTCGCCGTACGTCTGGTAGTTCGATGATGAAACGGGCTGGGCGGAATTAGATCATGCAATTCCATCGCACACTCCCCGAAATGTAACCGATAAAAAACCGACAAGCTGGCAACTCGGCGACGATGTTCAAGGCTCTGGAGCTTTGACTTAACCAGTGCCTCATCGCTGATGAGCTTCTTGGCCCGCTTTTCAATCGACTCTAGTGCATCAAGCTGATATTTGGCTGATCCGTCCCAGAGATGAGAACAGTACTCCATGCATGATCGAACTTGCGCTTGATACAAACTGAGCAGCTGTTCTGGCGTGAAGTACCTTCTAACCTTTGCAAGGATCCCCAGCTTTTTGGCAGCCAGTTGAGCCTTTGTCTCAATGTACGGGCCAAAATTGAGCGTCGATGTCAACGTAACGCCAAGAAGCTCAAGATGGTCAGTTATTGGCACGGTAACATTTCGGAAAGTTGGAGCCGGGTGAAATTGGCTCTTTTTAGCGGAAAAAAGACACGCCTGAGTTTTAGCAGCATTAAACCTGACCAGATTGGCATCGCCCCATTCGGAGACTGCCTGCAAGGACAGGTTCAAGCGCTCCACCATGGCCTCACGGAGAGACTGGATCTGAGGCCCGGTAGCACGAGCGTTGGACACGTATCTCTCAGCAACTGTGCTGTCGTCTGCATACCCAAAGGTGCCGGGTTTTAGCAGATCGTTAATGTGCAGCAAGAACAAAGTTGCTGAGAGCACCGACCCCTGAGGGACCCCGGCATTAATATCCAAGCGGTCCGACGAGCAGCCATCGATAACCACTCGAATGGACCGATCTCTCAGGAAGTCTGCAATCCAATCACACAGACCACCGGGCAAACCGAATGAAGGAAGCTTACCAATAAGGCTTTCGTGCCAGACCCTATCAAAAGCCTTCGAGATGTCTAGGGAGACGGCAAGCGCTTCCCCGTGCCTCTCAATGGCCTCACTCCAGATGTGAATGGCATACGCTAGAAGATCCCCAGTAGACCGATTTCGGCGGAAGCCGTATTGGCGGTCACTTAGGATATCGTTTGCTTCTAGGTATGCCAGGAGTTTAATATTAAGTACACGTTCCATACTCTTACAGAGTATGGAGGTTACAGATATGGGTCTGTAGTTGGCCGGGTCAGCTCGACTTCCCTTCTTGGGCACGGGCTGTACGTTAGCCTGCTTCCAAGCATTCGGCACTTTTCCAGCCTCATACGAAAGGCGGAATAGGCGTGTCAAGATCGGAGACAGTTCAGGCGCACAGGTTCTAAGAACAATTGCTGGTATTCCGTCAGGGCCGCTAGCTTTGTTCACGTCGAGGTTGCATGATGTAAGCATTGATGACTGTAAAAATCATCTGTGACAACAATAATGCAAAAAAAATATTAACTAAGTAAGCGTAGTAACTAAGTACCGTTCTACCAAAAACAATCTTTACCCCAGTTCGAATAAGATAAAAAGTTTAATAAAACATAGGGATAGTTCACCAAGAAGTTAGGGCGACACTTACATCAATTAGGCAGAAAGTCAATGAAGCAGACTTAATCTGGGGTCTCCCAATCTTTACGGGGAGTCGTAAGCTGATCTTCGTCTTAGAATAATGCACGTACGCTACGATTAACGGGTACGATATGTTTGTTTAGGGTATCCTTTATCCGGACGATGGCGAAAGAACGTCCGGCGTGCGATGCTATAAATCAATGTGTTCAAACGGTGGAGTTAAAATTTAAGGATTTATTATGCCTTTTGTTTTTGATAGTTTGGGAACGTATTTGCCTGGTTTTTGTGAAAAAAGGATTTATAGGGTAAATAATAGCATTGAGGACAGAAGAATGAAACTGTTGGTAAAAGTAATTATGATATCATTAGAATTGTGTATTTGAAAGACAAAATACACAAAAACAACATTAATATACATAATAGTCAAAATATGCATAATTATTATAAATTGATATGGGGATAGAGGACAGTATTATTTACTGGCATATAACTGTGATTATAACAAACAAAACGTTGTTAGATGATCTATTAAATGGGTGCAAAGCATAAACTATCCATGTGAGTGTAAATTTTACCTATTTTTTTTTAAATATAATTTATAGGCTCGCGTTTGACCACTATCTCGCCTGATGTTAAGCGATGATGTGGTCTACGGTGAAGCACGCTTGCCTAGAAGAAACCTATTCACTCTTGACTTAAAGACCTCAAGGTTGTAGCTATCAGGGAACAAAGACTCCGGCAGGGAGTTCCACTCCTTAGCTGTGCGCAAAATGAAAGTATTAGCATAACGCTTTGTGAGGAGGGATGTCCACCATGTACCGATGGCGCATGGCCGTACTTTTTGTAGTCCGATGATGGAAAGGCCTAGGCGGAATCAAATTGTGCAGTTCCGTCGCACACGCCCCGAATGTAACCGATAAAAAACCGACAGGCTGGCAACTCGGCGTCGATGTTCGAGGCTCTGGAGCTTTGAGGCGACCAGGGCATCGTTGCCAATAAGCCTTTAGGTCCGTCTGTCAATCGACTCAAGTGCAAGCTGGTATTTGGCAGATCCATCCCAGAGGAGAGAGCAGTACTCCATGCATGACCGATCTTGCGCTTTATACAAGTTGAGCAGCTGTTCAGGCGTCACCTTAGCAAGAATCCCCAACTTTTTTGCAGCTAACTAAGCTTTCGTCTCAATGCATGGACCGAAGTCGAGGGTCGATGTCAACGTAAACGGAGAATTTCGAGACGGTCCGTTAACGGCACGGTTACACCACGGAAAGATGGAGCCGGGTGGAATTGGCTCATTTTAGCGGATAAAAGACACGCCTGGGTCTTAGCAGCATTGAAACTGACCAGGTTGGCATCACCCCATTCGGAGACCGCCTTCAAGGACAAGTTCAAGCGTACAACCATGGCCTCCCGGAGAGACCGAACCTGAGGCCCAGTAGCCCGTGCGTCGGACACGTATCTCTCAGCAACAGTGCTGTCGTCTGCGTATCCACAGGTTCCGGGTTTTAGCAGATCATTAATGTGCAGCAAGAAATAATGTTGCCGAGAGCACTGACCCCTGAGGGACTCCGACGTTGATATCTAACTGACCGGACGAATAATAATGTTGTTGTAGATTTTACGGGGAAATAATAAAACATGTTTGCCTCGTAACTTACTCGTTGAATTTATGAGCTAAATAATAATAAACATACTTGAAAGGTATTAAATAAAATTGATTAAAAAACAAGATTGCCGAACCTTTTCTATATCTAAATTTAAATACTCACAGCTCTATTCACAATATTTCCCGAAATTCGAATCGAGAACGCTTTTTTTTTCCTTTTCAAGATCGTATCAATTTCGCAGGGAAAAAGTTGCCAACTAATTTGAAAAGAGAACAACGGGAGAAAAGGTAATAGCCAAGCTCTTTAGAGTTTTGGAGCGCTCAATTTCAATATCCACGATATTTATTGTCAAAAACATGAATATTTTAAGTTAAAGCTCGAGCGATATCGAAGTAAATAAATATTTAATATAGTTCACGCTACAATTTGATTTAATATTCATGAAATTAAAAAGCAGGCGAACTATTTGGTCCTAATTTAATTTTATGTTTTTCGTCAGGCAGGTATTTTTATATCGGAATATTTTACTCGTACTTTTATTACTTTCGAGGACTTTATTTTATAAGTGTACTCGGTTGAATAAGGTTCTATAGTTCTGTATTATCCTTATATTGGGATATTTTGAATCAAATGAAACGAAAGTTACTTGCCTAATAACTTTTAATCAGGATACTTGCTTTTATAAACATACACGTAAAAAAGTTAATTGAAAATATATTGAATATATATATCCTACGACTGCACAGCATGGTTTTTCTTCTTGTTTGCGTCTTTTTAGTTCACTTTTTAAGCAGTCGGTTTTTTTATTTTTCAATTAGGATACTTTTTTATTTATAACTTTTTAGTTAACTTTTTTTTTTAATTAGCTACATTTAAACATATAACTGTTTTATTTTTTTGAAATCACCTCTGCAAACACTTTATTTTGCTACCCCAACGATCGGCTTGGAAGAAAAAAAGGGGCCCGCCACAATATGGCATCTAAAATCCGCCATTTTTCTATTTTCCAATTTTAATGAAACCAGTGACACTCGCGGGGTTAAGACGAATCGATTGACGAATGAATCATCAAAATCGGCCAACGCGTTTGGTCTCTAGAACGCCACATAGGAACAAACATACATACATACATAGACTGATAAACACATTACCCTCCTTCATCAGTCGGGTAAAAACGATACTCTGTTGTATAGTATCGAAAGAGTATCTTGTTTATTTGTGTTTAATTTATTTGACTTGGTAGCAACACTAAGGTTAAGGACATTACCTAAGTAAAATTAAACTTTTCTTCCATCGTATTAAGTTACCTTGTCTTTAAAAACTGGGCTTACTTAGTTCAAACTAATTCAAAGGTTTAAATATCTCATTTTCATGAACCCACCTACTAGCTGCTGCCCGCGGCTTCGCCCGCGTAAAAAGTGTTTAAACCAAAGGAATTTACTATAGGAAAGAAAAGTTACCTATGTTTGTCCTAATTCAGGCCCTACTTGTGTACCAATTTTTATCATAATCCGTTCGGCGGTTTAGACATGAAAACGTAATAATCATGCAGACACTTTCGTTTAAAATTTGTATGAATTACTATTCAGCAAAACTAGTCTAATATACCTGCACCGGAATATCTATTGGTAGATCATCGACATTGGACCATTTTGCTTAGATAGTATTTAATTAATAAATCAACTATGAAAAACCTTAGAATTGCCTTGAAAAAACAGAAACGTTTTGGTGTGGATTGAAATAACTGAATCCAATTCTAATATTTACTAGTATGTTAATGAATGAAATATAATTTATTCATAGACACGTTTGTATGAGATATATTATAAGTGCTTACATACGTAGGTACGTATGTAAGCACTTAGTAGGACTAAGTACCAATTTTAATATGTTACATATTACTTTCATATTTTTTATCGAACTCTATCGCCTCCAATTTTGTTTGAGTGCTTTTATCATTTTAGATTATGATCAAAAAGTATAAATAATTATCTAAAGTGGTGTCATTTTCTTTATTTTTATATAGTGTTCTATTTCAATTTGAAAACAATAATATTACGGTTATTGAATAGTTATTTTTACTACATAGATCTATAAGTTTTTAACATACCATCACACCTGTAGCGATTGACATGCCACCTTAATTGTATTATTTTATTTATTTTTGCTTGCTTATGTTAATTTTGTACGCTAGATATTGTCAAAACATACTGCACATATTTTAACAATATACCAACTGTAGCCATACCTATGTATTACAAAATAAATGATTGATTGATTGTAGTTCTCAAAGGGTTAAACTGATTCACTTTACACTCAACCTTATAGCAAGCTAATTGCCATAAACTGTGTAAAAAGTCCAGACTTTTTAATGTTTGAAATTCTAAAAAGTATATAATTATAATATTATTTGCATACATATGTAGATTATAACATCGCTTTGGATGGGTGTGTAAACGTGTAATAATGTTATTGAATAAATACATTTTGTATTTGATTTTATCCACTGTATATAAAATACCACCCCAATCTTGGAATAACATCAGCCTGTATCTGTTCCATTGAAGAAAAAACGCATCTTCTCATACATAAAAGGCAGCATTAAACACCACTCGTTGTCACAATGTAAAACACATTGTGAGAAAACCTCTGGTCATCGATGTTTATGACGTCTTAAATAAACATTGAAAGTATATTATAATATTATGAATACAACCTAATCGTATTAATACGTACACTATTTCAGGGGTCTGCTACGAAAAAAATAAAATTATTTTCAAGATACAATCAATTAACTACCACGAAACAGTACAAGCTTTCTTCAAAACACCGAAAGTCATAAAGAGCCATCACTACTTGGTGACTGTTATTTCTAAAACATAATATATTTTTACAGAATATTTTTCAGTGTCTGAATAATAATTATGAAGTATAAGTTCAGCCAAACTCATATAATTATAATTGTTTCAGTAAGTACCTAGTAAATTTTAACTATAAAGCTCAGTTTTTAACAGCCAAATTGCTACCATAAAACTCATAATTTGGCTAACTCCATAATCTGCGAGTTATTTTAGTGAGAATGAGCCATTTGAGACTGATGACTTTTAAATGAGTTCTTCAAAAATGGAGATGAAAGCAGTAAAATCATCCATATAGACATAAAACTGCAAATCAGATTAAAGAGAATAAGAATTTAAATTGAACGGACTGATCTTGCTAATAAATCTAAAATACCAAATGCAGCTGCTGTAAGTTATTGAGTTTCAAATTAGCCTATAGATTATTAAAAAAAAAACAATTTAAAAATACTTTAAAAGAAAATCTATTCAGTTTTCATAACTGTTCGTTTCAAGAAGAAAACTGAAACCCATTTCAAAAATTCTTATCAATATTAGAATCGTCATATTCCACATCAACTCTAATGGCCATCCATTAAACATAAAATCATTACAGCATACTAAATTCAATAAACTAAATTATACGTACACGAAATGGCCCATAAAAGACAGCCATCAAATGAAAAACTCTATAAACAAGTTTTCAATTACAGAGTAAACGAACATAAACCTTTCATGTTAGTGGTACACTGCAAACAGAATTAAATTTTTCATGGTTTGTATGATCATTGAATTCACATAACTCTGAAAACATATCCAGTCCAACGATTATTCTGAAGGCCCAACGTTTTTATCGAATCAGCGAACGAACGAGTTTTAAATTCCCTCAGCGATACATCGCAAAACAATTAAATTACGAAACATACGTTTAAAACGACAACATCATTCGTACTACAGAAACTTTGTTCTAAAATAGAATAATAAGGTTAAAACTTCGTAACGGTCGGAACCACCGAACTGCATCGAATTACCCCGCAACCCCTTTTTGTAGAGTTTGACCCTGGGTACCAAAACTTACCGTTGAAACAGGTGACCAACCACAGCAGGGTGGTGCAAGCATGCATGATGGTCACTCGCTTTACACCTCGACAACGCACCATCGCACTTTTTATAGAATCACCATCCCACAGAACCAATTGATGTATTACCCTCAGAAGGGACACTATAATCTACGATCAGAATTTCACCCTCGAGCCGTACGTGTGACGTAACAGAAAGTTCGTATCGTCCGTGTGTTTCGACGAGGCAGCCGCTCTCGTCGGAGCGTCCCGTTCGACTGAACTGAACACGCCGTTAAAGGCTCCGAGGGTGAGGGGAGGGACGATATCAAATGTTTTGTATCCTCACAGCTATTTCCCTCCAAGAGCGGGCACCACGTGCCGTGTTTAGTCAATTTTCGTCTGAATGGCCCAACGGCTATTTGTATTTTTATTGTTGTCATTAAATGTAACATAATTAGTGCCGGTCGTACTTTGTTGATTGGCTGATACTGTTCAAACGAGTTTTAATTGAACAGTTTCGATCTTGTTAATTATAAATTTTGGTGCATTTTTTTTGCTAACCGTCTGCTAACTGTTCGGGTTCAATTGTGATTTCTGAACCGTAGAAAGATTTATAATTTCAAAAATCATCCTTCTATGTTGGTAGACCTTATGAAAATACAATAAAGAAAGTTAAACACGGCTTCGATTTTATAACGATAACGTCCGAAGACGAAACTCGTATTAAAGTTGGTGAAGATGGTCGAAGTTTCGTTGGTTTCGTGCTAGGCTGTCTTGATACAAGGAGTTTTAACTTCAAGCCCGCCGGAGACTATACACGACTTTGGGGGTTGGTACTCGATTCCGGAACTTTATGAACTACGAAAAAGTGTAGCGATTTTATTATTTGTTTTGTAGTGACCTGAATGAGTTCGTTTTGGCAACTGCTTTTTCTTGATCCAGAAACAACTTTGTATTGTTTTTTATATTATTTTACCTTCTATCTTAAAAACATCGCTTGGTTTGACATGGTAAAACCAGCACCTGTCGGTCCTAAGAACTTAAAGAAAAATATTCATGACAATTTGTTGACATTTAGTAAGGTCTCTGCGTAGGCTGTAAATTTTTCAATCTAGGGTTAAAAAACAATATGTCAAAGGTGCCTACGTAAATGAAGGGTTTAATAATTTATCATTATGACAAGTGGAAGTCAAATTGCTACCCAACAGGTCATTTACACAAAACCCTACGTTTCAACGTTCGGTATATAATATGTAAGTTCTATTTCAATCTAGCTCAATGGTGGTATCAACTGTAATTTAAATAATTACTCAAGTAAGTTATTATATGGTAGTAAAATGTACAATATTTTCTACTATTAAAATTATGTTTTTATGTAGGTACATATCTTCAGATAATAATGGTGGTAGGGGTCTCATCCAGGACTTGGTTTGGTTATGGAAAGTTCTCGAATCTTGACCTCGATCAATTTTTTCAAAAATTAATTTATTCAATAATATTTTTTTTATCGTTTCTGAATTTTTATAGCTAAATATTTAATAAACATCATGCATGCAATCCATAATTACATCATAAAAATTATCCAAATTTAATGAAAATCTGAATAAAACAAAAAAAATGTCAATTCATCATCATCATCAGCCTTTTTAATGTTCCCACTGCTGGGACACTTGCCTTCTCTCTGTGAGAGGGAATGGGCCGTAATCCACCACACGGGCCCAATCCGGGTTGGTGGATGTTACATGTATTCGAATTTTTGTTTCTAGGACATGTCGGTTTCCTCACGATGTTTTCCTTCACCGTTTTGAGAGCAGTGGTGGTGAAATAATTTACACAAAGTAAAGCGTCTACCTTGGTTTGAACTCACAACCTACAACTTCAGGTCAATGAAATTATGTTAAATTCGAATTTTGTATTAATTAAAACTCATTAATAGAACATAGACACTTGTTTAACAAGAACTGTTTAAGCTTATTCTGAAACTCACTTGTTTATACTAGACTTTTTATTTCTGTCGGCAGTTTATTGAACATTTTTTAATGACTTGTGATAGGCGCTATGCTTTACAACGTTTAGGTGAGACACTTGCCTCATCTGGAGATCTTTTCTTCTTGTACTCTCCCTTCTTGATCTCGTCAGAAGGTAGACGATGGTGCTATGGATTGAACTTTGAAATTAAAGTGATAGCTAATTTTGTTTCATACGTGAAATAAGATTTAGGTTATAAGTTATAATAGATAAGTTCTTCATCTTAAACTCTCTGTTTAAGATGAAGTTATTTTGCACGCTTATAAACATTTCAATCAATGAAATGTTTATGAAGACTGCAAAACTAAATGGAAATTCATAACTATAATTTTTATGCAGCATGAACTACCTCGAGAAATAAATTGTCATTTCCAGGCTTCTATTTCCACGTTTAAAATATTTCCAATTCACACCTTACGTTGCGGTACAATTAACTCGATTTCAACTTACATACGGTTTATATTTGCGTACGGCAACGTGCAATCATAGTCAGTTGTCAATGCTAATAATGTATGCATTATGGTGTTTGTACGCAACACATTTTTTTGGTTTTGCTAACGGTGGGAAACCTTCAAAAGGCGCCTGAACTTTTGGAGAAAAGACCATGGAATGTGGGTTTTTTACCTCGCTAAAACCACTCCGGTGATCACCATCAGTACGTAGAAGATTTACATTTTTTTCGCGGTTGCCACTCCAGAACTTTGCTGCCCCATCGGCCATCCGTTCTGCGAGCAATGTGCCCTGTCCACTGTCACTTAAGTTTGGCAATTTTTCGGGCTATGTCTGTAACCCTGGTTCTCTTGTGAATCTCTATATTTCGGATTCGATCACGCAAAGAAACTCTGAGCATAGTTATCTCCATTGTCCTTTGGATGACTGTAAGCTTTCTGACCGGCGAGCACGGCCTCTGTGATAAGCTTGTGTCACGCATTTTATCACGGTTTTTGTTCCCAAACTGTGATAAAAACGTGTGACTCAGGCCTATCACTGTAGGCCGTGCTCGCCGGTCTGATGAGGCCCATTGTAAGCGACTCGTCTCAGAGCCATATGTCATCACTCGCAACACACACTGGTTATTAAGTTAATGCTTGTTATTTATTGATTGAACCAAATCTAGAGTATTTTTCCGTTGTCTCGGCGACGGAGTTGAGTGAAGGTTCTTCTAACTGTCTTGGAATATGGATCTTAGAGGAGAAGAACCTGAGTTTATAAAATTCTTCTTCAATATCATCTACTCAGTCGAGGGCTGCTAGACAAGAGGACATTGATTTGCCTGAAGTCCGTAGATTATTTTCGTTTATAAATCTAAATCAAAGAGGTAGGTGTCTATATGTTTATAAAATGAAGATATCCTTTTTCTCTTCTATTTATTATACCGATAACGAAAATTCTTCCACTAATTCAAAGCTGCACTACTATTGCCGAGCATTATTTCATCATATTATCCCAAAAAACACGGTTCCCTGATATACGTGGAGAGTCTGACACCGACGCGAAAAAAAATCCTTGGATTCAGTACAAGATTCTGAAACCCCTAGAGTTAGAATGTTTCGTAGGACTTTTCCTAATTTTGAGAAAAAGAAAAGTCTACAAATCATTAAATCCCTTTTTTTTTTTACAAAAAAACCGGCCAAGTGCGAGTCGGACTCGCGCACGAAGGGTTCCCTACCATTATCGCAAAAAACGGTAAATCACGTTTGTTGTATGGGAGCCCCACTTCAATATTTATTTTATTCTGTTTTTAATATTTGTTGTTATAGCGGCAACAGAAATACATCACCTGTGAAAATTTCAACTGCCTAGCTGTCACGGTTCATGAGATTCAGCCTGGTGATAGACGGACAAACAGACAGACAAACGGACCGCGGAGTCTTAGTAATTGGGTCCCGTTTTTACGCTTTTGGTACGGAACCCTAAAAACCGCAATGAAAATAAAATTCAAAAGCGCTACGTATCAGCTGATTTCCTAAAGTTCATGGTAGAGGTCAACGCTGCCGGCTAGTATCTACACGCGCCGCGCCACCCGCACATTTTCTCTTTTTATTTCCAAAAATAATTAAAAATCTAATTGAGCTAGATAGGAAAAGCTTCTTTTTTAAATTAGGAAATGTCCTACGAAACATTGTAAAACTAGGGGGTCCAGAATCATGTACTAAATCCATGGTAATTTTTGCCACGTCGGTGTCAGACAAAACCTGTATAAGCCGGCTGTTAGACGCAAGAAAACGTTAATTTTTACCCAAACAAATCGATCAGAAACGTAACAATGAGCCAATCAAAGGCAATTTTCAACTTTTATCAAACAATAATCTACCTAGGAAATAGCTCCAACCGTGACATACTATTATCGTTCCTGTATTTGTCTGTGGGTATGTTATACCCATGGTTATATCATGTCGGGTAACCTGTCATTTATGTTATCGGCGCATCGTTTTATGTGCTCATCGCAATTTTTTTGATGGGTGACATTTGTTTTTATATGGATATTGAAGTTTATTGGATCGTGTGCCGGTCAGGTATTGTTGTGTTTTGTTTTTTCAACTTATTGGTATTCACGATTTCGTGTTGGTTGTTTGTATGGGTGCTGTAATGGTATTTTATCGACTGGTTCTAAAATAGTTACAACACATCAGTTTTTTATGTGTTGTTGTTATGCTTCATCTGTGTAATAATCACATCACACATCACATCATCAGCCGTTTAATGTTCCCACTGCTGGGACACAGGCCTCCTCTCTGTGAGAGGGAATGGGCCGTAATCCACCACGGGGCCCAGTGCGGTTTGGTTGTCACATGTCTTCGAATTTTTGGTTCTAGGACCAAATGTAATAATGCTTCCTGTTTATTGAGAGGTCTGGCTGTTAGATACAGGATACCTAGAACAAGAGCCAAAGTAGCAGTGGTATTATTGTCCGGAAGTGTGTTGAATAAATAAAGAGAATTTTTCTTGAGAACTTTTGACAAAAAATAAGGATATTTTAATCAGTGCAAAAAACACAGTTAAAATTGTATCCGGAATCGAGCCTTGCCATAAGCCACAACGACTTTACATTTTTAATGATAAACATTTAACCGCACCAAACATACGCCACCACAAATAAGTTTTTTACGCTGCAAAATCGGCACCAACTGTCGATTGATCGTCAAGCGTGTCAATCCAAAACGCAATCAGTTCAGAAAAAAATCCCAAAGTGATAAAGAGTTTCCAACAGTACTACTAGCAATACCGACTGTACTGCATGTTTAATAAACACACAAACGTTAAAAAAATAAAGTTTCACAGCAATGAAATTCGAATTTGCACAGAAAAAGAAAATTTTGTTGTGTCCTTGGTTACGGATTTGTGATGATTATGATGAAATAATTATGAGATGTTAGAGAGAGAGTTGGGGCAAACCAAATAAACTATGGATAAACTGCGTGAAAGATTTAATAATATTTGTAACACACTTGCTCGTAAATTGGCTCTAATTTCACCGCAATTAGGCACATAATGACACCTGTAATCAAACTGTGACTTTTTCATTGCTATTATTCACAAGTGAGTTATAGAGTTTTATATTTTATTTTATTGGTTGAGTTGCTTTGTTCTTAAAAAAGTTTCGATACAAAAAAGATCGTGCTCAATAGTACAAATAAATGAATGTACCTATTACTTGCTCATTTCATGCAACTTCGTATTTAAATAGATAATTTCAACTGTTCAAGTTTTAATAAATAAAACTTTCACTCAAATATAATTTTGAATGAGGTTTATTTTTTTTGAAAAGCCGAAAAAAAGAAACCTTATTCTTTTAGTCTATAGCCGATCGCCATTGTTAGATGCCCGCGCATAGAAAATCTGATTTGCCCGCCATTGTGAAAAACATTTTATAACTCGTTTACACTGTTGCAAATGATTTTTTAGTATTATTTTCTTCACAAGTGCGTTGAAAAACGTCGTATGATACACGTGTGTATTGATGATTACCGTCCTTGGCCTTCTTAAGACCCTCACCTTAAGGCTCGGGTCTCAATGGCGCCTCAGCGGTAATCACCAACATTACACACTTGTACCATAATGTACTATTATTACGATATAGATGGAACGGAGATGAAAACTAAGAGTATGAAAGAAGACAATGTTGCATCAATTCCAAGTGAATACAGATAATGGAAAGAGAATTATTATGGAGATCCATAACCGTTGAGGTAAGCAGATCTACATGAGCTTAGGTAGTTATGCCTTCTTCTAATTTGAACACCTAAATTAGAGCTTCAATTTTAAATCTGTTGTGACCCGAATTTCTTTTTTGCGACTTTACATGACTGCTAGGTATAAGCTACAAGTAAGAAAAAGTTAATCCAAGTACGACTAATTTAATTAATATCGGTTAAAAATAACAACTTGTTTATAAACACAAAACAATCTCCATCAAAATAGAACATACCCAGGTAAAAACAACCGTCACCACGACACATTCCGATACGTACCGCATGTATACATATTACTAACTGGCCAGCACGGACATTTATGTATTAGAATAAAATATAGTCGGACCCCATTACGTAATGCGTCCATAAAATGTTTCCGCGTAATATCACTGATATATTATCCGAAAAGATATATTTCGAATAGTGTTGTAAAAACCGGTGTACTGTTTTCATGGAAATTAAACAGAATGGTCCTTTCGTTTTATGATATGACCAGGTTCTGTTATTATTTTGTGCACACAATTGGAACCACAAATTATATACCGCTACAGTTTATTGGGATATTTGCAATGCATTTTAATATCCGTCACAATAGCGAATGTATTTGTTTATGTTCATTAAGTGTAATTAAATATTTTGCACCTAAACTAATCATTACGTTCAAATAATTTTGATGAAAACATGAATCCATAAATGAGTAATATTGTATGATTTCTGTTTGCCCGTTTTTTATCATGGAATATCAGTGGATGTCACTTAAAGAAGGTAATGATCGTGGTCTTACCTCCTCATATCATTCGGTGATCTGCTGTTTAGCTAGTTCCCAGATCATCATCATTTCAGCCGAAAGACGTCCACTGAAGGACATAGGCCTCCACAAAACGTCACCACACTGATCGGTCATGTGTGTTTTGCATCCACCGGACGCCCGCAGCCTTGACCAGGTCGTCGCTCCACCTAGAGGGAGACCTTTCAACGCTGCATCTTCCAGTATGCGGTCGCCACTCTAGAATTTTTCGGCCCCAACGGCCATCCGTTCTGCGAGCAATGTGCCTTGCCCACTGCCACTTAACTTCGGGCTATATCGGTAACCTTGGTTCTCTTGTTCCCAGATATCATAAGACATCTATCGATCCGTGGCAGTGGCATGGACAAGCCAGCGGGCTTGTCCCATAAAAATACTCTTAATTGACTCAAAAATTCAGCGACATTTTTCCCAATCACTGCAACTCTTAAAAGACAAAATCAAAAGTGATGACCACCATAAAAGGGGCAAAGCAATTAAATGATACTTGGCGGGTCAAAACAACTACCTTGGACCCGATCAAAACAGAAAAGAACTGCTGAGAAGTAAGAATACGAAATCTTGATCAAGCAACAGAAAGCATTACATTTCTCCATTAATCATTCTAAAGGAGTACCACAAACATTCCACCGCACCGTATTTCGTAACGAGCTTATCAAGCCAGTACAATTGATTAAAATTTGTATACAGTAACTCTGCCCCCAGTTATTTCCTCGCAGTATTTTGTCCGCCGTGTTACGCTTGGCTAGCGAACACCCTCATATTGGAGTGTCCCCAATACCGTCACATATGGTGTGTCCTGTCAGTACCAAATTCAATGGGTTCTTAATAAATAGTCAGTCAACCAAAATACTTGATAAGGTAAGGTTTATGTCAATAAAAGAGTCTAGTATCTTTCAATTACATGCTTCAATACCAAATCCAATTACCAACAGATGAGATCTTATTTAATATCAGTGTGTCATAGGATTATCATAAATTCTACATTAATTTATTATAGTTGCGTATGATTTTGTAGAATCCTATGATTTTCAGAATGCATTAAAGATCTGCCTGATCCGATAGCAAGAAATCACCATTTTGTAATATTTATATGCATCCATCTAGTACAAATGAGTTTTTCCTACTTCTATACTAATATTATAAAGAGGTAAAGTTGAGAGTTTGTTACGTTGTAGGAGATAATCTCTAGATCTACTAAACAGATTTTGAAAATTCTTTCACCATTATAAAGCTACATTATTCCTGAGTTTGCTATAATTTATTTAAAAAGAATGAGATCCTTATGAAAATTGCAATTTATATACCCAAAGTAGCAAAATGTGTGTAGGGTAGGTAAGGTAGGATAGGTAAGGAAGGGTAGATAGCTTAGGGTAGGTAGGGTATGGAAATTAGGGTAGGGTAGGGTAGCGTAGATAGGGTAGGGTAGGTAGGGTAGGGTAGGTGGGTAGAGTAGATATGGTAGGTAGGGTTGACGGGAGTGAAGCTGCGGGTGTCAGCTAGTATATTATAAATGTGAAAGTCTGTATATTTGGATATATAAAATTAGCCTGTCTTACAAACATTCATAGTGGTTAAAAATTAAAAAAAAAAATTAAACAATAGGTAATTTATTAGAAGTTCTGACTCCTAAACTCGGTGTTTATTTCAGTGACTCAGGAGAATCGTTCACGCCGCAGAATCGGATTTGGATGAGCTGGATCTGGATTAGGTCAAATAATACTTTTAATCCCTGTAGTACGTTCCCTTGGGGTAAAAAACTTTCACGCAGACGAAGCAGCAGGCAGAAGCTAGTTATAAATAAAAGTGACTGTCCAACAAACTCCAACACAATCATCAAGAATCCAAATAAAACAAAACGCTTGTTCAAATCATACCGTAACAAGAACTCGAGTATGCAAAAGTTTTCTCATAAGTTTTCACTCCCGTATAACATACCCAAAACTTCTCACGGTCAACGCCCTTGTAAAACAATACCAAGGTGATAACAATAACAATAATTCAGAGATATAAATAGCCTACAATTGCAATAAGGACCTTATTTCCAACCTACAGGAACGTTTGGACCTGCCACAGAGCTCCGAGACATCACAGCGGACTGCTAGAGTCAGCATTGTTAAATATTTCCATACAAGCCAAGCGTGTGTGTGAAATTATGTTTCACACAATCTCATCATCACATATAGGTCATCACGCTGAACATAAGTCAGCCCCAAGTGTCGCTACATCGACCATTCCTGTGCGTCTCGCAACAGTGGATGCCCGCAGCCTTAACCAAATCATTGGGCCACCTAGTGGAAGATCTTTTAACCCAGTGTCTTCCAGTAAGCGGTTGCCACTCTAGAACTTTTTGGCCACACCGACCATCCGTTCTGCAAGCAATGTGCGCAGCCGACAACTACTTAATTTGTCAATTCTTCAGGCTATGTCAATAATCTTGGTCTTCCTGCGATTACGTTCATTTCTAATCACAAGACTGGTGAGACCGTTTACTCATACAAATTGACGGCCGGTGATATTTTTGACTATGGCTATAATAGGGATATTAGCATTAGCTTCCCTAGTCGTTGAGAGCACGGCTTTCCGTGCTCTGTGGAACCGGCCATGTTGTAAAGCCCATCTGTGACCAACGGCAATTTGCTCCCAAAAATAGGCAATATTTCTTCTCTAACGTAGTATCGTTGTAAGTGTTAAACATTAACACGCTATTAAGTGGCATTTGTGAAGATTAGTTTGATGGCTAAACTTTATTATTTCATATTTAATTATTCTTTTATTTAACAGTGGTTTAAACCTTTGTATAGCTGTTGCGTTTTAGCATTGAAATAAGGGTTATAAGGGTTTATTAGGGGGGGGCTTTATTTAGTGTCATATTAATTTCAAAATTAGAAATCGCCTGGAAGTCGTCCTGTCCATCCGTGCATAGATATCTGTGTGAATGATAATCTATAATATAATAGTTTTCTATTGGTGTTCCTATAAAACGAATTTATATTAGGAAAAGGCCAATGGCCAATATTGCCATGTTGAAACAAGTATAGCTATCAATAGCTAACCTGTCATCTATATCATACGTCATTAAATTTAGGTCAACTTTGGTCTCCTTTGACTAGTTCACTTGAATTTTCAGTCAAATAAAATAATAATCAAAATCAAATGTTTTTTATTTCACATAGACCTACATGGGCACTTATAAAACGTCGAAAAAAGGTGCACGGTTCGGGTTGGTCGTTTCCTATAGAGAAGAACCGACAAGAAACTCCACGTTTACTCTTTTAAAAAAATTGGTTTGTTTTTACAATATTTCCATGTGCATTAGTGCTTAGATATGGGGGGACAGCGTAGGCCCGATAATATGTAGTAAGATTCTAAAAAAATAAAAAAGTGTTTGTATAAACGAGATAAAGAGTTAACAAATGTTAACAAGCTTCTAGAAATCCAGAAGGCCTACAATGTTCACACATTCACAAAACAATCGGTAAAAGAATCTATACAAAGGTAAAAAAAATAACAAGACTAAATTTAACATGTGGCACAAATGTTGTTATCAGTGCTGTCACTATTCTTAGCAAAGGGCTATAAAGATTATTGAACTCATTCTAAAAAGTCTAATTAAAAGAAAGAAAAAAATGAGATTGAGAATAGTTAGAGACATCCACATATATGTGACGTTTATGAGTTACCAGGGAAGCCACATGCGCAGAAGGAGCTAAAGCCAAAAATTTTATCTTCAATGTAGTCCTTGATTTTATAATATACTTTTTTAATAAGGACACGTTTGATGTAGTTTTTGAACTTTCCATAGGTAAATTCTATAACTGACTTTGGCAACTTGTTATAAAAGCGTATACTGTTTATACTGTTAATACAATTTAAGTGTACGAATAATATCAGATTATAAAGGTCAGCTGTACCACTGGTATTTTTAACGAGACTATGTCTCATTAAAAGCCTTGCTTCCATATTTGCGAATAAATACTTATATACCTTGAATACTCTAACCGAAGGGATTATTTTTAGATTTTTGTTCGTGCTCATTCGGATGTCCATTACCAGCCAGTCGAGCGATCCTGCCCAAGTTCAGGTTCTTATTTATAGAAATAGAAGGCCAGTATCTTTGGAATGGTTGCAAATTGCGATAGAATTATTCAAAAGGCTTTGTTGCTGTGTGTGTTAGAAAACCATTTTTTTGACTACTGCTACAAATACTTCGGATTTAGGCAATTTTTGTGGCCTCCTGAAACAATAGGCCCAAAGACTGCAAGATTTGGTTGGTCTACCGTTTTTTGCTCGGTGATCTTGACGTCTAATTTAAGATACTATCTTCTCGTAATCTAATCTTTCCCGATCACGTAACACAAAAGTTACTTGCTAAAACAAAAGTGACTTCTACGGATAGAACATAAAAACACTGCCGTGAAGATCATCATCCCTGTCAAATTGATTAGCTAATCTTGAACCTTTTCTGTGATACCTTTATAGCCTTTGACGGTATCAGAAATAACAATACTATACTTTGCAAGAAACCACGTGAGTAAGTAATGCCCGAGAGCTGCTTCTGCGCTTCCCTCAGGAAAATAGAAACTGAACTACCTCAGACTACATGTCTAAGGTAAGCAAATCTTTATGTGCATTATTAGATACCTAATATCTATTATACCAAATCTCAACCCGAACAAGTACACCCACGGGCAAGCCAGTAATAACACGACCATATTTTTTATGAGGCAGCACAGTTTAATGTTATTAGTTCTGGACCGTCCTGTGATTTACAAGGATAATGTCCTGACCTTAATAGACTGTTCCTAATGTCCAAGTAAATTGTGGTCACATGAGTTGTTTTGTGGGATGATTTTATGTAGTAAATGATTGTAATAGGTATCTATTATAAGTATAATAAGTTTAATATAATAAAGTATAATAGTAGAGATTTTAACAAGGCAAGGAAATATTTTCCTAGCAAACAAGGTAACATTCTACAGCGATATCAATTTTCGAAAACTTAGGCCCGTATTCTGGATGCTCATGAGTCGAGATGATGAGTCGAGTCAAACTCAAAATGGGCCACACCTACCAACCAAAATCACAACTCTCGAGTTTGGTATATGATTTTTTAATTTGACTTTATGTGTACTCAATAGAGCAAAATCCCAGACGGCCTAGACGTTACTGAATTCATTCTACACAAAATATGTGGTAGGAGTTGAATGAAAATGAAAGTCTAAGTTAGCAAGTACGAGTACGTTGCAAAAACATGCTAACCGTACTCAATTCTTCTGATTTTGTGTTAAAAGTGTTCGGTAACGTTTGGGGCGTCTGCGATCTTGGACTTGAACACTTTAATTTATAAAAAAAAACAAGTCTACCAATCACAACAGCTGTCCATTGCCAGTTTAAGTTGAGTATGAACCTGAGCATCTAGAATACCGGCCTTAGAATTCATAATGTGATGGATTGGCGACATGAGGTTTTGGTAGCGCTTGTCATTAATACATAACATACACATTTATACATAAACTCACGCTCTTTCCCCATGGGGGTAGGCATAAACTGCAACGGCCCTTACATACTCCTTTAGCTTCAATTACGTTCATGCAACAAGTCATACGCGCACGTCCGTTATGAGTACTGCACAACTGGCCTTTCTGAAAAACATCACACTACTCATATCACATTACACTATATAATATTATAAAGGTGAAAGTTTGTGAGGATGGATGTATGTATGTTTGTTACTCTTTCACGCAAAAACTACTGAACGGATCTGGATGAAATTTGGCACAGATATAGATTATAGTCTGGAATAGCACATAGGATACTTTTTATCCCGGGATTATGTTCCCTTGGGATAATTTTCGACATTCACGCGGGCGAAGCCGCTGGCAGAAGCTAGTAATAATATTATAAAGGCGAAAGCTTGTTAGTGTGTGTGTTTGTTTGTTACGTCTTCACGCTCAAACGGCTGAACGGATGTGGATGAAATGGTCACAATTCGTGTAGGGTTCACATAAAAAAATAAGAATAGTGTTCTAGTGACTAAATAAGCTTTTTTTTTTTGTGACTTTCCCACCGCACTATTCCCAAATCACAGCAACTTTCCTGAAAACCAGAATCAACAATGGCAACCACCAGAAAAGCGCCTAAGCAATGAAGCTCGACGAAGTCCCGGAGAATAAAATTAACTGACTTGGATCCCGCAACGAAATTAATCAGAAAAGAATAAAGGAGGAGTAGGAAAACAAAAACATAATTTCCACTTCCCTCCATATCAAGCAAGAGACAGAACAAACAAGGCCAATAGGCATAAAGGGTCGTTTATAACTAGGATAAGCCTAGTTGCCTAGCACCACGGAAAAAAAAATACATTTATAATAATGGGTCCTACCATTGTGAGCTTTTATATTTGATTCCAATAATAGGTATGGCAAAAACGCTTAAACGCACAGAAATTTGTTCTAGTTTCCACAGAGTCCGTATAATTAATAATTCCGGATGCAGCTTATACATTGTCCAACATATTTTTTTTTGTAATATTTTTTTTAAGTGGTTAAGTGTTTTCTTTTTCAATTGATTTGAGACAGTGTGACGAGGTTGGAAGGTGCCGAGATGGGCCTAAATCTCTAAACTAAAATCTGCTTTTAAGAGTGTATTAAAAGCAGAATTTTCCCTTGGATATAACTTATTATTGAAAAATAAACAGAAAATTTAGACTAAACATCCAAACACGAGGGTTAATGTTAGCAATGTTTGTTGTACATTACCTAACCAATATTGCTTTGTTTCCAACTAATGTGTAGTAAATGGTATTCAATCTGATGACATTAACCTGAAGTATTTAATTCGGAATTAGCTTTGATTAGAATCCAGTTTCAGGATATAAATAGATTTTGATTATTGTATTTATTTGGGATATCGGAGACGTTATTATATTAGTTATATTCCGTTATATAATATCACGCCTGTATTGCCCTAAAGAGTAGGCAGGGTTTTAAACTACACTCACATCTTGCCAAATATCTTGTGAGTTCCACGTCGAAATGGTCCTTCCATCGGAACTCAATCAAGACTGCTGTCTGCTACTAAAAATGTATTCTCAGACACAATATACATAGAGATGCCAGTTTTTTTTTTTAATCAACCTGATCTGCCAACTTTTGGACAAAGTTCCCCCCCATTCCTGCTATGTCACTCTGTCTTGTGCTTCTTTACGTTAATTCTGGTGAAAGCCATCGAAGGCGCTCCGCCATCTTCTCATCAGACTGCCGTGATCCCGTCTAGCAGAAAAGACTCTAGTTTTGCGATATACGGGCCCACAGTTTTGACGGCATCAGATTATGTTAGTACTAACAAGAAATTAAACACTCAAGCTTCTGATCAGATACCCATTGCTGCGTCAAACAACCCCGCCTAGCAATCGCCACCTTAATATAGCTTTTATATAATTTTAAAACCTAATAACAGTTTATCCAACTCTGGGATTGATTCCAGGACGCAATCATGCTTGCGATTATTAGATCAACAAACTATGTCAGTCAGTCAAGTTTCGTAGTTCCCAGCTAATAGGTAAGAAGAATAAACGTTTATATCGCTTACTTAGTGTGGGTGTTAAAATGGCTGTTGTTTTGGTTCTGAGTTTGAGTTTTACACCCACTTGTCTTTTCCTGTATCGTGGTTTCAATTAAAAAAGGTCATACTTTGACATTTGAAACCACGATACAGGAAAAGTAAAGTGGGAGTTTTTAAAACAAAAGGTTCATTAAAACCTGGCCAAGTGCGAGTCGGACTCGCGCACGATGGGTTCCGTACCACTATCGCAAAAAACGGCAAAAAAATCACGTTTGTTGTATGGGAGCCCTACTTAAATATTGATTTTATTCTATGTTTAGTATTTGTTGTAATAGCGAAAACAGAAATACATCATCTGTGAAAATTTCAACCAGCTAGCTATCACGGTTCATGAGATACAGCCTGGTGACAGACGGACAGACAGTGGAGTCTTAGTAATTAGGGTCCCGTTTTTACCCTTTGGGTACGGAACCCTAAAAAGACGTTGAGGATAAAGGTAGCAGCATTTTTCTTTATGATGACACTCGGTTCCATTGGTCAACTACAACTTTCATGCAAACATTGTCATAGTGCCAATAGTCAATGTCCAAGTAAAATGGCTCTTCGTTGGTGTGTCACTGTGCGGACAGGGCGAAATTTTAATGTATAATCTTTGTTCCATTTTTCTTTAAGACAAATTACACCTTGATTGCTTATTGCAATGGATACTTCAGGTGATCCATGTTAATGTGACGTCAAACAACAAAACAAAAAAAAAAACAAAATGTTTCATTCCATAAAGCCGGAATTTTCCATACCCCACGATGACATGATGTTAAAATATACCGAAAAACGTAGGAAAAAAGTGTAAAATCTGGAATAATCAATGGCATGAATATTATAATGGGCACGTTGACATATTTCGCAAGTCATGTGAATAAATGAGCTTTACTAAAGGTAGTCATTACTGGGTAATCTAAAAATTATATCGCATCAAGTGAACGTAGGTTGACAAAATACCTTTGAGCTCATTTTTCGGAACCGTGACTTTAGAAGTGCATAATGCTGAAAATCATCGTTATTTAATTTCATTAATAAAGTTTTTCCTTATCCTTTGTGTTTATTAAATTTAGATGAAATTATTAAAATAATAATAGAACTTTTCTTTGGGCTATAAAAAACTATAACGTAGCAATCACTCCTAAGTGGAGACTTTATTCCATAACCAAAATTAATTATTATTATGAGTGATGTATCTAAAAAAGACGATGTATCGGAGTGTGAAGTGAAAATAAATGATAAGAGTGTGGAACAAGTGAACGAGTTTGTATATTTGGGAAGAATGGAAGGAAAGGGAAAACAGAAAGAAATACATATACCTTATTGGTCATATTCTTCAGGAAGGCCAGGTGCGCAGTACTCATAACCGGCGTGAGTGTATGACTAGATGTGTGAATGTGAGTGAAGCAAAAGAAGTAGGTAAGCCATTCCCCTTCTTCCTACCCCCATGGGAAAAGGCGTGAGTTTATGTATGTATGATGTAATTCCATGAAAATATACTATTTAGACATAAATATGAAAAATAAGCATTCGTTATGAACGGATATATTCGATTATCTGATCGACCAACTGCTATAATTTACCAATGTGTTCTATTTTTCTTCAATATGTATGATAAAATGCTAATACGCTAAAGAACAACACTAATATTTCACAGCTATCAAGATCACTGAATATTATACGTAGCACACCGTATTACGGAAAATAAATTGTTAAACATTACCCCTGGCTGCCTTAAAAACAAAGGCAAACGTAAACGCGTTTTGTCTTAAAAATTACGTGTCCTATAAAAAATGTTGTAATATTTTTATAAGACACTTTCTGTTAATAGAGTCTTTTAAATCTAGCGGAGGGACGAAAGAACGATGTAAAAAGTGGTATGCGATTTATACCCCGCCGCAGTGGGCAGCAAGGAAAGTCGTTTAAAAGATATATTAACTGAGAAAATGCAAGAGAATATGGGACCACGTTATGCATCACGAAAGCGCTTGATTTAGAGGAACTCTTTATTACAAGAATAATTGAGAGCCTGAAATTCAACGTTCATAGTAATACTCTTGTTGATGTTATAGATTTTAAGGGCTTTCAAAAATTCTGCTTGTATTTTTTGGACCAAATCAACTATCGCAGAATTTACGCATGGCATGGCTTTCAAAAAAAGAATACAGATTTATCTCCAAACGGTGACGATACCAAAAAACCATTGGAAACGGGCCAGGTTCGTAGTATTTCGGATAAGCCATAACAGCGCCGAACACTCGCCTGCTATTTGTCCACATAATTTGCCACTGGACAGCCAAGATAGTTCTGCATAGCAAAAATTAAGCCTCGGCAGTACATACGTGTTAAGTTCCGTTGAAACGCCCAGGAATATCCAAGCCATTTCGCAACCCGTAACACAATGGCCTCTTTAAATAACTAATATTGTGCTTCTTCGATAAGGATGATGTACAGCGCTGCTTCCAACCAGATACCAGCTACCGGCTACACTAGAATACCAGCAAACAATTGAACAATCAGTTTTCTCTCCAACGTGATTTACGTCCTCAGTTGTCAGTCTCGGGGTGACGACACTGGTATTAAGGCACTTTAACGGTAGAGTTACAGTAAAATAAGTTAATGGTTCCGTGATGACTTTAAAAGAGTTGTTGGAATATTTTACAAGTTTTATTTGAAATTGCCTTTCTAGAAAGGGAAGTTGCATGAGTATAAACGCTTTTTCAGTGAACTTTTTAAAGTGAACAAAACTGTTGAATGCTTGCTTGAAATTCGTTAAAAAAATTTGAGTCGTCACTAATAAAGTGGCATAACCAAATCATGTTCGTTAAAAGCCTTTTATCGTTTTCCATTTCAACCAATAAATTTATGTAAAAATATGCCGAAACGATTATTTTCTATTGCTCTTAGGTCTGTAAAAAACTTGACTGTTCAGCAGTAAAGTAATATAGCTATAGAGACATTTTGCATGCCAAGTCACGCTCCAACTAAAATTTTGTTGAATTTATTTAAAAATCAGACGATAAAAATGCTATGTTGGTTTTCGCTTTTGAATATCTGCTGTGCCGGCGATGTCTCGACAGATTAAAATCGCGATTTACATTTGGTCCATTTTGTTTCTCGTAAACCGAATTTGCAAGCAGACAGGAGTGTCTGGGCAAAGAAGTTCTGGATTAATAAAATTTATTGTTACTATACCACTGTGCCCGAATGTGTACAGTTGTATGTTTGTAGAAGCAATTGCAGCATACAAGGTTTTCGGGCATAATCATAAAATTAAGTTAATTATCTAGATGCTGCAAGTATCTATGTGATATTGTTAGGAGCTCTCGAAAGTACTTAAGCCAATGTGTTTGCACATTCTAGCCAAAACTCTCAACTACCGTATTCAGTTCAACGCTCTATACAACAAAGCAATAAACAACTTCAATAAAATGCAGCCAAATTCGTATCACAGTGCATAACGAAGTGCAGTCATTACACAAATTGAAAACTCCACACCGAACGATGCCAAATGTGCTCCATTCAAGATGACAAGATACATTACGCTAGCGGAACATATTCACAAGTTAGAGCAGTTCACGACCTCAATTCACGACCAAAGAGTTTTTTTGAAGTGACAAAGCGACCACAAACTCGGATGTCGTATGTTGGGTCACGGCCTTAGTAAATCCTACGGATGTATGCAAAGGCCACGAACGGGAGTGAAATCTGATCAAATGGAATGCGGAGGATTCAAACTTTGAGGTCCGCTGCCATTTTGCGGATTTTACGCCCTCGATGTGTTCCTATGTTTGGTCTAATCGAATCAAATAGTTTGGGACTGATGCGTATCTGATATCAAAGTTTTGGCGTTTTAGCGTTTGGGTATAAAAGGCTTGTTTGGTTAGCCAGATGCTTGTGATTTTGCTTATGTTTTTTGTTCGATAAAAGATTTTTTGGTCCTTATGCTTTCTCGAATTTTAGAATCTCCGGCGGTTTAAAATACGACACTGGTGCATTTAATCTTCTCACATAATCCTTATATCTTATATATATATAAATGAATCCCTATTTCCCTTGGTCACGGAATCACGCGTGAACGGCTGGACCGATTTCGCTTATTCTTTTTTTGTTGAGTTTGTTATTGTTAGGAGATGGTTCTTATGAAGTAGTAGTATAAGTAGGTAGGGTAGGGTAGGTAGGGTAGGGTAAGGTAGGTAGGGTAGGGTAAGGTAGGTAGGGTAGGGTAGGTAAGGTAGAGTAGGTTGGGTAGGGTAGGGTAGAGTAGGTGGGTAGGGTAGGGTAGATAGGGTAGGGTAGATGAATGTTTGGTGTTTTTATGTTAAAACAAAGTTTGCCAGGTCAGCTAGTTATTAAATAATTTGACAAGATACGATATAGAATTCAAATTCTAGCCTACGTGACATTACACATATTCACATAGAAAACAAAAGTGAAAAATATATGTCATAAATAGCATAATGGACGTCATCCTGCGCATCTTACGAATCAATTGGAGGAAACAATTTTGTTATTTAATGGGTATCAATCACAGTCGGTCCTAGGTGACCGCGTGATTTGACAACACTTACTGAGTAGGTACTGCGACCTATATTTCTATTAAATTAGATACTGAGTCGTAATTTAGAACTCTTAAAGAATCTCACAAAATTGTTGGTAACGTAAATTTCAACGAATTTAAAGGATTTATAAGTAATCGTTGAGTCTTAAGTCTGACACAAATATGGCTCTGATTTATGTAGATAGGCTTTATTCATTGATCAAGATAAATAAATCCTGATGACATTAAATTTTCTGACTAAACGCACCAAGTTTCAAGACCTTTTGTCTGACAAACTATTCCATAACGATACTTATACAAATTTAAAGTTGACTTTTAATTCATACCTGATTAAATAATCATGATATACTATGATACTCGTAGAATTCCTCGTCTATTTTCAGTTAACATTCCATGTTTTGGCAAATCAACCCCGGTCCGTTGATTGGCTGTCCAAATCAATTCAATTGTTTCAAATACCTGTGCATTTAGGACCTCCGGCAATGATCAACTAAACTGTTTTGTCAATGCTGAAACCTTCATTATTTATAGGATTGATTGTAATTCGGTCCAATGGACCATGTGAACTTAACGCTATGTGTAAAATTAAATTATATATACCACTGCAGGATGCAAAAAATGGAAGTTTTGGGTTTTAGAGTGCAGTATCGAGTAATCTGTAACTAAAAGGACAAACACTCATAAACAACAATAATGATATCGTTACTAACTACAGCTTCGCTACTAACTTTGTGAATATTGGTTATCCGTATTGGCGACACAGATTCCGCTTCAAGCTTATGTAAGGCAGCTCCTGTTTTTGAATACAGAAGTCATAATTTCATCAGTTTACCTTACTTTCAGTACAACTCTGTAGCTATTTATTTGGTCAATACTAAAATTACGAACAACCGCGACATTTATGACGTTTATAAACCTAAAACTTGTTTCGTATTCCATACTCAATACAAATTCCACAACAGAATCACAATGGCCGCGTCTACCTAACGGGTGTTCCGAACATTCGAACTTTGCGGGCCAGTTTGTCACTCCGAGTCACAAGTTCCCTCCACTTCAAGCGATTCGACTCGGACTTTGCGTGATTCGGAACCAAAGTTTCCCGTCGTACGCCTTTTTATTTTATGACGGGTGTCAATTACTGGATATCTTTTGTTCTTTTCGTCGAGTTTGAGGAGTTAAACTTTCCAACTGTTGGATGTTTTTATTTCAGTTCGCTAGTGTATTTTGATATCATAATAAGGACGGAGGAGTTGTAGGAGTAGTACAGTTTGTAAGTGTATTTTTGGGCTAAAGAGAATCTGGTTTTGAGGAAAGTTTGCGTTTTATTCGTATCGTAGAAGCTGGAGTAGTTTGTAAGGCGATGAGATCCGGAACCTTGGGTACTTCCGCCTTGCAAGCGTAGTCTGTGTGTGCTGATGTGTTCCGGCTGTATTAAGGGCGCATCCCTCCAAATTGCTGGAAACATCCGCTGCTATAGTATGCGACACACTGTTTGGTATTCGCGGATGGTTTCGAACAACGTATCAAGCATTCTTTATTAAGATTACACGACAATATATTCGTGCATGATCGGAATGTGAAATGTGTCCGAACTGAAGATTCACGTTTACTAAACGTATACGTTATTTTTTACATTTATTTACTAATATTGATATATGCGTCGTTGGTGCAGGCCCCGGGTTCGATTCCCAGGTCGGGTCAAAGTGTTATTGGGGTTTTCCATCTGGTATATCTTGGTAGCAGTCTAGATTCAGGTCTTGTGCCCGGGTGATGGCAATTATGCTCGGCCCTTTTTACGTGGGACTTAAACATAACATGCGATTTATGAGTGTATTACATATGCAATCAATCAAATCAGGCAAAAAAAATTCTTTATTCAATAAGCGGCTCTTTTGAACGTCATTAATTTAAATTTAAAAGTAATAATAATTGATTCTACCGTCCATTCGGAAAAGTAGCCTGTTATGGAGAAGAACGGACATGAAACTCCACCCATACTCTTTTGAAAAAAAGTTGTTTTACAAGTATTTGGTTACATCATTCTTCGGAAAAATACATATATGTGAGAACGATGTAAAAAGACGTGCACGTAAAAGCGTCTAGAGTAAAACAAACAATTAAAAAATACAATAAATAGGTAATTAAAAACAGGTCGAAGCAGCGAAGTTATGACCAATCCCAACAGATGGCGCCCGTTCCCGAACATGACACATGGATCGGCACCACCCAGCTCAACCATCATGAAGGGAGCCGCATGATCCAACACATGTGCAACCATCAGAGAGACATTAGAGAGAGCATGACACGCTATCAACTGCCAGGGCACACACAAGACAATGAATGACATATAGGTACAATAAATGGTAGATTTACAGTTGGTACATAGTACTCACATATGTGCACCTTTGCTTAACCCTTCGGGGAACACAGGGTTGATGTTATGTTATGGATTAATTTATGCACTAAGCTCCTACTGTCAACTGTCAACATAGCTTGACCACCTGCAAATTGCCTGCGAATCGACTAAGCTGATGAAATTATGGTCACTGATCTGTGCTAGGCTATTCTCCATTAGTTAATCCCAGATTATGTGCGCTTACGGTTCGTAGCTTTGAGCAATATCTGGCTTGAAACTAATATCGTGGTATGCGTAAACCAGCACATTAACTGGACACAAATTGCAGAAGGACATGCAGTAAGTTTTTATACTTACTCGATCGCGTTTTCGTAAACTTAAATTTTCACTGAAACAATTTATGCGCTGTCTGGTGACAATAATAGAAAACAAAATCATTCCATACAATTCGACGTAAGTGAACGATTACCTTAACGCGGCTGAACAAGTATAAAAACTTGCACTACGCCCTGTTAACCCTGACTTGAATGCTTCTTTCTCAAGACACGGAAGTCAATTCAGATTATTAATAACCCATTACAATGCCTTTGAATCCATTAAACCGCTAACGACTCGGACAGAGAGCATAAAAGCCGCGCCGCGACGGATAAAAACACGCCGTACTAGGCCCCCACTGTATAATCCTTGCAAAGCTGTGGCATCCCCATTTTATCGTACATTTTGTTGCAAAGTGCCTAGAAAAGCTGAAAGCTGAGTGAACATTCATTTGCATAAAATGTTACAATATAATGTTGCTTTTAACTCGCCACCGCGAGGAATGCTTCATTTTGTTCAAGCAACAATAGGTTTTTAACGATGCTGATTGATGGTGATGAAACGGCGGGGGTCGGGTCAACAATTCCTCCGTTCTCCGCAAAATACACAAATATTGGGCGAGAAGAAAAATCGGTAGTGACAAACAAGTATGCTATTTTTGTTTACTCTTGACTTCCGGGTGGAGGCCCCAAAATGACTACACACTTTCAGAAAGCCAACCCGAAGCGAATCCTTTTCAGGAAGGATATAGTAAACATAGGTCCAATATTTTCTTGCTAAATGTAACATTTTTATATATATCATTTATTACATTATTTTATTTAAACGCAATCAGGTTTATTTAACAGGGAAAAATATTTGGCACCCAAGTATTGCAAACATCGTAAGTTTATAAATAAGCCACGGGTATATATATTAATATGAATACTTTGAACTAGGTATCGAATTTTGGTGTTTCATTTTATTTAGGCTACATTGTCCAACTGCTGAGCAAACGCCTCCCCCCCATTTTTCCAGCCAACTTTATCTCCTGCCGTCACGCATCGTTTTTAAGGCCTGCCTCGGTTACAACGTCCGTCTTCAGGTACCTACTGCATGGTAGTCCTGGCTCATCTGTCCCCATGCATCACCAAACCTGAATGACCAAAAAAAAGTCAACCTGAATGTGACTCGCCCAATTTCACTGCAGCGATGCTTGTCTTGGATGATATTGGATGGAATTTATTTAATGAAATATAATAATAAATTATCGATATAGAATAGAATAGAATATACTTTACTGTAAACCAAAAAAGAAATTACACATATATTTTACAACAACTTAATACTACGGGTACAAAGGCGGTCTGACAGCGTTATCTACCAGACAACCTTTGGATAGACTTAAAGAACTTAAAATAAAACAGGGGGGTAACCTATGGCAAACAGAAAAAAAAATAGCTATATAAGATACTATACATAAACTTACAATTAAACATACATACATAATTCCACATGTTACAAAGAAGGGTTGAACAATAATAGAAGAAATTAGATAGAAACAGAAAAGCATTCAAGATAAAGAAATGGTTCTTAACAAGATTTTTAAAAGATGCTAGCTAGATATTATAAATTATATATCCAGAATGTATAATATCACAAGATAGAAGTTTGTAATTAAAACTTGCAATAAAATATGTAGTAGAGATATTTTGTATAATAACTTTTTACCCTGTTCCTACAGGGTTATACATTGAATAATATTATACATGCATTTAATAATTATAATAAAGGTTTTTGCCAAAACCCTGTCCAAAAAACGGCATGCTAAATAATTATCCCACCCTGATTTCACTCTTCATCATAAAGCCAAGGGGTCGCCAACATGATTTTAATAACGAGGACCCTTCACATTTTCCTAGAAGCTTACACCTGAATAGCTAGATTCTATCTACCTACATTGTACAGTAAATTGCTAACACAAATACACGCGCCACTGTTGTGCAAACTGTGTTACTTTGAATTAGGGGCCGGACAAACAAACAGACGTTTGAGGCAAATTGCCGCTGGCCTTATTTATTACGGGACCCTAAAATAATACGGTGCGAATGCCTACTATTGTCTGGTGTTCTAAGATGGTTGGGAATTTTCATCTGGGTAGCTTATTTTATCACAAGATAAAATTACAAATTTAAAAACCCCCGAATTTTTATTTTTATTTCATGCTTTTTAAACTACATATAATATACCTAGTAGCAGACACGCTTCAATCGACAATCTATCGAAACACGTAATAATGACACGATGTCTTGCGAAAAAATCCAGATCCCAAGAGTAAATTGCGAATAACTTTTGAGTGGCTAAACCGATTTTATTCAAACATAGCTAAGAACACTTTCGACAAAGTCACCTTTCAATAAAAAATAAAAACCAAATCTGTTCATTCGTTTAGGCGCTATGATGCCACAGACAGACACAGAGATAAACAGAAACACAGAAACACACGTCAATCTTATAACACCCCTCTTTTTCCGTCGGAGGTTAAAAACAAAATAGAAGTTCTTTTTAATTATTACTAGATTCTGCCAGCGGCTTCGTCCGCGTGTATGACAAAAATTATCCCAAGGTAACATTCCCGGGAGAAAAAGTAACCAATGTGCTATGCCAGCATTTTTGACGATTTCATCTTTCCACCTTTAGACGAAATTGTCAAAACTGCTGAAAACTTTTGGGTCAGGACAACTAGACTTCGCGATAAATGTAAGCATTTGGAGGAGGCTTTTACCAGCTGTCCTTACACTGAAATAGAGACAGACAACGGCAATACAAATACACTAACAGATATTAAGGTAAGTTTTTTTATTTATATTTTACCGAAGTAAAAGAAAACTGAAGTTTGTCTAATCATAATACAAGTTCAAACCTGTAGTAAGGAATTAATTTATTATGTGCTATTATAGACTACAATCTATCTCTGAGCCAAATTTCATCCAGATCCTTTTTATTGTTTTTTGCGTGAAAGAACACACTCGCAAACTATCGCCTTTATAGTATTAGTGTGATTACAATCCTGTATTAGGCTACCATCACTCTTGGAAAATTAAAGATATCGAACACGACCCTTTGGTAAGGCAAAGCTTTGGTTCCACGGTTTCAGAGTTGTGGTATTCAGATAGGAAGTCGCTCAATGAAAAGTACTGGTACTCAGCTGATCCCGGTTAAACTGGAAGCCAACCCCAACATATTTGGGCAAAAGGCGGGACAAATTGGTTAAGTATCCACAGAGAGCAGTGACGGCCCGCCTACAAGCTGTAAGTCGTGGGTTCGTACCCAGGCAGGCGCTTTACTTTGTGTAAATTATTTCATCACCACTGCTCTCGAAACGGTAAAGGAAAGCATCGTAAGGAAACCGGCATGTCCTAGAACCAACAAATCGAAGACATGTGACAACTACCAACCCGCATTGGGCCCGCATGGTGAATTACTTCCCATTTCCTCTCAGAGAGGAGGCCTGTGTCCCAGCAGTGGGAACATTAAAAGGCTGGTGATGATCCCACAGCAAAGCGAATCCGTCCTGGTCATCATGGTCCTTCCATTTTTTTTTCTGTCTACTGGGGCTACTAAAGATCAGTTCTGCGTCAAAGAAGAAATTACTTAAGGAGCAGATACTGCTCAGTAGCTGAATTTGAAATAGTATTTTTTTGGAAAAATATGTTACATTAGATAATTTTCTTAATAATGTTACCTATGGAAATTTTGAGTTTTATTCGTATAACATAGTAATAATTAATTGGTAAAGTTATGTCACACACGCGAACAAAAAATAAACGATAATAGTGTAATTAATTGGTAAAGTTATGTAACACACGCGAACAAAAAACAAACGATAATCGCACCAAAACGGCCGGGCGTGTTTTAATGAAATGTTCACCATCTCAAAGACAATTTAATTATCTACATTTTGAACTATATTTTTTTCTAAAGACTGATTTATCAGGAAAGCACAAAAACACTACTGAATTTTGGATCGCGCGGGTGTGAAACGACTGCACGTTTTGTTTCCTCAAGGTCGTTGGCGGCCGTCTTTGTCTTAAGAAAAAAGTAAATCTTGGGCCTTAGGTCCAAAATATAAGTGATGGATCACTTTGTGGGTTTTAATGTATCTAAGACTAAAAGGAGAGCTTTTTGCTCCTTAGTGCCCTGGCACTAAAGCTTGGCTCTTAAACTGAAAGGTATATTTATTACAAACGGTAAGTTAAGCAGAAACTAACCCAGATTAATACTGACTAACAAGAACAACCTCAATCCAAAAAAAAATAAAGCTATCTTGTAACAATACCAACTAGTAAACCAAAAAACGCTAAAACAAAGAAAATAATACAACAGCTCTCTCAATTCAGTCTTGCCTACCTATAACTTATCCAAAGTGCTATGATACTGACATACACAATAATTTCCTGGCATTATGTTACGTTATACAACTTTACTTATGACGTCATAATATATTTACATACACAAAAACTATGTCTCCGCAAAACGTTTGTTGGAAAACAAGAAAAAATATCATGTAAGTAATGCCGGATACATGCCTAGCGAACGAGTGAACGTATGGGAATCGCCGATGGGGACTGCACACTCGCTTACCTTCACATACTGATTTCCGTTTGTTTGCTTTCATTTGTTAGGTATGTGTGAGGTTCGCCCTGGCTGTAGGGTTAAATTTTTGTTAAGGCCGCCATAGGAAAGTCAGATTAAGCAGACGCTGCCGACCTTACTGAGTCTGCCGGCCACAATGAGTATTATCGCTACAACCACGCCTCTATGGCATCAATAAATCTAGGGTTACTTGCTCATCCCCACTCATTTCGGGAGTAAACTAACCGCCGTTTTCAACGAAAATCTTTCCGACGCCATCTCTTGTCCAGTTCCGGCCGTTTTCAAACTTAAGAGTCTCTATATACAAATTTTATAACTTAACACTAACTTAAGCTATATAAACAGTGACGTTAACTCCTCTTCCATTTAAAATTAATGTCTCTAAGTTGTTAGATGATAACAAACACTCGTCACTACACTTAAGCTCAAATCACGATCACTTACTCCTCCCGTCGCTCCGTCAGCTCCCGGTCAAGCCATCTGCACAGCTCGCTGCACCTCACGCTGACTGATGTTTTTTTTTTTATTGTCTCTAAGCTGTCTCCTTAGCTGTACGCATAATAAAAGTGTCCCCAAAACGTTTTCGACGATGTTCTCTTTGATCCAATTCTGATGACACCTCCTGTATAGCCTGCCAAGCCAATTATGACAATCATCAAATACACGCCGAAGAACAACAGCATCGCGCTGATAGTTGATATCTGCCCCTGTGTCTACTACCCGCTGCCGTCTGGGCGATAATAACTTCTTCCTTAGATGACGAGCTCCCCATAGCCTGCGACTAACCAACTGACGTGAAACTGACTGAAGCCGACTGAAGTGACTCTGACTAGTCTCCGATAGGGCAACTATAACGCCGTCCAGTCGATTGGCAGGGTCGCCATGTGATGTGGAGGGTAAGGAGGGGTTAAAGTAACACCATGATGTGTACTTCTCCATGAGTCAACTGGAGACTGAAGACTCAAGACAAAAGACTCCCTTTATTAGCGGTATATATATATATATATATTTATATATATATTTTTATTAATAGGCTCGCGCTTGACCACTATCTCACCTGATGGTAAGCGATGATGTGGTCGACGATGTAGCACGCTTACCTAGAAGAAACACATTCACTCTTGACTTAAAGACTCCAAGGTTTTAGCTATCAGGAAATACAGACTCTGGCAGGGAATTCCACTCCTTAGCTGTACGCATAATGAAAGTATTCCCTAAACGTTTGGTGCGTACTGGCGTTGGGTGGGATGTCCACCATGTACCGATGACGCATCGCCGTACGTCTTGTAGTCCGATGATGGAACGGGCTTGGAGGAATTAGTTCATGCAATTCCATCGCATACTCCCCGAAATGTGTGTTGAACATAGTGCGTGCGTGATATTTATTATAATAAAATTATGAACATAGCTTATCTACTTTTACTAAAACTATGTGCTAAACGTGACGCACGTGACATCACACCACAACCTTATAAGCTACCAGCTATTTGTTTTAAGTTGCTATTTGTTACTAGGATTCAGCTGTACATCAGTATTTTACACGGAGCGACTGCCTTTTTAGGGTTCCGTATTATACAAGGAACCCTTATAGTGTACCCTAGTAGTCCGTCCGTCAGTCCGGATCTAATCTCAGAGACTCTTAGTAAAAGAAAGCTATAATTTGGCATGGATATACATATTAATCACGCCGACAAATTGGAAAAATAAAATCTTCTGAAAAAACCAGCCAAGTGCGAGTCGGACTCGCACACGAAGGGTTCCGTACCGTTGTCGCAAAACACTGCAAAAAAATCACGTTTGTTGTATGGGAGCCCCCCTTAATTTATTTTATTTTAATTTAATAATTATTATTTTTTGAAGAGAATATACAACTAAATATTCTGTGAATATTTCAAGCGTCTACCTGTTGCCGTTATTAATATCGAGCAAAAAACGGCAAAAATATCACGTTTGTTGTATGGGAACCCCCTTAAATATTAATTTTATACTGTTTTTAGTATTTGTTGTTATAGCGGCAACAGGAATACATCATCTGTGAAAATTTCAACTGTCGAACTATCACGGTTCATGAGATACAGCCTGGTGACAGACAGACAGACAGACAGACAGACGGACTGCGAAGTCTCAGTAATAGGGTCCCGTTTTTACCCTTTGGGTACGGAACCCTAAAAAAGCGAGGTTTCGTCGGCGATTCCCATTCGTTAGCGTTCTTATGCTCGTTCGCTTGGTCTGTATCCAGCACGAGATATTTTTTTTTATTATACCTATGCTACTGTTATTCTATTCCGTTGTCGTCGACTCCCTTTATGCTTCATAAAAATTTAGTATATACTTATATTTCTGCTTACTAGTTACATCAGAATTGTATTACTGTTTATGTAACTTTATTTTTATGAGTGTAAGCCTTTCTCGAAGTTTGACGACTATTTTTACTTTTTGATTTGCCTTTTTTGTGAAGACTATGTCTCTCTTACACTGAAATCATACAAATAATAATATTTGAACAGTTCATGAAATTTATTACATTTATAAGTGAGCAGTGGTGGTAACGGCCCCGACTTACGTGTCGAGGTTTTGGGTTCGAACCCGGGCAGGTGCATTACTTTTTGTGAATTATTGCATCACCACTGCTATAATAACGGTAAAGGAACGGTGAGTAAACCGGCATATCCTAGAACCAGAAATTCGAAGACATGGTACATCCACCAACTCGCACTAGGCCCGCGTGGTGGATTATGGCCCATTCCCACTATCACTGAGGGTAGGCCTGTGTCCCAGCTGTGGGAACGTTGAACGGCTGATGATGATGATGTAATTGACTAACAAAATGTCCAAAGGTCTAAGATCAACAACCTAAAAAATAAGCTTTGTACCGTTATGCTTATACAAATCCACATGAGAATAAAATGTGATAGAAATACAACCTTACTTCCATAATATATTTGAAAAGTAAAAATAATCTGTTTGTTGAAAATATTTATGTATATTTGCAGTGCACATTACTCGCAGAATAGATAGCCGACGAGGCCAAAAGGTTCTGGAGAAACGATCACGTACAAGAAGACGCACAGCACAAGGAAGAGCGCAGGAGTCCCCTGGATGTGAGAACCACAAGACCAGTCAAAGTGGTGACGGTTTGACGGGATCTATGTCTTGCAGTAGACCGTCTTCCAGCTGTAAACATAAAATAATTTGTTTGCTAAACTGTCCAGTAAACTCCATTCGTATGTAAAAGCTCACACACTAAACCTTAACTGACCCAAACAGAAAAATAATCCGCGACCTAAACAAACACATTTTTATTTATCATTAAGGTTATCCCGGCACTATGTACCGTAAAACTCATTAAACGGCCAACATTAAGAGAACTCGGAAAAATCCCATACAAATAGACTATTAACGTAACTTTTAATGGCTACTACGGGTTACACGCGGTTAATGGAGTGCCATATTTGGCACCCTCAGTTATATCTTGAGCCGTTCGCGCCGAGGATTATACGTTCGAATCCCTCGCGAAACTTAATTAAAGTTTTAATGAGCCACGCAATATATGTATTTCGAAATACTGGCAGAGATTAAGTTTGCACTTGAATGAGATAGGTTAGGCTTTTGATATTGATGAATCATACTTAGAATTTACATCTAAGGATATTCATCAACTCATAGTTAATTTAGGACTGCCTACCCCACTGAACTACAATTTTCAGTAAAGAATAACTTCAGAATATGGGATGAATATGACTTACTCCGGATTTCTGAAATAATTAAAATTTAGTCATTCTCAACCTCTATTTTAACCTGAAAACCTGTCAAACTCTGGCAATAAAGGAGGTTTTAAGACATTCTTAATTCAAAATTCACACCTCATAAATCAATAATTTCAACGTCTTAAATCACAATGAGCAAGCGTGTGATCAATGCTGATTCCATCTCTGCGTAGTAAAATACATATTTTCTTCTAATGGGACAATTACAGTCCTCAACAATAATTTATTTAGGTCCTTTTTTCTTGTAGCCTAGGCAGAGATACTTATCATTCCATATTATCATTTTACTGGCCCATAAGTGTCTCGCCTTTGCATAAATTGCTACAATGAACGATCGTGGGGAGATATTGCCTCGGTCATTATTAACAAAACTTGGCAGGCGGCAGGATGAATTGTAGAAAAATGTGGAGCATTGTTTATAGTTTCGCTGTAGAATGAAGTTGCAGTTACTAAACGTAGTTTCGAGAGAAAATCGATACCAAAGATAAACTTGCTTTTAATACAAACCAGTTGTAGATCAATACAATGTCCGCTCATTAGGGTCCGCTTCTAGAAAGTCTTCCAGTCTTCGTAAGACATCCACTGCTGGACATAGGGCTTGCCCAAGCATCGCCACTTCTATCGATCCTATATTTCTTGCATCCAGTGGACGCCCACCACCCGAAACAGATCATCGGTCTACTTTATGGGAAGCCTTCCCACGCTTTGGAGAAAGTCACTAGAAAATCAGTCAAGTATATTGTATTCAGTTCAATTAAATTTATTAATCGCGTTCTTATTTACTCCTAGCATATAACATTTCGATTACAAGCCATTTCTTTTTCTTATTTCGAAACAAGTAAGGTTTAGTAAGGCCTAAGATTCAAAACAACATTCTTGTAAAACCCGTATTCTTTTGTTCAACTTATCTAAACTACATCGCCTTACTTGGCCGTATTCCAAAGGCCGTTATTAGTACAGAAGATTTGCAGATTCACCTGCCCTAGATCTTAAGAGTACTTAGCACCTCGGCGCCTTTGACATGCCAGAACTGAGGGAGACTTACTGACTTTAATCGGGGGAGACGTGTTACATTTGTGATGCATTCACGTAATTGCTTGCAAGTATATATGTGCTTGTTTTAGGTAGCAGAAACACTGAAAAGTAAGAGCCATTGACCAAAAGATGTGAATCTATATAATTATATAAAAGAAAGTCGTGTTAGTTACACTTTTTATAACTCAAGAACGGCTGAACCGATTTGGTTGAAAATTGGTAGGGAGGTAGCTAAGAACCAGGAGGGTAGGGTAGGGTAGGTAGGGTTTTTTTTTTTTTTTTTTTTTTTCTTAACTCTAATCCCCACCAACAAAATTGGCGCCTATTAATTGCAAACACATCCGTACCATTCCTCTTTCATTCCTCTCGCACTTTTATCCTTCATACCAAGGTTCATCTTGCATTCATCCTCTTGTATACTGTGTGGGTTCATTTCAATAACTACGGGCATGTTTTATTTATTTATCACAGTAAACTTAAAATACAAAAAAATAAAAATAAAATATACAAGAGTTCTGTTTATCTCAGAAATACAATCGTGCAAATAGTGCTGATTAACAAAAATATAGAATACAAGGTATCACAAATTGTGCAAAAGTGCAGTTTATCACAGGAAATACAAAAGTTGCTTTCTATCACAAGCAAGCGTATATTATTGCTAAGGATATAAAAACACAAAAGTGCAGTTTATCATAACAATCAGTCTTACACAATTTAGAAACTTAGGTACTAGCATGAAATACTGCCGGCTATACATGTCCTTGCTGCATTCCGTGCTTGCATTTAAATATCATACAGAAATATTAATGAAGCACGGTGCGCTCAGGTTTTATTCCGATGTATAACCGCAGTGGCTACTCTAGTGCAATATTCCAAAAACTTTTCCCTGTGTTTTTTGTCCATGAGCCCATGCAGGCTCTCCTTCGTTATTTTCCTGTCCAGCTCACATTCAATTTGGTAGCGTTCCCTGATAAAAAGCGGGCACTCTACAAGTATGTGCTGGACAGTCTCTGCCACGCCTGGATCGCAGACGCACGATGGGCTCTCCTTACACTTGAAGCGATTCAAGTATTCAGAGAACCCGCCGTGCCCCGTCAAAACTTGCGTGAGGACGCCTTCAGGCCGCACCTGTTGTACAATACGGAAAGCCGCTATTGCATCCGGAAGAAACATTTTCGTCACGGAAGCGGTCTCGCCCGACACATATCTTCGATTCCATTCATCAAGCGATTCCAAACGGATCTGTCGCTTGATAAATGAAACCGGACACTGGTCGTAGTCCGGCTTCCTCCGTAACGACAATGCTGCTTCCTTAGCCAACTCGTCCGCTCGCTCATTCCCCGGCAGGCCCGCGTGGGCCTTGATCCAGAACAAAGTCACAGCTTTGCTCTGGCACAGGGCGTGAGCCAGGTTTGCGCGCGCGCGAACTGCCAGGGGATGGAGCGAGCCATGGTTTGCAAGCGTCTGCAATGCGGACATTGAGTCGCTGTACAAGCCATAGCTCGCCTCTTGCCGCGCGAGGATCACTTCTGTCGCCTTGCAAATGGCCAGGAGTTCCGCCTGGTAGACTGTGCAGTACGCGGCAAGGCTAAGTTTGAGGTTCCGGATTTCGCCATCATTATCCCAAATGGATAATGCGGCTCCGACCTTCCCCTCAATCTTGCTGCCGTCGGTGAAGATTCGCACCGCCTGCACATTGTTACTGTCTAGTAACTCTTGATCTTCCAGGCACATGAACTCCAGGGGCAATTGTGTAGCTGGATGAGGGGCTTCTGCAAATCTTACCGCACTCTCGATCTCCCTGTCTCCTGGCACAAACCGGGATGACCCTCTCCTCGCTTCATACAGGGCGGCTGCCTCTTGTATGCGCAGGTCTAGAGGTAGTATCCCAGACAGCGCCAGCGCCGAGTTCAGAGAGACAGTACGGTAAGATTTGCAGAGCTTCTGAGCAAATCCTCGTTGAACA
Organism: Anorthoa munda; assembly: GCA_945859665.1. Lineage (NCBI taxonomy): Eukaryota > Metazoa > Arthropoda > Insecta > Lepidoptera > Noctuidae > Anorthoa > Anorthoa munda. Next base: position 28,019,987 of record OX243902.1, on the reverse strand, counting down.
GAGCCTAGCTTCTTCCGTATACCCAACTTTTTTGTAGCGGGTGCCCAGGCTGCGGCTGCGTACGTTACTATGGGCTCAATCGTTGCTGTGTAAATTGTGTGTATGACTTCCGTGTTTAAACCCCAGCTCACCTTTGCGGCTCGGGACAGTCGCTTATATACGTTAGCTGCCCTCTTGCAGACGTTCGCGGCATGCTCATTAAAAGTGAGCTTTTCGTCTATGGTTAGACCCAGCAACTTCATTTTCTTGACCATACCGATGTCGACCCCGGCCATGTTCAGTATTGGAGTGTCGTACTTAAGCTTATTGGTTATGGTCATCGCACAGGTTTTGTGCGGTGCAAACCTCAGCTTATTTCGGACGCCCCAACCCTGAACATGGGCGAGGGCTGCATTGGCAGATCTTGAGACTTCAGTCGCCGTGTCCCCATCTACAACCAAGACTATATCATCCGCGAACGCCTGCACGAAAATTCCACGCTGCTCAAGGTCCTGCAGTAGTGGGTCGAGAACGAGGTTCCACAGGATTGGACCACCGATCGACCCCTGGACACAGCCCTTGCTAGTCTCTCGCGTGCATTCCTCCCCGGCATACCGAACCTTGACCTTCCTACCGTCGAGATAGCTGTCTATCAGCCTCCTGACGTTAACCGGGCACTTTTCCTCAGCCAGTCTGACCCTTATGGCTGGCCACCAGGCGCTATCGAAGGCGCCCTCTATATCCAATGACACCAGGACAATTAGCTTCTTCAGCCTCAACTTGTCCTGTACGTGCTCCACTAGCGTATAGAGGGCGTCCTCGGTGCTTCTCTGAGGCATGAAGCCAAACTGACGAGTACTAAACCGCGGTACAAGCTGATATTTTAGACGCGCTACGACCATCCTCTCCAGGACCTTCCCCAGAACAGGCAGTAGACCGATTGGTCTGTATGCCTTAGGGGTGGTGTAGCTATCCTTGCCCGGCTTTCTGAGGACTACGACTGTAGCCTCCTTCCAGGTGGTCGGGAAGTGTGCCAATTCGAGGCATTTATTGTAGAGGGCAAGGAATGTGTCCGGGTCCTGGTGGATCGCTCGACTGCAGATATCAGAAGTCAGTCCATCCCCTCCTGGTGCCTTTTTGGGATTGAAACCCGCCACGGCGGACTTCAGCTCCAGCGTCGTAAATGGGGGATCATGATATTCATCATGGGCCCACTCATTTACTCGACTGGCTGCTTCTCTAATTCGCCTGTGGTCAGCGTTGTCCTGGTCTACTCTGTCTTCGGGGTAGAACGTATCCGCTAGTAGGGCGGCCGATTCACTCGGATTGAGGAATGCACCATCGCTGCATAGGGTCAGGTCTTCTTGCCTTTTGGCGGTCCTACCAATGATCCTGTAGAAACTCTCCCAAACTCCCTCACGATCCTGCTTCCGGCAAAACTCCTTCCAACTGGCGATTTGGGCATTCTTTGCCTGCATCTCATACTCTTCTTTTGCTTTCAGGTACTCTCCAACGACCTTCGCTCGCCGGACCGGCGCGGCATTGCGGATACGGTTCTTCTTCGTCATAACCTCCCTCTTCTTCACAGTGAGCTCCTCGGACCACCACGGACAGGTAAGTTTAGTTTTAATATTTATTTTTGGGATGGTGATTTTACTTGATTCTAAGATAATATTTATATATTTGACTACTATTTCTTCTAAATTTGCTTTGCTATTTATCTGTTTTATTCTTTCTAAATTGATATCATCTCTAATTTTAAATTCGTCTAATTTACTTTTAAAAGCTTCCCAATCCGCTTTTCTGGTGTTAAACATCCTAGTTGTTCTAGTAATGCTAACACCTTTTTCCCTTTTTACATTTACATTAAAAAATATAGTGTTGTGGTCCGAGGATGTTGCTCCTGTGTCGACCTGCCAGCCGTCCACCAGGTCAAAAAGGTCGAGCGAACATGCCGTGACATCCACGTGGCTTTTATACGCTCTACCACCTCTGACGGTGTCGAAGGTGGGAGCGTCACCAGTGTTTAGCACCTGAAGCTCCAACTCATCCAGAGTAGCGGACATTTCCTCTCCCCTGGGGTCCTCTTTGATGCTGCCCCACCAGGCGCTTTTCGCATTCGCGTCGCCACCTATCAGCAACCTACCGTTGGCCACTTCCGCATTGATCCGGGTCATCTGGTCCAAGTATGGCCCTATGGGTTGGTCTGGCTCGAAGTAATAAGAGACTACTGCGATTTCCCAGGCTTTGGTCCGGATCCCCACCACAATGATGTTGTTTGTGGAGAGTTTCGGGTAGGGTATAACGTCCAAGTCATGATCAAAGACGGCTATCGCCGCCTTAACCCTCCCACTTTCGTCGGCCTCGCACTGGTATATTCTCGCTCCACGGTAGCTCTTCATACTTCGTGCTCCCCCCACATACGGCTCCTGGATCAGTGCCCACGAGATCTTCCGTTCACTGGCCTCTAAAAAGAGTTCGGTGGTAGCCAGTTCCTTGCGTTGAAGATTCGCTTGGGCCACTCGGTATGGTCTTACTGTTTGTTGGGCAGGAGTCTCCGGGGCGCCCTTAGCAGTATGCTATGGATGAGCGGGCTATAGCGTCCCATCTCCTTCTAATTGTGCACTCTGAGCTGAAGGCGTGGTGGTGCGTACTGTCGACTTTGGCACGCTTGCAGTTACAGCAGGTCGGTGGCAGACCAGCGCTCCAGTCCGCGCACTCCGTCCTCATGTGAGGTCCGCCACAGTGGCTGCACTTTGCCACGGTCTCCGTGCAAGTGCGTCGGCTATGCCCGTACCCGAGGCAGAGCGAGCACTGGACGAGCGGGGACTGGTCTTCGACCCTAACCCGCTTAAGTTCCAAGTGCACTGACCCATCCTCGAGCATGCGCCGCCAGACCTCTGTGGCGACCCTCAACACTAGGTGGCACATGTGCGGGTTCCTGTGGCGTTTCCTATATAAAACTTCCACTATCTTCTGTTCTTCACTTAAGTCTTTGAAGATGTGGTTGTTTTGGTTTTTAAGAGCTTGCATCATGTCGTCGTTGCTGTTAAGCTGCACAACGTCCCTTAACACGACTTGAGGATTCTTGTTTTTAACATCCTCTGTCCTCAACTCAGGTGCTTTACTTAGTCTTTCTCGCAGTTTTTGTCTCTCTCCCTCCGTGCGACAACTCATTATGACTTTTCTATCCTTTGCCTTGCGAACTTTGTCGACTTTAATACCCCCTTCCTTTGCGTTCACCACCTTTCGGATCCTGTCCAGGACTTGCTCACTGGTTTCCTCCTCGTCCTTGGCCGTCACTGAGATCGAGTGCAGTGCCGAAAGTTTAGGCGTTTGTATGACAGAGGGTAGGTAGGGTAGAATAGGTAGGGTAGGGTAGGTAGGGTAGGTAGGGTAGTTTAGGTAGGGTAGGGTAGGTAGGGTAGGGTAGGTAGGGTAGGGTAGGTAGGGTAGGTAGGGTAGGGTAGGTAGGGTAGGGTAGGTAGGGTAGGGTAGGTAGGGTAGGGTAGGTAGGGTAGGGTAGGTAGGGTAGGGTAGGTAGGGTAGGGTAGGTAGGGTAGGGTAGGTAGGGTAGGGTAGGTAGGGTAGGGTAGGTAGGGTAGGGTAGGTAGGGTAGGGTAGGTAGGGTAGGGTAGGTAGGGTAGGGTAGGTAGGGTAGGGTAGGTAGGGTAGGGTAGGTAGGGTAGGGTAGGTAGGGTAGGGTAGGTAGGGTAGGGTAGGTAGGGTAGGGTAGGTAGGGTAGGGTAGGTAGGGTAGGGTAGGTAGGGTAGGGTAGGTAGGGTAGGGTAGGTAGGGTAGGGTAGGTAGGGTAGGGTAGGTAGGGTAGGGTAGGTAGGGTAGGGTAGGTAGGGTAGGGTAGGTAGGGTAGGGTAGGTAGGGTAGGGTAGGTAGGGTAGGGTAGGTAGGGTAGGGTAGGTAGGGTAGGGTAGGTAGGGTAGGGTAGGTAGGGTAGGGTAGGTAGGGTAGGGTAGGTAGGGTAGGGTAGGTAGGGTAGGGTAGGTAGGGTAGGGTAGGTAGGGTAGGGTAGGTAGGGTAGGGTAGGTAGGGTAGGGTAGGTAGGGTAGGGTAGGTAGGGTAGGGTAGGTAGGGTAGGGTAGGTAGGGTAGGGTAGGTAGGGTAGGGTAGGTAGGGTAGGGTAGGTAGGGTAGGGTAGGTAGGGTAGGTAGGGTAGGTAGGGTAGGTAGGGTAGGTAGGGTAGGTAGGGTAGGTAGGGTAGGTAGGGTAGGTAGGGTAGGTAGGGTAGGTAGGGTAGGTAGGGTAGGTAGGGTAGGTAGGGTAGGTAGGGTAGGTAGGGTAGGTAGGGTAGGTAGGGTAGGTAGGGTAGGTAGGGTAGGTAGGGTAGGTAGGGTAGGTAGGGTAGGTAGGGTAGGTAGGGTAGGGTAGGTAGGGTAGGGTAGGTAGGGTAGGGTAGGTAGGGTAGGGTAGGGTAGGTAGGGTAGGGTAGGGTAGGTAGGGTAGGGTAGGTAGGGTAGGTTAGGTAGGGTAGGGTAGGGTAGGTAGGGTAGGGTAGGTAGGGTAGGGAAGGTAGGGTAGGGTAGGTAGGGTAGGGTAGGTAGGGTAGGGTAGGTAGGGTAGGGTAGGTAGGGTAGGGTAGGTAGGGTAGGGTAGGTAGGGTAGGGTAGGTAGGGTAGGGTAGGTAGGGTAGGTAGGGTAGGGTAGGTAGGGTAGGGTAGGTAGGGTAGGGTAGGTAGGGTAGGGTAGGTAGGGTAGGGTAGGTAGGGTAGGGTAGGTAGGGTAGGGTAGGTAGGGTAGGGAAGGTAGGGTAGGGTAGGTAGGGTAGGGTAGGTAGGGTAGGGTAGGTAGGGTAGGGTAGGTAGGGTAGGGTAGGTAGGGTAGGGTAGGTAGGGTAGGGTAGGTAGGGTAGGGTAGGTAGGGTAGGGTAGGTAGGGTAGGGTAGGTAGGGTAGGGTAGGTAGAGTAGATGAATGTTTGGTGTTTTTATGGCAAAACAAAGTTTGCCGGTGCAGCTAGTATAAGATAGTAGTAAAAGTTGTGACCAATTTAGTAGACAATGCGGCCATATTTATTTAGATTAGTTGCGAGGATTTTCTACAAGGTTTATTTTACTACATTATGTAAAGGTTTATTATAATGGATGGACTGTGTGAGGAGTGATAATTAAAGAAAAGGGAGTCAGTAATAGCATGACAGGGCACAGGACGATATGGAAGAAGAAAACGTGTTGCGCTGACCCCAAGTAACATGGGTTAAGGGCAGGCAGATGATGAGGTAAAGGTTTATTACTTACATTAGCCTAAGATCTGACTGCAGAAATCTGCAGGAATCAGAGTTTTTGATTTTGCTTAATTTTCATGATTTTCTTAAATTTCTTGATAGATGGATTACGGCCCATTCCCTCTCACAAAGAGGAGGCCTGTGTCCCAGTAGTGGGAACTTTAAAAAGGCTGATGATGATGATTACTTGATAGTAGTATAGATTGCTGCAAGGTTGCCTGGCAATACCTAGCCGCAATAATAAAAATAAATTAAATAAAAAAGCCTTTATTTCTTGTAGTAAATATATTATCTATCTATAAACATATTCCAAGTTAAATATATTCTAATATATCTAATTACTATAAGTTATAATCTATCTTGTTTCAGTACCCTTTATATGAAACAGTTTCTTAATTCTAATATTAGTATTCTGATTTTAGTTTTATTAGTAATTATATAATATGAATAAATGCTTAATTATTTATTTTTACAACAAAATCTTAAATTACTTAATTTTAGGTGTTTATGGGTTTTTTTTTGTTTGTATTTTAATTTCAAGGTTTTAATAAGGTAGTTACATCTGTCAGTAAACTAAGATTTAAAAAAAAAAAAAAATAACCTGTCCGCAATAACCTTCATTAAATAAATTGAGAATGTTTGATAATTAACCCCAAAATAAAAGTATTTCAAGTGTGTTTCCAACGTCATTTGAAAGAAACTGGTGTAGAAAATGTTCAGACATTCCTGGCGTTTCTTTCCAAAGCTAAAAGAAGTGTCGCATCTATTTTATGCCATCCAGCTTAATCTATCCCCTTAAGTTTAATTCCATGCAATGAGCGATATTCAAGTTAATTTAGATCAAATATTACTGAACCTATCAGCCAGTAGTTTGGGTTAAAATTTACATCATTTGTGGATGACCGGTATGATTGTGTGTTACTTTATTATTGAATTTGTACTATGTTTGTTAAATAATTGTAACACTGGTTAACAATGATTTATTTTCGTTGGATCCCACTTTTAGATCCCATTTTGTAGGTATTGGCGATGGGTCCCATTTTCTATTCTGTTTATTGTAACAAACAGGTAATGATATTATCAATATGTATGTATGTATGTTGTGTGTGTGTGTATGTTATGTTATTATTGGTTGTTGTTTTGTTCTTATTTAATTACAATTACGCTCTGATAATGTGGGATTTTTATAGTGTTGTGTGTTTGGAAACAAGATATTCGGGGTGAAGAGAAATTATTTAGAAAATGCACAGTACATACGAAGATATATTTTTGCCTCAATTGGATAGGGTAGTTGACAAAAAATATGTATTTGGTCCGCCAATTAGATAAACTAAACATATTGGACACGTATTTTTTCTTTTGCCACATTAACAAAAAATTACGACGATCCAGTGCGTTGAATTGAAATATGGCGTGACGTCACGGTGTGTCACAATTTATACTGACAAAGTGACGTCATAAGCCCCCACTCCTGAATTTTGATGCGCTTTATCATTGTCAATTTTTATTTATTTGATAGAGCCAAAAATACGGGCCAATATTAGTTAATCTCACTGACGGACTAAATAGAATTATATTTTTTCTACACAGGAAACATCCCTATTGCCGTAGTTAATAATTCAACTTTTATTATTAACTAGCTGACCCGGCAAACTTTGTTTTGCCATAAAAACACCAAACATTCATCTACCCAACACTACGCCACCTACCCTACCCTACCTACCCTACCCTACCTACCTACCCTACCCTACCTACCCTACCCTACCTACCCTACCCTACCCTACCTACCCTACCCTACCTACCCTACCTACCCTACCTACCCTACCTACCCTACCTACCCTACCTACCCTACCCTACCTACCCTACCCTACCCTACCTACCCTACCCTACCAACCCTACCCTATCTACCCTACCTTACCTACCCTACCCTACCCTACCTACCCTACCCTACCTACCCTACCCTACCTACCCTAGCCTACCCTACCCAACCTACCCTACCCTACCCTACCTACCCTACCCTACCTACCCTACCCTACCTACCCTACCCTACCCAACCTACCCTAACCTACCCTACCTACCCTACCCTACCTACCCTACCTACCCTACCCTACCTACCCTACCCTACCTACCCTACCCTACCTACCCTGCCCTACCTACCCTACCCTACCCTACCTACCCTACCCTACAAAAGAACCTTCTCCCAACAATAACGAACACAACAAAAAAAGAATAAGCGAAATCGGTCCAGCCGTTCACGCGTGATGCCGTGACAACGGAAAACGGGTTTCATTTTTATATATATAGACTAGCTGACCCGGCAAACTTTGTTTTGCCATAAAAACACCAAACATTCATCTACCCAACACTACGCCACCTACCCTACCCTACCTACCCTACCCTACCTACCCTACCCTACCTACCCTACCCTACCTACCCTACCCTACCTACCCTACCCTACCTACCCTGATTAAACACACAAGTAATACACACAATTTACACGGCAACGATTGAGCCCATAGTGACATACGCAGCCGCCGCCTGGGCACCCGCTGCAAAGAAGTTGGGTATACGGAAGAAGTTAGGCTCTGTTCAACGAGGATTCGCTCAGAAGCTCTGCAAATCTTACCGTACTGTCTCTCTGAACTCGGCACTGGCACTGTCTGGGATACTACCTCTAGACCTGCGCATACAAGAGGCAGCCGACCTGTATAAAGCGAGGAGAGGGTCATCCCGGTTTGTGCCAGGAGATAGGGAGATCGAGAGTGCGGTAAGGTTTGCAGAAGCCCCTCATCCAGCTACACAAACGCCCCTGGAGTTCATGTGCCTGGCAGACCAAGAGTTACTAGACAGTAACAATGTGCAGGCGGTGCGAATATTCACCGACGGCAGCAAGATTGAGGGGAAGGTCGGAGCCGCATTATCCATTTGGGATAATGAGGGCGAAATCCGGAACCTCAAGCTTAGTCTTGCCGCGTACTGCACAGTCTACCAGGCGGAACTCCTGGCCATTTGCAAGGCGACAGAAGTGATCCTCGCGCGGCAAGAGGCGAGCTATGGTTTGTACAGCGACTCAATGTCCGCATTGCAGACGCTTGCAAACCATGGCTCGCTCCATCCCCTGACAGTTCGCGCGCGCGCAAACCTGGCTCACGCCCTGTGCCAGAACAAAGCTGTGACTTTGTTCTGGATCAAGGCCCACGCGGGCCTGCCGGGGAATGAGCGAGCGGACGAGTTGGCTAAGGAAGCAGCATTGTCGTTACGGAGGAAGCCGGACTACGACCAGTGTCCGGTTTCATTTATCAAGCGACAGATCCGTTTGGAATCGCTTGATGAATGGAATCGAAGATATGTGTCGGGCGAGACTGCTTCGGTGACGAAAATGTTTCTTCCGGATGCAATAGCAGCTTTCCGTATCGTACAACAGGTGCGGCCCGAAGGCGTCCTCACGCAAGTTTTGACGGGGCACGGTGGGTTCTCTGAATACTTGAATCGCTTCAAGTGTAAGGATAGCCCATCGTGCGTCTGCGATCCAGGTGTGGCAGAGACTGTCCAGCACATACTTGTAGAATGCCCGTTATTTATCAGGGAGCGCTACCAACTTGAATGTGAGCTGGACAGGAAAATAACGAGGGAGAGCTTGCATGGGCTCATGGACAAGAAATATAGGGAAAGATTCTTGGAATACTGTATTAGAGTAGCCACTGCGGTTATACATCGAAATAAAACCTGAGGCGCACCGTGCTTCATTAGTATTATTTATGATATTTAAATGCAAGCACGGAATGCAGCCTGGACATGTGTAACCGGCAGTATTTCATGTTAGTACCTAAGTTTATTGAATGTTAATTTCTGTGTTAATTGTGTGATAGTTGCACTGTTGTGTTTCTATCCCTAGCTGTTATATAGTTTTTACCCTATTTTCTGTGATAAACTACTACTGTATATTCTGTGATAAACAGCACCTTTGCTCAATATGATGTAATAGCACCTTTTGCTCTAATTGTTTTTAATGACACCTTTTTGCTCAGTTGTAATTATAGCACACTGTATTTTTGTATTATTAACTATTTTTTTAAGAAATAAATCATGCCCATAGAGTAGACTAATAAAAGTGGGACCCTTACCCACAGAATGCAAGAAGATGAATGCAAGAAAGAACTGGTATGAGGAATGAATGTACGAGAGGCATAAAAGATTGACCGGAACGACTGAGGTTAAGCACATAAGGCGCCAATATCGTTGGCGGGGAATAGTGTTAAGAAAAAAAAAAAAAAAAAAAAAAACCCTACCTACTCTACCCTACCTACCCTACCCTACCTACCCTACCCTACCTACCCTAGCCTACCCTACCCTACCCAACCTACCCTACCCTACCTACCCTACCCTACCTACCCTACCCTACCCAACCTACCCTACCCTACCCTACCTACCCTACCCTACCTACCCTACCCTACCTACCCTACCCTACCTACCCTACCTACCCTACCCTACCCTACCTACCCTACCCTACCTACCCTGCCCTACCTACCCTACCCTACCCTACCTACCCTACCCTACATAAGAACCTTCTCCCAACAATAACGAACACAACAAAAAAAGAATAAGCGAAATCGGTCCAGCCGTCACGGCATCACGCGTGAACGGCTGGACCGATTTATATAGACTAAGTACGAAACATGTGTGGTATACCTTTAAATGGTATATTGAGGAATGATGAAATAAGAGGACGTTGTGATTTAAAAGAAGATTTAGGGCATAAATTTAAAAGAGAAAAAAAAAAAAAAAAAAAGAGAAAAGATGGTTTGGCCATATTGAGAGGATGAATGAAAGGCGACTAACACAAGGGAGACGTGAATGGAAACGCCGGGTGGGGACGCTCTAGAAAGACATACATAGACCTTATTGGTCATACACCATACATAGATCATAGTCTGTAAGAGATTGCCCTGTGCGATAAGACCGCCCATTGTACACTTTGTTTATAAATTTTGTTCTGTATTTAATTTTTTATGGTGTGCAATAAAGAATATAATAATAATAATAATAATTGCAGGAATGCTGACAAGAAGCCAGGCCCGAGCCAAAAACACACGCCTACCACCTCCGGCCTCGTCGCCCAGCTCCGCCTCGCCGCCGCCGGAAACCAGCCCCACCGTGAGTGCTGTGACACCGGCCGTGGCAGTTGCGTCGAGCTCGAGCGACGAGTACTTCTCTCCGCCGACGACACCACCACCTGCGCGTCGACGGGGAGGACGCCGGCCGCCGGACAGCCTGGGACCTCAAGGCCCATCGGCCTCTGACAGGGTCCCCGCTCCCGGTGGAAGTGTGCAGCGCATGCGATGGACGCAATCGATCAACGAAAACGTCATGCGCGCATACTTTGGGGCTACAGAGGGGGGAAGTAAACTGACTGCGTACCGTGGTCGGATGCTCTCTCTGTTTCAGGTGCTTGAGCCAGCTGTCAACGTGTCGGCCCAACGTCTATCGGATCAGGTGCGGGTCATCCAGCGTAACCATATGCTGGATGACACCGTACTTGATAGACTGCGTGAGGAATCACGGAGTAGCCGTGTCTCGCCTGCCTTGCCTCCGGCCGCGGTGCAACTGCAACCCAGTGTATCACCGCGACCCGACCATGTTGGTGAGGATGACGATGATGAGGCTATATCCGTGAGTACCCAATGCAATGCACGATTAAGGAGCGCTTTAGAGTGTGCATTCCGAGAGTATCGTTCAACACCGCCTGAGCTTAGACCTCGACTACCTCGTCTGCCCATGCATAAGAAAAATAGGGCGCTGGTGTGTGCTCTAGATTCGCAGCTATCAAATGTTTTTGATAGCAGCAAAGACCTTGCCGATACCCACTCGATCTTGTACTGTGCGGCTGCAGCGGCATGTCGTGTAGCTAACGTCAAGTTTCCCAAAACTGACAGAGCTACACGACCAGCTATACCAGCTTGGCAGTACAGGATTGAGCATCGTATCGGTGAGGCTAGAGCACTCATCGGCAAGCTTATCTGCTTCAGGGAGGGCAACACTCGCCCTAGAGTGATGCGCTTTGTGAGGCGGGCGTTTTCGGAGACTGATATCAGTTCTCGAGATTATCTGTCCCGCGTCACAGAGCGTATCGACTTTCTGAAGCAGAAGATCTATGCATGGGCAAGCCGTATTCGTCGGTACAAGCGGCGAGTGGAGCGATACACTCAGAATCGCACATTCCAGAGCAACGAAAGGTGGGTTTATAGGGCTTGGGAGCGACCCGACCAAGGTGTGACTGACATGCGCCTACCGGATAATGACGCCATGTGTTCGTTTTGGCGCGATATCTGGTCGGTGCCTGTCAGTCACATCGAGGGTGACTGGACTCGGGAGGTCGAGCAAGCGTGCGATCCGATACCACAAATGGGGGCAATTACCATCAGCCCCCAAGATCTGGCTCGTGCAGTCCGTCCGTTGCCCAATTGGAAATCTCCAGGGCCAGACGGACTGCAAAACTTTTGGATTAAGTGGTTCCAAAGTTCGCACGCTCGTTTGGCATCTCAGTTCCAGTCTGCCTTAGAGTCAGGGTCGCTGCCCCAGTTCCTAACGACAGGAATAACCCACCTGCTCCATAAATCGGGTAGTACTGCGGAACCTAAAAATTATAGACCGATAACGTGTTTACCGACGGTCTATAAAGTTCTTACATCCATTCTGAGAGCGAAAATTAATCAACATATTGACAATAACTCCATCATGTCTGCTTCTCAGAATGGATGTAAGAATGGGTCCCGCGGTACTAAGGAGCTGCTCCTCATAGACATTGCTATTAGCCAACAGGTTCGCCGTTCCCGCAAGGATCTGGCGACATGTTGGATAGATTACAAGAAGGCCTATGACTCAGTGCCACATACATGGCTCATGAGGGTGCTGGAGTTGTATAAAATTGATGCAACACTGCGCGCCTTCCTGACGTCATGTATGGGGCAGTGGAGGACGGTCCTTCACTATCCAGGATGTCGACAGATTCAGGAAAACAGCGAACCTATAAGGATTGAGCGCGGAATATTTCAGGGCGACAGTCTGAGTCCTCTGTGGTTTTGTTTAGCCCTGAACCCTCTCAGTACACTGCTGGAGGGTTCGGGCCTAGGCTATCGGTTGAGAAGAGGTGGTCAGGTTATATCACACCTCCTTTACATGGATGATCTGAAGCTCTTTGCCCCCAACAACTTTCAACTGATGAAGCTACTGAAGGTGACAGAAACCTTCAGTGACGCCATCGGGATGGAATTTGGTGTGGACAAATGTGCAGTCATGCATGTAAAGCGAGGGGAGATTATGGAATCCGTGGGAATACAACTCTCGGATTCCATACACCTTCGATCCCTTTCCTCAACCGAAACTTACAAGTATTTGGGTATGTCGGAAGCATTAGGCATCAATGCTTGTGACGTGAAACAGTCGTTGAGGGAACGCTTCTTTGGCCGCCTGAATAAAGTACTAAATAGTCTTTTATCAGGCGGAAACAAGGTGCGCACCTTCAACGGCTGGGTCATGCCGGTCTTGATGTATTCTTTTGGCATACTCAAATGGACTCAGACAGAACTTGACGCCCTGGATAGGAGAGTCCGCACGCTGCTTACCGCAAATCGTATGCATCACCCACGGTCATCGGTCATGAGACTATATATCCCGCGGAAGTGTGGGGGTCGAGGCATTTTAAATGCTAAGACCTTGCACAACCGCGAGGTATGCAGTCTTAGGGAATACTTCCAGGCCGCTGACGTGGGTATGCATCGAGATGTGGTAGCGGTGGACAAGGGCCTTACCCCGCTCTCCTTGGCTAACGAGAACTGGCGCAAACCTATAGTATTAGATACTAATGACCGCAGGGAGGTATGGCAGAGCAAGGAGCTTCACGGACGCTTCTACCGGGTCCTACATGGGTCCGATGTAGATCTTTTAGCGTCCGTGGCCTGGCTTCGATTTGGTGACCTTTTCGGGGAAACCGAAGGTTTTGTCTTTGCGATTATGGACGAAGTTATGATGACGAACAACTACCGGAAATACATTGTGAAGGATTGCACAGTTGACATCTGTCGGGCATGTCACCGGCCGGGTGAATCTATCCGTCACATTATCTCCGGTTGTTCTAGTCTGGCTAACGGAGACTATTTGCATAGACACAACCTTGTAGCCAGGATTAACCATCAGCAACTTGCTCTTAAATACAATCTTGTGGAATCGGAAGTGCCTTACTATAAGTATGTGCCCGACCCAGTTCTCGAAAATGGCAATGTCACGCTGTATTGGGATCGGTCTATCGTCACTGACAGGACTATTGTTGCCAATAAACCTGACATAGTGGTGATAGACCGACCAGAGCGTCGCGCAATGATTGTTGATATAGCGGTCCCCCATGACGAGAACCTCGTGAAGGTTGAGAGAGATAAGAAAAGCAAGTATCTTGATCTGGCTCGCGAGGTTGTCGACATGTGGGATGTGAATACAGCAGTCATTGTGCCGATAGTCGTGACGGCCAATGGTATAATAGCCAAGAGCCTCGACGAACATCTGAGGAGGCTCTCGTTGGGCAGCTGGATCAAGGGCTTGATCCAGAAAGCGGTACTCCTGGACACGGCGCGTATAGTCAGGAGGTTCCTCTCTCAGGAGCCCTGACCACCGGTAGCTTGGACCCTGTTCCCGATACCGGTGGGCTACTATTTTTGTATTTTTAAATGTTTTTATTATTATTTTTTATATAGAATAATATTTAAAAATGTAAAAATATGTATATAAAATAAATAAATGCAATAATAATAATAATAGATGTTCTTCATAAAGGGTTATGAGTACGTGTATGACTAGATGTAAGAAAGTGAGTGAAGCAAAAGAAATATGTTAGGATCGTAGCAGGTGGCGTTCTGTAATTTCTGCCTACACCTACGGGAAAAACACGTGCGTTTATGTATATATTATTAGCTATGGCATTAACCTTATTACTATTTTCTACGTCTTTGCACCCTTGGCAATAGAAATAAGCCTGAACCCTGCAGTAGTGGAGCTTTCTTTCATTAAAAGAATGTTCATCATAATTGGATCAGTGTTTTCATAGATTACCTTTGACAAATACAATGTATCCACACTTGTTGTAATAATACTTTAAGTCTTAATTCGTCTTAACCCTGCGAGTGTCACTGGCTACATTAAAATTAGAAAAGAAAAAAATGGCGGATTTTGGGCGCCATTTTGTGGGGGAAATTTTTTTTTTTTCTTCCCAACCCATCGTGTGGGGTATCAAAATAAAGGGTTTTAAGAGTTGACTTCAAAAATATATAACACTTATATGTTTAAATGTACCTAAACAAAAAAAAAAGTTGTAAATAAAAATAGTTTAATTAAAAAAAACCCGACTGCTTAAAAAGCGTTAGCGAACTAAAAAGACTATCCTCCAACTGCACAGCATGATTTTCTTCTTGTTTACGTCTTTTGATTTTTTTAATTAACTTTGTTTAACATTAGATTATTACTTTTAGAATTGTATTACCCTTATCAACACTACTCCTTAGGCACTAAAAATAATACTACTTTTTTCCTTAAAAATTTGATTTTCCTTACATAATAAATTTACTCAGAAGAAATTATGTAGTTTGTATCTCAAGTGGGTATTTGGTATCTATCCTCACACGCAAAGCGGTAAAAGCCAGAAAATTATAAGAGTTAGCCAGAGCAAGTGAATTATTATGATACTTCCGAGCTAAGAACTTGTTACTATTAAAACTTGGTGCAATAATGCTGTTTATACTGCACCTGTATGCTTTAAGTGTACTTATCTTTAAGTTTACTTAAAGTTGTGTTTACTGAAGATAAATCACTTGCATTATTTTTAAATGGGAAATAATAAACCTGCCGAAAAACAAATTATCTTCCAACGATCTGTGGTTGACTGTAAAATACTAACGCTGTGTAAAAATGAATTACCGAAAAAAATACTAAATTTCCGAAAAAATACTAAGTTCCCGAAAACATATTATTAATTTATTATGTTCTGCTAAAATATTCGTTTTCTTCACCAGTTTAATTTCTACTATTGGTTATAGAATAAGTTTCTTAACTCTAAATTTTAACGAAAATAACTACCTACTTGTCGGTAGTTCGGGCACGTTCGGGTGTTTTCGTGTTTTTAACAAATTAGTCCTAGAGCGAACGAAGCGAGCTCGGGCACTTAGGGCACCCCAACACGGATAGATTAGGTTCGAAGGGAATGACGAAAGCTGAATTGAGAGAGCACTCGCGTAGCGTCACGTCGTCGCGCAAAACGTCATCTGTAACAGCTGTAACTTACTTATAAGTCGTAGGTCCTGGGTTTGAACCCGGGCAGGCGCTTTATCGTGTGTAAATTATTTAATCACCACTGCTCTCAAAACTGTGAAGGAAAACATCGTGAGGAAACCGGCATGTCTTAGAACCATAAAATCTAAAACCGACCGGGGCCCGCGTCGTGGATTACATAACAGTCCATTCCCTCTTGCAGAGAGGAGGCCTGCACTCACAACAGACCAAATGGGTGTCTAAGTGCGGAAAAGGGGTCCATCTATCCTATCCTAATACAGGTTGTTATGATTAATTATTTATTCTTATATATTTAGTAAAGTAAATTAATCCATCATAATAAATTAAGATAATTATTTCCATTTATCAGCAAACAAGTCCAAGCCAGGGTTGATCTCTATGAGCTAGTATTAGAAGTCTTGCCAACAACTAAACAAATGGTACAGCTAAACACTCGAGTACTTTAGTATAATTTAACACCTCAAGACTACTGAATCATTCACAGTAAAGGACTTCAGGAAATGTTCTTGAATTCAATTATGTTACATGCTAGTGAAGATTCTCTGACGACAATATTACTTCATAATGACGACGAAAGACTGATGTGACGCTTAATTAAGAGTCAGGCTTCTCCAAAAATCAATGCAAATAATCAAATTGAAATGAATGAAAATGAATACGTAGCAGAGGTGTGTACTTGGCGTCATTCCAGCGTCCCTAACCCCGTCTGTTGCCAACCGTTTAGACCGGTAATTACACCAATATTTTATATAATGCTTTCCTAAAATCATTGGTATTAAATTTGCTTCGTTTGGCTAACAAATTAGAGAGGTTTGGGGATTTGATTAATTTTCATAGTAACGATATTTAATTTCGTTTCATCCTTGGCAACGGAGCCAATTTTTGGATCTCTTTATCTTGAAAGATTACTTAGTTATGCTGGCCAACGTTCTATAGCTTATTAACTTTGTAATCAGTACACGATATCGAATTCATAATACAGAATATCGACTTAAAGGATCATTTGCTGAGAAATAAATAATTATTTATTCGTATTATTAGAGTATTGAGCATGAAGGTTAATAAACGCTTGACGAGGTTGGTCCGTGGATGGGTGACCATTTCAACATACCGAGTTTCCTCCGTCCCTCGAAAAGCAGGTTAAAGGTCTATCCACACATATCAGGGGCGTGCCCGGGACGTGACAGGGCCGGGTCCCGTCAGGGGCTCATAAAAATATCGGTGGGAATATTTTATATGAACTCGTTCACACACATCAGTGCACGGGACGTGCCCGGGCCCGTGCACGGACGTGTGTGAACGATGTTTTTCCCACAAATGTTTTTTTTTTTGAGCCCCTGACAAGGCACGGTCTGTCCACGACCCGTGCACGTCCCGGGCACGGCCCTGATATGTGTGGATAGACCTTAAGCCGTTGGTCCCGGCTGTCATTTGAAGATCTTTGACAGTCATTACGGATAGTCAGAACATGAGATCTGACACCAGTCTTGCCTGGTTAGTTCCGCTATGCTCTAGTCCCGCTAGGGTCAACTTGAAAAATACCTACTAAAAGGTACCGGCTATGCCCGAAATTCTTCAACTCTACTTTAACAATGAAAGCTACAGAAAGAAAAGTGTTTGAATTCAATTAAATTGAGCAGGAAGCTGCAAAATATCGAAATAATAGTTTGAAATATTTTAAGGTTAAGATTCTTTTTTACAGAAAGACGTTTCGTTTTTCACAGTTCTATGGAATGGATGGACACTTTATTTTTAAAATGAATGACGCGACTTGTTGAGTGGTGGCGAGGCGAGTGTGCGTTAGTATGATGAAACAGAACGTTTAATAAGTTTTTTTTGCGAAATTAATGGCATTTACATCCTAGGTTTTCTTAATTTGGTAATGGTTAAATAAAATATGATACAGTAAAACTTTTCTTCATCACTGCCCGCGAATGTGATTTCGGGCATAGCGGCACCTTTCAGTAGGTATTTTTCGAGTCGACCTAGCGGGACTAGCGCATAGCGGATAGCCGGTCTAGCCAAGGGGTATCGTTTTAACCAGTTACTTGGTTGTGGAGGTCAGATAGGCAGTCGCTTCATATAAAACACTGGTACTCAACTGAATCCGGTAAGACTGGAAGCCGACCCCAACATAATTGGGAAAAAGGCTAGGGAGATTCGAATGAATCGGAGAATGAGATCGGAATGCGATGCGGTTTCACACGTGAAGTTCAAAATCGTTCGCAATAGATGACTTCTGTAGATCCCCTCTGCCCCAAATGGGATACTAAGTCTTAGAGGTATTTTTGTTCCCAGTTCGTATAAATAAACTCTGGCCAATATAACGTACAAAAGGATTAACAACATTACAATTGGCAACTACTATGTGCAATACCCAATTCGTGCCCATTTCAATAATGCGCTGTTAGGGCAATATCTCCAAAGGACCATTACGGGCGATCCATTTCCTGACTTTTACAACCTGCACCAGACAATATACCAGGCTTTATGTGTTGCCCACTAAACCCACATTGTACCCCTAAAATAATGATAGAAAAAAAAAAGCCAAATATCGCATTGCTCCCTCAATTGCATACTTTTGTCATACTTTTTGCCTATAAGGCCTTTTGTATTTAGAAGGTAAACAATAACAATATTTTTTCCGTTATAGCCAATTAATTTGTTGTTGCTGGCGCCAACAACACGGGGACGATTTTGCAGACCGTTTAAGGTTGGTAGACAGAAATATTGGTAGTTGAACGTGAATTACCTTTTGTTACCTGAGCGGAGACTGGCTAGCCTGTGAAGTAGTGTTTTTTTTAAGGGTTCCGTACCCAAAGTGTAAAAACGGGACCCTATTACAAAGACTCCGCGGTCCGTCTGTCCGTCTATCTGTCTGTTTGTCGGTCTGTCCGTATCAGGCTGTATGTCATGAACCGTGACAGGTAGGCAGATGAAATTTTCACAGATGATGTATTTCTGTTACCGCTATAACAACAGAATAAAATAAATATTTGATATTTTTAACGTTTTTTGCGATAATAAATGATAAATGATTTATTTTCTGTAAGTTGGTTTGTACAAACACTTTCACATGTCGATCATATTTTTTAAAACTAGATGAGGTCGGCGTTTCCTGTCTGATACCCTGGTACCCTGGTACCCTGGTACCCTGTCTGGTAATGGTACGGAACCCTTCGTGCGCAAGTCCATCTCGCACCGGCCGGTTTTATTTTAAATTTTAAAGGTTTGGGGTAAAAGTCTTCAATGTGCTTGCTTTGATTTGTCAATAAGAAGTTAGATCCAGAAGACTCCTGAATTTTTGGTGTTGAATCATCTCACATCTTCTTCTGCCACTTTGCGACTTTCTGTTACTCGGGGCGGCTTTACTGATCATGAGGCGCCACTTGTTCCGCTGATAAGCGTTGTCAGTACATAGATAGACCGCACTTCTTCATGTCCTTCTGGACAGTCGTCATTCAAGTTCAGTAATCTTATATTAACGAAAATATTTCAGGCAAGTTTTCTCGTAAAAAATGACGAAAGAAGCCGATGGCTTGAAGCAGCAGAATTTAATAGACGAATCTCAGACCGACTCAAGCAGGTAAAAAAAAACACTGGATCGGCACATTCTGCACCCTTTCAATAAATTCGCCACCCCCTGTCTAAAATATCACAGGTCAAAATCTCCAGCAAGTGCGAACCTAATACAAAACGTTTCGTTTAAATCGCAATAATCTGACGGACCGGATCCGAATCGGCTGGCACGACGCCAAACATCCGCACCTTCGCGAGGATACGTACGTTTCCGGTTTCTGAACGAACCCGCCGCGACACGTTAAAATGTAGGTCGGTTACCTATGTCATTAGGATGGTTCAGGTACGCTGAAAATAGACAGGTAAGTTAGATAGTTGAGACTTTCTGATGGTGAATGCTGGTGGAAAAGGTAGTCGTGAATCGTGTGTAATAGGCGGTGCATCTGTGTCAAGATTTGTGGGATTTGTGTCAAGTCTTCTGTCTTAGGCAACCAAACCAACTCCAACAAAATGTTCCTTTATTATTGGATATAACTCATCTACCATTTTTTTCCACAGTAGTTGAGAAAAAGACCAGTTATAATTTTATTTACAGATTAAGAACGTAAGAACCTCCATAGAAGGGTATGCAGACCAGGTCGACTTGGGAGAGCTAAGCCCGGGTAAATTGGTGTGCAATGAGGGAGACGTACACTCAGTATTGGTTCACATCATCACATTACATCATCAGCCTATTAATGTTCCCATTGCTGGAACATAGGCATCTTCTCTGTGAGAGGGAATGGGCCGTAATCCACCACGCGGTCCCAGTGCGGGTTGGTGGATGTCACATGTCTTCGAATTTTTGTTTCTAGGACATGCCGTATTGGTTGGATACACGTTAAAGAAGAAATCCTTCTTCTTCTATAATAATCTAATAACAACTTAACGGCTTCTGCCAATATCTTAAATACTATGTTTTCAACCACAATAATCTCATTGCCCCGGCCATCAGTATCCTGATGTCAGTGATTATTAAAAATGTTTGCGTTTGGTTATCTTTACCGTTAACTTAATGCTTAAATACTGTATACGGGCAAAAAAGAGGTCTGATTAGGGTTAAAATACTTAATATTGCGATAAGGTCTGTATTTTCCTTAATTTGAGGATAAAAGCACTTATGTTTAGGCAAAATGCTTATGTCTTTATTATTGATCTAAAAAGGTTGCCCATTTTTGGTCAGCTTACTTGATATTAAACGCGTTCATTTGTTTTTTGACTCCAGACGGGTTGCGAGTTTCGGTAACCCACAGCTACCTGTCTATGACAATTTTTATACGCTTTGACAAAACTGCGCAGACTTAACAACTTAGTTGTGAGTTTCGCTGATCGGCAACAATTTTCGGTTGCTATAATCGATACTAAAATTAATTTCGAATTGCCGCAACTAGAAACTGACAGTACCACAATTGTGTCAAGTTGCCTGCTGCCTATTGCCTGACTTACGTTATGCAGCAGAACAGAAGAATTTTTTAAACTATTAAGCAATGGCACTTATGAAGTACGAGTAATTTTCCTCAAATTGCTTTGTATTTTGATAGAATTACGTATTAAATAATAATAATTAATGAATTATTGTTACTCAATTAGGACGAAGAAACCAAATATCTGACAGCGACAGGCTCGTAGAAAAATTCAGGATCATCGTAATTTAGACTGCCATGGATTCAGTTACAACGAAAACAAAACCATGGAATTCGACAAAATATCCTTTGCAAGGTGTAAAAACGTAGTTGTTGAGTGCATGGAGCTTTGAGAAAAGGCGTGCAAACACTGCCTGTTGGACCAACTTCAACGACCATTCTCTCGGATTAACCTTTGTGCGTGGACGAACCTCTTGCTTTCAAAAGGATCTTAGGAAGTATTCCGAAGTCTTTGTGTTTAGGGCGCTGCAGAAATATTTTTGAAGAAGGATTTGGAACGATTAAGCATTATAAGAGGTCAAAATGGTGGACAGTTATGAAAGAAACTGTTTAATTTCTACATAAAAACGCCTAGATCTCTTAGAGGCTAACCATGGATTCTGAATTAGAACTTTTCAAATTAAGCCACTAAAGTAGTTTATCCCATGAACATCAAATTCCCAATTCAAAAACCGGGCGTTGTTAGTTTTAGAGTTAAGTTTTTAGAAATTAAGTTAACTTGTGGAAGCCGTTTAGATGTCACATATAATATCAATAAGGTTATGATTCTTGTACAGCATATGGATCTTTACTATTCTCAAAATCAATTATCGGAGTCGCTTGGTTATCCTCGCCTCTTTATTCGACACCTGCTTTCAAAGAAAGATAGACAAGCAGGGATGCTTAACATCCTGCTAAGGCATAATCCTTAAGATGCTTGACATGACGGAACATCTTAGCTCTCAGATAACATCAGCATAAACCATATTTAGTAGGAACACGTCACGAGCCCTAATAGTAGATTTTCGAAAACAGAATTGTTTATCCGTTGCCAAATTCTGGCATACAGCCAACGCAGGGAACAGCCAACACCTGAGCTCGTAATTGGCCCGCATTTGGCCTGATTGTCGGAAACGGATACCAGATGATATTTCATTGTTATGGATTATTATTGGTATTAGTAATAGGTTGGTGTTTGTTTGACGGGAATCTTGTTTGAGCAGTGGTTATACTAGTTGCCACCCGCGGATCAGCCAGCTTGAAATTAGTACTTCTATATATAATGTTCATCTATATGTAAGTTTATATTTTTCCGACTTCAAGAAAATAAGTAGGTAATCAATTCGACACGTATATGTGTAATATTGTTAGAACTGCATAATATGTTCACATGATGTTACTATATGTGGAGAAGCCCACATGTGTGCCAAATTACATAATTATATTTATTTATTTAATAACGATTGCTTGCTGTACTAACAGTTTGCAACAAAGTGTACAGCAAGCCAAAAACATAAACACTTATAAACTAAATAACTTTACACATACATTTAACATAGATTTATCCTTGTACATAAATATGTCGACGCCAGGTTCTTGAGCAATTATTAATTATTATTATTAATTGGTTCAGCAGATTGAGCGCCTGGAAATGATGATGACATGTATGTATTTTTGTATGTATGTATGTATGTTTGTCCACGCATTTCTCCGAAACTACTCATTAGATCGTTCTTTTTGTGTTGAATTGAGTATTTTTCAACTTAGGGAATAGTGCAAGTTTTATCAAAATCGGTCCAGCAGTTTTCAAGATATATATCATACAACCGAACTCCTTAGCGAAAAACATTACGAACGTGTAAATTGTGTTATTGTGTATGTGTATATGTGTATCTAGTAAATCCTATAAGTACAGATAAAGTATATAGTTATAGATAAAGTTTCATAAAAATTCGTGCAGTCGATTATAGGTTAAAGAGCCATCCATACATCAATCCTTACAAACTTTCACGTTTACGTGGCACGTAGGATTAGACGTTGTTTTTTGTCGAATGAATAGTCTTTTCGCTTTTGACCTTATAATATTATGTCCAAGAATATATCCCAAAAGTCGTACCACGAATACTTAACATGTCAAGTTACAGGAACACTGCATGGACACAGTACAACTTTTCTTATAAAGTAGCCATTACAATTAGCAAACTTCTCAGTACTGTATTTATATATTCATTTATTTTTTAAATTAATGTACACACAGTAAATACATAAAGACAGCACATCAAGACAATAGAGTACAAAGGAACTGCTTATTTCTTAAGAAATTTCTATCAGCAGACCCGCGAAAAGGAAAAATGAAAAAGAAATGTAGACAATAGTGTGTGAGAACAGGAAGAGAAGAAAAGTGAACGACTTATACTAAGATATAAAAACATAGGCACCTACACAAAGATGTAATGTTGGATATATACTTACACTAGCTGTTGCCCGCGGCTTCGCTCCCGTGGACCACCCTACAGGACCCGTTTTCGGGATAAAAAAATAGCATATAATACTCAGGAATAATGTAGCTTTCTATTGCTGAAAGATTTTTTTAAATCGGTCCAGTAGTTTCGGAGCCTATTCGGTACAAACAAACAAACAAACAAAACAATCTTTCCTCTTTATAATATTATATTATATTATATTATAATATATTAGTATAGATAAATACATATTTAAAAAAAAATATAGATTCTTAATATAATTCTAAAGATCAGACTTGAGAGCAAATATAATGGTCTTTTAAACGTGTTTTATCTTAGTTTCAGGTCAGTTTGTATCTTATTTAACTTGTGTTTTTTTAAAGCTTAATATAAATACCACGCTTTACTAATACAAAATTGAAAACATTCCCTACCGTACCACATTCGAAAACAACTGACACGTTCAATATCATTTAATTCCAAACGAACATTGAATACACTAAATAATTTAAACCCCATTGTTACGGGAATCAAACAAAATAGCCTGTTTTAGCTTTAAATAGCTCGATTAATATGTAAGAGTGAAGACAGATTCGACAACAAACAGACAACCAATTACGGCCTATCAGTACTAACGTACATTATAAATTAGTGTTGAATAAATTATTTGGTTTCACACGTACTGCTTTTTGTCTATTAGAATTATTGATAAGGGTACGTATATAATACTTAGCTAGGGTATAATAAAGATTATTTATTTATATTCTAAGGGTAATTATAGAAAAAAAGTGGCTTTTATCGTTGTAATACAGGGGATGGTAAAAAGATTGTTAATTATTTATGAACTTAAATATCCATTTTGATCGAGAACTCTCATTAAATACATTATTACACCTATGAGTACATATTATTTTTGTACCCTTAATTCGATATTGAGACAGTTATAGATTGTACAGAGTCTAGACATACTCATTATCGCCGCTTCTGACCTTTTCAATAATTTCTCGCAGTGTCATGTTACCTTTTATTAACACTAGCTAATTGACTTGTAATATCAACTGCTGGACTGAAGCCCTAGATAATTGACATTATATCAATTAAAAGGTCCCGATAGCGATTGAAAAAATATCTAATATAATTATGGTATAGCCAAGCTCCATTGAAATGTCACGAGATGATGCCATTCCACCAATTCGCACCAAGCGCTGAACCAAACATCCTTAATAATGCACACAGCAAAATAGTGAAACTCACTGCCTGCGTCTGTTTTCGAACGCATTGACGACTTTGTCTCTATAATCTCTGACATGGACTAGAGTCAAGAGCAAACCAAACTCAAAAAAAACTAAAAGATTCTTACATTTTGCCACTTCCTTCGACCGTCGGCGTCACCATTGCTGATAGAATAACACTTTTTCTAGAGCATAGTTTAGAGCCTCTGGGCAATTTTTTTTCAAACCTAGATTGTTCGGATCGATACCTTTTCTTTTTTTTGGCTTTTTCCTTTAATGGATTGTGCCAGGGCCGCAGTAACGCTCTTTCAAATTTATCAGTGACCCAGACAGGCATTGGCCCTAGCGGACACCGTCAGTTTCTGCTGACATCTCTTTAAGGCGCGCGCGTGGGACCCTAGGATCGATACTCCCTAAAAACATTCAATTAACAGTCATATTCAGACCCACATGCGACTACGCGCGCAACGCTACTGACACTCCTGCTCGTATCAACCTGGCCACCTACTGGGTCCTCAAAATTTAGAAAATAATAAGAAATTTAATAGTGTACCTTGGTTCAGTCTGTTAACCCAATTAAAACATCAAAGAGGAATTATGAACAAAAAATACAACAAAAATATTTGAAATCCGCTGCGGGAATCCGCTGAATGTCAATGTGGACGATGAGGTGACACTTGGGGGAAACCATGTTTAATAGTAGACGTCTTTTAGCTGAAATGATATACAGAGAGACCGACAGACTGACTGACAGATAGTAAAACAGACTAACAGACAGACCATACGGGCAGTTCTTGGTTAGGATCTCTAAACACCCTAACACAAACCCATAACAAAATAAATAAACAAACACTCATTTATGTTCAAAGTCGATTTTTGCCAACGTTGAGCGCTGGCTACTACGTAAGCATTAATTATTCGGCTTGACCGGCGCGTGGCGTCGCATAATGTTTGGACAACCTGTGATCATTTATAACTTGGACGCGTTTGGCCAGGAGATAAGCGGTTGAGTACTGACAGGCAGTGTGTGTGGCCGTAGAAAAATGTGTTCCGTATGTAGGAGGTGGGGGTGATTTTGATGTGGATAATAAATTTGGGATTTTGGGTATCGTTTGAAAGCAAAATTATGTTCATGGGCTATAATTATGAAGTTAATGGGGATTCGTTATAAATTAAGACAAAGAATAATTTCAATAAAAAAATAACTACCTGGACTGGCGATTTGCAGTTTGCAGACGAGTATCCAGGACTATCATCATTTTATCCATAAGACATCAAAGGATGGACATTGGGTATGTCCATACCATCCACCTTCCACATTGACGGTTTCTGTGCTTCTCGCATCCACCAGATTCCTGCCACCTTCAGAATAACTCTCTCCGTAATAATACTTGAAAATTGAATACAGTTAATCTGTCATGCACTTTTCGATAGAAGTTTTCAAAACAAGGCTATATCTTCACAATTAAAACAAAAAGCCTATAAAACATTCACTCCAATAGTAGCACTACATTCCTCTCACAAAATCTTAAAGCAACTACTTCAAACTGACGAAAATAACCTGGCAATATATCAGTATTCAAGCAAAATTTCGGAGAAGGTAGTCCCAGTCTCGCACATGCAAGTTTAATGAACTTTCGCGTGTACACCTAACGCTAACTTTGTGGCCCTGTACTATAGTAAATTTGTTGGGACTAAATGTTTATTAATGTGTTGTATGAGTTGGTTTTGTTCAGAGCTAGTCTTATTATTTTTGTTATGAAAAAAATGTAGTTTGTTTGCTCTAGTTTTGTTTGGCAGAAAGAGCAGTGGATTATGTTTGTTCTAGACTTCATGTCATCGGAAGTATTTATATGCTCAATGCCAACTACCCGTGGACTTAATTAAGCCTCGATTAGTAATCAGTCTGCGAGCAATGTGCCCTGCCCACTGCCATTTAAGTTTGGAAATTCTTCGGGCTATGTCGGTAACTTTGGTTCTCATGCGGATATCATCATTTCTGACGAGATCATGCAAGGAAATGCCAAGCATAGTCCCTATAATAACAATAAATCTTGCAAATAATGATATCTATCGCAGAAATTCAAGAATCTCTTAAATAAAACAATAGTTACCTTTTTATTCAATTTAACTTGGCTAAAATCATTATAAAACATCTAGAAAATATCATAAGTAATATTCCAAGAGACAAAACTGTAGTAAAAAATGTCTCAAAAATATTATTGATCACAGCACTATGTTATGACAGCACCCATACAAATTCAATTACAATCCTCTAATCGTCTCTTGTGACGTCTCCAGGAAGCGCCAAGACTCCATTATAAGTAGCATAATACTAGAATCAACCAGTAGTAACGGCAGAACCACAAAACAATGAAAACCAATTAATCGATATAATGCCAACCAAAATACTAGTGATAGATTAGGCAGTAGGCACTATTGAAATTGATACCGAAGCCATACAGTGGAGAGGGC
Source organism: Anorthoa munda (assembly GCA_945859665.1). Classification (NCBI taxonomy): domain Eukaryota; kingdom Metazoa; phylum Arthropoda; class Insecta; order Lepidoptera; family Noctuidae; genus Anorthoa; species Anorthoa munda. The sequence continues at coordinate 27,993,309 of OX243902.1, read as the reverse complement.
TCGGTGTGAATCGATAGGATTATCCCCTTACGATGACACCTCCACAACCTCTGCTTTCACACGAAATTGGGGATTAGGGACAGTTGTGTAAAATGAGTATTTTTTTACGTAATTTTATCTATTTTGATACTTAGTTTGAGGAGTGCCGGTAGGAAAGAGCGTGAGAAAATTGTAACAGTTGTTGATTAGACGTGAGAATTTGCTCGGCGAATATAGAAAGAAATTAAAAGTAGTTATTTAGCCTCGCATGTACATAATAATATAAAGGCGATTAATATGGTATATTTAAGAAATAAATCAGGTCTGTAGAGGATCTGGCGTCGTCTCTACAACTCATAATATGTGTGACAGTAAAAGCGAAACTTCATGGGACTTATAAAGACCGCCTACTGTACGTATGCATGAACGCTAAGTGACATCTGTCTCATATAATGGTTCAGTGTTTAGTGCTGATACACAAAACTTTCGTTCCCACCGTAATAATATCTTAATATCAAAGAACCAGCAAAAATCTTACCATAACTATCGTTATAATAAAGACAAAGTACTACCAATCACAACAGGAAATACGACCGTTTTAGTACAGTTAGTGATTTCAGAACTATCCTGGCACATCTCCAGCAAACTTCAAGACAATATCGCAGTATTCTATGATGAAGATATTCATGAAAAAACGCTAACACCAGAAACTACCATCGCTATTACTGCTGCTGATGCATCTAAAATAGAGGAAAAAGAGGCAGGAAATATTCTTTATGTAATAAAGAATCTGTTACCAAAGAACAGCTGACAGACCTTGCAATAAAATATTATGTTTATTAGTCTGTTTTCGTTGGTCATGTAATGTCCTTTGGTAGGACCAAAGGACATTCGAGGATTATATATTTGGGTAATACATTAGGATAATAAGGGTTTTGGTAGATCAGCAAAAAGGTAACTGTAAAAGGAGTTTTTGGGTAAGATTGATGAAATTGAAAATCTGTGACGTGCAATAGAGTCAGAAAAGATACTGTTCTGCGCTTTATACAGCAGTGTTTTATTTTTTTGAGGAGGATATATAAATAGCCGTAGAGGAAAAATCTCGGTTATACAGTTCAGCAAAATAATATTATTGCTGAATGAAAAGAAGAAATAATAGATACGGCTTTTATTTCAGGAAAAATCTTATATTGTTACTGTATCTTTCTACCCACACAAACGAAATACAATTACTTGTAACTAAGCATTGTCAAAAGAAAAACCACACTTGTATTATTTTCCACACACACACAAATCGCATTAACTTCAATCTCAACATTTAACGCTATAGTACTTACGAAATAATTCCCTTCATAGTTGAGTCTATTGTGTTTCTAGTTTATTTCCTCTCTCATTTTTCAAGGAGGATCAACAGGGTCAAACTGCGTCTCGTCTATTGTCTGACAAATAAATCTAAAAGCTGACAGCCCTCCCTGAAAATCACCAAAACAGACCCCAAATAAAAGTTAACGTTGATGTCCATTGCGGTCCGTGCGAAAAAAAAGTCGTACGACACTTAAAACATCCGAACACGGACCCAGAAAATTAAATGGCGGCAGAGTAATAATAAAAATGAGTGTTTGTAACACAATGGGTGTTCCTGCGCTCCTACAATTTGGCGACTGGAGAAGGAAGGGGGCTGGTCATTCAGAAATATTTGCACAACACTAACATGTCAGAAACTAACACTAACACAACCTGTTGGAATCTATGCGAGAATTGTGACACAAACTAAATTAATATGCACAGAAGGTTGGTTCCATATATCGAATGAAAACGCATGCACACATAGACACGCTTCACGTACAGTCCATAGTGCAAGCGCACTTGCGATCGGTGTTTGTTTGAGGTCGCCGTACGAACGCGTCTATGTGTGTGTTGGGCCTGTTTTCGCTTCCTATAGGGAGCTAGCCTTCTGTATCTATCTATTCTGTGATGGTGAGTCCGATTCTCATTCCCTGTGTGATGCCACCACGTATAGCATATATATTTCTCTGTGTGAGTTTTAAGGCTCCTTCTGTTGAAGTGAATTTCGTCCACGTTGTCACAGAGATGACCCTTCCGAGTACAATGACCAGTGTCCATTATTAACGGAGGCGTGTATAGCGGACGATTTTTGAGATATTTTTGTGTTGAGAAAACGCCGAAAATCTATTGAAATGAGGTTTTTATTTAAGGGGTTAAAACGGTTTACTGGTTTTGCGATTCGGGGATCTAAACTTATTCTCCACAAAAAATCTGTGACACATGTTGTGTTTTAACGTTCCAAATGTCGTGGTGGCCCAATGGCTAAGATCTCGCCTCGCGTACTTGAAGTCGTGGGTTAAAATCCGAGCAAGTACCAATGTAGCTTTTTCAGATTCATATGTCCTTTCTAAGTTTATCTTGGACTTCACAGGAAACGGTGAAGAAAATCATCGTGAGGAATCTGGACTTATTTAGTTAATATAAATCTGAAATAGCCGAGTCAGAAGCCTGTGGGATTCCCAGAAGCGACATAATTAACTCCTACTCCAGAGGTGGACAAATCCTCAGACGAAGAAAAGAAACCGTTCAATGTAAAAATTCGATTAATATTAACGTCTTTTAAATATTTTTTTTAACATTTGTGTTTTTTTTTTTTACATTCAAAGTTTCTTTTATTTATTAACATATATACAATTGAATATTCTAAGAAAAACAAACCTATATACAAATACAAAAGGCAGACGGCAAAAAAAGCTCATTGTGCATCAAAAAATTCGTCCACATCGATGTCAATGGGAAACGTGCCCAGAACGCTGGCGGCATTGCCACGTTGTATGGCAATGCTAATTCTCTGGCCGAAGAAAAGGCCAGCCCTCTGGTCACGTGAAGAGTCGACGAGCTTTGTGCTAATTTCTCGAAAAACTCGATGCGCACTCGGACCCCATGGACCTAATGTTTCAACCCCAAACGGCTCAAACATATAACTTCCAATAAGGTTGTTATATTTGCGCCGTTTGAGGTTTTCTGCACCGGCAGCAGCCGCCCCAGCACAGCCCGCCGTGCTAAGAAGATGGGATGGCGCAAGGGTGTCGACACATGTTGCATCCCACACCAAAGGCCTACCCACCTTCCAAGGCATTATGGTCATCCCGTCTGGTCTCTTCCCGTCTCTTCACATTTGTTAGTTAAAACCGTTAACTTAAAATGCGGGTGTACGAATAGGTGCACCTCATCTGTGAGACGTGATGTTATTATCTAAAAGTTACAAATTAAACGCAAGTCAATTATAGCAGCTAACGCGCTTTTGACAAAATATCACATTTGTTTTGCGATCACTTTTGCTATCTGAAACAAACATGTTCGCAAAACATCATCATCTTCCTGCCCTTGTCCCATGTTACGTGGGGTCGGCGCAACACGTTTTCTTCTTCCATACCATTCTGTCCCCCTTCACGCCATCACTGACTCCCTTTTCTTTCATATCACTCTCACTCAGTCCATCCTTCTTTTCTTTGGCCCTCTTCTACCTATCCGTCCATCCACGTTAATTTATATTCATAATTATTTTAGTGTCATACGTTTCATCCCTCCTCACTACATGAAAATACTAGGACAAACGGTTTCCTTTCAACCTTCAAAACAAATGTCATTGTGTGTGTGGGATGTGTATGATGTGTTTTGAAGGTGTGTATGTTAAATGATCGCAATACAAATGTGATATTTTAGGTGAAAGTGGAGGTTTTATTCAATTCACTTGAATTCCACTTAAAAAAGTTAATCGGAGCACAAAAACTGTTTAAGCAAAAAGGCCCTTAATCCCATTTAACTAACAACTACCATTAATGAGCCACTTAAAAGAAACAAGCGAATATTCATTACGACCCAATCAATTGATTCAACTGTTGATTCCGATGTGTGGCCCAGCAAATTTTTCAGTTGAAATCTTCTGCTGCGAAATTGTTCTGATATAACGTGGAACGTGTCCAGAATTCATTTATAAACAACAAAAGGTCGGTTTAATTATATCTGAACCCAAAACTCATTACCCGGCGAGGTAATTTTTTGCATAACGATTTCATTTTGTAAGGTTTATATTTTAGCTTTAATTATTATGATTAGTAAATTCAACCTTGCTTAATATTTGAGCTTTGAGAATTCTTTTATATAGCAGTCACGCGATGAGATTCCTGAAAAAACAAACGTAACTTAGAAGTACACTTACAGTTTTCCTTTGTGACTGTTTTAACTTACTGTAGTGGAGTACTAAGTTACTAGATACAACTGTAAACACGGGCTATATTTAGAAAGATGTGAGCAAAAAGAAAAAGATTACAAAAAGAAAAGTCAAATGTGACATTACATTGCCAGTCTTTTACAGGGTGCAAAGTTGAAGAAGGCCCTGACGGTAAAAAAATATTTTTATACTATTCCCCCTCTAAAAAGCTTATTTTATTCACTGAAAACAGTGAATAAAAAGCACTTTGAATGTGTATATGTATATGTAGTGAATTAAATTCACTGTTTTGGTGTTTGAATTTGGAACACACTAAGGCGGCTTACACACGGTGACACGGCACCGCGCACCGCCGCGGACGCGGAGGGGAGTGCATCGCTCGACCCGCGCGGTGTACGTGTAAGGTATCAACGGATTTATTAGAGGCCAATGCGACATGAGATCCGCTTCACTGACTACCGCGACGGTGTGCGGTGCCGTGTGTAAACTTTTTTTTTTTTTGTTTTTTTTTTTTTCGGTTTGGATAATCCTCATTGGATGTTCTCCGCCCTGGGTAGGGCGGAGGGGTCTGTCAGACTCGTACTGACTAAAAACCGCCCCGGTGTTCCATCCCACACCTACGCTGGGGGTCGCGGGAACAGCGATACTTCCGCAACCTCCGGCTAGTGCCGGCCCACCTCTGCGGGCCACGACCTCGGGTTGGGGGGGGGAGTGAGGTGTTGGACTGCCCCCGCGACGTCTAAGAGGGGCGCGCGTGGAACACTACGCGCCACCACCTCGGGTCCTGATCTGTGGGGGGCGACGGTCGTCCCCGAGTCCGTCGCCCCTGGACCCATTCGTTTCCCATCGGGTTAGAGGATGAAATCTCCCTCTCCCTCTCCGCAGCCTCCTTCTGCGAGACGACTGTTTCGCAGAAGGATACCACCGCGTCCCAGGACTCCTCGCTGCCGACCATAGACTCGACTACGGCCGGCAGCGACAGGTCACTGCCAACTTCAGAGATGAGGGTCACGGCGTGGCTCCTCCCAAGCGGCACACTCTGCCAGCGTATGCCGCGCCGTGTCCTCCCGGCAGTCGACGCAGTGGTGACACCGGGCGTCCGGCTCCCTGTTTATGCGACACAGGTACTTCCCGAAGCAACCATGCCCCGAGAGCACCTGCGTCACCCGAAACGACAGGGAGCCGGGCCTCCTCCCGAGCCAGCGCTCGAGCATTGGCCGGACCGCCTCGATGGTAATGAGGCCGGCGGTAGGGTGTGAAAGCCTGTCCCGCCATTCCGCCACCAGGACCTCGCGAAGCTGAGACTGACGCAACTCCATATGTCGCTGCATCAGCCCCTCGCCCCGCGCCCGCGCTTCCTCGCGCCACCGGTACAATGACGCGAGTACCTTCGCCTCCAGGTCCCAGGGTGGTGATCCGGCCAATGCACAACGGTTTTCGTCCAGGTCCGGCCCCTCTCTATACAAGTGGCTGACGAGGCGGGCAGCGATTATTCGCTCGAACAGCTTACCCACCTCGCCAAGCAGCACTATGGGCCGGTACGCGGACGGCGAGTCCGCAGGGCGCCCCGCCTTCCTGAGCAGGACCAGACGACCAGATTTCCACAGAGTGGGAAACTGGCCCCGCTCAAGGCACGCAGTGAAGAGTCCTCTCAGCCAGGGCTCTAGCTCCTTCAGAGCGAGGGCTAGCATGTGGCTGTGGATTCCGTCGGGCCCCGGAGCCACGTTCTAGGCCCGGAGTCGCATCACGGCTGCCCCCATCTCTGCCTGTGTCACCTCTGGGACGCTGATGGCGTCCTCCTCTGTAGAATTTGCGGCCGTGGGCAAAGCCATCGGCGGCGGGATATGCTCCGGTCTCGCCGGGAAGAGGGCTGCGACTACCTCCTCCAGCAGCTCGGGTTGGAGACTCTCCGTAAGTGGAGGCGCGGCGGCTCGAAGTTTCCCTCGAACCGCTCGATAAGGGCGCCCCCAAGGATCCCGGTCTAGAGTCTCCAACATCTCCTCCCTGGCTCGCTTCTTCGCCTCGCCGATGGCCAGCCGCAGAGTCTCCGTCGCCGCGCGGTACACCTCATACAGCGCGGCTTCTTCGTCAGGGACCCGACGACGTCTCCTCCGGTATCGGGTGTACTGGCGTCTGGCCGCTACGCACGCAACTGTGCGATCTCGGCGGACCACCAGTACACCTGGCGCCTCGCTGACTGTGCGTGGACCCAGGGCATGGACGCGTCGCTGATTTGCGTCATTGCCCCGCGGAACCACAGCGCCTCCTGTTCGACGTCGACGGGTCCGGTTGTTGCCGACTCCCGGATCCAGGCCTGGACAATGGTGGCCTCCTCGAGAAGTTCCCTGTCGATGCGCTTGCGCGCCCAGCGCGGACCGTCCGCTCACGGGGCTAGCGCATCGCGGCCGCCAGCGGTCTGGGTGGAGACGTCGAAACGGATATATCGGTGATCCGATAACGTCTCCACCTCTACGGCGACACGCCAGTTTTGGACACGGCCCGCGACAGCAGGGCTAGCGAAAGATACGTCCACTATTGAACCGCCCCGCTGCCGCACGCATGTGTGGATCGAGCCCCGGTTTAGGACGACTAGGCCAGTGGTGACTGCCCACTCTTCCAGCACCTCACCCCTAGCATCGGTTACCGGAGATCCCCACGCCGAAGACTTGGCGTTGAGATCCCCTAGCAACAGCACAGGGCGCGGGTGGAGTCGGCCTACGACAGCGCCCAACTCGACAAGGAAACTCTCGAAGTCGGCGAGACTCTTGTTGGGCGAAAAATACGCACCAACTATGCCAACGCTGTCCGCGAGGGCGGCCACCCAGCCGTGACCTCGGGACGGGCTGACTAGAGCCCCGCCAATGATGGCCACCAAACCGTCGAGGTCTCCAACCCAGTTATCTCTGGGTGGGACGAAATACGGCTCGGCGACCACAGCCACGCGAATCGACCACTCTGCCATGCTCTGGAGCAAGAGATCCTGAGCTCTGGTAGAGTGGTTGATATTGCCCTGGAGGAAATGGTAGAGCGCCATTATGCGCAATCCATTCCCTCCGCTCCATTCCTAGGCCGGGAGTCGGCCAAAGAGCAGCCAGGCTGACGGGGGGGTTAAGAGCCCCCAGCAACCTTGGCCCCCTTTCTCCTCTTCTGCTGCGTGGGTGCGCCACAGGCTTTTCCGCCCGCTCTGTGCCCAGCGGGCCTCCCTGCAGCTGTACAGAGGCTGCAGTTTGGCGCCGACGAGCACTGGGCCGCCTTGTGGCCGGGCTGACCGCAGCGATAGCACTGCTCGCTGCGGTCTGTTTCGGCGGTGCATCGTGCCCTGATATGCCCAATGTCCAGGCAACGATAGCACCGCAATGCCCTGGGTTGCAGCAGCTTAACCCTCGCTGTAACCCAACCCACCAGCAGTCGTCCACCCTTAGCGACTTTTTGCGCCGCCGCCACCGGGCACCGCACCCAAATCATGCCGAGCCCGGTAGCGTCGGCGCGGATCTCGCCCGCACGCACGTCTTCGGACGGACATCCACCGGCTCGGGCGATTGCCGCCACGACCTCAGCTGGGGTCGTCGAGTCGTCCAGACCGTCGATCCGCAGCTCAGCCATTTTCATCGGCCTGGACACCCGGACGTCCTCAGGGTTGAGGACCTCCCGCAGCTTGGTGGCCAAAATGTCCGCCGTTTCGGCGCTAGAGGCACCCGACACCTCGAGCAGCCGCGCCCCCGTAATTGCCGGCCTCATTTTGAAGCCGGACGGTGTTCCAAGGTCGGGGAACGCGACTTTTGCCCTCGCCTCTGTCAGGACCGCCTTGTAAGTGACGCCCCTTTCGACGGCTCCGGGCTGCAGCGTGATCACTACAGCCGCTAGGGGGCTCTGACCTTAGGCGGTCCAGCGGCCTTATTCGATGCCGGTGCGGGTGCTCCAGCGGTTGCCGGCGGCGCCGTCCTCTTCTTTCGACGGCGGCCCCTCTTAACCGCCGTCGTCCAGGCCAGCTGGCCAGCTGGTGTTGGCACGGTCGCAGCCACTGACTGGGATGTGGGCGCGGGCTTACTGGGCCCCTCCGTGGGTTTTGTGGTCCCCTTCCCGGCATTTCTATGCTGAGTCACTGCCGGCTTAGCGGGTCCCTCCTGTCTCCGCCTATCCCCAGCGAGCGGTGGGCGGAGGTTTTCGGCTGGCAGTCTCGCCTCTATGGCCTCCAGCCGGGCACCCACCATTTCACCACACTGCATCATGCAGATGCGCGCGATCCTTTCAATTTCCGCATCTGCAAGTGCTGCGGCCGACCTCAGGGCCGGCGATGGAGCTGACGACTGCGCCAGCGGTGGGCTCGTGACTGTAGAAGCAGCCGTCTGGGCGGTGAACTGTCGCTTGAGATCCTCTAACTCGGATCGGAGACGGCCATTTTCCTCCCACAACTTTGCCGTCTCGTCCGTGGTTGTGCGGTTTATGAGGACCTCAACCGCCTCCTGGATGTCACTTACCGCCTGCTTCAGGGCATGGGTAAAAGCCCTTCAGGTTGCCCGATTTGGTGGCAACCTTCAGGATGACTTCCAGCCCGTCCGTCACTTGGCGATTGAGCGCCACCGCTGACATTTCTCCACCGGCAGCCACCCGAGCCGAGCGCCGCTCTCGGGCCTGTCGGGCCAACTCGCTGACCTCGTCAGCCGCGACAGCTTGTCGCTGCGCCCGCTTTGCGGCATTTGCCTCCGCTTTATTTGTCCCTAACAGGGACGTGGTGGAGCCACCGCTCTGGTCCGCACTCATGTGCCCAGGGTCACTCTGCACGCACTCTGCAGGGGCAGGCGTGTCGGGCCGAGGCATGAAGCGACCCCGCACGTCGCGTCCCGGCACCCAAGTGGTGGCAACACCCGCCAACGCGCGACCCCGCCCTCTCCGTCCCGTTGAGACTTTCGGGGCCGACAGGTTCTCCTCACTCGAGGAGAGACCCAGCGACCCCGAGTCCTTGTTGCGCGGACGCTTCCTCCAAAGTTTGGTGGTGCCGCGCGAGTCCTGGTCAGACAAGTTGTCTCCAGGACCTGAGCCTCCTCGGCTCTTGTTGCCATCAGCGACGGCAAGTGGTGCGTCCACCTCGCGCAGTCGCTCCAGGTTCTCCTGAAGCTCCTTTTCTCGCTCGTGGCTCTCTTGGCGCAGGTCGGCGGTGTTCTGCCGGCCCGCGAGACTAGTGGTGCCCCCCTCAGATACGATGGGGCTGCCCTCTAGGGGATCCCTAGAGGGGCGGGAATGGCCCTTGCATTGCGCAAGGATACCCGCCTGAGGATTATTCTCCAGTAGTCTTTGTTCCATTTTTTTTTTTGTCGGTTCCTTTTTAAGGGTGAGGTCCCTTTCCCTGCGCTAGGGACCGGATACATACCCTCCGGCCATCCATCCCCTCGGCACGCGAGACCTTGGGATTGGGTTCCATCTCTGCTCCACCCCCACTCGACCTACCCTCTGTCAGCAGAGGGGGGAGTAGGCGCATTAGATGGCCACCGCAGCGACGGACTAGCCGTCTCGCCTCTAGCCCGGTTCCCTTCACAGACCATCATGGATGATGATCTGTGTTTGGAACCGTGACCTTTCCTCGTATGTTGAAATTAGCCGCCCGCCCCAACTGTCCACCCAACGCAGGTGGGCAGTTGGAGCCGACGTTGCCCAGGGTGCGCCGCGTGGAGGCTTTCAACTTGCACCCCCTGGTGCTGTTACCTAGCTCAGCTTCAATTTACAAAAAAATCTTTCTTTTTCTCGAAGTCATGGTATAAAATATAGTATGCAACTCTTGAATAAAACGGATTTATATCGAGGGCCATGAATCACTCGCGTCGCTTAGGATTCTAACACTTGAATCACTCGCTATGCTCGTGATTCAATCATCATGAATCACTCAAATTCAAATTCAAATTCAAAATTCAAATTCAAAATGTTTATTTGCAAGAAAATACAGTTTACAAGTGAAGATCTTACAGCCTTAAAGTCATTGTATTCTGCCTGCAAGCAAGCGTGCAAAATTATTTGTTTAAAAGTAATTATTAAGCATAAACATTATTATATTATTAGTACATTATTATTACATTATTATTACATTATTATTTCATACAAATGTCATAAATTTATATACAATACATTAATTAATACTCTGATCAAATATTTTTATAATCCAAAAATTCCTTAATGCTGTAGAAACACCTTTTTTGTAACCACTCAGACAATTTTGTTTTAAAAACATTACCCTGCAACAATTTAAATTCGTTTGGTATCGTATTATAAATGATTATACACATATTGAACACATTTTTCTTATACATATCTTTATGTGCAGCTGGCTGATATAATAGGTTGTGAAACTTAGCCCTTTTCTGTCGTGGTATAACCTCGGTATGTAGCTTAAAATATTTCATGTGTGTTTTTGTAAAAGTGCAGATATCTCTAATATACATGCAGGGCAGTGGAAGAATTTTCAATTTTTGAAAGAGCGGTTTACAGCTATCTAAGAACCATGCTCTGTTTATTACCCGGATGCAGCGTTTTTGGAGCTTAAAGACTCTGTCGGTATCGGTCGAGTTACCCCACATGATTAGACCATAGCTTAGAACAGATGATACGTAACCATGGTAAGCCGCAAGAGCAGCTTCTACCGACACATTTTGTCTCAACTTTTTTAAAGCAAACACGAACCTATCTAGTTTCTGACATATATGCTCCACATGGCTTTTCCAATTCAGGTTTTTGTCAACATTAATTCCTAAAAAATTCAATTGATCCACTTGTTGTACCTTTTCACCATTACACAGAATATCCAAAGCTAATGGTTTGCTATTATAGGAATTAAATTCAATTAGTTTGGTCTTGCTAACATTTATATTTAAGTTATTATTTTGCATCCAACTTATTAAATCTTTTAGAGTCTTATCCGTAGCTGATTTGTAGTCACTTTTATCCTGACATTTTATGACAACTGTAGTATCATCTGCAAAAAGTATACATTTCTGCAAAGTGGCTTCTGGAAGATCGTTTATATAAAGTAAGAAAAGTAAAGGACCGAGAATACTTCCCTGAGGCACGCCACACTTATTTACTACCGCTACTGATTTGAACTTCTCTTTGGAATATACTCTGTCACTTTTCTTTACAACTTTGGATATTTCGGTACACTGCTGCCTGTTTCCAAGATAACTAGATATCCATTCATATGCTTTTCCTCTAATACCGTAGAATTCTAATTTGTTTAGTAGCTTATAATGGCTAACAAAATCAAAGGCCTTACTCATATCCAAAAACAGGGCAACTGCGGGATCGCCATTGTTAATACTTTCTGTTACAAGTTTTACAAAGTTAAAGATTGCAAGAGCAGTTGAACTACCTTTACGGAAACCAAACTGCTCTTTACATAGTATGTCATGCGTACAGAGAAAATTATTTAACCTAACAAGCATAGCCTTCTCAAAAATTTTCGATATAATCGGTACTATCGTGATAGGCCGATAATTATTAGGGTCTGACTTGTTTCCATTTTTAAATAGTGGTTTTACAACAGACATCTTAAGCTGGTCAGGAAATACACCTTCCAAAAAAGATAAGTTTATAACATGTGCTAGTGGATGACATATCCAACTAGCACAAGCTTTCAAGACCTTTGTGGCGATGCCGTCATACCCACTAGTTTTGCTATTGTTCAGGGACATAATTATTTTATACACTTCATTTGCATCTACCGGATTCAAGAAAATAGTATTTAGATTTTTGTTTATTTGTTTAGGGTTAAAATTATTGGAATTATGAGAATTACGAGAATTATTAGAATTATTGGAATTAATGGAATTAATGGAATTATTAGAATTATTGGCATTATTAGAATTTGAAGGCAGATTAGATGTCAAATTAATAAAGTAGTTATTAAATATATTACACATGTCTGATGGATTATTATATCTTACATTATTAAAATTTATTTCGTCAATGTCATTTTTATACAAATTATTACCAGTTATTGTTGAGGAGATTGCATTCCACGTAGCTTTACATTTATTTTTATCCCTTTGTATGCGTCTTGTATTCATCAGTTTTTGCGCTCGCTCTGCACATCGCCTAAACATACGATTATAAACTTTGTAGGCTTTTTCATTTTTCTTTTTATTTATTTTACTTGTTTTAAATTTTAGATAAAGCTGACGTTTTGTTTTGCTAGATTTTTTAATGCCTTTCGTTATCCAGTTTTGTTTATATGGTTTATTATTAACCTTAACCTTAATCACCGGAAAGCACAGATCGTAATACAACTTAAAAGTTTCATAAAAAATATTAAAGGCTTCAGTTAGAGTGTCCGAGTTAAGTGTTTCTGAAAAAGAAAGAGCAGACATACACTCGCGAAATTTATCAAGGTTTTCTATACAGTAGTCACGCCTCAATTCTGACCAACACGTTATCCTTTTGCGTATATTCGTTGTTACAGTAACTGATTGTGCTGTTTCGTGATCAGACAGGCCGAAGTGATGAATTTCTGGCTGAACACTCTTTACGTTACTGGCGATTTGATCAATGCAAGAGTTTGCCCGAGTTGGTGATTTTATATGTGCTTCAAAATTATAGTTACTTAGTATACCTAAAAGTTCCTTTGTTGCGGAGTTGTGTTTCAAAATATCGATATTCCAATCACCACAAATTATTATTTTCTTTCTCTTGTATTGGTCCGTCAAATAATTTAACAAATGATCAAGTTTATGGAGAAATACACCTGTTTGCGCTTTTCTCTGATCGGGTATTCTATATATGTTTACAACAATTAGGCTCAAACCTATTATCTCTACGCCACAGCATTCAAAATAAAATTCTGTAGCTATACCTGAAGGAATACTTAATGTTTTTGTGTCAAATATCTTATTAGTTAAAATACAAGTACCCCCTCTACATTTATCTCGACTAAAAACTGCAGCCAATTTAAAATTATTTAGTTTAATATTAGCTTCCGTACCTTGCTTCACAAAAGTTTCACTAAAACAAAGTATATCAACCTCCTTGTTTTTTTCTACCAATTCAGTTAAAGTTACTTCTAAAATGTCCAGTTTGCTGCAGATGCCGGCTATATTTTGGTGTAAGATTCGTAATTTATTATTCCGGCAATCCTGTTTTGATTTGTCATTATTAATAGTAGTATTATTATTGGAGGACTTACGAACGAAAAAACGTTTTGTTGTTTTTACTATTATCATGAAGTGAGTTCCGTGCACTTGAACTCAGTTTTATAAAATCCTTTTCATATCGAATAAAATCGATCTCTATATTTAGTTTGTAGGTTATTAAGTCTAATTTTGACAGCTTATGATAACTTACTTCCAACTCATTTACTTCAATAAACTTACAATTCCTAAAGTTTTTTGTAAACAATTTTAGTTCGTAATTTAGTTTTTCGACATTAAGGTATTTATTTTTAGAAACATTCAAAATCAATATCGTACAGTTACTCATACTACACAAAGTTCTACACAGATTAGTTAACAACATGTAGGGATTTTTATCATGTTTACCTACCGATAGAATAACAATGTCATTATCAGATAGGGTACGTGATAGATTATCTGGATTTTGTAAGATCTCGCTTGATGAAGCATATGGTTGAACTTTACCCTCGATGTTGTAATTATCATTCCATTTACCTGTCTTTGTTTGTATGAGTTGTGCTGACAGACCTCTTACTTGTTCGTCTCCAATTATGTAGATATTCCTTTTAGTGTTGTGTTTTACTTGGGTTGTATGCTTTAAGTTTTCATTTGGAGAATTCACCGATATCTTTTCAGTCTTGTCGCTGTTAATTTCCTGGTCTGCATCCTGACAATGTACACCCTGCTCGTCGGCCGCTGTTTGTGAGCATTGTGCGTTTGGACTAATAAGTTGCTCTGAGAAGTCTAGTTTTGTTTGGATGGGACCTTTGCTCCTTTTCTTTTGTGACACTCTTTTGGGCGTGGATTTACAAATATCTTTTAACTGATTAATCTGAGTGCCGTACATAGACATTTGTTTTTTAAGACAGCAGTTTTCCGATAATAGATTGGCTATCTCATTTTCAGCAATTTCTAAGTTCTTCGCCAAAACAGAAACTTTTTTTTCTAATTCTTCTATTATATCAAAATTGTTTGATCTAATATTTGGGCAGCTTCTACATAATTGTGGATCTCTTTTCAATGTATGAGACAACACATCGATATCTTCATCCAACGGCAAAGATTCGAAAGAGTTTTCGGTAGATATGTTTGCCTCAAATTTTTCGTAATTGTCAATATGCGGCACAACTACTGGGGTGGCCGGTATTTGAGAAGTATTCTCACTTAAAACAAAATTTTGCATGGGAATCATCTGTTGTTGAGGCGAAGAAGGTTTAGTTGAAGAATGTTGTTTTCTCCTAACTGTTATATTAGATGTAGTGGCATCTACATTTGAATCTGTTTTGTTTTTTATGCATATTTTGCATTTCCATTTCTTTCTTGCTTCGATGTCTTTTAAGCGATATGTTGATTCTGGATAACCGACACAATCAAACTCGTATCTTTTTTTGCAGTTTGAACACAGAGCAGTGTTTTTTATGTTGACATATTTCTTGCAGATATTACAAGTGACTTGTTGTGCAGAAGTCTTGCGGTCACTGCTTACTGCCTTGTTCAAAGTGGATGACATTTTTTAAATTATCTAATTCACAAAAAGAACTTGCGTTGCTTGGGCTCGAACTCGCGACACCTGCCACGACTTTCAACTAGATGTTAATACCTCTAGACCAAGTCGGCTATGTGTAAACCTTTGAAATTGGTTATCTTATAGTACGTTTACTCGACCGTCGCGAAGTGCCGCCGTTATATTCGGTTTTGAATTTTTCACTGCAACCCTCACAAATAAAGTTATGTTTTAAGTTCACTTTTTACTATTTTATTTTATTATTTCACTTATTATTATTTTATTTTATTTGCACTGAACACTGGATACTAGGTTCTGTGAGGTAAAAACTGTTTTTTATTTGAAGTAGTATAGTTTTCCACTGTAGAAAGTTTAGTACACTGTTAACTATTTATTGTTATATTCTCACTTATCTTGTTTATAGCTCTGAGATAACACTTGTACTGGTTATTTGGGTTATACTATGAACACTTTTCGAATATTTGTATATTAAACTTTGAGTTTTATATTTTTAAACAATTATTTCACACGGAACTGTTGTTGACTAAGTGACAGTGACAGCTCGATTCCTCCCTACGGTCGTGATTCAGTTATTAGAATCCCTCACTTGTTCGTGATTCATCTATGGCCCTCGCTTTAAACCCGCGTCCTTTATTTACTAGTTGCATAATATACTATTATATTAGTTTTTATTTTTTATTATTGATAGATAGAGTTTCTTTTAATTTAAGTTTTAATGTTTATTAGAAAGATATGGATAGTAAAGATTGACCCGGATGGCGTCATATAATATTCATATTATTTATTGTACACAAGACAAACATAGTTAAACCAATAAAGAAGGGCAGCTTATGTACAAAGGCGATTATATGTTTTTATTTTCGAAGTGCAGTTGGTTTGATACTCTGGTCAAGCAAACGATTTTTCAAAGGAATAATATTGATGTGTTATGTATTTTTGGTAAACACGAATAATTCTTTTGAAAGTAAATATATTTTGTACTACATCAATTTTCCGTTCTGCATTAAGTCAGGTACTAGACAGACACCACTCTTATCCCAGACTATATTTGGAAAGATTACAACAAAAAATATTTTTTTGCTCTAAAACAAGACGAATATAACAAAACAAGAAAAACTAAAATGAAAAGCCTTTGCCTTTGTTACATAACTTTAAGGACTCATAAAATTTTTCAAACCTACATTTACTGCTGTTAAAATAAAACAAAGCTAAGCGAATAATTAGTTTTAATTGCAGTGCAAGTTTACCATTAACTTTTCAGTTTGATGTACTAAAAATAAATCGAACATGCGATCTTTTTTGTTACTAGCAACTAAACAGAGTGCTATTAGATAATTAGTGTTGTATTCTTTTATTAAAGTTTGCGTAAATTTACATTCGGTTATAACCAAACAAGTTTTGTAACGTTAAATAGAGAGAACAAACTTAAAGTGACAAAACTTTTTTTGGTGTGTTATTAGAAAATAAACTCAAATAAAATGTTAAAAAACTAGTCTTATTGCAAGTAAAAAAAAAAACGCAGGTCCCAATAATTTTTTCACTTTGGTTAATAATGTATTCAGCAATATGAGCGGCTAGAGATTTAGTGGCTCTTTATGAAGGCTTTTACAATTAGCAAAGAACGATTGTTTTATATTTTTATGTAAAAATGTATTTTCATATAGATCAGTAAGTTTAATTTAACTTACTGTTGCTCAGAGGAATCTGATTAGTATTGGATATTTCAGCTGACAACAGCACTTTATTTTCCTGTGTATTTTTCTATGTATTAGAACTAGAATTACATATTTTTAATATATTGTGACTTAATCGAGGTAAAATAAAATGTCTTCCTATTTTATTTCTAAACTGGAATAAAAACTCGACAAAAATTTAGTTTGCTTAGAGATAATACCAGACTAATAAAATGAAATGCAGTACGGCAGTAAAAATAATTCAGTGCTGGTGTTTGGTGCAAACTAAATCCATAAAATGAAATACACAACACACACCCCACACACACATACACGCAACACACACACCTACACATGGAATGGCATTCAAATAGGATTATTTTATAATGGAAGGCTACTAAGGGACTACTATTTAAAGAAGGGTATAAACTGCAATCCGAGATACAGGCTGCCACCTAGTTTGGGTGCAGAAAGTCCTATATGTACAAACTTCTAGCCGTACATTCTCTTTTTTTTTTCTTTAATATGGATGTAATATCTTTGTGTAATAAAAAGTGTTTTCTAAAACTTTAATTTTTATTTATTTCTATAAAGGAGCGTCCTCACTTAGAGCATTCACTTGTAATGAGCATTCGACGTCGAATATTCGAGTGGTGTGGACTTTGAGTCGAGCGTTACAAAGCTTACACGCAAGTGCGAACTTCGGCCGGTGTGGACGTCGCAACAATTTTCGCGGAAACGGCATCGCACCGCATTCGAATGTTCACGCAAATAAAACGCTCGAAAGCGAGTACTCAGATGATGAAATATTAATGGTCACTTGTAAAGCAAGGAACAGTTTCTTGATCTAAAGTGTTTGTGACTTTCGAGGTCAATAAAAAAAAAACAAAAATGCTGCAGCCACAACCGCTCTATCCGACATTTTGAAATGAATGACATTTAACGAGATCGTATTCGAATGCTCCAAGCTCGCAAGGGAATATTCGACTCGAACGTTCATAGTTTTGCTCGAACGCGAATGCTGGGCTCGCTGGGAAGCATTTGTTGCTCGCCTACGATTGCTTGTTTATAAAATATGCTCACGAACGAATGCTCCCAGTGAGGACGCTCCTTATAGTAAATTTTCAATTTAATTCGGCACGGGTTCCATAATAACACATGATGTGTATCACTAAAACTAACTAATATCTCGATTATATCGTCAATTATTACTATCGAAACTGTAATTGGAATGTAA
This sequence comes from Anorthoa munda, assembly GCA_945859665.1. Taxonomy (NCBI): domain Eukaryota; kingdom Metazoa; phylum Arthropoda; class Insecta; order Lepidoptera; family Noctuidae; genus Anorthoa; species Anorthoa munda. The sequence goes on along the minus strand of OX243902.1, from coordinate 27,975,506 downwards.
CGTTGTTACCATGAAGTAAAACAAGATCTTGCTAAGTAATAACTGATTTATTCCACGTGTATAGTATATTATGAACCAAACATACTTATATATGCAGTTCCTCATTTTTTTTTATATAACCCTGTACTGTTCTCCTCCAAATCCATACAAGTATTCTTCTCCTGAGCAACCGCAAACGGTGAAGGAAAACATCGTGAGGAAACCGGCCTGTCCTAGAACCAAAAATTCGAAGACATGTGACATCCACCAACCCGCACTTGGGCCCGCGTGGTGGATTACGGCCCATTCCCTCCCACAGAGAGGAGGCCTGTGTCACAGCAGTGGAAACATTAATAGGCTGATGATGTGATGTGTGTGATGTGAGCCACCGCAAACCTGACCTTGCAGCAGGCGTCTAGGTCATATCGCCATCTATTTCTAGGCTGGTTTTATTATTCTTGTTAAATGTGCATAGATAATTGTCGTGACCCTAAATAAAAAAAAACCGGCCATTATCGCAAAAAAAAACGGCAAAAAGGTCACGTTTGTTGTATGGGAAATAAATATTATTAAATATTTATTTTATTCTGTTTTTAGTATTTTTTGTTATGGCGGCAACAGAAATACATCATATGTGAAAATTTCAACTGTCTAGCTGTCACGGTTTATGAGATACAGCCTGACGACAGACAGACAGACAGACGGACAGTGGAGTCTTAGTAATAGCGTCCCGTTTTTACCCTTTGGATACGGAACCCTAAAAAGCATCGAAATCTCAACACAATTATTACAAAAAAGCGGTCTTAAAAAAATTACTTCACCACATTGTATCGATTTTTAACAGTACTTACATAATATTATTCCATTGTAACGTGTAAACTGGTACATAAAATATGATGCGAGTTTACAACATGTTGTACGAACACACGCCAACCCCGTGATTACTTACCTATCAATATTTAAAAGCGTCATAATTATAGGTACTTATAATATAATATTTTGTTCAAAAACGATATTCATGGAAGCAAGCGGTAAAAGTTATAGTCGGTTATCTATAGCAGCAATTAATTGTTAATTGGCGTACATTTACAGGCTGTTTTAAGGCAACAGTAGCTATCAAATGGGCGTAAGTGATGGATTGCAAGCGGTCGCTATGAAATGCTGTACGTTTGTGGAAATCAATTTATTTTAGCTCGTTTGTATTTTTTTCTTTGGGAATAAAATGCAGTTTAAAACAGTTAGGTTTAACAAAATTGCACAAAACTTTTACTTATTAGATTAATTTATTTTGTTGTAGATTCTGGTTTACCGGAAAAACCAGCCACTGTTTCTTATTGAATTCAATAAAAGAAGGAGTCTTAAAAGGACTAGAGAGTAAAGAGTCAAGTAACCATTTACAAAAATAAATATAAAAGATTTATTCAATACGGATATAGAATACAGCAACAATCACAAAGTAAAAGAAAAGACACAAGTATCGAACCATTGTGATAAAACAATTAAGTATGTAACCTTCGCTAACATTATCGCTAAATAAATAATTTAAAAGCTCACTCCATCGATGACTTTGTCTTTGTCATCTCTGACCTAGACTAGAGTAAAGAACAAACCAATATCGAATAAAAACCTTAACATTTATTAAGAATCGCCCCCGCCACCGCTTACAACTCACTCCCACACGACTTTACCGTCACGCAAGCACCAAGCACCCGCTTCTTTAGGCTCAGCGATTATTTAACAATAAATTATTCGTGCCACAATAAATTTACATATTCAGAATCGCCCTCCGTTGAGTAGTAAATAAATTACGTTTCGTTACCTTCTCACTTTGTCATAATTGAGTGGTAAGGTGTATTGACTCGGGCGTGTGTTCGTGACCGAATGAATATAGAGAATGGGCTCAAATATTGTATTATTTTCGTTACTATGTAAAACGAACAATTTAAAAAAATATTGTGCATTGTGAAAACAAATACATAGCAGTTAAATAGCACATAGACAAACAAAAATTAGTAAACTTTGATTCAATAGAAAGTAGTTTAAATAGAAAAAGTTAATTAAAAAAATCAAAAAACCCGACTGCTTGAAAAGCGATCTAAAAAGACGTAAACAAGGAGAAAATCATGCTGCATCTTCGCGAGCTGGCTGACCAAAACCAGACGTATCCTCCGACTGCACACCCGCTTTTCAAGCAGTCGGGTTTTTTGATTTTTTTAATTAACTTTTTTTATTTTTACTTTATAGTTATTTTTTTTTCGAATTAGGTACATTTAAACATATAAGTATTATATATTTTTGAAATCACCTCTTAAAATCCTTTATTTTGATACCCCACACGATAGGTTTGGGCCCCTACAATATGGCGCCCAAGAACCGCCATTTTACAATTTTCGTGTAGCCAGTGACACTCGCGGGGTTAAGACGAATCGATTGACGTAAGAACCATCAAAATCGGCCCAGGCGTTTGGTCTCTAGAACGCCACATAGGAACAAACATACATACATACATACATAGACTGATAATCACATTACCCTCCTTCGGCAGTCGGGTAAAAAGATGAAGAGCTAAAAAATCTATTCGATTTTTAATTATAATTATAATAAAGAATATAAACAATTGTAAGGAGAATACTTCACACTGGGAAGAGTGATGCCTTCCCGCTGTGGGGATACCTTAGCATAGCAGCGAAACTCTAAATGTTAATAAAAATACTAGGTTTATTATTATAACCTTTCAACATTCCACGCACTCTAATTAAAACATAAATCACTTTTGAACCTCGTCGCAACACACATCAGGCTTATATAGGTTGAGCATGAAGGTCTTTTAAGCCTAAATACTTTATCACACAATATTCCTTTACATAAGAAAAAATAATTTTCTTTATACATTGAACTTAGAATTTATTCATGGTATGGCGGCACGCAAGTGCAAGATGTCGATTTTTCTTTTCTGTTTAGGGTTCTGTTCTTTAAAAGGAGAAAAGGAACCCTTGTAGGATCACTTTATTATCTGTCTGTCTTATTTGCAGTTGGTTAACTAACCGCAACTTATGTTCATGTATGGGGACACCAGTTTTGCAACTGCATAGTTAATTTTGTCACCCAATCCAGTTTATCTTTTCATTAGAGCCAACGTTTGGTCTTTTCAATGTTTATGTACTTCAGTGGTAATGTTACCTAATTATTTTCGCGAATGTAACTGTTTGTACGGAGCCCTCGGTACGCGAGTCACTTTTTTCTTTTCTCTTTTTTCTACATTTATTTGCTTTAGAAATATGAACTAGCGAAGGGTTATTTTTCATTACATTATTATTGCGTAGAAAGTTATTTTCTGATGTATTGGTATTAAGGTAGAAGACGAAAAATGTATTTTCTATTAGATTTTCAATAATCAAATCGTAACTCGATCTGATTATTGAAAATCAAATGGGGATTTCAAATGTAATAATAATTTTAATAATAATATATGTAATAATGGAATTGGCAACTTGTAATTAACAATGAATCTATCAAATTAAGTTAAACATAACACAAATACATCACGCCTATATTTCGCCTATAGGCAAGGCAGAGTAATTATAATACACCCAAATTTTTCCAGTTATGTTGAAGTCCCATAATAAGGGCAAACCTATTGCTATCCACCCGGTACAAATCCAGACACAAATACTATTTCATTTATTGTTTTCAAAAAACTTGAAATCATCAATAAATACGTACAACCTAATGGGATTCTAGTTTAAATTTTGATGAGTCAATTACACCTGATAAGTTTTCAATTTAGATCTCTAAAAAGGAAAATTATAGGTAATATAAAATGATTACAGCCTTGTGTCTTAAACCACTTATCGAACATTGTTACTAGTACCAAAAAAGTGCCTGTTTAATGGTGTTCCACCAAAACATCTACTATCTATAATCGTTTTGGTTACCAAAAAGTTCATGGCAAAACATTGACCACTGATTAGAATCCTAAATTTCAAATGGTTCCAAATAATAGTCTGTATACCGGTGGTAGCTACCTTCGGTATACAGATTAGTTACATAAAAAAGGGACGTCCCTTTATTACATACTTTAATTTTTATTTAGTTATAAGCTTTATTTTGATCCTTCCATATGTTGTGCACTTATTCATTGATTTGTTAGTAATGTTAGTTTTGTACTTACATTGCTAACATAATATAACTAAATATCCTTTAATAATTCTACTGTATATTTTCGACGAGTTCTCTACTTGAAATCGAATGACGTTAGATTGAATAACACTTGGTCGAAAACGTTTACTCGATAGTACTTGAAATCGATAAATATGAGCGCGATAGTTCACTACCTCAATGCCTCAAAATCTCGAATAAGTAGAAGCTCGAATCATCAGCGCGCGAAGGATCATTATCTTGAAACATAATTTCTCGACCGACCATCTAATCGATTTACAGAATAGTTTTTAACCGACTACCCAAAAAGGAGGAGGTTCTATGTTTGACTGTATGTATTTTTTTTAATGTAGGATCACCAATTTCTCCGCCAATTTTGGCCGATTTAAAAAAATATTTTTGTGTTTGAAAGGGTGGTTTCATTGCCACTCCCTCTACATTCATTCATGCTAATCACTCCTTTAATAACATGGGTTTCAAGTAAGACACAAAAACTTTATGCGTAACTTAGAAGTTCGACGTCATTTCTCACCTGCCCGACGCTAATCCCTAATTTAGTTAAGGGATAAGTACCTTACACTATTCACACCCCTAACTCCAGCCCCTCTAAGTCAAAAAACCTCATTGACACAAGGTGTAAGCCCCCTTAGCCTCCCAGTTTGCGTGACCACAACCACAGGATCTAATATACTGGCCCACTTAGCCAATTATCGTGGGGGTTGACGTGCTGCTAGTGTGATGGTTCAATTAAAGCAATAATTGTTGGCATTTTTACTGGTTTGAAGTAAATATTTTTTGCGTTCTGTTTGTATTTGATGATGTTTGTTTTATTGTCATTTGAAAAATCAATTGCTTATCATTACGGACATGATATATCTGGATAAATCATCTTAAGAGGAACTCGAACAAAAATATAATGCTTCTTAATTTTTAACCTTTTCGGAATATCTACTTTAATTTTGGTAAATAAAAGCTAAAGACTGGAATTCTTTGCCAGAATCTACGAACTGAATAGAGGCTCTGGACAAGTGGCATTATATGTCAGCGTAGTCGATAGTCAAAATGCTTAGATAAAGAACCTATAGATTGAGTCATAAAATGAGCTTGATTGATAGAGCGAGATCGATAGTTGGCAGCCCCATGTAAATAATAAGGACACAAGATATTTTTTGTGTAACTCTAATGTTATGGCAGGTTTGACAAACAAACTCAGTCGTGTTTGATTTTCTGTGATTTCGTGGTATTATGTGTTTATTGAGACAAGGAATTGGGTTATTTATAGATGTGGCAGTGGGTTGTAGTGTTCTTGTTATTGTTGTAACACCAGAAATAACTATTGTTGTTTCATGTGCGGCCACACCATGGCTACATCTATAGGTTCTTTATCTAAGTCAAAATGTAAGGTATTGATCACATGATTTTTTGATATTGCTTGTCAATCCCATACAATGTTGCCATTTTGACAATCGCTATCGCCACGCTTTTGATGATCTCTTGTCTACGGCCTTAGGCAAACTTGCTCGCTCGATGACATCATTGTTTACCATCACGTTAGATGGTGGTCAGACCTCGCGTTTGACGTCTATATCTCAATAAAAATCTTTTTATTAATTTAAAAATAATGGACCAAAATACAAAACACAATCTAACACTCATTAATTACTTGTTTCTCTATGCAATGTTAATTTAAACCACATTAAAGACCAACTTTTAATAATACAGAGAAATTACAGAATTCCAAGCTACATTTTGTCGAAGCTCATAATGAAAGTTTGTTCTTATTATCGCAGAATTGCCAACAGTTATAGCCAATGGAATGCTGCAGTCGAAAGCCCGATCAAAGGGGTGGCTTGCGAAATAGTTGAAGGCCGGTTCGAACTGGTTCTAGCCGGTGGAATCCTGTAACATCGTGTAGTACAAGTTGAGAGATGATAGTTGTTTATGCATAATTTTAGTTATCTATTATAAGGCATAAGCAATGGTTATAATAAAGCTAGATTTTTCAACGGCTTTGTCCCCTTTGGATAGTATTACCAGGATAAAAAGTATTCTTAACCCAAATGTAGGTCCTGAAAAATGTTCGGTGATATCGCGGCAGACCCAAGCGAAGATGACGGGACGAGCTTGACACTTATAGGGGCAGAATCAGAGCACAATTGCCCTACACTGAGAGGAATGAAAGAAAGAAATGGAGCTGAACAAATTAGATGATTAAGAAACATCGAAACTTATAGATATCTTAATTTCACATTTACAAAACAAGTAAAATCTATACTTTTTATCTGTATTTTTTAGTAAAGATGGATTGTAGCGCCTTTCGTACCGTGTATGAAATGTTTGTTATCAAAAGAATAAATGAAAAGTTTTCAAATAAATCTGTAATCTTACAACTCCACCAAACTCCAAAAAAATACCTCAAACAAACAAAAAAAAATGTAGAAACCCCCGACACATTTTGATTTCATGCTACATAATTTATCTATAAGTAGACACGCTTCGATCGAAAATCTATTGAACACATAATTATGACACGATATCTTGCGACAACACCCCGATTCAAACAATAAAATGCCCATAACTTTTGAACGGCTGAACCGATTTCCATCAAACATAGCTAAGAACACTCTCGATACAGTCACCAAAAAAAACAAATCAAAATCAGTTCATCCGTTTTGGAGCCTGCCACAGACAGATACACAAACACACAAGCACACGGAACTTATAGGTCCCTTCTTTATCCGTCATGGGTTAAAAATAAACATACATGACATGCCAAAACAAAAACATCTAAACTCAAGGAAGCTTCCAAATCCGATCGTCATATCCAACATGCCGTAAAAACATCCGTGGGAACGTTTCCTACGAAAACCATCCGGAGATTGAAAACGTCACTCTTGTAGTACGACACTCCGCACTCGATGAGACAATTTGTCAATCAATATGAGATTTTGTGTATTATATTTTTCACTTTCCGTGCCCGTTTTTTCATGTCCTACATTTTCGATGCTATTTTGTTTGGTTTGTGAGCAGTAACTACGTTTTTTATGATACTTTCTTGTTTACAGTGTGAAAATCTGCAACAAACGTGGTTATAAAAGGTTTTGTTTAAATGCTAGATTATATAACATTATCTTATCTAAAAGGTACCTACCTTAATAATTATAAATAAAATAATTTTATATAATTTGGAGTTATTTAAGTCAAGAGTGAATAGGTTATTTCTAGGCAAGCGTGATTCACCGTCGACCACGTTATCGCTTACCATCAGGTGAGATAATGGTCAAGCGCGAACCTATAAAAAAAACCGGCCACGAAGGGTTCCGTACCATTATCGCAAAACACTGCAAAATATGACGTTTGTTGTATGGGAGCCCCCTTAATTTATTTTATTTTAATTTAATACTTATAATTTTTTGAAATGAATATGTAACTTAACATTCTTTGAATATTTCAAGCGTCTACCTCTACCTGTTGCCGTTATTAATATTGAGCCAAAAACGGCAAAAAAATCGCGTTTGTTGTATGGGAGCCGCACTTAAATTTTTATTTTATATTATGTTTTTAGTATTTGTTGTTATAGCGGCAACAGAAATACACCATCTGTGAAAATTTCAACTGTCTAGCTATCACGGCTCATGCAATACAGCCTGGTGACAGACAGACAGACAGACGGATAGTGGAGTCTTAGTAATAGGGTCCCGTTTTTACCCTTTGGGTACGGAACCCTAAAAAACAACTTGATCTGTAGAATATTGTCTTTAAAGTCTTCATCTGTAATTATTCGGAGAATGAAAACATTTACGTAGCCTTTACCATTAGTGACATCAAATTAATTTTAAATGACGCTGTCATCGCGACGCTCTAAGTTCATCACTTATCCTATGTCATAACCACTAAAACTTTACTTAGGAATGCTCTGAAGTGGTTTCCATGGTTTTTGAATTATAACGTTAAGCTTTTGTTTTAGATAATGTTCTATTAAAATACCTGCCTACTAACATACCAGTCTCAGGAACCTGACAAAGTGAAGAAGAACGAGTACATACTTCAAACAGCCCATCAAACCTAACTCCGAAATCATCTCAGTGTTCCTTCTTTCCATCTCATTCTCTTATATATTCCTTAATTACTTGAATTCTTTGAATTTTTAATGGCCATAACCCGGTTTCCTTTTCATTATGACGTCAACAATATCCTCTTCCATTCTCCAAATTTCGGTGCGAATCCGCAAAAGGATTTCGGTTTCCCTCCGTTTTAATTAGTTTTATTTCGCGAATCCGACTTACAGATCTTATAAAACGTTGTGGCCGAACAATTTTAATGAAAGGATTTACACCATCAATTCATGAGAAACTTGTTTAATTTAAGTCAAAATTGTGTTTTAACAAAGTGCAAAGCGTCAAGCAGTCAATCTGAGAAACGAACTTTAATTATTTTATTTGTCGTCAACGAATTTTTTTTAATTGGGATAAGTAGATGTATATTGGAGTTGATTTTAGCTTTCTACGAATTGGTATTCGTGATGTAGGTACGTAAGTAAGTATGCTTGCAGGATTATATTGTAATTTTTATATTTACAAGCTTTTGTTTAACTTTCAATTAGTTGGTGTGGATTAAATCTTACAACTGAATTTTTAAACAGTTGTCCCCAACTGATTGAGTTTATTTAAAAAAAGTTTTTTTTAATGTAAATATTTATTAGTGTTTGTGTGTCTAATGATTATTAGATTTTTCTTCTTCTGTATCGAGAGTTGGCCATCTCTAAAACAACATAAGCCGCTGTCAAAAAATCTCCACGACTACCGACATATTGAAATACCCCATGTGTGTACCCGTATAATATATAATCCAGGCCCATCACAACACTTCCAACAGCCCCACTTTCGAGCACAAAGCACGATGAGAATTTGTTATTAATGCATGGGTTTCCTCGCGGTGTTTTCCTTCACCGTCTGAATTTTAATTATTTGGCTGACCTACATAAATGTTGAAGGGTGTATTTTAAAATTTTGTTAAATGGTCGGGCATATTATGTTTCTCGCTGAAAATTTCCTTATGGTGGTCAGTAGTTGGTTGCTTTTTTCTTTTAACAGAAATTGAATAAAGTTTGAAATGATTATTTTTGTAGAGATCAATCTTTGAAAATATATTTTAAAGTCCATAACAATTAACATATCAATGATAAGTTACACAAAATGTGATCTAATTATCTCACAACCGTAGATTAGAATTCCCGCAAATGCACGTAAACAAAAATAAAACTGACTCGTTCACAACAGAAAAAAGTAAACACACATGGAGTGTCTATGAAAGTCCCATGACGGTCCAACTTTTCAGCCACAAATTTGTCGTTCACGAGATAAACAGAGCCTCTCCGGCGATACAACATGGAGTTGGCGCTATGAATATAAACAGTTAAATTAGGGGCTCCGGACAGCCCTAATATGATATACAACATATGCGGATAATTTAATTTCACTCGCCGAATTTAGTAGCGTCCCTTGTCGGTGATAGTTTTTTTTAATTCTGCACCATAATTTAACTCGTTGTGAGGGAGAATGAAACGTATTATGTTAAATGGATCGTGCAAGAGTTATGTGAAGTATTAGGTCTATGAAATTGCAGTTTTATGAAACGGGTCACTTTAAACTTTAACAAGAATAACTACGGTTTTGCTTGGAATTTTAAGCTTGTGCATAATCTTATTAAAAAAAAAATCCTGTATATGTGTGTATATTTTTCTGTAATATATTTATATGTTTGCTATGAACTCTATGAAAAAAGAATGGTCAATCATACACCTCTCTTTTTCCGACGGGGGTTAAAAACGATAGATACGACAGTAGATACAATTTTCACTGTTAACCCTATCATATCCTCATATCATAACGTTCTCCGATTTGAGAAAGGCCCCACTTTGCTACGTATTGTACATTTTCTGAGAACGGCTTGTAACCTTTCATATCGGCTTTACAAAATCCGGCTGGCGATGGCGGCGCTTCTTACAGCTGTCACTAGGAGTACCGTTTGCACAAAGGTGCACAAATCCGGTGTACCTTTGGGAACCAAATATGACCGTGTACGATGTTAGTCTTATCTAAATGCTGTCGTGCTGTCCGCAAATTCAAATCACAACTCTGATCTCGTAATTTAAAACATTGTATTGTAGTTGTTACTTTTATATATTTATTAGATTGAAAACCAACATAAAATGAATAAAACAAGTTTAGTAGGTACGTTACATTAAGCCAATTACAGGTACTCACTGCAATAAATATGATAATTTGAAACAGATCTTAGGGATCAATGAAACAATTAAATCACTAACACTAACGATCAATTTTGCACACAATCCATTTTTGAAAAAGTCAAGATTAAGCTGCTTACACACTGATGAGCTTTTAGTAGAAAAACATCAAACATCAAACTCCTTACACAATAAGTTAAGATCTTGACTCGCTCGCACTAAGTATGAATTACGCCTGTATTTTTGTAGTAGGTTTAACTTGTATCCTTTGTAGTAGGTACATAACTATTATGAAATGATTTTCACGAGGCAAATGGATGTTGTTTATCAATCAGCTCAGCTATCAAGTTTCCTGAAACTGTACAATACATTGTGTTTGAATAAACTGCAAAAACTTAGCAAACAAATCAATCAGATAAGTTTTTAGCAATTTCATTCTGCCAGGCCTTTACAAACCCGTCGAAAAGAGAAGGAAAGAAAAAATAAAATCTGCGGATTATTATTTTCTTAGAAATTCTTTTTCTTTTTATGGCAATTACATTTTTTAATTAACTCGTTAATTAAAGATGTCTGTCTGAAGTAATAAAAATTCTGCTAACAATTCGTGAGACGTATACCAACTGAGGCATAGTCAGAACGGATTTATTTATGGATTTTTAAAAGATGTTCTGGAATTAATTAATAAAAAAATTAAAAGAAAACTGATGTTTATTGAAATGGTTGAAGAGACTAATTGACGGCGAGAAATACTTTTATTTTATGATAGAAGAGATAATGTAAAAAATATTACAATAACTAGTTGTAGTGTGAAGCTAGCTTCTGCCGGCGTGAATGTTGAAAATTATCCCGAGGAAACATATTCCCGGAATAAAAAGTATCCTATATGCTATTCCTGACAGTAATCTATGTCTGTGCTAAATTTTATCCAGATCCGTTCAGCCGTCGTTCTGGCTTAAAGATATAACAAACACACACATTCACAAACTTTTGCCTTTATAATATTAGTGTAATATGTTACATGTAAAAAATGTAGTGAATACATTTATCTAAGCACTTAGTTTGACATTAAATTATAATCCTGCCAAGAATATATTGTAATTTTAAAGTAAATGACCTCATGAATATTTTCTTTCATATATCATAGACAAGTGAGTATATTTCAAAGATGATTCCAAAGATGTATAAATTCACTCCACCCCAAATTCACTAACTTCACTAGCTAACGATCTACTCCATTTCACTACAAATTATACTCCGTTAGAGAATTTATCTCATTTCTAAGTTTTAACAAGTTATCAACTGTCTTTTGTGCTTGGCCTCTGGCCGTGATCATGATAGTTCTCTATCTTAATTGTTATTTGAGAAGTTCTAGCATATTATACTGAATTAGATATACCCGTACTAGCTTGTTTGTCCATGATCAAAAAATATTAAGTAAGCTAGATAATATTACTAATGACACTGTTTACTTCAGAATTCGGACTATTTTGAAGGTACTAAACGAGATAGTTTAGTTAAAGGCAGATATAACTAGGGATATTATCTCGTTTAGTATATTAAGATAGAGACAGAAACAGATGGAGAAAGAACATTCGAGAGATGGTGATGCAGAAGGGAGGTCACGACCCTCAATACTGAGGAATACGACGCAAGGAGGTGGAGAATATTAAGGAAGCATTACGAAGGTAGGTACAGTAAGAGCTGTTTTATAACTGGTCTGTTCACAGATTGGGCAGGGGAATTAAGATAACTGCCATAACCCGAAGACTTGCCGCAAGTAGAAATGGATGACTACCGTAACGGAAGATGCAGCGTGGTTGGGTTACTACAAGGTGGACTGATGAATTGTTGAGAACCGGGAGTTAGCTGGATGCAAGGCACAAACAACTGGTTAATTTGGCGATGATTGCGGAGAACTATGTCCAGCATTGAATTACTTTCGTCTGAAATGAGATGATATAAATGGGCCAAAATTAAAACCTCCTAAGGAAGAGGAAGGAGGGGTTTTACAAATTATGTCGGATATCAACGAATCTACAACAGCCAAACTAATACAGAAGACTACCACGTGTACCACCGTTCAGTAGGCAAGCAAAGAGTATTGTAGTTAGGCAAGTAATTAATAGTAACTTTGAGGCCAAATAAACATAGCCAGCTTTATTTAGAATGATTAGTTTACTGACCAAGATTGCTAGAGGTTAGTACAATTTCTGCTTTATTATCTTACTGGACACGGACACTTATCGTACGCAGTGAACAGTGGATGTCTTTCAGCTGAAGTGATGATTTTACTGGACTGGAGTCTCGTAATAAGCAGTCACTTGCCCATTTGTACTGTACAAGAATTTACACGTGGAGGGCTAAATAATAATTCGTCGGCAAATAGTCTTAAATAAATAAGTTTCTTTTATAGATAATATGTTCTTGTGATAATTGTTTGATATAATAATATTGATATTGAACAAAAATAATGGACAGACATTTCCAAGAAAGTCGTTATTTTGCTCCATTGCTTGTGTTACATATTTTATCTCATGTTGGTTATTGTATTAAAACAATCTTTATTGTTAGTTTTCATCTATTATGTTCGCGACATAAAATAATATATTATCCGCTTATCCTCATTATTATTCATATACAAAAGTATTATATTTTGCTATAAAGTGTTGGCGTCGTTGTTGCCGCTATTAAAGTGTTTTATATGCACACACGCGCTGAGCACAAGCATGATTATATTAATAGTTTAACATAAACTCCATCGTTTCTTCTAGCAGATTTACGAATACTTTACAAAATCAATTAACAGAGCTCCAAGAGAGTAAATGATTCAAGAGTTAAAGCTAAGAATAATTGTCAGCGATAGCTCCGAATTTAATACAAAAGGAGTCAATGCCGCGATTTGTTCCTTAAATGAAATCCAACCGCGAGACAAAGAAGATAGATTTACGTGGAAACGTCCAAGTAATTGTGAAAAATGCGGATCGTTTCCAAGCAAAAATAAAGGCTGAACAACAGAAAGACTACGGAAATTTAAACTTTATGTAGAACAACTTTCAATTTAGTTTCGATCGCTACCTACTTGCCCAGCCCTAAAGCATGTTTATATAGAAATCTGGATAGTCCCTAAACGTTTTCGTTGGCGCGTTTGTTACTAAATCCGGCCGAATTATATCCCGCAGGAATAAATTATGAGGGTGGGCCATTCCCTCTCAACAGCACGGCTAAACTTTAATTAAGCTGCATTTCGACTAAAATGGGTTCCCCTTTCAAACATTTAGAGGCAACTTCGTACAGTCAAATGATGCCCAACTTTATATTAGACCTGGTGTTCTGAAATACTGGTTATTTTGTGGTCGTGCAAAAATGCAGGGAGGTTCGGTTAACCCCCTCGCCTCCTCATGAAATGACTTCATTTTTCCACGTAATGCGATGAAGGAATTCGAATAGGCTCATTAGTGCTGTTTCCAGTTGCATGTTGAACACATAGTAAATAACTTTAAAAACGACAACTTTGTTAATGATGTGTGAAATACAGCCTGTGGTGTTTTATGTTCTGTTTGAACGAGAACTTTAAAGCTAGCGAAGTGCCTAATAAAACAGCAATAATGGGGGAAGCTAGGATATTTTGTAATACATTGAACTTTATTGATTTTACAAATCTTGTTGTTGAACAAAGGGGACCAAAGTACTACTACAGTACAGTAATTTGTCGCTACTTAAATTCATTTTTTGAAGTGTCCAGAAACACTAGTAGATTTTTTGCTAGAAACAAATAAATGTTCAGGGGTTCCTCTGCAATGTTTTTTTCGATGACTTGCTTCATCTATGAATCCGAACTGAGCCCGCGTGGTGGATAACTCCCGCTCCCAGTCACAATGAGGCCGGTTTCCCATCAGTGGGAACATTTAGCCGGATTACGCATTCCTTCAAATGTTAAGTCTGTTAAGTTTCTAACTAGACTAAACTATAATTTTTCATCAGAACACCCTGCCTTTATATTCATAAAATCGAACCCACAAAGGAAGCCTAATATGTTTATCCAATAAAAAAGGAACCGCTAGAGAGCCACTCAAGTAAATTTTCTTTTAATTAATGACATCAGCCATCGGGTCTAAAGCAAAAAGCCAGTGTGGTGTAGCCAACGGGTCGCCACTTTTAATTTTATGCAGACAAAACCCACTCAAGGAGGTGCACTGTAAATTACAACTTCCAATGCTTTGAAAGGCTGAGTGCACAAAAAGACGTGATTGCAAGTGAATGGAGAGCCTAATATAATTATTATGACAACATTATCGGGATTATTGATTTTCTGTTGTGTAAGGGAGATACGGCAATTGCGGTCAATAATTAATATGATAAGTTAGATTGTCCAACATGGAAGCAATTACTGAATACTAGTCCAAAATGGCAGACTAGGAATTCAGGAAAGGTACACGGATATATTGCCTGCCCCACTGACTCTAATAAACCCTAAACTACTTAAAGTCCAATAACAAACTCCTGACTTAATTTCGAATACTCAGAAACAAGTAAACACCAACAAAGACCATCAAGATGGATATTATGACAATAATAAAATATTATTTTCATGGAAGGATCACGAGAGACTCGAGTGGCTCGACTGCCACTAGCCTAGCAGCACAACGGAATTCAAGCTACATACTTACAAACTTGCTGGCTGCTGATAAAACGAGAAACAATGAACTCTATAAGGTAAATGATACAGGTCTTGCTGATGGTTTAGATATGTTTGTATAAATTGCACATTTGGCTGGCTCCCAGTAGAGATTCGGTACGTTTTGGAGACAAATCATTGAGAGACAACAGATTCGCGCCACCATTGCACGCGACTACAGAGGAAATATCGTTTGTTATTGTTTGCTTTCTTCCATTTGTAGGGGGCTTCATGAATTCGCGCAAATCTACTTTGGAGTGGAGATGTAATATTTCTTGGGAATATCCTGTACTGTTTTGTTCTTATTGTTTTGGGCCGGATTTTGAACGAAAATATTTGTTAAACAAACCCACCATTTAGTTAAATCGTGTGCTTTGCGTACTTGAGTATATGTCATTCTCTAGCATCATCTAGAAGAGATGAGGAGAGAATGAATCACAAAATCAATCAATCATTAATCTTTGTTTCTCCTATTTAACCCGTATCCCCCTTATAGTGATTGGTAATTTCCATTGCACGCGATTTATCGCTATCCTGGGTTTCCCGCATCCAATCTTTGATTGCTACTTTAAACAAGACGTCGGTCCACCTGGCTTATGGGCTGCCTATGCTTCTATTGATTGTCTGTTTAGATAGATTTAGGTTTGCAAATTTTTTCAATCAAATCGATTTTTATTTTACATAGGCCTACATGGGCACTTATAAAACGTCCACAAAAGGCGCACGGTTCGGGTTGGTCGTTTCCTATGGAGAAGAACCGGCAAGAAACTCCATGGTTACTCTTTTAAAAATATGTTTTTTTTACAATATTTCCATGTAGGCCCGACAATAAGACGTTAGAAACTAAAATAAAAGTAAAACGAGATAAAGAGTTATCAGATGTTGTCAAGCATCTAGAAATCTAGAAGGCCTACAATGTTCACACATTCACAAAACAATCGGTAAAAGCATCTATACAAAGGTAAAAAAAAATATGAATAACAGGACTAAATTTAACATGTGGCACAAATATAGTTATCAGTGCTGTAACTATTCTTATCAAAGGGTTATAAAGATAATTGAAAACCATTGTAAAAAGTCCAATTAAAAGAAGCGAATAAAAATTAACTCAGATACCAAAAGCTTTTTATTCTGGCCGGGTTATGACCTCAAGCAGTGGAAACCTGTTTAGAAATAACTTTTTTTACAGTAACAAACTAAAGTAGGTACATAAAGATTTTTCATACACGTCCCACGAAACAAAACTCCTCACTCTCTCCTCACGTGATCACAACATCCCGAAACTAATAACAAAGGTCGATGCCGACACTCCAACTTAACGAACGTCAAAACAAAATTATGTCGCAGCGATGACAACAGATACCAAAGTAAGTAAGTCATCAATCATAGAGACACGCGACCATCATTCCCTGATAATTACTTTCGTTTAATAATTAAAACTGTCAATCATTACTGATTCAGTTCCTGGATGTGTTATGATTAAATTGGGGAATATCGCGGATGTCCCTGAAAAGTTACACCGCTTAATATAAGCTTAGAATGATTAGAAATCTTCCTAGTAATCTAATCCTACTTTCTACTCTCTGACAACTTGCTACCTACCTATCCTGCCTTCCCTATTTACCAACCCTACCCTACCTACCTACTTAACACACACAAAATAGACAGAGAGTTTCCCTACTCCTTCGTTATTCTTTTCTGATTAATTTCTTTGCGAGATCCAAAGCAGATAAATTCTTTCTCCGGGACTTCGTCGAGCTTCATTGCCTCGGTGCTTTTCTGATGGTTACCACTGTTGATTCTGGCTTTCAGGAGTTGCAGTGGTTTGGGAATAGTACGGTGGGATTGCCACAAATAAAACTGGCCAAGTGCGAGTCGGACTCGCGCACGAAGGTTTCCGTACCACTATCGCAAAAAACGGCAAAAAGATCACGTTTGTTGTATGGGGGTCCCATATTTAATATATTCTGTTTTTAGTATTTATTGTTATAGCGGCAACAGAAATACATCATCTGTGAAAATTTCAACTGTCTAGCTATCAAGGTTCATGGGATACAGCCTGGTGACAACCGGACAGACAGACAGATCGTGGAGTCTTAGTAATAGTGTCCCGTTTTTACCCTTTGGGTACGGAACCCTAAAAAGCTGGAGTAAGGCGGTGTTCACTGGCATCCAAGGACTGGGAGAAGAGTTGGTCGTTTAAAGGTGAGATGGGCAGACGACATTGTGGCCATAGTGGGTAGAATCTGGATGTCGCTGAAAAAGTGGGTAGATTGAGGAACGTGGTGATTGGCACAAGAAAAAAGAGGCGAAATCGAGTTATGGATGATGACTCGTCATTTCGTTTTTATATCGTCATAGATTTTATACCCATATATATTTTACCTATTTGTTTTTTTATGGTATGCATCATATCTGACGCAAATTAACTCTTTTTTTTATTTACAAGGTATGTATGTATGTAAGTGTGTTCGGGTCAAATCTTGCAACTTAATTTTAAAGCAGTTATTCTAAACCAATTAAGATGAAATTTTGCATACACGTTTAGTTTGGATGACAATGCGTGGTTAGTTAAGTGACGTCATTTTAAATCCAATATGGCGGACGGCCCAAGACGGCGGACTAGTTATTTTTGTGCACTGCCATGATATGTGTATCAAATGAATGGGTTTTGCTGAGAAGAATACGAAAAAAGATTGTTTAATTTAATTCTTGCTAACTAGGTTCATTGTCGAGATTACACGTGGAAGAGATGGTTAACTTTTCCTGCTTCGATTTCTTATTTTTTTTTCTAATTTTCCTTTTCCCTTTGACCTTACGACCTTCAAAGCATTTCCTTAACAAATAAGGCATTATCATAAAACGGACCCCAGCACCTAATCCAACCTCATTTTCAGACGACTCAAAATATAACCTAATAAAACTAATTTTACAGTCGAAAACCGTTGTTCTTTTCAAAATTACGGTTATTACTCGAACGAAATTGGTGTAAACTTGTCGAAAAACCGTACCTAAATACAATCACGCGAAAATAAAATAAAAAAACGAACTCGTTAAGACTTGTTAAATATATGGGCGTATGCACCAAGTTTCTTTGGAACACTCAAAGTTTACTATAATGGCTCCTTATCGAGGGGGCGATCGGTTCTTTCCATCGAAATTTTCTTTTGGTTGGCACACAATTAGCTCTGATAGCTTTTTGTACCGCGTCATGCTTGCGTGGCGGATTGGGTGATTCGGTTATAGTAAGTGTATTTGACGCTCAGTTGAAAGTTTGACATAAAAAAGCAAATTATTATAAAAACAAAAATCTCGAAAAAAAAATAAATAACTGAAAAGAGAAAAACAAGTATTAGATATAATTTATACATAAAATATTATGAGGTGCTGTCAGCGGTGACATACAAAGTTTTGGTCAGTATTTCTATAATTTTTGTTTGTCCCCGCCTGCGCCTATGCCTTCTATATATATTTATATTTTTGGAGTGGCCTATTTAGTAGCTTTCATTTGATACCCATATTGAAAGGATAACAAAAAAAATTGTATCACCCAATTTTTATTTTTTATTTTTAAACTATTACTTTGCCTATGTCACTCCCACAATTGAGACAAATCCAACGACACCTCATATGTCATAATGCGTCAAGCCGTTTAGGCTTTAGAGCGTGCTATAGAAATGTACATACATACATAAATAGCTAAATAAACATTAACCTCCCGCAGTCGGGTAATAAATACTATATGTAAAAGTTTGAACATAAATACTATATGTATTTATGTTCAAGCTTTCAGTAACATAGTATTAGAGATAGTCGAATATCCACAGTGACAGTTGATATTATGAGTGTTCTTAAAAAACTGTTTAGTGTTTGACAATTATGGCAACTTTTTCTTAGTGTTGTAACAACTTTAAGGCTCTTTCTTCATGACGTGACGCAATTTAAATTGCGTCGATAAGCGATACCACGCACGTATTTTCACGGTTTTCATAATAATATCTGTAGCAGCAAAAACTGTGTCAATAACAGGAAAACAACTTCATAGCGAGCCTTTCTAATTGGTTCAAGGGCCCTCACTGTTAGTTTAGTTCGTTGAAACCAATGTGGAAAGTAAATCAATCATAGTACGCAGTTACACATTAAGGAATTTCAACTTATTAACGGCTTTGGCTTGGAAATGTTTTAATATAGAAATGGAATGTATTTGTTAACGGTTTTCGACATTTTCTTGAGGGAATTCAAGCTGTAAAAAGATTTTCTAATATACCTGCCTGGTAAGCTATAAATAGAATCATATATTTTTACGAAATACATTTAAAAATAACATAAAATTAGGTACATGACACGTTTATGCCCCGAAGAGTTGGACAGAAGTTCAAAAAAACTTTATATTTATTGAATTAAGGCATGTTATTCCTGTTTATGAATAAGTTACCCATTTTTAATGATTAATTTTAATTGTAAGTTGTTATGTGTACTCATAATAATATAACCACAATTCTGTCCTATGTAATCTGGGTCGAGCCAATGGGGGCTTCACATGTCTTCGAATTTTTGGTTCTAGTACATGCCGGTTTCCTCACGATGTTTGCCGCATCCGCATGCCGGGTCCGCGTGGTGGATTATAGCCCACTCCCTCTATAAGAGAAGGCCTGAGTCCCAGCAGTATTATGTTGTTATTAAAAAATGCTGTCGATGTTGATGTTGTTGAATGGGGGCTACCGCGTATGAATTCGCCGCTAGAGGCGCTGGTGTAGCGTAAGGTCTCCGACATTTCAAACTCCAATGTTTGTGTTGTGTGTGGGCGGGTTTTTTTCAATCATATTATTGTTGTAAATATTTTGCAATACCTCAGATACATGCTTATATGAGTTACGGGTCAATGAATGTCAGTGCTTTAAGGTATTAAATATGATTTAAATGTAAACTTGGTTTTCACGCCCGTAGTAGGTACATAATAAACTTTGAAACCTATACCTCGCGGCCATAGTCAACGTTCCAAGTTTAAACCAATGTTAATTAGTTTATCCTCATTAGTATCAACCAGGCACAAATCAAGACTCCAGGCTGTTGTTGAGAATTCCATATGGAAAAATTAATCAACACGTAGCTCGACCGGGCAATTGAACATAGGACTTCATGCTTACCATTGCGATTTAGACCACTCCACCAACGAGGCGAAAAATCTGAAAGTAAATATGATTTTTCAAAACTATGATAAAAGTCATATTTATTTATTTAAGTAAGGCACACTAACAAAATATTTGCAATTACATTTACAGGGATAACATTGAATTAGAAAATGGTCCTGTGCAAACAGTTCAGTTACAGGCGTGCACATCGCTCATAGTCTTGTGTTCGCGAATACAAATAATAATAATCTACTGTTTAAATTTGGACATACATACATAAACTCACTTCTTTTTCCCATGGGGGTAGGCAGAAACTACAGAACGCCACCTGCTACGATCCTTACATACTTATTTTGCTTCACTCACATTCATACATCTAGTCATACACACACGCCGGTTATGAGTACTGCGCACCTGGCCTTTCTGAAGAACATCACCTATAAGGTCTATATATCTTTCTAGGGCGTCTTTTAAAATTTAAAAGAGTATGTTAAGGTTACACTGGTCGACGGCACGAACTATTTTGTGCGCGGGGTTAAAATGCGGGCTATATCAACTGACAACACGTGTGGAACAGATAGATGCTGTTATGAGCAGTAAGAAGCTAGTTCGCGTACGAATACACACTTTTGCAAATTTGTAGCGAAATGGATTGATTGATTTAGAACGAAAACGAGCGCGTGAAATTTTATAAACAGACCTTTGGGAGTCTGGATATCATGAAAATACGACTGAATGAATCTGTTCAAAATAAAATTATTTGCATTGTTGAACTACTAATCTATCCCTGTATGGAGGCCGTTTTTCAATTTTCCTTCTTCTTATGGTACTTATTTGCGCCCAAAGATGCGTAAAAATTAGTGTTAAAATAAAGAACTTTCGAAGCTCATAACTTTCAAGTAAATTTAATTTTTACTTTTTTGCTTCCATACAGGGCTAGATAATGATGAAACAAATTGATATATTTTTTTATTTTGAACGTACATCGTCAAAAAGTGGAGTAAAAGCCAGACTACGTTGGTATGGAAGAATTTTCGACTAGTGTACCCTTAAGATGGTTTGGTCATGTTGAGAGAATGAATGAAAGGCGACTAACGAAAAGAAATTTACATGGCAACGAAAGAAAAGGTATTTACATGGCAGACGTGAAATTTGGAATTGAATTAAATTTGTGCAATAATATAAAATAAAATTTAAATTAGATTTCAAAATAAAAATTAAGATAAAATATAATAAATAACAAACAAGAGTCAGCGATAAAACTTAATTAAAATGATTACATTGTAAACCAAAATTATGTCAACATTGATTACATAATAATAACATTAACATTAATTCATAATTATCTTGACTTGACTCGCGAGGTTGTCGACATGTGGGATGCGGACACAGCGATCATTGTACCGATAGTCGTGTCAGCCAATGGCTTAATAGCCACGAGCCTCGACCAGCACCTTAGGAGGCTCTCGTTAGGCGGCTGGGACAAGAGCCTGATCCAGAAAGCAGTACTGCTGGACACGGCTCGCATTGTTAGGAGGTTCCTCTCTCGGGAGTCCTGACCGCCGGTAGCTTGGACCCTGTTCCCGTTAGGTTAGGTTAGGTTAGGTTAAAACGGGCTGGTTTCCGCAACTCCACGACTAAGCGCGTATTTTGCGTACGGGTGGGACTTAACCTTCCACTAGCTACCTCACTCGATCCATCCCAACTCCTCGAGGAAGGCCAGCAGCGCCTTCGTGTTGCTGACTACCTCCTGTACGGTACCTGGTTCACCGAGGTATTTGGCCCTGTAACCGGCGATTACTGGGCAGCTTAGAAGCAGGTGCGCTGCTGTCTCGTCTTCCTCCATGCATGCTCTGCACAGCGGACTGTCCGTGATCCCTAAGACAAAGAGGTGCTTATTAAAAGTCCCGTGGCCAGTCGTTACAGCTGTAACTGCTCGTAACTGCTGTTTCGTCAGGCGTAGGGCCTTCTGCGTGAAACGTCTATCCAAAGCGGGAAGTGCTTCTTTGGACTGCCTGCACTCATTGTGGTCAATCCACAATCTGTGGTGTTGCTCCTTGGTTCGTTTCCTTACCAGACTGTGGAGGTAGCCAAATGGTATTGGCACGATTGGTTCCGGACCCACCACAGCCATACTGGAGCCTCTACGGGCTAGCTCATCCGCTGCATCGTTGCCTCGGGAATCGCTATGCCCTTTGATCCATTGAATGGTTAGTTTATTGTTTGACCCAACCTGGTTTAGGCGTTGGTGACACTCGAATATCAGTCCAGAGCAGACCGTGTGGCTGCCCAACGCCTGCAGGACGGCCATGCTGTCAGAGAGAATGCGTATTGGGAAATCTTTTACCTTCCTGTCTAGAATGGCCGATGCAGCCAGAGTGATGCCCACACACTCTGCCTGGAACACCGTGTTGTGTGCCCCAAGTGGCGCGGCTATGTGTATGTTGAGGTCCTCTGAGAACACCCCCGCACCTGAGCCAGTACCAGTCTTGGAACCATCGGTGAAGATCCTCAACTCGTCTGGGCGTAACCCCTCACAGTGGTGGTCCTCATGGAGTTGGATCTTGTATTTCTTGTCAAAAACAAATTGCTTAGGTATCCGGTCCATAATTGCTGTTGTTAGAGGGAACTCTTTATTAAGGTCCTCGAGCAGAGCCGTGTGTTGTGTCTTTCTCCTACCCCAGAGATTTAGTGCCTTAAGCCGCCCTGCCGCCGTCGTAGCCTCCTGCTGAATGAAAAGCTGGAGCGGTGGCAGTCCCAGCATGGCCTCGAGCGCAGCGGTCGGGGTAGTTCTCATGCAGCCTGTCGTCGCCATGCAGGCCAGTCTTTGCGTGCGTTGCAGTTTGTTCACGGCTGTACTTACCTTTGTGCGGGGCCACCAAACCACGGCTCCATATGAGATCATGGGTCGAATCACCGCGCAGTACAGCCAGAGAATGATTTTGGGGGACAGGCCCCATTTTTTACCTATCATTTTCTTGCATTGCCAAAAGGTAATGCATGCCTTATTAAGTTTGATGTCCAAGTGACTGCTCCAGTTCAGCTTGTTGTCGAGAGTGACCCCAAGATACTTTACTTCATTGGACAGCTGGAGTTCTGTGTCGAACAGCTTCGGTAGACGGAAAGGGCCCAGTGCTCTTTTCTGAGTAAACATGACCAGTACAGTCTTAGATGGGTTAACTGAAAGATCATACTCCCTGCACCATCGTTCCACTATGCGTAGCGCTTGCTGAGTAAGGTTACAGATGGTACCAGTCACCTTCCCGGGTACTAGAATTGCGAGGTCGTCTGCATACCCTATTGTGTAATAACGGTGTTCGTTAAGTCTGGTGATAAGGTCGTTGATTACCATATTCCACAGGAGAGGGGAGAGCACCCCTCCCTGAGGGCAGCCCCTGGCTAAAAAGGCCATTTGTTGTTCGCCCTCCAGCCGAACCGCACGTTTGCTTAGCATATTAGTTATCCAGTCAATTAGTACCTGTTCAGCTCCGTGTCTGGAGAGGGCAGCACCTATACTGGAGAAGTTGGTTTTGTCGAAGGCCCCTTCGATGTCTATGAAAGTGCCCAGGCATGTACCCTTTTGATGGATTGCTTCCTCTATCTGGCCCACCACCAGATGGAGAGCAGATTCCGTTGACTTACCCGAGCTGTAGGCATGTTGGTTACCGTGGAGAGGTAATGATTTAAGAACGCCATCTCGTAACTCCCTGTCGCACAGCCTCTCCATCGATTTGAGTAGAAACGAGGTCAGGCTTAGGGGTCTGAAGGATTTGGCGTTAGTATAGTCCCCTTTGCCTGGCTTGGGGATGAATATCGCCTTCACTTCCCTCCATCCTTTCGGAACGTATCTAAACGCCAGGCACGCCCTCATTATTGGCACCAGTCTCTCTACAACAGACGTACCTCCCCACTGCAGCAGCGCAGGGAACACCCCATCTGGACCGGGCGCCTTGAAAGGATGAAAGCTTAGGATGGCCCACTGTAATTTCTCCGTCGTGATCATCCTGTATGCGTAGAGCCAATCATCATCTGTTGGTACCTGGGTAGTATCTACCCAGTCAGTTACCTGGGCAATAACGCTGCCTGGGAAGTGAGTATCTATCAGGACGCGTCTAGCCTCTTCAGGTGATGTGGTGAGTGAGTTGTCAGGTTTACGGAGTGTGGCAGGCTCAGGTGTTTGCGCCTGAGCCATTATTTTCCTTACCCTGTTTGCCTCTTGGCAAGATTCGATGTTACCACAGAATTTGCGCCATCCTGCGGTACGCCTGAATCTGATGCATTTTTTATAGCTGGATTTGGCCTCGTAGTAAGCGTCCCAGTCCTCATCCTTGCTTGTATTCATGGCCCTGTTTAGGGCCTTCCTTACCTTCCCGCGTTTACGATTTAACTCCGCTCCCCACCATGGTTGTTTGCCCGGTGTATCGCGTGGGGTAGTCAGAGGGCAAGCGGTGTGGTAGCTGCTTATCAGACACTCGGTAAGTTGATTGACCTGCATGTCTAACCTCGTTTCGTTCCCTATAGTCCGCGCCTCACATAAGGGCGGCAGTTTCGACTCTAGGGTGCGTGTGTATACAGCTCTGTCCGTGTTGCGCGGATTACGCCAGGGGGGCGTAGGTGCTACCCAGAGCTGAATGTCAAAGCGGATCCATCTGTGGTCTGAGCAAGAGGCCTCGTTGGAGACCTGCCATCCAGTAGTGATCTCCGCTGCGCCTTCCGTCGCCAAAGTTAGATCAATAATTGTGCGACTGCGTCTAGTTACGAACGTTGGTTCTGCACCTGTATTTAGTAGAGACAAGTTAGTAGTAAACAAGTAGTCCACTAATGCCTTACCTCTTTCATTCGGCGTTTCCATTCCCCACAGGGGGTGATGTGCGTTCGCGTCGGTCCCAATGATGACCTCTTCCCCGCTGGTCTCGCAGAAGGTTACAAGGCGGACAAGGTCATGTGGGGGTGGTGCCTCCGCCTCAGGCATGTAGACCGAGGCGAAGACAATCGGCATATCAATGCCACCGCGCTGCATATACAGCCTAGCTGCAGAGGTATCTCTGCAACAGAAATCATTTAGAAGCTGTGCTTTGAGGTTACCTGTAACAAAGATACACGCTCTAGGGTGATCCTGATTAGAAGTAACAAGGAGCTTACCCCCAAGGTTGGATAGTCCTCTGATTTGGCCACCCCTAATCCACGGCTCCTGGATTAAGGCGATGGCAGTCTGTTGAACCTCCAGCCACTTGCGTAGTTGAGCCGTCGCTGTCTGGCTGTGGTGGAGGTTTGCCTGCACAACTTTACAGGCGGACGAAGGGGTCGCCATCATGGGTGGGTCCCTCCTCCTCCTCCTCCAGTTGCAGTCCCGCGAAAGCATCTCCCACGATGAGGTCCTCCTCCAACGGGCCAGAGGCTGGCGACAGTGTAATGTCGTCCAGCTCCCCGCCCGCCAGAGGGACCCCCGACGTGTCCTCCTCGGTGGTGCCCTCTTCTGCAGTTGCTGCAGAGTCGGCCACAGAAGCTTCCGGGTTGCTAGGCAGGGGGATGCTCTCCCCTGTGCTGCTGTCCTTGACGAGCTGCTTCGTGATCGGGTCCCAACCACGAGGGACGCACGCAAACTTTCCGTTCGCACCCTGGAACTTGATGTACACCGAGCCCAGGCCGAAAGACAGCCTGCGCTCGGCGCCCATCAAGACCGGTATGTGGTCCTCGGGGACACCCAGCACCACGAACCAGCACGTCTTCTGCCTGTCTGAGTGGATCACTACCCATTTTTTAATGTCCACCCATGGGTTCTGATACCACAGCGTTCTCGCTGCGATGTTCAGGTCTTGGTACACTGCGCTATCGTCCGGTATGACTATACCACAGCGTACCATTTTGGTTAACTCCGATTGGCCCTTCACGACTAGCGAGGTGCTATCCGGGAGGGGCAAACCGGGGACCGTCCTCTTCAGCCAAGCCAGGGTGAAGTCGTCGCAACACCACAGCTTGAGTGCACCGCTGCCAAATTGAGGTTTAGCGGTGAAGGACGGTATCTGCCGCTCTGGAGTCTCCATCGTGGGAGAGAGGGCTTCTTCGATGATCCGTTTTTGGATCAGCTGGGTCACCAAAGCCGACAACTCCTTGCTGATGGCACCCGTGCGCTCGCATGTCACCGCGACACACAGGTGGGCACTGGCAGCCTGGGCGAAGCTCATCCCACCAACTCTCCCGGACCGATCAAGCCGCTGCCGCTTGTGCTCTCCACGAGGTGACAAAGTCTCGTTGAGAGCTCGCTTGGCACCGACCTGACCGTCCCGAGCGGTCTGTTGCGATGAGGTCGCCGTTTGTGCTGGTCCGCCAGTCCCTGCAGCTCGGCTTGTGTTCGGCGCAGGTTGTGCTTCCTTCCCTTTCGAGAAGCTGATTGAAGCTTTCGCTTTGCCTCTCCTTTGTTCCTGCCGTCGCTGCCTCCGGTTCATGGGCTTATTGCCCTGAGCTGGTTCAGTCGTACTCGCCGGTTCCTTGGCGGGGGCAGAGGTTTGCGTATTTCTACGCTTACCCTTGCCCTTGCCCTTTCCCTTGCGGGTTTGCACTCGCCAGGTCAAGGCAGCCTCGCCAACGGGTACGCTAGCAGCCTCCATTGTACAGGAGGCAGCGACTTCGGAGGATGTGGTTTGAGGAGCCACGAAGTTACCGCTGGAGGCCGCGGCCTTGGCCGCGGGTCCAGGTACACGCGAGGTGCTAGGAGCACCCCGCTTATTTTTATTACCCGTACTGGGACCTGCAGCTTTCGCTGCAGGTTGCCCAAGGGACTTTTTGACACTCCTGACTGCGGTTTTCACCGCAGCCGGAGGGGCGGCAGCAGTTTTCACTGCAGCCTTAGGGGCACCCGCGCTGGATTCTGCGGAGTTAACCGCAGGTCCAGGGGCAGAGGTGGTGCCGGCTTTCGCCGACACCACCCCTAATGTACTCAAGTCTTTAACGAAATCCATGACCACATTTAGTAAAAATTCATCTCTCCGGCTCCCACCCTCCATCGAGCCCGCAACTGGGAACGACCCACCACTTAAGGTGAGCCGTTAGGACTACCATTGAGATATAGGTGCGCAGGGCTGGCTTACAGTGCGACATCAGGTGCTCGTTTGGGCTGGCTTGAACAGAACAACCCTCCCTTACACCGTCAGCGTGACCTTCACCACCACTTCAGCCGTCCGAAAACGACCTCAGTGGACCCCACGCACCTCGCTTATACCCTCAGAAGGAGAGATCAGCCGATTGATCGTGGGTAAGCTACTCCCACAACCTCCCGTGTCGTAGGAAATCCAGGCCAAAGTGGCGTGTTGTGTGCAACCTGCTCCACTCAACCACCAGGATCCCTTCATCCCTCCATACGGGTCCCCGCGCACGGCACAAACACGCAGGAGGTCATTGCTATCCAACATTGTGATTGTTCAATGGTGGACACCCAGGGGCATGACCTCGCCACCCCTGTGATACTTCGCCCGGTGATTTCAGTTACGTCTATTTCATAGGGAATTAGACCAATAACAGGGCGGCAACCACGAGAAGGTTAATCACCGCACTTGCCTTGAGGATCTACACGACCGTAGCGCTCTCCCTCAAAACCAACGCCACCTTGCCGTCTCTGAAGGAGCTAGACAAGGTAGGACTGCATCTACAAAGCCAAGCCCTACGGGACCTGTCGCTGAAGCTTCAAAGCGTGAGTTTGCAGACCCAGACCAGCCCCCCCCTGTTCCCGTTACCGGTGGGCCTCTATTTTTTATATTTTTAAATGTTTTTGTTTTTTAATTTATTTTATAAAAAAAATTAAAGATGTAGATAATAAGAAATCTCATGAATAAAGGATATTAATAGTGCGAGTACACAACAAAACAGATGGAAACAGTTAAAGTGAAGACTGGGCAGGTGAGACTAAGAATACGGATCAATCTGCGTGACCCTTGACTTAAAATGAGACATAGAGTCAAAGAAGATGTCTAAGTCATCGTTGCGTCTTGTTAAAACACATTAAAGACAACAATAAATTGTTCCTTTAAGGTTGATTTTTGTATAAAATTTATCTATCTACATTGTTTACGAAGAGAAATTTCTGGCGAAGTTTTCTTGCAACAATAAAATAAGGAACGTGACGGCGGCACTGGAGACGAATGGTGGAGCAAAGGTGTTATTTCGGGAAACTTTTCACCGCTCTCCCTTCAAATTGCACTTGGCGAACGAATTAAACAAAATTTGTTTTTTAGCCTTATTGCTTTTTGGCGGATGCTTGTTATAATACGTATTGTTTATGTAAGGGTATTTATCATTGGCCTGAGTTTTTCTTTGTGAAGAGCTGTTTGTGAAAGTACAACGCGCTTTTCAAGCACCATTTAACTGTCTTGAGAAACGTCGATGTTTATGCCTAATTCTTTAAAAGATTGTGTTTTAACCCACAACGGAAAAAGAGGGATGTTATAAGTTTGACGTGTGTACCTGTGTGTTTGTGTAACTGTCTATGGCATTATAGCTCCTAAACGAATGAACCGATTTTGATTTCTTCTGTTTTTGTTTGATTGATCCCTTCAAAAGTTATGGACGTTTTACTGCTTGAATCGGGGTGTTTTCGCAAGATATCGTGTCATAATTACGTGTTCTATAGTTTGTCGATCGAAGCGTGTCTACTACTAGATAAACTATGTAGCATGAAATAAAAAGTGATGAGAGATTTTTAATTTGTTAAATTTTACTTGTAATTATGATTGAAGCTAAATTAATTACCGTGGCAAGATAAAGTTAAAACAAATCATACTCACATTCACACCCACATTCATATTCACAGTCACACTCACATTTACACTCACACTCATATTCACATATTTTATACTCACATTCATACTCAAACTCATAGCTCATAGTAACAAAATAGCGTTGAAATTTATGAAGTATAAAATGTTATATATTATTTTATCAGGGGAGTTTGTAAAAATGCTCTTAATATCGTTTTTGTTCATCCCGTTACATAGGTATAGCTTGACGGTATTATCGGCAGGTAAGTTATCAGCGTCGACGGAGCTTTGTGTCACTGATATCATTCAGCCAAAATATTTTCTAATTATCAAAGGCTTTGTATGATGAGCGATCCTGGGCTGTGCTGTTACATGCCTATCCCACCTTCAAATATAGGTAAAATATACACATGTACTAGTGTATCTAGACTCAACTTGACTCTAAGTTCCTAAGCATAGATCCTTTGTTATCATGCTAGCATTTTTAATTAAGGCTTTTGGTTAGTGATTTCTTGGACAGATTTAGTGTGATATCCTGTTCCTCAAAGGAGTTTAAAAAAAATGCTCTTTACTGATTATCAGATTGAATTCCAGATCCATATAAGGCCTATCTATATAAGGCCTTTGTAAGCTTTACTACCCATAAGAGCTTTTCAAATAATTTTTTTGGTTTATTTCGGTCCGACCCTGAATAAGATTTTCAGTGATTTATATATTGAAAATGAAAAATATTTCAACACAGTTTTATTAATAACCTTAAAACAATGTTTTTACATACTTTAAAGCGGTATTACCATACAAAAGTAGGCAGTATAATCATCAATCAATAGAAAATCAAAGACCTTAAAATATAAGTTAAGCAATGACCTCATATTTCATATACTTACAAGACAGTTAAACAAAGCCTTTAAACAAATCTAAACAGTTATATTTTAACGCGCTTAAAACCAGTGTTGCCATACAAAAGTAGGCAGTATTAATCAATCCCCAGTCACGGTGGCGAATGCTTGGCACTCCATGTTTCCCTGTCACCTCGTTATTAATGTCCTCCTGATAGTGCCGCGAAGTTTTATGTTATAAGCCTGTTTTCATAAAATAAATTTTATTTTTACTAACGAGTACATTACGTGCGAAAATTAGCTGTTTAGTAGTAATTAAACTTGAGTACTTGAAATAAGTTATGTTTGGGCTGTGTATTATTATAACATTATTCAAAATCAAATGTTTTTTATTTCACATAGGCCTACATGGCCACTTATAAAATGTCGACAAAAGGTGCACGGTTCGGGTTGGTCGTTTCCTATGGAGAAGAACCGGCAAGAAACTACACGGTTACTCTATTAAAAAAAAATGGTTTGTTTTTACAATATTTCCATGTTACAGCATTAGTGCTTAGATATGGGGGGACAACGTAGTCCCGACAATAAGTAGTAAGTAAAAAATAAAGAATTATTAATGCAACTTGCATTAATAATAATATATTTTTATTTGATTCTCTTCTTATTCGTTGTCTTCATTACTGAAGGTCGTGCCCGTCTTGGAAAGCTTTCACGGAGTCATTGACGAGCTGCTTCCAAGCCACTCTGTCTTCGGCTCTTCTCAGGGCAGTGGTCACCGTGAGGCCCGTAATCGCCCTGATCTGGTCTGACCACCGAGTGGGTGAGCGTCCGCGTGGCCTTTTCCCATCCACTTTTCCTACAACAACCAGTTTTTCAGAAGTTAAGACAGAAGTTAAATGTCAGGACACTGATCGTCCAAAAAAGGAGTGGATTACTGACGAGACATGGACGGCGATCAAGGAAAGAAAACAGCTACTGACAGCCAGAGACGACTCAGACCGTGCTCAATATCAGCTCCTTTCAGCAAAGGTACAGTGCTTATGCCGCAGAGACTACAATCAATACCTGAACTCATTATGTCAGGATATTGAGGAGCATGCGCAGTCTCTACATACAAAAGATCTGTTTCTGAAAGTGAAGAGTATTACCCGGGACTTCGAGCCGAAGACCTGGGCTATTGAAGATGATCAGGGGCACTTACTGACGGAAATAGACCAGATTACGGAGAGATGGCGGCTGTACTGTGAGAACCTATACAAGGACACGGGGAAATCTGATGAGCCGTTGATCCAGTTTGAAGATCTTTTCTTAGAGCCGGAGATCCTGCAATCTGAAGTGGCAGGTGCGCTGACAAAACTAAGATCTGATAAGTCAGCTGGAAGAGACAGCATTTTCGCCGAAGAGCTGAAGTGTCTTGGAGACAGAGGTATCAGGCTTTTATGGGGGCTGTGTAACCAGCTTTGGAGAACGGGTAGATGGCCTAAGGACTGGAAGGAGTCTCTCTTGATACCGCTGCACAAGAAGGGGTCAACCAGGAAATGCGAGAACTATCGGACAGTGGCACTCATATCCCATGCTAGCAAGATTATGCTGTACATAATTAACGGACGGCTCCAATCGTACCTGCAGCGACAAATACCAAGTGAGCAGACTGGTTTTGTCAAGGGTCGAGGCACGAGAGAACAAATTGTGAATTTAAGGCAAATGATAGAGAAGAGCCGCGAGTTTAATGTCCAATGCTCTTGTGTTTTATCGACTACTCCAAGGCGTTTGATTGTGTGAGGTGGGATTGCCTATGGAGAATACTCGAGGAAATGGGAGTACCTTCGCACTTAACAGCATTGATCGCAAACTTATACGAGGATGGTGAGTCGCTAGTCAGAATCAACAATCTGGTGTCGGGGCCTTTTAAGCCAGAGAAAGGAGTACGCCAGGGCTGTATTCTGTCCCCTCTTCTTTTTAATATCTATGGCGAATACATCATCAGGAGAGCCTTAAAAGAGTGGGAGGGAGGCATAGCGGTAGGTGGCAATAAAATCAGTAATCTCCGATATGCAGATGACACCACACTGTTTGCATCTTCGGAGCGCGAACTTGCTGAGCTGTTTGGGAGGATAGAGCGTGAAAGCGAGATGGTCGGACTGTCGATCAACAAGTCCAAGACCAAAGTCATGATCATCGACAGAGAAAGAAAGAAAGAAAGAAAGAAAAATTGTTTATTCTGCACAAACTAAACGCACAATACAAAATAAAGAGTGGCATTCACCAAATTCACAAATTAGCCAAAAGCCTCGTATTTAAAACAAAAAATTATAAAATTTTGTCTATTGCTTGATGAGAGCAATAAACAGTTATCTGTGGGTGAGAGGCCAAAGACAATTTACTTGCGTAATATGTTTCGACATTACCAAATGAAAACAAACAAACAAAACAATCACAAATTAACGAAATGCCGATTACTGAGTGGAAAATTATCCATTTTTGAAACAACAAGGGCAGAGGACAGAGCTGGACTAATAGCACGCACGGGGGAACTTGTGGATCTAGAGTTCGTCAATGAGTTTGTGTATCTGGGCTCCATGATCAGCGATCAGAGGGGCTGCAGTCGGGAAATTCGGAGACGTACGCAGATGGCCAAAGTTGCTATGAGCAAGATGTCGAGAATATGGCAAGATAGGAACATCTCTAATAACACCAAGAAGAGACTCGTTAGAACCCTGGTATTCTCAATTTTCCTTTACGGCTCCGAATCTTGGGCAATTCGCTCGGTAGATCGAAGAAAGATTGAGGCTTTCGAGATGTGGTGCTGGAGGAGAATGTTGCGCATATCATGGACAGCAAAACGCACAAATAGGTCCATTCTCAACCAGTTAAATATCAAAACCAGACTCTCCACGATCTGCTACCAAAGAGTCCTAGGTTACTTCGGTCACATCGCCCGGCGACAGCCAGATAATCTAGAAAAACTGGTTTATTTGATTAAACATTTTTAAAAGTCAAACATTTACGAACAACTTTATGTACAAAGAAGAAAGATATATTAGAGAGAAATAAAGAATGCTTGTAATATTTATATTGAACTAGCTTCTACCAGCGGCTTCGCCCACGTGAAAAGTGTTTTCTTATCCCAAGGGAACATTATACCGAGATCAAAACCTATTGTATATATGTATATGTGCTAATCCAGACTATGATCTATCTCTGTGCCAAATTCATCCAGATCCGTTCAGCCGTTTTGGCGTGATTGAGTAAGAAGTAAGAACGTACTCAAACGTACGTACTACCATACATGTAAAGTAAGTTTCAGTTCGCTAAGAACGGTTTTTCATTAATCAGATAACTTTTACCTGAACGAAAGCTATCTAACAGCCAATTTTTTTCCCCAGTTACAGAGTTATCTGAAGATTGAAAAATTGGCCCTTATATTTCCGTCGAAATATGTATTCCTGTACACATTTTATTATTTAAATATGAGCACCTAATTTCCTCACCAAATTGATACCTCCAAACCAAGCTTAGGGGAAGCATCCACGCCTCCCAATTTCCCAAATTCGTTCTTACAAATCAGATTGATAAAATAGTCATATTTATCGCTTCAGTTATCTAGGATATTGCTTCACCTAGTATCGACATATCTTCAGGGATAAATAAAATTCAATAGGAAAGTCACAAGTCGCAACATATGGCCCGGAGCGAGATGTCCGACGTTGAAATTCAATCGCTTGAAAGCTTCTACTGGATGTAAGTAGTAGCGATAGTGTGAAATTTAAAGCAATGGACGTTTGAACGAATGGACTTCTTAAGGCGTGGCTTTAATTTTTCAACAGTTTGTAAAGTTACTTTAGTTACAGTGTTTACCATCCTTCTTTTCGAGTCGATAAAACCTTTCGATAGTTCAGTCCAGTAGTTAACACGTTAATTTTGGCCCTAAGTTTGAATTAAACTAGCAACTAACACATCATAAAAAATCAAACCGACTTCCAAAAAAAACACTACAAAGCGAAAAATAACTTTCCTTTCCGAAGTGGGGGTCGAAAAACGGAAAACAATAGGTACCAAAGACATTTTGTTCCGACTTCGGCAAAGAAGTTTTGTTTTGGAAGTTGGTTTGATTTTTTTGTTGAAATGTTTTTTATTTATCTCTCTTTACTTTTGGTAGGTACGTACGTTCAAATACCATAAAATTTAGTTACAGCCAAAGTAAACCTTACGACGATTCCAATAAGCCCAAACACGACTAGGATCCAGTGTTTTATTTCTGAGTTCCAGAGCCTAGCTTACAGTTTCATCATCAGATCAGATCGATAGTACCATTTTCATCAATACCATTTATTTATAAGTATTTGCTTCATCATAATCGGTTTAGGTTCTGGAGTGGCGACCGCGAACCGGAAGACGTTGCGTTGGAAGGCCTCCCACTAGGTGGACCGATGACCTGGTGAAGGTTGCGGGGATCCGCTGGTTGTGAGACGCACGGGACCGGTCAATGTAGCGACGCTTGGGGGAGGCCTATGTCCAGCAGTGGACGTCTTTCGGCTGACATGATGATGATGAATCAGTTAACTATTCGATATATCTTATACCCTTGACATACTTAGCATTAAGAAGTTCCAGTAGCCATCTATTGTCTTCTTCATCAGTTGACCAAATGATACTTTCTGTGTGTAAATGATTGCATTGCTGATGAAAATACAAAAATCAATGTAATGTATGCCTATAATATTTAAGGAGTTCCCTCGTTTTCTCCAGGATCCTATCATCGGATCCTGACTAGATGAACATGGGACTATTTGGAAGAATTTACCAAATCGGTTTAAAAAGAAAAGATTGAAAAGATTCCGACGAATTGAGAACCTCCTCCTTTTTTAAGTCGGTTAAAAAATACAGATGAACAAAGGAATACTATCAGCTGCATCGTCTTCGAAAATAGACGGGATTGTCATTCATATCCGAAATGTGGTGTGGTCAATCCCAAACGTTTTAAACTTTGACAATCTTTATTGCTGATATAATGTAACTTTATCTACGAGTATGCGATGTCTAGTCATATTCGCGATTATGACTAGACATCGGATTATACGCAGTATCAAAGTGCCAAAATTTGCACTAAATAGGGAAAAATATGCACTATCAAAAAACTTATGTCATTAGAATTAACGTTTGTTGTTATAATTATATTTTACTAGCTTCTGCGAGATCCTGAGGGAACATATTCGCGGGACCAAAAGTATCCTACGTGCTATGTCTGTGCCAAATTTCAACCGTTCTGGCGTGATTGAGTAACAAACATACATCCATCCAGCCAAACTTTCGCATTTATAATATTAGGAAGATTCAGCTGTTTTAATTGCTGTGACAACATACAAATCTCTAGATTTTCTAGGGCAAACTTGTAGGTTTGTTTATATTAGTTATTAGGGTGAAAACACCCTTACGTCCACGGACATTATTAGATAGAACATGAAATTTGGCGCCATTTCTGGAAAAACCGTTTTGGCCTGGGTTTTTATATAGACCAGTATTTCATTAATATTAAAATGCCACGAACACATTTAACTTCTGAAATAATCACTATTAATAGGAAAAGTACTAAAATATGCAATACCGCTATAAAATTTGGGTTTTATACATTTGCATATGCAAAAATACGAATGTATAATCCGATCTCTTCTTATGACCAATGTGACTGCAGATAAGCAGGCTTTATAGCAAAGCTTTGAATATTGAATATTGTATACTAAGAGTTATTTTCAAAAGTCGTAAAGCAATTGTAAGATTGACTATTACTTTTTCATAAACATAAACGCTATTCCCAATATAAAAGACAATACCACACAATATCACTTACAAAACTATACTCCAAGTTTCACATATATGTCAATAGAAAATACTGCCAATAACGCTAAGTTATCTAACATCAATAAGCCAAACAGTACCATACGAACTCATATCAATTCATAAAAATAACGAACTACTTTCGAACTTCCGAACTTGTTCTTAACATAATTTGGTCACAAAATATTTATCGAACAACTTACGTTGCTAGGGGTCAAATTCGTCTACTCAATCCTTCGGCCGGAGACAAACAGATTGCAAGTTCCAAACTCAGGTCTTTGCCAAGGTGTTAGGACTTTACGAAGGATTTTGGGTAACTTCGTTGACTAACTAGGTTCTAATTGGAGAGGTAGGGCAATTTCGGAGAATCTTGATTAAATTTCAAGATTTCGAAGTGAGCTTTCATGGGCTTGGTATTGATAAGAACTGCACGTTCAAGCTATGCAGTTGTTAGCCCTAAACGAAATAGTACGGCTTATTTCTGATCTGCCAAAGTGAAGTTCTGTAAGCGATAAAGATGAAAGTTCATAATGAATGGCATTGACAAGCGCCGAATTATCACTATCCTAAACATTTAGGATTTTTGTTCAGTCTTCTTTGATCATTTCAAATTAGGCCATTTCGAACAAGTACGAAACTGATATTAATAAAAAAACTGATCGTTGATATATAGGACTAAGCAAAAGTTATACAATATTTCAGTTGCTACCATAATTCAAATTTTATTACGTCATGCAGCTTGTGAAGGCCCTCGCCCAGTACTAGAATCAGAATCATTTATTCGTAATAGAGTATTCCATCATTCCATGCTGATTTTACTCTTAATTTTCACCGGATGGAAAAGATTTTTTCTTTCATTTCAAGTAATCCAATCTGTAAAGCGTTACTCGCTTCCGCTTCTAGTTCCATGCTGTATAAAATACACATCTCGTTAACATTGATTGAAGCTCGCTTTTTTCTCTCAATGTAAAAGCTTCTGTGTAGCT
The DNA here is from genome assembly GCA_945859665.1 of Anorthoa munda. NCBI lineage: Eukaryota > Metazoa > Arthropoda > Insecta > Lepidoptera > Noctuidae > Anorthoa > Anorthoa munda. The sequence goes on along the minus strand of OX243902.1, from coordinate 27,938,905 downwards.
ATGAGCACGTTGATATACTGCCTTTTGCACGTATTATTTAGACGAATTGTGTAGAAATGTGGGCGAGATTTTTGAACCGGTAATTTTGATTTTTAATCACGCCTGTGCCAAGGGATAGGAAAAGATGTTGCTATTGTATACGCACAATTTGCCAGACACGTTTAAATTCCTCACAATAAGGAGGTGAGCATGTTGCCATCTGACTCTGAGCTGTTACAAAAAATTCGAGACAGAATAACCGAATAGCCTTATTCTCTGCAGTAGAGCTGAATATAAACCTTGATGATAGGTTCTCTTTCAAATTGAAGGCACGTGAGCACATTCGCAAGAAGTTTGCAGAATCATCACATAGTTATTTTGTTGGATTCGGTTTCTCAATAGCATTATTTATATGTATGTATGTATCTAAGTATGTAAATTGTTTTATTTGTATTTTTCTCTATTTGTTTTTAGGGTTCCGTACCCAAAGGGTAAAAACGGGACCCTATTACTAAGACTTCGCGATCCGTCTGTCTGTCTGTCTGTCTGTCTGTCCGTCTGTCTCCAGGCTGTATCTCATGAACCGTGATAGCTAGACAGTTGAAATTTTCACAGATGATGTATTTCTGTTGCTGCTATAACAACAAATACTAAAAACAGTATAAAGTAAATATTAAAGGGGGGCTCCCATACAACAAACGTGATAATAATGCCGTTTTTTGCTCGATATTAATAACGGCAACAGTTAGACGCCTGAAATATTCACAGAATGTTTAGTGTAATATTTACTTCAAAAAATAATAATTAACAAAGTAAAATAGAATAAATTAAGGGGGGCTCCCATACAACAAACGTGATTTTTTGCAGTGTTTTGCGATAATGGTACGGAACCCTTCGTGTGCGAGTCCGACTCGCACTTGGCCGGTTTTTTCATTAAGTTGCACCTGCCAGATTTTATCACCACGTCAAGTTGCCATCTGTCAAAGTCATTTGAAACCATAGCGCTCTTCAGAACGATATCTTAGAAATGCCGACAAGTATATAAATAAATGTTTCTTATATCTACATGACAGTTAAACAAAGCCTTTAATACAAATCTAAACAGTTATATTTTAACGCGCTTAAAACCAGTGTTGCCATACAAAAGTAGGCAGTATTAATCAATCCCCAGTCACGGTGGCGAATGCTTGGCACTCCATGTTTCCCTGTCACCTCGTTATTAATGTCCTCCTGATAGTGCCGCGAAGTTTTATGTTATAAGCCTGTTTTCATAAAATAAATTTTATTTTTACTAACGAGTACATTACGTGCAAAAATAAGCTGTTTAGTAGTAATTAAACTTGAGTACTTGAAATAAGTTATGTTTGGGCAGAGTATTATTAATACATTATTCAAAATCAAAATCAAATGTTTTTTATTTCACATAGGCCTACATGGCCACTTATAAAATGTCGACAAAAGGTGCACGGTTCGGGTTGGTCGTTTCCTATGGAGAAGAACCGGCAAGAAACTACACGGTTACTCTATTAAAAAAGATTGGTTTGTTTTTACAATATTTCCATGTTACAGCATTAGTGCTTAGATATGGGGGGGACAACGTAGGCCCGACAATAAGTAGTAAGAAAAAAATTAATGCAACCTGCTTTAATAATAATATATTTTTATTTGATTAAACATTTTTAAAAGTCAAACACTTACGAACAACTTTATGTACAAAGAAGAAAGATATATTAGAGAGAAATAAAGAATGCTTGTAATATTTATATTGAACTAGCTTCTACCAGCGGCTTCGACCACGTGAAAAGTGTTTTCTTATCCCAAGGGAACATTATACCGAGATCAAAAGCTATTGTATATATGTATATGTGCTAATCTAGACTATGATCTATCTCTGTGCCAAATTCATCCAGATCCGTTCAGCCGTTTTGGCGTGATTGAGCAAGAAGTAAGAACGTACTCAAACGTACGAACTACCATACATGTAAAGTAAGTTTCAGTTCGCTAAGAACGGGTTTTCATTAATCAGATAACTTTTACCTGAACGAAAGCTATCTAACAGCCAATTTTTTTCCCCAGTTACAGAGTTATCTGAAGATTGAAAAATTGGCCCTTATATTTCCGTCAAAATATGTATTCCTGTACACATTTTATTATTTAAATACGAGCACCTAATTTCCTCACCAAATTGATACCTCCAAACCAAGCTTAGGGGAAGCATCCACGCCTCCCAATTTCCCAAATTCGTTCTTACAAATCAGATTGATAAAATAGCCATATTTATCGCTTCAGTTATCTAGGATATATTGCTTCACCTAGTATCGACATATCTTCAGGGATAAATAAAATTCAATAGGAAAGTCACAAGTCGCAACATATGGCCCGGAGCGAGATGTCCGACGTTGAAATTCAATCGCTTGAAAGCTTCTACTGGATGTAAGTAGTAGCGATAGTGTGAAATTTAAAGCAATGGACGTTTGAACGAATGGACTTCTTAAGGCGTGGCTTTAATTTTTCAACGGTTTGTAAAGTTACTCTAGTTAGTGTTTACCACCCTTCTTTTCGAGTCGATAAAACCTTTAGATAGTTCAGTCCAGTAGGTAACACGTTAATTTTGGCCCTAAGTTTGAATTAAACTGGCAACTAACACATCATAAAAAATCAAACCAACTTCCAAAAAAAACACTACAAAGCGAAAAATTATTTTTCTTTCTGAAGTCGGGGTCGAAAAACGGAAAACAATAGTTACCAAAGATATTTTGTTCCGACTTCGGCAAAGAAGTTTTGTTTTGGAAGTTGATTCGATATTTTTTGTTGAAATGTTTTTTATTTATCTCTCTTTACTTTTGGTAGGCAAATACCATAAAATTCAGTTACAGCTAAAGTAAACCTCACGACGATTCCAATAAGCCCAAACACGACTAGGATCCAGTGTTTTATTTCGGAGTTCCAGAGCCTACCTTACGATTTCATCATCAGATCAGATCAATAGTATCATTTTCATCAGTACCATTTATTTATAAGTATTTGCTTCATCATAATCGGTTAACTATTCGATATATCTTATACCCTTGACATACTTAGCATTAAGAAGTTCCAGTAGCCATCTATGGTCTTCTTCATCAGTTGACCAAATGATACTTTCTGTGTGTAAATGATTGCATTGCTGATGAAAATACAAAAATCACTATAATGTATGCCTATAATATTTAATGAGTTCCCTCGATTTCTCCAGGATCTTATCATCGGATCCTGACTAGATGAACCTGGGACTATTTGGAAGAATTATCCAAATCGGTCCAGGCATCTTTGAGTAATTGGGAAACATACATCAAAAAAGAAAAGATTCCGACGAATTGAGAACCACCTCCTTTTTTTAAGTCAGTTAAAAATACAGATAAACAAAGGAAAATACTATCAGCTGCATCGTCTTCGAAAATAGACGGGATTGTCATTCATATCCGAAATGTGGCGTGGTCAATCCCAAACGTTTTAAACTTTGACAATCTTTATTGCTGATATAATGTAACTTTATCTACGAGTTTCCGATGTCTAGTCATATTCGCGATTATGACTAGACATCGGATTATACGCATTATCAAAGTGCCAAAATTTGCACTAAAAAGGGAAAAATATGCACTATCAAAAAACTTTTGTCATTAGAATTAACGTTTGTTGTTATAATTATATTTTACTAGCTTCTGCGAGCGGTTTCGCCCGCGGGCAATTTAAAATGATCCTGAGGGAACATATTCGCGGGACCAAAAGTATCCTACGTGCTATGTCTGTGCCAAAATTCAACCGTTCTGGCGTGATTGAGTAACAAACATACATCCATCCAGCCAAACTTTCGCATTTATAATATTAGGAAGATTCAGCTGTTTTAATTGCTGTGACAACATACAAATCTCTAGATTTTCTAGGGCAAACTTGTAGGTTTGTTTATATTAGTTATTAGGGTGAAAACACTCTTACGTCCACGGACATTATTAGATAGAACATGAAATTTGGCGCCATTTCTGGAAAAACCGTTTTAGGTCAGGCCTGGGTTTTTATATAGACCAGTATTTCATTAATATTAGAATGTCACTAACACATATTTTAACTTCTGAAATAATCACTATTAAAGGAAAAGTATTAAAATATGCAATACCGCTATAAAATTTGGGTTTTATACATTTGCATATGCAAAAATGCGAATGTATAATCCGATCCCTTCTTATGACCAATGCGACTGCAGATAAGCAGGCTTTATAGCAAAGCTTTGAATATTGAATATTGTATACTAAGAGTTATTTTCAAAAGTCGTAAAGCAATTGTAAGATTGACTATTACTTTTTCATAAACATAAACGCTATTCCCAATATAAAAGACAATACCACACAATATCACTTACAAAACTATACTCCAAGTTTCTCATATATGTCAATAGAAAATACTGCCAATAACGCTAAGTTATCTAACATCAATAAGCCAAACAGTACCATACGAACTCATATCAATTCATAAAAATAACGAACTACTTTCGAACTTCCGAACTTGTTCTTAACATAATTTGGTCACAAAACATTTATCGAACAACTTACGTTGCTAGGGGTCAAATTCGTCTACTCAATCCTTCGACCGGAGACAAACAGATTGCAAGTTCCAAACTCAGGACTTTGCCAAGGTGTTAGGACTTTACGAAGGATTTTGGGTAACTTCGTTGACAAACTAGGTTCTAATTGGAGAGGTAGGGCAATTTCGGAGAATCTTGATTAAATTTCAAGATTTCGAAGTGAGCTTTCATGGGCTTGGTATTGATAAGAACTGCACGTTCAAGCTATGCAGTTGTTAGCCCTAAACGAAATAGTACGGCTTATTTCTGATCTGCCAAAGTGAAGTTCTGTAAGCGATAAAGATGAAAGTTCATAATGAATGGCATTGACAAGCGCCGAATTATCACTATCCTAAACATTTAGGATTTTTGTTCAGTCTTCTTTGATCATTTCAAATTAGGCCATTTCGAACAAGTACGAAACTGATATTAATAAAAAAACTGATCGTTGATAGATAGGACTAAGCAAAAGTTATACAATATTTCAGTTGCTACCATAATTCAAATTTTATTACGTCATGCAGCTTGTGAAGGCCCTCGCCCAGTACTAGAATCAGAATAATTTATTCGTAATAGAGTATTTCATCATTCCATGCTGATTTTGCTCTTAATTTTCACCGGATGGAAAAGGTTTTTTCTTTCATTTCAAGTAATCCAATCTGTAAAGCGTTACTCGCTTCCGCTTCTAGTTCCATGCTGTATAAAATACACATCTCGTTAACATTGATTGAAGCTCGGTTTTTCTCTTAATGTAAAAGCTTCTGTGTAGCTACGAGCACGTTGATATACTGCCTTTTGCACGTATTATTTAGACGAATTGTGTAGAAATGTGGGAGAGATTTTCGAACCGGTAATTTTGATTTTTAATCACGCCTGTGCTAGGGAAAAGATGTTGCTATTGTATACCCACAATTTGCCAGTCACGTTAAAATTCCTCACAACAGGAAGTGAGCATACAGAGACAGAATAACCCAATAGCCTTATTCTCTGCAGTAGAGCTGAATATAAACCTTGACGACATGTGCTGTTCTGGAACTACATCGTATCAAACCGAACGTAGTTATAATCGTGACAATCTAAGAAGTCTGATGACGTTTCTCATTTTATATGCCGCGATAACTTTGTACGTATGAAATTGAAAACCACCCATACACCTTAACAACGAGTATCATTCGTAAGTTTAATTATTATTAAGTATTTTAAAGGCACCGGCATGTCCTCAAGCCAAACAATCGAAGACATTGACATCCACCAAACCGCACTGGGCCCGCGTAGTGGATTAAGGCCCATTCCCCTCTCTCTCAAGGAGAGGTGGCCTGTGTCTCAGCAGTAGTAAAATAAAAAAAGGCTAAGGCTGATTATGATGATGATTTTTATAGCTGTGTGATAACATAGTAGACACAGATAGTGACAATCTGACAAGTCGGATACGACTTGTCAGATTGTCACAACTATAGTCATGTATTTTGTGTGTTAGTAGAGGCCGACACTGTCACTAAATAATAATTAAGCTGTCAAACTAATTTATTACTATAAAGCCACTATAACTGCAAAGCGATTTTACATAGCTATTTACGTTTACGTTTTCTACTTAATTTTAAATTCCCCAGTTCGCGTGCGATACATGCACAATGGGTAATCAACATGCAACTCGTCACAGAACCAAACAACGGACCTGTGTACCGACCTACCCACTATACTAACAAGTACTAACTAATAATTAAATAACCCCAAAATTTTATAGCCTTCCCAAAGATCTATATCGAAGTAATTTACAACTTTTACAAGTTAACGACATCGTAAATAATAAATATTTAGTAGAACGGTAAGGGGTTGCTAAACATGTGGGAATTCGGTACTTTTATTGGTGTTTTATGATAATCTGTGGTGCGAAACTATCAGGTTGTGAAAAAAGTATTGTTATGTGATGCTTAACCGATGGTTTACGACAGTTGAAGATCATAAATCAGTGTGAAATTGACAAAAACAATCCTGGTGACTGCTCCCCCATTATACTTTTCTGATTAATTTCGTTGAAGGATCCAAGACAGTTAAATTCATTCTCCGGGACTTTGTCGAGCTTCATTGCCTTGGCGCTTTTCTGTTGGTCGCCACTGTTGATTTTGGCTGTCAGGAGTTGCAGTGGTTTGGGAATAGTGCAGTGGGATTGCCACAAAAAAAAGTCCTGGTCACTGGTATTCACAATGCTGGGCAATCTAATGGTTTTCGAAGTTTTACTGCTGTGATCACCCACCAGAAAGCCTCGATAGATATGATAAGCAGAGGTTTAAGACAGCCTTAGTTTTGCCAGGTTTGGTAGTACACTGAGATATTCCTGAATTAAAGGCCAAAAATTAGTTATCAATAAATTATTTAAAATAAGCATTACTGTTGAATAGATTTATTTCATCTAAGCCGCTTTGCTTTACAAGATCGAAATGTTAAAAGATATCAAAGAATTAACTTAAACCTTAATTCAAAGTAATCAGGGATTACTGAAAGACCGCAGACCGAATTAAAGTAGATATAAGCTTATAGTATAAGCTGACATAAACCTAATACCGTCCCACGCAAGGTGTAAATAATACTGAAGATATACTTATTACTATTGTATTTACACCTGTCCTGTCTCTGTCTGTCTGGGTGCAGGCACAGATAATATAATACTAGCATACAGATGCCTCATCCCATAAAAAGAAACCGTGCCAACGTAACTAGCGTTTATCGTCTGATTAAGCTGATTATTTTTATAAGCACTTCGATAGTGTTTGGTTCTGTCCCACCATTGTAGATGTGTGTTAGAAGCGACTTGCTAGTAAAAGGGTTTTCACAGGTCGTGATTTTTTCTTTAAATACAGTGACGACTTGTTTTATAATATCTTTTGCACGTTTTTACAGTTTCATCGTAGCAAAATGTGTTACAATACAAATTAAAAAATCAAGTGGCATGCCTCAAAAATTTAAAACCGTGGCGGCATCTATTGGAATCAATTTTAAATGATCCGTTCAAATAATCTTTGAAACATGAATAAGAGCCCAATATGCCATAATATTTTGCTTAGGAGAGTTGATTAAACAAGAACATACAATTTTCATGATCAATTCTAGAAAATGTTAATTTCACACCAAATTAACTTTGCCGTTCGAAAACTATGTCCCCATACATTAATTTACATTTTATTTACTTTTCCAAGTACATTTTATAAGTTAGTCAACTATTACTCATCAAATTGTAAAGCCTACTTAGCTGTGATAGTTTTCCTTTTTATTTCGTTATATTTACTACTGCCGTGATTTTTTTTACATACGCAAAAGCAACCATTTAGCTGGCAGGGGAAGGGACATTTGAGTCTAAAAATCAATTAGCCACTTAAAGCTTAATTTTATGCAAACGGATCTCTGAATTGAAAAATGGTTTTCACAGACCCGTAATATCTTTGAATGGCCTATTGAACAATACCCCATACTATGAGATAGACGAGGAAAAAAAATCATCCCCACTTTAGGTTTACAGGAGGAACCATAAAACAATTTTTTCATGGTTTCATTTTACGACTTTGTCGGCGTGATTAATATGTTTATCTATGCCAAATTATAGCTTTCTAGTACTAAGAGTCTTTGAGCTGAGCTAAGGACGGATGGACGGACAGACAGATGGTCAGGGCGAAACTATCAGGGTTCCAAGTTGACTACGTAACCCTAAAAATCGTTTATTTTCTCCACAAATTACTCCCACATAATTATATAAGTTAGTACTGTATTCAAACTTCACAAAACAACTATGGTTATACCTAGGCAAAATCTGTTTTACAAGTCTTCAGGCAGCCGCATTTATCATATAAAATAAGTGTCCTAGCCAGTAAGGCTAATGAATACCTTATTGTAATATGATATAACATGTAAAACAGGAAGAAAATCGTCCCCAAACATCCCCAAAAACTGACCTGCCAGTGTCATTTATCCACTTTTCCTTTACACACATTTGTAGGGGCCACTCGACCCCGTTACTGGTAGCGTGTGAAACCGGCGTTAGACTCACCCCACGTTTTAATTTTCACATATCGCACATATGCTGCCTCGCTGCTTGTACCGTTCACACGAGTATTCGCTTTATGGGAATGTTCACTTTGTAGTTTTGAGGTATTTTGATAATTTTAAATAGTTTTGCCGGGTTTATTGAACGGATAAATATAATATAGCATTTAATCATTTAAAAATGTTCATCTTGTTTATGTCGTTAAAATCTTACTTATAGATAACTTATATATTCTAATTAATTAAAAACGCTAAACAATGCGTTGAAGAACACCTTTTAATGTCGTTATTAAACCAATTGAAAAATTGAGTACAATTTATAGTAAAAATTGATTATGAGTATTTGTTAGCAACCCTCTAAAGCAATTTAAAAAAAGACAAACTGAAAATTACCTGGAGGTACCCCATTTTTCTATCTCTACTATTTAGACAAAATATTTTATAAAATCTGTGCTGTATTTTTTATGTGTGATTAATTTGTTAAAGATATCTGTCTTTATTTCTACGTTCAGTTTTTGTTCTAATTCGTATCTCTCCAAGCCATAGGCCGGGCAGTCGGTCAGTAAGTGAGTCACTATCTAGTGTTTGCTGGGGTCACATATGCATGATGGGCTTCCCTTGCACTTAAATCTGTACAGATACTCAGAGAACCCACCATGCCCCGTGGAACGACTAAGTTAGAACTGTATTTAATCTCACAAAGAAACTGTGCAATTAATAAACTTTAATAAAAAGACTTCTACCGTCATACTATACCTGAGCAAGTCTCTCAAACAAACCTAACTCTCGTCAGTTGCACTTTAAGAGAATAATTTCCCATTAAACTTCTCCGTTCCCGTTATAATCATGTCTTCTCAGAAAACTAGCATCCAGTCTAGACTGTTCTAAAATCCTATTTACTTCTACTTTGGATAACAAACTCCAGGTTCCTATAAATGAGTCTAAACTTCATCTAAGCAGATGTATCTTGCACTAAACTACTAACAAGAGGGATTGAATTAAAATTAATTCACGCTTACATTGTCCAAGTTCAGACAAGTTTCTAGAACAATCCTCTACCTAAATGTAGATTCTAACAAGACGATTTACCTTCTAATTATGTTAGATTAGAACGAATCTCATGTTTAATGTGCATCGCTTTGTTGCCGAAGAGATAGAAGAACGATTAAGAATTGGAACAGCAATGGATGGGTACTGATGGAGAGATCGTATCAAGTCGTGTTTCTTGGTGAGCGTGAGAAAGATACTACAAAATAATTTAAGTGCTCCGAAGCGCGTTCTACTTAATATCATCTTAAGGCTTAATTGCTTAGTACTGAGCGTGTGTGTTTTATAAAACCATTCTGTCTTTTCCTGTGACGGAAAACGTCATGCAAATTTATTTTGTTTTGCAGCAATTTGCTATTGTTTGTATTGAGACAATTCGTCTCTCACAGGAGTGAACAACAAAGGTTTATAAACTGGTAATACAATACAGCCCTTGGTTTTAATTAGTTTGGAGCAGCAATCTGCCCTGCGGCTTTGGGTGCCATTTTTAGATTATATATCATCATGGACTGGATGGATTAGTCCATTGTTCATGGCGTTCAAGGTTTTGCTTTGAAGGGTTTGGGTTCCTGGCTTCATTAGGTTAAATAAAATTGATCACTACCTGTACAAATTTTTTTAAGGTTGGAATCACCTTCAAGACGGGCACCAAATTTTGTGGTACCTAGCAGAATTTAGGAGTATCTTTAATCTAGTAAAAGGCTACGATAGGTCAAGCAGGCAACCCTGTTTAAGAACACTTTTAAGAAAACATTCCATGTACTCGTGTTTGTCTATTATCATTCTTCTATTATTACATACAATTTTGAAATATATATTTCATAAAATAAAAATGTTTCTCAGGAGACCATTTTATTTTCTTTGAGCAATATTGTGGAGTAGTATGAAGATTGAAGAACATAAAACAATAAAGAGTATAGGCACTCCTCTCCTTTGATACTTAATCACATTGAGAAGCCTAAAATATCTTTACTTTACTAGCAAAAAAGTATCTTTGTATATTATACAAATTTCCTCCTCTTGTGGCTTGGCTGTTTACTACGTGTGTATTATTTGCAAACACATAATATCATGGAGATAGCGACTCACACCGAATGGAATAATACAATTTATTTTATAAAAGTTGTTTTTGACGGCGGGCAGAATGTACTGCTTGTTTGTTGCTTTGTGTTTTCTCTTACTTAGTGGCAGGCCAGGAGATTAGCGGGTTGGTTTTTTTGGGAATCCGGTCACCATACTTTCAATGCGCGAACAGCTAAAGGAAGGAATTTTGTGTTTCCTAATAGCTACAACCTGCGTGTCTTTAAGTCAATATTGAATAGGTTACTTATAGACAAGCGTTCTCCAACTTCGACCGCAGCATCGTTTACCTTCAGGTGAGATATTAGTCAAACGTGAGCATTTTAATAATAATACTTAAAAAAACGCTCGTAGTAATTGTCTTATAAACCGTTTATTTTTCTTCGCTTTGCTCTTGACAATGCTGTCGTGGTCATTATGAATTGTGTTCCATTGCACATAATTAAACATACTTAGACCCACCTTCTGTGTTTATACTATTTATTTTTTAAGTATTTTCCGTTTCCGTAAGTGTGTCCGTGGCATCAACAGTGGGCCTTATCAGAATATTAGCGTAGCGTTATTCCCTTTTGGATATCACTGCACATGCTGAGATAGGAGCCTTTGGCCACGCACGGGGTTTAATTTTTATTATTGTTATTTTTTTTTTTGGTTTTTGCTTATTTCTCGTGTCTCCTGTGCGAGTCACAAATAAATACTTTTTCTTTCTTTTATTTTTAATTGCTAGTGTTGTTGTTGCTCGTCTCACGATGTCTCTCCATTAGTTTTTTTTTGGATAGATGACACTATCGCAGGAGTATTAATGTTTAAAAAAACCAGCCAAGTGTGAGTCGGACTCGCGCACGAAGGGTTCCGTACCATTATCGCAAAAAACAGCAAAAAAGTCACTTTTGTTGTATGGGAGCCCAACTTAAATATTTATTTTATTCTTTTTTTAGTATTTGTTGTTATAGCGGCAATAGAAATAAATCATCTGTGAAAATGTCAACTGTCTAGCTATCACGGTTCATGAGATACAGCCTGGTGACAGACAGACTGACAGACAGACAGATGGACCGCGGAATCTTAGTATTATGGTCCCGTTTCTACCCTTTGGGCACGAAACCCTAAAAAAACAAATGATTTGTTTGAAACAATAAAATCATTATAGAAATATAATACTTGTAGTGGTCACTGTGGTCAGACGAAATAATACCCACATGTAAGCACACTATATTTTCAGGGCCCACAGCTAAGGATATAATGTACTGCGCGACGACTCCACATTATGTGAGTCCTTGTTTTTGTTTATTTTTATATTATTCATTTTTATTTCGTTCACAGTGATGTGCAAACAACAATACTCTCTAGATATTAGAAACCGTGGTTTATATTTGGTTTTCTTACATTATTTATTATTTCATAAGAGCTTCCGTTGTGTGTTTTTTGTTCGGGATAAGTAAATAATGGTGGAATTGGTTACTTGTTTGTGTTGGCGGGTATGTCAATTTTTACTTGTATTTTCTTGTGGTGGCACATATTATTAATTTTTGCGAGCTGTATTTTTGATACCAATTAGATAAATACCAAAATAACAACAATATGATTGCTTATTGAGTCTGGCTTTCTGGATTCAGTTATAATAGCAGTTAGAAGTTACCCTTTACCCTTAGTGCCCTTGTAAGTTGTTAAGTCACAAAAATAACAGGTCCAAGTCCCATTATTGGCAACATTACAGTCAGACTTGTTTCTTTCTGTCTTTTTATTCCACCCTGGACTAAATTTTTTTTATTTAAAACGAAGAGACACTGACTTCAAACCAGAAGGCTTAACTACAAAACTGCAGTCTTGTAACAGAAAATACTTTAAAATAATAGCCATTCAAATACCAGTTTCCAAACTCTGTTCTCATTCAACATTAAGACTGGAACGTAAAATTATATGAGTAGTGCAGAAGTGCCGAAGCGACCCAGTTTCCTCTTGCAATCTCCGTCTATATTATTACAAAGGTATAATAATTATAAAAGACGCCTGAAGCTAGGTTTTCATGTCGAAACTGTTAAGCGGTAACGGAAACTTTGAAATAAAATATTTCTGGTGGTTATTAAGTAGGTTCTACGTTTGTAGGTAGATAGGTGCTGATATTTCTAACGTTATAGGGAGATTTTTCTCTTAGGCCACATTTACATTTTCTGTTTTTTTTTGTATTTGTAATTATGTTAAGTGAGGAGCTTGTGGCTAAATAACAAAAACCGCATGGGTCGATCTTTAAGGTTAAGCAACGCTTACCGAGGTTGGTACGTGGATGAGTGACCATCTTTACATAGTGAGTTTCTTCCGTGCCTCGGAAAGTACGTTAAGCCGTTGGTCCTTGTTGTCCTTTGAAGATTTTTGATCTTTGACAGTCGTTACTACCCGTCAGAAGCCTGATATCTGAAACCAGTCTAGCCAAGGCGGTATCGTGTTACCAAGTTACTGGGTTGTGGAGGTCAGATAGGCAGTCGCTCCATGTAAAACACTGCTACTTGGCTAAATCCGGTTAGAATGGAAGGTGACCCCAACATAGTTGGGAAAAGGCTTGGCAGATTGATTTTTGGTAATTAATATTTCAAATGCATGAAGAATTTCTTATGTATGTTTCGTAACCCATTTGTCTTACATAAGCTTTTTATTTTACTAAATAGAACGATTACCGACAATCTGAGCAAAACTTACGGTAAAATAGAAAGAAATAGACTCTGGAGAAGTACCCCACTCCGATAATCAAACCAAGTGAAGCAAGTTGTCTTACTAGATCTTCGAAGCACTATAAAAGGCCAAAAATCGAGGGAGATCGCCAACATGTTTAGTCGGGTATATCAAGGCTCTTAGCAATGAACAAACGACTGGAGAATGAACAAAGTTTATAAAATAGAATAAAATAGCTACCGCACAATATTAGGTATGCATATACAAAAAACTGGTGGGTCTATTTAAGATAATCTGATAGATTCTCTGGTACAACTCATATTAAAAAAAATATGTCTCCACAGTCTATGAAAGAGGTGGTGGTGACTTAAATATCTTCTTTAGGAATTCGAAACTTCGAGACACACACACGGACAGTTGGGAAGAATGGAAGCCCACCCAATATCAGGACAGTACAGGCCAGCTATTATAATATGAATTTATCTCTACACTTAGACTTTTGCGAGTATATTTCTTGCAAATAGGAGGCTCTTATTAGTATTCATAGTCTTAATCAGAACGTCAAACATAATACCAAAATAAATTGTGAAACCTCAGTTCTCGGTTTACGCCCACAGCAGGCGAATGCCGAATCTCCAAATATTTAGTCAAACAAACATGAGCTATGAACCGAATTCACCAACAGTAATGATAATATGCTAATTGATTCAGTGAGCCGTAATTAAAATGATTTAAATAGACAAATTAATGTAGATACGCCCGGATAATTAAAAGACAATTGATTTTTGAAAATATTACAAATATTATACCTACACTATAAGTTTCTGATTAGTTCAGTCCAGATTTTAGAAACTTTCTAAATATTAGGGAAAAAAAGGTTCTTGTATGTTCTATATAATTGAAGACCAATCTTAACCACAATCTATCAAAAACCCTCAAATTTAAGACAAGTTTTGATATTGATTGCCGCTGGGATAACACATCTCACAGCTCCTTGAATTTAAAAGTTTTTAATTACCTACGAGATTCGGCCTGTTTATATAAAGCTAAATAAAAGTTCAAAGTGTTGCAGTAAAAATATTCCAAAACTACACACCTTCAAAACTACACACACAATAACACACACACAGTGCGAACACTTGCAAAGTTAAAAGAATTTTCAATAGTTGATCGGTTGTTAAAAGACAATTTTAAAAATAGACACTCAAAGTTCGTGCTCATAAATAAAATATCAAATTTGACTCCTGAGACTGAAGTACTGTGCAATACAGCCCAGAGCAATAGGGGAGCTACTAAATTTCTAAATTTCTCGCTGGATGACACTAACAAAAGTTCGGCCCCATAGCGTCTCAAAAGTAACATACGGGACTATAATAATGGCGGGAAAGAAACATGTAAAAAATATAATATTTCTGACCGATATCGTGACCGCAATTCTTGTGCACATTTGCACAAGTATGCAATGTGCACTGCACAGGATTATCAGCTGCCATTTTCTCCGATACATTCGGGTATCATACCGCCAACTTCCAAATTCTAAGCAGGCACTACAAATTCTCAAATGGAATCAGTGGCTGAGCACTCACGCTCTCGATCACAAGACCTACGAGGAAGTCAGACATATTGTCAAAAAAAAGATCATGTTTTAAGCGATTTTCAACCTTGTTTAGTTCAGCTATACTGTGTTTAAATAATCCTGCAAATGCTCATAGAACGGGCCCTGTTATCTCATTCAATCAACAAGGATTTAAGGATACCATGAGATAAAGAAAACCCATCCATTAATTTGGAGCCAACAATGTGAATAAGGTAGCCCATGCATCTCACCAAGATTCGTGTATTTTTCTCGGTAGTGAAAATGTCTTTCAGCATTTGTTACGCCGTGTTTCCGGCTTATAAATTAATATTTTCAATTTGAAAACTTGTCAAAGCTTTAGAATGATTTATAGAAAATTGACATAAAAATAGAGTTTGATACGTTCTGAACTTCAAAGTTTGACATGTTCTCAACTGACTTCAAATTTTCAATTTATAAATCGAATTGGGATGGGGATAAGACGAAAAATAATTTTAAAGGTGATCCCTCACCTGCAGCTTTCGCCTGTAATGTGTAACATTTCAGATTAGATTTTGAGCATTGCATTACAATACCGCCTGCCTGACTGGCGAGCTTTCGCCTGTAATGTAACATTTCAGATTCGATTTTGAGCATTATGTTACAATACTAGGCAGTATATAGCCCTGACTGACGAGCGTTCGCCTGTAATTAGATTCGATTTTGAGCATTTAGTTGGTTCCACAATATCAGAGGAAGCGGTCGTTGTGCTAAGTGACACGCTCAATTACAAGTGGTGCTCATTGATGTTACAATTTGCATCAAAATATTACACATTGTATCATCAAGTTACGCACTGCAATGGTCGGATCTGTTACAATACAGGTTGCACACTATAATGCTCTGTTCACGTCCCTCACTGATGTAATGCTCGACTCTGTAACGTTATATTACAGGCGAATGCTCCAAGTGAGGGAGCACCTTAATAGATTGTCTAATTTAAAATTGCATACCGCTTCACATAACATATTTGTATTCAAATACTCCAAAATTGTCCGTAACAAGCAATGGCGGTGCGCAATTTAAACTTCGAGTAGATAACCTTTATACTACAGATTCTAAAATAAGTGCAACCTGTGTGTTCAAAATAAGCCATAAATTAAAAAAAATATATAATTCTAATTTTAAAACCGCATTGCCGCTCCCATCAATACACTGTATGTTTCCAAAACACAGTGGCGCAAGTTTCGCGGCCTGACGTCTATACAACCACAAACAGATGCAAGTTTAATGTCTTTCGCCCCACAATACGCTCATACTGTATATGAACTCCTACAGGAGTGTATCGATTTCCTTTTGAATTTACCAGATATACAGCGATTTGTTCAATTTCACTCAAATGTGAACATTTTAGAGAAGATTTGTGTGTACTAGAATATTTAATGATTAACTGCGAAGGAAACTATCACTATTTCTATCCAAAATTTAAAGATTTATCTACGATTTAAAGTCGACGATTTGTATTGAGCAAGCATGGTTGACAATGCTAGTTCCATATACATTTTTTAAGATCAAAAGTCAGAACTAGATAAGGCTGAAACAGTAGTGTTATTATTTTAAAACCTTGCCGTGAAAATTTTTATGTAGTGGGCTAAAAGTACGCTGTCAATCCTAGATAGTTCATTTCAAGCTTACTTACCATAAGCTTACCACATTGCCATTGTAAAATAGTATTAAGATTTTAGAAAAAAAAAAAATATTATATTGTTATTACCCAAACTTTTTACAGTGAGATTTTTATAGAATAGCCCGGTAGTTTTTTCATAGATTAGGAAGGCTAAGTAACACCATATCTCGTCACAATGATTACTTTTAATTTTTCAGATACCTGTAAATAATTTCTACCAAAGACCCATTATTATTTATCCAATCAATAATTTTCGTTTGCAATTTATTTTCAAAAGGAAATCAGACACAAAATGAATATCCAGTCTATCCATTCACAAATTATAAAACAATAAACACACAACATAAAAATAATCCTCAGAGCTATTAAAATCACGATACACTTTGCAATTTATTAACTCATTCACCGTCGGTCGTAAAAAGCGGCGGGCGGTCCATTTGACCCAACTCACTGGTTAAATCATCCGTTAAGATTCGCGTTACGGCTATTGTAATTAACCTGCTACCGTACACGGCAATGGAGAGTGAATCATTTATTAGTGCCGGTTGATTTCTAGCTGTGTGCTGTTATTAATCTCAGGTAAATATTTAGTTAGTGCTACATTTCACGATTCTATCTCAGCAGTTTGTTCGTCTATCGGTCCCTCAATTTCAAGTTTCTATATTTACTATTTCATTACAAAACTCATTTCAGACAACACACAATATTGATATAATTAATTTCTTCAGTCGGGTTTTTTTTAATACTTGCATCTAGTATGTAAGTATTAAAAAAAACCCGACTATTTAATAATTATATATATATTTATTAATAAAAATATTTGCAAGTATTTAAAAAGTGACTCAAAATTTAGTGTCTCATGGCATAAGCTCCGCTAACAGTTCTCATTGTAGTCTACCACAAGCAACCATCATTCAGTTTGGACCTCCTGTCAGTGTGATTTCCTCCTCCCATCTACGTAGACATTCAAATAGGTACACTTGACGACACGGATGGCGTAGTGGTTGAGCGATCGGCTGCTGCGCTGCATGTCGCGTGTTCGATTTCCGCACGGAACAAATATTTGTATGGCTTATAGATAGTTGTTCCAGATCTGGGTGTCTTGTGTAGGTGAGTTTGTATATTTGTAAACGCACCCACGATACAGGAAGAAATTCCTAGTGTAGGGCACGTTTAAAAAAAAAAAAAATACTTTTCAAGAATTTAAAAAATTAGTTTTATCGATTTAGATTATTCAACACAATACAAGAAGTAAAACGTGTTGCGCCGATCCGTAATATGGTACAAGGAAAGGAAGATGATGATGAATATCTTAATGACTTATCTTAGTGGTCACACATCAGGTCCCGTTGAAAACTAGCGTCAGGCACTAGTTGTCTGGCATTTTTAGCTGAACTGGGCCTTTGTTGGCGCAGCCGTGAGGCACACTTGCCTGCTAACTTCTTACTTGAGACTTAACACTTTCTTAAATTATTTATATTTGTATTTTATCTGATGTAAGTATATTATTATGAATCTAGTACCTATATAGTGTGTTGTTTAGTTTGTGCAAAATAAATGTATTTTCTTTCTTTCAATTAATCAAACATACGCATACTTCAGCACACGATATTATGCAAAACTATGCACACTGCAAAGTCGAACCGTGGATCACAGCCTTTATTCACCGGCTTCTGCTCACACGGCACAAAGAGGTATGGTGGTAGAATGATTACTGACAGTCCTGCTGGCAATAAATAGCCCCTTTGATTTTAGTTGAAGAGTAATTGCAGCGGACGGTAGGGGGCTGTAGGGGGCTCGTATTCACAAAGCATGTGTACTTAATAATCTTCTGTGTTGAGTGGTGGGACTTGCACTTTGATACCCAATCTATGTGAATGCGGAGTTCACAATTATAGTTTTCATTGATGGATGGGCAATAATTGAAATTTACAGTTCAGGAAGTATAATACAGATGAAAAGCAAATATTTAGCAAGTATTTAGTATCTCGGACGCTGGCAATAGGCTATGTGCTTGCAGTAATATTTTATTTATTTATAAATAAAATAGCTTAGCGGCTTCGCCCGCGTTATAAGTTTTTTATCGTCCCGAGGGAATACAAACTATCCTATGTCCTTTCGAGGGTCTCAAACTATCTCCATGCCAAATTTCATCTAAATCGGTTCATCCAGAGATTACCCCTACAAACTCACAAACTTTACCTCTTTATAATAACATATATCATATAGTATAGATAAATCAAATTTTAATTAGAATTACTAACTGAGTTTAGCCAGAAAATATTTACATTAGACAAATTGTAAGTGTGTAATTATTAGGTATTATTTTTTCTCCGTTTGTCTCTGAACAAACTGGTGGCAATTACCTAAGGTATCAAGTCCGTCTTTGTACTACTAGTGCACAAAGTTTTAATAAAAAATAAATGAAATAAAAGTGCGCAAATGAAAAAGGTCTTCATCTGATATCTTCTAATAATAGGAATTTATTAAATCATCATATCCAAAACGTTCGATTTTCATTCAATTTCATAACAATAACCATTAATTTCAATCAAAAAGCACAAACCTATCATTATCCTTTTCCCAGTAAACACTCAAATGTAAATGGTCCCCACTTTCCGTGAACCGACCGTGTAAACTAACCATTAATGGGTATCAAGAATCGTTATTACATTTTCAAAGAGCATTTTAATAACTCAATTCAGAGCGAGCGGGCTTCCATTAAATGCGCGGTCATTTTTCGATGTCAGGGTGCAGTTTCATTAACTTTTGTGAAAAACCCGATGATTGTGGGTTATTGAATAGTGGTTAAGTGGTTTTATGGGCTTGTCTTGAAGATAGTTAGACCCGTATTCACTCACTTTTAATCAACTGCCGGTCTATTCTGTTAAAATTTCACCGTGAAACTCAAGTGAAGTGAGCGTATTAAGCAAAGATTGTAAAGGTTTTAAAAAACCTTAAGAGTTTTAAGATCATCATATTTTGTATATAAATGTAATAAGTTTATTAACGCCCGGTTTGTGAATTGAGAATTTAAAGGTCTAAGAAGACGAACTTGACAAACGCTACTTTAGTGTTAAAGTCTGTCAAGTTTTTAAAGCAAAGTTGGCAAAGTTATCAACATTGAATTCTCAATTCAGAATCTGGGAGTTACTGTTGGTAAACACTGGCCTTAAATGCAGAGAGATTGAAGTGATGATATAATCGATGTATATGACGAGATTGAAAAAAGGCCAAAGATCATCTTACTAATCTTATTAATATTATAAATGCGAAAGTTTGGATGTATACACATCAGGTATGTTTGTTGCTCAATCACTCTAAAACGGCTGAACGGATCTGGATGAAATTTGGCACAGAGAAAGATTATAGTCTGGAATAGCATATTTGATTCTTTGTATACCGGGCATATGTTACCTCAGGATAATTTTCTAAATCAATCGGGCGAAGCCGCTAGCAGAAGCTAGTAGAATATATGCCCCGGCAAGATATTTGACTTCTATGGCAATATCGCACGCAAACCTGGTGACAACCTACTACAGGTAAGTGTCACTGGCAATGTCGAGGGTAAATGACTTACACAGAGGAAGAAGTTTTATACGCTGAGCAGACCAAATCCGAATCTCACTGAACATTAAAACCTCAGAAGCTATACACACATCATCAGCCCATTAATGTTCCCACTGCTGGGACACAGGCCTCCTCTCTGTGAGAGGGAATGGGCCGTAATCCACCACGCGGGCCCAGTGCGGGTTGGTGGATGTCACATGTATTCGATTTTTTGGTTCTAGGACATGCCGGTTGCCTCATGATGTTTTCCTTCACCGTTTTTAGAGCAGTGGTGATGAAATAATTTACACAAAGTAAAGCGCCTGCCTAGGTTCGAACCCACGACCTACAACTTGTAAGTCGCGGCCGATACCACTGGGCCACCACTGCTCTACAGAAGCTATACATGTCGCTGAAATTTGAATCAAGTGGAGAAACATTATAAAGAAGTTTGGTAACCTTTGTGGTTACTACCGCCAGCATTGGGAAACGAATGAGGTACTGGTCGAGTCTGGGCCCCAGAGCCTTGAACATCGGCGCCAAGTTGTCAGTCTGTCGGTTTTTTATCGATTACTAAAATGAACTAATTCCTCCTAGTCCTTTCCATCATCGGACTACAAGACGTACGGCGATGCGTCATCGGTACATATTGGACATCCCACCCATACCTACGCACCAAACGTTTTGTTATGCGTACAGCTAAGGAGTGGAATTCCCTGCCGGAGTCTGTATTGCCTGAGAGCTACAACCTGGGAGTCTAGAGTGAATAGGATTCTTCTAGGTAAGCGTGCTACATCGTCGACCACATCATCGCTTACCATCAGGTGATATATTGATCAAGCACGAGCCAACTAATAATAATAATAAAAAAAAAACGACGCGAAGCGGAAGGAGAATGACGAGCATGAATAAACAAAAAAACAAAAGCACAGATTTGAATATGAACATAAATTGTTTTAAATGTCAAAATAAAACATTTTACTGATTTAAATCTCACCTCCCACGCATTAAAATGTCATATCACTTAAACAAAACAAACAGGAAAAGTCCTGTTCCGTGAATTACTTAGAATATATATTTTTATCATCACTGTATAATTTATTCAGAACAACATAAAATCGTATTTAATTATAGATGAGTGTTAGCACCCACTTAGCACTTTATACTGTACCGAAAATTAATTATGAAACGCCTATGAAAATCCCTACCTTGAATATTTAATAGAAACACCAAATATTTCGTCGTACCAAAAATTATTGTTACAACACTACCTCAAACGTGCGCTTCCCAATTTAAGTTCCATTAAATTAAATCCGTTAAATATAAAAAGTAAACAGGGCTAAGTTCATAATGTGCCTGAAGAATTGTAATAGAGAGGGAATTTATTAAATTTCGTCTAAGCTACGTGCCTGTCCCGAGGCCGTGGGGTTTCAACCCCATTAACCTTGTCTCGCCATGATTTAGGGGCGAAATACGAATTTCCCCGTATTTCTGCCTTTCACCTTTTTGTTCGGAACAGATTTTTACTTGGGGTTTAATAAACTGACACTCGGTAATGAAGGGAATTATCGCTCATTTGTACATTTAGATTTTTTGAATTGGTTCGGTTTCGGTTGGTTCTAATGAATCAGAAGTATTGAACTAAATGGTTTTTTATAATGAACACGTTCAATCATTTACCTAGAAACGTTTAAAAAAACACCTTGTTATATTTTATCAGCAATCAGTTAATTCAGCCAGCCTTTTTGCCAACCATGTTAGGGTAGCTCCCAGACAAACCAGTTGAAACAGTATTTTTCAAGGACCGACTTGCTAATCTCCAAAACCCAGTAATTACGTAACACGGTACCTTTAGGCAAGACCGGTGTCATATTTTAATATAGCTTTTATAGATAGTTCAACTCATCTTTGCCCGCGGCGTTACGTGTGGGTGTGGGTAAGCATGTGTGGGTGGTTGTTTGCTTGGACGACGATTGCCGCGTCACTGCCACACAAATGCATTATGTTTAATTGAACGAGTTGAATGAGTTATCTATGCTAACCGTAACGATTGTCCAAGATCTATAAATGACAGCTGCCATCGACGCCTTAACGTGCTTACCTAGACGCAGTAAAGCCTCGGCATGCAGTGCAACGTCACCCATCCACGGACCTACCTTAGCAAATTATTTAACATCCGATCGTCTAGGCCAACAACATTTTACAAAAACTATGTATTGTAGAACAGAAAACTAATAATGTCGAACAAGTTTATTGGTTTTCATTGCAGCACAATCATGATGTTTAGATAAACAAGACATAAAACAAACTTAACCATTATTCATTCTTTGAATAAAATAAAAGTTCTAGATAAAAGTACAGAATTTCTTATTTTTGCTAAATAAAATCGTTGACGTAAGGTTTTTGAACACATATTTCAAATTTAATGTTCATTGTGAAACAGCAACCAAAAAATATATTCTTAGTACTAAAATAAAATATCCATTAGGATCTACATAACACGTTTAGGAGTGTAAGAAAATGTAATTTATGGTTTCTTTTTTCACTCAAATTATATTAGTCAGTGAAGGGATGCAATTTATTACTAGTTTTTTGAACACTAAAGGTAGTGTTCACGATTTATGAGTCTACTATTTTTAGATCAATATCTACATACATGGGTCTGGCCGATTGATGGTGACAGAAGCCTGAGATTTAAACTGCATTAGCTCTTCTACTATTCTACTATCACCTCCAATGCATTCTCGTTATTTAGAGGTTTGCCACTCTCATACTCCGCCCAAAATAAACGAGAAATCATGTTTGGAAAATTTGCCCTTATGACTTACTTAAAACAATATTAACATTAAAGATAAAATTAAATCAATCATTAAAGGACAGAAAAAACGTAACGGAACCCACATGAAAGAACGGAATTCTTCTCGGGAAGCCAGACTCAAGCAACATCGATGAGATATCAGCGGATTTTTATTCAAAACTAGGTGTCCCACGCGGCTTCGCTCCCGTCAACTGGCTACCTACCTATCCTACATACATGAATGTTTCGGAACTGTAACCGCTTACAACGCGCACGGAAGCTCTCAAAAATGAATATTTTATTTTCGTTTTTGCTACACGTTTTGTTTATGCTCCGCTCCTATTGGTTGTAGCGTGATGTTATATAGCCTATAACCTTCCTTGATAAATGGACTATCCAACAGAAAAAGATTTAATCAATTCCAACCAGTTCAAACAAACAAACAAACTCTTCAGCTTAATAATATTAGTATAGATAATAGAAAAGAAAATAGTACGAGTATATCGAAATTGCAACTTTAGACAACATCGTTAATTCCGATTAAAATGGATCGTAATTTTTTCAAATACCGCAATACAGAATCGATTCCAGTTCTTACACAATCAAACGCATCTCTAAACTAGAGGCAAACACACACGACACAGGATAATCAGGCTTCGGACGGCCGGAACTATACTCCAGCAGAGGATATTAACGCGGAGATAAGGGGAAACAACTGATTGTGGAGGAAACGCTGGTGTATCTATAGAGCCCTTTATAGTGGGGACTCCGTGTTTAGTGTACACTGTACAGTTCGGTGGTTCGGAGTGTGGGAATGTTTCGGACATGGAATAGTGTTGGGGTGCGTTTGTTTTTCTGTTAGGGTCGATGGTAGGAAATGGGTAGGTTATGCATGGTGGGAGGACAGTACGTGTTTATATTTAGAGATGAATATTATTTTCAAGGCTGTGTCACGGTGTTTTTGTTTATGAATAGCCCAGGCTGCGATTTTTGAAGTTTTGTTATCCATACTAGGAGGTACGTTAGGTACGTTACGTTGGCCATCCACCGATATTGCAACAGTTACGTATGTGTACGGTTCGCCACGTTAACTGCGTGGGTCATTGGTTTGCCAGCCACGCATCCATGCGTACAGCATGGTCGTGGGTTGCGGTGTGCGATCTTGCCTACATGTTCGTACAAGCTAAATCTTACTCGTGCGGAGTTTAGTGGTGGGCTACTGTAGCGTGGTGTCTATATTCGTGATAAGTTTTTCCTTGATATTATCTAGATAGTTTGAAATTCTGTTGCGGAACTGGCAGCCCAGAGTACACTATGATAACGATTTTTCATTGCACCACTATTGAATATTTAAACTCAATTTTCATCTTATAAAACGCCCTTAACTTTACAGTCGGTCCATGAAGCAATAATCTTACTTATATATATCATCATCATCATCATTTCAGCCGAAAGACGTCCACTGCTGGACATAGGCCTCCCCCAGGCGTCGCCACATTGACCGATCCCGTGCGTCTCGCATCCAGCGCCTTCCCGCAACCTTAACCAGGTCATCGGTCCACCTAGTGGGAGGCCTTCCAACATATCGTCTTCCGGTTCGCGGTCGCCATTCCAGAACTTTTCGGCCCCAACGGCCATCCGTTCTGCGAGCAATGTGCCCTGCCCACTGCCACTTAAGTTTGGCAATTCTTCGGGCTATGTCGGTAACTTTGGTTCTCCTGCGGATATCATCATTTCTGACGTGATCACGCAAGGAAATGCCGAGCATAGCCCTCTCCATTGCCCTTTGGGTGACTTTAAGCTTTCTGATAAGGCCCATTGTGAGCGACCAAGTCTCGGTCCCATAGGTGATCACTGGCAACACACACTGGTCATAGACTTTTGTCTTGAGACATTGCGGTAAATTGGACGAGAAGATACCACGCAACTTCCCGAACGCTGCCCAGCCGAGTCGGATTCGACGGTTGACCTCTTTCTCGAAGTTGGATCTACCCAACTGGATCGTTTGTCCCAGGTAGACATAATCATCTACAACTTCAAGTAAACAGTCTCCGATCTTGATAGGAGTGGGTGTTACATGGGCATTCATCATGACCTTGGTTTTGTCCATGTTCATTTTAAGACCCACTCTTTCGGAAGCTCTATTGAGGTCATCGAGCATTGTACTGAGGCTCTCCATGGTCTCAGCCATGACCACTATGTCGTCGGCAAACCGAAGGTGAGTGATGTACTCGCCATTAACGTTGATGCCAAGCGACTTCCAATCCAGAACCTTGAAGACATCCTCCAGCGCAGCAGTGAACAGTTTCGGAGAAATGACGTCTCCCTGTCTCACGCCGCGCTGGAGAAGGATTGGTTTCGAGGTCTGATCCTGAAGACGGACTGACATGGTGGCGTTTTTGTACAAACACTTCAACACCTCAATGTACCGGTAGTCGATCTGGCACCGTTGGAGAGATTGCAGTACTGCCCAAATCTCGATCGAATCGAAGGCTTTCTCGTAGTCCACAAACGCTAAACAGAGAGGCAGGTTATACTCTTCGGTCTTCTGTATGACCTGCCGCAGCGTATGTATGTGGTCTACGGTGCTAAAGCCTTTTCGGAATCCGGCTTGTTCGGGAGGCTGGAAATCGTCAAACCTGCGCGCGAGACGATTCGTGATGACTCTTGAAAACAACTTGTAGACATGACTAAGAAGTGAGATGGGCCTATAGTTCTTCAGTCGGGCATTGTCGCCCTTCTTGAAGAAGAGTACCACCACACCCCCGCACCATGCCTGTGGCGTTTTGCCCTCGAGTATGACGGCATCAAACAGCTTCTGAAGGGCCTTAAGGACCGGTTTTCCACCCGCCTTCAGGAGTTCAGCCGTGATTCCGTCATCACCCGGCGCCTTGTTGTTTTTAAGCTGTTTCAGAGCCATCCTAATCTCGTACAGGCTGACGTCCGGGATATCTTCGGTATAGTGTCGGGTCAATCTAGCTCTTGGGTCGTTTGCTAGACTCGCAACGGGCTTGCTGATTGATGTGTACAGCTGCCCATAGAATGTCTCGATCTCCCTCAGAAGCTCCGGTTTGGCGGATACGATCCTGCTATTGTCGGTCTTCAGTCTCGTGAGCTGGCTCTGCCCAATAGCCAGATCCCTTGCAAATACCTTGGAGCCTTTATTTCGCTCAATCGCGTCTTTAATACGCTCGGTGTTAAAGCGGCGGAGGTCTCTTTTCAAGGATTTAGAGATCTGTCTATTGAGCTGCCGATATTTGCACGCCTCATCTGAAGACTGCAGGATCATCTCACGCCTCTCCTTCATAAGCTTGAGAGTAGGATCAGAGAGCTTTTTGTTTCTATCTGTACGACGGGTCTTGAAAAACTTAGACCCGACCGTATGGACAGCTTCCACGAACCCGTCATTGTATTCGTCCACTGAGCTCCCTAGGCACTCGAAACGATTCTGGAGTTCGAGCTGAAAGCTCTCGGGGTTTTGGACCTGAATCTGTGCTGGACGGAGCGTGGACTTCATCAGTCGAGACCTTTCAAGCTTAATATTAATGTTCAATGTGCCTCTTACCATGCGGTGATCGCTCCCGGTTTTTACCGAATTGATCACAGAGACATCATTGAACATTTGCTTCCTGGTTGACATGATGAAGTCGATCTCATTTTTTGTTGCACCATCGGGGCTCTGCCAGGTCCACTTCCTATGTTCACGCTTTTTGAAGAAGGAGTTCATCATATAGAGGCCCTCCTTCTCCATAAAACTGGCCAGTAGGTGACCCCGGTGGTTCCGACGTCCAACTCCAAATTGCCCCACTTGCAGCTCATCCTCGTCTCGTTTGCCCAGTTTCGCGTTGAAGTCCCCCATGACAACGGTGAAGTGAGTTTTGAAACCATGCATGGCTCTGGAGATATCCTCATACATGGTCTCTACCTCGTCGTCGGGGTGTGCCGAGGTTGGGGCGTAGACCTGTATGACCTTCAGCGAATATCTTGCGGATATTCTGAGTATCAGGTACGCCACCCTGGTCGACACACTCTCGATCTTCACCACGTTGTTCACAAGGGACTTGTGGACGATAAACCCGACACCACCCTGGGACTGCCGGTCACCCTCTCTCATATATATATATATATTATATGAATCCGAAAGTTTGGATGTATGTTTGTTAATCAATCACGCCAAAACGGCTCAACGGATCTGGATGAAATTTGGGACAGATATAGATTATAGTCTGGAATAGCACATATGCTTTTATCCCGGTATCATGTTTCCTTGTGATGATATCGCACTTTTCACCCGGGCTGAGTCAATTGGTTTTATGTAGCTTCAAAGCTACATAAAACCAATTGGTATAATATTTTGGCGAGAAGACCGCCATTATTATTCAACTACTCATTCCATTAGCGTAATTTTCGCACATTTTGATAAGTTATACGTGTATTAATTACTCGGGCTTGGCTAGCGTTGCGGGTTGAGGCTCGCTGCGTACATTGACTGTCTAGTGCATTATAAACGAGTGCGTTATGTGATCACGGATCGGTGAGCTTTTAAATATTAATTTTGTCTTTTATAATAGTGCAGTAGGTAGGCTATTCTACATACACACTTGTTGTGTATAAACTATCATGCTTCCTCTGTCACTAAATGAGACGGAGCTACACAGGGCAAAAAAAACTATCCCATTTTCTCAACAGAATCATTATAGTTTTGATACATCTAAGTATGGCCCCAGGTTCTTAAAATCATATCATAGCATCACTCGCTACTACTCCCAAAACAGTAACGGAAGATACCTTATGGGAACCGACATTTGTTCTGGAACCAAAGCAGCGAAGACATTAAGTATGTGTCATTAACCAAACCATACAGGGGCCGCGAAGGGACAAACCGCTCTCTCTTACAGAGAAGCGGCCTGTATCTTAGCAATGGGTACACGATAGGCTGATAGTATCTATCTATATGTAGGATCATGAGGGCCGAAGGGTATATATGGTCTGGATTTGGGCGTTCCCATTTTTTGCTGTATAAACAAGAACTGTACAACCAATAACAAGGTTGTTAATTACAGTACCAGTTTTACCAACAAAACAATACAAATGGTAACAATACAGTTAAACGAACAAACCCATAAGGTTACAGTTCGTACAGCAGCCTAAGCCACCCAAATACAAAGTGTATCATTCGCCATCAGCAAGCCAATACAGCTATGTGAATATACAGCAGCGCTGTACCAAATAAACCGACAGTTTTGTCGGGAGCAGGGGAGCTCTTTATCGAGTCTAATCCGAAGATAGACTGACTTGCATACCGTTGCAAGCTCTCTTATACCTTGCTATCCCTCCACAACAACTCTGTCCGATGACATACGGAAGTACGTTACGTGTTTACTTGATACAAAACACTAAAATGTGCTAAATCAAATTAAACTTCGATTCTAAAATCATCAAGTAATAAAAGAATAATTGTCGTAAGCTAATAATAGTGATAAGACAAAGAATAATCAAATTAACATGTCAACAATTGTTTTGAACTTTACTATCTATTACAATTATCGAAATAAGTTGCCAAAATCAATTGGTGCGTACACAGAGTACTCAATAAATTATGATTTGATTTATTAGGCAATAATGGACAGGAAAATCACTTAAATTAGTAATAAGAAAATAAATTATTACAAATTGATGACTACCCGCAATTTTAATTAATAACCAACTCCGACATATATATATAAAAGCGAAAGGTGACTGACTGACTGATCAATCAACGCACAGCCAAAAGTATTAAGCCTAGAACAATGAAATTTGGTAGAAAGGTTCCTCAAATGACGTAAGTGTGCACTAAAAAAGGATTTTTGGAAAATCCACCCCTAGAGAGGTAAAAAGGGGGTTGATAGTTTGTATGAAAATCTTATTCCTTCGGCCAAAATTCTTGAAACTTAGCACAAATAGTATTCTAAGTAAATGATAAAGATTTACATTATTAGTTTTTCGGAACTACCCCCAAATGATGATTTAGGGGGTGTTGAAGTTTGTATGGAAAAATCTGATTTCTTGGGTCAATAAACTTGAAACTTGACATAAATACCAACCTAAATAAACAATAAAGATTTATATTATTATTTTTTCGAAACTACCCCCAAAAGATGTTTTAGGGGTCGTTAAAGTGTTTTTGAATCTTAAAAATCTTATTTCTTGGGTTAATACGAGTAAATTTGAAAATTAACATAAATGCCCGTCCTTAGTGAACAAAAAGGTTGTCATTATTAGTTTTACTTATCTATTCCCAAAATACGATTTATGAGGTGTTAAAGTGTTTTTGAAGAATCTTATTTCTTGGGTTAATACATTTGAAACTTGGCACAAATACCAACTTAAGGAAACAATAACGGTTGTCATTATAAGTTTTTCGAAACTAACTCCAGCTAAGTAACTTACTGGACAGGGTTTCGTTTTTGACGTAGGGTTCTAGGGGAGCAATAAGGCGTGATTTTGCGGCAATAAAACCTGAGGCGAAAAGGGTCAAAATTAGTTTGTATGAAAAATCAAATTCCTTATAGTTAATAATCAAAATTTACATAAAACATTTTTAGAAATCCCCCCCCAGATATAGTTAGTTAGGCGTGTTTAAGTTTTTTTTGATCTCACTTCTCAATCTGACTAATATAAACGAAAAATTAAAAAGAGAAGAAAAGATTGAATATCATATTTAGGTTGTTCAAAACTCGACCCTCAGCGGGGCAAAAAGGGGTTGATAAGTTTTTAGGGGAGGATTTTACTTTTTTGGTGGTAATCTAAAATTTATTATTCTTTAAGTCAAATAACCAATCGTCCCAATCCAATAATCCCTGTATGTCAAAGATACCCAATTTTTTATTGATTTAATAATAGCTTATTTTTGGTCGCCTTCACTAACTGCATATAAGAAAATCATTTATAGGATAAATGAAATCACGTGAATGAACTTCGGGCGGAGTGCTAGTCATAGCATAAATTTGTTAGATACTGTAATGGGGAAGCCCGAAGCAGTTGATTTAAAGAGTCAGATTACTTTGATTCGTAATATTTTAATGATAGTCGACACGCAAATGCCCGGAGTATTCCCGTTTGAGCACCTATTTGGGCACCTACGCATTAACCACCAAAGGTTTTCCCATTTGAGAACCAATCAATATTTTTTACAGAATTGACAAGCAAAACTAAACAAAAATATCTTCAAATATTTTCTTAGCGTTCTGATTTCAATCACCTTCCAAAACTAAATAGTTATCTGTTGCCAGTTTTATAATAGGCAAGAAGGATGCCTCTAAATAGGTGAGGAGCCCTCTCAATACTTATAACAAACACTGAAAAACCGAAACGCCGAACAAAATTGTCAAGCCAACCTTTCTTTGTTCTAGTCGAAACATTAAACTCGATTTAACAGCAAAATGGTTTTAACATCCTATCATTAACCAGATCATCCTAGAAGCGGTCGTCTAAAACATTTTCGTCCATTACGGGTCATCGCAGCCAGGGGCATGTATCAACATTTTATCCCCGCTCCCCACTTCCTGTGGGCCCCAACCTCCCCGCGAGATAAAAGTTAATGGGCCAACTTACCGCGAATTATTCCCCAGGCACGGCATATTTTTTTTCGGTATCTCAACAGTGTAAATGTTTCAATAATTTAGGCTGTTCTCTTTTTTAACGAGCAGTATTTATGGGTTTATGGTAATTTTGGTCTGCACCCCCAAATTGGTGGGGTCGGGGAACATTCAGTTTTTAGGGAGAATATCGGTATGGTTGAAAGATTTTGATGTTTGTTGAATTTTGATCTAATATTGAACGATGAAATAATATCTGCACAGCCTATATGCACATTTAATTTACTAGCCATAAAATTCACGGATAGATAATATAATATTTATGACCTGTTTAACGCCTATATCCAAATTCTATCGATGTATTATCGGATAAGAGCTAGAAAATATTAAGAGAAGTGTCTTTTCCTTTTTTTGAAACCCCAACGGAAAAAAAGGGGTGTTATAAGTTTTACGTGTGTTGCTCACACACATCTGTGTATCTGTATGTGGCACCATAGCGCCTAAACTGATGAACCGATTTTGATTTAGTGTTTTTTTGTTTGAAAGGTGACTGTCGAGTCATTATTAAGTGTTTCGATAATTATCGATTGTAGCGTATCTGCTACTAGGTATATTATATGTAGTTTAAAAAGCATGAAATAACAATTAAAAAGGGGGTTTCTTTAATTTGTAATTTTATCTTGTTACAGTAGCGCAACGCCGCGCACCGTAGTACATTGCCATGCGTGGGGCTAACCCTACACAACTAACATAACACACTGTATGTATTGCATGGCATATACTTTTTAGGGTTCCGTACCTGAATGGTCCAAACGGAGCTCCATTGCTGCCACTCTCGTGTCCGTGCGTTACGTTTCACCAACAAATATCAATATTTATATTTTTATTTTTTTATTTCCTCGTTTTTCTTATTACACCACATTTAATTTTGAGGTTTGGTAAGGAACTCTAAATGAGGGAAGTCTATAAGTTTTGTGTTTTTTATTTAAAATAAATAAGCAGCATCAAACTGTATAATTTTAATTCGTATATTATAATTGAACTTTTTCATTTTTGAAAGTCGACATTAAAATTGCCATACTACCGTATTCATAAGCAGACTTAGCAATGGGTACTTAAATTAATAAAACATCAAATAAAAGCCACCCGAGGGGTGTCGCTTAATTCTCCTATTGTATTAATTAACAGAGTAATTTCATTACTTTGGTATACCTATTTTCAATAAACGGTTACAAAATGCTTTGTCAATGAGCTGTCGCGAAATTAATTTGGCATTCCAATAACGATCATTTATTTTGTTCTGCTAATTTTATTGACATTCATTTGGAAGAGTAGGAATAGGCGCTAACTAATAAAAGCCACGTGGATCGTGGTCTTACCAAGACCCCCTCCATGCTACTGAATGTACGCTGTTGGTCCCGGCTGGCATTTGTAGACCCCCTCCATGCTACTGAATGTACGCTGTTGGTCCCGGCTGGCATTTGTAGACCCCCTCCATGCTACTGAATGTACGCTGTTGGTCCCGGCTGGCATTTGTAGACCCCCTCCATGCTACTGAATGTACGCTGTTGGTCCTGGCTGGCATTTGTAGATCTATAATAGTTCTTATCGTTACCGATATACCAATGTACCGGACGGTCTGGAGGTGGATCACTGTGTTATCCAATTTCTCACAGGACATAGTAACTTTGAAAGAAAATTATTTTCAATGTTCTATGTCTAACTGCGAATGTGTACAATCTTTTTTTTTTTATTATCAATAGACTCGCGCTTGAACACTATCTCACTTGATGGTAAGCGATGATGTGGTCGACGGTGAAGCAAGCTTGCCTAGAAAAAACCCATTCACTTTTGACTTAAAGACCCCTAGATTGTAGCTATCGGGAAACACAGACTCCGGCAGGGAATTCCACTCCTTAGCTGTACGCATAATAAAAGTGTCCCCAAAAAGTTTAGTGCGTATGGGTGGGATGTCCACCAGGTACCGATAACGCATCTCCGTGCTTCAGGTTGTCCGATGATGGTACGGACTGGGCGGAATTAAATCATGCAATGCCATCGCACACTCCCCGAAATGTAAACGATAAAAAACCGACAAGCTAGCAACTCGGTGGCGATGTTCAAGGCTCTGGAGCTTTGATTTGACCAGTGCCTCATTGCCGATGAGTCTCTTGGCCCGCTTTTTGATTGACTGTAGTGCATCAAGCTGGTATTTGGCAGATCCGTCTCAGAGATAAGAACAGTACTCCATGCACGATCAAACTTGCGCTTGATACAAGTTGAGCAGCTGTTCCGGCGTGAAGTACTTTCTCACCTTTGCAAAAATCCCCAACTTTTTGGCAGCCAGCTGAGCTTTTGCCTCAATGTATGGCCCAAAATTGAGAGTCGATGTCAACGTAACGCCAAGAAGCTCAAGATGGTCCGTTATTGGCACGGTTACATCACGGAAAGTTGGAGCTGGGTGAAATTGGCTGTTTTTAGCGGAAAAAAGACACGCCTGGGTTTTAGCAGCATTAAACTTTACCAGATTGGCATCTCCCCATTCGGAGACTGCCTGCAAGGACAAGTTCAAACGCTCCACCATGGTCTCACGGAGAGACCGGATCTGTGGCCCGGTAGCCCGTGCGCTGGACAAGTAACTCTCAGCGACAGTGCTGTCGCGGCAGCTGTATTGGCGGTCGCTAAGGATATCGTTAGTTTATAGGTGTGCCAGGAGCTTAGTGTTTAGTACACGCTCTATACTCTTACAGAGTATGGACGTTACAGAGATAAGTCTGTAGTTAGCCGGGTCAGCTCAACTGCCCTTCTTGGGCACGGGCTGTACATTGGCTTTGGCTTGCTTCCAGTCTCATATGATAGGCGGAATAGGCGTGTCAAGATTGAAGACAGTTCAGGCGCACAGGTTCTAAGAACTATAGCTGGTTTTCCATCAGGGCCACTAGCCTTGTTAACGTCGAGGTAGCGCAGCTCCCTACGGACGTCCTTTTGATGGATGCGAATGTCCGACATACTCGTCTCGCATCCATCAGGAGAAGAAGGGGGCCGCGAATCACCAGGATACAAGCGCAAATATTCAGCAAAAAGAGAGGCAAATAAATTTGCCTTCTCCAAAGTGGAGTGGGCCAGCGACCCATCAGGTTTCAGCAGTGGTGGTAGTGAGGGATGACACTCAATCTGCACATGACATCTTATGTGAGTGTATATTTTGCCAGAGTTATTTTTTATACGGACCTTGTAGAAACTAGAACAAATTTCCGTGCGTTCAAGCGTTTTGCCATACCTATTACTGGAATCAAAAATAACAGCTCACAATGTTAGGACCCATTAATATTAATGATATTATTTTATGCGTGTTGCTAGGCACCTGTGCTTATTCCGGTTGTAAATGACCCTTTGTGCAATAAGCACTTGTTTGATCTGTCTCGTGCTTAATATGGAGGGAAGTGGCAATCTTGTTTTTTTTTTCCTACTCAAATTTCGTTGCGGGATCTAATACAATTAAATTCATTCGCCGGGACCTCGTCGAGTTTCATTGCCTCGGCGCTTTTCTGGTGGTCACCACTGTTGATTCTGGATTTCAGGAGTTGCATTGGTTTGGGAATAGTGCGGTGGGTTTGTACAAAAAAAAAACACGTCTTTACCGATAGCCAGAAATTAGGAAATCTGACACAAGTCTTGCCAAGGGATAATGTTTTACCCAGTGACTAAATAGTGAAATACTGGATATCAGCTACATCCGAAGACTACCCAACTCCAATATAATTGGAATAAGGCTTAGCAGATTGTTGCCAAAGTAGCCCCGTCAGATATAAAGGCAAATCAAAAACCAGCTATAACCATCAAACTCCCCCAAAATCTGGAAGCCATTCTCGTATTCCACAGGTACCTAGTTGCCATGCTATATCCATACTATTATTACAAATGTGAAAATAACTCCCTGTCTGTTACCTTTTCACGCTTCAACGGCTGACTGGATCTGGAACTTGGCAAAAGAAATGAACCAGAACCTGAAAATTTGGGGCACCCCGACACAGATAGGTTAGGTTTGAAGGGGATGGCTGAAGTGAGCGAGCAAAGCGTGCGAACTCAGCTCCCGTCATCTCCTTCATGTTACTTTAGACCCTGCAGACATAAATAGTCGACCATTTTGTTTAAAGTCGCTCTTTTAAACATTTGTATTCGCCCACTGTTTCTCTCTCACTTAGTATTTTTAAATGCGTATAAAAATAAATATTTCGAACAAATCCTATTTCGGCTAAGTGTAACTTCGGCAAAAAGTTTTTCGACCGAATAAAACGTTGGAGTATCGAAAAAATCGAATTGATTATAGGTCAACTGAGACAGTGGTAGACGGGACTTCGATGAAGTAAAAAAAAACGAAACGATAATAGTTGAAAAGTTTTAGGTGTTTTCGGCAAAATCATTTTTCGAACTTATGATAGGTAACCCCTCGTGCGTCGTGGGGCACGGGTCCAGGCGGTCGAACGGTATGAAGGAGAAGCTCACCCCACACAGACGCGTCGGCGAGTAACCTTGAGGTGCCGTAGTGTTACGTTTAGAACAGTGATCGTCATGTAAACAAGCATGGTCCCTGCCGAGCACTGATCGTAGCGCCAGGTGTTTTTCGCTAAGGTCACCTGAGCAATAGCCTTTGCAAGTCCAACTCAGCGTTTTTAGCTTACTATGCGATATATCTAATCTTTATCTCTCTCACTTTTATCTTGATATAAAGTTCCCTTAGGATAATAAAAATCTTATCACCCGGGTGAAGCCGTGGATAGTAGCTAGTTTCAAAACATATTTCTCGAATGTCGAAAAGATTCTTTTTCATAGAGAGGTCACGTTTACATCAAATGATTTTTTGTTAGACCGGCCATGTGTTTGAAGTATCACGTTTTGACTTTATTTTGATGGTTAGATATTGTTTATTTATTTTCTTTTAGTCGTGATTATTTTATTTTGGCTTGTTGACTTATAGACACACACTTGGCGTCTGCTGACTTTGAGGCCATGATTTTTATCCTTGCTTATTATTTGACTAACATATCCCATCAAAAACAGTAACAACAACAAACGACAACGACGACAAGTCTCGAGGCGCAGTTCTTCTACCTCAAAAAGTAATGAGATCGAAATCATTTATTCAGTAGGTACCTTATTGATTAAGCAACTAAAATAGTTTTTTTCTAATGTAAAACCAAGTCGGTTAATTTGTTTTTTTTGTAACCTAACTACGGGCTCGACAATGTCCTGAATGGCTTCGAGAAAAGGATGGTACGGCTTTGCCTTTGTTGGTTTGACTTGTTGGGCACTGTAGCGCCCACAGATTATAATGTTCCATTTCTGAATAACGATTTTCTCATATTATAGACTAACCTATAATTATATTCGTTAATTTCTGGCTTCCACATTAATTCAAAAAGATACAAGTGACACACGCCAACTGTACATTGATTTTCAAGCAAAGAAACTATTTCATCAGATTCAGAAATAACCGAAAGAAAAGAAAAATAAAACAAAAGGTTGCCAAGATATAATTTATGTATGATTTAGCATAACATAAACATAACACAAAATTTTATTTAACTAAAGGAAAATATTTTAGAGAGGCTTATTCAGTCCTCGACATTTCTTTGACAAACTGTTTTTAATCTAGTCACTAAAAATGTTCAAGTGGGCGGAAAACCTACAAGTTAGCTTAGACTCGGTTCCTTCATAACATAAAATATTTAAAACACTTCAGGTAGGCTATTAACAGTTTTTGAGTAAAGCTTTTTAAATAGGTCTTCAATAATAGGTTTCGTTATTTGGGTTCTGTATCGTAAACAGAAATCGATTACTTACATATTGTTTCCTGTAGGGACAAATAGCAGAGGATGGAATCGCAACGTACCGGCACTACACTGGCTAGATTTGGCATTACTTAATAATATTGATGACCCTGAAAGTTGTTCTAAACACAAGATTGAGCTATCACAGGCACGTAGATAGATGTCACGGCCCTCTCCCCGATGGAATCTCACATTTTCAAGACAGGGGGGCTCATTAGCCGTGGCGTGGTCACTCACGGTGAATAGAAGAGGAACCCGTAGAGTAGCCGCTCGTCAGGGCTGGCAACGACGTAGCGGCCAACAAGTAGGTTGCGATGCCGCTTGGACCACATCGCACTGAAGCGGGCCGCGATGTCCTATGGGAGCCATCGCGGCTGAGGATTAGAAGCCGCGGCGGGAGAGGAGTGCCGGGTATTGTGGTGCGCCGCTCTCCCTACATTCCGTAGACTGGACGGGGTAGCCACCGTCTGATGACGAACACAGTGGGGCCGCAGAGGCGGAGGAGTGTCAGTATAGTACCCTGCGGCTGTAAAGTGGTAGGTGGCGGAACCACTGACCTGACCCGTCACAGGGGGATCAAGGGTGCCATACACGGGGTCGTCTGGCACCCATGTGCTGGTTTGGTCTCTAGGCATAAAATGTGTCACCAGTTCAATTAACACTGTTATTGTTCAAAATTAACACAGAACTAATGAAGGAAGCCAATATAATTTTGCGCAATCAAGTGAAAGATCCAAACTGAGTCACCCTTACAGGCCAAACTAACGAAGTAATCAAAGGCTAACTATTTATATTAAAAAATATCTCAAAATTCTGTTCATACAAAACTACAGCGACAAATATAAAATTTCGTATCAATCAACACTATTTCTATATAAATTAACATCAATATCGTTTCCCTCTTACAGAGAGGAGGCCTGTATCCCAGCAGTGGGAACATTCAAAGGCTGATGATGATGGTGAATCATCGACTTATGCTCCGTGACCGCTTGCCTCTACCAAGGAGAGGTAATCATCGACTGTACAGGAGTAATTAAAGCTCCTTCCACGTCTTCCTCAGCAAAACAAGCATGAAATATAATTACAAACAAAGTGAAATTTCGTTTTAGTTTCGCTTTGCAGCAAATATAATTTAGTGATTACACTTTCAAGTCCGGGACACTCCATTGCTTTATATTTCAATAATAATTGACCTGAGAAACTTGACTCAAAGGATTTCTTGTAATTATTTGATTTTGGCAAAGATTAAGTAACAGGCAATATACACGACGAGCAATTCTTGAACGCTTTATTTTGAATTAGTCTGTTCCATAGCGTTGGCTTTTTTTTAACTTAAGAATCACTTTTTATAAAAAAAACCTTGAGATTAATAAAATCTAAAGAAAAAAACAGCAAAAAAAAAAACTAAAAATACATATACTTCCAGTGTTTATAGGTGGCCTTATTTGACTCTACTAGTGGATAAGGTTTTTGGTATGAGTTGGACATAACATATTACTTTTACAAAAGTAATAAATGGACTTGATACGTCTACAAATACAATTCCTTTAGTTTGATTATAAAAACCTATTATTTTTGGCAACTTTTTCGGATTATCAAAATTTTCTTCGTCACCCTCATTACCACCAGAAATGTCATTATTTTCTTCTTCCAACCAACTTGTAATGATTTAACGTTGTCCATCGTTAATTTTTCTATTAATATAACTGGCAAAAGAGAAGTGGTGGCCCATAGGTAACGGGCCCGACTTACGCGTCGTAGGTCGTGGGATCGAACCTAGACAGGCGCTTTACTTTGTGTAAATTATTTCATCACCACTGCTCTTAAAACGGTGAAGGAAACCGGTATGTCCTAGAACCAAAAATTCGAAAACATAATTATGACATCCACCAATCCGCACTGGGCCTGCGTGGTGGATTAAGGCCCATTCCTTCTCTCACAGAGAGGAATACCTGTGTCCCAGCAGTGGGAAAATTAATAGGATGATAATGATAACTGGACTTGAATAAAAAGAAACAATAACATAAATATAATAACAAATAAAATAGCAGTGCAATTTTACTTACGCCAGTCGTCGCGTGAGGTCCCTCAGAGTCTGGCGCAGAATCACACGTAAATATCCCACGACACCCGCGCCCAGACCAACTGGTACTGCCAACGGCGTTAGAATCGATTATGATCCTTTTTAGGAAGCTACCTAATGTTAGGGATACGTAGAAACATTGTAAAACTACACAATTTGCAGTTTTTTAAAACCTGGGCTCTCTATACTAATACCACACGCGACGGGTCGAGGCCTCGAGGATTAAGTGAAAAATAAGTGTAGTAGCAGGCACTTCTTCATATTTTGGTCTTGAACTAACATGATAATATTTTAATTGTGAATTAGCCTTTTATATCATTTTTTCCCGTGGCTTATCGCCCACAGACCGTGCCCTTTTGCGGGATAAAAAGCATTGTTATGGCACTTAACGATGGTGATGGTTTTCCATCCATACAATAATTTTCATAATCGGATCAGTACTGCCAGAAAACAAACAAGCTATTTTACCTCTGTACACATTATCTTTTACAGTTCAAGCAGCTCGTTTGTGGAATGCATTACTTATTGAACTGAGGCTCAATCCTAACCAACATTCAAAAAACTGGTGAAGAAGCATTTCCTTTCACTATAATTAGTCTTCTCCTTTCTCTGTGATATTTTTGTTATTTATTAGTATATTATATGTTATTGTGTGTATGTATTTTATTTTATTATGTCTAAGTATTATTATTTAAGATATTATGTACACTGACAACCCTAAATTCTTCTCCTCTCGTTCAGTCCATCCAAAGGTTGTCTGTAAGAGATTGCCCTGTGCGATAAGACCGCCCATTGTACACTTGCTTTTATGATTTTTTGTTCTGTATATATATTTTTATGGTGTACAATAATAAATTAGCTTAGATAATAATACACAGACATGGTTTACCTAAAGATAACTAGTTATCGAACTGTCTGCTAACCAGACCATTCCAAAATTCAAATCCCAAAAGAATACGAACAAACAATGACTGCACCGTTTAACAACACTAAATTGCATTTTACGTTCAAAAACAAAACACAATGGCACCTAAAAGCGTTTCTGTTTATCATTCCATTTGAGCTGTTCCCGCCGCGGCCGCCGTTCAAAGACATGCACACATCGGCAATTATAAAACAATTAGTCGAAACAGTTTGTTTGCACTAGTGCAGTTCAGAGGGTAGTTATTAATTAGCACATTGTCTTGTTTGCGAGGTGTGTTATGCTGATGGTGCTTCATTGGTTTCGTTCTTTTTTCTACTCTTTTGAAGTAAATATTTTATCTATATAACATCAAATAATTAGATAATATACTTCATCAACAGTGTTTTCACTGGACAATCTACAACGATATTGGAATATGAATGGCAATTTGCCTTAGAAAACTTCCTCAATTTACTGCAACAAACACATAACAATAACAATGCTATTAGACCAGGAAATAAATAATATTGCTGCAAAAAAATCCTAGTTAAGTAATTTCACCGGAATTATGTTATTATGGTAGTAGTGATATTGCCTGAAAACTCCTTAAAATCGTATAAGAGCAAAAAGAAAGTGCTCTCAAAGGATATATATAGTACAAGATCACCTGGCTATGAATTTCCGACTACAAATATTAAGATCTTAATTTTTTTAATAAAATTATAACCGTCTTCTAAAACAATACATAAAATCACTTTCTTTTCGGAAGTCGCTGTCTTACTGCCACACACAGATACGTTAACGGTTACTTAAGGCTCTCCTTAGTATGGATTTTTAATACAAATCTATACTAAGAGCGCCTTAAGTAACCGCTAAATGTGTCTGAGTGCGGCAGTTAGGTAAATCCTTTTCGTTTTTGACACCGACTTCCGAAAAGAAAGTAATTTTTCGCTTGTAGTGTTTTGTTTTATAAGTCAGTTTGTTTTTTTTGTTAAAAAGTTTTTATTTTTCTCTTTTAGGTTTGGTACCTTATATTACCATGAAAATCATTTATACTCAAAGAGCTTCTCATAACAATTCTAACAAGCCTAAACACAACTGGGATACATTGTTTTATTACGGAGTTCCGGTGCCTACCGGTGGCTTCATCACCAGATCTGTTAGATAGTACCATTTTAATTAGAACCAATTATTTCAATTTGCTTTATCACAGTCATTTAACTATTCGAGATATCTTATACCCAAAACATAATTCTTATTGAGAAATTCCAGTGGCTAACTGTGGTGTTCCTCATCAGTTTCACTTCACCAAATGATACTTTCTGAATGCAGATGCTTGTCATGTTGATGAAAATACCAAAATTGCTACATGTATGCCTATAAAATTTTAATTCCTCGATTTCCATGGGATCCCTCGAGAGACCCTTTCAAACAACAAAATAATTTTCAAAGTTGGTCCATAATTGACGAAGTAATATGTGAACATACATTTAAAAAAAAACAGTATAACATAGAACCTCCTCCTTTTTGGAAAGTCAGTTAAAAAGGAGCAGACATTTTTCTGACCCAGCCTTATAACTTAATATCTCGCCAATTAATTTTTAGTGTCCAACTCCTATCAAGTCTAAAACCAGGTATATTAAAAAAATAATCACCTTATTTAGCTCCAAACAGCAGCATAACATCTTAGCAGACGCCATTTTAGCTCAGACAAGCGAAACTACAGCGCAATATACTTTAGCACCACACTAAAGATACGAGCAGTTTATATCCGTGCCATCACAGCCACATCATACTCCGGGAACCGCAGATGGCCATGTAACAATCTCTATAACAATAAAGGCGAAAAACGTTAAAATTCCGCCATCTAGCGAGATACTAGCGAACTATGAAGACGCAAAGTTTAAAGGTAGATTCAAGTTATGAATCGCGCAAGTAAAGTTTTCTTTTGAAATAAAATCGTCAGTGTATTTTTATCTTCTGTTACGTTATAGTAGTAAACTAATTAGGCATAGTTTGGCTATTTCCTCTCTTCCTATGGATATCGTAAAATTCTATGCTGGTATTCTATCAATGCATTCTATCTAGCAAGATACCTGCGGAGCGAGCATGGGCGTACCCAAGACATTTGTGACAAGACATGATAAATTATGTCATGTCTTACAATTTGTCTTAAATGCTAGCCGGGTCAAACATGTGACTTATTTTAAAGGCGCGACATGCCAAGTTATGCCACAAGTCAAGAAAATATCTCACGCCGCCGCCGCCGTGCTAGCATTTATGACAAAATGGCTTTATCGCCCAAACTGTGATAAAAAGTGTGACTTAGGCCATGTCACAGTAGGCCGTGCTCGCTGGGCTGAAGCAGGTCTTTATGTCCATTACGGAAGGGTATTGTTTTTACCATTGAGATTTCCAAGATAGATGATAGTTGAATCATTCCACGGTGCCCAGAGGCTCTAGACAAGTGACATTCTAACAACAAAAGTTTCGCTGTAGCAAAAATATGCCGCAATAAGTCAACGGTGTATGGGATCATAAATATTTTGACTAATCTGTGCTCGCGGTGCGATTTGTGCGTGCGTTGTGCTTGCGCTTGTAATTATACATTTGTGTGGCTGTGACGCGGCAGTCGTCCTCCGAGCAAACAAACACCCACACATGCTTACTCACACATAGCGCTGCGCGCAAAGGTGAGTTGAACTATCTATACCAAGTGTAATCGAAACGTCACGTGATCAATACGTCAAAATTTTTGGCATTGCGACCGTCGCCATCGCTGATAAACAAAGTATTGTATAGAGCAACTGGAGGGTGTAGATGATAACAAAATGATAAAATGCTAGAAACTTGAGGTAAATAAAAAAGAATATTTATTTATTTTAACACACAAGAATAGGAGGCGAAAAATACCATAGCATCAAAGGATTAAAATGACCTATTTTATGGTTATAACTGGAGCACAAAATTCTACAAAACTCAAAGGAGCGTTGCGTCGTCGTCGTTAGAAACAGGATTTTCGTTAGAAATATTTTTGTAAAATAAAATATGAGCAAAGACTTGGTTGCAGCTCCGCCCAATGGAAAGCAAGCGGACATTTGACGTATATTCTACTTATACTGTCGTAACGAAACTTCGTGAGAATATGAAATTGAAAATATGTGTCAAAATATAACGTGAATTAAAGTTTGGGTTCAACATTTGGATATTTTCGATTTTGTAAATTCATTTTTAGGATGTTTAATATTTGGTGAAGTTAAGATGCTCTTCACGACTCCACTCAAAAAATATAGACATTAACTGGCAACAAACACGTTAATTCCGCTTAAATCGAACCAAAAAAAAATTATATATAAAACCAAAAACAAAAGATGGTAGTTTTGTGAATAAAACTTTTGTATGACTGCATGACAAATACAGAGACAAAAACATGTCTTTTATCTCCTATCAAGAAAAACAAGATCGAATAAAAGAATAACGCAGCTTTTATGAAATGCGTCAATGTTCTAGAAAAGTCATCTTCAGTTACGTTGCTACAAGATCTAGGTTACAGCGGAAGGATATAAAAATAAATTGAGTTGTTGTTTGTACTACCTCGCTATGTTTTAGATCTAGTAGGTACTCAAGATTACCTAGGTTTTTGTTGCTGGCTATAAATCCCTTTGCCTTCCTAGACCTTAGCAGTCAGTTTTACTGCCCAAGTGGTACTTGGTGGTAAAAATTTTGGACTTTGTGATCCCTCTTCTGTATTTCAGATATTTATAATATTTGGGCGCACGGTTGAGCAATTGACTGCTGCGCTGCGTGTCACGGGTTCGATTCCCGCACGGAACGAAAATTTGTATGACCTACAGATAATTGTTCCGGCTCTGGGTGTTTGTGTATGTGAGTTTATATGTTTGTAAACGCACCCACGATACAGGAAGAAATTCTTAGTGTGGGGCAACGTTTTTTTAAAAAAAAAATATTTTCTTCGATCAGAGCGTTTCAAAAAGGGGCCAAAAAATTAATAAGAGCACAAATACGGTTGTGGTCTTATTTTAAATTAGTATGCTCCTATCATAGCCAACATTAAGTCGTCAAGATGCCGCAGTGTGCGTTAAAAATTGTAAAAATAACAACCGTACCACCGGGATTTTTTTTCGGTAAGTTTATTATCATTTTTAGTAAAAACCGAATTGAATAGTAAATATGAATCAATTACAAAATATTAAGATTTATTGCATTTAAGGTATATATTTATTTCAACTACATTTCTACATTTCGGTCAATGTGGCGACGCCTGGGGGAGGCCTATGTCCAGCAGTGGACGTCTTTCGGCTGAAATGATGATGATGATGATGACATTTCTTAGAATTTAGTAAAGACAAATTTTGGCGACAGTTCAAATATACGTTTTGGATGGAATTGTGTATGTAGTGTATTTACGAAGTAGTAGTGTAGATCGAAGAATATGTATTATATTTCTAACTCGTCAGCCTTCGAAAAGCAAGAGTGACAAGGAGAGAGCAGACATCTTCTAGGGATACTTGTTCTGTCGTGGACGTCGTCCATTGCTTGCTATTAGTCTAAATAAAGGCCACAAGCTGGTTGCAAAAAAAAATGGAATCAAGA
Organism: Anorthoa munda; assembly: GCA_945859665.1. Taxonomy (NCBI): domain Eukaryota; kingdom Metazoa; phylum Arthropoda; class Insecta; order Lepidoptera; family Noctuidae; genus Anorthoa; species Anorthoa munda. Next base: position 27,894,906 of record OX243902.1, on the reverse strand, counting down.
AAGACATGACTGTTATACATTTTAATAGTACAATGCAATTTAAATATTAGTGTAATAAGGCATATTAATCTTCTTTACAATTTTGGGATATAGTTATAATCAAAATCTATTTAAAAAATACAAAGATACCTTCCAGTAAAAATATATAAGCAAAGAAAACACTAAAAGTAACTTCGACTATTTTCACACTTCGCTTTGCGGCATGCGAGAGTGAAACCACAGTGCACTTACAAAATATAAAAGAAACAAAAATATGCGACTACCAAGTACACTATAAGGAGTGTCCATTTTGTTCGTGCTCATTAAATTTTCACACATGGTGAAAGAATAGTCGTGTGCGAGGGAAAATGGGTATTTGTAATAAGAGTTACGAGTTTGAATAAAACTTAGAAGGGGAGAGGTGGACGATGTAATAGACGATCTAATGGTTCTGGCAATATGTTCTGCTTTGTATTTTGTGTGTATTTATAGAGCTTTTAAGGTAGTGTTAAGTTAGTAAAGATCAGAATTTTTATGAGAAGTTGAAGATTCTACTACTTCGACATATTACTATTTAAGCTGCTAATTTTCACTAAGTTTCTGTATTCATGTAGGACTTGCCCCAGAAATAAATGTTCGAAGACTTGGAGCGACATCCAGCAAATCACACTGAACCCGCATGATGGATTGCAAGCCATTCCCTGTTACATGGAGGAAGATTATATCCCAGCAGTGGGAACACTCTAGGCTGATTACGCTATGCATGTTTAATTTTGGCAAACTGACACCGAAAGATACTACTAATCTTGAATTTAAAAAAATATTGCTAAGTGTGAGAATTTTATCAAACGCTATATCAACTCAAGGCGATATAATATTGTTTCAAAAATATAAGGTTGAAAATGATAACAAAGCAAAGAAGTACCAAGCATAGATTGTGTAACACAGTACCAAGAAACCCATTCTTGACTGCCAAATTTCACACACAATCTGCAAGGTGATTTACTGTACCTACAAGTATTATGTCCCGGGCCCAACCTCTCGATTTATGGAGCCGTAATCCGGACTTACCTGCAAATGTTACATTTGGAATCTTATTGGGTTGGCTGATGACGTGCACGATAGAGTGTATGAACGATCCACTGGATACATTACAAATTGAATTTGATAAGTTAATCATTTTGATGAAATTTTAATTGTCTCCCAACCACCAGTCCACCAACTCGTTCAGGGCACAGGCGTGTACCAGCTGTGAACCAGCACTGCGAATGCTAATAAATAAAAAAAACAAAAATCTAAAAACCTGACTGCTTAAAAAGCGAACTAAAAAGACGTAAAGAAGAAGAAAATCGTGCTGTGTAGTCGGAGGATACATATTCGCAAGCTGGCTGACCAAAACCAGATGTACGAATCATCAAAATCGGCCAACGCGTTTGGTCTCTGGAATGCCACATAGGAACAAACGTACATACATACATAGACTGATAAACACATTACCCTCCTTTGGCAGTCGGGTAAAAAGGGCTGTGTCTGCCGGATAAGTAAATGGACCTGGGAATGGTAAAATTTGTTACTATGATCCTATTATAAGAAAAAGAAAGAAAGAAAGAAAGAAAAATTGTTTATTCTGCACAAACTAAACGCACAATACAAAATAAAGAGTGGCATTCACCAAAGTCACAAATTAGCCAAAAGCCTCGTATTTAAAACAAAAAATTACAACAACATAACTGAAACAACTGAATAACTGAAATTCCAACAGAGACATAAAATTTCGGTACAAAAGATGTTAATTCATACCATTTGGTACTTGAGAACCAGGTAAAGGGAACCTAACATAAAACCAAATTGCAGTTTATAACGAACTAGAACTCCAACAACGTAACATGACATTCTTCAAACCGGCTTATAACAGAATCGCTGTTACAGCAACCATCGGGTCAGAGGCGTTTAATCGTTCGGAACACTTTACGACCAGTCGTTCCATTCACAGCCGGGGCTCCTTCCGAATATTTCACCCTCACATACCTATCCGAAGAAAAGGTGCATGTATGTAGTAACAAAATTAGATACAGCAAGGGGTGCAAACTTGTAAACTGTTCAAACGCCACATTTTATTATTCTATTGACTTATTTTACGGATCATAAAATTTTCGATTGTTACTAACTACAGTTACTAAATTCAGTTGAATTGGTAATATTTGCAATATTTGCATGTTAAGATCCCGTTTAGTTTCGCGACCTTCTGTTCGGTCTACAGTATCGTGATGTTCGATTTGCTTAACAACTTTTTGATTACTCCTTACGTTTAGAACATTATGTCTTACGGGAATTCCAATTTTAATGTTGAACGTTATGTAAAATGTATTACCGATAATAATGGGTATCGTTTGCTAAATATCACGCGAAAGGTTGAACCTTAATCTAAGAAGGGAACAAAATGTCGTGTATGTCGATAATAACGTAAAACATACATATCAAGCAAATGTCTCCGAGCTCTCCAATATTTTACGATCGTAAGCAGTTGATTTATGTCAAGATAAAATCACTTAAAACGACTGAATGGGTTTTATTGAGATTTGACTGGAGTATCCTTGGTAAGAGCTACGAAATCAATACCTATCTTGTATTAAATTGAAGCTTTATTTAATGTTTATTTATTTGTTCGCTTTGCCCCGGGTTGTTGCTAAGTTACGCTGAAGTACGGGATCAGCTACAATAAAATATAATGTTAAATAGAATACGTGCTACATTTTTCTTTGAAAGAGTATTTAATCATAAATGTTTTAAAAGCAGAGATAGTTTGATAAAAACCGGCCAAGTGCGTGTCGGGCCACGCGCAGTAATAGGTTTCCATAGTTGCATAATAATGCGGAGCAAGAAGAGGCTTTTTGTTGTTACATGAACATTAAAAACGTCTAAAAGCGGGGAAATTTGTGCAACATTTTTACTGTTCCAAGTACATTTTATAAGTAAGTCGACTATTACTCGTAAACTTGTAAAGACTACTAGCTGTGATAGTTTTCCTTTTAATTTCGTTATAATATATAATACTGCCGTGAATTTTTTCACATAGCCAAAAGCAATTACTTCTCTGGCAGAGGGGCGGGCACTTGACTCTAACAACTTTTTTCAATTTAAAGCTTAAAAAAAAAAAGCATACCCACTCTACGTCTATAGAAGGCAACCAAAAAAAAAACTTGGATTTTTTACAACTTTGTCGGAATTATTAATATGTATATCCATGCCAAATTATAGCTTTCCAGTACTAAGAATCTCTGAGCTAAGCTGCGGACGGACAGACGGACATAGCGAAACTATAAGGGTTCCTTGTTGACTTTGGTACCCTAAAAGTAATTCAATTCTTCAGTTGAATGAGTTATATGACTGTGTTCGACCATAATTTTGTAAAATATATTTTTTACATGTACAATACACAGTAATGTTTTCTGAAAATAGCAAAACGTACAATTGATAGTTAAGGGTATATCTTAAATAGTTATATCAAAAATCTTGACTTACCTACTCTCTAAAACATTCATTAGATTAGTCTAGACGCCAGCCCCAATATAATAATATGTAGTTGGGTAATAGCTAGGCAGATTGGCTGATACAACATTGAACAAAAAAAATCCTTCAAATATTATTGCGTACAGACTTACATCTAATTCCTCCTATTCAAAATGTTGAAAGATACACGAGTCCTCACATTTCACGGTTCCTAATAGACATAAAATTTCTTACTGTATCTACTGCTTGAGATAGCTCTATATCCTCAGGATCGCGTGACGGCAAGGGCTTTACAATCACCGTGAATCAGTGCACGAGAAAGTTTGGTACAAGTTTATTGAGAACATTGGATTTTTGAGTATGGAGTTCATTTAGTTTTGGACTATTGAAGGATACAGAGTGAGGCGGCAGAAATTGTACCTACCAAGCTGTTATCACGTAATGCGAACAGTTTTCTGAAGAGATTTTCTTATGGACAGGATAAATAAATACTATGTAATTAGGAAGGTCATACCTATCCAAAACTGGTAAGGTTGATTTAAGGAGGCCAAGGCCCAATTCCTTTCATTTATCTCGGTGTTGTTCTTCATCTCGCCAATTCTCGAGGAAGTCATCCAAGTCATCCCGCCATCTTTTCCTCGGTCTGCCGCTAATTTCTCAGTAATTTCTCTTAACTTAGTTAAATATATAAATAGTAATTTATGAAAGTAAATAAGTTTATTCACGTTAAATAAATAATACATACACATAATAAAAATTAAGATACACCAATCCAAATAGATGAAAACACATAGAACAGTTATTAAATTGAAGACATTTTGTCCCGAATGTTAGCAAGTCCTGAACAAATAATAAATTGGGTTACGCAAATATACTCACGGGGTGAAATGTTATTGAAAACTTCACAGCTTGTACGATTATAGATTAAATACTCATCTTATAAATTTTTAATACTATCAAAAGATGGACATAACCCGGACAAACTAATAGTTAATGTCAAGGTCGATGATAATTCGTTATTATGGATCCACTTCGATGGCCGAACCCTGCACAGAAATATAATATATACAGATAAGCACTGATAGCGAAGCATCATCAATTGTAAAAGGACTTTACGTCAAGGAAATCACGAACCTCAGTAATGAGTAATATACGCCAGGAGGATTTTTATAAAAAGTCAGTAATACAACACGAAATTCAAAACGGCCCGCAAACCGCCATTTAATTTCCCACCTCCCACGGCTACATCTAACCCAATTTCATGTTTAGAAGGAATAAAAATTCAAATCAACCGCTTGTTCTTCAGTTTACTCCACGTCCCATACACGGGTGTGTTTTATGCAAAGCAACCGGCTAATTGTGCCAGCTCTCTAGAGTTGTGGCGAAGGAGTGAGCAAGCCTTTTCGACCCGACGGAACCCAACTTTATGGGCCCGTAAAATATGGGGAATTCAGACGTTCGGCTTCGGCTGCACTCGTGAGGTCGTATTGAAATTTTATTGGCGGCTTTTTATCGGTGTAGATTTTTGATGGCTGGTGGATTGATTGAGGGTACGGTTTTAGTAATGGGTTCTGCGTTTTTTGATGTGTTATCATCATTAGCATATTCAGCTTATTTGGTTTATGTTTACATATTTTTTGTGTTGTGACACGAGCACAGATATACATACGTAACCATTAATCCAGTATAATAAGATTTTTTCTGCGATTCTATTCCCATGGCATATTCCGTAAAACCGTCTAGTGTTTTGGGATAAAATTTAACATACTACTCTAGGGTCAGTACCTACTTCAAGAGATTACGACATAATCTACCGCTCAGCGATCTACAACTACCTATCAGAGAAAATAATAGTCATAATCAGGACTTCCAAAAATTACCTTGTACTAACATATAACCATATTTACCTAGAGAAAATATTGAAATGATCGTATTTTTTTATAAAATTGTCCGCATAAACGCAATAATCTCGCTCGAATGCATTTACAAACTCTAAAGAATGTAACGTTAAATAACCAAAAAGCACTGGCATCAAAACTATTTCAAATTAAAATTTCAGCGAGATTAACGAAAGGAAAATGGGCGAATTCAATTTAACGCCCGTCGACCTTTTCTACAAGCATCCATTAAGGGAGTAACTGAAGAAAAACGTCGATAACAGATGTTAATTAATCGTATAAATCTATGAGAGAGAAGCTATCAGAGAGCTTGTAATAGAATGATATTGCTTGTTAAGCAATTAAGTGCTGTTTGTTTAGTACAGTAATTCCCAAAGCAGTCCACTTGGACCCCTTGGGGTCTATAACAAAGAAAACGAAAATTGCGGGTACATGAGATATAAATAGGTGACGAGGCAGTGACTCTATTGAATGGCTTGTATTGCGATGGACTGACCAGATCTAGTCTGTGATCTTCTTCTTTTTTTCGTGTGAGGTGTTGCCACCTCTGGTATTAGAGTTAATCAAGCCGCCTCTGAGAACCCCACAGGCCTCTGAATTGGCTATTTCAGACTTCACATCACATTATCAGCCTATTAATGTTCTCACTGCTGGGACACAGGTCTCCTCTCTGTGAGAGGGAATGGGCCGTTATCCACCACGCGGGCCAAGTGTGGGTTGGTGGATGTCAGATGTCTTCTAATTTTTGGTTCTAGGACATGCCGGTTTCTTCACGATGTTTTCCTTCACCGTTTTGAGAGCAGTGGTGATGAAATAATTTACACAAAGTAAAGCCTGCCTGGGCTCGAACCCACGACCTACAACTTGTAAGTCACGGCCGACACCACTGGGCCACCACTGCTCTTTAATTTCAGACTTAAATTAACTATATAAGTCAAAACCAAATAGTTTATTTTAAATAAACCTTAGAGGAACTTTTGAAAAAAATAAGATGACTAGTTGTTAAATATCAAACCAAACACCAATGATGTTTACACGAGGTTTACTCTAAACCTCGATAGATGGCGTTGTACCGCTTTCTGAATCGCGCTTTTAAGATTCTCCGGCCGTAGCGTATAAGCTCCGACGATGTTTTATTTTTTGGAACGATTACAATTAATTCAGTGCAAGGGACTAATTGTAGTTTTATTTATACTTCATTTAGTTATTCCTATCAGTTATCAGTGCAAGTTGTGTTGTTCCATCTCGGTTAATATCAAGCAACTCTTGATATTGAACAATGGTCCATCGAGCCCGATATAGTTCCGGATTGCCGGTTTTTTGAGAGTTCGTCCGTGATACTCGCAGTGGATCGCTGCGGCTAAAGTACACGGTTCCTGCATCGGCAGTGACAGCTTCGTCCAGCATTGTGGACGGTGTCAGCAGCGGCAGCAAAGTGTCGTCACACGGCCGCAACTTGCATCCAGTGCAAACGTGAGGTGACTGTACGTCATCCGCGTAGTTCAACGTGTCGTCATAAGAAGGACGTCACAACCATTTCGACGAGACAACAGAAGTCTGACGTCGAGGAGTTGAAAGTGACGCCACTCGCCACCAGGTGGCGCCACTAGGTCAACTTATCTTCGTGTTTGTGAGTGAAGTGCAATCGTGAGTACATTTTAACTTTTAATAGTTCGAGGCAATCAGCAGCAATTTTGAACTTTATTCACATCAAGATTTTAACTTAGAACTTTTAAAGTGGAGTATTATTGGACATAAGTAAATTATAAGTGTAGCTTAAAAAGTATAATGTGTAATTTGTTGCATGTTTAGTTAAGGACTTAGAATAGTTTTACAAAAAACGAGGGAACGTGGTCTTTATGCCCGATTGCCAGCGATAGTAAAAGTTGCAATTTCAAACACTTGTAATTTTTTGAAAGTATTTGGCACTTAGAATAATTTTAAGAGTTTACCTATTAAATAACTAAGAAAAAATTTGCAAATTAGTTGGAAGAAATTAAGATTAGATTATTTACATTTAATATTTTGTTTACCTTTGAGCAATAATTATTTATTCAAACTTTATATATTTTATTGCTAAGGCTAGTTTGGTTTTCTATTGAATTTACAATGGAGGGGTCAATCAATGTCTTACAAAAAATACACAACTCTATCCAAAAAGGATTTATTAATTTTAAGAAAACTCCAAAGGAAAGACTTACGATAGAATATATAGAAACAAGAAAGGAATTACTAGAGCAGAACTGGTCTAATTTTGAGAGTATACATTGTAAGTTATATGAAAGTTATAATGCTGAAGAGATAGATCAAAAGGTAGATAATATTTATGAATCAACTGAAGATAACTATATAAATTACAAGGCTCACATGAAAACAGTACTCAATAAGATGTCAGTTAAAGGGTCAGAACAAGAAAATAGTACGGATAAATCAACTAAAAAATCTAGTGCCTTTGTTAAATTGCCTAAAATTACAATTCCTAAATTTTCGGGTCAGTATAGTGAGTGGGCTACTTTTAATGATTTATTTAAAGCTTTGGTACATAATAATGAGTCTCTGAGTGATTGCCAAAAATTACATTATTTGAAAGATCATCTTACTGGAGAAGCCGAACAATTAATTAGATACACTCCAATAAGTGACGCTAACTATAGTCAGTGTTGGGAAATATTGGAAAAGCGCTATAATAATAAAAGGCATTTAGCTGATTGTATTTTAAACCGTTTGTTTGGCCAAAGGCGTTTATCTGCGGAGTCTGGTAAGGGTCTTAAAGAATTGTTCGACACAACCAATGATTGTTTAAAAGCACTTACACACCTGAACGTTGATGTGACTACATGGGATGTAATCATCATTCACATCGTATCTAACAAATTGGATTTTGAAACGCGCAAACAGTGGGAATTGAGCATCGGTAACATCAGTGGTAATGAATTGCCATCAATGACACAATTTAATACGTTTTTGGAAACCAGGTACCGCGCGTTGGAGTTCGTAGAGCCAAATCGGTCCTCAGTTCACCAGGATAGGGTTTCAACTGGGCACAGTCACAAGGCCTTGTTGGCCACCAATTCATCATCTAAGCGTTGTGAATACTGTCAGGAGGCGTCACACAAACTTTGTTTCTGCAAAAAGTTTGCTAAGCAACCAGTAGACGTGAGACGTGATTTTGTAGCCAAGCAAAATATTTGTTTTAATTGCTTAGGCGGCAATCACAATGTCTATGCGTGTAAGAATCCCGCTACTTGTAGGGTTTGTAAGAGGCGTCATCACTCTCTGTTGCATCCCGTTAGCAGTCCCGATGCATTGGTAGATTCGTCTGATACTGCAACCAGTGGGGAACCCATAGTGTCCTGCCTTTTAACAGGCACCGTTCTAAAGCCACGATCGGTTTTATTAGCCACTGCGCTAATAAACGCCGAATCAAATATGGGTCATCCACAGATAGTCCGAGCCTTGCTTGATCAAGGCTCCCAGGCTTGTTTTATTACAGAATCTACAGTACAACTATTAGGACTGAAGCGAGTTCCAGTTCAAGGGATCATAACGGGTTTAGGTAATAGCAAGTCAACCGTGGCCAAGCATATGGTGCATATAACGATCCAGTCCCGCGTCGACCCAAGTTTTCATCTTCACTTGAGCGCTTACGTGTTGAATAAAATAACAACGTATTTGCCAGAGAAGGACATTGATACATGCAATTTCGACTGGATTAAAACCAAGGGTTTTTATCTTGCAGACCCACAATTCAACACATCTAATAGGATTGACATTCTGTTGGGCGCCGATGTTTACAGCCGTATCATACAGGAAGGGATCGTAAAGAGTCCACATGGCACTTTGATCGCACAAAGCACTGCCTTAGGGTGGATCCTGTCGGGTACAGTTAATCCTGTAAATAATGAAAAAAATAATGCAATAAATATTAGTGTCATGCACGCCCAGATAAACGAAGATGATAGTCTTATGAAATTTTGGGAAGTAGAAGAAAAAATTAGAACAAATAAAATACTTACACCAGAAGAACAGAAATGTGAAGAACTATATCGACAAACTACAACTCGAGATGAAAATGGTCGGTATGTGGTCAGGCTTCCATTTCGAGATGTGAATCCTCTATGCAAAGCAGGGAACTCACGCGGCATAGCGGAATCAAGGTTCAAATCTCTAGAAAAAAGATTAGGAAAGAATGAAAAATTAAAGGGAGAATATACAAAAGTAATCAAAGAGTACTTACTACTAGGACACATGAGGGCTGTAAAGAAAAATGATAAAAAAAGACAAGAAGCAGTTTATTTACCCCACCATGCGGTAATACGAGAGGACAAAACTACCACGAAAGTTCGGGTGGTGTTCAATGCGTCTGAAAAGAACAACAAGAATATATCACTAAATGATACTCTGATGGTCGGTCCCACGCTGCAGGCTGATTTACGACACACTATTTTAAAATGGCGCCGGCATGCGATTGGTCTTGTAGCTGACATTATCAAAATGTATAGGCAGATACGGGTAGCTGAGAATGACGTCATGTTTCAGCGAGTTTTATGGCGAGATAGCCCGGACATGCAACTACAAGACTACGAGTTACTGACCGTCACTTTCGGTACCGCTTCGGCTCCATATCAGGCAGTTCGGACGCTTCATCAGATCGCTTACGACGAAGGACATAAGTATCCACTGGCTTATAATAGGGTTTTGAACGCATTTTATATGGACGATCTGATGACAGGGTGTGACAGCGTGGAAGAAGGAACTGAAATATTCAAGCAAATGACAGCGTTATTGAGAACCGGGGGCTTTGAACTGCAGAAGTGGAATAGCAATTGTAAAAATATGTTAGAAGTTATTCAAGCTATGGAAATGGATAAGAAGACAGAGCAACTAGATGAAACAAGCAAATACAAAAAGGACAATCCAATAGAATATACAAAGGAGGAAACCGAAGAGCAAAATAGAGTACAAATAAAGCTGGATAATACAATAAAAATTTTAGGTCTTACCTGGAATCGCAGAGAAGACACGTTTCAGTACTCCGTGAATCTTCCTTCCGCGTTGACAGCACCTGTAACAAAGAGGGCCATAATTTCTGAAATTTCAAGACTGTTCGATCCTCTTGGTTGGTTAGCACCATGCGTGGTGTTAGCCAAAGTATTCATTCAGAAATTGTGGCTCGCAGGAGTCAGCTGGGACGAGGAACTAAGCACGGATTTCGTACAAGAGTGGTGTACTTACCGTAACGAGCTCTCCTTCATCACCAGAGTCCAGGTACCACGGTGGCTTGGGACCAAGCCAACCGATGATCTGGAACTCCACGGATTCAGTGATGCCTCAAAGGTAGCATATGCAGCTGTTATTTATCTACGCAGAGTCGACGTGACAGGACAAGTACACGTTGCCTTGCTGGTTGCAAAAACTCGAGTGGCTCCCATTAAGCAAATAAGCATCCCTCGCTTGGAGTTGTGTGGAGCAGTGCTGATGGCGCAGCTACTGATGGAAACGGCTGAAATTCTGAACATACCACAGGAAAGGATAACAGCCTGGACGGATTCTACCGTAGTCCTAGCTTGGCTTAACAGCCATCCAAGCAGGTGGAAAACATTTGTTGCAAATCGTACCTCAGAGATATTATCAGCGACAAAACCTAGTCAGTGGTTTCATATTTCTACCAAGGACAACCCCGCAGACTGTGCCTCACGAGGTCTATTACCCAGTCTGTTGGTGGAACACGAAATATGGTTTTCGGGACCATCATTTCTGAAGAACAAAATTATAAATTATGAAAAGCCAAAGGATCTAAAGATTAATTTAGAAGAATCAGTTAGAATACATATAGCAGTAGTTCCAGACAATTCAATAATAGAAAGGTTTTCTTCATTACCGAGATTGCTCAGGGTAGTAGCATATTGTCGACGATTTTTAAACAAGGGCAAAAATCAGGAAACATATTTACAAAAGCGAGAACTAGACGATGCATTGAATAGTTGTATAAAAAAGGTACAGTTAGAATTTTTTTATGAAGAACATTTACAACTACAGAAGAACGAACAAATACAATCAAAAAGTAAATTAAAATCCTTGTGTCCCTATTTCGACAATCAAGGTATAATAAGAGCTAAGGGCCGACTCCAGAACTCAGAATTAGATGAGCAAACAAAACATCCAATAGTATTGCCTAGTGATAATCATTTAACCGAACTCATTGTCGCAGACGCGCACCACAAAACACTGCACGGAGGTCCGCAACTAATGCTCGGTTATCTGAGAACGGCCTATTGGATTATAGGAGCCAAAAATTTGGTCAAAAAACATTTTAAAAAGTGTGTAAGGTGCGCTAGGTATAGACACAGCGCTCAGAATCAATTGATGGGTTCGCTTCCAACAGTTCGCTGCACACCTGCAAGGCCATTTTTGCACAGCGGAGTTGACTACGCTGGTCCAGTCCAAATACGCACCACCAAGGGTCGGGGACATCATGCATACAAGGGATACATCTGCCTATTTGTGTGTATGTGTACTCGCGCCCTGCACTTAGAAGTTGTTAGTGACATGACCACCCAAGCGTTCCTTGCAGCATTCAGGCGATTTGTATCTCGTCGAGGTCACTGCGCTAAATTGTGGAGCGACAATGGCACCACCTTTGTAGGAGCATCCAAAGAGCTGCAGCAACTAACCGCCATTCAACCCGAAATAGCAGAGCACCTTGAATCCAATGGTACTGAGTGGCATTTCATTCCACCGCATGGCCCCAATTTTGGTGGATTGTGGGAGGCCGGAGTGAAATCCACCAAATACCATCTAAAACGGGTAATAGGCGAATCAACACTTACCTACGAAGAGATGAGTACACTTCTAGCTCAGGTAGAAGCTTGCTTGAATTCGCGGCCGTTAAGCACCATTAGCGGAACTGATCCTGGTGAACTGATGCCATTAACTCCCGGACATTTCTTAATTAGAGAGCCTATCTTAAATGTACCTGATTACACGTATGAGAACTCAAACGTAAATTGTTTGACGCGTTGGCAATTCGTGCAACGATTGTTGCAATCTTTCTGGAGACGTTGGTCTTCAGAATATATTTCAAATCTCATGCATCGATATAAATGGTCTAAGCAGGCTCCGGAACCTAAGGTCGGTGACATAGTTTTAATCAAAGAAGATGATTTACCACCGAGTCGCTGGCTGTTAGGCCGTATTGAACAAAAACATCCAGGCGATGACAAAATTACCCGTGTAGTCACATTGCGTACGGGTTCTTCAGTTTTAAAAAGACCAACCTCGAAATTATGTATTTTACCAGTTTTAGAGCAATGAACTTAAAATATTTATTTTGTTTTATTGCATGTTAAACTTTTTCAATTTTAACCGTTTACAATTTTAGTTCAAATTTATACACTTATTTATTGTTACACTAGTTCTACTTTTATTTGTTAAATTCAAGCTATATTTTATGTACAACCCATTAGGGTTTTAAAGAGCTATCGAATACAATGTAATTCAAACATCTAGATCAATTACCTAATGAATACAATGTTATTGCTTAATGTACTGTATAAATTTGTTGTATCAAGAAGGACATTTCCTCACTAAATGTCCTTGGTGGGCGGCATGTTAAATATCAAACCAAACACCAATGATGTTTACACGAGGTTTACTCTAAACCTCGATAGATGGCGTTGTACCGCTTTCTGAATCGCGCTTTTAAGATTCTCCGGCCGTAGCGTATAAGCTCCGACGATGTTTTATTTTTTGGAACGATTACAATTAATTCAGTGCAAGGGACTAATTGTAGTTTTATTTATACTTCATTTAGTTATTCCTATCAGTTATCAGTGCAAGTTGTGTTGTTCCATCTCGGTTAATATCAAGCAACTCTTGATATTGAACACTAGTTGCAAATTCTCAAGCGTCGGTAGGTCTCAATGGAGAAGAATTTGCAAGAAACTCCACGGTTTCCTCACGATGTTTTTGATGTGTTCATGAGGGTAATTACGGATGGCATCGGCAGCCTGAAGTCTCACTGCAACATGGCGACCATGGCCACTCTGCAATGTGTACCTACGAATAAGAATTATTAAAGATATTATTAAGATATGTACATACAAGTTCTGGAATGGTGACCGCGAACCGGAAGACGATATGTTGGAAGTCCTCCCACTAGGTGTACCGATGACCTGGTTAAGGTTGCGGGAAGGCGCTGGTTGCGAGACGCACGGGATCGGTCAATGTGGCGACGCCTGGGGGAGGCCTATGTCCAGCAGTGGACGTCTTTCGGCTGAAATAATGATGATGATGTACACATCACTTTATGAATATATATTACACTGGAAGGTCGTCACCAATAGTCTTAGTGATAGTTAAATTTACCGAAATAGACTGTATGTGGGTCTACCAAAACAGAAAAATCCATCAAGGGTTCCACGGGACGGAAAAGTTTGGGGACCTTTGGTTTAGTTTGTATACTTGGAAGATGTTATTGTTTGGCTCGAGCGTTTCAGATTTATAAGGGCTTTTATTCGCGATGGCAAAGCGATTATGAAGTGTACGGTTTAGAATTCCGTTTATTGGGCCGGTATTGCAAAAGGCTAATAGAGTGTTCGAGCTGATGGTTGCGCTTTTCCTTTTAATTAGAGGCGAATTCTACTCTGTGGGATGCAATGGTATATGTTTGTGTCTTTCTGCAGTATAAATGCCAGTTATATTGCCTGATACCTTTTCATTAAAGAGTTCTTTGAACCTCTTAGCTGAATTGGCCGCTTCAATTCAATATTAATTTACAATTTAATTTAATAAACTGTCCATCGACGCTTCACATTCAAGTAATTTCGTTTCACAGAATCAGTTAACATCGCAATATCAAAGTAAGAAATAATTCCTTTTTAATAATGTCAGGCTTAAAAACTTAACAACGGCTTCGGTGGAGTACAAATTACACACACCAATACTTCTCCGAAGTCATGTAAATATGAACTTCGCATTAAATCGTAAGTCAGTTCATAATAATGTACCATCAAAAACACGCCATGAAATTGATATTAATTAATTTAAAAGCTTACCTACGGCCCGTTACCAGGGAGGCGGATTTTACTGGATTTCCATATATTTTCCGCGCATATTAATTACGAACGGTTAACGTCTGCCGTCGAGGAGCATTAGCTTAATTCGATGTCAGATACGATTTCGATTTTATTAATTTTTCCGCTCACATGGGATTCTGGAGTGAAAGTTTCTGGATGTGGCAAGAGCGTGTTATGTTTTTGGTTGTGAATATAAATTTTACATAGTAAGGCAGTTTAGTTCGTGGTTGTATGTCTATTATTATAGTGTTGTAAATTCTGTCACGATAGGCAAAGAAACATAAAATAGATACATATACAGATATGTGTAATCGATTGAATATCAAATTTTTATAAGACCCGAAGGAAATCATATGTATATATTGTTTTTCTTTGGTAACTTATAAGTTAAGTAACATTGATAGTTACTTAAAACTAGGTTACCTTATTATACTGTTTGTCTGTTCTCTTTATATCTTAAACCTTCGCTGCTTCTACTTGCAAGCATAGTGTAGCGTGAACTACAATAAATTGATAATGATAGGTGATAATGTCGTGTTATTGTCGAAATATTGTCGTGATATAGGGGAAAGGGCAGTATTTAATGAAACGACCGTTTCCGCCGAGTAGCTTGTCAGTACTAATTTTATTATAAGTTTTTGCATGAAACGAATTTGTCGAAATATGATACGATGACTCGTACACATAGCTTAGACCAACCAATTATTTAACATAATATTGTGATGTTTCTTGTCCATATACTCATATATACATAAACTAACAATTTTTCTATGGGGGTAGGCAAATATAAGACACCTGCTACGCTTATTCTTCTTCGTTTCATATCCTGAGGTATAAATAGCTTACTAAACTTTAATTCTAAATAAATAAAAATTCTGAATAAAAATTTTAAATTTCAAATTAATACCGTACCACATCCAGCACCCATAAACCGTGGAACCCACAAGGGTCGCGTGGGAGACGCACATTACGGATTCGTAGCGGTAAAATACGACGTACGGTATCAGCATGTCACAAATATTGGTGAGCGCGTGCTTTTTATTGGCGAGTGCGGCTCTACGGATGTTGGGATGTTCGGATGTTGCTGAGTCGGACCCACCTGTACCGGTCGTATTTTGTTTGATTTTTTGTTTAGTTTTGGCTGTAAAATTTTTAGGTTTCCTTTAAAGGTATTTCTAGGCTAGTTTATAACCGATGTTTGGTTTCTAGGATACCTTCCTTAGATTTTCTTAGTTTGAATTTTCTGGAACAAAAAATTCAAGATGGGATTCCATAACAAAGATGGGTGAATGAACTTGGCTCCTATTAAAATAACTGGGCCGCAATGACAGAGAGACGTGTTTGGGAAAAGAAGGGGGAATGCTGGGGATAAACTTGAAAGAGAGTTACCACTGCCCTGACACAAGCAACTGAAGGAACACGGGTGGGTTTTAGTCAGTAAAAGTCTGTAACGCCGTCACGCTTCATCCAGAGCGGGAGAAGTCATTGGATGATTTCCCAAGTCAAAAAAAAGCGTGAAAATACAACGAGATAAAATACGTAGATGACTTACCTCGCTATACTAGTTTTGATACTTTTTCCGCTGAAAAATATAAAAACTCCTTTCGTAACAAGAAAACATTCCACGTTTATCTTGCAAACGCCACTTCTTAAACAGCTCTTTATTATTCATATTTTTTTATCACAACAGTTTGCTAAGTGCAACGCTCAAAGCTACGTGCAAGAAGTACTGAAAAATATACTTTACGATTGTTCAAGCAAAGTTGATACTTATCACAGTACTGTTAGCGACAAAATTGGTGTGCTTTCAGGGGGTGAAAATACTCTTGGATATAAGTAACTTTTGTTGTTGCTGAAATACAGATTTATTGTTTTAAAACGCTGTTCTGATTTATTTTTAAAATCATCTTCCTGCTCTTGTCCCTTGTTTCTTGGGGTTGGGGCAACAGTTTTCTTCTTCCAAACCGTCCTGTCTACTATTACTCTATCACTGATTCCATTTTCTTTCATATCACTCCTAACACAGTCCAACAATCTGAAAAAAAAAATACTTTGGTTAAATTAAACACTAACTTCCATACAAGTATTCAAAATATTATCTACGTTTTCCAAAAAAAAAAACCCAAGATTCTTTCATAGTTTTCTTCCGCTATTTCGAATTTTATAAAGCAAGATTGTCGCTCACAGTACCAAGACTTTGCTTAAGTCATTACACGTAAACACTGCAACAGGAATACAATAATATCGCGCCAGTAATTATAAGAAATTAGTTTTTTTCAACACGCTTATGTTGCCAGTGTACCGCCTTCAGTATACCAATGAAGTTATTTTGCGTGACTCTAATAAGACCGGACTGCTAGTGATGTGCTTGTTGGTTTTAATTAAATTCGGATCCGAAAAAGATATGGTGCGGCTATTATACTTCAACTGTTGAATCAGATCACGTTGAAATTCGTTGGTACTTTAAAATTTTACTACTCATATTATTAAAAAATAGTCAACAACATAGGTACGTATTTGCAACGAGATAAAAACTACGAGGTCACTTTCATGCAATTTAAATTAATTTATAATAATTGTGAGTGCAAGTATTATGCAGGCTTAACCGTTGACACCGTCCTTTGGACATTCCACTTTAACATTTTGTTTCGTAATGTGGATAATACCTGAAATGTTCATACCATTTTCGTTTATAATAAAGTCGAGAGTAATATTTTTAGTTATGATTTTTATAATCCAAAATTAAATGATATTAAGTACAAAATGTTTTTCATATTGTAAATAAAATATTCTAACATTTTATCCGCACTAAAAAAATATCCGCAGGTAAATATACGCTATTTTGCACTTCGCTACTCTAATGGACGGTTAAAAGAGTATGTAACATGTTTTTATGCAAGAACGCTAATGTTGAAAGCCTTTGAGTATAAATTGGTACTCAAATATATATTAAAACTGGCAACTTTTTGCTTTCCGGTCTCAATTAACTGGTTGATGGCTAGTTTATTAAGCATACACGTTGATTTTTATTTTTAATTCAATTTGTGAAGTTATTTTTGATCCTTCTACCTAGTTTCCCTCTCACAGAGAGGAGGCCTGTGTCCCAGCAGTGGAAACATTAAAAAGGATTTTGACCTAGACCTATTACATTGATTTCGACCTAGTTTCTTGTATCTTTAACAAGACAAAATAATAGTAAGTGTGAAAAGTTTAAGTTAAATAAACTGATTCAAGGCTCCTACAGACAAAAGCGACGTGAAAATGAGAAAATGCGTTTTGTTTGATGAACTAATTCCAAAACTGTCCTGCAGAAAGTGTTTTCGCATCACTGTCGCGCTCTCCAGTTGCGCCTTTATCTGGGGCCTGCATGCTATTATTAAAGAGCGTATCTCGTAGTTGTATGACCTCAAAATGTAGTGTTTCAGCTCAAAGACTACACAATTTCCCTATTTTCCTTGTAGTCAAATTCTAGCATCTTAAAACAAAATACATTCCCAGTCGACACAGTTTTGCTCTACCAAACAAAAAGAAATATGAGCATAATGCACTCCACTTCCATCACCACACACTCTGGAAAATAACTAGTGTATCACCAACGACCTAAAAATGCTTCCTTCCACTCCCAGTTACAAACATACCTCTGCCTTCCTACATCTAGAGTGCCACTATCTCACAAAACTATCTCACTAATCCACATAATAATAAAAGTCGATGCTCTTTATCAACTGTTAAATATTTATCGCAACTCCAAATTAAAAAGTTCTTTCGCAGGGGTCACGACTTTTGTGTTAGTATTTTCTTACTGTTGATATGAAATTAAACTTGAAATAAGAGATAAAACATTGTGTCTTTATTTCTCAAACTCCTTACAGTAAACACATTAAAAAATATACGACGATGAGACTGCCGACCCCATCAGCGGAGCGGCAACCCGAGCTGAAAGCCTAAAATTCCACGTTAACAATCTTGCAATATTGTATCACTACAGGCACATTGTGAGTTGTAAACGTAGCAATTTGGGGTGTCTTAATTTTTTATACGTAATCTATTGATAGTAGAAAAAAACTATTTTGCAAAAAAATACTACCGACTTCCAAATAAGAAAACTACAAAGTGAAAAATAACTTTGTTTTTGGAAGTCGGTGTCCATAACGCAAAAAAAATGGTACCTACCAAAGACAACGACTTCCAAAAACAAAGTTATTTTTCACTTTGTAGTTTTCTTATTTGGAAGTCGGTAGTATTTTTTTGCAAAAAAGTTTTTTTTTATTTTTCACTTTTTTGTTGTACCTACCTAATAGGCAAGTTAAATTGTTTTGTAAGGTAACTATAACGCCAGAATAGATTACCCGAATATCATGAAACTTAAACATAACCGGTGAAATGAGAGATCTGTGTACCTCTTAAGAGCGTACTGGCGCGGTGTTATGTTATGAAATGGTATAAACAATAAACAGACATGCGATTGCAGCAATCCCGAGAGATTTACCGTTATTTATTGAAGAGTTATGTTGTATATCTTCGAAGTTCTTCATCAGATCTTCACCAAATTAAAAATGAGACCAATTACGGAACATACATTTTCAAACAAAAAAAAATCCACAATTGACGGAGATATCGGTGAACATACATAAAAAAAAAAAACTTATATGAAGTCGAACATAGAACCTCCTCCTTTTTGGTAAGTCAGTTAAAAATACTGCTTAGAGAGATCGAAAGAGAAGTTTTTACTTATTACAGAGGTATTAAAAACTCAAAATCGGCCAAATGTAATATAGTGATACTCTAGCTATAGACTTACATCAAACACCTGAAGATTTGAAACCGCATGCCATCTCGTTCTTAAAGCCAGATAAAGAAAGAGAGACCAATAACTCTTGGAGAAGATAAAACGTCTCGGTGTCGTATATTCAGGCCGTTTGTTCTGAACGGCTCATGTACTTTTATGTCCTCAGTCAAGTACATACTGAGTCAGTGTACTTGCATCGCTTCTTGTTATCGTTTGAGCTTTTAAAATTGTTGCGATAAATGTATTTATTTTACTGTTGTGTTTCTGTTTGAAAGATAGGTAGACTAACAGTATGAACGTATTTTACAGTCAAAAGTTGCAAGAGGAAAGAACACAGAAAATACTAAGTAAGTACTTTTGTTAAATATTCAGTTACTTTGAAAATTGTTGTCAATTATTTCAGTTTTTAAGTAAGAATAGTTTGCAGGCGAATTCGCTGCAGATGTAATTAAACTAAAGTACCTTTCTTACGATTGGTACAATACCTACCAATCCTGCTTCAACTTTAGTGTGACAATGACTTCTAAGACGTAGATAGCTCCCAGAATATTCGTGTCATGCATGACATTCACATTATTACTTTATTTTAGAGTAGAGGCCTAGAAAATAGACCTTTTCGTGCTATATCTTTTACAGCACAAAACCCTAGCCTAGACGTAAATAAACGATTAAACTCAATTGACATAAATACTACAAAAAACATTTAACATACGAGTATCAGACAAAATTCTAGCTCAATTTCGAAACTGACGACCAAGCATATTAAAATAAAGGCTCTACTTCACTATATGATTATCACAATTTGGCCATATAATTACTAAGTAATTTCATAGATAAGCAGTTTATTTCCAAAGGTTTTTGACTTAAAACTCCATTATAATGTTGACTACCAGAAACTGACCACTTTAAACTGAAACAATTCACAAGAACTACATTATAAAAGGTAGTACGTGCCTTTCTCCTATTAGGTAGATGTGAAGATGTCCTAGTGAGAGGTCTCGAGGACTCATTAAGTGCTAACAGCACCAAACCTTTTACCTTGGTTAACCTACATTGCTCAGAAGCAGGTTCCGTCAAACATTTGTCAGATTTTCTCGAAGTTGTAAACTTGATACTGACATGATCCTGTTTGAAACTGTTAGTGTGTGTTTGCTTATAGTCTCATTACACGTATATTTGGGATATTTTTGTGGGATTGAATGAATGTAAGGTGTTAGTTAAGTGGCAACACTGATAGAATTAGGGAATGTAAGACGGCGCACGGTTGGCGCAGTGGTTGAGTGATTGACTGCTGCGCTGCGTGTCGCGGGTTCGATTCCCGCACGGAACAAATATTTGTATGACCTACATATAGTTGTTCCGGCTCTGGGTGTTTGTGTATGTGAGTTTATATGTTTGTAAACGCATCCACGATACAGGAAGAAATTCCTAGTCTGGGGCAATGTTTTTTAAATAAAAAACAAAGATGATGGAGCGGGAACACTGCTGCACTGTGTGAACGAGCCAACATTAAGGAGAGAGGGGGATGGACAACGCGATTGTGAAGAGAAAAACGTTTGACGAACGAAAAAACGTTACGTTATAGCTGTTGGAATAATATATTTTACGTAAGATTAAATAAATAAGAATTCAAGTTTGCTTGCTCCGTTTTATTTCGAAGATTCCACAATATACACACTACATATATCAGCTAAAATATGTTTGAGTTTTTACACTGGTGTATTTATTGCTTGAACAATACTACTTCACAATTACTTTTGTTAGTTTACTTATACCTAGAAAAATACCAAAGAATTTAAATTCTCTTTAGGGTTCCGTAACCCAAAGGGTAAAAACGGGACCCTATTACTGAGACTTCGCGGTCCGTCTGTCTGTCTGTCGGTCTGTCTGTCTGTCTGTCACTAGGCTGTATCTCATGAACCGTGATAGCTACACAGTTCAAATTTTCACAGATGATATATTTCTGTTGCCGCTATAACAACAAATACTAAAAACAGTATAAAATAAATATTTAAGTAGGGCTCCCATACAACAAACTTGTTTTTTTGCAGTTTTTTGCGATAATGGTACGGAACCCTTCGTGCGCGAGTCCGACTCGCACTTGGCCGGTTTTTATTTATGTTGGTAGGTTGGTAAAAGATAAAATAATTAAATCATATATCATCTGGCTATGCATCAACGTTTTTGACTAAAATCAAAATAATTTAGAAACGATACAGAGAGTATTTAAAAAAAAAAAAATATTACTTCATCATCTCACTTTTAACCATCGCAGATTTGTAAACAAACTCCAAAGAAGACAACATCAGTACATGCACCAAATTACACATAGATACAAGCATGTAAGTACTACGTACCCATTAGGTGGAAGCACAAAGCGCATGCAATTCCGTTTGCAGTTGCCTGCCTTTATGCAGTCGAGATAGGGTAGCCATGCACAAAGTTTCAGGATGTTTACTTGAATTAGTAAAATTACAATTCTAAAGTTAACATTAGAAACGGGATATTTACCATGTTTACTGTTTGTTTTGAGTTTCCGATATTTCGGTGCTGTTGCAAGCACCATGATCACGGATAAACTGAAAAGTCATTGCGGGTGGGTCCGTGATCATGGTGCTTGCAACAGCACCGAAATATTGGAAACTCAAAACAAACAGTAAACATGGTAAATATCCCGTTTCTAATGTTAATGTTAGTGTTAGTGACCATGACAGTTTAAAAACTTAATTCTAAAGTTATATGGGTTTGCAGGGTAGTATTTGTGTTTATTCTAAAAGTAACTTTATAATTATGTTTTCGTTATTATATCTCTGCATATTTCATCTCTCACACAAACACAATGTTTCTATCAAGTTTATTTTTGTATGTATAACTCAACTTTCTTTCGCTCTACAGGTAAATCCTTTTACCTATAGTATGAAACAAGAAAACATTCATTTGAAATTTTTATGTACAAATTTTTTATTCGTAGCGGCTATTAAATAAACAACTTACATGTAATACATATTTTATTGTATTTTGTACATAGTAGTGGTGTTCAGAGGATAACCGTGGTCGTATACCACCCACCGTAACAAAACAATACATTCTGCAAAGTATTGTTTTATTACAGTAGGTTGCAAATCGGAAAAACAAGACACTTCCAAAGATACCTCATTTGTCAAATTATGATAAGTAGTTTAGATGTTATGATGGAACATTTGAACATACATACCGGTCAAAATCATAGCTCTGCCTTTTGCTCCGCTGTAGTCAGGTAAAAATTTTCAAAACGTAGGAAAATGAAAGGTTGACAGATTGAGACAAAGTTTGCAACGAGATTGGAGAGGAGTAGGTTATCTAGGGGACTACAATAAATCCCAATGGGTCGAAGTGTCTGAGTTATTTCTTGGCCCCTCCACAAGATAAGATAAGTGACTATGATTAGAATCTTTACTGTAGAGTTATTAAAATACGGAAATTACCTCATTGATAATAATAATTATGAATGGAAACGCCGGGAGGGGACGCCCTAGAAAGACATACATAGACCTTATAGGTGATGTTCTTCAGAAAGGCCAGGTGCGCAGTACTCATAACCGACGTGTGTGTATGACTAGATGTATGAATGTGAGTGAAGCAAAAGAAGTATGTAAGGATCGTAGCAGGTGGCGTTCTGTAGTTTCTGCCTACCTCCATGGGAAAAAGGCGTGAGTTTATGTATGTATGTATGATTGTAATTATATCTGAGTATTTCTTTATCTTTTTATACACATTTTATTTGTGTGTTTTTGTATATTTGATGGCTTTTCTTACTTTCGTTCTGACGTTGTTAACCTCTGTGTCATTAACCTATTTATTTACTTTTTGGACTCTGACAGTATTTTGAGCTTAATTACCAGTCTAATTGAACATTGAATTTGCCTCTCAATTACGAAATTCTCAGTAACTATTCGATAATTTGATATAGGCAGTTCTAAGAATTTTCGAAATCTATTATCGACAGCTTGTAGTTACCACAATTATTTGCCCTTAGAGAACCTCTTCACAGAATATACCTTGATTCAATAATGAATTATGTAGTAAACAATAAACTTCATATTGAAATTAAACTACAGGAAAGGTAAATCAAACAGTTTCGCGTAGGCGGTCTACGAAGTGATATTGTTGCTACGGCGTAGCGGCGTAGTCAATAAATGCTACGGTTTATTATGAACGGTAAGCGAACTTGAATTGTGTTGAAGTTCTCGGAGCGAGAATGCTTCTATGAAAATAATATCTTGACTTCTGACAAAAACTTTCTTATTATATGACATAAATAAACACACAGATATGAGTCTTAATTGTGCTTGCTGCGTCTTCCAGCACGCTGAAATCTATACTAATATTATAAAGAGGTAAAGTTTGTGAATTGTAAGTTTGTGACGTTTTAGTTGGTAATCTCTGGATCTACTAAACCGATTTTGAAAATTCTTTCACCAGTAGAAAGCTACATTATGCCTGAGTGTTGCCTGAGTAAGGCTATAATATATTTCACAAAAATTAGATATACTTATGAAAATTTCAATAATGTAACCCAAAGTAGCAAAATGTTGCATATAAAATTCATTCTTTGTGTGCGCTGAGAAAACTATTCATGATACATAAAAATTATGTACTACATGATTATTATTATTTATTACCCTACGGTAAGGTAGGTAGGGTAGGGTAGGTAGGGTAGGGTAGGTAGGGTAGGGTAGGTAGGGTAGGGTAGGTAGGGTAGGGTAGGTAGGGTAGGCTAGGACAGGTAGGGTAGGGTAGGGTAGGTCGGGTAGGCTAGGACAGGTAGGGTAGGGTAGGGTAGGGTAGGTAGGGTATGGTAGGTAGGATAGAGTAAGCAGGGTAGGGTAGGATAGATAGGTTAGGTGGGTAGAGTAGGTATGGTAGCCAATTGACGGGAGCGAAGCCCCGGGGGTTAGCTAGTGTATAATAGAACTATGAGACCACAAGCCACGTAATTCCGTTGGATGCAAGAAACATAAGACTGGTCGATGTGGTGACGCTTGGGTGAATTCTGTTTTCTGCAGTTGATGGCATCCAGCTAAAATGATGATGATTGCTTGTTGAAAATTAGTCAAATTCTGTTAAATAAAAACCTTAAATATTCTAGAATATTTTTACAGTATTTATAATAGCTTCGAATAACTCAAGAAAAACTTAAGATTCGTCTATCTCCTTCAAGGATAAAGATAAAAAACCATAACACCCAGGACGAAATCTCCTTATCTTATAACGTAGTCCTCCTACCCAAAGCGCAGCTTATTTAATAGTTTCTTAATTACTGCTAATCTTGCTGCACTGTATCCACCTAGTAATTTGCTCTATTTTAACCGTCTGACGAACTGAAAGGGGCTTCTCTCACTAAATTAAACGCGAGAGAAATAGAGAGTCTGAGTCGGGCTGATTCTTTATTTTTAGTTACGTTTTTCATGTTGTGCCTTTGTACTAATCCCTTTGGATTAGTGTTGTTGATAGGCTTAATTCTTTTGGTTCTAAATGGAAGATAAGTCTTATTGATAAAATAATAATCTGACCAAATTAAATATCAATAATTATAATCACAAAATAAGCCACCAAATATGCAATTGAATATAGTAACGTATTAGATAAGAATAGTCGACTTTGATGACGCGGTTGGCCCATTGACTGAGTAATTTACTGCTGCATGTTGCGGGTTAGATGCCCGCACGGAAAAAATATTTGTATGGTCTACAGATAGTTGTTCTGAGTCTGGCTGCTTATGTATATGAGTTTATATATTTGCAAACGCAACTACGATTATGTAATAATTTATAATATATTAGATGAGTTTCGAGTGTGGGGTCAAGGTAAGGTAAAAATAGATTATCCGAATATCATTAAAACTTAAACATAACCGGTGAAATGAGAGATGCGTACCCCTTAAGAGCGTACTGGCGTGGTGTTATGTTATGAAATGGTATAAACAATAAACAGACATGCGATTGCAGCAATCCCGAGAGATTTTCCGTTATTTATTTAAGAGTTTTGTTGTATATCTTCGAAGTTCTTTATCAGATCTTCACCAAATTAAAATGAGACCAATTTCGGAACATACATTTTCAAACAAAAAATAAATCCACAATTGACGGAGATATCGGTGAACATAAATAAAAATAAAAAAAAAACTTATATGAAGTCGAACATAGAACCTCCTCCTTTTTGGTATGTCGGATAAAAATACTGCTTAGAGAGATCGATAGAGAAGTTTTTTCTAATTACAGAGCTATTAAAAACTCAAAATCGGCTAAATGTAATATAGTGATACTCTAGCTATAGACTTACATCAAACACCTGAAGATTTGAAACCGCATGCCATCTCGTTCTTAAAGCCAGATAAAGAAAGAGAGACCAATAACTCTTGGAGAAGATAAAACGTCTCGGTGTCGTATATTCAGGCCGTTTGTTCTGAACGGCTCATGTACTTTTATGTCCTCAGTCAAGTACATACTGAGTCAGTGTACTTGCATCGCTTCTTGTTATCGTTTGAGCTTTTAAAATTGTTGCGATAAATGTATTTATTTTACTGTTGTGTTTCTGTTTGAAAGATAGGTAGACTAACAGTATGAACGTATTTTACAGTCAAAAGTTGCAAGAGGAAAGAACACAGAAAATACTAAGTAAGTACTTATGTTAAATATTCAGTTACTTTGAAAATTGTTGTCAATTATTTCAGTTTTTAAGTTAAAATAGTTTGCAGGCGAATTCGCTGCAGATGTAATTAAACTTAAGTACCTTTCTTATGATTGTTACAATACCTACCAAACCTACTTCAAATTTAGTGTGACAATGACTTCTAAGACGTAGATAGCTCCCAGAATATTCGTGTCATGCATGACATTCACATTATTACTTTATTTTAGAGTAGAGGCCTAGAAAATAGACCTTTTCGTGCTATATCTTTTACAGCACAAAACCCTAGCCTAGACGTAAATAAACGATTAAACTCAATTGACATAAATACTACAAAAAACATTTAACATACGAGTATCAGACAAAATTCTAGCTCAATTTCGAAACTGACGAACAAGCATATTATTTCAGTGGAAAATAAAGGCCCTAGTTTCACTATGTGATTATCACAATTTGGCCATATAATTACTAAGTAATTTCATAGATAAGTAGTTTACTTCCAAAGGTTTTTGATTTAAAACTCCATTATAATGTTGACTACCAGAAACTGACCACTTTAAACTGGAACAATTCACAAGAACTACATTATAAAAGGTAGTACGTGCCTTTCTCCTATTAGGTAGATGTGAAGATGTCCTAGTGAGAGGTCTCGAGGACTCATTAAGTGCTAACGGCACCAATCCTTTTACCTTGGTTAACCTACATTGCTCAGAAGCAGGTTCCGTCAAACATTTGTCAGATTTTCTCGAAGTTGTAAACTTGATACTGACATGATCCTGTTTGAAACTGTAAGTGTGTGTTTGCTTGTAGTCTCATTACATGTATATTTGGGATATTTATGTGGGAATGAATAAATGTAAGGTTAGGTTAGTTAAGTGGCAACACTGATAGAATTAGGGAATGTAAGACGGCGCACGGTTGGCGCAGTGGTTGAGTGATTGACTGCTGCGCTGCGTGTCGCGGGTTCGTTTCCCGCACGGAACTAATATTTGTATGACCTACATATAGTTGTTCCGGCTCTGGGTGTTTGTGTATGTGAGTTTATATGTTTGTAAACGCACCCACGATACAGGAAGAAATTCCTAGTCTGGGGCAAAGATTTAAAAAAAAAAAACAAAGTTGATGGAGCGGGAACACTGCTGCACTGTGTGAACGAGCCAACATTATGGAGAGAGGGGGATGGACAACGCGATTGTGAAGAGAACAACGTTTGACGAACGAAAAGACGTTACGTTAAAGCTGTTGGAATAATATATTTTACGTAAGATTAAATAAATAAGATTTCAAGTTTGCTTGCTCCGTTTTATTTCGAAGATTCCACAATATACACACTACATATATCAGCTAAAATGTGTTTGAGTTTTTACACTGGTGTATTTATTGCTTGAACAATACTACTTCACAACTACTTTTGTTAGTTTACTTATACCTAGAAAAATACCCATCTGACAAAAAATAATTATGTTTTTTTTTTATGTTGGTAGCTTGGTAAAAGATAAAATAATTAAATCATATATCATCTGGCTATGCATCAACGTTTTTGTCTAAAAGCAAAATAATTTAGAAACGATCCAGAGAGTATTTAAAAAATAAAAAATAACTTCATCATCTCACTTTTAACCATCGCAGATTTGTAAACAAACTCCAAAGAAGACAACATCAGTACATGCACCAAATTACATATAGATACAAGCATGTAAGTACTACGTAACCATTAGGTGGAAGCACAAAGCGCATGCAATTCCGTTTGCAGTTGCCTGCCTTTATGCAGTCGAGATAGGGTAGCCATGCACTAAGTTTCAGGATATTTACTTAAATAAGTGAAATTACAATTCTAAAGCTATATAGGGTTTGCAGGATAGTATTTGTGTTCATTCTAAATGTCACTTTAAAATTATGTTTTCGTAATTCTTAATTCTTTATAGTACACAAAAAGAATTACATATACAACATAAGTGATTATATAGTTGACGTACAAAGGCGAGCTTAACTCAAAGAAGAGTTATAAGAGTTGAGAGTGTGTTAGTTGAGAGGTAATTATATTTCTGCATAATGTCATCTCTCACTCAATCACAATGTTTCTGTCAAGTTTATTTTTGTATGTATATCTCAACTTTCTTCCGCACTGCAGGTAAATTCATTTACTTAAAAAAATCAAATTCAAGTCTCAATTTCATCACGGTCACAAACACAGTCAAAAAAATCAGCTCTAAAAAGAAAATATTCTCATCTGTAATTGTTATGTTCAAACTATTCGATATGTATCGGGTATTTAAACAACTCACATGTAATAAATATTTTATTGTATTTCATATATAGTAGTGGTGTTCAGAGGACAACCGTGGTCGTATGCCACCCACCGTAGCAAAACAATACATTCTGCAAAGCGGACAAAGAAGACACTTCCAACGATACCTCATTTGTCAAATTATGATGAGTAGTTTAAAAGTTATGAAGGAACATATGAAAATACATCATCATCATCATCAGCCTATTAATATTCCCACTGCTGGGACACAGGCCTTCTCTCTGTGAGAGGGAATGGGCCGTAATCCACCACGCGCGGGTTGGTGTATGTCACATGTCTTCGAATTTTTGGTTCTAGAGCATGCCGGTTTCCTCACGATGTTTTCCTTCACCGTTTTGGGAGCAGTGGTGATAAAATAATTTACACAAAGTAAAGCGCCTGCCTGGGCACGAACCCACGACCTACAATTTGTAAGTCGCGGCCGATACCACTGGGCCACCACTGCTCTCCAGAACTTGAACATACATACATACATCAAAATCATAGCTCTCCGTTTTGCTCCGCTTTAGTCGGGTAAATATTTTCTAAACGTAGGCAAATAAGAGGTTGACAGATTGAGACTAAGATTAGAATCTCTACTCTAATAAAGTTATTAAAATACGGAAATTACCTCATTAGTTGTAATTATATCTGAGTATTTCTTTACCTTTCTATACACATGCAATTTTATTCTGTTTTCTGTGTGTGTTTTTTTGTGTGTGTGTGTGTGTGTTTTTGTATGTTTGACGGCTTTTCTTACTTTCGTTCTGAAGTTGTTAACCTATGTGTATTTATCCTATTTATCTACTTTTTGGAGTCTGACAGTATTTTGAGCTTAATCAGTCTAATTGAACATTGAATTTGCCTCTCAATTACGAAATTCTCAGTAACTATTCGATAATTTGATACAGGCAGTTCTAAGAATTTTCAAAATCTATTATCGACAGCTTGTAGTTACCACAATTATTTGCCCTTAGAGAACCTCTTCACGGAATATACCTTGATTCAATAATGAATTATGTAGTAAACAATAAACTTGATATTGAAATTAAACTACAGGAAAGGTAAATCAAACAGTTTCGCGTAGGTGGTCTACGAAGTGATATTGTTGCTACGGCGTAGCGGCGTAGTCAATAAATGCTACGGTTTATTATGAACGGTAAGCGAACTTGAATTGTGTTGAAGTTCTCGGAGCGAGAATGCTTCTAAATAATATGTTGACTTCAATAATGACAAAAACTGCGTTAATATTATAGCAGATATGAGTCTTAAATGTGCTTGCTGGAAGCATTTATAATGTATAACAGAACTATGGGACCCACAAGCCTCATAATTCCGCAGGATGCAAGAAACACAAGACTGGTAGATGTGGCGACGCTTGGAGGAATCCTGTTTTTAGTAGAGGATAGTAAGAAAGAAATTTATTTAGCAGAGACTAAAAGGCTCACAACATAGATACTAGATTCATAATAAAATATCTATACTATCTATACTAATCTATACTAATAATATTATAAAGAGGAAGGATTTTTTTGTTTGTTTGTTTGTTTGTACCGAATAGGCTCCGAAACTACTGGACCGATTTAAAAAATTCTTTCACCAATAGAAAGCTACGTTATGCCTGAGTAACATAGGCTATTTTTTAATCCCGGAAACGGATCCTGTGAGGTGGCCCACGGGAGCGAAGTCGCGGGGAACAGCTAGTATCAGATAAAATGTAAATAAAAAAATCGTGTAAAGTCTAATAAAAAGCTAAAATGATGATGATATTATGCTTGTTAAAAATGAGTCAAATTCAGTCAAATAAAATCATTTAAAATTCTTGAATATTTTTTCAGTATTAATAATTATATTTAGTAAGTTAATTATTCAGTAATCCACAGGGCAGCTTTGTGGCGAGCTGGTGCACAGTGGCGACCCACGAACCTTGATCTCCAGGGCGAAGTCTTGTCGCTCGACTCTGGCTTGCCTTTATTTGCCGGTCGGTGTGAACACTGATGGGTAACAGAGCTCCTACTTCCCTTTTGCCTTAATTAGCTGGTTTGAGTGGAGATTCGCAAGAGCAATCGTGCTCGGAGGAAGGTAGTTAACCCAGTAAGATGCTAGTAGGGATCTTGACCATACTTCCGAGATTGTCCTAATCGCCGTGGCATACCTCTCCACTCCTCAAGCACCTCCGTATATGTTGCCCCCTTGGCGCAACGTCACTGAAGTGCTAGCGACTTTTTATGGGGGGAAGGAGGCATTAATTGAGTGTTCATGCACACTGTCATTTTATAGCCATGTAGATCAACAGTGGTCAGGCCTGCCTAACCACTGTTGATCTACATTCCGCCTGGGGCAATAATCCTTCTATAGATTTAGGTAATCGATCCACGAAACCTCCCAAACCCATAGCCCAATGTGTTTTGTCTCCGTATTCTGCAATAATCCTGCACCAGCCGGGGTGGTCTTGCGTAGTGACTAGTGCATACAGGGATAATCGCCGGTTGGTGTCACATTTCATCCTACATGTCTAACAAGGCCTCTGCGAGTTGGTTTCGGCCCCTTGTACGCCTTTCAAAGTACAGTGACCCTAGGGACTCGAGAAACTCAAAGATATAACAATCCAATAACATAATAATAACATCTTCGAATACCTTAAGATAAACTTAAGTTTCGTCTACCTCTTTCAAGGATAAAGATAAAAAACCGTAAGATCCAGGACTAAATCTCCTTATCTTATAACGTAGTCCTCCTACCCAAAGCGCAGCTTATTTAATAGTTTCTTAATTACTGCTAATCTTGCTGCACTGTATCCACCTAGTAATTTGCTCTATTTTAACCGTCTGACGAACTGAAAGGGGCTTCTCTCACTAAATTAAACGCGAGAGAAATAGAGAGTCTGAGTCGGGCTGATTCTTTATTTTTAGATACGTTTTTCATGTTGTGCCTTTGCACTAATCCCTTTGGATTAGTGTTGTTGATAGGCTTAATTTTTTAGTTCTAAATTGTAGATAAGTCTTATTGATAAAATAATAATCTGACCAAATTAAATATCAATCATTATAATCACAAAATAAGACATCAAATTTGCAATTAAATATAGTAACATACTAAATAAGAACAATTGACTTTGACGATGCGGTTGGCCCGTTGGCTGAGTGATTTACTGCTACGATGCATGTCGCGGGTTCAATTCCCGCACGGAATTATTTTTTTGTTTTTGGCCTACAGATAGTTGTACTGAGTCTGTCTGCTTATGTATATGAGTTTATATATTTGCAAACCCATATACGATAAAGTAATAATTTTACTAACAAGTTCGTATCGATATTTGCAGAAAAAATATAACTAGGATAATAAGATTATCCGTATGATAATACCATATTGTGTCATTTCAGAGCAAATATTCTCCCTTTTTCGCTGGATTCTGTTCTCTCCTCGTGCAAACTCCTCGCTTTTTGCAGTAACCTTCTCAAAAAAATTTAAGCTACTTAATAAATTATTTAGCATCCTAGGACATGGGTTTTCATAAACTATTTATTACATTATTTCCAAGCTCGGAAAAGCAATACAGGATGTAATAATGTGTACATTAAGGATACAGGGTCCATCCGTCCTTCCTGAGTTAACTCTTAGTTCATTTGAATATCACATCACATCATCAGCCTATTAATGTTCCCACTGCTGGGACACAGGCCTCCTCTCTGTGAGAGGGAATGGGCCGTTATCCACCACGCGGGCCCAGTGCGGGTTGGTGGATGTCATATGTCTTCGAATTTTTGGTTCTAGGACATGCCGGTTTCCTCACGATGTTTTCCTTCACCGTTATGAGAGCAGTGGTGATGAAATAATTTACACAAAGTAAAGCGCCTGCCTGGGCTCGAACCCACGACCTACAACTTGTAAGTCACGGCCGATACCACTGGGCCACCGCTGCTCTATGCTGTACTGGCCGTGCGTCCGTTCGGAGCCTGAAAAACAATATTGGACCTCCTTTTGGACAGTTTTGTTTCCAAAATATTTTTTGATTTTCATAACCTATTTAAGTTAAGAAGAAATTTTTGCCATAAATTTTTCTGTGTAAATATATTTTTAAAGTTCCAAGTCGTTTCGGAGGCGTAGGCAAAAGTACCGATAAAATATCGTGTTGTTAATTATTTTATTAAAGCGTAACTATATAGTTACACGAAAAAACCATGTTTCATAAATAATTATTATTATTATTATTATTATATATTCTTTATTGCACACCATAAAAAATTACATACAGAAAAAAAAAATTATAAACAAAGTGTACAATGGGCGGTCTTATCGCACAGGGCAATCTCTTACAGACAACCTTTGGATGGACTGAACAATAGGAGAAGAATTAAGGGCAGTCAGTGTACAATAGATATAAATAATATAACTTACTTATACATAAAAACATAACATACATACATACTATACTACATATCTAATATACTAATAAATATTGAATATATGAAAGGGAAAGGAAAAGACTAAAAAATTATAATGAAAGGTAATGCTCCTTTACCAATTTCTTAAACGTTGGCAGTGTTTGTGCGCGTCTTATTTCTATAGGTAATACATTCCACAATCGAACTGCTTGAATTGTAAAAGATTTGTCAAAGAAGGAAGTGGAATGCATACGAACACTCAATTTCAAATTCTCCGATGATCTCAAGGACTTAGAATGGGTGTCACAGAGGAACTGAAAACGTTCTTTAAGATAAAAAGGAGTAAAAGGATTAAAGAGCACATTATAAAGCAAAGAGAGTATGTGGGCATTCCGGCGAAGGCGAATAGGAAGCCATTTGAGCTTAGTACGAAATTCAGAAACGTGATCATATTTACGCAAGCCAAATATAAATCTAATACAGAGATTTTGAAGTCGCTCAAGCTTATCCAATTGGTCTTGGGTGAGATCAAGATAGCTGGCATCAGCATAGTCCAGGATAGGGAGAAGAAGAGATTGTGCTATCGCAATTTTAGTGGCGATGGGAAGAAAATTTCGAAGACGTCTCAGGGAGCCCGCAGAAGCAAACAGTTTACGACTGACTTCCTGCAGTTGTTTGGTCCAGGCAAGAGTGCTGTCGATGTAAATCCCCAAGTTCTTCACAGTGTTAGCAATAGGAATAATGGTGTTGTTGAAAGAAACCTGGGGAAGCGTCGACCAATCAATCCTAGAAACAGTCCGAGAACTACCAACGACAGTCACCTGAGTCTTCGTTGGATTAATCTTCAGCCCAAACTCAGCACTCCAGTCACCTATTCGAGCCAGGTCTATGTTAATCGTCTCAATGGCATCAGGTAACTCTCCAAGAGGGGCTTGGGTATAAATCTGGAGATCATCAGCATACAGGTGGTAGAAAGAAGAAAGTCGATGAGTGATAGCATTAATAAAGAGTGCGAAGAGCAGAGGAGATAAAACGCCACCCTGCGGCACACCGGCAGAGACGTGACACCAAGAAAAAAAAGATTCATCAGTGCAAATACGCTGCCGGCGGCCAAACAGGTAACTATGAAACCAGTCAATTACCGGAGGAGATATGTTAAAAGAGCTTAGGACGCCAAGCAAAATATCGA
Source organism: Anorthoa munda (assembly GCA_945859665.1). Lineage (NCBI taxonomy): Eukaryota > Metazoa > Arthropoda > Insecta > Lepidoptera > Noctuidae > Anorthoa > Anorthoa munda. The sequence goes on along the minus strand of OX243902.1, from coordinate 27,861,123 downwards.
AGTCAAATAATGTACATGAACCAATAAAAAATATAAGTTATATTTTATTAAACCTTTTAATCTAGCCGTTACTAAGGAGTAGGCTTTAGAAAGTAACTGTTTTACGATACTTAAGCGGATTAAGGGGATTAATCAGTTTAGCTATTTTTATCGCGACGCTTTCGCTGCTAGAATATCTCTTGTCTAGAGCTAATGGTCGATATACTCACACGATAATTAACAAATATATTATTATCATTAATTACGCAAGCGCAATAAATTCGGAATTCTCATTAATGTTATGTTTGAATTTGATAGATTATGCCAATTACGTGGTCATTGCACCGCGTTTGTGGTTCATTAGTGGTCAATCTACAGGCTTAATGTAGCCTTATTTACAGCGGAAACTTTGGTTAAATATTTTAATATTATTCATTACCATTCTGGAGTGGCAACCGCGTACCGGCCAGACGCAGCGTTGGAAAGCACCCTCCAGGTGGAGCGATGATCTTGTCAGGGCTGCAGGAGTCCGCTCGATGCCAGACGTACAGGACCGAACGAGGTGGCAACACTTGGGGGAGGCCTATGCCCAGCAGTGGATGTCCTTCATGATGATGGTTCATTATCCTCGTCTATTTAGCTTTTCCCAACTCTTGGAGACAACTTACACATTAAACACAATATGCGAATATGTACAATCTGCACATCATATCTTATGGGAGTGTATTCTTTGGCTAAAATGAACGCAATCTTATTTTGAATAATGAACAGGACGCACGGAAATTTGTTCTAGTTTCCACAAGGTTCTTATACTATATCCTTATATATTATAGTATAAGGACCTTGTGGGAGAATAAATTTCCGTGCGTTCAAGCGTTTTTACCATACCTATTATTGCAAACAAATATCTGCTCACAATGTTAGGACCCATTAATATTAATGCTAATTTTTATCCGTGATGCTAGGTTACTGGGCTTATCCCAGTTGTAAACGACCTATTGGCCTTGTTTGTTCTGTCTCCTGCTTGATATGGAGGGAAGTGGAAATTTATATTTTTTCCTACTCTTCCGTTTTTCTTTTCTGATTAATTTAATTGCGTGATTCAAGACGTTATTCATTCTCCAAGACTTCGTCGAGCTTCATTGCCTCGGCACTTTACTGGTGTTTGCCACTGTTGATTCTGGCTTTCAGGAGTAGCAGTGGTTTGGAATAGTTCGGTGGGATGGTCAAAAAAAAATATTCTTGGAGAGTTGTATTTCGACTTAATCCAATGTCAATCTTATCTGATGGTGTTATCTAACATAATAAGCATAATCGGCCATTTAACGTTCCTACTACTGGGACTATACCATGAGAATTTACTACCACCAATAAAAGTATGGATAGTCCTAAATCAGACCACGGTATAAATACGCTACAACGGGGAGATAGTCCAGTTATGTGGGACTCCAACCCACTAAAACGGCCCTGTGTCGCTTATGGCGGGAGTACGGGCACGCGTTAGAACTCGTCCGTGAACCTGCCTCGGCTGTCCGTCACCGGGCCCTCCTCTGGGGAGTGCCCCCCATCACTACCGCTGCACTAGAACACATTGCACGCCATGACCACCCCAGGCACCAAACCAGCACATGGGCGCCGGAAGACCCCGTGTATAGCACCCTTGATCCCCCTGTGACGGGTCAGGTCAGTGGCGCCTCGCCGCCTACCACATTTTGGCACCATGGTTTATCTTTGTTTCAAATTCCATCCAAATACGTTCAACTCATGGGGTGTGACAATAAACCTAAGACTTCAACATTTATATTATATAGATAGTATACTCAAAAAACCCGACTGCTTAAGAAGCAAACCAAAAAAGACGTAAACAAGAAGAAAATCATGCAGTACAGTCGGAGGATGCATATTCACGAGCTGACTGACCAAAACCAGATGTGTCCTCAGACTGCACAGCATGATTTTCTTCTTATTTACGTCTTTTTAGTTCGCTTAAAAAAAATGGAGACCCACGATATGGCGCCCAAAAGCCGCCATTTTCCTATTTTCCAATTTTTATGTAGCATGTGACACTCACAAGGTTAAGACGAATCGATTGACGTAAGAATCATCAAAATCGGCCGCGTTTGGTCTCTAGAACGCCACATAAGAACAGACATACATACACTGATAAACACATTACCCTCCTTCGGCAGTTGGATAAAAATAGGCAGCTCATAAAAAATGTTATGTGTCTTTCATCCAAGTTAGTATATATGCGATAAAATCTCCTGTTTTTAAAAGGTCTAGGCAATATTTGTTAAGGCATAAAATTCTAACAGTAAACCGCCCACTCATCCATTGAGTTCAAACCGTGTAGGTTGTACCTGACGGAGATAAAGTTATCCAACAGAATCAGATAACCGGTTATAGAGCAGGATGATCTCAAATTTGAACTTCATCCAAAAATATACTACGCGATTCAATTTCGTGGCTGAATAAGAGGGTATTTTTCCGTATCTAGTCAGCCTGAAACGCTTTTGAACATGGGCCTAAAAGAAAGATTTGAAGAAGAATTTTGTTTTTTATATTTTTCTTTCATTTGGAAGACTGGTTAATATTTAGCTGATAGAATAACGCTACTGCACTGTTTCTGCCTCTTTATGGATGTCATGAAAGAAGGCCCTGAGGAAATGAATAAAAGCGTGGCGGTTCATCAACATCATCAGGGTTTTAATGTTCACACTGCTGGGACACACTCTGTGAGGCCTCCTCTCTGTGAGAGAGGGAATGTGCCATATCTAGCATGCGGTGCGGGTTGGTGGATGTCACTAACCTCGACTTTTTGGTTCTAGGACGTGCCGGTATCCTCACGATGTTTTCCTTTACCGCGTGGCGGTCAAGGAAATGCAGTCGCAAACATCCGATTGAATATCCTAAGTAAAAAGTTGTAATTCGAGATTTGGCTCTCGCCTATTTTCTCCTACAATATTGGACCAACTTAAAAGATATTCCATAAACTGATAAAGAAATATATATACTATGGCCGTATGTTTTACTTTTTGATGATACATTATCTTTAGAAGCACTAGAACCTTCAAAAAATGATCAAAATTTAGGTGGTAGTCAAAAGAGGCCAATGTACAAATTTGACAACAATAAATGAAAAAAGAAAAATATAGGGGCATAGTAATATCTTTCTTTTCCTTTTGTTTTCCTTTTCTTTTTGGGCGCACGGTTGGCGCAGTGGTTGAGCAATTGACTGCTGCGCTGTGTATCGCGGGTTCGATTCCCGCACGGAACAAAAAAATTGTATGACCTACAGATAATTGTTCCGGCTCTGGGTGTTTGTGTATGTGAGTTTATATGTTTGTAAACGCACCCACGATACAGGAAGAAATTCCTAGTGTTCATTGTATGATACCGATAAGTTTAGATTATTTTAATTATATTTAATGCATAGGAAAATTGATAAACATATAAAGGCATATGAAACTATGTATGATCTTAATCTACTTTTTAGGGTTCCGTACCCAAAATATAAAAAACGGGACCCTATTACTAAGACTCTACGATCTGTCTGTCTGTCCATCTGTCACCAGGCTGTATCTAACGAAACGAAATCAATCAGTCATCATCAACAGTATAAACGTGATCTTTTTGCCGTTTTTGCGAGTGTGGTACGGAACCCTTCGTGTGCGAGCTCGACTCGCACTAGGCCAGTTTTTTATTATCATTGATAGGCTCCCGCTTGACCACTATGTCACCTGATGGTAAGCGATGATGTCGTCGACGGTGAAGCACGCTTGCCTAGAAGTAACATAGTCACTCTTGACTTAAAGACCCCTAGCCTGGCCTACTTGTGGGACTTTTAGTGGTGTTTTTCACCAATTACCTACCTCTTGGATTTTAAAGCGTCATACAATACAGTCATCATCATCATCATTTCAGCCGAAAGACGTCCACTGCTGGACATAGGTCTCCTCCAAGCGTCGCCACTCTCATCGGTCCTGTGCGGTTCTCATCCACCGGACGCCCGCAGCCTTGACCAGGTCGTCGCTCCATCTAGAGGGAGGCCTTCCAACGCTCCGTCCTCCGGTATGCGGACGCCACTCTAGAACTTTTCGGCCTCAACGGCCATCCGTTCTGCGAGCAATGTGCCCTGCCCACTGCCACATATCGGTAACCTTGGCTCTCTTGCAGATGACAATACAGTACTTCAAAATATTATCTACCAGCAAGGAAAGTTTATTTTACACTTTCAAAGACATTAACGAGCACCCACCAAACCATCAACTATTCGACGTCCTCATATACAAGACTTGCAAAACTACCAACTTAATGACATTTTAATTGCATTCTAATGCCAGGCAAAATTAATTAGTGCAACGTCAAATAAGTTGTCGGCAGTTTCCTTCAAAGCTTATTATTAATTTTTACTCAAAAGTTTTAATTACTTTGACGTACGGAGCCTCGTAAATGATAATACGTACTAGCCTTTGAAACTTTTCCTTTTTTATATTTTTCCGGTTTGTATTGAGAATGTAAATGAAAACTAATTTTAATTACTTAGCACGTCTGAAGATTCATTAATTTAACTTGCTCACTTCCTATTAAGAGGAACGAATTTTTATTAACGTTAATTCTGAGAACTCTTAAGATTAAATATTCAAATTATCAGGGAAACAGTAATTTAGATAAATAATTAATAATTTATCTTTACACGTGTAGGTAAATCCTTAATTCAAGATAACAGCTAATTTCAATTCTTTGAAAATAAACAAGTACTTTGGGTACACAGCAAAAGAAGTTTTAATGTCAGTTTAATTATTTTTTCTGTTACTATGTTAAAAGTATAAGTACAAGGAAATACTGAGAAACCCTATTTTATTTGAGCACAGTTATCTAAAAAAAAACAGTCACTTGCGTGTTGGACCTCGCACAGTCTGGTTTCCTTAACAAATGTAGAATTTATAAGTATAATATGTGCTAAGCGCTACGTAGGTGTCAATGCCATCCAATCAATCCATCTTTACGAAAAATTAAGTTTGTTGGTATTAGAAAAAATATTATAATTTAAATATTTTAATTGTAAATTAAATATATAAATATAAAATATACAAATATAATAATTTTTTATTTATCAGATCAGTCGAAAGAGGTCCATTGCTGGACATAGAATTATATATATTAGATTCTGATTCTATCACGCAAGGAAACTCCGAGCATAACCCTCTCCATTGGTCTTTGGGTGACTGTAAGCTTTCTGATGAGAAACATTGTTTTTTTTTGGAATAAAGCCAAAATAGTGCAAACATGAAGACTGTCCAACTGCTGTTGTGTCAACTTCAAGAGGTTTAGACGCTAGACTCTTGTGCCAGAGAGACAGATAGACAGACATACGTATGAGCAAAAGCATTACGGCTCCGTTTGGACCCTTTAGGTACGGCACCCAAAAACATATTCCACAAAAAATCGCAATTTACGTTTCGTTACGCTACCGTTACGAATTACCCCGAATAACATAATTCCATTATTTGATATAACAATTAATAATGACGGCATAATGCGGTCCATTTGCGGCCTAACAATAAGGCTTTGTTGATACCCCAGTAACGGCATGAAACAACACGAAACAGATATTGAAATAAAAATAACACGATTGGGTGAATACTTCCACAGAGTACGAAACGCGGTGCCGCTACGCTATACTAAATATTCGTGACTGCCGATTTAGCTGATCACAAGTTAGAGCTGCCTTAGCCACAGCCATGAATTTCTATACGTAAACGGCTGCACTCACTGACATGCTTGGTTAGTATCAAAGCCAGAGATTTGCACTGAACTTTACTGTTACAAAACTGACTAATCTGTAGAAAGAGATAACTAGAATGAGCGGTCAATACCTGTCTCTTTTCTTTACGTAGCAGTTGATCGTAGTGACAAAGGTGACACCCTATCAAAATAATCTAATTCTAGAAAAGACAACAACTGGTCGTACGGTCGCTTTGTCTCCCTCACACTTTTCTGACCATATTAACTTGACAGGCAGGCAGGGAACGCAAAGTCCGGCCCCTAAAATGACGTTCCAAAAACGGAGCAGGTTATCAATTCGACTGTATACATTTTTTAACCGACTTCTCAAAAAGGAGGAGGTTATCAATTTAGACTGTATATTTTTTTTTTATATGTGCTACCTCAGAACTTTTTTCTAGGTGAAACTCTTTTGATACTTTTTTAAATTGAATGCTGGTACTTGTCATGTGGTCCCATTTAAATTTCATCAAGATCTGATGAAGAACTTCGGAGATATACATCAGAACTCTTCAATAAATGACGGCAAATCACTCGGGATAGCTGCAATCGCATGTCTGTTTATTGTTTACACCATTTCATAAGGTTTTGAGTTTGAGTCATTCACACATACTGGTCAGACAAAATTTAAGAATAGTTGTGTCAAAATTTGAGTTTATCGACACGAAAAGAAGAAGACACCACTTCATAACATAACATCACACTGGTACGCTCTAAAGGGATAAGCAGGTGTGAACAGTTCCCCCTGGTATACTCTCATTCCACCGCTTTTGTTTAAGTTTCATGTTTTTGATTTAATCTATTCTGGCATCACTTTGGGCATTATAGGTACAACGAAAAAGTGAAAAATAAAAACCATTTAAAAAAAAAAAAAAAACAACCGACTTCCAAATAAAAACACTACAAAGTAAAAAATAACTAAGAAACGAAAACAGGAACACCGACTTCCGAAATTGAAGTTATTTTTCACTTTGTAGTGTTTTTATTTTTTACAGCGGGTTCATAATTTAAATGACAGCTCAAAGTAGATAGATTGGTCTACTTTATCGTCTATGGTTTGCATGAAAGTTTTCACAATGCCATTTCTAGCAATGGCGGTCGAGACATAATTTTCTGTAGTCTGTGAATACATCCGACACCGCGGACCATTCATTCTAATCCTTCCCAACGATTTAGAAATTTAAATGAAGGGTATACCAGACAATTTTAATATTTCACTTGAACATAGCGTTGTGTTAGAATTAATTATGCAAATAGTTTGCGGGCACGTTGAAAATTAGCGGGTATTACACGCTTGATGATGCATTTGAAGCGGCATTTGTATCGCGTAATGATTAAAGATCAGTCTGTTTGTTTGAAGTAAACTGATTGGGGCTTAACTGCAGTATTATCGATATGGGAATTTGTGACAATGGCACAGAACTTGTTCACGGCCCGCGAAAGTAAAACGCAAAATGTATGAGAAAAGTTATCAAGAGCAAATTATCTGCTAGCTATGCTTGGTTGCGGCGGGTTCACGATGAGTGCTAAAGCGCGACCGTGTTCACTCCATAAGCAGCACAGGAAGACACCGTGGAGTTTTAGTGGGTTGGAGTCCCATTTAACTACACTATTTCTCCGTGGTAGTGCAGTATGCATGAGCACTTCTACAGGGGAAAAAAAAGCTGTGCTGGTTGAAAGAATTTTCAATAATCAATACCTTTGTGAATGGACAGTAGAATATTATTATTTTACACAAAACTTTTAACATTCAAAAGTTTTTTTTATTTAAATTGTGTCCTAATTTAAATGAATGATTTGAATTTGACTAATCGCATCACATCATGACTTTCGTTAAGTTTTTATCACGTAAAAAAATATTGCCCGAACCTAAGGGTACTGAATTGTAGTGGGATAACTGTAATTTTCCTCCTTCTTCAGTTCTCCTTTTTCAGTTATTTCATAGAATAACTGAAATGTGGTTTGTCGTGACTGTTCATAAGTTCAACGTATCTAATTCCACCATGAGGTTTTAGGTCAGAAAAAGCAAAGTAATAATGAAAATCGTAAGAGAATAATTATAAAAATAACAACTAAATTCTAGGAGTCTGCCTTTGCTACGTTAATTGTGCAATTCTAATTAGAGGAGCACTTAAGGCTAAGGACTTAATGAACTTATTCAAGTTACTAATTAGGTTTCTAAGCTAATTATGACTAGTTGCAATTTTAGCCAAAGTAGAGTTGCAGCCAGTGACTTAAAAATGCAAGTGTAAAATTTTCTTTTAGCTGAGTTAATTAAAGAACATCCCTTGTAAATTCTTAGAACGATTTAACTAGATCAAATTGTCGCATTTCTTTAGTGAAAAAGACAACTTTTTGGGATTACCAGCATAGATTAAGAACAAAACATAAGATCATGAAATTAATTTATCATCCTTCAATTTATAACTGTTGATTTCATAAAAACTGTATAAGCACAGGTATTATTTACAATTATATAGTAATTTCTGAAAAATGCGTGTAACACTATCAGACTAATAAAAGTTTATGGTTTTACCACTTTGGTATGGAACCCTAAAAATACCACTGTCATAAGCGCATTTTTAGGATTTCGAAGTCAAAAAGGAACCCTTATAGTTTCGCTCTGTCCGTCTGTCCGTACGCAGCTTAGCTCAGAGAATCTAAGTACTAGAAAGCTATAATTTGGCATGGATATACATATTAATAATTCCGACAGTGGTAAAATAAAACCAGGGTTTTCTTTTTTCTGTTCCTCCCATAGACGTGGAGGGGCATTACGTTGCTATCGACTCCCTCTAAGGTCTTCTGTAAAATAATCCTTGATAGGCTGTCTGTCGTGTGTGTCTTGCTGAGCAGGCGGGTTTCCGTTCGAGATGCTCATTCACGGACCAGATAAACACTCTTCGTATCATTCTCGAGCAGGCATCAGAATGGCAAAGGGAAATTTATCTTACTTTTGTCGACTTCGAAAAAGCCTTTGATACGTTGAAGTGTTCCAGCATCTGTCGGAGTGCCGCCAAAAATAGTCAGCCTATTAGAGAGCATTTACAGGTAATATTCCTGCAAGGTGACTCACGAAGGCCTCATTTTGGAGGATATTGCACGCTGGTGTCCGTCAGGGCTGTCTTCTTTCGCCCCTCCTTTTCATAATCGTTCTCGACGAAATCATGTTGCGTATTTACGATAGCAGGCGTCGCGGGATAGAGTGGGGATTGACCAACGTCTTGGAAAACTTGGACTATGCCGATGATCTATGCCTGCTGAGTCATACACACGCCGCTTGCATGTGTAAGTGAAACTGAACGACCTGCGCCTGGAGGCGGCGAAAACTGGGCTCAAAATTAATATCCGGAAGACCCAGGAGATGCGAACAGGTGTAAAGAATTCTACACCGATGTTAATCGGCACAGAGGTTGTGGAACGCGTCCACAAATTCACGTACTTCGGGAGCGTCGTGTCAGAGACTGGAGGAACTGAAGAGGATATCACTTCACGGATCGCCAAAGCGCGAGCTACCTTCGCACAGCTGAGACCTGTGTGGCAATCGCGGAAACTGACCCGAAGGGTTACACTCAAAATCTTCGCGTCCAATGTCAAATCCGTGCTGCTCTACGGGTGCGAAACATGGAAGGTAACAAAGGACATCTTGCGCCAAATCCAGGTCTTCGTCAACCGATGTCTTTGTCGCATCCTCGGCATTTACTGGCCCGAGATCATATCTAATGTAGAGCTGTTGGAGAGATGCAACGAGACCCTGATCGACCGCCAGATCAAGCGGCGTAAATGGAGTTGGATTGGTCACACGCTCCGGAGGGATCCCGATCACTTTCCTAAACAGGTCTTGGATTGGAATCCTCAAGGAAAAAGGAAGCAAGGCCGTCCCCGTCAATCCTGACGTCGTACCGTATTAGCTGAAGCGACGAACATCGGAATGACGTGGAGCGAGGTGAAGCGCGAAGCTCAAGACTAGTCTCGATGGAGGACTACTGTGGAAGCCCTCTGCCCCAGCTAGGGTACATAGGATCTTACGTCAAGTCATAGACGTAAAGTAGGGATGATTTTTTTTTTCTCATCTTTCCCATCGTGTGGGGTATCGTTGGATAGGCCATTCAAAAATATTATGGGTTTGTTAAAACCATTTTTCGATTCAGAGATCCGTTTGCGTAAAATTAAGCTTAAAATTGCAAATTTATGTTAGAGTCAATTGTGTCCCCCCTTTTTTTTTTTTTTTTTTTTTTTTTTTTTTTTTTTTTTGCCTGGAGAAATGCTCATGCATACTGCACTACCACGGGGAGATAGTGCAGTTATGTGGGACTCTAACCCACTAAAACTCCACGGTGTCCTCCTGTGCCGCTTATGGCGGGAGCACGGGTACGCGTTAGCACTCACCGCGAACCCGCCGCGGCTGTCCGTCACCGGACCCTCCTCGGGGGAGTCCCCCCATCACCGGCGCACCAGAACACACTGCACGCCGTGACCACCCTAGGGACCAATCAGCACATGGGCGCCAGACGACCCCATGTATGGCACCCTTGGTCCCGTTGTGACGGGTCAAGGTCAATGGCCCCGCCACCTACCATTGTTCGGCCGCAGGGGATAGGGAGAGCGGCTAACGCAATACCGACACTCGCGGCCCGCCTCAGTTGCGATGTCGCCTGTTACCAAGCGGCACCGCAACCTACTAGTTGGCCGCTACGTCGTCGGCTTAATCGGCAAAAGCCCTGACGAGCGGCCCCACCTCGGGTTCCTCTTCGCTTCACCGTGGGTGACCAAGCCACGGTTACTAAGCCCCCCCGCATCGACAAAGCGGGAACCCACCGGGGGGGAATTGTGTCCCCCCTGCCAGCGAAATGGTTGCTCTTGTAAATTTAACGAAATTAAAAGGAAAACTATCACGGATAAGTAGACTTTACAAGTTTACGAGTAATATCGTAGTAATGTCGACCAACCTCTAAAATTTACTTGGCACAGTAAAATTTTTGTACAAATGCCATTGAAAAATTACTTAAATAACGACTGACGTTGAACTGAGGTTGTTAGCTGTGTAAAATAGTTAGTAAAATGCTGTGTAAAATATATGATTATGAACCATGTAAAAATATACAAAAATAAAATCATAACATCCTTAATAATAATGATTTCTAAATTAATAATGTTTTAACTCGAATAACGCACTAGAGTGGCCGGATTCGTTGACAGTATCGGTCCGTAGTCCATACGGCGCATGCGCACGGGTGAGTCTATTTTGTGTTAGTGCAGAAGTATTTTCGACGTTTTGTAATCTAAAATGAAATTAGATTCAATTGCCAAGTAAAGTACTTATTTTCTTTTGTCGATATCCATCTATAAAGTCAATATTCGACCCGACTACATCACTAATTGAGTAGCGTAAAACTTTCCAGAACGAAATAGTGAATACCGCAGCTTAGAGGTGAATACATACAAAATTTTAAAAATTCCGATTGAGAAATAAACAAGGAGCGTGCGCGCAAAGATTCAGGAATGAACCATACCATTCTCCGTGGCTCTTACGCGCGCTCCTATCGGCTCCTTTCGCAATTCGCACCCGCGGTGGTACTAAAATAGATAATATTTTTCTAATCAGTTGCAAAGTTGGATTTTATAACTCCTTCTTCAGTTAACTGGTGTTAGTCCTTATGTAGTTTAAGTCAAGAGTGAATAGGTTACATCTTGGCAAGCGTGCTTCACCGTAGACCACATCATCGCTTACCATCACGCGATATAGTGGTCAAACGCAACCATATAGATTAAAAAAACATCATCACCGTTTTTAGACGTGTGCCGCTGAAACCGTTTTAATTTTCATGTAACAACAACAAAACCCTCTTCTTAGTCCGCATTATTATGCAACTTGGTCACACTTGGACACCCACTTGGTCGGTTTTTATTTCAAGCCTTTATTCAATACTACCAAAGCTGGTTTCAATTTTTCTTTACTTCATATTCAGTCATACACAGAAAACACTCAGCAATGAAAGAAACTCATGTTCACCCGACGTGACAAAAAACCCCGCATTTTTCTCAAGTGATCATGATACAGTGAAATGTCCCATACCGGTCCCATCCCTAGCAATTCAGACATATTGGCTCGCAAATACGATATGAGAAACGTGTTCCGTTATCACTCTTATTAGAAACCTTAGGCTATGTACTCATTGGGAAACAAAGTTGGGCAACACTGTTTCAACGACACGTTTTTGTGTTTATATCCTTTAAAGTGACCGCCCTTAATCTAGTGACCGCTAGTGCTGAAAGTTTTGGGTTCGAAAGCCAAAGTGTTTCCTATGATCTTTCCACCAAGAATGTAGTTTTTCTGGTTTCAATAGGCTTGCTCCTGGTGAAATGTAAACCACTAACAAGCTACTTTTCCGAACGCACGATGGAATCAACTTTAATTACTTGTAAATTTTAATTTTTGTTTGACGTTCTAAAGTGCCGCTTATTGGCCTAAAAAATATATTTGACTTTGACACTGGCCTATATTTTAACCCTTGCTGAAATCAAGCAATATCAAATACTGCAATGTGGTCTAATGTTCAGTATTCAAGGTAAACAATAGATAAGCAACATTGTTATCAACACCATTTAATATTGCGTCAAGAAAGTTTCCCAACTACTGTTCTGCATTGTCTCCAATGAATACACAGCTTTAGTATCCTCATTTCATACGCATTTTGTTGCTCAAGTGGATGTCAGAATTCAAGGAACGTCTCGCTAAATATTCCTTTGGGCATAGTCGATTTGCATCTGTATTACTGACGGAAACAGTTCCTCTTTGCTCTAAGACGGGTCTTGAGTTAAATCCGGACTGGAAATGATATACAGATATGTAAGTTTGTATCGCTCTAACTAAATTATATTTTGGAAACATTCGCCTAAAAATTCAATTTGATTAAAATTTGTAATTAGCCACAGGTCACACAAAGTTATTACAAAATCAAAATCAAAATATTTTTTGATTCGTTGATATAGTTACAATTCTATGAAATAAGGATACGACTTTGTCTTTACTGTGTAAAAGAGAGTCCATTTTATTCGAAAATTCCAAGAAATTGAAATCAATTTAGCCAATCGACATCGTGAAAAAACTCGTTGTCAGTTTACATTAATTATCAAAATATCTTTTATTTTTTATCTTTTCAACTTTTTATCTTGATTAGGAAGGTTGCAAATTCAACCTTTGCAGACAGATGCGTAGTCGAGCGGACGAATGTTTAGTTATGAGCTAATACTTACTAGGTACTTCGTTTTAAGTGCTGGGAGTTTATGCAACTTATAATATAAATAAACCAATCAATCTGCCTAGCCTTTTACGAAGGATGTAGGGATCGGTTTCCAGTCTAACGGGATTCAGCTGAGTAGCAGTGTTTTACATGGAGCGACTGCCTATCTGACCTCCACGACCCAGTAACCGGGTAACACAATATCCCTTGGCAAGACTGGTTTCAGATTTCAGGCTTCTGACTACCTGTAATGACTGTCAGAGATCTTAATAATGACAGCCGGATGAACTTATACTAGTTTCTTCCAAACAGTGGAATTCCCTGCCGGAGTCTGTGTTTTATATTAGATACTTTTTTCTATTTTAAGGCATGCGCAGATGAAATTCTTTTCTTCGCAGATACGAGTATATAACTAATTCCTTCTCTTTCACTTAGAATCATCGGAATACTAGAAAATTTAAACTTGGGAACACAGAATGATCTTTAACATTTTCCGATTCGGTTAGATAGCCATTGCAGTACATTCAATAACGGACTTTTGTCCACAGAAAATTAAAAATGATTTTAATTTTCTGCGGACAAAAGTCCCTCGTCTGCGCAGGCCTTTAGTATTCAGAATACGATCTGTATTATATAAGATAAGTGCTTTTATAATATTGTTATAATATTGTATACGTTTCTATTTTTGAACATAATTGACATACTAAATTAAATATCTGCCTTTTTCCTTATTTTCCATGTCTTCGTTTCTGTAGTAAACATTCTTCGCCATTAGAATTTCATTTTGTTTTAAGCTTTTCATCATTTTCTCTTTGTCAACGATACGATCGTGATAGTCCATCTGTTAAAATTTCCAATTCTTTTATTTCATCATTTAATTTCAACTCTTTGAACTCAACCCACCCGTTATCATTTAATTTAATTATTTTCTATAAAATATTACGCGTATGTAACCTAATCTTCTAACACTGGCTAGGGACGCTAAAAGCAGGACTTAGTAATGACCACGCTCACGCTCAAATACTGTTTTTCCTTAAACTTTCAAGTTCTTGAACAATTATATTTTCTTTATTACTGAAATAATTATACTGAAATTCACATGAAATAAAACCGTTTATTACCAATTTTAACCCCCGACGGAAAAAGAGGGGTGTTATAAGTTTGACGTGTATACCTGTTTAATTTTGTATCTGTCTGTGGCATCATAGCTCCTAAATGGATGGACCGATTTTGATTTCGTTTTTTTTTGGTTATAAATTTACTTTATCGAGAATGTTCTTAGCTATGTTTGTTGAAAATCGGTTCAGTCGTTCAAAAGTTATGCCTTGTAGAATAAGTTTTACTGTTTGAAACGGGGTGTTTCCGCAAGATACCGTATCATAATTAGGTGTTCAATAGATTGTCAACCGAAGCGCGTCTACTACCAGATAAATTAAAAAAAAAAAATTGTCGAAGGTTTTAAAATTTTACTTGTTTTATTTGATAATTGTTTGTTTCTTTTTTTTTTAAATCGTTACCCCACACTAGGAATTTCTTCCTGTATCGTGGGTGCGTTTACAAACATATAAACTTACGTACACAAACACCCAGAGCCGGAACAATTATCTGTAGGTCATACAAATTTTTGTTCCGTGCGGGAATCGAACCCGCGACACGCAGCGCAGCAGTCAATTGCTCAACCACTGCGCCAACCGTGCGCCCCAAAATTGCTTATCAATAAGCAAACAATTATCTTATATTTGCTTAAGTCAATCCCTTCGCTCCTGTGCTAACCTGGTTTGGTTCTACCAGCGATAGCAAGATATCATACACTTTTCTTCAACCTTTCTAAACCGTAATCCTTCATGAGTACTATCCTATACTCCCTACTTTTTCTATTTTACCTCACATTGCGGATATATTTTAATTATTTTCTAGAAAATATCACGTGTATTTACAAAAACTAATCTCCTAACACTGGCCAGGGACGCTGTAGCAGGACGCAGTAATGGCCACACTTTGTCTCCCGCCATACGATGCGACTGCACTTTGTCAGTGCGCGTCAACGCATTTTTTATTATATAGTATGCTTTTAAGGGAATTGCTGGTGTATGTTCTCTGTGCTAGAGGAAATACTTGCGGGTTTGTTGTGGTCAGTTTTATTTTTGCAATGACTTTGGTATATCGGGTTGAAGTGGTCCTATCTTACTCTATGTCTCATTCGGCAGGGCTACAAACGTTATTCTGTATTTAATATTTAATCGTAATAGTATGCGTAATTGATTTTGATAAATTTATTCTTTTTGGTATTTATAATGAATTATTATTTTTGGTATTTTAAATGGATTAATATTTTTGGTTTTTTAATGTTATTTTTTTTTTGTAATTTTAATGGATGATTATTTTATGTATTTTAATTAATGATTGTTTTTGGTATTTATAATGGATTATTATTTTTGTTATTTTAATGAATTGGAATTTAATTGATGTAATAGTTGTTGTATATGTTGTTATAATTTGTGGGTATGAATAATTTAGTATTTATTAAGGGTGGGTCTGGGTATTTATTAAGTGATTTATTTATGATAAGTGCTGTAAGAAAGGGGGTGGGCTGAAAATCAGCGTTGGCCAGCGTAGTATCCATGCTGCACACTGGTCAACATCAGCTGAGCCCGCTCCTTTTGCCATAATGGAAATAATGTGCTTTAAAACTATCTTGTGTTTTGTTTACACTGTAATATTTCTAAGTGGCAATAAATGTTTTCTTTCTTTCTTTCTTTCTTTGTTTAGTCTTTGAACTAGTCGTATGGGCTCTTAGAGTCATCATCATCATCATCGTCATCAGCCTTTTAATGTTCGTGGGCCGTAATCCACCAAGCGGGCCCAGTGCGTGTTGATGGATGTCACATGTCTTCGAAATTTTGGATCTTAGAGTATAATATAATATAGCCATTTAATCCCAAAAAAAATTGAAGTATTACAAACTAATATATAACATTCCTTATAAACTAACTAATCTATTTCATGCCGTACGAAATCACCTTAAACGAGCTTACAATTGATATTTCACATTTAAATTATCTATATAAATCCAATAATACATGATATAATAAGTAAAAATTTTTTTTTTTTTTTTTTTTTTTCATTATTTATTTATTAATTTAGTATTTTTAATTCATACATTTAGGATCTTAGAGTGCTAGTCTGTAAATATATCACCGACAAAAGTTTAGTGAAGTGAACTCAAAATAGCCTAAAAAAATAGGTGAAGTGAGCTAGTAATAAGCTGCCAATATAAAGCTTCAGATGAAAATTTACAGCGTACTTTAAACTCATAGAACCTTCACGGTGAGATTTTATTAGAATAGATCAGCTGTAAGATTACTTCATAAATCGGAAAAAAAAACATCGGCTGACTTTCCTATTACGTTTCAAGTATACAAAACAGAAACTTTTCCCCAAAAGTGAATGAGCATCGAAATTGGTACTTGGCATAAAAACTTCTGACATACAACTAAACCTACCAAAAACAACTTCTAATCAAATTAATCAGAGATGTTCTTCAAAACTACACTAAAAACCGGCCAAGTTCTACACGGACTTAACACATTTACGGTTCCGTACCAAACCGCAAAAACAAGTTGGTTTTAATAGGGAAAATTTGGAAAAGATTTATCAATATATTGGTATTTGCTGGTAAAATATAAGTAATAAATAAATATCAATAGGAAGTGAAAAATTCTTCGGAACAAAACTTTTAAAAATAGCTAACTTTGGTGGATTTTATTCCTTTGTTTTACAATATTTTTAAAAACAAAAATACAGCATTTATGTCCTCAACGAGCTCTAAACAACAATAGTCCACACGATGGGGCCCGTCAATTTCTTTTTTCGCAGCCATCATTATACATCAAAATATTTTCGAATATTTTCGACGGACACGTGAGTGACAGCAATAGAGCTCTGTTTGGACCCTTCGTGTACGGAACCCTAAAAACGAAAGACGTGAAGTCCCGAAACTTGGAAAAACAAAATACCTAATTGTCTACGTTTCAGTCTTAACAAGATATCCATAACAATTAAAGTAGGGCCCGTCAAAAAGTTTTAATGACTGCTCAGATCCACTTTGTAAAAAAAAAATGTTAGCAAGGCAACAGCGATTGAATAGAAATCGTCAAAGAAACAGCTACCTGCCCTTGCTTCTGTTTTCCGTTAACATTCAGCTGAGTATTCACTAGGCGACAAAAAGTCGAATAAAAATGTCTGAAAAAGTGTCGAAACAGCATCAAATTTTTTTCAGACATTCTCACTTTTTTCATCATGATTTCAGCCGAAAGAAGACCACTGCTGGACATAGGCCTCCCCCAGGCGTCGCCACACTGACCAATCCTGTTACGACCGACCATTACGTTTTCGTGTAGTGTTTTCATTGATGGATTCTTCATTTTCCCAACAAAAATTGTGATAACGCAAAATACATAGTGTGAAAAGAACTCTCATACATCAGTATTTTACGCATTCTGACCTTCTTACTAAAGCTTTGTCGAACACATATTCCTCCTCATCACTGACACATGACGCAACTTTGTACACACTTTGAGCACACACACACACTTGACACAATTTGAGCTTTTTAATGGAGGTACCCCATTAAAAAGCTCAAATTTTAAGTAACATTATTCAAAAATAATTGCTTCATTCATCTATTGCAGGTTTTGCAGGTTCAATTCTGAGTTGAGTTAGAGTACCTACAAATTATTCATAGCGGTTGGGAATTGGTACCGAAAGAGACCAGACAGATCTTTTCAATATTTCATTGCCCACGTTTCAAAAATATGAATTTACATATTTTGTCGAGTAGTCAATAAGCAGCTTTATTCCACTTATCCTTGAACAGTTTTCGGGTATACTTTTTCTTACGTTTTATAATTACACCAACTTTTTGAGAAGTCGTGTTAATTTGATCGCGGAGGTCGGATTCCCTTTTCATTTTTTGTGGAAGTCCGATAAAGTACTTAAGGATCCGAAACTAAAGTTTGGAGTTTTTGTATTGTACCTCCATTTTTCATACGTATTATGTTTTATGAACTTCGTTGGGAACTTTCATTTTCGTTTAAGGATCGGTTTGTTTGAGCCGTAAATTTCTCTCTAAATGGGAGCAATGCTCTTTGACGTAAACCTATTCTACTTTGGTAATTAACCCTATTAGCCCTTTTCAGCTATTAATCTTAAAGAGCCAGCAATTTGACCAGCACAAATATGATAATGGAGATTTAAGGATACGAATATCCATTTATAATGTACCACATAACATGAAGGTCATATGTACTGTTAATATACGTAATAGCTCAATAAAAGGCCCTGATGCCGCTAATAGGCTCTGTTTTGTATATGAAACAAATGCCCAAAAGGGCTATAACTCATGGAGAGCGTTTTGCGTAATTCCAAAAATGTTGGGAATGACCGAATTTTGGGTGGTTTACCTGAAGCCGCGTTAAAATGATTGCGGATAGTGTTTTAAATTTTTAATTCCATTTTAGTGAACATTTTGTTCGTTGATAGCGTGAAATTTTTGCTGTTGTAAGCCTTTACGCAGAACGGATGGCCGATGGGGCCGAAAAGTTCTGGAATGGCGACCGCGAACCGGAAGACGATACGTTGGAAGGCCTCCCACTAGGTGGACCGATGACCTGGTTAAAGTTGCGGGAATGCGCTGGATGCGAGACGCACGGGACCGGTCAATGTGGCGACGCCTGGGGGAGGCCTATGTCCGGCAGAGGACGTCTTTCGGCTGAAATTATGATGATGATGATGAAGTCTTTACAGTTCTCTGTTGATTGTATTTGACATTGTAATTAATTTACCGACTCTTTTACTTGAATGACTCTTGACTACAAGCTTAACTTATAATAATTCCAATTAAGAGAATTGTTGCATTAAATTAAGCTAGTATACTCGCACCTATCTACACCAAACCAGGACTTAAAACCACCTAAGCAATTTTTTGGTACTTGACTCAATCAACTTGACTATAAATAAAACATTTTATATTGATTTCATTTATCGAGCGTTTTTTCCGTTGTAATGGCGACTTAATCGATTGGAATGGAGTGGAGTTCCTTAATTTAAGGACTTTTAATATAGGCCTATACTATAGACCGTCTAAGTTTGCCCTGGGATCTATAAAATTGAAGTATTGTGTAAGATGTGTGAATAAAGCATCACGACGTGATTGTGAAACAAAAGTCGAGTATGTGAAATGAAAAAAATATAGTACCTACCTATTTATATTTTTCATTTCACCATTGTGTCATTCAAAAAGTTAAAAGCACCTTTTGCTTCTACCAAATTATTATTTCAAACACGTAATCCCAACAAAACAAGAGACAGTACATTCTTTAAAACTTTACAAAGAACAATCTCATCTAAAAAATAAAGGTCAAAGTTCTGAGTCGGTGCAAATGTTCTCTTTGTTGCGTTGATAAAACAATGAAAGTTGTAATGTTGGTACATTACACCCCGAGGTACACTAATTGTGAGATAGAATAAGCTGCATAAGTTGCTTATCATCTAGAATAGACGAACCGTTAGCTGGTACTTGTGAACTATCGTTAGTTTCTACTGGTAATATTATAAGAAAAGTGCTGTTTGTTTCGAAGAGAATGACCACATAGACGCTGCAAAAACAAAGATAAATGTTAAGAATAGACATGTTATAAATAGCCGTTTATTTGATAAGCATTTTAATTCCTATTGAAAATTTTATAATATGGATATAAACTTAAAAACCGGCCAAGTGCGGGTCGGACTTGCGCACGTAGGGTTCCTTACCATTATCGCAAAAAAAACCCTTGCCTAGTTGACAATCTACAATCGATAACGCTAATAGAAAACGAATCAATGTATGCGAATGACACATCAGCCCCGCCTAGCAAAGTTACAAATATTTCGTATCGAATCTCTTTCTACAATCATTAATGCCTTCTATTTGTATAGTCTGACCACGTGAATTAACGTTCAGATGTGTCATTCCCATACATTGATTCGTTTTCTACTAGCGTTATCGATTGTAGATTGTCAACTTGGCTACAGGTGCTGAACCTTAATTCACGTGGTCAGACCAAACGAATAGAAGTCGTTAACGATTGCAGAAAGAGATTTGTAGTTACTTGGGGCTGGTTGCTAAAAAACACCCCTCAAGACAACAAAATAATATGCCAAAATAAAATGTTTGTTTGTTAAAACTTAATGCTATTGCAAAGTCACAAATTCTAAGTCATAAGTCACAAAATGTCCATTGTCAAATCGAAAACAAAACGAAAACCTTTTAACACTAACAGAAAACATAGCCAACAAAGTTACCAACATTTCTTATTTGATTTTATCTCACTAATTCATTGGACGAAACTAATATGTCCGGAACCGTACGGACTGGACTTGGGACTTCGGATTCGAACCATAAAAGTTCGCAATGAATCGGTCAGTTTTTCGTTTAATTTTACTGAGCGGTGTTTTCGAAGCAGTTTGTGACGTCACGAAGTTCGAGACAACGGGCTGTCTGCCAACTTTGCGTAGTTTTCATTTGCCTTCTTTTAGGTTTTTGGCTGCGGTTATGTTGGTAATTTTTTGGTGAAAGTTTTGTGAAATTATGTTTTAGGGAAGTTAGTGACACGGCTTGGTGATGTAAAAAGTACAAAGAAGTTTTATGTAGTAGATATTTATATTGTGTTTCGTAAAAAAGTGGTGCCATCATGTAGCGGCTGTTACGTACATATCATGGTGGGAGCTAAACCAGCCAAAACTGGACCCGCCTGGTGTATTATGGGCTACGACCCGCTCCTTCTCACAGAGAGGAGCCCTGATGACCAGTGTGCCCGGGATTTTGGTCGTACATTTATTGTGTTTTATTTAGATATTTGTTTTATACGTTATACACATACATACTGTGACTCACCTTCTGTGTTTATACTATTTTGTTATTATTTATCTTATTCTATTTTATTCCTTAAATATGATCCGTTTCCGTGAATGTGTCCGTGGCATCAACAGTGGGCCCTATCAGAATATCAGCGCAGCGTTATTTTCTTTTTAATATCGTTGCACATGCTGAGATAGGAGCCTTTTTGGTCTCTCACGGGGTTTTATATTTTTATTTTTATTGTTTGTTTTTTCCTTTACCGTTTTGAGAGCAGTGGTGATACAATAATTTACACAAAGTAAAGCGCCTGCCTGGCCTCGAACCCACGACCTACAACTTGTAAGTCGCGGCCAATACCACTGGGCCACCACTGTTCACTATCTGTCATACACTGTCTCCTATGCGTGTCACAAATAAATATTTTTCTTTCTTTCTTTGTCCATGTCCCAGCAATGGGAAAATTATAGGCTGATCAAAGTATGGTGGGAGTTTAAAGAACATCCTCAGTGTTGACAGCAGTAATTTAGCAGCGCTATACGAAGGCACTACTTTCTCAGGATTTCCAATATTTAAGTGCGGTTCTAAGTCAACAGTACTAAATAGGCTGTCTATTAAAGAAATACTCTTATAATACCTAAGGCACCTTTAAAGTATACCAAACCAAATCGTAATTCCTTCAAATAAAAGAGCAGCAAAAGAGGTCCATTGGCATCGAAATTTAAAATACTTATTCTGTAAGCGTCTCTCGAAACTTAGTTGGCGAGTTGAGATAACTCGAGTGCTGAGTGAGTATCTATCTATCTGTGTGCGTCAATCGCGTGTGGAAAGTGAAAAGTTGCCACGTGATAAAGTGAACGTGAGTTAAAGTTGGGAAGTCAGAATAAGACCGCAAGTTTTGGATGTGCTGTCGAATTGCTATGGTGGATTTTTGTTGTTGTTTTTCGAAACTCAATATTTTATCGAACGAAGAATACAATGTCAGTAAATTATTACATTTTGAGTAGAAATCTTTTAGATACTAAAGACAACACTTATATCAAAAATCAAAAGCGTGTTCGTCTGCCAAATGAAATGGAATGTATTGTTATTGTTGTTAACTGAGCTAAATATTCTTTAGTGAATAACTTTTTAGAAGTAATTAAACAGACTATAGTCACTATCTTTCATCATCATCATCATTTCAGCCGAAAGACGTCCACTGCTGGACACAGGCCTCCCCCAGGCGTCGCCACATTGACCGATCCCGTGCATCTCGTCACTATCTTTAAATATAATAAATAAATAGCTTTAGCAACAGGCTTCACTCGCGTCACAAGTAATATAATACTCCCGGGTGAAGGTCGTACATTATCCCGCGGGCTCGTACTACTGGGATAAAAATATCCTTTATCGTAATACATGTCATGGTCTACCCGTGTGATAGATTTAATTCAAATCCGTACTACTGTTGTTACTGAATACTGAATAACTAACATCCAAACGTACAGACTTCCATATTCACAATATGAGAAGGATTCTAAAACATACGTCATCACAAATATTCCCGCAAATAAAAATGCCGTATCCAACGCTTCCTCCTCAAACACCGCAGCGGTATCACTCTTAGCGTTCTGAATTTTTAAGAAGCCCAGTTCACCGATGCTTTCAACGAGTTCCCCTGAAGAAACCCTCACTAACTTGCTCGATTTACATAACACGCGTAATGCAGAAAGCAACTTTGCTTTACTTTCGGTCGGTTTTCTTTCAGTGTTGAAAGTGCTGCTTTTTGGTAGAAAGTTTCTTCAAGGTGTTTTTTAGGAAAACAGTTTAGATTTTGGGTTGGAATTGTATCCGTATCTTAATGTACTTTATGACGTTTATATTTATAGAAGATTTTAAAATAAATACATTTTTTTTTTTGCTTTTATTATACGTTTTAGTATCTTTGTAGTTTGTGTGTACTTGAATATAATCAAGTTGAAGATCAGTTTTTATAACGCATTTTGTATGAAAACACTTCAACAAACATGTTGATCTAATTTAAAATGTAATCCTTATTTTATGGCAAATAAATTACCTTCATTTTCAGTTATAAAGAGCTCTGAATTGTAACTAACTGAAGATTACAATGACACCATTTGAAGAATTTGGCATAAATTGTTCTAAAGGAAGTACGCCTAAAATCTTGTAAACATTACAGTTACAGCAGTCGCCTTGATGTCAACTGCTCCTTCCAAGCTAAAGAACAACATCATTACTATTGCAGAATCAAATTAGTGATCAGTTGCAGACACAAAGCGAGTCATCTTGTTACGCGGGTCAGTGGACGACACTCGGGGTAATCAACAACCAGGCTGTCTTGTGACCTATCTCTATTATACACTATGTTTTACCAGTGTCTTTCCCTGTTTACGTCAAAAATTATCCAAAACGAACTAGATAAATTTATGTAGCATAAAGTATTCTATGTTCTAATTCAGGCCATAATCTGTATGTTTGTCAATTTTCTTCCAAATCCGTTAAGTTGTTGAAGCGTGGTGGAATAATAAATATCCATTAGTTTCATTTTCTTTTGTTTTGGTATGCCTCGTACATTTTCTTTCTTTCAAACATACAGACTTTCACATTTCTAGGGGTCCGAAGTCAACAAGGAACCCTTATAGTTTCGCTCTGTCCGTCTGTCCGTCCACTTAGCTCAGAGAATCTAAGCACTAAAAAGCTATAATTTGGCATGGATATACATAATAATAGTTCCGACAAAGTGGTAAAATAAAATCAAGTTTTTTTTTTGTGTTTGCTACTATAGACGTAAAGTTGGGATGTGTTTTTTTCTCGTCTATCCCATGGTGTGGGTATCGTTGGATAGGCCATTCAAAATTATTATGGGTTTATTTAAATCATTTTTCGATTCAGAGATCCGTTTGCATAAAATTAAGCTTTAAATTGCAAATATATGTTAGAGTCAAGTGTCCCCCATCTGCCAGCGAAATGGTTGCTCTTGGCTATGTGAAAAAAATTCACGGCAGTAGTAAATATAATGAAATTAAAAGGAAAACTATTACAGATAAGTAGGCTTTACAAGTTTACGAGTAATAGTCGACCGACATATAAAATGAACTTGGAACAGTAAAAATTTTGTACAAATGCCATTGACAAATTACTTAAATAACGTTGTTAGCTGTGTAAAACAGAGTGAATATATACGTATGAACCATGTAAAAATATACAATCATAACATCCTTAATAATAATGATTGCTGTCATTGGGCGGTTAGATTAAGGGCCTGATACAGAAGGCAGTACTCCTCGATACGGCTCGCATTGTGAAGAGGTTCTTGTCTCTGGAGCCCTAACCACCGGTAGCTTGGACCATGTTCCCGATACCGGTTGGCCTCTATTTTTAATATTTTTAAATGTTTTTAAGTTTTTTTTTTTTAATATTTAAAAATGTACTAAATTAGAAAGAAGATAAATTAAGGAAATGATTTCTAAATTAAAAATGTTTAGCTCGAATAACGCATTGGAGCGGCCGGAGTCGTTGGCAGTACCGGTCCGTAGTCCAAACGGCGCATGAGCGCGGGGGAGTCTATTATGTGATAGTGCAGAAATATTTTCGAGGTTTTGTAATCTAAAGTCAAATTAGGGTCGATTGCCAAGTAAATTACTTATTTTCTTTTGTCGATATCCATCTATAAAGTCAATATTCGACCCGAATACATCACTAATTGAGTAGCGTAAAACTTTCCAGAACAAAATAGTGAATACCCCAAATTAGAGGTGAAAACATACGAAATTTTTTAAATTCTGAAAGATAAATAAACAAGGAGCATGAGCGCAAGGATCCAGGAACGAACCATACCATTCCCCGTGGCTCTTACGCGCGGTCTTATCGGCTCCATTCGCAATTCGCACCCGCGGTGGTACTCAAATATATAATATTTTTCTAACTTCAGTTGCGAAGTTGGATTTTATAACTCCTTCTTCAGTTACCAGTTAACCCTTCTTTAGTTTAAGTCAAGAATGAATAGGTTACTTCTAGGCAAACATGCTTCACCGTAGACCATCGCTTACCATCAGGTGAGATAGTGGTCAAACGCGAGCATATAGATTTAAAAAAAGCATCATCCTATTTGGGCTCGTTTTTAGACGTTGTGTGCCGCTGAAATCGTTTTAATGTTCATGTAACAACAACAAAACCTTCTAGTCTCTTACTTCTTAGTCCGCATTATTGTGCAACTTACTTTGGAACTCTATTAATGCGCGTGGCCCGACACGCACTTGGCCGGTTTGTTTTATTTCACTTTTAGTATTAGTACTACTGAACTTAATGTCATAAAGTCCTAAAACAATATTTATGATGTACTTGACAAAGTTTTTGTTAATGATGTGTTATTAATAGAAGTAATCGTCTCATTAATTTGAATAATTAATTTTGCTGGTGTGCAGAATAAGAAGAAACCTTATTCTTGCAGGAAAACGTCACAAGCACATATCACAGGTAATAGTTTTTAATCTATATAATACTACATACTATTTAATTACATATATGTTTTTTCATTTTAGCCAAGTATAAATATACGAGTAAAAACCAAATCAACCTGCAAAATCAACTGATGCAGAGCAAGTTTTTGACCTCACAATTTCACATACTGTTTTGTCTTGCTTAGATTTAGGTAGCCAGGCATCTCGATCAATCTTATTCAACTTCAACATACACCCTATGTACCAGGGCTGCACGGCCCGATGGAGTGTCACAAATGAAAGCGGTCAAGCGTCGCTGCATCCGCCACAAGTCCAGAGATAACGTCCAACAAGGCGAAAACAACGGGACATTTTCAACAAATTTTGAACTTGGAGAGAGCTTGGTGGGGAATTATGTTTGCGTGAGTAAATTGATGTTTGGTTAACCTGAAATGATTGGGTTTTTTTGAATATTTAAAAATACAATAGGTAATCTTGGGTAGGGCATCCTTTTAGTCTGATTGATTTAAAATACCTAACAGATAGCTTTTGCGTGGAAAATACAATAGGTAACCTTAGGTAGGGCACCTTTGTAGTCTGCTTGATTTAAAAGACCTATGAGATAGCTTTTTTTTTTTTTGGGTTTGCTTTTGACTCTAGTCTAGGTCGGTGACAGAGACAGACGATGTGAGTCGACGATGGAGTGAGCTTACCCAGAAGAAGCCTGTTCACTCTAACTTTGAAGAGATTCAGGTTGTATGCGTTCGGAAACACAGACGCAGGTAGTGAGTTCCACTCTTTTGCTGTGCGCATTATGAAGGATGTTTGGAAGCGCTTGGTGCGAATTGGTGGAATGGCAACGAGATGAGGATGATAACTTGCAGTGCGTCTAGATGTCCGATGGTAGAAGGGGGCCGGTGGTCATCCCACCGCGGCAAGTTGATATTTAGCTGAGCCATCCCACAGGTGAATGCAGTACTCCATGCAGCATCGGACTTGCGCCTTGTAAAGAGTTAAGAGCTGTCCAGGCGTAAAGTATCGCTTCACTCTGTTCAGGATGCCCAGTTTTTTTGACGCAATTACCAGTCACTTTGTTTGCGTAAAAAAATACAATAGGTAACCTTAGGTGAGGCATCTTTGTAGTCTGCTTGATTTAAAAGACCTATGAGATAGCTTTTACCAGTCACTTTGTTTGCGTAAAAAAATACAACTTCTTCTTCAACTTTTTCTTTTTCTTTTTGGTACTTAGGTAGGGCATCCTTGTAGTCTGATTGATTTAAAACCCCTATGAGATAACTTTCACCAGTCACTTGGTTAGCATGAAAAGCAAAAAATGTAATATTTCCCATAGAAAAGTAATTCCGATACAACGGTTTCTTAGTCCTAGTACAAGCATTAGCCTGACCGTGTTGGATATTTCATCCAAATCCTTCTAGTATAATTCGCACGTCATGCGCGTTTTTATTGAGATAACATCATTATGTTTACCAATGGTTTCTAAACCCTCCCTGATATTTTGATCTCAATATCCAGTCCTTTTTGAAACACAAAATCTACATAACAGACAGCACCTTTTGGATAGAACCAGCTTAACAACAAAACTGAAAAAAAATCTCACAAATACCCTACTCCCTAATCATCTTCAGTCCGTAATGACCCAGAACGAAGCATAATCCCTCTTTTCTTTTATCTTTTATGCCATCCTCCTCTGTCCCGTCCTTTGATAGATAGCTCAGTACACTAAGCTATCTACATACTGCTCATGGAAGCCAAAAAGCATTAACTCAGAAATTTTGCAAAACTCGTTTTTCTTTTCAACGGATTGCTTAAAACATTCCACATCATATGGGTAAGTTACATCTGCAACTTTATTGAATCTGTGACAACAGCACTATCCATATTTTATATTATAAATACGAAAGAAACTTTGCATGTTTGTTCGTTTCGTTTTAACGCTTATGCTACTAAACCTATCTTAATGTTTAAGGAAACTTTTTATATACACTTCACGAGCGAAGCCGATGCGAGGAAGCTGGTTTTTTATAAAATATTATATCATTAGCCTGACGGTAAATCATTTTTAGGGTTCGGTACCTCGAAAGAAAAAAACGGAACCTTTATAGGATCACTTTGTTGTCCATCCATCCGTCTGTCTGTAAAGACCCTTTTTCTCAGGGACGCTTGGAGGTAAAAATTAAACTTCTAAATCAACGCAATCAAAAGGAGTGTGCCCCATTATTGCGAAGTTCATTACCGCGATGTACGTTACTGCGAAAGTTTACTATCGCGACGTACGTGGTATCTCGAATACGGTATGTCCTAGGCAAAAAATATCCAAAATTTTGCCTCCCCTTTGCCACCCCCATGCTAGCAGCATCCCAACATGAATTTATGAAAAGGTTTTTTTTTTTTTCAGTGCATGGTTTTCGACTTAAACTATAAATTCTTAACAGACAATATTTTCAGTCATGACAAGTTATGATAAAATATGTCATGTCTTACAATTTGTCATAAATGCTAGCACAGGACAACTATGTGACATAGTTTAAAGGCGCGACATGCCTTTCTTGTTGCTGACTTCATAGTGCGACATAATCTGAATATACGACCAAATAAAATAATACGTATAAAAGTGTGCCGTTCATCCAGATACACAACTTTTTAATTTTGTTGGGAACAAATTAATACAACAAACATGATTTTTGTGCCGATTTTTTGCGATAATGGTACGGAACCTTTCGTGCGCGAGTCCAACTCGCACTTGGCCGGTTTTTTATATTTTAAATGTTTTTTGGAGGTTTTATTTAAGAAATATTTAGAAATCTAGAAAGTAAGAAGAATAATTAAATATATAAAAGTATAAAAAAGTATAAATAAATATTTATAAAAATGTAATAATCAAAATAAAAATAATAATTAAAAATAAGAATAACAATAAAAAAAATACAATTACAAAAAAAGTAATAATATAGAATTAATTCATAATCCTGTAACATTTCAATTAATTAATAAGCTTTGATCACCAATTGCCATTTGGTGCAGTAATGAGAAAGGTTTTTTTTTTCAACTATGAAATTTTATCACCACCTCCGAACGACAGTGATACATTTTTCTTAATCATCTGTCAAAATGTGACTTTTGTGACAAAATGGGTTCATGGTATTAGCAATTAAGACCCGATGAGTCCAAAATAAACGTCAGGAAATTTTCTCACGCCGCTGGTGCTAGTATTTAAGACAAAATGGCTTTATCGCCCAAACTGCGATTAAATGTGTGACACAAGGCATGTCACAGTAGGCCTTGCTCGCCGGGCAGCAACAAGAAAGGCATGTCCCGCCTTTAAAATATGTCACAAGTTTGACCCGTGCTAGCATTTAAGACAAATTGTAAGACATGACATAATTTATCATGTCTTGTCACAAATTTCTTGGGTACGCCCATGCTCGCTCCGCTGGTTATGAGTGCGCTCCTGGCCTTCCTGAAGAACATCATCAATAAGATCCTCGTATGTCCCTTTTTCTCGAGACTCACAATGATTGAGTTACCGCTTTTTTGCTTCCAGGGGCAGTATAGCTCCAGATGAATAAATAGGTAGCAGCCAGTAATAGCGAAATGATACATTTCTACCTGAGTCTCGGATTGATCTGAATAGTGAATGGGGTCCATTTCGATTGCTACGGATCCGGCTATGAAGCGTGATTTGTGGATCCTATTGATTGTTCGCAAAAGTGACTGTTTAGATGAAGTATAGGTAGGTAAGACAACAATGTCAAGGATTGTTTTGATAATAAACGTTTTTACTTGTAAGTTAAATGACAAAATGGTTATTAAAATAAAACTACTTGGATTTGACGAGAGACACTCAAAAAACAAATGATAACGGCCAAGAATGGGTTGACATATCATCAAACGTTAACATTTAAACGAAACATTTACGGTCAGTTTAAGTTGACCATATTCTCATGAAATAAGATAAGATACATTTTATTGAGACATCTTACTTAACACAAACACAACACAACCACAACCACAACAACACTACTACAATAACCACACCATACAACCATTTCATGAAATGAAGAAGACGACCACATCATGAAGTGATCAATTCTAAGAACTGGTCACGCCATAAACACAGCTAAAACGGCTAGCCTCTAAATAGTGACGTAATAAAACCTCGATAATACAGACACCTGTGATATAGGATCTCCTAGGACAAAAGCAGAACACACATAGAACAGCACACAAGTTAGTGTCTTGTTCAAAGTGTTACTAAAAAAAAAACAGAAAACTACACTACCTTTTCAATTAAATCCGTATCAATTATGTCGTTTTAGATCAATATTTGCCATAGTGTCTGTATCCCGTATCGCAATTCCTTCCACAATAGAAACGGCTTTCAATGAATTCTTAGGAATCGAATTCGAATTACTTTCCAATACAGTCCTTTGTTTTAAATTGAAAATTCCTGACGACGATGGGTAAATATAGTAAGTGGAAGCTCGGAAGGCTGGACTGACTTTTATATATAATTGATAACACTCGAAAACCCGTCAATGCCCAGATTTATATCGACGTTAATTTGTAAATGGTGATTTAAATTTGTCTCTTTTGTGCCTTCCTTCTCGAATTGTATTGTAATTAAATAGTTGGACGTTTTTTTTTATCTGCCTGATTTTGTTTCAGTCTGTTTAAAAAAAAATAAGGGCCTGTTTCAGTCCACAAATTTATCCAATAACAAAGTCGGTTTTCTGAAAAATAAACGCCTTTTTTTCAATTTGGTGATGAACCTTGACCTCGCTTTATGAAAAGCGATGAATGAGGCCTAAGATGAAACCAGCATATATATATATTGGTTTATTGAAAATAGCTGCTTTTAAGAGATCCGTACCTAAAAAGTAAAAAAAAAACCGGCCAAGTGCTTGTCGAAGTTCGCACACCAAACCGCAAAATCAAGTTGGTTGTAATTGGCAAAATGAGGGCAGTTCAAAGACAAAATCTGATGTATTAATATATTGGTATTTTTTTGTAAAATATACTTAATAACAAACATCATCACCAAATTTGAAGATCGTAGGTCAATGGAAAGTCAAAAGTTTTGCGGCACAGAATTTTGTAAAGTAAGCTGACTTTGGTAGCTTCTCATTCGTGTTTAATTACTTACAATTATGTAACGTAACGGAGCTAGTCACTGGCTCCTGAAACACAGGTGCTGTTACCTAGCTCAGGGGTCAGGGTTTCACATTTTTTGTAAATATTGAAGGTAATAAACCATTTATTTATAACTCGTAATATTATCACAAAACAACAACCTTATCATCAAATTTGAAGATCGTAGGTCAATGGAAAGTCAAAAGTTCTGCGGCACAGAATTTTGTAAAGTAAGCTGACTTTGGTAGCTTCACATTCCTTAGTTGTTCGCTATTATTTAAAACAAAACATTATATTATTTATCTACTAGTATTCAATGAGCTCTAAACAACGGTACCGATAAAAAAATCACACCATCCACTAGCTGTATGGGAGCCCTCCCAAGACTGTTGGCGACTTCTAGTAACGAGGCATGTGACGGTAGCGAAACGGTCAAGCCACATATTTTGACTAAGGTATAGCGGTTTTGAAGTTAGGGTTTGTAGAGTAAGGGCGTGTAGACTTAGAAGCTTGGCTCTACATGAGATCTGATAACTATTTGACAGTGCGAGCCACATGGTCTCGTCTTGACAACATTTAACATGAAACAATAATTATTATAGCAACTAACACAACCCTAATAACGTCTAATATTAATACGTCTCTACAGATCGTCTATTTCAGAAACGAGGTCAGATCTCCGTGGGAGTAGCCATCCCGAAATATTCAGGATACCGAGGAACTCCGAACATCTGTGAGTGCCCACGAACTGATAGACATTATTTGTCTAAATCAGTTTCATAGTTTAGGTACGAAAATGGTTATTTAAGTTGGAGCTGGTAAATTGATTATTTTGGAGTGTTCTCTGAAGCAGTAAATAAGCAATGTGAGTAACAATTAAATACTCAATAAGTATTTACTTTTTTATTGAGCTCCTATATAATGAAATTCATCATCATCTTCCTGCCCTTGTCCCATGTTACTTGCGGTCGGCGCAACACGTGTTCTTTTTTCATTCCATCCTGTCAACAATGACGCTTTCACTGAGTCCCTTTTTTTAGATGGCTCCTCATAAAATCTATTCATCTTATATTTGGTCTTCCTCTCACTCTCTGTCTTCTCTTTTTCTCTGTTATAGTATAAAATTGTATTTTTCAAAGGGGCAGTCTGATACGATGACGTCATCTCCTTCATGTTAGGTTGCTTTAGATCCTGCAGTCAGAAAAAGGAGCCCCGTGCAGCGGGGTTCCGTCGACAAACTTTTATTTTCAATTCGCTGTTTTAAACATTTGTATTCACCCACTATTTGTTGCCCACTTAGTATTTCAGTAAGCCATATTCAGTATTTTTAACCGACTTACCAAAAAGGAGGAGGTTCTATGATCGACATTTTTTTTTTGTTTATGTTCGCGCATATCTCCGTCAATATCGGACCAATTTTGAAAATTATTTTTTTGTTTGGATAAATATGTTTCGAAATTGGACCCATTTTAGTTTGGTCTGATGAAGAACTTCGAAGATATACAACAGACCTCTTCAATAAATTACGGCAACTCTCTCGGGATTGCTGCAATCGCATTTCTGTTTATTGTTAATACCATTTCATAACATAACATTACGCCAGTATGCTCTTAAGGGGTACGCAGATCTCTCATTTCACCGGTTATGTTCAAGTTTCATGATATTCGGGTAATCTATTCTGGCGTCGGTACCTTGCTAAACAACTTGCCTATTATGTAGGTACAACTAAAAAGTGAAAAATAAAAAACTTTTTTACAAAAAAATACTACCGACTTCCAAATAAAAAAACTACAAAATGAAAAATAACTTTATTTTTGGAAGTCGGTGTCCATAATGGAAAAAAATGGTACCTACCTACAAAAGACACGGTAGTATATTTTTGTAAAAAAGTTTTTTATTACACCTTTAATTTGAATTGATGTTCGTTCGTTTAATTTCCTTTTACAAATATGTACATATTTTACCAATGACGTATAAATTATATCTATGTGGCCTATTGTTCTGCCTTAGGACATTTTAAAGTAAGAAATCTATCAATCTGCTCAGGTTTTTCCCATCCGTGTTGGGGTAGACTTCCAAACTAATAGGATAGAGCCAAGTACCAGTATTTTGCATGGAGTGAATGCCCGCCTGACCTCCTAAGTAGGTATAGGAAATCCCATCTACAAAACTATATGAGCCAGTTGAAAAAACTCACTCAATAAAGCCCTAAATAATTACTTTATGCAACAAAAACTTGACCACACCATTCACAAAGTAAAATCCACTAACCTAGATCCCTCTGAATCCAAATCCCAGAACCTCATTAATATAGAATTTCCTCATGCACTCCTTAATTAGAAATTAAAGCGGAGTAGAGACTCAAAGATTCGATTTATCCAAATGCACTCAGGTGTCCACGTGTTGGATTAGCTAGGAGGATAGCGAGTGTCACAGAGAGTACACTGCTCTGGTCGGATTTTGTTTTAGTCCGATTTTGTGTCGGACAGGCAACGGCTCACTATTTACATTTAGAAATACCAAGGCGCAGATACCTCTCAGTAGCTGATTTTAAAATGAGAATCATTGCATTATATACATTAGACCATTTTCTTAATAATTTGATCTATGAACATTTTAAGTTATAATCGTATTACATAGTGTAATGATTAACTTTTTTTTTTTAATAGTGTAATTAATTTGTAAAGTAATGTCTAACACGGACAAAAAAAACGACAATCGCACCACAACCACCGGGTGTATTTTAATGAAATTTTAATTATCTACATTTTGATCTAGGACTTTTTTTTAAAGTCATTGAATAATAAGAAATGCAGGAAAATCTTCTGAATTTTGGGTCGCGGGGATGTGAAACGAGTGTGCTTTTTGTTCCCTCAAGGTAGTTGGTGACTTTCGTCGTCTTAGGAAAAAGGTGAGGGTTGCTTTTGGTTGTAAATAGTATAAAGTTAAGTAAATTGTTTGAAACGCTGCGAGGGTAAGCCCTAGAATTAAATACACAGATCTTGTTGGTGATATTCTTCCGATAGGCCAAGCGCGTAGCACTCATAACGGGCGTGCGTGTATGACCAGACATATGAACGTAAACGAATCAAAATGAGTACATTCTAAGGTTCGTAGCAGAAGGCTTTCTGTAGTTTCAGCCAACCCCCATGGAAAAAGGTGTGTGTTTATGTGTCTGTTTGAGTGTAATAGAGATTCTTGTCTACTTAAGGTTTACTAATGATAACCATAAAATATATTACCAAAATTTACATTGCCATAACGAATGAGCATTACGCATAATATTATTAGACATAAATGTTTTGCCATAATCTATATAGCCATAAATACTGTTTGCATATTTATTTATGTACACAAAAAACAATTAACAGAGGAAAAAAATTACAGATACAAGAGCACAAAGGTACTGCTTATTTCAATAGAAATTTCTTCCAGCAGACCTGCGATAGGAAAGTTGGATGATAGACGAAGACACAGTGTGTAGAAAAAAAATAAGGAAACTTAAAATAGACTATAATAACTTAATTATTTATATATAAATTACACATATACATTATATAAAAGATAAAAATACATACACATAATTAATAAAATTATAAGATGGTGGAGAGGTAATGTTATTTGACCAGTTTCTTAAATATCCATAAAGTTTTAGAGTCACAGATTTTAGGTAGAAGTGAGTTCCACAGTCTTACTGCATGAACAGAGAAGGAGTGGGAATAGAAATAAGTATTGTGGGAGGGGAAGTTTAGATGATGCTATAGGCGGGATCTACACTGGAAATGAGCAGGGCGAGTAAAGGAAAAGCGATCTCGCAGGTATTCAGGGTACGAAGTACAAAGTAGGGTTACAAAGGATGTTGGCAGGGGAGATATAATACTCCAGTGTTCCTGCGAAGACGTATAGGGAGCCACTTGAGATCCTTGCGGAACTGAGAGACATGATCGTATTTCCTCAGACCAAAAACAAAAGGGATACACAGATTGCAAGCGCTGAAGCTTATTTAAGAGCTCCTCCGTGACATCCTATCTGGATCAGCGTTATCGATGATCGGCTGAATTAGAGCTTGAGTTAGATAGATTTTAGTTTTAAAGAGCAAAAAGTTTTGAAGTGACTTCAACGAGTGAAAAGAAAAGTGCACAGTGCCACATTAAGAATTTAGTGCAATACTATGATAAGTTAGACAGACACTAATCAGCAGCTTATCTCGCCGCAGGGATCCGACCGTTACTAATACCAGTATGTTTCGGCCTCATAGCAAGATAAGTGACTCCTTTAATAAAGAGAAGGCACGAATATTAATCACCCACTCGTCTAAAACCAAAACCAAAAATCATTTTACTCAAATGAAATAAGCTGAAAATCAGTGCTGTATGAACGTCAAAATCTGACGCCTACTAAAAATTTATCGCGTTCCAGCTGATATGGACCAATAGTTTCCTTGGACAGTAATCGGACCGGTTAAATTCATAAACAGTCAAATTTAATTGTATATTTTTTTTAGGTTTGAGTGTATTTTATACAATGTCCATAAAATAACACTACTACACTTACTTCAAACCAAACCTTTCAAAAATCTCTGAAAGTCGCCACACTTATCTGACTCACAAAACCGAAGCTAAATCTATCCTCTCCAGTATCCCAACTCTTGATGAGTTAAAAGCATTCTATTCTCAGAGAGTGTATTCGACCAAATCTTAATATCTTAGTACCAGCCGACTGGAATAATTATTACTCGCCTAGGAAAACGTTTAGCCTAATTAAAACCTATTCTTAGGTGTTAGTGAGAAAGGTTTATTTAAAGGCGTCTCGTATTCTTTGCCTTAAATAG
Source organism: Anorthoa munda (assembly GCA_945859665.1). Classification (NCBI taxonomy): domain Eukaryota; kingdom Metazoa; phylum Arthropoda; class Insecta; order Lepidoptera; family Noctuidae; genus Anorthoa; species Anorthoa munda. The sequence goes on along the minus strand of OX243902.1, from coordinate 27,825,795 downwards.
GCTAGCTTGCTTTAAGGCCAGTATTTCCATAGCCTTTGTCTTATAGGGTTGCAGAGTAATTAAATTAGCTAGCTGAAATATTCTTACTTAACTCACACGAAAGTGAGCTTTAGGAAAATTTCCAAAAATAGGATTTATTGATTGAAGCCAACAGCAGTTTTATTTTGAACAAGAATACTAAAAAGAGTAAAATTATGAACAGTTAACCTAAGAAATAGCAAACTTAGGACCAGAAGAAACCCAAACAATTTCAACGACCATAGAAAACGCAAAAACATAGACCAATCAAATTACCCCTAAGCTACCCAAGCAACAAACTAGGGACCGTAGTACCAACAATCCTAGGACCCCGACTAAACCCACACGAGAACCGCTTCAGCGGTAATATAAAACAGCCTGTAATGGCCACTAAAACTTTTCTAATGACCACGATGTCCCGAAACTGTCTCCAGAGAGCGAACTTCCACGTAAAATATTTATGATTTTTGCCCGTTCCCGACATGTTTTTGTTGGCGTATTTTATTTATATTACCTCCTTTCTACGACTTTGAAGTATGGCTCGCGTGAAAAAAATGTTCTGCTATTCAATTGGGCGAAATTGTTTTAGTGTTGTTGGGTAGGAATTTATTGTGTCGTGTTAATAAAGTTTATAAACATAAATATGTACAATTGGGTCCTGTAATGATTTACGGTTTCAATCACATAATAAATATCTAAAAAATTTAAAACACGTTATGAGAAATTTTTTTGCGTATAATGAATCTAAATCAAATAAAAGGAGTAAAGTAATTTACAAAAAAAAAAAATAGAAATATCTGTCTATTATCGACGTGGATTGAAATATAAACTTCAAAAATTGAATTCATTTTCTATTCAAATAAGGCAGCAAGAACTACCAATACACAAAACAAACATATCGTGATAAATTCTACTATAAGATTTCAGAATAATAAAGTAAAACGTTTTATAGACCTTCAGAGAGCTAGTATGGACCTTGGCTCGAATTATACAGATTTACACAATGTGCCTTCAAGAATTGTTAGCTCCGTGCCTTTGGGCTGGCTGGATTTGTATTCCTTTACGCGGACAAAGTAATAAAAGAATAAGGCTAGATGCAGACGTAAAGAAACACACATTTAATAATACCTGCCGTATCTTTCATAATTAAGGGAAACTTTGTTCTTATATTGGTCACCTTGCTTGACACACAATATGTGGAAGATGGTATAATCCGTATAATCAAAATATGTAGTAGAATGAGTTCTATAGTGGAGTGGGACGCCTCTCCACTAGTTGAGGCGCACCGGTGACCTTAAAAAGGTAGCTATCTCACACACTGGAGTGGAAGATTGAGGATCGGTTGTTATGGCGCAGCTTTGAAGAGTTGTTGAGTGATTGATAATAATGAAGAAAGAACACTTTTTAAGTTATTGATTGATACATGACAATCTAGTACAAAGATAAAACGTTTACATACGTTTATCATACATACAGTGAATGGAAGTAAATAAACTGAAATACGAGTACGTGTACATGAACACTGGAGTAGTACCGTAATGGCATTATCCTACTAATATTATAAATGCGAAAGTTTGTGAGGATGGATGGATGTTTGTCATTCTTTCATGCAAAAGCTACTGAACGGATTTTGATAAAACTTTACAGTAATATAGCTGATACATCAGAGTAACACATAGGCTATAATTTATAAGGATAGAAGATATACTAATTCCATGCGGGTGGAATCACGGGCGGCAGCTAGTTACGATATATAACCATTAGACTCAGACATGGAAGTAAATAACTGAAAGGATTTTTTGCTGGAAATATGAAACAAATAATTTGTCGTTGATACTACATCTCAATTTATTTGAAGTTTTATTTAGCACTTTTTCTTTCACAGATCATGATTCTTATAAGCTGTCCTCTCAGTAGTTAGCGACTTTTTAGCTTCATCAACATTCACACAATCCAACCATCTTGTCTTTGGTTTTCCTCTTCACTCGTTGTCATTCACATTCATACTCAAATCTCTAAAAAAGCAATCCTTTTTAACAACAAATTTTTGGAGTGTGTGATTTCAGCCTTACCATTTCTGGTTTGACATTGGACCGTACAGATAAAGTCATAATATTGATCTGTATGTATTTTTACGATCTCTTCCCTTGTGAGATTTACAAAGGGTGAAATGGGGTCAATGTTTGCATGTCTTACTTTATATCGCTGAAAATATTAAAGTAAGTATAGGTTTTCAAGGTATCATAGACAACTTTTAAAGTCTTTGGCATATTAATGAAGTTCAACGTTTATTTTACAATAAATGACAATAACTCTAGACTAAACAATTTGGATATTAAGGGCATGCTCGTCCTTTGTGAAGGATATAATTCTGAGAAATCTACGCCAGATTAAGATAAACCAGAAATTAACTCTTCTCGAAATGTAAACAGTGAAACTACATTTAAACCCACACATTAAGCCTAAAACCAAAAACGGGTACACGAGCGTAAACCGCTAAAATCCGCATTTCGCCGAGGATTTGCAAAAACACGGGCGGGTTTTAAACGCATTACATTTTTTGGCCAGAAAACACATTTAAAGTCGTGAACAAATCAGTTAATACTGAAAACATACATTCGAATTTTCATGTAATGGCTTTTAACGTACAAAGAATGAGAGCAAGCCGCAGCCGACATTAAATTGGTATTATTGCAATAGGATTCACAATGGTGCTAAATGTTTTATAGTTGCAAAAGTTAAGGAAATTTGGCAGTAAATATACTGGGTAGGTAATCCATTGTGGGTATTTTACAAGCTTTTATTTAAGTTGCAATGTATGTATGTACGTAAGTGTGTTCGGGTCAAATCTTGCAACTGAATATTCAAGCAGTTATCCTCGACCTATTAAGATTAAATTTTGCAGACACGTTTATTTTGGATGACAATGCATGGTTAGCTAAGTGACGTCATTCCAAATCCAATATAGCGGACGGCCCAATATGGCGGACTATTTTTTTTGTGCACTGCCATTATATGGGTGTCAAACTTAAGGGTTTGCTGAGAAAAATAAGAAAAAAGCTTGTTAAAAAAAAAAAATAGTTTCATTTCCTAATGGATGGGTTTAATGTATCTTTTATTTTATGAAGATTCACACATGAGTTACTTTTGGGAAAGATCTCAATAGCTTACCGGATTAAGATAAAATTTGAAACGTGGGTAAGCAAACGTCCAAAAAAATCAGTTATACAACAACATTATATTAATACAACATGACCCTTAGTTACAGTACCATTTTTGTTGTTCTAAGATTTCTTTACATTTTATCTATTTATTTATATACACTTTATTGTACACCAGAATATACAAGAATAAAAAAATAATTAAAACAACATCTTGTAACGGTCTCATTACCACACAGGCCTTCAATCGCTGTCATTGGAGGCTAAAGTCAAATATAGTTGAAATAAATATATTTTACTTTGGTCTCCAATGACAGCGAATGGACCGTAATCCAACACGTGGGATTTATAAGAATATTAATATTCCACAATTATTAACCGTAAACAATAGCCTTGAACCCAATCACATAAATATTTCTAAGCAGTTCCTAAAGCATAAGTAGATACTATTACGTTAGACCTCTAAAAGACCCATTCAGAGAAACATACAGATCGCTGCTTATAAATACATCATGCCATCGAAGGTAGCAACGACACGTGGAAGGATTTCCAAAAAGTCACTAACGAGATTGAGTCCCCGAAAAAACACATTCGAGGTTAATGCTCACGGAAATCTGTTTTCTCGTAAATAATTCCCTTTTTACTTTGTTATTGAAATGTGTGTAGTCGAAAGGATACAGAAACAAAAATATTATTATTTGTTAACATTCACAGTATTTGTATTTCTCGATTCAACCATTGTTTGTTATTTTTAAACAATTTTTTTGTATTTTTTTTGTAAAAGTCGCTACAAAAACCCCAGCATGTACTAGCGACATGGGTGTTTATTAAGTTTCTTTTTAAATGCTTTTCAATACTTTTTCTATAATATTCACCAACAAGCAAGCTTCATACAATACTCTTTATTTGTATAAATGTCAGGTTCTAACTGTTAGACAGCTCTTTGTCCTGTGCACTATCCTGCGCAAGCATCCCTCTGTAGTATACGATCCGAATGATACCAAAAAGCGTAGACACTTCGAGGTATGCTCAACACACGGATGTAGAACGGCCCTTGCTCAGCGTCATTTTGGTGTATTTTAAAACCACTTATATAATAAAATAAATAAAATCTGCTCCATTGCTCCTGAATGTCTAAATAGGTGCAAAACCAGGGTCATGAAGTGGCTCTTGACATTGAGTTACGATAAGACTGAAGATTTACTACAGATATCGATCGCTTAACTCGTTGCACGCCAATTAGCAGACCCAATAGAAATTTTATTGTCATCTGCACACATGGTGTGCAATCGACATTTGACAGGTCTCGCTAAAGTAGTTAATGGAGTGATATGTTTATAATTGCATTCATACAGACTTACATAAACACAAGTTTTCATCATAATATTTACCTCTCCCACACACACATACACACATTCATACACAGGTACATAATTAGGTTAAACACACACATCATAGATGCATTAGCTAGCAAATTTATTATAATTTAATAATGATAAATTGTACTGTATTCGTCTTGAAACTGCTGTTACATGTTCAAATTATAGTCGAGGACGCTGGCACCCTAAACACAAGTTAAATCTTACATTGGGTGCCAGAGTTCATCGTAAACACTCTTTTCTTCCCTAGTTGTAACGCTACGTGTTTAGATAAGTGTTTATTTTGTACAATTGAAGTAAATAAAAACTTTTATTATTATTATTATTATAAAACAGTCAATGAAATAAATAATGAAAGACCTCCACTGCTGGACGTAGTCCTCTTCCTAGCGCCACCCCATCGGCCAATCCTATGCTTCTCGGATGAAGTTAACTCATGCGATCACCAATACAAAATGAAGGACTACCATTTGCTTAATATGCATGTAATTTTGCTTTGCTTAATATGCAGAATGTATATCAGCCGAAATGCGTATGCCGAAATAGAGGCTTAATTCGCAGTATACTTCCAAACAGCAAATACAATCAAACTAGCGACACTGTTAACAGCTAATGCAGAGTATACTACCAACAACTTCCATAGCAACTATTTCTTCGAGAAATATGATTTCCGGAGCAACCCCGGGGGATCGCATAAAGAAAACTTTAAGACGCTATTAGCCCCAGTTTTATTTGCCCCGCGCCCAGCGGGCTGGCTGTGAGATTTACGCACGCACCAACGTCAAAATTTAACACAGTACTGCCCATATTTTAAACTGGGTAAATCCCTGTGGTACTGCTGTATTATTTTGTTTTATAGCTGGTGCCAAAGATTTTGATTGCTGTTGGATGTTCAGTCTTATGTCTTTGATTTCGAAATCGTTGGCTGAAATTTTATCACTAGTAATTAAAGATACCCTTGATTACTTAGTATCCACTTGTTCTTCATCTTCTTCAATCACAATCTGGGTTGAGTCGCCTTGGTGCTTTCTTTAGCGTCCATCAGTTTCAGTAATGTTTGTTTTTTGTTGTGTTTTTGTGTCATACAGTTCCCATGAATTGCAAAACAAATTTTCATAGGCATTATGCATTAGTTTTGGTAACATTCTGATGATTTCAGTAAGGAAATATTTCTTGGACCAATTAAGTCTGGCGAAACCTATCAAACAAGAAATAATGAAAGAGGAGACATTATCATAACTCATTTACTCTTTTGTATTTTATAATGTATAATACGATAAAATTAACAAACTACTAGACGCAGCAATCACACACACACACAATAGCTTACGTCACGAAAATCTCGTCAGCAATAAAACGGAATAAACAGCTCTTAAAAGTGTATTGAAGCTAATAAAATGCCAATGAAAAGTTGGAGAGCTCGCTGTCGGCGAAACGCACCAAATTTCCCATGTTTATAGCATTTTCGCATTTAATATTTCAGTCATAGCAGGAACCCTTCGCTATTGTTCCAACCGTACTTAAGTAAGACGAAGTTCTGAATAATTAAATGTGTCAAAAGTCAGTGTTCTGTCCGCCGAGACCTTTCTTTGTGATAAAGAAAAATTTGATTCAAAAATTCAGAGGAAGTTTTCAGATGGAATAACAGATTTATTTTCGTTGGATCCCACTTTTAGATCCCATTTTTTAGGTATTGGCGATGGGTCCCATTTACTATTCCCATTGAATCCCATGTGATAACAATATGTGTACTTTTTAGAAGAAAAGTGATTTACCTTTATCAAACATTTAAAAAGCAGTCGGTTTTCGGCACACCGAATATTAAATGATTGAATGTATGAAAGACAGAACAATGAAACATAAATTAATTCATGCTTTATTTGCACACATAAAAGGTAACCACAGACCACATACAGACGCTGCGGCAGGTTATACAGAAGACCGAAGAGTACAACCTGCCTCTCTGTTTAGCGTTTGTGGACTACGAGAAAGCCTTCGATTCGATCGAGACTTGGGCTGTACTGCAGTCTCTTCAACGGTGCCAAAATGACTTCCGGTACATCGAAGTGTTGAAGTGTTTATATAAAAACGCCAGCATGTCAGTTCGACTTCAGGATCAGGCCTCGGAACCCGTCCTTCTGCAGCGAGGTGTGAGACAGGGAGATGTCATATCTCCGAAATTGTTTACCGCTGCACTGGAGGATGTCTTCAAGGTTCTGGACTGGAAAGGGCTAGGCATCAACGTTAATGGCAAGTACATCACTGACTTTTGGTTTGCCGACGATGTAGTGGTTATGGCTGAGACCATGGAGGACCTCAGTACATTGCTCGATGATCTAGAGTAGAGCTTCCGAATTAAGGTGAAAAAAAACCAAGGTGATGTTGAATGCCCATATTACACCCACTCCTATCAAGGTCGGAGACTCTACACTCGAAGTTGTAGGCGACTATGTCTACCTGGGACAAACGATCCAATTGGGTAGGGCCAACTTCTAGAAAGAGGTCTACCGTCGAATCCGACTCGGCTGGGCAGCGTTCGGGAAGTTGCGCGGTATCTTCTCGTCCAACTTACCACAGTGTCTCAAGACGAAAGTCTATGACCAGTGTGTGTTGCCAGTCATGACATATGGCTCTGAAACGTGGTCGCTTACAATAGGCCTTATCAGAAAGCTTACAGTCACTCAAAGGGCAATGGAGAGGGCTATGCTCGGATTTTCCTTGCGTGATCGAATCAGAAATGTAGAGATCCGCAAGAGAACCAGGGTTACCGACATAGCCCGAAGAATTGCTAAACTTAAGTGGCAGTGGGCAGATCACATTGCTCGCAGAATGGATGGCCGATGAGGCAGAAAGGTTCTGGAGTGGCGACCGCGAACCGGAAGACGTTGCGTTGGAAGGCCTCCCACGAGGAGGACCGGCGGACCTATGTACAGCAGTGGACGTCTTTCGGCTGATATGATGATGATGATAAAAGGTAAAAAAAAAAAAAAAAAAAAAAAATAGAGAATAGGACGTTTTCTACAAATGAAACCTAGCTAGATCGATTTATCCGTTGAGGGGTCCTGGTCCAACTATAATGTCTAACTAGTTGGACTACGGGATTTCGGTAGGGGCAGTTGTCCAACTAAAAGCAATGATTGGACAACTGCCCCTACCGAAGACCCGTGGTCTAATTGATTTATTTTAATTATTTATATTAATATTCATCATCAGTCTTTTAATGTTTCCACTGCTGGAACATAGACCTCCTCTCTGTGAGAGAGAAAGGGCCGTAGCCCGTAATCTACCACGCGGGCCCAGTGTGGGTTGGTGGATGTTACAATGTCTTCTAGTTTTTGGTTCTAGGACATGCCGGTTTCCTCACGATATCTACTTCTTTTTTCTTTTTTTTATATTACAGTATTGACTTGTTGTTGATAGTGATTTTCATAATGATTTTTCTTAAATGTATAATTATAATTCAATAACATTAAGATTTTCATTAACATTATATTTTTATGTTTTATTTAGCTGTTAATGTCCCACTGCTGGGCAAAGGCCTCCCCCATATCTTTCCAAGTGCTCTTTTCGAGCGCCACTTAAATTTTAGTTATTTATATAATAATATTAATTAATATTTATATTAATTATTATTTATTTTATTATTTATCGGTCCAGGCGTCTTTGAGTAATCGGGTAAAATACTAATTAAAAAAAGTTTCCGACGAATTGAGAATCTCCTCCTTTTTTGAAGTCTGTTAATAAAATATAATCTCATTTTATTTAAACAATTTTGTTGTTGAAAGTACCCACATTCAGATGTTTTTTAGCATTTGGGATCCAACGGAAATAGTTTTTGGGATTCAACGACAATAAAACGTATTTGTCTTGCATTTTTAAAATTTGGGATCCAACGGAAATACATAATAATGTTTTGTGGGATCCAACGCCAAAAATATTAAAATGGGATTCAAAAGTGGGATCCATCGAAAATAAATCGAATAACAGGCGGTGGTCATTTAAATTTTTACTCCAAGGGCTGTAGTTGTCTGTCAGCGACAATGATTGCCGAAATGCCAAAATGTTTGGGATTGAGCACGAGACCTTCAGGTAGCGTATATAAATCCCATTTAAGGCGAAAAGTTGATAGCTGAGTAGGTGCGGCTTGCTGAGAGACCACCGAGAATATCTGAAATGTTTCAGATAGATTCCCTTGCATCAGAGATCCACTTTTAGATTTCCAAAAAGGACACTTAACTTGCACGGCTGGGTAAACCGGAAGACGATGCGTTGAGAGGCCTCCACTAGGTGGACCGATGACCTGGTTAAGGTTGCGGGAATGCGCTGGATGCGAGGCGCACGGGATCGGTCTTTGTGGCGATCTGGGTGAGGCCTATGTCCAGCAGTGGACGTTTTTCGGCTGAAATGATGTTGATGATGGATGCAGATTGGCGCAAAATAATATATATAGTCAAATCTGATGAAAACTTGGATTTGGACAATTTTTGAATTACATCAGATTGTTTATCTTTATGTCATTTTGTCTAGAGGGTATTTTGGTATTTACCTTTGGGCAATCAACGACGGACCACATAGAGCTTTATTAAATCTACATTGATATTATAAAAAAAGATTTGATTATTTGTAATGGATAAATTCAAAAACTACGTAATCGATTTTGAAAATAATTTTGATTTTGAAAGTAACCGATTTACACCAGTGGAAAGCTACATTATTCCTGAGTAATATAAGCATTTTTTTTTACGGGTCCTATGGAGTGAGCCACGGGAACGAAGCCGCGAGAAAAAGCTAGTGTTAAATATGTATCAGGTACGTTAAGGTATCTTATACCGAGATATAAGTAGACACACATTATAATTCTACATCTTGCCAACATAATAATTATATAATTAATCCCTCTCAAGCTAAAATAAGACCTATTTCTTAAAATCCAAGGTTAAAATTACAATTAAGACACGAAATCTAAAAACAAAACCTCAGTTTTCTAGAAAAAACTTAGCTGAAGTTAATTGCGAGACTGAAAAAAGCCTTCAAATATGAATAAGTTACGTTCGGGTCGCTCACACATCTTTCTAATTACAGCTCCAAGGGACTTAAGTTAACTAAATTAGGTGTCGACGAACAAAATCGCCGTAATTGGTGACTTTTTTGCTCTTACTTAGGTTTTATGAGATTTTAAGAATATTTTAGAGTGAGATTTATTATATCTTCGTTGTGTAAGGTCTTATTTCTATAGTTATTGTACTTCAAATTGTACTCAAGCCCTTATTATTAGGCATGTTGATTGGCTAATTACCACATCTAAACTAATCAATCAGCGACTATTTAATAGTTTCGAATAGCATGGAATAAAAAAAACTTAAAAAAAAAAATACTAACGACTTCCAAATAAAAATACTACAAAGTGCAAAATTACTTTCTTTTTGGAAGTCAGTGTCTTTGGTAGGTACCATTTTTTTTCTTTATGGACACGGACACCGGACATCCGACGATTCGATACGACGACACTCTCCGAAGTTCTTCATCAGATCTTCATCAAATTTAAATGGGACCAATTTGGGAACATTCTCTTTCAAACAAAAAATATATTTTCAGAATCGGTCCACAATTGACGAAGAAATCAGTGAAAATACACAAAAAAAAACAAACAATGTCGAACATGGCACTTTCTCCTTTTTCGAATGTCGGTAAAAACATGGATGTTGATGAATTAAACAGCTGAGCAATGAAAACTAAGACGTGTCATGTCTATCCAACAATAACCAAAATAAAGGCTTTCGCAAAGGATTCGACGACCTTACCTTCGCTCGCAGATACAAAGCATACTTTGGCTTAAACAAATAACTACTCTTCAAGGAATTGTTCCCTGTTTGACATTGCTCAGTTTCGTCACCTTCAAAAAATACAATACGTAAAGGGCTAGTATACAATATGTAAGCATGTTCTATGTATGTAAGTTTGTCACCAAATTCACTATTACAACCCGCAAGCGGCTAGCAACGCCATTGTTGTTAATATTTACTAAATCCGCGGCTAACAAAGCTTATCACAGTTTATGCATAAATAAAGAGATACAAGTCGTTTCGTATAAAGGACTGCCCTAAATGTACAACGAGCGTGGAGCCACGAAAACTAATTATGGAGGGTGCGGATTTCGTGGCTGTAGAGGTAAAGCACAGATATACATCTAACTATATGAAGCCATAATATATACTTCGCGTGCCAAAAAACGGAGTAAAATTACGATCAATGATCGTAATTTGAGCTTTTTATTTAGCGTTATCGGCACCGGAAATCCATCGAAATCTAGAAAAATGCCTTTTTATGCCATATTGAGCCATAAAGACTGTATAGAAAAAGTTAACGCAGGCAGTGGTGCCTCATCCCATACAAAGAAACCGTGGCGATGTACTGTACTGATTATACTGATTATTTTTTGTACATCGATCGCGTTCGGTGCCACGGATATAGATGGTGGATCTCTCTATCGCCGTGGAACGGAACCGAACGCGATCGATTTACAAAAAATAATCGGTATAATCAGGTGAAAAACGCTAGTTACGTCGGCACGGTCATCATTGTACATCATTGTATCTGTGGCACAGGCATTTCAAATGTTTTCTTTCATTGGTAAGTGAATTCGTTTTTAAATTGTGTGTAAAAAGTGGCACGCTTTGTTTTCAGAAAATTCTTTATTCCGTTCATTTTACACAGTACAATATTAAAACAAAAATACATTACATAGAAACCCTTAATTGCTAGTTATTGACAAATTCCCTGGATCCCACAATAGGATTCCCTGTGTTGCGGGGTCCAGTCCAGTTATTCAGATGCAGGAAATTGCGTTATCTAGTTAGATTTAATTCTGTAAGATAGAGTAAAATATTTGATTATGTACTTTCGAAAAGCCCAATTTTGTAGGATAATCTATGGCAAACCCGCTCGTGAGGATTTTTTTTTATAAAAAATCTTTGCCCCACAGTAGGAATTTCTTTCTGTATCGTGGGTGCGTTTACAAAAATAAACTCACATAAGCAACACCCAGAACCGGAACATCTATCTGTAGAACATGCAAATATTTTTCTGTGCGGGAATCGAACCCGCGAAACACAGCGTAGCAGTGAATCGCTCAACCACTGCGCCAACCGTCAACAACTATCTGTAGGTTGTTGTTCCGGATCTGAGTGTCTTGTGTACGTGAGTTTAAATGTTAGTAAACGCACCCACGATACAGGAAGAAATTCCTAGTGTGAGGCAATTTTTTTTATAAAATAAAAATATAAAAACGGCCGTCGCTCCATGTGATATACCTAGCTACCCTACCTAGCTGCGTCTCTGGTTACACTGGAAGTAGACCTATATAGTAATCGGCCGACTTTACAAAGATTATAATAGCCAAAGTCTATGGCTCGATAAATATATAGCTACTTATACTAAGGCACCTACAAAAAGTTTGGGTCTGTCCCACTAGTCCCATTGGCCCAGTCCCACGATGGGACAAGTGGGATAATATGTTCCACTTGTCCCATGGGACAACTGATACTAACATATTTTTAAAATTATGTCCCAATAGTCCCATGGGACAACTGATACTAAAATATTTTTTAAATTATGTCCCAATAGTCCCATGGGACAACTGATACTAATATATTTTTACTAAAGTACACATAAAAAAGTTATCTGTTGGATAAAATACGAAATCATGCGAACGAAGCCGCGGGCGGAATGCTAGTATGTCTATATTATATTATCATATAAACTATGATCCTAGACATATATAACGTAATTCCCCCTAAGGTACCATTACCTTAGGTGATATTACGTTACATATATTTTTACTAAAGTACACATAAGAAAGTTATCTGTTGGATAAAATACGAAATCATGCGAACGAAGCCGCGGGCGGAATGCTAGTATGTCTATATTATATTATCATATAAACTATGATCCTAGACATATATAACGTAATATCCCCTAAGGTACCATTACCTTAGGGGATATTACGTTACATAGCGGCAATAGGGTGGTAGGTCAAAATTTGTTTTAAGTAGCTATATATTATTTTTTCATCTTCGACTGCAGTGCCTTATTTAATTAAAATGAACAATTAGATCGAAAATAATACAAAGTGTTGTTTGTCGATCATAACTACAAAGTTCAAGTGACCTTTTAATTGCCTCTTCTATTTCTACTCTCTTCGAAACTCAATGTTCATGTCTCAGAAATAATTCACACATCCCTCGAGAACAAAGCGTCGACTAAAGGGATATTTTATACATTATACATATGAACCAAAGAGTATAAATTGTGCGGATTCGTATAATGTCCCGACAAGATTCACAACTAATACATTTATGATCATAATATAAAATAATTACTTGTTTTTTAGTTTAGTAAGTACGAGTACTATAACACGGTCAAAATAACAGTGCACTTCGACCCCATTCCCGCCTACCCGCGTGGCGCTCCGCGTTCGCCTCGTAAGCCAATAGCGAGAGTCAAACGTCCGAGTGACGAGACAGCACCAAGTGCACAGTTATTTTAACCGAGTAGTACTAAACAATTAAGTCTTTTAAGAGGTTCCATATACTGTTGATGGTCACCGGGGTGGTTTTAATGTCACAAGAGTGTACATTTATCTGGTACTTTCTCCAAAACTTCAGGCATTTTGAAGGTTACCCCCCGATAACAAAAAAAGGGTACACCTAGAAAACGTATCGAGCCTAAAAAATTTTTCGTCATGGAATAGGGATGTTTCCTGGGTAGAGAAATGATAATTCTATTTAGTCCGTCAGTGAGTGTGATTATTTGATAATATTGGACCCGTATTTTTTTCCTTTATCAAATAAATAAACATTTACAAAGATAAAGTGCATCAAAGTTTGGAAGTGAGGGCTTGTGACGTCACTTTGACAGAATAAAATGTAGCACACCGTGACGTCACACGATATTTCAACGCACTGTCGTCGTAGATTTTTGCAGAAGTGGCAAAAAAAATACGTGCCCAACATTTTTTTATTAATCTAACTGACGGTCAAAAAAATATTTTTATACATAAATTGTTTCACCGAATAACAACGTTAGGGAAAAATATGTCAGTTTGTGTACACGATCCTTCCAGCATTTAAACTATGCTTATATCCTACATATGACATTCCGTTGTTCAGTATAAGAGAATTTGATATTTCAAATAGTTATTCAGGTGCAAACGTCTGGCTTCGAGCTCTGACTGAGTTTCTTGCGAACTATGCCGATCAAAGTTAAGAAGCTTTAGTGATTGCGTTCGATCTTTGGCGCGGTTGAGATGCGGTAAATGCAGCTCATGCTTGCTTCCAATCAATGCAGCTCTAATTTATTATTGGATTGCTCTCATTTGAACACTTATTTTCTACAAATAACGCAATGATTTAAGGTATGAATTTTGATTTTTGAAATCAGTGAGGTACCAGATTGGTCCGAGAATTGTTTGTCTTACAGTCATCAATCAAATCCATTTTACCTAATACATATAAACCGTGTACAAAAAAAAAACAAATAAATCAAAGTCAAAAACAGCGGACACTCGACGAAACTTCAGCTTCCCACTAAATCACAACAACCAAAAGGGATCTGTTAAAAACAACTTCGAACCATTCACCTCAGAAACACGTCAGACATTTTTTTTTAACCAAACTGACTTTCGTCCAAGTGTGGCGATTTCGCAAAGTTTAAGTGGCCATTAGCAAACTTGTTTACAACTGCCCCAAGGCAACTGGTTCTATGCCGTACGTTTTATTACAGAAGCGTACGCTTGTCAGGAAATCGAGGGTGAAATAGTAATACAAGATGGTTTCCAAGCTTTCCTTAGGCGTAGGAAATAAATGTTAATTATGAAAATAGAGGGCCCTTCTGTGTATTAAAGTTGGGTCGTCAGATAGGATCGTTTGGGACTAAGTGCCGCAGGAAAGTTTCTGACTATATCTTCATGATCGTTTCTTTAGGGGAAGGCAGAATTCTAAGGGGACTAATGTTCCAATACTAATTATGTAAGCTCCTTACTTAACAGTCGTTGTTCTAATCGTTTTTGTGCTGAAGTTGCCCTCTTTGACCTAAGTACGGCTCTTCCATGCAATATTAGCAGCATTATTTTTAACAATAAATATTCCTCAAATGATTGGTATCAGTAGTATTGCCACTCACAACACTAAAACACTAACCAACTTTCTTCTCCTTCTTCAGGGCGGTTACGCACTATATCCGATCCGTGTTCTCCGTGATTTGAGTTCCGAGTTCAAAATGTTCTGAATTATGAAGGATAAAGTTCGGATGTATTGCGTAAGCTTCCCTACAATTCACAGACACTGATCGGATGTAGTACATAACCGCTCTAAGAATCTGAAAACATTTTCTTTAAATCAACGCAGACAATCGAAATCTATTATTGAAAATACGCCTCTCCAAAGCTGCGACAAAATCAAACTTCTAAAACCTTTTTTTTTATTCAATCTATGTTGTACCACTACCGGGCCTCCACCATAACCTATGGTGGAGACCCACCACTCTGCCCGATGTTTTGCCTTCTCCAAAAAAGATTTAAATGCTAGTCAACATTTGTTATGATCAAGAAGCCTAGTAGGAAAATAGTCTCACAAACTGAACTGCATAAGCAAGACAATACAGTGCACGTAATGGAAAACAATATTTTGACTGGACAGCCCGAAGTCTCTCTCGAAACTCCACAAATAGATAGCACCGACCTAGCAGACACCTAATGACTGCAAACTAAAGGGTCCGGCCAATGGGTTCCGTACAATTTGGCTTGCTATTAGGCTTCGGTCAGAGTGATGAGATTGTGCGGGTACTAATGCTAGAGTGAAGTTTCAAACAAACGAATTGGCCGCTTACGTTCATTGCCTTATGGGCTGGAGATTTTGGCGTACATTGATTGCGACAGGACTAATGTCTGGTTTCTAAGATCCTTGACGAACTGTCTATATTTACCTATTGTAATTCATTCACAAAGCATAGCAATTTGAGTAAAAATCTGTGCTTATCTGAATGTTCAGGAACAAGATATTGAACCAAGAGTAATGTATCAAACAGTAAAACTTTGGTTAAGAAAACAGTACATGACTAGCCAATAAGCGATCGTCTACTGATTTTAACTGTGCGAACACATTAGTTTTTACTATCCACTACAACACCTTGCAATGTATTGTCGCGCCTGCCACCTCACCCGTTATTATTCTAGTCCCCGCTTTCAGCTCATGTGCACCTAGCTAGCGAGCGACTGTATCTTGTTTTGCTCTGTGAAAGCGTATCTAGTCGAGTCTAGCCTCTACTACCTGAAACAATTCGCGAAGAACTGTGCCCACCTAATCGCGCCTGCAGCCGCGTCCGCAACCGCTTACCACCGCGCTTTCACCCTACACTGGCCCAGACGTCCACTGCGTCAACAAGGGACGTTTCGCCGTGTTTGTAGTACGGCCGGTTATGTTGTGATTATATTAGTGGAGAGAGGTAAATACGGCAGGTAGGCTTTATGTAAACTGAGTTACGTTGTGTCGCTTCATATTTGGGCTGTGAGGGCTAGCCTGAGTTAGATCCAATTAGCACCAACCACGTTTGAGATTATAATCTCGTACTGAAATTTCTGGTTCGTGAAATTGTGCGAACCTTTTTCTGTTTCATACCTATATAAATGTCGGAAATCTGTGAGGAAATATTATTTGTCGTATTTATTTTGGACCTACTTATTTAGGCAGTTTAAATGTAGGTAGTATCTTTGTAACTACATAAAATAATAATGCTTTAAGTTTTTGTAAATATGAAAAGGTCAAAATGATTGCCTATTCATTTCAATAAAAGTATTGAATCTGACACCTGTAATATTCATAAAAGTATATCTCAGAACACACGACTCTTTTTAACAAGCCCTATCTAAAAATACGATCCTCACTAGGAAATCAAATACAAAAAAAAACACGGAAGGGAAATGAAAAAATAATCTCTATACCCGTGGAAAATATTGAATATCTGGTGACGACATAAGACGACATACGGCGATATACGACGGTATTGCGTATCGCGGGGCTTCGAGAAGTAATCGGTGTCGATTATCACATGATATCGGAAATCTGTCACGATCACATCGCTTCCGCAACATGTGTTTAAAAATCACGAGACGACAGCCTTAAGGTGTGTTTACATAAGGTTTTAATGTTATTGTAATCTGTGTAGTATGTTTCTGGAAAAAGGGAAATAATATTTACGCTTTCAACAGAGGCTTTCGAACCCACGTGCTGGTTGGACATTTTCCTCCTGAAGCTTAACATCAGGATCATACTATCTTGTGTCCTAATTCATGTCTACCCGTGTGGCTGTTTAATTCATATACTTTGTCATTAAGGCATGACTGATTAAAAACATATATTACGTACCAACTTTGACATTTACAATATTTAATAAAACCACGCCTTTTTCACATGGGGGAAGGCAGAAACTACAAAACGCCACCTGCTAAGATCCTTACAGACTTATTTTTACCCGACTACCGAAGGAGGGTAATGTGTTCATCAGTCTATGTATGTATGTTTGTCCCTATGTGGCGTTCCAGAGACCAAACGCGTTGGCCGATTTTGATGATTCATACGTCAATCGATTCGTCTTATCCTTGCGAGTGTCACTGGTTACATTAAAAGTGGCAAATATAAAAAAGTCGGATTTAGGGCACCACATTGTGGTGGCCCAATTATTTTTTTTCTTCCAAACCCATCGTGAGGGGTATCAAAATAAAGGCTTTCAAGAGGCATTCAAACTTTCACATGTATAATACTTGCTTCAGCCAGTGGCTTCGCCCGCGTGATAAGTGTTTTCTTCTTCTCAGGGTACATTACACCTGGAATCTGGATGAAAAGTAGCCTTTGTGACTAAATTCCAGACTATAATTTATATCTGTGCAAAATTTCAATCAGATCCGTTCGGCCGTTCTGGCGTGATTGAGTAATCCATCCAAACTTTCGCATTTATAATCTATACTAATATTATAAAGCTGAAGAGTTTGTTTGTTTGAACGCGCTAATCTCAGAAGGTACGGCTTGGAATTGAAAAATTATTTATGTGTTGGATAGCTCATTTATTGAGAAAGGTTATAGGCTATATAACATCACGCTACGACCAATAAGAGGGGAACATAAACAAAAAATGTAGCAAAAACGGGAAAGATTATTCGTTTTTGAGAGCTTTCGTTGCGTGCACTGCGTAAACGGTTTAAGTTACGCAACGATCATGTATGTAGGGTAGGTAGGGAAGATGGGTTGGTAGGTAGCCAGATGATGGGAGCGAAGCCGCGTGGGACAGCTAGTATTAGTAAGATAAGTAAAAAAGTTATATTTATTGATCATACTGAAGTTAGTGATAGTGGACAGTGGGCAGGATAAGATAGAAAAATTAACGGTGTTGCACCGACCCCAAGTAGCATGGGACAAGGCCAGAAAGATGATGATGAAAGCTTATTCGATCATAAAATGTTTATATATGAGAGATTTCAGCATGAGCTACTCTTTATCGTTCACATAGAACATCTAACCATTTGCATTCAAGATTTGCAAGACTGACTTAGTTAATGTTCCACTAAAAAACATAAATTGCCTAATAATCTTATCGTAACTAGCTAGCAACTTACTTAATGAGAACTCAAATGGCTCCCGTTATCAAAACAGACCTTGGGCCGGTGAAACAAATTAATTGGACTGATAAAACTAAACTAAGTACAGTACACTATATGCTTCCTTTAGCCTAGTTAGCAATGGCAAGTCAAGTCGAACTTAAGGCGTATATATTCCCCAATGTTAATGCGCCGTGCGCTCGCTCGGTGCTAGGATATCAATATTGGTTCTCCTTTTGGACAGATTGGATAAAATTTCCATTATGGGCCGTTGATTTGGAAGTTCATATTTTTTTGGAGGTAGTACTCATAAATAGAAAGCTTTTTACAAATTTTCAAGACTCGGATTTTTATGCTTTTTTGTATGTTTTTCGTCGGGTAAAAAATGAGAATTAGTCCAAGAGCGAGCGAAGCGAGCTCGGGAGCTTAGGGCACCCCGACACGGATATTTTAGGTTCGAAGGAGATGACGAGAGCGAGCGAACTCAGCTCCCGTTATCTCTTTCATGTTAGGTTACTTTAGACCCTGCAGACAGAAATAGCAGCCCCACGCAGCGAGGCTCCGTCGACTTTGTTGCTTAAATCTTAAACTTTAACCATGGATATCTCCATAACCATGGGGTTCCGTGGAGTGGGGATGGTACAGTGAGGTAGCCCCTCTACCCCCCTTAACCCTACCCTCCGCCGCGTTCCTTAAATCGATGGACATAGGTGGAAATTTTTATTCTAACCTTAAAACTTTAACCATGTATATCTCCATAACCATGGGGCTCCAAGTGGTGGGGATGGTACTGGGGGGTAGCCAAATCTCCACTCTTCACCCTCCCCTCGCCAAAAATCAACGGCCTATAATCGAAATTTTAACCGACAACAATTTTATTTTTTATTTGCATATTCTAGACAAGTTAAGAAAAAATTCTAGCCATCAATTTTGCTGTATAAAAATATTATTTAAAATATCTAAGTCGTTTTTGAAGAGTATGCAAAAGAAGCGGAACAATATCGTGTTGTAAATGATTTTTTAAAGCAAAAGTTTAAAAATACGTAAAAACAATGTTTCACAAGTAATGTACATGAATCAATTATAAATATATATATTTGCCCTTATTAAGGAATAGATAGTTGTGGAGGTCAGATAGGCAGTCGCTCCATGTAAAACACTGGTACTCAGCTGAATCCGGTAAAACTGGAAGCCGACCCCAACAATAATTGGGAAAAAGGCTAGGCAGATGATGATTAAGGAATAGATATGGTTTAGAAAGTACCTAACCGTTTTACGACACTAAAGCGGAGTAAGGACCTTAAGGCATTATGAACCCAAATTCATCATCTTCCTGCCCTTGTTCCGTGCTACTTAGGGTCGACGCAACACGTTTTCTTCTTCCATACTGTCCTGTCCACCGTGACACTATCACTAACATCCTTTTCTTTATCACTCCTCACACAGTCCATCCATCTTTTCTTTGGCCTTCCCCTCCCTCTCCATGCATCCACATTCTGTAACAAAACTAACAAACATAAAATCATAACTTTTATTTCAAATAGGGAAACCATTGTCAATATCAGTAAGTCAGAAAGTAGAAGCAAATAAATGCTAACGACACATTGATACTAAAAAGCCAACATCATCGTCCAAATTTTAATATTAAGCCAACAGATTCCACGCAAAAATGTCGGTGTGTAATAACCCTAATTCAGAAGCACGTGCCTGCCACATGACATCGAACGCGACGCTGATTAAATTTGAAACCATAAAAAATCATGAAAGGCAAACAGAACCTGTTACAGGGGTTGCGTGTTCATACATTGTTAAATAAATTGTGCCTTTTACTCCGGTCAAAGGTAAACATGGAATCGTTGCATGTCCCCCCGCCGTATTTGGCTTCAGTTACTAATTCCAGATTGAAAGATATTTTTTTATAGATTTCGAATTACGCAATGAGTTTTTTTTTACGGTTATTGTTAAGGTCTGGGAGTGGTTTTTGCTTTGATTAAGTTTCTTATGCAGAACATTTTGAGATTTGTTCTGCAAAAGGTATATAAGTACGGTTTGAACTGATAGAATATCTAGCACGGCATTTGCTATTCATAAGGGAGAGGTAGGGTACAGTGAAACTAAAATCCTTAGACCACAAAACTGTATTCATAACAAAACAAAGTGAACTCTTACTAAAAGTACTTCAACGAAAGTAGTAAATATTCATAAACCATCGACCCTCTGCTGTATCACAGTATAAAACCGACAAAGGCACACAGCAATGTATACGAACTTATACATTTATACACCTCGCCGGCCAGAATTTCATACGATGCAAATATGCAGTTTGTCGGCGTTTCGGGCCACCTTAATGGCTTGTTTACTTTAATAGATAACGCATGTGATATACCGCTGCACGTGAATAGAACGACCACCCTTACTAAAGTAGGGGAAAGGTAGGATGATTCAGCGAATATAGGAGTTCTATAGTAAATGCATAGTTTATGTTTAACCCTAGAGTGCCTGAATCGTGAATCCACGCGAGACACAATGGCTTTTTATTTCGGTAATTACGGCATTCAATCGGTTAAGGATAAGTGAGGGACAACGAGTCAAAAAATATTTTGTTCAAACGATTTGAAGGTATTTATCTTTCGATTGATTTGCAAGCTTACGAATCATCTTTCATCATCATCATCAGCCTATTAATGTTCCCACTGCTGGGACACAGGCCTCCTCTCTGTGAGAGGGAATGGGCCGTAATCCACCACGCGGGCCCAGTGCGGGTTGGTGGATGTCATTTGTTTTCGAATTTTTGGTTCTAGGACTTGCCGGTTTCCTCACGATGTTTTCCTTCACCGTTTTTGAGAGCAGTGGTGATGAAATAATTTACACAAAGTAAAGCGCCTGTCTAGGCTCGAACCCACGACCTATAACTTGTAAGTCGCGGCCGATACCACTGGGCCACCACTGCTCTCACGAATGCTGCAGCTTACGAATCGGCCTCACAAAAATTTGGCCAAAGCATTCTAGGCGTATACTACGAGTAATTCAACCATATTGTCAAAACATAACTTAACAGAGACGTTCTTGAAAGAAATAAAAAAGGAAAAAAATGAAAGATATAAAATATAGCACCATCTCTGCTTAGTCCTTCGGCAAATACAGATGTGAAATGTTATGAAAAAAAATTGTTTATTAATGACTTTCTTACGTTGACAATCCACCATAAATTAACCGCTACTGTATGAGTAACCGCTATAAGTTGTAATTGAGTCAATTCAATAAATGTATTATGCATATTTCATACTAACGCAGATACAGTGCATATTCAACAGAGTGCTACTAAAAACAAACTGCCCACTTACTGCAGAACACCTGCGGCTTAAAAATCACACCATCACGATAAAGTTCATATAAAAATTCAAAACAACTCCTCATGCATAGTAAACTTTTTTGGAATATATTTTCATGAAAATTATTTTTGTTTTTCAACAAAAAAATCTAGAAAAGTCTGTATGCAAAACGCACCGCACCGTTTATGACATCGCTGGTCTAGTTAAAATAATTTATTGTTCAGTCTCAACACTGACTTTGCATTTGGCCCAACCAGAATAAGCACCGCAGAATTTAAGATAAACGGCCCTATTCTAGCTATTATGGGAAAGCTGAAATATTTCTTCGCCGTTCAAGTGAAATGTGTGATTATTTTGGGTGGATTTTGTTAGGCATAATAGATGGAGTTGTGATTTACTAACGGGATATGTGAATTTCCATTGGAGAATTTATTTCGTAAGCAATGCAATTTTCTTTAGCGTAACTATCCCATTGGAGCGAGTTTTACAGTCCTTCACGTCACCGTATGTGCCATTGGAACCTATTTGTTTATAGAATACTAGCTTTTACCAGCGGCTTCGCCCGCGTGAATGTCAAAAATTATCCCAAGGGAACATATTCCTGGGATACAAAGTATCCTATGTGCTATTCCAGACTATAACCTATCTCTGTGCCAAATTTCATCCAGATCCGTATTGTAGTTTTTGTGTGAAAGAGTAATAAACATACATACATCCATCCTCACAAACTTTCGCATTTATAATATTATATTTATATATATATATATAAGTAGGATGATTGTTGTCTTTTACTTAAAAACTAAACCTTTGGGTGGGTATTTCAGCGGGGATGGCGATGTAAATAAAAATCCCAGTGTATTCTCATATTAAATACCCAGTTACACAAAACACACAGTTTATAGAAAATAGTTTATTAGAATACAGTTTATATAGCAGCACTTACTCTTATAGTTATTTATGACGCCTTGATCAAAGGTAGACTGTCTTTGATAACATGAGCCACACTATTTAAAAACTTGGAATGGGCGTGAAAAGAGAAGTGCAAACTTATGGTTAACCAACCTGACAATTAGCAGTCTATCTTTATTGCATGCGTAAAAATATCAAATTAATTATTGCCAACACAGAAAAATCACTTGGTGTGCTCAATTAAATATAAAGATCTTTAACGATCACCCATGTTATCTTTTTTTGTCTAGCCGTTGCCGTCCCACTCCTGGGCAAAGATGGGGAGGCCTCATGACTAAATGATGTAGATTTAAAGAAATAACTAATCTTAAGAAACAAATCTTTATTTACAGCCTAACAAATCACACACATAGAGAGCATATTTACGATCATGTACAAAACACGACAGTTTACGATCTGAACACAAATATTTATTTATTGAAACCTTATAGACAAGTAAAAGACACTGTACAATGAGGTATTATCTAATGCGTCGGTTGAAATATAAAAAAGCTTTTTTGATATAGAAATTGTCGATAATGCAAAGAATGCTACAGTTCTTCAACAAATCCCTCACGCTTCTTCAGAATACAACCACATTAAGAACGCCGGACACAACCTGCAAATAGAACTTGAGAACTGCCGTAAAGATGCACAGCACCGGACTGTTGTGCATCTTTACGACAGTTCTCAAGTCAAGGACGGGATTATACCGGGACGTGGCACAGTCTTAGCCTATTGTGGGAAAATCGCAGATGCTGGCCGAAACTTAGGGGCTATTGCAACTTAGTGACTGTATACATATATATACGAAGTTAATTAATATGAGGCAGACACTCGAAGATAGGTTGAGTTTCGTTTGAGACTGCAATCTCGATTTGTGCACAGAACCTGGTTATTTCCAGAACACGTTTTAGTAAGATAGCGCCATAAATGTACGGAAAATATATATCTTACTATGTCCTTATAAAAGTTTTGTATAGTTATGTTACTTGCCTGCGTAATACGTAAAATTAGTAAAAAAAAAACAATAAAATCAAAAAAACCCGACTTCTTAAGCGAACTAAAAAGATGTAAACAAGAAGAAAAACAAACACATAAAAAAAAAGAATATAATAATCATGCTGTGCAGTCGGAGGATAATTATAGTTTTGGTCAGCCAGCTCGCGAATATGTATATAATTTGATTTTATTAACTTTTTTATTTACAACGTTTTAGTTATATTTTTTTTTCGAATGACTTTTAAGCATATAAGTGGTATATATTTATGTAATCGCCTTTAAAAACCCTTCATTTTGATAACCTACATGATGGGTTAGAAAGAACAATAAAAGTGGCACCCCTACAATATGGCGCCCAAAATCCGCCATGCATTCTTGTTTTTTAACGTAACTTATCTAAGAACACTTGGGCGGTCAAAACCTTAGTCTAAATTATAAATATCCGTCTAGCGGTTTGAAAGATATGAGGGAAACATACCTACATAAAAGATACGCGCGAAAAACATAACCCTTTCCTTACAGTCGGGTAATAATAACAAGCTCGTGGCTAAGTAATAATATCCGCACGGGTCGATCTTCAAGGTTAAGCAACGCTCCCTTTGGTACCCACCAAAGGGAGCGTTGCTTAACCGTGGATACCGCAACTTCTACGTGTCTCAGAAAGCACAGGGTTGTGGTGGTCAGACAGGGTCAGAGAGTCACTACATGAAAAATATTGGTATAGAGCTGCATTTGGTTATACTGGAATCCAACCTTTTTTTGTTATTATTGCTAGGCTCACGTTTGACCACTATCTCACCAGATGGTAAACGATAAAGTGGTTAGTGAAACACGCTTGCCTAGAAGTAACCTATTTACTCTTGATTTAAAGACTACCAGGTTGTAGCTATCAGAAAACACAGGCTCCGGCAGGGAATTCCACTCCTTAGCTACCTAGATATAATTGGGCAAATGCTAGGCAGATTGATTGTGTGCTGGACCTTAAAATATACATGAAATTGTGGTCTAGTTGTGGTCGCATATGGGATGTGCGTGAATGTTTGAAATGTGTTTGTGTAAATATCTTAAAACTAACCCTAATGCTACCAACCGCAACAAATTCAGGCACAGCCGTTATTATTGAACATGAACTTTCATACAATATGTTTCGGTTTGTATCGGTTAATTTACAGCATTAGGTACTTCGATTTATTATGTAACTTCCTGCGCTTCTCATTGAGATCAATATATCTGCATAGGAAAGGTCTTGGAGACTTATTAAGTAAGTACGTAAGTAAGGACCTAAATCTCTTATGAAGAAATAACTAATTTGTAAATTCAGCACAATTTCATGATTAGGTGTATTTTGTAAAATGTATTGTAAGCATGATGACATGTACAAACATACATTACAGAATACAAAACAGCATGTTTTACATTCAGTCACATTCATCAGACGAACACCGACTTCCGAATCTCATTAAGCAAATTAGAAAAGCCGAAACTCATGAATATCGAGAGAAAAATAATAAAATTGGGTCACTTCACTCCATTAACGTGCAGAAATCAATAACATAAGGTAAGTACGGGAAGGCTTTCAGTCGGCGACGTAATTGCTGTGTATAACCCAACCATTGAAGGGAAGACAGAAGGTCAACATGCAAGATCACTTCATAAAAACTTTTTTCAAAAAAATAAACCGAATTCAAAAGCAAAACACTAAAAAGTGCAAAATAACTTTCGTTTCGGAAGTCAAAGTCTTTGGTAGCTCTAGTTTTTATCGTTTTGCGATACCGGCTCTTTTTAGTTTTGGTACATCATCACTAAAAATTGAGCAGGTTCTATAAGTAAGTAACTAAAACTTAAAAAAAAAATGAAACCGATTTCTAAAGCAAAACACTACAAATCGAAAAATATGTTTTTTTCCGAAGTCGGTGTCTAAAAAAACAGTGGAAAATGAAAGAAAAACGAAGCGAAACGGAAAATAAAGTTATTTTTCACTTTTTGGTGTTTTTTTTTTGAAAGTCGGTTTGTTTTTTTTTTTTGTTAAAAGGTTTTTTATTTATCTCTTTTAGTTTTGATAGGTAGTCCAATTGCCATAAAATCATATATGGCCAAAGTACATATTTCCAATAAGCCCAAACACGACTAGGATACATTGTTTTATTTCGGAGTTCCAGTGCCTACCTGCCGCCTTCATCATCAGATCAGTTCGATGGTACCATTTTCATCAGTACTATATTTATAAGTATTTGCTTCATCATAGTCGTTTAACTAATCGAGATATCGTAGACCCGTGACATTCTTAGCATTAAGGAGTTCCATTGGCCATCTGTGGTATTCTTCACCAGTTCCACTTCACCAAATGTTACTTTCTTAGTGCAAATGATTGCATTGTTGATGAAAATGCCAAAATCACAATATGTATGCCTATAATATTTGAAGAGATCCCTCGATTTCGCCAAGATCCCATCATCAGATCCTGATGATGGTGATGGATGATGGAAAAACTACCAATCAAATTGAGAACCTCCTCCTTTTTGGGAAGTCGGTAAAAATATGACATGACCTATATAGATCTTCGTGGTTAAGCAACTTTTGTAAGGTCAGTCCATGGATGGGTGACCATCTTAACATACTGAGATTCCTCCGGCATCTGAAAGCAAGTTAAGCTGTTGGTCCCGGCTGTCATTTGTACATCTTTGACAGTAAATTTTCAGTCAATTTTTTCTTGCCAAGGGGTATCGTGTTACCCAGTTACTGGGCTGTCAGACAGGCAATCCCTCCATGTGAAATACTGCTACTCAGCTGCATCTAGTTAGACTGGAAGTCTACCCCAACATATTTTAGGCTAGGCCGATTGATTGGCTATAGATATATCAAAAAAAATTATGATACGTGCAATAAAATCTACCAATCTACACTGGGTCCGCGGGGATTATCCACGGCCACTCTCTCTCACAGATAAGAGTCAGTACCACAGCAGTGGATTTATCATAAGCTGATTATTTAAAAAAATATAAATAATATACATGTCGGGTTTAAAAACCGCCCCTGGCGGCAAATCAAGAACGCTCGTGGGCTGCAGCTGAAAATCAGCGTCAGGTGGTATACCCTGTATTACCATTTGGCTTTATGCTGAGGTGAGGCCCTTTCGGCATTAATAGTTTTAATTATTTATTTTGTTAAATTTTAAGGTGTTTTTGTTTTTAATGCCAATAAACACATTTTTCTTTCTTTCTTTCTTTCTATGACGCGCTTTTCCTAACCGCTTGTGTGGTGGGGACAACAGACTATAGCAGTCAATGGCAGTTGAGTACTAACCACCTTAAAGCTAAGACGTCGTGGAATAACTGTCGATTCATTATATTAGTAAGCAAGATTGTAACTGTGAGTTGTGAATATTTTGAATAAACCCAGTGTATCGAATAATTTGTGTGATTTCATTTTCACGATTGTACTCACCTACGAGCCCACACACGATGTCTTAACCTAAGTCTTGTCTCATCCTAACTTCCCAATGGTTTGCATCTCTCGGCCACCCTTGATGCGACATACAAAACATAGTCTGAAGAATTGACAAACTTAAGTGGCAGTGGGCAGGACACTTTGCTCGCAGAATGGATGGCTGTAGGGGGCGAAAAGTACTGGAGTGGTGACCGCAAAACGGAAGACGTTGCGTTGGAAGGCCTTCCACTAGGTGAAGCGATGATCTGGTCAAGGCTGTGGGAGTCCGGTGGATGTGAGACGCACAGGACAGATCAATATTGCGACGGGGATCCTATGTCCAGCAGTGAACGTCTATTTGCTGAAATTATGATGATGATGACTAATATGGCATTCTAGAAGTAACTCTTAAAGTTTAATCGATGTTTTGCACTATAGAACACTCTGAGAATATACCCCACAATTATGAGACTTGAAACTGTTATCTGCAAACTACAGGGTATTTCAATTACAGAACATCTACGGCCTCGTTAGCATAGCCTAAATCTTAGAGCTATATTATACCTACTGGAACTCTACAAGGAAAACTTATGGTGGGTATCTCTTCAGGTGTCACTTTTGCTGCGCAACTACCAATATATTTTATTTACAGCCATGCTTGGGCCATCATATTATCACAGTAAACTTAAAATTGTATGTTTTTTGGAGTCAGCTTTGATCTCTTCGGAAACAAACAAACCAAACGTTGAAATTCTCTTGTTTCTGCCTTATTGTCCCTCGATAGGACTGGATATTCTGCCTACACCTCTTACATCGCATGTATGCGCCCTCACCTAAAAGGCATTACGTTAAAAGTCATCGCTTTTCTCATGTGAAGCCGTGGGAGCGGATATAAAGGATTTTTTTAATATCTACCGTATAAGACACGGCCTTGAAGAGAAGCGCTGGATAGGAACGCGATACCATAATGATGTTTTACATGGAAGGTGACGAATTTTCATGTATATGGCCAGATTTTCTACAGAAAATTTTGTGTTAATCTTTTGGGCAGAGAAAGTGATTTTTGTGTTGTAAATTTTAAAGATATTAATTAGTCTGTGTTGTGTCTAGATCTGTCTAATCGTATCAAAGCAAATAAGATGTTGGTCATTTAAAAAAAAATACTTTAAAGCTAGAGGGAGAGGAAGACCAAAGAAAAGATGGATGGACTGTGTGAGGAGTGATATAAAACAAAAGGGAGTCAGTGATTGCGTGGCGGGCTACAGGACGGTATGGAAGAAGAAAACGTGTTGCGCCGACTCCAAGTAACATGGGACAAGGGCAGGAAGATGATGAAAGCTCAAGTCAAATAGATAAATTAATCATACATGCATACATACATACATAAACTCACGCCTTTTCCCATGGGGGTAGGCAGAAACTACAGAACGCCACCTGCTACGATCCTTACATACTTCTTTTGCTTCACTCACATTCATACATCTAGTCATACACACACGCCGGTTATGAGTACTGCGCACCTGGCCTTTCTGAAGAACATCACCTATAAGGTCTATGTATGTCTTTCTAGGGTGTCCCCTCCCGGCGTTTCCATTCACGTCTGCCATGTAAATACCTTTCGTTAGTCGCCTTTCATTCATTCTCTCAACATGACCAAACCATCTTAACATACTCTTTTAAATTTTAGTCACTACATCTTCTTTTAAACCACAACGTTGTCTTATTACCTCATTCCTCAATCTATCATTTAAAGTTACACCACACATACTTCGCAAAGAACGCATTTCTACTGCATTAATCCTACTTTCATGTCTTTTTTGCAATACCCAACCTTCACTTCCATACATAAGTGTAGGCACCAGCACACTGTTGTGAACGGCGATAAATTAATCATTGAGTGAAAATTTGTACTACCACCGTTTTAACAAATGCTGTATGTGACTTGTAAGGAAAATGTGAGAATGAGTATTTGGCTATAAGAGCAGGGGATGACGACGATGATGAGACATAAAAACGATGTGTAAACTTTGTGAAAGTTGGTACCTACGGCTAGAAAAGGAGTAACTAATATTGAGATCAAGACTAATATAGGAAGTGTGGAACATCCCAAAAAAAATCGGCGAAGTATTGATAATGCTTACACAAGTATCAATATTTTTTCAACATGTAGCCTGGGTCTTCATTTCTTTAACGCCAACCAACCATACAAGGCTCATCTGTTACCCATCATAAAATAAACTCCAACTTTTAAAAAGCACTCAAATAATTCTAAAATAACAAACTAAAACGCTCCATTAAGTTCTTTAATTGGATAAACAGCAATCCAGAACATTGCAACGTGCTCCCAACAACAACGCTATTCAATTGAGTTATGATACACAAACAGTGCACAATGGTGTCTTACTAAGGTGCTACATGTACTTAAAGAAAACATTGAAGAAACCAAAAATTAAATATTTCTAACTAGACCACATTATCCAGCAAAGAATACTGTGTTGATATTTACTTTTGTTTTTTACCATAAATAAAAGGTTTTTCACAATTAATGGATCTATGAATAATCAATCTACACACAAGAGTGTCGATCTACGAAGAACCAATAGAAAATATCGTGATAAATATTTTGAATAATAATTCCAGGCTCTTATGCAGCAAAGTCAGACAGTTTTTCACGGTTCCTCTACCAACCTTAAGATGAAAGAAGGAATAAGAAGCGAACTAAATGACGTATCCAAGAAGAAAATCATGCTGTGCAGTCAGAGGATACATATTTGCGAGCTGGCTGACAGTACAGCATGATTTTATTCATGCACAGCAACTGTATTTCGATTCGGTTTTTTTAATTAAATTTTTTAGTTAGCATTTTTTTTTCAAATTACACTCAAACATATTTTTTCAAATTACACTCAAACATATTTTTTCAAATTACACTCAAACATATAAGTGTTATATATTTTTGATATCACCCCTTAAAACTTGGGTTTGAAAGAAACAAGAAATTGGGCCGCAAAAATATGGCGCACAAAAGCCGCCATTTTTCTATTTTCCAATTTCGATAATAATAAAATCGATTGACGAAAGAATTATCAAAATCAGCCAAAGCGTTTGGTCTCTAGAACGCCACATAGGAACAAACATACATACATAGACTGATAAACACATTACCCTCCTTCGGCAGTCGGGTAAAAAGAGTTTATAACATAAAATACAAGGAAAATATTCTAGAGCACAGCTTTCACTACTCTTGAGAATTGTTAGTCATTATAGTGTTCAGAAGCTATGCAACAGCAAACACTATAATCATATCATGAGATGTCCCACGATAGGTTCCCACTAGTTGTTTCGTACCTAAGTGCAATGAAAATGTGGGTTTCATGTCGATATAGAAAAAAGTGTTATTGATTTATATTTTAAACGTCGACGGATGAATTGTGCGAAAGTTTAATGGATCATGGCAGTTGGGATTCTATAGTTACTACAGCCTACCCCCGTGGGGTAAATGGAATTAATTCTGCTATTAAAAAATAACTGTAAAATTTACGTCGACATAGAAATATTTTCCAAAATAAATCTTTATTAAGCGATTGATGATTTCAGCTCATTGCTATCGCATAGTAGCCTTTAATAATATTCACAACAAACATAGAAGAAAATTAGAAAACATTAACAAATAAACAAAACACAAACAAATGTAGCTATTATTTATCAAATGTATAAAGAGGTAACCAAAAATACTTACATACAAAACTATAGGACGACCAACACTAAAAACAACTTTAAAATAAATGTAACGCTTTCCACGAATAACAAAAAAACTGTTTTCAAAAATGTTACACAAATATTTTCTAACGTACTGTGCACATGTGGCTTAAAAATTGTACCACTGAAATAAAATAAAATAAAAATAAACGTCCCTTTTAGTCGCGGCGGCATAGAACGCTCAAATAATAGGAGCATATCACATGGGCCTGGGATGATGCACGAATTAAACATAGTCAATAGACTGCGCTGGTTTTATTGAAATACAGTGTACAGTTGAGTACGTTCGGTTTTCAAATCCTTTATCTGGTCGGGACACATTACTTTTTAAAGCTATGGCACTGAACCGACCGTATATGAATTTATAATGTAACTACTTGAAAACAGAGGTTAAAATAGCATGAATTATTTTGATTGTTACTTATACTTTTTTAGAGGATTTTATACTGGCTCGACAAAATGTACTAAACAGTTTTTTTTTCGATTCCAGATTTCGTCACATAGCAAAACTTTTTAATGATGATGAGTACAATTTATTGGCCCATTTTCAGGTATTTTGTTGTTTTTGTTACATCTTGTATTACTAACGTACTAAGTCTGTAGGTGAATTTTATTATTCGTAAGATGAAACTTCTCGGCGCCAGTGAAAGCATTAGGGAAGCTGTTAGTTAATTAATTGCTCTAGAGTTGCGCTTATTACGAGGTTATGGCACATAATTTTATCTATTAAGACGCGTGTATTCGACGTGCTCTTGTGTTACATTTCATTTTATGTCGTTAGATTATAATTATGTGTAAAATAACGAACAAGATAATTACAAGCTTTCAAAACTTGCTTTGTTAGTTATACCCATAGTTATAGCATATTAACGATTTACCCCAATTTATTAAAAAAATAATTAATTAACCCCTGCTGAAGACTGTATGAATATGTTTGTATTGAATAAACTCATTTACTTTTTAACCCCCGACGGAAAAAGAGGGGTGTTATAAGTTTGACGTGTGTTGCTGTGTATCTGTGTATCTGTCTGTGGCATTATAGCGCCTAAACGGATGAACCGATTTTGATTTAGAATATTTTAGTTTGACAGGTGGCTTTGTCGAGAGTGTTCTTAGCTATGTTTGAATAAAATCGGTTTAGCCGTTCAAAAGTTATTTGCATTTTACTCGTTGAATCTGGATTTTTTCGCAAGATATCGTGTCATTATTACGTGTTTCTATTGAAGCGTGTCTGCTACTAGGTATATTATATGTATATTAAAAAGCATGAAGTAAATATTAAAATCGTGGTTTTATTAAATTTGTAATTTTATTCATGATTTAAAAATGCTGTCTCTAGCAGTCCGCTGTGACGTCTCGGGTCTCTGTGGCAGGTCCAAACGTTCCTGTAGGTTGAAAGTAAGGTCCTTATTGCAATTGTAGGCTATTTATATATCTCTGAATTATTGTTATCACCTTGGTATAGTTTTACTTTTGCAAAGGAATTCTTGTTACGGTATGATTTGAACAAGCGTTTTGTTTTATTGGAATTCTTGATGATTGTGTTGGAGTTTATTGAACAGTCACCTTTATTTATAACTAGCTTCTGCCTGCGGCATCGTCTGCGTGAAAGTTTTTTTTATCCCAAGGGAACGTACAACAGGGATCAAAATTATTCTGTGACCTTTTCCAGTTCCAGCTCATCCAAACCTGATTTTGCCGCGTGAACGATTCTCCTAAGTCACAGAATATACACCTAGTTTAGAAGTCAGAGCTTCTAACAAACTACCTATTGTTTAATTTTTTTTTTATAATTTTTAATAGTATTATCTAACTGCACAGCACATATGTGCGAGTACTATGTACCAACTGTATTTACCATTTACTATACCTATATGTCATTCGTTGACTTGTGTGTGCCCTAGCAGTTGAGTGTGTCATGCTCTCTCTCTGATGGTGGCACATGTGTTGGATAATTTGGTGCCCTTCATGATGGTTGAGCTGAATGGTGCCAATCTATGCGCCTTGTTCGTGAATGGGCTCCATCAGTTGGGATTGGTCGTAGCTTGGCTGCCTCAGCCTGTTTATAAGTTGGTAGTTTTGTAGTTTTGAATTGTTTGTTTTACTCTAGACGCTTTTACGTGTACGTCTTTTACATCGTTCTCACATATATGTATTTTAAACAAGAATGTTGTAGCCAAATACTTGTAAATAAAACTGATGGAAAAGAGTGTCCGTGGCGTTTCTTGCACATTGTTCTCCATAGAGACCTACTGACGTTTGCGAATGTGCAACTAGATTCATCATTTATTTTGTTTGACAATTCAAAAGTACTTTTAAGGTTTAATTGATATAAACCATTTTGATGTGATTTGATTGATTTGATACTCAACCGATTAAACTGAAATTTGGTTGTCACGTTTGTTTTGGATGACAATACTCGTTATGCTAAAAATATTGTATAACACAAGTTTTATTTTTTGTACGATTCAATGTAAGGAAATGTCAAACAAATGTTTTCTTTTTGGCCGTCTCGAGGCGCAATAACAACTCCATTGAGCGCCTAGTAGTGCAGGGCAGAGTGGACGGTAACAGGCCACGCGGGAGATCACCGATGAGGTAATAATAATAATAACGCCTCACCACTGTACGGATGGGTGATATTAGGAGTAAGTGATACAACGAATGCTGATGCTATACTGCCCTTTATTATAAAAGAACACAAGTTTATATGGTTACATTGACATCTCCCTCTCATCTCCTCCCTAAAACTAAAATAAAATAAAAGTTTAATTTTATTTTATTGCATGGATACAATATAAGCACAAATTAAACATTGATACTCTTAGGCTAACACGTATAAAATATAGTTATAACATAATCGTAGTACATATGTTCGTTATGTTTGGTATACAAAGTTATACAATAATAAGTAGTTACTTATAATAACAATCAATTCCTAAGTACCTATGAGCGCACAGCTGGCGCTTATTATTCGTCTCCGTTTTCTGCTGACCTGTATAATAGCTATTGTTAAGTGCTTATAACATTGGTAATTAATTGTCTTATTGTTTTTATCTTAAACATGATACGGTTTCGTTCTGTTTTTGTGAATAATGTCGGGTTTTCCCTTATAATTGACCTCAACATTTGGTGACAAATCTCTAATCACCTTGTAAGGTCCAGAATATAATTGTTGAAGTTTATTGCCAGTTTCATTTTTAATTAAAACTTGATCGTTTGGCTTATAGCGTATTGGATTTACATGCTGGTCGTATCTACTTTTTCTGCCTATTTTATTGGCTATCAAATTTTTCCGCGCTTCGGTTTGAGAAACCTGTAGGCGGTACTTAAGTTCAAGCGGGTAACTGTCGTAATTATATAGGGGCTCTACACACTTTTCCAAATTATTGGGCAAGTTACACTTTCTACCGTATACGAGTTCGAATGGTGTAAATTTTGTTGACGAGTGAACTGTCGTATTATAAGCAAAGCACCAGAATGGTAACCAAGTACTCCATAATTCGGGTTTTCCTTCTGCTTGGATTCGCAAAAATGCACCTAGATTTTTATGCGAGTTCTCTAGCGCTCCGATGCTTTGGTGATGATACGCAGTTGAGTTTAACTTTTTAATATGTAGTAATTCACAAACCTGTGTCACGGTCTCGGACATGAACTCTGTGCCTCTGTCGGTAGCTATGTCCCTCGGGATGCCATGTTGAAGTATGAAGTTATCCACGAAGGTGCGTGCTACTTCTGTAGAGGTTTTAGTGACGAGGAGATACGCACATACATACTTGGACAGCTCGCATTGCAATGTCAATATATAAGAAAAATTGTTGCTGTCTTTGTCTAATGGTCCTACCAAGTCTAAGAAGATTTTATCGAAAGCCGAATGAGCAGTTGTGGTGATTGCCATTGGCTCTTTCACCTGAACTGTATACTTATGCTTCTGACATTGAACACATTTTTTGACATAATTTTTGACATCACTTTCTAAGCCTGGCCAAAAATAGTATTTTTTTATATTAGTCAGCATTCTTCTCATGCCCGCGTGCCCACTAGTGGGCAAAAGATGAAAGTCGTTGAGTATCACTTTCCTATCATCTTTGTCCTCTATTCTTTCGACATCTTTTAATATACATAATCTGGGCCCTTTCCAGTTGCTTTGTTTTCTTATCTCACTAGTTAATTTCTCTACAAAAATTTTATTATTCGAATTTTTAATGAAGTATACTTCATCTATATTTAGCTTGTCACAAAAATCACTCAGCTCTCTCGCAAACTCGGCTCGCGTAGTTTGTGATTGAGATGCCGAGTTTATGAATATAGTTTTCATTTGGGCATTATACAATAATATTATGTGTGTTTGTAACACTACTGAGCTATCGCTCTTTAACTTCTTAAGACTGCTACTGAGTGCAAACAAAACAATCTACAAACAATTCCGTAATTTTTTTGCCGAAATCATCGACATCGACATCGTAGTCTGTCCTTCCTGATCTCATTACCCATCCATTTCTGATGGCAATTCTTGTAGATTCTGAAGATACCATACAAAAACGCCAACGATGCTATAAGAAGTAACACGATTAAAATGATGTTGGTTGTGCTGGCATGTATCGTCAGCTGCGTGATGTTAGCGCTGTTACTTCCACCTGCTGCGTTTTGTGGAACTATAACTTCTTCCTTCGTATTAGTTGTACCCATTTTGTGATTGTCGTGGTAAATATTCACAAAATAGAATAGTGACCACGCTAAGTCCCAGTACGAGATTGGTCTCGTTACAATACATTGCGACACCCGTTTTGGTCAAAGAAATGTAAACATACGCTGCTAGCGTTTACGCTGTCACGGTCGCCATGTACGGATGGGTGATATTAGGAGTAAGTGATACAACGAATGCTGATGCTATACTGCCCTTTATTATAAAAGAACACAAGTTTATATGGTTACATTGACATCTCCCTCTCACCACGATGACTCAAACTCAATCTTCTCAAAGGCACTCATCAGCGCCATTTTCTTCCGCCAACTCTGATTTCACAATAACCAAACCAGCTCTGAATGTAGTCTCTATTAATATAGAAGGTTTCTCAAGAAACAAGGCCCAGCTTCTCGCGAATCTGTGCCAGGACTTACGGTGCGATATACTTTGTGTTCAAGAAACTCACCGCGATAACGAACTACCCAGGCTATAAATACCTGGCATGATCCTTACAGCCGAAATCCCCCATGCAAAGTACGGCAGCGCTGTCTTTGTCAAGCCAAACGTTGCTGTGCAGTCCACGGCCTGCGAATCTGTCGACTCCATTGAAATAATAACTATTGATACAGGCAGCTGCACCATAACCTCTATATATAAACCTCCAAACCAACCGTTCCACTTTCACCACACAAGTAATTTTCACAATAGGTCTATTAAAATCGTACTAGGCGATTTGAACAGCCACAGTTCCGCATGGGGCTATACCAGTAATAATTCGGATGGTGATGCTGTGGAGGAATGGGCCGAGGCGGAGAATCTCACCTTGTTACACAACGCCAAACTCCCAGCATCCTTTAACAGTAGCCGATGGCGCCGTGGCTACAATCCTGACCTGATCTTTGTCAGCGGTAATATCAGCCCTCTTTGCACTAAGTCGGTGCACCAGCCAATGCCAAGAACCCAGCATAGGCCAATTGGATGCCGCGTTGAATCCGCCGTAAAACCTCAGATCGTGCCTTTCAGACGACGATTCAACTTCTCGAAGGCCAACTGGCAGATGTTTTCCGATAGCGTTGATTCGAAGTTGCTCGGAATAGATCCCGTGCCGACCAACTACGAGAAGTTTGTTGAAGTTGTTTGGGCCATATCACGACGGTACATCCCAAGAGGTTGCCGTACTGCCTACATCCCAGGCCTGAGCAAGAATTCCACCTCACTCCTTGCAGATTACGAAAGCTCATACAACATAGACCCATTTTCTGAACAAACTTTGGAACTCGGCGAGGAAATACTGCGCGAGGTAGGTGATAGCCGCAAGAAAAAATGGATGACACTAGTCACTGAAATACATAGATATGACTCCATAAACTCACTGACAGTTCCCCTCAAGCTAGGAACCCGGGCCAGGTCACCGCCAATCAAGTTGCCCACCAACTTATCCTTAACGGAAAACCCCCGCATCGGTTATGCAAAACAAAAAGGCTAATTGAGGCAAATGACACTACCACCAATCTCACCAAGTCTTTTACACTGTCAGACATAATATATGGGATCAAACACTTAAAAAATGGCGAAGTTGCTGGTTTTGATGACATTACTGTCGACCAAATAAAACACCTCGGACCAGCAGCTGTATCCTGGATCCTATCACTTTTCAACTCGTGTCTTGAAGATTATAAGATTCCCAAATTGTGGAGACGCGCTAAAGTGATAGCTCTACTTAAACCAGGAAAATGCCCTAAAGACCCTAAAAGTTACCGACCCATATCCCTCTTATGTCACACATTCAAACTCTTTGAAAGGCTCCTACTAAATCGCCTTACACCTGTTATTGAACCTCATCTTATACCTGAGCAAGCTGGCTTTAGGCCTGGAAAGTCGTGCACAAACCAGACCCTCAAACTTACGCAATTCATCGAGGACGGGTTTGAGGCGAACACAGGTGTTGTTTTCGTGGATCTTTCAGCAGCCTATGACACAGTTAACATTAAAAAACTTCTGTTAAAAGTCAGCAAACTCACAAAAGGTACAGGTTTCATCCAAATTCTTAGCGCCATCCTAAACAATCGTAGCTTCCAAGTACATCTTGAAAACACCAAAAGTAGGTGGCGCTGCCAAAAAAACGGGCTCCCTCAAGGCAGCGTACTGGCTCCGGCCCTTTTCAACATCTACACTAACGACCAGCCTAGCTCCCCACTAACGCAACACTTTATATACGCAGATGACCTTGCTCTAGCCGCCCAGAAACCCAGTTATGAAGAGGCCGAAGGAATACTGACGGAAGCTTTGGAAACGCTCGGACAGTACTAAGGCGAAAATGTTCTAAGGCCAAACCCATCTAAAACCCAATCATGTGCTTTCCATCTACGCAACCGTCAGTCAAATAGGACCCTTAATATCTCGTGGCAAGGTGTTGCCATAGAGCACTGCGCTCAACACCGCTACCTGGGCATCACCTTAGATAGGTCACTGACGTTTAAATTCCACTGCTTAAAGACTAAGCAAAAAGTCGGGACAAGGAATAATATCCTTCGCCGCCTAACATCCACTAGCTGGGGAGCATCGACACAAGTACTACGCACATCTGGCCTATGTCTGTCTTTTTCTGCTAGAGATTTCGCATGCCCAGTGTGGCATCGATCCGTTCACGCTAGAGAAGTCGGCACAGCACTAAATGACACCTGCCGCATTTTAACTGGATGTTTAAAACCAACCCCACTTGTGATGCTGTACCCACTGGCGGGTATAGCTCCACCAGAAGTTCGTCGCGAAATAGCCAGCCGCATCGAGAAGGACAAACAGGAACGGGACAGTCGGCATCCCCTATATGAGCATCAACTCCGACCTGCGCGCCTGAAGAGTCGTAAGAGCTTCTTGAAACATACGAACTCCTCGAAAGCCAGCGCAACTAACGAGAGATGTGAATTATGGAAACATACACACCCTACTCCTCCACACTTCATCACTCCGGCAGAGAATCTGCCCCCTGGAAATGAACTGCAGTGGCCAATCTGGAAATCCCTAAACCGATTGCGGACCCAGGTTGGCCGATGTAAAAGCAACCTGGCCAAATGGAATATCATAGACACATCCAAAACACAGAGTCAGTGTGGGGCCCCTTCGCAAGACATGGCCCACCTCCTAGTCTGCCCTTCATGCCCGACCACCTGCACCTTGCGGGATTTGAATGTAGCAAATGAAAGAGCTGTCCGAGCAGCTACATACTGGTCGGACAAAATCTGAATGGTTGTGTAGTTTGAGTTAATCGACACGAAAGAAGAAGAAGCTGCCAGTCTAACCGGTGGCTGCTGAGTCCCAGTATTTTACATGAAGCGACTGCCTATCGGACCTCCACAACCCAGTAACTGGGTACCCGATACTCCTTGATAAGACTGTTGTACGATTTCCTGGCACCTGACATTCCGTAAAAAAACTAATTTGACAAAACACTACAAAACGAAAACTAACTCTTTTCCGAAGTCATTGTCTTTACCTTGGTACTTTGTACCTTTTTTTCCGTTTTTCTACACCGACTTGTTTTGGAGTCCGGTTTTTTTTTTGTTAATTTTTTTTTATTAATCTTTTTATTTCGTTGCAAGACAGTAAAATTCATTATCCGTGAATTCGTCGAGCTTCATTGCCTCGGCGCTTTTCTGGTGGTCGCCACTGTTGATTCTGGATTTCAGGAGTTGCAGTGGTTTGGGAATAGTGCGGTAGGATTGTCCCAAAAATATTTTAGATTTGATAAGTACCTCTCTGTTCTTTGAGTACCTCCAATTACTATGAAAATCATTACTAGCCAGAATATATATCATGACGATTCCAATAAGCCAAAACACGACTAGGACAGTAACCTGTATTTTATATTTCTATGACATTAACATTGTTTTATTACGGAGTTCCAATGCCTACCGTCCGGCTTTATCATCAGATCAGTTCGATGATATCATTTTCATACGTGCTATTTATTTATGTAGGTATTTACTTCATCAATGTTGGTGAACTATTTGAGATATCTTAAACCCGTGAGATAAAGCATTAAGGAGTTCCAGTGGCCATCTGTGGTCTTCTTCATCAGTTCCACTTCACCAAATTATACTTTTTGTGTGCAAATAATTGCATTGTTGATGGAAATAGAAAAATCGCTGTATGAAAGTACCAATGCAAATTCAAATTCAAATTCAATTTATTGCATCCATAATGTACATACAGGTGTTAAATATAGGTTACAGAAACAATTATGGACCCTGTCGGGCACAGCAACATTCTAGATACAGTCAGTGTCTAGGAGAGAGGAATAGCGCTTAATATTTTTGCATAATAACATTTCATTCATTTCATGCCTATAATATTTGAAGAGATCCCTCGATTTCTCCAGTATCCCATCATCAGATCCTGACCAGATTACCATGGTACCACCTGGGAAGTACACCCTTTCAAACAAAAGAGAATTTTCCAAATCGGTCTAGGCATCTTTGAATAATCGGAGATCATAAATAAAAAACTGGCCAAGTGTGAGTTGGACTCGCACACGAAGCCTAGTGACAGACGGGCAGGCAGACAGACAAACAGATCGTGGAGTCTTAGTAATAGGGTCTCATGTTTACCCTTTGGGTACTGGACCTTAAAAAAGAAACCAACGAATTGAGAAACTCCTCGATTTTTGAAGACGGTTAATGAATGTCAAAGATCTAGAAATAAAGACTAGGACCAACAGCTTAACCTACGTTCCGAGGCACGGAGGAACCTCGCTATGTACAGATGGTTACCCATCTACGGCCCGACCCCGGCAAGCGCTGCTTAACCTTGAAGATTGACCCGTGTGGCTGTTATAGATGCATATTTTTCAGGTATTCACTTACACATAACAAAATCCAATTCAAAAAGTAAACAACCAATGCTATAAAATAAAAATGGAAACAAACATAATTTTCCAAGTTAATCATAGTTAGTGTACTTACTCATCCAATACAAAGGATAAACTGATAAAACCCGTATACATAGACGTAAAATTGCATCGCCTGAGTAAAACTGTGTCGCCCGGACATTCACCTATCACTTTATCAATATAGTTCACTTTCGCTTGCATTTAAATAGGATTTTTATACTGAAAGAGGGAAAATATCACTGGAAAAGAAGATGGCAATTTTTATTTAAAAGAGATGTTGTATCAACGTTGCCATCTAAATTAAAATAGTTTGTTTGTTCATTGTGTTTGTAAAATGTAATCTCTGGAAACACTGGTCCGATTTCAAACATTATTACATTCTATAGAATAGAATAGAATAGAATTTCTCTTTATTCAAGTATCCATGACTCAAAAAATGGTTAGTAAAACTTACAACTATGTTAGTAACACAGATATTAACAATCTGACATTACAAAAACAAAACAACAAATACCAGTGGATTACCGTTGCGACAACCCATGTGAGATGGCACAACAGCGAACCACAAAAATACAGTCTAGGTTCTATCACTGATGGAAAGTAAGATTTTATCTGCGTAGGCAGGTTTCTGCAGGATAATAGCGAAGCCGCGGGCATACGAAATTGCACTTCCCTGGTGCGCATAGTATCATCGATAAGCATGAAAGGATTTCGGCAAACTTATAACGTAAGAAACAGCAATCACCGCGCGATCAAACGATTTATATCATAAAAAATGGAATTACTTACACTGTATGTAATTCCGACTATTATTTCCGATTATATATATTAATACTTAGGTATGGTAGGTCCTACACAATTGTTTGCTAATCGCTAACGTTTTGCTCTTGCAAGATACGTAATAAATCTGCAAGTCGTTTAGGCTATTATCGTAGGTCAATTATTTTATTTTTTTTATTTTATTTATTTTTGTTACTTTCAGCATTTGTTTTTAATTCTTTTTTTAAGCCAAGTATTTTATGCACCTTTGTATCTTAGCAGCTTCTCTTTAATCATAAAAATGTTTTATTTTAAGACGAGACATTAACTAAGTAAAATGAAAAAACTTTAAAGCAGTTGAAAAGTTTTAAATTATGAACTTCTCTGTAACGTCTTAATCAAAGTTCATGAAGCATAATTTCTAAAATATTAACACCTAAGTTTGAACTAAGTCTTTATGTTTTTGATTTGTTAGCTGAATGTAAATTAAAATGACTGAAGTAAAGTTTTTCTGATCAGCAAACTTTTTGAAGTAAAAATGAAAAAAGTATTTGTAGATTATACTTTATCGTACATTTATATAGTTACTCAAAGCTATAGCAAAAAAGAAAATGGTTGGCTACAAAAATATGGGTATTCAAAAAAAAAAAAACTGTAATATTTTAACAAAATAAAGTAAAGTTAGTTTACCACGTCAAGCCGTAAGTCCCGGCTGTCATGTGAAGATCTTAAACAGTCGTTACAGGTAGTCAGAAACTTGAGATCTGACACCAGTCTAGCCAAGGGGTACCGTGTTACCCAGTTACTGGGTTGTGGAGGTCAGATAGGCAGTCGCTCCGTGTAAAACACTGGTACTCAGCTGAATCCAGTAAGACTGGAAGCCAACCCCAATATAGTTGGGAAAAGGCTAGGCAGATTGATTAATTTTTACAAAATAAAATATAATTATTGCCAGATTTTTTCTCTTTTAGCAAAACACGTTATACTTAGAAAAACAAGCCTACTTTAAAATGCGAACATTTACCGCAAGATAATGCAAGCGTGAAGAAACTCTGACAACTTTAG
This sequence comes from Anorthoa munda, assembly GCA_945859665.1. Lineage (NCBI taxonomy): Eukaryota > Metazoa > Arthropoda > Insecta > Lepidoptera > Noctuidae > Anorthoa > Anorthoa munda. The sequence goes on along the minus strand of OX243902.1, from coordinate 27,783,726 downwards.
TAGGTATGGATCAAAATTAATTAAATTAATGCACTGCCTTCATTTACCGGTCATTTCATTGCTTTCAGAAATAGCTTGGCACTCCTAAAAATCTGTTTTTGAATAAAAACCGGCCAAGTGCGAGTCGGACTCGCGCACGAAGGGTTCCGTACCATTATCGCAAAAACGGCAAAAAATCACGTTTGTTGTATGGGAGCCCGACTTAAATATTTATTTTATTCTGTTTTTGTTGTTATAACGGCAATAGAAATACATCATCTGTGAAAATTTCAACTGTCTAGCTATCACGGTTCAAGAGATAGAGCCTGGTGACAGACAGACGGACCGCGGAGTCGTATATAATATAATAGGGTTCCGATTTTACCCTTTGGCTACGGAAACCTAAAAAGGAAAAGTCCCGAAACCCGTTAAAAAATAATATTGGTGATACGAAATCGTAAAATCACAAGTTTGCGTTTGAGTTCGGTTACGATGTCAACAGGATGCAGTAAGAGCATGTGTGTGCATAATAAGAACAACAAAATAACTGAATCAGTGCAGAACTTAAATTACGGTGTCTAACATACTCACCGTTTGTGTACAGTTGTACACTTGAGGCCAGAAAAAGTATTCCAAACAAAGTTTTGCTTTTAAAAATAAATGTTTGAGGAAACTGTAGTAAAATTTTGGTTTGAACTAAATTATTGTTACAAAATATATGGTGCTGTTGCAGTAAATTAAATAATGTTTTTAATGAAATAACAGCAGAAATGGTACAACTACCACGAACTAAATTATTCGTACAAAATATATTTTAATGTTGCAGCAAAATTACACAAAACTTTTAATGCAATAATTAAATAACAATAATAGTGTCAGCCTCGGTTCCATACTCAAATGGTACAACAACCTCTCAATTAAACAGGCCACATTTATTTATTTTATTTGCTAAAACCCACAAACTATGCTACCAATATTAATTAACAATTCAATCGCAAATAAATTTCACACGTAACACTATAGAATTCCACTAACATGTGCCATTTACAACTGAAACCACAACATTTAAACACTTTTAGATAACACATTTCAATTTTATAAAATGACACTCTGATACACGAGTATTGCCGCTATCGAAACAGTTTCGAAGCAATATAACTTTTAACTTATATTGGCTTCAAGTGTATTGCGTTACAGTGTGTTGTATGGCAGTGCAACGACCACGTATTGTAAAGAAAGCGTAACAAAACCGGTTTAAATTGAGTCAAACAATTTGTTTTACTGTTTTGTTATCAATGGTTCAATTTATATGTAAAACAGTGTAAAATAAAATGCACATTTCTTATGTAAACTGAAGGAATGTTTCTGTAACGGGCGCGTATGACAAGGTTTCTGAGGAAGGATCAACTTACACCACAGGGATTTGAGTTGGTTGTTAACAAAAACATTATTGGGACATCTTAGAGTAATTTTGAATAATTTTAATTGAAATTTAAGAATAATCCAATTATAAATATACGAAATATTTACGAGTACTTAGTGGTGACTACTAATTGCAAGTTGTGGAAAAATGATTCTAATGGAAACAACATTTCTTAGAGATGTTCGTTTACATTCTATAGTTATTTTAGTGTGACACTTCATCATTATCCACAGACCAATTTTGCCCACTGCTGGACATATTCCTTTCTAGTTATGAGCCAATTCCCACGCTGTGCCAACCACATCCATGTTCTACCCTCAATGGTGACAACACTTCAACTTTCAATCCGCCGACATCACTTCATTTGAAACTTTCCTCATGTTAATTTTATCATCCACACTCATAAGATTGAAATTACATAATTAAACCCTAAACACGTCCAAAAATCTTTTAATTTCTAAAGCTCAAAACAGTATCACACTCAAAAGTCCAAACCCAGTAATGACGCGTATATAAACGCCACCCTATCGGAATGCGGCGACCGTTCCGGCCGAGCGGCACGGAAGTCCGCACACGGCCCGCTTCCGGCACGTCACACCGGTCACCCACGGCCGGAGCTTCGAGCTTTTTTGTTAGACACACATGACAAACACACAATAATTATGTCAAATCAAGTGTGAATTTTTGTATTGATTTTTGTTGTATTCGTATCGTTTTCTATGATGAGACAGCTCTTCACCTCAATATAACCTGATGGAAAGCGACGGATGAGGTGACACAGAAGATCCTTTTTCGCTTTGGCTTTGAAGGTTAACGGGTGATTGTGTGTTGTGGTGGAGATTACTACCTACGAGTACAACCCGTCCACTTTCAAAGCCGGCCTAGCGTCTGCGTTCCAACTAGCAGAGAGATGCACACTTTAACTGTGTGCATTAGATATAATTATAGAGGAGAAGCACTGAGATAGAAAAGCAACGATGTACTTACTTAAAGAGGTAGGTGGTTCAAGAAATATTTGCTTTTTAATGTATTCTAGTATGTACCCATAAGCGAGAGCAGTGGTGGCCCAGTGGTATCGGCCGCGACTTACAAATTGTAGGTCGTGGGTTCGAGCCCAGGCAGGCGCTTTACTTTGTATAAATTATTTCATCACCACTGCTCTCAAAACGGTGAAGGAAAATATCGTGTATAAAAATTCGAAGACATGTGACATCCACCAACATGCACTGGGCCCGTGTGGTGGATTACGGCCTATTCCCTCCCACAGAGGAGGCCTGCACGTACAATGGACCAAATGCGAGTCTAAGTGCGGAAAAGAGGTCCAACTATCCTATCCTATGTACCCATAAGCTTTATAACTGATGCTTGCCAGTTATGAAACGTATGAGCTGTTGCCTGTTCTCCTTAGATTAAATACTAGAAAGCAATAAAAGGAATGCGACCCAGCAACGGTTGGAATATATGACATGGGCAGTGAAGTTATGGTTGCAGAGATGTTGTTAGAAGACAGAACACAGCACAAACACAGCACAGCAGAGCAGTTTATCAGTGGACTTATTTTAGAGAAGAAGATAATGATAATTTTGCTATCATGACGTCAGTTTATCCAGTCTAGCATAGTTCTTCACTACCTCACTTGACAGAACAATTAATAATGTCAGAGCAGTTTATCAGTGGACTACTTTTAGATTAGAAGATGTTGATATTTTGCTATAGTGGCGTCAGTTTATAAAGACTAGGATAGTCCTTCACCACCACACTTGACAGATTTTCCAAAACTCAAACGGGACGTTATTATTATCGTCTTCTACTACTAGATTTAACCCATAAACGACACACATTGGCAGAAAAAGCGTGACCGATTTCGGGACTACATTAGTACAACACAAATCCTCTCATAGTCAATAAACTCCCCCACATCTTGTCCCAATCATTAATCGCTCACAAAATCTAATAAAGGACAAGATAAAGGAATCCGTGTTCAATAGCCCGTTCAATAAATAACATAAAAGGCGTTTAATTAATATTTATGGGACTTCGACGTCCGGTGTGACTTTATTGAATCAAATCATTGTCTGCTGTTTGGACGACAAATGTTAATGTGTTTTTGTGTTCGCTTTTCTGGAGTTCTAAATGATGGTGGTGTTTTGCGGAACAAGTTGAGTATGGGATCTAGAAGGGTTTGATTATGTTCTATTCATTTTTAGGGTTCCGTACCCAAAGGGTAAAAACGGGACCCTATTGCTAAGACTACGCGATCTGTCTGTCACCAGGCTGTATCTCATGAACCGTGATAGCTAGACAGTTGAAATTTTCACAGATGATATATTTCTGTTGCCGCTATAACAACAAATACTAAAAACAGAATAAAATAAATATTTAAGTGGGGCTCCTATACAACAAACGTGATTTTATTGCCCTTTTTGTGCGATAATGGTAGAGTGCGAGTCAGACTCGCACTTGGCCGGTTTTTAAAATATAGATGACTCACTTAGCTATCGATATTACGAGTTATCAGACAAATTGGCAATTGATGAACAGGCAGATTGACAGATAAAGTTACCATAGGCAGGTACAGGCAGGTAGAAATTATCTCGCCGAAACCATTTTACAAATTTTGGTATAGATTTTGGAAAAGGACACAGAATAATTTTAGACTTTGATGCGGACGAAGCCGCTGGCAGAAGCTAGTTATTTATAAAGGGCTGTATCTTTAGCTCTCAATGTTTTACTAGTTCTCAAAGTAAATCTGAACTGTGCTTTACGAAATTTCTCAGGCGTTTTATGTCTAAGTAACTTCTATTTTATAAGAAACTCTAGTAGGTAACCTAATCAGATAGCTTATAACTAATGCCATTGGTTGGAAGAGCTCCAATTTTGAACACCAAACCTAACGACTCCAGAAATAGAGTTGCCTCTAATTTAATATTCAAGAGTCCTTATCAAATTAATTTCTAATCGTTCCCATGACACCGTTGTAATTTTGGAAACTTCCAATTAAGTATTTCGAGAATGCTTAATAATAGAAAGTGAAACGATACCTTGACGTCAAGTTTCACAAGAACTAAGTACTGAACAATTAATACAAGTATAACTATGAGAATTCTTGGCCTGTTTAACTGAGAAACTCCGAGAATCATTTATATTTAATTTACTTCGAGATAGATGCGACTGAATGTTTTATTACAATTGTTTTCAAGAACTTTTAGTTAACTCTTCTGTGTTGTTACTAGCTTTCAAATTAGTGTTAAAAAACTTTGCTGATTTATTTTCGTTTCCAACACTAATGTGAGAATTTAAAGGCATAAATCTAACACTTCTTAACAAAAATTAGCTTTTAATCAATTTGGATGGCGTCAGTTTACAAACTGCAATAAGCAAATTGCGTGTTGGCAATTTTGGAACTGGCAAAAGCGATCAAAGGTAAATCGTCATTCATCATCATCATCATCATCATATCAGCCGAAAGACGTCCACTGCTGGACATAGGCCTCCCCCAAGCGTCGCCACATTGACCGGTCCCGTGCGTCTCGTAACCAGCGGATTCCCGCAACCTTCACCAGGTCATCGGTCCACCTGGTGGGAGGCCTTCCAACGCAACGTCTTCCGGTTCGCGGTCGCCACTCCAGAACCTTTCTGCCCCATCGGCCATCCGTTCTGCGAGCAATGTGCCCTGCCCACTGCCACTTGAGTTTGGCAATTCTTCGGGCTATGTCGGTAACCTTGGTTCTCTTGCGGATCTCTACATTTCTGATTCGATCACGCAAGGAAATTCCGAGCATAGCCCTCTCCATTGCCCTTTGAGTGACTGTAAGTTTTCTGATGAGGCCCATTGTATGCGACCACGTCTCAGATCCATATGTCATCACTGGCAACACACACTGGTCATAGACTTTCGTCTTGAGACACTGTGGTAAGTTGGACGAGAAGATACCGCGCAACTTCCCGAACGCTGCCCAGCCGAGTCGGATTCGACGGTTGACCTCTTTCTCGAAGTTGGCCCTACCCAACTGGATCGTTTGTCCCAGGTAGACATAGTCGCCCACAACTTCGAGTGTAGAGTCTCCTACCTTGATAGGAGTGGGTGTAACATGGGCATTCAACATCACCTTGGTTTTGTCCATGTTCATTCTAAGACCCACTCTTTCGGAAGCACTACTGAGGTCATTGAGCATTTTACTGAGGTCCTCCATGGTCTCAGCCATAACCACTATATCGTCAGCAAACCGAAGGTGAGTGATGTACTCGCCATTGACGTTGATGCCTAGCCCTCTCCAGTCCAGAACCTTGAAGACATCCTCCAGTGCAGCGGTAAACAGCTTCGGAGATATGACGTCTCCCTGTCTCACACCTCGCTGCAGAAGGACTGGTTCCGAGGTCTGATCCTGAAGTCGAACTGACATGGTGGCGTTTTTGTATAAACACTTCAACACTTCGATGTACCGGTAGTCAATTTGGCACCGTTGGAGAGACTGCAGTACAGCCCAAGTCTCGATCGAATCGAAGGCTTTCTCGTAGTCCACAAACGCTAAACAGAGAGGCAGGTTGTACTCTTCGGTCTTCTGTATAACCTGCCGCAGCGTATGTATGTGGTCTACGGTGCTGAAGCCTTTACGGAATCCGGCTTGTTCGGGAGGCTGGAAATCGTCAAACCTGCGCGCGAGATGATTCGTGATGACTCTTGAAAACAGCTTGTAGACATGGCTAAGAAGTGTGATGGGCCTATAGTTCTTCAGTAAGGCATTGTCACCCTTCTTGAAGAAGAGTACCACCACACCCCTGCACCATGCCTGTGGCGTTTTCCCTTCGTGTATGACGGAATCAAACAGCTTCTGAAGGGCCTTAAGGATTGGTTTTCCACCCGCCTTCAGGAGTTCGGCCGTAATTCCGTCATCACCCGGTGCCTTGTTGTTCTTAAGCTGTTTCAGAGCCATCCTAATCTCATACAGGCTGACGTCCGGAATGTCTTCGGTATAGTGTCGGGTCAATCTAGCTCTAGGGTCTTTCGCTAGATTCGCGACGGGTTTACTGGTTGACGTGTACAGCTGCCCATAGAATCTCTCGATCTCCCTCAGAAGCTCTGGTTTGGCGGAAACGATCCTGCCATCATCGGTCTTCAGTTTCGTGAGCTGGCTCTGCCCTATAGACAGATCTCTTGCAAAGACCTTGGAGCCCTTATTCCGTTCAATTGCGTCTTTTATACGCTCAGTATTAAAGCGGCGGAGGTCGCTTTTCAAGGACTTTGAGATCCGTCTATTTAGCTGCCGGTATTTCACCGCATCGTCTGAAGACTGCAGGATCATCTCACGCCTCTCCTTCATTAGCTTGAGAGTAGGATCAGAGAGCTTTTTGTTCCTATCTGTACGGCGGGTCTTGAAAAACTTAGACCCGACCGTATGGACAGCTTCCACGAACCCATCGCTGTAATCGTCCACGGAGCTTCCTAGGCACTCGAAACGATTCTGGAGTTCGAGCTGAAAGTTCTCGGGGTTTTGGACCTGGATCTGTGCTGGGCGGAGCGTGGACTTCACTAGTCGAGACCTTTCAAGTTTAACATTAATGTTCAATGTGCCTCTTACCATGCGGTGATCGCTCCCGGTTTTAACCGAATTGATCACAGAGACATCATTGAACACTTGCTTCTTGGTTGACATGATGAAGTCGATCTCGTTTTTAGTTGAACCATCGGGGCTTTGCCAGGTCCACTTCCTGTGCTCACGCTTTCTGAAGAAGGAGTTCATCATGTAGAGGCCCTCCTTCTCCATAAAACTGGCCAGTAGGTGACCCCGGTGGTTCCGGCGTCCAACTCCAAATTGCCCCACTTGCAGCTCATCCACGTCTCGTTTGCCCAGTTTTGCGTTGAAGTCCCCCATGACAACGGTGAAGTGAGTTTTGAAACCATGCATGGCTCTAGAGATATCCTCATACATGGTCTCTACCTCGTCGTCGGGGTGTGCCGAGGTCGGGGCGTAGACCTGTATGACCTTCAGCGAATATCTTGCGGATATTTTGAGTATAAGGTACGCCACCCTGGTCGACACACTCTCGATCTTCACCACGTTGTTCACAAGGGACTTGTGGACGATAAACCCGACACCACCCTGGGACTGTCGGTCACCCTCTCGGAAATAGAGCAGGTTACCGGATTTGAGGATTATCGAGTCCTCCCCCTCTCTTCGGACTTCCGATAACCCTATAATACTCCATCGCAACCTACTCAATTCTTCCTCCAGTTCGGCTATCTTCTCGTCGGTCCGGAGTGTTCGCGTGTTATATGTTCCCAGGTCCAGTCGTCGGTGTTTATTGGGGTAGCCGGGTCCACTCCGGGGATTCTTAGCACCCCTTGCCACGCCATCGCCTCGACCGCTACCGTAGCCGAGGGTAGACGGGCTGCCGGGCACTCGGGGCCGTTTTTTCTGTGTGCTGATCATTAGGATTGGGGGGTTTTGCCATAATCGCCACGCTTGGCAGGCGGGTTGGCGATCGCAGTTTGTTGATAAAGTGCACAGAGAACGCTGCTGCCCATTCTCTGGTGTGTCCCTTAGTCGCCTCTTACGACACCCACGGGAAGATATGGGATGGTGAAATTCTTTACGTCCGTCACCATACGGAACTCCGTCACCATACGGAAATCGTCATTACAAGAAAGAATCTCCATTTAAACGGTGAGCAAATAAGCTGGTATTTTTAATTATATTCTTTTATTCTCTTCAAAAAGGTAAGCGGAAACAACCCACGTGCGAACCTTACTTCCTCGAGGAACCCCGACAAAATATACCCAAAAATAGAGGTACGAAATTCAAATCGCGGCTGTAGACTAAAGATAAAATTAACGCAGAGGTCTTAACTCACTTAGAAATGTTATACAAGCGGGGTACATTATTCGCATACTAAGTTGGCGATGCAAATGAACGTAAGGCGATGGGTGAGGTACTGATAGCAGGCGGAAGGGGCCTACTAGACGCTTCGCCGTGACATACGGACGGCGAAAATTGAAGGAATTTTGGTAATGCTTTTTGTCGAGGGATTTTTTGGCAATGTTGAGTAACTGAAGTGAATAAATTATAGAGTTCTGGAGATAATTTTGGTGATGATAGCAGTTTAACTTTTTTTTTGGTTTGTAATATTAAAATAAGCTTACGTATCTTTAGAATAATTTGGACCTTGTATTTTAAGCAAAAATAAAAAGCTATGTTTAGCGAATAACCATTTCAGTGGGCAAAAAATAGACGAAAATAATGATTATTATGTGCAGAGAAAAATTAACTAAAACTTAAAATTCATAAAACACTTAAAGAACATAATCGCAAGCAACAGTATGTACTTACGTGAAGTATTAGAATAAATTACCCAATAACTACACAATACCGAGTGCTTCCGATATGGTCTGCTTGCCACCGGACGCCAGTTGGCTTCGTCGGTTAGTTTCCAACCCGGGTTCGAACCCCACACACGTTGGGAACGCGGTTTAAAACTTCACGCGCGTTTAGTTCGAGAGTTTGAAACTTTGTAATATATTCTCTTTACGGAATATAAAGATACTAGTTTATAAGCAGTTTGTACCGGATTTTGTTTTTGGTTTCCGCGCGTGTTCGAGGCGCTAAAGCAGTGATATATTGGTTGTGTTTGGACAAACGTTGGTGGGCTTTGGCCGGGATAATGTGGTGGTTGGTGAAGTTGTCCATCGTTTTGCAATGTAAGTAATCGTTGTTTTATATTTTCAAGTGTTGTTCAACTTCAGTGTGCAAAAATTCTGCCTTATATTTTTTGTCCGCCAGTGCCGTGGCAACAATGTTTTATTCAGTGTAATTTTTGCAACATAAATATTTCTTGGACCTGCTGTCGAATTAAGAAGACGTATACCTATTCAGCTTTTATCATGTCAGCTGACCCTAAAAAAAAGTAATATTCAGACATTATTAGTATTTGCAAAAGGCAAGCAATAATATGTTATTACTGCATTGTTTACTAGTAAATGCACATTGCAAACGTAGCAATCTGGATTGGATATTTTAATGTTCCACAAACAATACTTTTAACTGTTTGTTATGTCAATAGAACTAGAATGGTTAGGAAAAGCATAGATATACTGGTGCAAAGTAAACAAATGCTAGCTCAGTGACCCCATAAACTGATCAATATTATCAAAGCCGTACGTAGTGTGTTAACTACGATGGTATCAATAAAATAGCAGGTGCTTTGCGATTGGAATAGATGACGTATAGTTGGAAAGCTTCCGGCTTGAGTTATTAAAGTTATAGTTAGCTATTGTTTTATCTAGGTAGTTTATATTTTATTGTTCTAGGCAAAGTGATATTGGATCAGCGATAACAATTCTCGGAAAATATAAATTAAGGTTTTGATCTCGTGATATTTGAATGTCACTCCCACACATTTTGATCAAATCAAATAAAAAAAATAAAATTAAGGTATTGATCACGTGATATTTGAATGTCACTCCCACACATTTTGATCAAATCAAATAAAAAAATAAAATTAAGGTATTGATCACGTGATATTTGAATGTCACTCCCACACATTTTGATCAAATCAGATAACAAAAATAAAATTAAGGTTTTGATCACGTGATATTTGAATATTATCAACGCACATTTTGATCAAATCAGATAATCAAATAAAAAAATTAAAGTACCTTAATGGTTTAGTTGAAATAAAATATTTTGTTTTTTTGTATGCTTTTAGCAGCCAGAAATTAAAGTCAGCCTACATTCGTCGTGAATATTTGTTAAATGGTACAATGCCACAACATAGAGAATCGTAAATTAGCGCTACACATATTAATTAGTTATTTGTTCATTGTAATGGAAGAACTAGCAATTTAGTTGATCTAAACTCAGATTTAAATAACATTAGATATTTAAACAATCCTCATTTAATGCCTGTTTTAAATTCTATTCTATTGCATTTGTACCGTAATAAATGCTGACATTTGTAGTAAACTATTGGTATTGGTAATAGGTTTATGCGTGTTATGTCATATTTATGTTAACGAAATAGAACTAAAAATCGTTTAAACGGACTGTCAAAACCGTTTTTTTTAATTTCTAATATTATTTTAAATAGTGTTGCAGCTATTTTGTACTTTTCAAGGTTAATTCTTAGTAATCTGTATATATTTTTCCAGTACCCTATCTAAATTACATTGGTAATTCAAATCACCAAACTATCTTTTAAACATACTAGGCTTATCGACAAATAGTTACCCAAAAGGCCAGTCACTTTAATTAAACAAAGTTGTTAAAATAATATTTAACATAGAAGAAACTGAGTCAAGAATTATTATTTAACCCACAAAGGATGCACAATTGCATATAAATCAATAGATTTATACATATACACCTACCAACCTGTAGGTAATTCGAGCCTCCAGGTGCTATATAGTACCATATTAAACTGGCAATTACTGCTTATGACTAAATTAAACAGGCTTGTTAACCCTGGTTCAGGAGTAAGTAAACCACAACAGTGCACGCGGTGAGTTTGACCCATGCATTATCGATACACTGTCAACGCACGTGATCCCCAATAGCCAAGTGATTAAAACTGTTGATATTTAGTTAAACTTAAATTATTAAGACAACAATATGGGAGAAAACTCAACCAAATCTCATCCTACATGAACTTTATTGAGAGCAGTGGTGGTCCAGTGGTATCGGCCGCGACTTACAGGTTGTAGGTCGTGGATTCGAGCCCGGGCAGGCGCATTACTTTGTGTAAATTATTTCATCACCACTGCTCTCAAAACGGTGAAGGAAAACATCGTGAGGAAACCGGCATGTCCTAGAACCAAAAAATCAAAGACATGTGACATCCACCAACCCGCACTAGGCTCGCGTGGTAGATTACGGCTCATTCCCTCTCACAACATTAATAGGGTGATGATGATGAACTTTTTTTATTTTAACTTTGCTCTAAAATAAAGAATGAGGCAAAAATTACTCATGAAATGATGCACATAATCTGTTGAATTACAAAATAAGGACCAGCCATTTCGTGGATAATGCGAGGCTCCTGGTCGTGGAGTCTTCGACTTAATATGGTACTGTAAAAGTACAATATTTAAATGGCAATAACTGGTAATGACAAATTAATTAAACATGCATGTTATCCGTGGTGCAGAAGTAGGTGAACCACAATATTGCACGCGGTGAATTTGACCCGTGCATTATCGATGCACTGTCAACGCAAGTAATCGTGTTTATTCAAATATTGGGTGAATATCCTGCCTATTTAAAACTGTATATTGATAATTATTTTCAATTTCAATAATGACCTACGCTACATTATATGCAAAACATAACTCATCATCATCATCACTTCGCCCACTGCTGAGCATAGGCCTCTCTCTTCTTGTACCAATCACCACGTTCCTGTGCCAACCAAATCCAGGTTCTACCCGCAATGGTAACAATGTCATCTGCCCATCTCGCCGCTGGACGCTGGATAAAAGCCAACAATATTTCCTCTGTCTAATAAGTTAAGATTTAAACTACAATTAAGGGACTAAATAATAGGTAATAGGTAAACCTTATAAAACATCAATTAACATTAAAAAACTGAGGTAAGTATAGTATTTTGCATCGCTATCAATTCGTGAAGGATGCACATTGCATAAATAACTCTACCGGTTTACGAAATAAGTAACTACTAATCCAACAAAAATACTTGAAAACATGTTTTTTTGTTTATGGAGATATTTTAATTATTTTATTCTTAAGGGTACACTAGTCGACGGCACGAACTATTTTGTGCGCGGGGTTAAAATGCAATTTATATCAACCGACAACACGTGCGGCAGAGATAGATGTTGTGATGAGCAGTAGGAAGCTAGTTCGCGTACGAATACACACTTTTGCAAATTTGTAGCGAAATGGATAATGATTTAGGACGAAACCGACTGCGCGAAATTTTACAAACAGACCTTTGGGAGTCTGGATATCATGAAAGTACGACTAAACGTATTTATTCAAAATAAAATTATTTGCATTGTTGAACTACTAATCTATCCCTGTATGGTGGCCGTGTTGCAATTTTCCGTCTTCTTATGGTATTTATTTGCGCCCAAAAAAGCGTTAAAATTAGTGTCGAAATGTAGAACTTTCGACGCTCATAACTTTCAAATATATTTATTTTTTTATTTTTCTTTTCCATACAGGGCTAGATAATGGTAAGACAAATTGATATATTTTTTTTATTTTGAACGTACATCGTCAAACAGTGGAGTTATCACCAGACTACGTTTGTAAGGAAGAATGATCGACTAGTGTAACCTTAAATGACAGATATACCTAAGCGTTTAACTAATATTTCTGATTAAATTGAGAATATCGGTTGACGCATTTAAGAGATATTTACTGAAGAATTAGTGTAAGAAATATACCGAGTTAATATTTTCACGTTTATATTCTAAAAAGATTTTTAGTGTTTATAAATATATAATATAGATATTAGTATTTAATATTAATAAAAGGTAAATAATGTAAAAAACCAAAAAAATAAAGGATTTTCTGCATAAATTAGTAAAAATAAAGGCTCCGCTAATTTCGGCTTGTATAATATTTAGTGGTGTGAAGTTTTTTGATATATAAAGTCAAAGTTGCGCGCCAATCGTGTTTGTTTACTTTTTATTTTACACCATATATAAAAAATATTTAATTATGAAAAATATGTTTGTAAATGTACCTGATTAACAAAATTATCAAAACAATGTTTCAATAACACTACTTTATTTCTACCGACAACTGTATTTATGCTCAGAACTTCCTAATCGTCCATTAGGTATATTCTCAAAATAAGCCTTTATGAATCCTTTATCACACATGACTAAACAAAATTAGCTGTTCTATATACATTTTTTGCACTAGTTTTCGGATATTTTTAGTCAATTCGCATGTAGTTGACACTGTACTATATTTAATTATGACGTCACCAAAATGGCTACCAATCGTGGCGCATTCGTAGTCAGGTGGTTCTTTAAAAAAAAAACGATTTTCAATTGCTTAATTTTTTTATATTAAAGAGTTTTAGAATACATAAAAAAATAGTTTTTTTTTTTTTGAACAACCCAATTTGTAATTCTATATATGTTATAGTATCATATTAAACTGGTAATTACTGATAGTGACTAAATTAAGCATGCTTGTTAACCGTAGTTCAGGAGTAGGTGAACCACAATAGAGCACGCCGCCACCCGGTGCATTTGACCCGTGCATTATCGATTGTGTCAATGCTCGTGATCGATAATACAAGTGCTTAGGCGAATGTTGGGTGAACGTCCTGTCTATAATAAAAACCCAACTATACTATTTTCGTTTTAAACTGGTCCACAATTATAATCGAATTTCAAAATAAACATTATCACCACGTAAAATTATAATTTATTTTGTAAGATGGTGGTTTTGAGAGCAGTGGTGGCCCATAGGTATCGGCCGCGACTTACAAGTTGTAGGTCGTGGGTTCGAGCCCAGGCAGGCGCTTTACTTTGTGTAAATTATTTCATCAGCACTGCTCTCAAAACGGTGAAGGAAAACATCGTGAGGAAACCGGCATGTCCTAGAACCAAAAATTCGAAGACATGTGACATCTACCAACCCGCACTGGGCCCGCGTGGTGGATTACGGCCCATTCCCTCTCACAGAGAGGAGGCCTGTGTCCCAGCAGTGGGAACATTAATAGGCTGATGATGTGTGTAAGATGGTTAAAAATAACACTTAACCACGTCAATCTTTGATGGTGGCAGAGATAAGAAAAGGCATTAATTACCTAAGCTTTAATTATTACCAATAACTAAATCCTACTAATATTATAAGTGTAAGCTTTCTCAATATTTTTACTTTGTGATCTCAATTCTAAAATATCTTGTAGTAGAAGTAGTGACCAGGAGCTATCACACTCCATCTTATTCTAATAGAACACTTGTTATAATTATAACACTTTGCACGCGGGCGAAGCTGTGGGAAAAAGCTAGTGACAAATAAACGGACACATATTTTGGACCTTATATAAAATCTTTAAGCTGTTCAGCAATTAGAAGATTCTAAATTCAAATTCTCTATGAAAAGAATTAAACATCTGAATGTAATTCAGCCAGCAACTAAACAGCATTTTTTTTTTGCTGGTATTTATCTGCTTCCCAATTAATTTAATTAGTGCTGATTACTGGTGCAAAGATAAAAAATAGTAAACGATAACGAGTGTCTGATGTAGTGTCTGACCGAAACACGGTTTTTAGCTGAAACCGAAATCGTAACCGAATTATCATTTTGACTTTTCTTGTAAATAATAATGTAGATTTGTAATTATATTTGTGTAAAGATTTGTTACCCAAGAGATATCCGACTTCAGACACCCATCTCCTTCCATCCAAGGTTGTACATTCTGTTGACAGTAACTGTTTAAAATTTCATGAAAAATAATGTCTTTTTTATTATTTCAATACAAGTGCCGAAACTTCTCGTCGAAATAAATATATCTGTCCCTCACCATAGTTCACCCAGATCGGACCGCATCCTAGATGCTTTCACTCCATCCCCAACCAGAACTAACCTCGGACATTCGGCACCAATGAACAGGTTGATGAGGACGTACAATGAGCTCCATACACGTTCCAATACGTGAAACAGGCTATCGCAATTTCGTAAACAATTGTTACTGACCCACAGTGGCCACAGTTAATATCTATATCTACATTCTTATTAATATTATAACTTACTCATATATGATTAATCCTGTACTTGGTATACACATGTGATATCCCAGAGCTGGAAAACAACACCATAGCGACCTTTGCTGATGATACTGCTATTATGGCTATTGGTTCAAACCACAAAAAAGCAGTAGAAAAAGTTCAACTAGCTGTGAACAAAGTTTACGACTGGACACAAAAGTGGAAGATCAAACTGAATGAGTCAAAATCGATTCACATTGACTTCACTAATAAACACCGCCTAATTACCACCCAGTCTATATAAACGGCATGCAATTGCCTTATGCGAATACAGCCAAATACCTTGGCATAACTCTTGACGCCAAGTTGCGTTGGAAATCTCACGTCAAAAAGAAAAGACAGGAACTCGATTTACGGTACAAAAATATGTATTGGTTACTCGGAAGGAAATCCTGTCTATGAATAAACAAAAAAATTATAATATACAAGCATATTCTTATGCCAATACGTAAACGTATGGTGTTGCTGAACTAAACAAAGCAATGTTAAAATTATACAACGATTCCAAAATAAAGTACTCAGGGATGCTGTTAATGCACCATGGTACATCAGAATTAACGACCTTCACCGCGACCTTAAAATGAAACTCGTCACCACCGTTATTCAAAACTTTGCTGAAGCCCACAAACACAGACTTCATTGACATGTGAATGTGGAAGCAATCCAGCTGCTAGATAACACGGACATAGTGCGTAGGCTAAAGATAACTAAACCATTTGAGTTAGTGTAGTAAAAGTGTGTTATAAGTAAACAAATAATAGCAAACAATATTGTGCTATACATGTAACACGTGAACTAAGTGTTTTTAACGTATCAGACTCTAAGAAAGTGCTACCGAACTGTATAAAAGTGCAAATTAACACTATTCTTAGTCATAACATTATACAATATAATAATAAGTTAAAGTTAAATTGCGTATTAGTCTATTAAGGCTAGATTGTAATTTATATGTATTTTTTCAACAAGAATGATGTAACCAAAAACTTGTAATTAAAACTGATGGAAAAGAGTGTCCGGGGAGTTTCTTGCAAATTCTTCTCCATTGAGACCTACAGACGCTTGCGAATTTGCAACTAGAGTCATCTTTTTATTAATTTTTTGTTTGACAATTCAAAAGTACTTCTAAAGTTTAATTGAAATAAATACCTTGATTATTAAAAACCGTAGTTTTATTAAAATAGAAAAATAATAAAAAAAATAGAGTAAGTAAGTGAGACTTAAGTTAATCAAAATCTAAATAAATTCATAAAGAAAATATTTATTGAATGGCAAATATGAAAAAATGCAGCTGAATATTCTAAAAAAAAACTGGCCAAAACCGAAACCGAACCATCGGTCAAACACTATTAATTAGTTTTGTAGCATTCAATTGTAGCTATTGTTAGACCGATTATTTCAAAAGTAACTCCTGATTTGAGGGTTTAGAGGAACATTACGTCAATCTGCTCACAAATAATTTATTTTAAAACCTTAAAGTCAATCGATCAAAACTGTGCAAGTGACGTTCACCCTTCGCCATGTCTGATGCTAATTGGACCTGGATTCAAGCAACGCCGTATATCGCGGCTCAGAACATAACTGTGCTTGTGGTGACTTTTGCAACTTTGATAAACGGCGTGACTTCATGGTGCATCATGAAAAAATTCCGTAATTACCGAAATTTTGTGTTTCTCAACGCAATTTCATCAAACTTCTGTATCGTTGCAATATCATTTATAGAGCGGATGGTAGACACAAGCAGACACTCTACACTTATTGTGATACTTGTATTCCTTAAAAATTATTTCGATTCGGCTAAGAACCACTGGTTGGTGGTTATAAGTCATATGTTCTACGTAGATATTGTGAAAGTATTTAATGGGCATACCTATGCAAAGGAGGTACTTAAAAAGTAGTATCTTTGGGTGGGTTGTGTCTTTTATAACAAGTGCTATTATCTTGTATGTGAATAAGAATATTATTATTAAAATCTGGGCTTTGTCAAATAGTAATTATGATGTGATATTTATGTTCATAGTGTTCGCAAATCTAATTGTTCCATTGGTGATTAACAGTGTTTTTTACATTATAATAGTGTTTACACTTTGCCTTAGTGTGAACAGGAGTGCACAGACAGCATCTAACATCTGGCGCCGTTTGTATATAGCCAGTTTGATATTTGTTTTGAGCGACGCCCTTTTGTTGTATAGTTACGCCAACGATTTGATTTTCGGTGCCAGTGATGCAGTTTCATTTACTGTAGATTTATTTTTAATTTTTAATCCACTAATATTAGATGTCTTTTTTTTCGTTTTAAGTAGTAATCGAAAGCTATGGTATGAGATTTGTGTTAAAAAATTAAACCAAAGGCGTAGAGATCGGGATATCAACAAGCAGGTAAGGTAAGGATTACTCAAGGACCTGTTGATTCCCGTTTGGCAGTTAGTGATGTAAATGTCAATATAATTATAATAATAAATAAATAAATATCTTTATTTCCCAAAAATACAGATTATTGTAGGTACTTTAAGTTTATAATTTTTTAATATAATTATGGTAGAAAACATTTACATTAAACTTTTGGATGCTGCAGAAATCTGTACACAATAGCTTAAACTCTGTCTCCTAAACTAGGGTACCCTGTATCTTAAGAGACAACGTTTCGCAATGAAGTTCCAATTGATTTATGTATGTGTGGACTGTGTCGATTTAGCTTCAGAAGGGATAAAAGAGATAGTTGACTTTAGTTTTTAGATTATGTACAGAGTATGTGAGAGTGCGAGGGTGAAGGTGAATGAATGTGAATTGTAGGTGTGTCGGTGTTTGTGTGTGAGTGTAGATAAGTAGATGATGTGGTGATGGTGTGTAAGTGAGTGAGGGAGTTGTATGTGCGAGAGTGTATAGATGTGAGGATAGAAGTATTCGTGCAAGCATGGAGATGGGTATAATAATAAGAATATCCCATCATCATCATCACCATTTCAGCTGAAAGACGTGTGGACGTCTTTTAGTAGTAGTTAGTTTTTGTAGTTTTTTCGTAGTAGTGGTACTGGACATTACCCTTCCCAAGCGTCCCCACACTGATCGGTCCTGTGCGTCTCGCATGCATCGGCAGGTCATCGGTCCACCTAGATGGAGGCCATCTAATGATGATGGTAATGATGTAGTCTAATATAAAATAAAATGTTTGTCAGTATTAAAACAAAACTATTATTATGTAAGTAGTGAAGTCTAATTTATAAAAATCAATGTTTGTTTATTCGTATTAAAACAATATTTTTTATTATATAAGTAGTACTATAATTTTTTTTTTCTTGTCAAAACTATGTCTCTTATTATGTAAGTAGTGTAGTCTATAATAAAAATATTTTATATTTGTTTCATATCAAAACAATGTCTCTTATTATTTTAGCGGTGTTGTATATAAAAATCATTCGTTTGTTTGTTTGTTAGTATTTAAACCATGTATCTTATTATGTAAGTAGTGTAGTTGTATTTATAAAATAAAATGTTTGTCTGTTTGTTAGTTTTAAAACAAATCTATTATTATGTAAGTAGTGTAGTCTAATATATAAAAAATCAATGTTTGTTAGTTTGTTAGTATTAATACAAATCTATTATTATGTAAGTAGTGAAGTCTAATATATAAAAATCAATGTTTTTTTGTTCGTAATAAAACAATATTTATTATTATATAAGTAGTGTAGTCTATAATAAAAGTAAATGTTTATTGTTCGTATCAAAACAATGTCTCTTATTATTTTAGCGGTGTTGTATCATATATAAAAATCAATATTTGTTTGTTTGTTCGTATTTTATTCATCCGGTTGCGTTTTAAATTTACAATTTATTGCTTGCACTTGCGCGAAGGCTACAGTAATTATAATACGATTAAGAGCAGCAACACGGTATAAATAAACATACCTACTTCAAAATCACTCAAAAATACCAAACACTTCTAATAAAAACACCGTTGAAGTAGTAAATTCAATTCAATAATTTATTTCGGACCATAATCCATAATTTGTTACTAATGTTGTGTTAATCCCAAAATACTAAACTACGGTTCTATGGCTACGAAACTATGGGTATAATAAGTACTTTTAGTGAAGAACCAATACACTATTTGCCATACAATCCTAGTAGAAAAACCGAACCTAATATTTTGAATAAAATCTATATCAACTCAAATACATCGAATACACAATAAACACGGTGATCCGCGTCAAGTTTTGATCCGCAGCTACCGAAGTAATATAAAATTCAAATGTAGAACGAAATAGGAAGCACCAATTATCGGATGTATTATTCATTCGTAGTGCAGTCGTGTCGTCCGTACCGCGTCATGATATGACAACTATTTAATTTCAAATAGAGAACGAAGAATTATTATGTGCCAGTCATGTTCCAAATTTAAATAATACAAAGGTTTAAGTGGAAAACTATGGAACTAGTAAGTCGATAGACTGTGAACTATGGATTAGTAGGTGTTGTTAGTGTTGGTTGATATGTGATATATCCTATGTGTTGTGATTAGGTAGACCGTTAAACTACAATCTAAACCTGTTGAGATTGGGTGGCTTAAATAATAAAATAATACCAGCCTGTAACTGTCCCACTGCAACTACAAAGGTCTCTTCTCATACAGAGAAGGCACGAGCATTGATCACCACGAACCACGTTGACGGGTTGGCGATTTCAAATTTATATTAACTAAAGTTCAGGTTTCCTCACAGTGTTTTCCTTTACCAGCAATGTCCAAGATAAAGTTAGAAAGTACATAATTATGAATTTGAAAAATTTGGTTCTAGCCTATATTTGAACCCGCGACCTCAAGCACGCGAATTGTGCCACCACGATCTAGCTACCATAAGGACTTAAAAATATAACATAAATCAAGTAAGGTACCTCATATAATAGAAAAAAAGACGTATGGCACTCGGGGACTGCCGCGGTAAAGCATAGCAGTTTTAATCAACGTATGCAATTATAATTATTTATTTGTTTTTTATTTATGCTAAATCTCAATTAAAAAATAAAGACCAGAACGAATAAAAACGGTTTACAAAGGGAATAAAAATTATAATGTAGAACGAGCTTAATCGAGATCTAGTCCATGGTATATTATGTCTATGGCCTATAAGAAAATAAATTAGACAGAGAGATGTCAAGTCAGAGGAAAATGTCAGAACATAAAAGTACTCACTCATTTTCTTTCACTAATTTTTACATCACTTTCTTCATTAACAAATGCACTTTGTTTATTCATATTTAAAACACTCTATACACAAATTATTATATTTTATATATTACGCGTACAGCTATTCACCAGCCTACCATCTATGTATACATATATACCTACATGTATACTTAAGGGGCGCACATGCGGTGAGTGTGGTAGGGATGGTCCGTCACTTCAGGCCGAAGAACAAGATAGCATAACCCCCCCCCCCCTCCCCTAAACTCGTTACCTTCCCCCACGCAAAATTTTTTTCCTCAGTCAAAAAATATCATATCAAATTGAAACTTCTATAAAATCGCGCAACAAACCCTTCCTACCCCTCCCCCCTCACCCCTCACCCGCTCACACGCTCGGAATCCATCGTCCGATTTCGGAGCAGCTCGGGGTGTCAGGTTTTCGGGGTGTCAGGTTTATTTTCGTTACGGAATTTCTTGATTCGGTCTCCGCGCTCAATCGGTCGCCGCGCTCAAAGCCCGCGATAAAATCTATGCAATAGCTTAAAAACGACTTACAAAATTAAAGGTTTCCAATATGTATTAAGTACGCATTTTTTTTTGGCTTTTGAAATCATCCAATAACTTCTCCCGCTCTGGGTGAAGCGGGAAAGCGTGTCAGACTTTTACTGACTAAAACCCAACCGTGTTCCTTCAGTTGCTAGAGCCAGTGCCGCGGTAGCTCTCTTTAAAAATCCGCAACATGTATTAAGTATTTGCGTATGGGAATTGGAAAACAAAATATTAAAAAAAGGTCGGGAAAAGATTCAAGAACCCAGCATTATTTCATATTTTGTTTAGATTGACAGTCAATTCGTTATTTATTAGTCGACACAGCCCACAGAATAAGCAAGCTGAAGTGGTACTGGGCTGGCCATATAACCCGTAGCACCGATGACCGTTGGGGTAGACGTGTCCTGGAGGGGAGACCACGAATGGGTATAAGTAATGTGGGATGCCCGAACACAGGCTATGTGGAGCGACGATATTCGCAGGGTGGCTGGTAGCAGCTGGATAAGTGCTGCTGAAAATGGCGTGTGATTGAAAAGGCCTATGACCACACTGCTGGACAGTTAATTAATGCTTGGCCTATTTTATATAAATTAAAGTTGCCACTTGAAAATAATACACATAACTTACCTTATTCGTTATTAGAGCGTTTAGTAGTCTCTAATACGAGCAATAATTTATAAGTAGATAAGCGGTATTCCCTCAACTATATTTCTCTGACATAAACATAGCTGTCACCGTGACATTTGAATGATAAGCGAACCATCCCTAATGCGAGGCTTTGAAAGAACCAATTCTTTATTTATTTATCGAATAATAAGCTGTTTTTGTTGAGTCAGTGCCCTCACTTATGGCTGATAAATAACCCCTTTATAATACACCATCATGATTATTTATTAATTGTAACAAGTGACAATGGTGATTGGGATTTATTAGATTTTTATTAAGTAGGATTATGTGGTATTTTTTGTGAGTTAATGATGTTTTAGAGTTAAATCCTACAGTGCTATCCTAGTAACATCTCTATGAAAACTTAGGTAAATTGAGCTTTAAGGCGATATATAAATCTACAATTTACTGTACCTATGCGTCGTTCGTTGACTTGTGTGTGCCCTGGCCATTGAGTGTGTCATGCTCTCTCAAATGTCTCTCTGATGGTGGCGCGTCTGTTGGATCATCCGGTTCCCTTCATGATGGTTGAGCTGGGTGGTGCCAATTCATGCGTCATGTTCGTGAACGGACGCCGTCGGTAGGGATTGGTCATAACTTGACTGCTTCGGATGTTAATGTTTTTCTAGTATCTATTATATAACTGCACATTACATGTGTGAGTACTTCTAATACTTTATGTCTGTAGGTGGTATAGTGGGTAGTGCTATTCTGGGTGCATTGTCCTCACATGTATGAATTTAATAATGTATGTACCTATGTTCCTAAATATTATAAAAAAACTATTTTTTTAAATAGTATGTATGGAGTTTCTTGTGCATTCTTCTCCATAACAAGCTACTTTCCGAATGCACCGTAGAATCATTTTGATGTAACGTTCAAAAGTGCCGCTTGGTGGCCTAGTTGAAATAAAATATCTTTGTCTTTGTCTTATATGCCCCAATGTTAACTCAGTACTGATCGTGCGCCCGCTCGATGCCAAAATATCTATATTGAACCTCCTTTTGAACAGTTTTGTTTGCAAAATATTATTTGATTTACACATGCTATTTCAGTTATGACGAAATTCTAGCCATCAATTTTACTGTGTAAAAGTATTTATAAACATCCAAGTAGTTTTAGAGGAGTTTCCAAGAGAGAAGTATGAGGTACATGTATGGGTGGATTAAACCGAAATGTTTTACATGGCACATTGAAATAAAATTTTGATAATAATTCGGGGTTATCAATGTTGTTTGATGATTTTCAACAAGAATAAACAGTCGGCAATCTTACGTTGATCTACCAGTGGTTGCAGATGATACTTCTTACAGAGTCCATGATAATTGGTTGACTGATATGGAATCTTTTGATGAAAGCAAAGATATTTTATGAAACGTCTTTGGATGTTTTCAATGCGGTCAATGTACGGCACTAAAGCGGTTGTAGGCCCTTAAGTGAGCAGTTGGTCTATTCTGTAAACATTACACACATTGACATGTGACATTTTAATAGAATAGACTGGCTGTCAATCACTGGCTTTCTGGCTGCTTAAGGGGTGGGACAAACAGAAAAGACGTAAGACGAGGACGCGTCGTAGACGCGGCGCCCCTTCAATAAATTATCATACAAAATGTATAGAAGCGTCGCGACACAAAATAAACAGAAAAGACAGGGCGCGGACGAGACGCGGTCTTTTTAGTAAGCGTCTCGTCTTACGTCTTTTCTTTTTGTCCCGCCCCTGAAGGGACAGCTCGCTTCACCTAAGATTTTCATCATAATTATCATTTCAGCTGAAATACTTCCACTGCTGGACATAGGCCCCCCCAGGCGTCGCCACATTGACCGATCCCGTGCGTCTCGCATCTAGCGCCTTCCCGCAACCTTAACCAGGTCATCGGTCCACCTAGTGGGAAGCCTTCCAACGTATCGTCTTCCGGTCCGCGGTCACCATTCCAGAACTTTTCTGCTCCATCGGCCATCCGTTCTGCGAGCAATGTGCCCTGCCCACTGCCAAGACTACTCCGAGAGCACTCCTAAGATTTTATGTTGACATAATAGACTGGCTGTTCTAATTCCTAACAGGAAAATCACGTTAAAAAATTACAATTAAAACGAAACAATTCTAATTTCTCAATTTCCGCCAAGAATGCGACGCCTCTACTAGAGGTATGCATTAATTTGTCCATTCGCGTCGCAATCAAAGCGTGGCGGAATCGTGAATTACGATTAAGATGTTGACTTACCGAAAAATTCACTTACTCCCGAATATTGCGATTCTATGAAACTGCTTCTACAGGTGGAATTCGAAATAATTGGATTCCGAATACCGGGAACGCCTCGATCTGTGAACCGTGTAAGTGTTACCGCCTATAATGATAAATCATTGTCGTTTCTCGACATGGAATTTCGTGTTACCGTATGATTTTGGAATAAGGAAGGAAATGTGAACGCCGTTTTCGTTGATGGAAATCATCGGTTTTGTAATCAAAAATTTTGTGTAAATTTTTGTATTTAGCTGTGTGATTTCCGTTGAGAATAGACCACCTCTCTTTTCATGGGAGTCAAGTCATGGGCGTTTATGTGAATTATCCTACCTTATCTATTTGTCTTTTGTGGGGACCGCTGTGTCCACATCTCGTGGTGATCTACGGTCTGTTTGTTATATATAGTTTATGTGACGCTTTTCAGGGTTTTTCCATATTGTTATGAAGGGTACATTTTACAGAAGGTACAATCAACTTTAATGTTTTGAAGTTTCAAAAGAATTATCGGCTTTATGGTATGGGTCGTGAATCAAACAGTTTGACTGTAGCTATTCGATATTACCACGAGTTCTTCCTGATTTGCATAATGTGCTTTCAAAATCATTAGCCCTGGAATCTTCAAGGCATATAATGAATAGATAATTAGTTTCTTAGACAAATGAGCTTCCTTTTCCTTTGTTTATTCTGAGGAAGAGGTCGAATACGTACGCGTCGTATCCTTACGATGAAATCGTATTTGAATCATTCATCTACGGCTCACCGCACATGACCGTTGCAAATTGCAACAATATTATAGCTGTTCGTAGCTTACTCACTGCTTACGAATGTTGAAAAATAGAAACAGAAGAGTTAGTGTGGCAAAAATATCGAGGGAAAAGTTTTGAGTAAAAATTAGCGGCAGACCCAACAAATGATGGAAAAACTGTGTAAAAGAAACTGAAACTTTTTAGTAAACATTTTTTTTTTAAATTAAATTTATACATATAGTGTCATATACTTTTGAAATCACCTCTTAAAACCTTTTATTTTAATACTCCACTCGATGTACTTCGAAGAAAATAAAATATTGGGGCCCCACATTATGGCGCCATAATCTGGCATTTTTTTATTTTCCAATTTTAATGAAGCTAGTTACACTCGCAAGGATAAGACAAATCGATTGACGTAAGAACCATCAAAATCGACCAACGCATTTGGTCTCTAGAACGCCACATAGGAACAAACATACATACATAGACTGATAAACACATTACCCTCCTTCGGCAGTCGGGTAAAAAAGGCAACTAAAAAGTTAAGTGTGGAAGAAGAAGACATGTTGCCCCAACTCCAAATAAACTGGCATACAGACAAGGTAATGGTGTAAAAGTGGAATACTTTCACACAGAGTTGAGGAATACGCTCCTTCCAAAATCAGAGAGATGATATATGGGAAGAATGGAAATCATCTTCAAAGTTTCGAAATACCGTAAATGAAAGTACAATCCTTTTACCCAAATCAGACACGGAATAACAAACTAGGACTGTAATTTAGGCAAACACCCCGTCCCTTCGCAAGTAAATCTCAACAAGTCAAAGGCGGACATCAATTTTAATTGTTTCAGAATTGTATTCATTCCGGCAGTGGAATAAACTTAGACATTAATGGAGTTTTACATTAACATCATGGCGTGCGGCAGATGCCTTGAGCTCAGTTCGCTTCACTGCATATCGCCAAAGATTATATAAGGACAGAGGGAATAGCTGATAAATGAGGATGAATGAAAGGCGACTAACAAAAGGTATTTACTTGCAAGGTAGATGTGAGTAGAAACGATGGGAGGTGATTCTCTAGAAGGTCATTTTTGTGATTTTCACTGGAAACGTCCAGTGCGTGGAAATCTGAACCGGCGTGTGTGTGTAACGTAACGAATGAATGTGTACACAGTACAACACATAACACTATGCCGTGCTATTAAATAAAGCGTTGTCCTAATATAATGCGAACATTGTGCGTTCGCGCGACCGTCGCGTTCATTTATAATGGCGAGGTCGAAAAGCTCTCTCTGTCCGACCACGCGTTCGTGTTTGCCATACAAATGAACGCGACGGTCGCGCGAACGCTCGATGATCGCGTTGTATTAGTACAACGCCTTATGTTTGGGCGTTTAGTTTTATACCGCGTATTTTGGCCATGAGTCTTCTGCAAATCTTTACCTACTCTGTGACGCTTACACGAACAATGTAGGTACGCCTTGCTTTTAAATACTACCACTTTACAATTAATGTTACTACTAGGTCAATTAGTGCGAATAAAATGACATTTGTTTTTAGTTTCCTTGTCGTGTTAAAAGGTATTTCGTCACATAACAGTGAGATGTGTTGTCTAGAATCAGGTTAGTAGGTTTTCGCGTGAAGGGGATAAGTAAAAGTAAGTAATTTTATTTAGATGATTTTTATACAGATGTTATGAAGCTAACGCCTTGGCTTTACAATTACATACATTGTTAATAATGTTACTTGTGAATACGGAAAATGTTGCATTTTGTAGTGAGGTCAACCTGAAATTTAAATAAACAACGATTGAAAAATGGAAATTTGCTATTGTGACTTACTGAACTCATACCAAAGGTAAAATTTAAAGAAGTGCATTTGTGGTAGATACTGGCAAATACATTATGATAAGTTTAAATCCCACAGCATTTTCTATATATATTTCAGATAATCTTAACATAAAAACGTGGTGTCACATCGTTGTCACCTTGTCATGTCGCTCCAGTCTACGGGAGCCTTCAATCACTTAAACTCGTAAAGCGAGCCTTAAGAAAGTGTTTATAAAAGCAATTACTATTTTTATTAGAAAAATGCTAGTTTGATGAAGAGAAAACGATGGGTAAAGACGAAGCTAATGTAAATTATTCTGCTAAAATGCCTCCTAACACTAATGATACAGTCGTAAATACTGTTTGTCTTGCAGCCTACTTTATAAAGGAAATAGAGCGTAAAGACACGGTACCGGTGTGTGTTAAAATTAGATATATGGAAGAACAAAGTGAAGAGTGGCTCCAGTGAAACCTCATATTTTGAACTCACTGACTTGAGGTAAAAGTACCATATAAAATTAATAAAGTAACTCCCATATTCAAGGCTACACAGGTCCAGCAGCGGTAGTTTTTTTTTTATTAACCGTCTTTCCAAAAAGGAGCTAGTTTTATCTTCGATTTATAGTTTTCGATTTTCATGATAATGTAAGGCACCAAAACTAAAAACATAAAATTAATAACTTTTTAACAAAAAAAACGGGTGCTAATTAAACAGGCTTCTTTTTAATATCATTATTCGCCCCCAAAAATGTATGTTGCCTTCTAAATTACTAAGTCAGCCACAATTAACGAGCATCTAAATAATACTATGTTAGCCACTAGTTATCTTCTATGTAAACCACTCTAAATACAACTCAGCATGATGGTTATTTTTTAGCATCAAAATTTTTAACATGCATTCTAACAGTAAATTTCTAAAATACTATTAAATGACATCAAAAAATATATTTATTTAGCTTCTAATTTTTTAACTCAGTACGTTTAAAATGTAACTTACGTGTAAAATTTTTAACATGCATTCTAACAGTAAATTTCTAAAATACTATTAAATGACATCAAAAAATATATTTATTTAGCTTCTAATTTTTTAACTCAGTACGTTTAAAATGTAACTCATCCCATATTAATTGATCGTAAAAAAATTGCAAAAACATTTCATCAAATAGTATATTGGCCACTAATATTACCAGAAGCTATAGAGGAGAGACAAAATAAAAGACTATATTTTTTGGTTTTAATATAGAATAGGTGCAAGTTGGATTAGTATTTATGCGACAGAGTCGACGGAGCCCCGCTGCGCGGGGCTCCTATTTCTGTATGCAGGGTTTAAAGTAACCTAACACGAAGGAGATGACGGGAGCTGAGTTCGCTCGCTTTGCTCGCTCACTTCAGCTCCCGTCATCTCCTTCGAACCTAACCTGTCCGTGTCGGGGTGCCCTAAGCTCCCGAGCTCGCTACGCTCGCTCTTGGACTTATTCATTGACCGTCATTTATTATTTTAAATATAATCAACTCGTCGAATCGAGATGTGATCAACTCAACTCGTCGTCACATGAATCGAATGGCGCTCTCTGATTGGTGCAAATGGCCGGTCGCTGTCGTCTCGCGTACTCGGGCCAAATCATGCAGTGGCTATTTTCACGATAAAAGAATATGATGTATTGTTTTACATGCTAAGTTATAATAAATTATGCTTTCTTTCTTTCTTCGATAGAAGCTTGAATTATATTTTTTTGAGGATATTGCGTTGAAGCTGTAAAACGTAAAATGGTGACAAGATATAAAATCCGTGGCCGAGTTAGTAAATTACGTGGCAATGTATAAATAAGAAGGACAAGTCACAATAATTGATGATCTTTACTTGACGCTTTCTGTAGAATATTTAGTTGGCGTTGCAAAAAAGACGAATTAGTTTATTAGAGGCTATGTCATTTTCCCGTTGCTTAGTTATAAAATT
The DNA here is from genome assembly GCA_945859665.1 of Anorthoa munda. NCBI lineage: Eukaryota > Metazoa > Arthropoda > Insecta > Lepidoptera > Noctuidae > Anorthoa > Anorthoa munda. The sequence goes on along the minus strand of OX243902.1, from coordinate 27,755,402 downwards.
AGAAGTTTAATCACGTGTCCAATAAATAATTTTGTGGCTAGACTTATTATTTCCCAAAAAAAACTAAGCCGACTTCCAAAAAAAAACACTACATAGCGAAAAAAATAACTTTCTTTTCGGAAGCCGGAGTCATAAACGAAAAAAAATAGGTACTAAGGACACCGACTTTCGAAAAGAAAGCTCTTTTTCGCTTTGTAGTATTTTGTTTTGCTTCTAAAATTACGCAATTTAGTCAAAATTGACTAATTATCCATTAAGCTAAAAATATACCGCATAAGCCACATCATCCCATGGGAACCATTAGAACAAACTAAGGGATATCGCATGGATGGACAACAGCATCCCCCTCACATTATGATGAGACATTTTGATTTCCCTAAGGGGCTCAGGTCAAATAGTATAATAACCAGAAACTGGCTTTGGGATAAAAACTGTGCGCTAGACTACTATAACTGTAGTGCAGCGTTTTTTATTACGCATAGTTCTCACTAAAGTTTCACTAAGTACATTAGTAAAGAAGGTTTATAACGGAATGACCGATAGTTCTCATTGCTGTTAGTAGTAAAGAAGACTTATAACGGAATGACCGATAGTTCTCATTGCTGTTAGTAGTTAAGAAGGCTTATAAGGGAATGACCGATAGTTCTCATTGCTGTTAGTACTCAAACATATCCTCTTGTCTCTACTATACAACGGTAACATAAATTCGTCCCTTCATCCCTGGAGCCCGTGTCTACAAAGTAAGACCGTGTTGGTGCGGGCTGTTCTAAATCGCCCCTATATCGCGCCCTAAATGGGCAGATAAATATAATACGTAGATATAATGAGTAGCAATTAAGCTTAGAGTATAAAACTTAGTAGTAGTATTTACCTTCAAAGTTAAAGTTCGCGAGCATATTCGTAAGAAGTTGGCAGTAGTATCGTCACAGCGCTAATGTTTTCAATTATTTATCTATTACTACTTATTGTTTAGGTTTATTATTTGAGTATATATCGTATTTATAGTATAGGTATACGTTTTAAATAAACGCGATTTGCTTAACTCTTAATATTGCATCTACCACTATTTGTGTCTGCATCACCCAAAGGTCGACTGGTAGAAAATGCCATAGGCATTAAGTCTGCCTCTGTACGTTTGTGTGCATAAAGTATTAAATAAATAAATAGTAGCAAAGAGCTTAGGCATAATAATATAAAAATATAATAATAATAAAAAACCGGCCAAGTGCAAGTCGTACTCGCGCACGAAGGGTTCCGTACCATTATCGCAAAAAACCGCAAAAAAATCACGTTTGTTGTGTGGGAGCCCCACTTAAATATTTATTTTATACGGTTTTTAGTATTTTTTGTTATAGCGGCAACAAAAATACATCATCTGTGAAAATTTAACTGTCTAGCTATCACGGTCCATGAGATACAGCCTGGTGACAGACGGACAGACAGACAGACAGACAGACGGATCGCGAAGTCTTAGTAAGAGGGTCCCGTTTTTACCCTTTGGGTACGGAACCCTAAAAAATATCTAATTGAAGCTGTATTTTGTTTTCTAAAGCCCGTATTGTCCCGGTACCGAATAAAGGCCTCTTGAATCTCTCCGTCTTGTGCTGCTTGGGACAGAAGATTTAGTCCATGTTCAAACACCACAATCTTTATCCCCGACCATGTTGAACCCCTAAATGTTGTCATGTTCAACCCCTCATTGGTTGAATATGGACTTTTATTTTTTAATGCCTTTAATCCAAGTTCAACCGCCAATGTTTAGCACTTCCCGTCATATCCGTCTGAGTCTGCCACGATGTCCCTTGCCTAAGCGCATCCTAGTTTACCCCACTGATCACCAGTCCGACAGATGGACAAGAATCCAACACACAGATGCTCGAAGACATGGACGGAAGAGCAAATAAATAAAACCAAGAAAATTTTATTTTATTTATTTATTTTATTTATTTGACTAGGTTCACCAACAATTGTTTACACTTAATTATAACAAAAAATACATGCTTATACTAATATTACAGTGTAACAATTAATTAGAGGCAAACACCACATTAACAATTATGAAAAATCTAAAAGCTAACTTACATAGTAATAAGCGCTAATTATTAATACAAGTGAGTGAGTACATAACATCGATAGCATTCATAAAAATGGCACATATTGGTAAAATGTATCAAAAATTGGTTACAAAAAATAAGGATTGGTAAAAATTATACAATTTATAAAATTAGTAAAAATTGGTAAAATAATACAATTAATTAAATTAGTAAAAATTGGTAAAAATAATGCAATTAATTAAAATAGTAAAAATTATTCAATTGATACAATCAATAGAATTGATTAAGTTAATAAAATTGATTAAGTTAATAAAATTGATTAAGTTAATAAAATTGATTAAGTTAATAAAATTGATTAAGTTAATAAAATTGATTAAGTTAATAAAATATAAAATATTGATACATTAACATTATAAATAGAATGATTGAAAAAAAAATTTTTTTTTTGATTTTTGATAATATTTAATCAAAATTTAACTTGTGACAAATGTGGTAAAAATTAAAATAACAAGTTTAAGGGCTACTCGATAAACTCATGAGGATGGATTTCAGTCTAGCCAAAGAGTCAAAGTGAAGATCGACAACATCACCATAGCCATTCAAAATTTGAACCAATATAGACAGGAACATATAAAATTTTCCAATAAAATACCATAAGCTACCGTCTAAACTTTGTTCGAGGCCAGTATCACGTGTCATTGAGCCGATTTGTACACTGGAATGAACTTTTGATTAGTATTACGGAACCATTGTTGAACTAGGACCAACTTTTTATCGAGACCCAATTAAAAATAAAACTCATACGGCAGTTCCACGTGCCAGTCAATCGTTGAAATGGCAGTTGTGAAAAATATTCATTTTTGTGGAAATAAGAGCTGAAATATTGGTGTTAGGTGCCTGCCTGTATTCATCATCATCATCATCATATCAGCCGAAAGACGTCCACTGCTGGACATAGGCCTCCCCCAAGCGTCGCCACATTGACCGGTCCCGTGCGTCTCGCAACCAGCGGATCCCCGCAACCTTCACCAGGTCATCGGTCCACCTAGTAGGAGGCCTTCCAACGCAACGTCTTCCGGTTCGCGGTCGCCACTCCAGAACCTTTCTGCCCCATCGGCCATCCGTTCTGCGAGAAATGTGCCCTGCCCACTGCCACTTGAGTTTGGCAATTCTTCGGGCTATGTCGGTAACCCTGGTTCTCTTGCGGATCTCTACATTTCTGATTCGATCACGCAAGGAAACTCCGAGCATAGCCCTCTCCATTGCCCTTTGAGTGACTGTAAGCTTTCTGATGAGGCCCATTGTAAGCGACCACGTCTCAGAGCCATATGTCATCACTGGCAACACACACTGGTCATAGACTTTCGTCTTGAGACACTGTGGTAAGTTGGACGAGAAGATACCGCGCAACTGCCCGAACGCTGCCCAGCCGAGTCGGATTCGACGGTTGACCTCTTTCTCGAAGTTGGCCCTACCCAATTGGATCGTTTGTCCAAGGTAGACATAGTCGCCCACAACTTCGAGTGTAGAGTCTCCGACCTTGATAGGAGTGGGTGTAACATGGGCATTCAACATCACCTTGGTTTTGTCCGTGTTCATCCTAAGACCCACTCTTTCGGAAGCTCTACTGAGATCATCGAGCATTGTACTGAGGTCCTCCATGGTCTCAGCCATAACCACTATATCGTCGGCAAACCGAAGGTGAGTGATGTACTCGCCATTGACGTTAATGCCTAGCCCTCTCCAGTCCAGAAACTTGAAGACATCCTCCAGTGCAGCAGTAAACAGTTTCGGAGATATGACGTCTCCTTGTCTCACACCTCGCTGCAGAAGGACTGGTTCCGAAGTCTGATCCTGAAGTCGAACTGACATGGTGGCGTTTTTGTATAAACACTTCAACACTTCGATGTACCGGTAGTCAATTTGGCACCGTTGGAGAGACTGCAATACAGCCCAAGTCTCGATTGAATCGAAGGCTTTCTCGTAGTCCACAAACGCTAAGCAGAGAGGCAGGTTGTACTCTTCGGTCTTCTGTATAACCTGGCGTAGCGTATGTATGTGGTCTACGGTGCTGAAGCCCTTACGGAATCCGGCTTGTTCGGGAGGCTGGAAATCGTCAAACCTGCGCGCGAGACGATTCGTGATGACTCTTGAAAACAGCTTGTAGACATGGCTAAGAAGTGTGATGGGCCTATAGTTCTTCAGCCGGGCATTGTCGCCCTTCTTGAAGAAGAGTACCACCACACCCCTGCACCATGCCTGTGGCGTTTTGCCCTCGAATATGACGGAATCAAACAGCTTCTGAAGGGTCTTAAGAACCGGTTTTCCACCCGCCTTCAGGAGTTCAGCCGTGATTCCGTCGTCCCCCGGTGCCTTGTTGTTCTTAAGCTGTTTCAGAGCCATCCTAATCTCATACAGGCTGACGTCCGGAATGTCTGCCTGTATTAGGTTCTTCTAAATGTAACAAAGGCGATCAGTGTGGCGATGCTTGGGGAACGCCTATGTGCAACAGTCGACGTCTTTGGGATGAAATGATTTTGATTTTGAAATGTCACTAAAATCTTGCTAGCTCAGGGGGGTGACCATAAGCTCTTAGAGTAAGGTTATTTTGAGTGTGTGTAAGGGACAAATGTATATGACTTGTATACATCTGTCCCTTTTTAGAGTCCCGTACCTCGAAAGGAAAAAACCGAACCCATAAAGGATCACTTTGTTATCCGTCCGTCTGTCTGTCTGTCAAGACCCTTTTTCTCAGAAACGCGTAGAGTTATCAAGCTGAAATTTATATCAAATACTCAACTTTACTGTCCCTTAAAGCTGTGAAAAAATCAAACTTCCAAGCCAACGCAATCAAAAGATACAGCCGTTTCCGTTTGCGTGTCAGCCGCAAATTTTCGACACTCGCAAGGGAATCAAAACCTACAGTGTAGTTCCCGTGAACTCAGAATCTTGAAATTTGGTACGAAGCAACGTCTTATAGCACAGATAAAGGAAAAACTGCGAAAACCGTAAATTTTTAGTTACATTATATAATAAAAATACTTTTAATAATTTTAAACTACACTTTTCCTCATGAACGCGTAGAGGTATTAAATTGAAATTCATATCAAATACTCAGGTCTATAATACCTTTAAGCTGAGATTTGTACGGAACCCTCGGTGCATGAGTCCGACTCGCACTTGGCCGGGTTTTTTACAGTCGAACTGTGATAGTTTCATTAGTACGGGGGCAGGCAACCAAGGATCCGCTCAGGCGTTTCTTTTTTTTATTTCTTGTAAATAATACTAATAATAATGTTGGGTGCAGTTGCAAGACAAGTACTGGTACTTGTCCTGTAACTGCACCAAAAATTGACGATTCCAAATTCAAAAATGTTCGTCTTGTGGTTCACGTCATTATCATATTATTAATTGTCTGATACAATTTACCACAATGCATCTTCTTCTTTTGGAGTCGATGGTTAATTTATTAGATAATTTGGGCCAAATGCGTGCGTACTTCAAGAAACCGAATGCTGATCAGAGAACTTTATCTACTGAAGTCAAGATGTTGTCCGTGTGGATGTACCTTTCGTATATCATTAGAAAGTGAACATAAAGGAAGACCTCCCACTAGGTGGACCGATGGTAGTGAGATTCTGCTGAATGCGAGACGCACGGGATCGGTCAATGTTGACTTATCAGGGTTGGACGTCTTTCGGTTGAAATGGTGATAATGAATGGAAAATGCCTTTTCCTGCTAAATAAAACATCATTTTTTAAAAGCCTTATTAATATCAAACTCATAGAATACTTGTTTCGTATTACTCAGCTAGCTCATCAGTTATTAAAACCACAGCGAGGCAACTTTGACGACGTACAAACTCAGATTGACGTGGAAACATTGTCACGTGATATGCAAATCGTGAAGGATAAGTTCCAAAGAGTTCGTCACTCTACTTCTGTTGGGACTTACTTTGGTAGTGAGACCATACTTTAAAGGAGAGGTTGGGACTTTAATGTATCGGTTTTTATTACACAAATTTTTAGTTAACTTCTTAAAGTATGGATTAATAATGGTAATAAAGTAATTTATGAAATTCACGTATTGATACCAAACTCGGCTGCTGTAATAAAATAAACTAGTGTCCGACCGAAAGTTCGGTTTCGGTTTCGGTCGGTATCGGCAAAAAAAAACGAGTTTCGATTTAATTTCGGTTTCAGCGGCTAACCCGCCGAAACTACGACCGAAACCGAAACTGCATTCGGGAGTTCTCGCGCTTTGATCGGTCATGTTCGGCGCGTTAAGTTCCATCCAAGCGAGTATTTTTTTGCGAATACTTTTTTTCTTAAATGAGGGGTTGTTATGTTGATTATCATACCAATAAGTGAAAATGTCGATGACTTCTTAGCTATGTGATTTAAAGATAAAAAAATAAAGACTGACTGATTATAATAACTTTTACTATTTTTTTCCCTCAAAACATGATCCTTGTAAGGAAGTTTCGTTTACGGTTTCGGTTTCGGCCGAAAATGAGACTGTTGCCGAAATTCGGTTTCTGTCGTAAAAACCAGTTTTGCTCGGACACTAAAATAAACTGCACAACTTTTTTTCAATGGCAAAACTAAATTGCATTATACTGAAATCAGAGATACTCCTACATTATCATCACCTACATTATCACAAAATAGCTCAGCTACTTACAAAAACTATATTTGAGAAAGCGCCTAAGATTTATTTTATCCTATCTGAAAAACCTAACAAAAGTTACTGCTAACATTATTTCGAATGAAAAAAACCTTTTGTGGTCTCTCGAAATAAGCTTTCGCTTGAATTCTTAAAGACGCGTCGCGTAAGTTAAGTTGGGTGCCTAATACGAAAATGAAGCCGCAAACGGTATCTGGGAAATATCTTTAAAATGGTGGTCGCCGTAATGCATGAGAAAGTTTTAACTCAGTGGCTTTAAAAATTCAGAGGCACAACTGACATCGGAGTGTCGAACCCCTATTAACATTAAGCAAGTCACTTTCCTGATGTTCCTCATCGGAAAACTTTATATTATTCTTCGGAATTTGATACTGAAGAATCTTTAGATGTGTATTTAAAGGTTCCGCCTTCGACCCGGTTCGAGTTCATGAACGATTTTATAAAGGAGGTGAGGATTTGCGTAAAGTGGCACGACTAAAGTGTTTTGAGAGACTTCTTCGGAATTTTACAGTATTTTGTCTAACGAAATCGGTTTGCGAAATAAAAGAAGAAAGTCGTTTTGTGAATTCTACCGCTTCGCAGTTTAGAGTGAAGTGAAGTGCTTGTATTAAAAAACCGGCCAAGTGCGAGTCGGAGTCGCACACGAAGGGTTCCGTACCATTATCGTAAAACACTGCAATAAAATCACGTTTGTTGTATGGGAGCCCCCCTTAATTTATTTTATTATAATTTAATAATGATTATTTTTTGAAGAAAATATACAACTAAATATTCTGTGAATATTTCAAGCGCCTACCTGTTGCCGTTATTAATATCGAGCAAAAAACGGCAAAAATATCACGTTTGTTGTATGGGAGCCCCCCTTAAATATTAATTTTATACTGTTTTTAGTATTTGTTGTTATAGCGGCAACAGGAATACATCATCTGTGAAAATTTCAACTGTCTAACTATCACGGTTCATGAGATACAGCCTGGTGACAGACAGACAGACAGACAGACAAACATACAGACGGACAGCGAAGTCTCAGTAATAGGGTCCCGTTTTTACCCTTTGGGTACGGAACCCTAAAAAAGATAGAATTACCTCCACTGTGTGGAACACTGTGTCAAAGTCAAAGTCAAATATATTTATTTCAACTATAACAAGCGGCACTTTTGAACGTCAAACAACAAACAATTTAAAATTAAAATTACAAGTAATAAAAATGTATTCTACCGTGCATTCGGAAAAGTAGCTTGTTATGGAGAAGAACACACAAGAAACTCCATACTTACCCTTTTTAAAAAATAGGTGTTTTACAATATTAACATAAGCACAGACATTAATAAATTCATATATGTGAGGACGATGCACCCAAAAATAATACGACACACTATACTACGTACAGGTATAAAGTAATAAAAGCATTAACAGGTAAATTCATTAATTTTATAAAAAGGAACATGGTTCTCACATACTTACAAATATTGCAAACATAGGTAAAATACCTAATTCAACAACAACGGAACAGTGTGTGAGTCAAATTATGAAAAAATTAAAATAAGAATAAAATAACTATGAATAGGAATATAAATTAGCAAATTTGATTTTGTCTACACTAAAGATTACCCTATGGAGCAGGACCAGCATGTTGCCTGTGTACAACTATTAAGAAAAAACCGGCCAGGTGCGAGTCGCACTCGCGCACGAAGGGTTACGTACCATTATCGCAAAAAATCGGCAAAAATATCACGTTCGTTGTATGGGAGCCCCATTCAAATATTTATTTTATTCTGTTTTTAGTATTTGTTGTTATAGCGGCAACAGAAATACATCATTTGTGAAAATTTTAACTGTCTAGCTATCACGGTTCATGAGATACAGCCTGGTGACAGACGGACAGACAGACAGACGGATCGCGGAGTGTTAGTAATAGAATAGGGTCTCGTTTTTTCCCTTTGGGTACGGAACCCTAAAAACCATTAACAGTGATTGAGATATCCCTATAGTTAACCTCCCACTTTCTTTTTAAATCACGACGTGTCAAAACCTGCTTTACTACATACTCGTAGTTTTTTTTTCTGCTTCGTTGACTGCCAGACACCATAAAACTCGCATTATTAGTCTTTACCGGGAAAACACGAGCTTAAGCCCAAGCAAAAACCCTTGAATCAATTAAGCCTTTTTTACCCGACTACGGCGAAGCCAAAAGGAAGGATTATAATATTAGCAGTCTATGCATGTATGTTTATATTTTCGTATGTTACTCCGTAGCACCTAAACTATTCATCCGATTTTGTCGGGTATTGTTATTAAACTTTTTGCTTATTAAAGAGACTGCACGAAATCACCATTCTTGTGATTGGATTTAGACAATAGTTGCAGCAAGTTGCACATTGTTCATAGTATATTGAGCCTGCAGAAAAGCGCCCTGCGGGCCACCAACTGCCTTGGCCCACCTGGAAATCTCTAAACCAACTGCGAAGCCAGGTGGGTCGCTGCAGGCACAACCTAGTTAGATGGGGGTACTCCAATGACCCACAGTGTGACTGCGGAGCCAGATCCCAAACAATGCCTCATCTTTTGTCGTGCTCTCTGTGCAACAACACCTGCACCTTAAAAGACCTTTGTGAGCCAAATGACAACGCTGTTAGCGTGGCTCAATACTGTTCAAAATATATTTAATTTTGGAATAATCGATACGACGAAGAAGAAGAAGAAGAATAGTATAAATCAGAACCTAACCTTTAAGATACCTTCACCATCTCATAAGACATGTATTTTTAAGCATTTCTTTCCAAAGTCATAAGACTCATTTTTTTCCAACGTCTAAGCCCCTTATAGACAAAAAAGCCATGTGCACAAGACCGGGAATCCTGTTTTTATAATCAAACACCTTTGTTCTTAAGTGTGGACCACCCGACCGTGAACACATGTCTTAGTCGCGTGCCTTACGTGCGCTGCTTTTGTTAAATAATGCAGAAAAAACTAAGGAAGCATAAGGCAGGTCATGACTCGTGCCAGTAATTATGTGTTTTTATTATTTTTATCGTGAGCGGGATGGACTTGATGTGGGGTCACTATATTTATGTAGATTGGATAAGTAATGAATATAATGGATTATAGTTCCTTATCTCAAAGGGCATTCCAACTAGGTGGCTTGTGATATTATTATAGGCTTCGAGTGAGGTGTGGATAGCTCGAAGTTAGCTTATAGTTATTTAAGCTACAAGTGCGGAAGGCAGGTGATTCCCAATGAGTGAATAAATCGACACGAGTGTCATCATCTTACGTACGTGTATTATACAACATTTTACTATGCATTGTGCAAGGAAATAAAAAATATATCTGAACCAAGCAAGAAATGAATAAAATGATGGGCTTAATCAAGCGCGCTCAGCATATCCACAGATGAACTAATAGTTTTTCTGAACATTTTATTTTGAACATGTCGAAAATACACGAAGTTGACATGTGTTTTTTTAAACGGCCAGGAACCAAGGACTTCCTGAGATTGTTTTTTTCAGCTATGAGGGTGTTAAGATAGTCTAAAGAACAAGCAATTGATATGGTAGTCATTATTTTTTTTCTGTACAAAGTATTTCATAGTGGGGCAACCGTCCTTGCGAAAACTGATCTTGTACTTTCTGTAGCTTTTTTGTAAAGATCCTTATACGTCAATATTTATGCAAGATGAGTAGATATTAATGCAGTAATCGAACAGTTTCACCCAGTACATCCTATATAAGATAACGCATACGAAGTTCACAGCTGTTTATTAATAAAACAACCACAGAACACCGCATCCGAGCGCTCCGGAAGAAGCAGACTTTGTAAGGCTTCCATTACGGTACAGTTCCTTGTTCCATCAATATGATGAGAGCATGCCTTCACTTCTTATTTCTTTGAAGTACCTTACTCTTTTTTTTAACATTAAAAAATCTTCCTTTTTTTTCGAACAATAAAAAGAAAAGAAAGAAATAGAGTTGATTTTCGCGATATTGGCAATTTATGTAAATAAAAAGAGAATCTTATAAAAAGACTTAGAACCTTTATTGAATAGAACTCTCTATTTTGTTCGACCTGAAATATCGACATTATAATGAGCTTTGTAATTTTTGTATTACAACCTCATGGTCATGGAAATCAAACCTTTTTCTCGCTGTAGCGCAAAACCTTTGGGTTATTGTCTCTCTCCTAAATTTTTCTTTGATCATATTTTTCTTTTTTATTTTTAAATAGTGTGATACGCGCCACTTAAGAATACAGTCACTTAATAATGTTCTATTAGTAACCAAGACAACGGAAGAAGAATCAATCAATTAACACTATTAATCGTGTCTTTCTCGAGTAAAAATATATTTATAGAGCTAATGAATAACAACATCCTTTTATTTAGTATACTACTTTATTGTATGCAGATATAACTTCCGTTCATTTGTCGTACGCTCACGTATCGCCATGATTCTTTCCGCAAAAATAGGCATATACACTGTATTGGGAGAATGTGGGTTGAATTGTAATTTCAGATGGATCATCGATGAATAGTAAATGGAGATAGATTTTTGTAAAGGAATATAAATACAACAGGATTTTTTCCAGATAGTAGCAATCAAAAAACACGAGATAATATGCAAAAATTCACACTAATATTATAAAGGCGAAAGTTTGTGAGTGTGTCTGTGTTTGTATGTTTGTAACTTCTTCACGCTTAAACGGCTGGACAGATCTGGATGAAATTTGGCACTGAGATATATATTATAGTCAGGAATAGCACATAGGATACTATATATCCCGGGAATATGCTCCCTGGGGATAATTTTCAACTTTAACGCGGGTGAAACCGCTAGCAGAAGCTAGTAATTCAATAAAAAATAATCTTCTGTTCAGTACAATATTGCTCGCATAACGACAAAACGTGCGAAATAGCTTTTGCCTGGGAAAAAAACCGGATAGTAACAAAAATCTTCCAGTCTATAGTTATTACATAAATAATTTGTTACCACGTTAACCAAAGACATTGTATCAAAGAACTCTTAATTAATAAATGTTTAATTCTTGTTGGAAATATACTCGTAAGATACTTCATATCTTTCAAGGCTATTCAAACATATATTTTTATTCTAGACTAGATGTTCCCCGCGGCTTCGCTCCCGTGGGCCACCCCACAGGACCCGTTCTCGGGATTAAAAAATAGCCTATGTTACTCAGGAATAACGTAGCTTTCTATTGGTGAAAGAATTTTTTAAATCGGTCCAATAGTTTCGGAGCCTATTCGGTACAAACAAACAAACAAACAAAAAAATATTTCCTCTTTATAATATTAGTATAGATGTAAACAAGATCGGCAGCCATGTTAAATACTGGTATTGATGATGATGATGATGGGGACTCCTTCTGCCGCTATTAGACTCTCATTCAGTCCGTTGTGCGTAGGGGTTCTGGCTAACAAAGCCAGCCTAGCTCTGCCTAAAAGCACAGAAGCTTCCTGTTACCTTTAGTCATTGTTTCGAGGATTTCTTCACGTTAAAAGCCACGGCCTCGCATTCCAGGATGACATGGACGGCTGATTCATCAGCGTCAAGGCAACCTCTGCAAAGAGGGCTGCTTGTGGTGTCTTTATTTAAAAGAAGTTTGTTAAGGGGGTTATGCCCCGTAATTACTCCTATGACTATTACTAAGGTTATTTCTATACAGGCTGAGAAGTTTTTTGGTTAATCACGGGTATATATTCGGTAAAATACTGGTATTCATCGATATCATATATATTTTTATTTAAAATACTTCAGAGTAAAATAGACTGCCCGCATTTGTTAAGTAAGTTTAATTTCAACCTACCCTACAACTATCCGCGTCACCCTATCAAACTATTACATCCCCCATTCCGCAAAACTGTATCTGGATCCAACTCCCCCATCCCCAGACTTTGCAGACTTCTTAATGATTGCGATGAAGGAATTGATATTTGTTGCACGTCACTTCAAAAACTCAAGCGTCAAGTTCACAAATAAAAAACTGGCCAAGTGCGAGTCGGACTCGCGCACAAAGGGTTCCGTACCATTATCGCAAAAAACGGCAAAAAAATCACGTTTGTTGTATGGGAGCCCAACTTAAATATTTATTTTATTCTGTTTTTAGTATTTGTTGTTATAGCGGCAACAGAAATACATCATCTGTGAAAATTTCAACTGTCTAACTATCACGGTTCATGAGATACAGCCTGGTGACAGATAGACAGACAGACAGACAGACAGACGGACCGCGAAGTCTCAGTAATAGGGTCCCGTTTTTACCCTTTGGGTACGTAACCCTAAAAATTATTAGTCACCATAATGTTATTTTTTTTTTATTTTCTTTTTTATGTATACCTACATAAAAAATATTTTCGACTGTATTGTTTTCTAAAGACTTCACTGTTTATGAGTGTTATTTCTGCACTATTATTGTAATTACTGTCTGTTATAACTTTGTTTTTGCATGCTGTGCCTATCGCACCATATTGTACACTTAGTTTATATTATTGCTTGTATTATAAGTTTGTTATTAGTGTAACAATTGTAGATAGGCCAATAAATAAATAAAATTAAATAAAAATATCCGTTAGGACTGGAAGATAACCCCAACGAAGAGGAGAAAAGGCTGGGCAGATTGTTTGAAACACAAGAAACCCGTTACTCACATTTATTCGTACCTACTCTTTGTAATACATACACCTACATGCACGCAACTGCACTAAATATAAAACGCTAAAAGAACAAAACAAAAAGACAATGGTCTAAGAACGAAACAATATAGCGCCAAACGCCGCCAGTTACCCACTATCGCTACTATCATCAGCCGCTTAATAGACTGCGCACGAGTCAGTCACACTTGATGATTCCGATACAGATGTCCTATACCCATCTCCCTCACTCTTAAGATAATCTGAGGGGTTGAATATTCTTGTCTCGTTCTTACCCGTAACATGTGATTAATTCGAGGAAGAACACGTGCCGGAAGGTGCGTGTTTAAATATTCACGATGAATAACTTGGAATTGTTGAACGGATCTCCGGTCAAATGGGAACGTGGCATGCGGATTATGTGATGTGTGACCTAATGTAAGAAAGGGAAGAAGAAATAAATATTCGTTTTTATAACAATTTAACTTGTGTATTAGAAGAGACCGCTAATTGGTAGGCTGATATAGACACCAAATATGTACCTATAAGAAATGCCTAAACCTAGATTCACAGTCCCATGACACATATGGCATCTGTGATTGTTTTAACTATTGTTTTTGCTATGTGGATAACAAAACCCGCACTGTGCCCGCGTGGTGGATTACGGCCCATTCCCACTCACAGAAAGGAGGCCTGTGTCCCAGCTGTGGGAACATTAAAAAGGCAAACAAAATGCGTGCTACATCGTCGATCTCTTCATCGCTTACCATTAGGTGAGATAGTGGTGAAGCGGGAGAATAAATTAAAAAAAAACTGATTTTGGATCAAGATGTCAAAAATTTCAGTGTTTGCAGGCCAAGGGCCCTACCTTAAGCTCCAAAAACAATGTTATTTCCATTATGAGTAAGGAACAGGGGGGTGACCATAAGCTCTTAGAGTAAGGTTATTTTGAGTGTGTGTAAGGGACAGATGTATATGACTTGTATACATCTGTCACTTACGCGATCTCAAAATAATCTTACTCTAAGAGCTTATGGTCAACCCCCAGATGTATACAAGTCATATTATTATATCTGTCCCTTGCACCAAATGGAAATAACTTTGCTCTAAGAGCTTATGGTAGAGCACCAAATCGCAAAAAAAAAATCAAAATTAGCAGTGTTACATGTTGGGCAGGAACCTCCAGACGATACCAACGTCACTCTGATCAGAATTTAAAATCTTGTAGTTTTACTGCTTATCAACACGAGCGTACATTTTATCTCTAAGAAAAAAACGCGTAAATTGTACTAACACACTTGCACACCGTGACGAGGGTGGGCAACGAAGCGATGCGCAGGAGCAACGGCCTGTGCAATACTCGCTGAGGCTTTCTTGCAAAACATGTTGTTTTTTTGATGTTATTATTGAGGCATGATGGTCTTAGGTAGCCAGCTGGTGTAATAACATTAGCGATATTACTTAGAAGGGTTTTTAAGGATCATTATTCCTACCGTGACGACGCCAATCTAAATAGTGTCAGTATTCGGGAAACAGTTTACAGCTAGCGCTTACAATGTCTCAATGTCAATGTCTTTGTCTTGGTTGACCAAATAAAACTAAAGTATCAGACTCTAACGTTTCAACTGTTGGGTCACAAGTCAACAATCTATGAGAGGGAATACGAACCATGCGAACACATTGCGGTTCGGTACATAGTTTGATCAAAACTTCAAAAATAATGGACATAGACTTGACAGTCTTAGACGCGCGTCTTTCATCGTCGACCACATCAGCGCTTACCATCAAGTAAGGATAGTGCTCAAGAGAGAGAAAAATAAAAGCTATCAATAATTCTACTTGCCGCTGTCTTGAATACTAATATTCTCTCGTCTGCTCAAACAATAACACAGTAAAATCCAGATTTTGGGAATAGAATTTAAACCTTAGAAATTCAAGTCTCGATATATCGCCACTTAAAGACATCACAATTTAATGTTAGTTGGGCTTTGTGCCAAGTCTGTCCTATATTGCCTCTTACGTATATCGCAATTTCACTCATTTCTTCTGTCGAAACCTCTTGGTAAAGGTGACTTGGCACTTTCTATAGATCTTTGGGGACGTCCTTAGTGGTAAATTAGAAATGTGGAGCCTAAAAGGCTCTTTACTCTTTTATGTTTTGGAGACCAATTTATTATTTGTATCTATTCTATCTATGATATCGGTTATCATAAAGATTCTTGTGTTCTGTGTCTCCTTTTTCTGCTATGAGATATTTCAACTCAGTGAAGTACGTATACAAAGGCATAAAGAAAATCAGAATGGGTAACAATATTAAAACCGTTAAGTGACTTTCTGAAATATTCGTTACAGACTTCATCTAAAAGTACAACAAACAACTAAAAAAATCCTTCAACATGTCCCTTATTTACAACCAAAATTCGACCAACACCGCCCAAATGTTGCCAACGATAGCAAAATAAAAAAAAGTCCTGTGACATTGTCCTGTCATGTCAAACGTATATTTTTGTAATTTCTTTTGTGGACAATACTGAAGATACCTAGTTTAATGAGTCCGTCTGTTGACAATGGTACTGCTGTCACGGTTAGTAACTCAGATAATATACAGGTGTGGTAGCCATATTGTATAGTTGGCCGTTTTATGATGTGACTGGCTATAATTTTTGAGTGTTGTTCATCGACGTTTGACCATAATATAATTAAACAAAAATTTCATTGAATAATTTTTTATTATTATATCATTAATGTAGCTTATAATTTTATTAACTACATTTTTGTGTATGGAAAGCCTCACCCACAAACTAAAGTAGGTATTTTTTTTTATTGTATAAAGCTAGAGCAGTTTTCTGTCGTTACTATAATTTCACCATACTTTCTTTCTCAATTATTACATTATTGTTCAATTTAGAGCTATATAACTATATACCACCTCCATGATGCTTTGCATAGACAACGTATCAGATGTCAACAACGGGCTTTCAGCACCGCTAGCGGTGAATAATGAAACTATTTTGATGCATGATCATTCCGTCAAACTTAGAACAATCAATGACAAGGCCGGCCTCCTTCTCTTTTCATTACTAATAATATACACACTTGCTATTCCCGTTTTTACATCGGATTAGCAAGCATTTAAAAAATTAAATAAATCAATAAGAATAAAATGTAACCATTTTGCGGTATCTATGTTCGTACAAAGGCCACGTCGTCAAACCACATCATACATTTAATGATATGGTCGGCCATATCATCAAATGGCTAATTTACGACGATATGCCTACGACATATGCAATATGGCGGCGGCGGCGGGACGCAACTTTCTGCGATGTGCACACACCCCAATGAGCAGACGACGAGTTTTAATAAAACTGTTTTGTTGTGAATGATGTAAGTGAAACCAATCAGACCCTTATTTTGTGCTTATTGTGAGAGTATTTTAAATATTATCCTTTTTGATGGTTTGATGTTTTGATTTGTGGAAAATAAAATGTTACGCTTAAATGTTATGCTTGAAGACTTACAGATGAAGCATTGAGCTTCATCTGTAAGTCTTCAAGCATAAATATTTGGCTCTTCAGTGTCATGTTTTATTTTGATTGTACTACTCAGTCCAAATCATAGATTTAGAATTTTTTTATACTATATCTATGGTCCAAATAACCCGTTTAACCGCCCGGCGCCCCGCGTTCACCTAGTGCGCCAATAGCGAGAGTCGAACGTCCGAATTTCTTGACAGCGCCAAGTGCACATTTATTTTGTGTACAATCTAGATATCAAATAAATCTAGATACAAAATATTCAATACTGTTAGAACGTTCTTAAAATGTTTATTATACAGCTTAAATAATATAGCTCTGATAAATAAACAAGCGAGAGCAAATCTAATTTCTGTCAGAGCTATTTCAAACCAAGTATTGCTCCAAAAGGACAACATAATGTTTTCAAACATTATCGAGTCAAGGTTCCTAAAATTAATTTCTCTGTCGAGATTTATACAAATTACGCGGACCTTAATAAATTAATTCTCTAACTCCGTATAATTTCGTTAATACAGAACAAAAACGGTTTCCAATAATAACAACTCTGAAATATTTGACGTAAAAACGGACGAGGAGCTCAAAGGCATCTCCGGAATTGATAGGAAACCACGAAACAATATTCCGGTGGATTCCTCCGTCGATAATATGATGTTTCCGCTAGAATGGCAGCCTAATGCGTCCTCCCGGAATCCCTTCAATTTTGTGCCAGATTATTTTGGGTAAAAATAAAAATGTTTTATACAAATATCTGTGAAACTGATTTTTGTTAGCTTCTGTTTTGTTTGTTGAAGAATTGTTTGTGGTTATTGTTCGTAATGTTTTAATTTCAACTCGCGTAGTTGGCTCTGACAATAGAGCAGATAAAGAGAGCAATGAACGTGAACGTGAATAATTATATTTCTTTTAAATAAAATATTCAAAAGCTGTCCAATAACTACAGTTATTGAACAAACAGTCACAAACAAAGATCGTTTCGGAAATTCCCTTGACAATCAATGAGCACAAAACTGCGTCAGTGAATAAAATAATTTTAACCCGAATGTATCGATGCTCCTAAAGTTAACGTCGAACATGACAGGTGCCCACCGCTCATCCGAGCCAATTGGCTAGGTATTTATGAAGCCCAGCGGTCCTGACTACTGGCGCGTGAAGGTCCCCGGGGTTCTGCGGCAAACTCCCCCGTTAATATTGATTCTGCCAATACCACGGAATGTTTTAATTTTTTGTCCTGCCTCATCGGAATTTGAGCCATCCGGGACACAGCCCAGTTATCGAGTTGAGTCCCGGATCATGTTGGGATAGATTGGGTTTTTCACCAAAATTATTGTTTTGGATAACATGTGCGTGGAACAATACAGAATTTATTTTAAATGAAATATTGTGCAATATTTCGACATGCTGAAACTAATTGGCTTCCAAAACTGCGTTCGCTAACAATCTGGTACACCACGGAGTTTTGGCTCGTTTTTGGGTTTTATATAAATAAAATTAACAAGAAGAGTACATATTACATATAAAAACTTTTTAGTTTATAATCAGTTGAACTATTTTGGCATGACATTAACCTTTAGAACCAAAGAGTAGAATAACCATAGACGAAAGTGATAAGTTGAGGAAGCCTAAAATGACTGTTATTTATTTATTAAAACTTAATCATATATTATTTTTCTCTGTGAACTTAATGCACGAAGTACGAAGGTGGACCTAACGTTTTAGGCATTTTCTACCAGTCAGCCACTCAGGGTTATGTGTTTGAAATATATATATGTATGTATGTTACTTTTTATAACTTTTTATAACTTTAATTAACCAATTATTTTATTTGTTCTAGGCGTCCATTCAGTCCGGATCATTAACATCCGAGTTCCAGACGTAATTCAATACGGAACAAAAGACTCCGTCACACTAGACTGCGACTTCGTGACGAGCAACGTCACCGGTCTGGTGGTCAAGTGGTTTTACATGGATAAGACGCAGCCGGTGTACCAATGGATCCCACCGCAGAAACCTCAAGCTCTTGGAATTTTGAGAAACAGGGTAAATTTTTCTTTTAAGATACTATAAACTTCTTGTGGCTGTAGTATATATAAACCCCTGCCTAAGCTTTCTGGGAATATAGTCTGGTTATGTTTGAAACTTCTACTCAACGGTTTTTATAAGCTTTATGTTCCCTTGCTTTCGTATGTATGTCCGGCAACTAGAAATACATTTTAACCCGACTGCCAAACGAGGGTAATGTGTTTGTCAGTATATGTATGTATGTTTGTTCCTGTGTGGCGTTCTAGAGACCAGACGCGTTGGCTGATTTTGATGATTCTTACGTCAATTGATTTGTCTTAACCTTGCGAGTGTCACTGTCTACTTTACTTATATTTATTATTATGATTAAAATTGGAAAATAGAAAAATGCCGGATTTTGGGCGCCATATTGTGGGGGCACAATATTTTTTTTCTTCCAAACGATCGTGTGGGGTATGAAAGTAAAATAGGTACCAAAAATAATTAAGTACTTAGAAGATAATGAAATAGCCATCAAATTGTTTACGATATCTGTTAGTTTCTGTCTATACGTGAGGATTTGTAATTAGCTTTCTGTTGTATGTTTAAGTTATATGTTTTCATCCAGGTGGACCTATCATACAAGGTATCTCACAACCCATACACACAGCACCGAGCTTTACACATCACGTCACCAGTTCCAGAGCTGACTGGCAACTACACCTGCGTGGTGTCCACGTTCCTGGCTGAAGATGAGAAGACCAGGCCGATGACTATATTTGGTAAGAAGAGGCTGATTTTATTTAGTATATGATACCAACGATTTCAGTACTACATCGGATAGCAAAATATTAAACAGACTGCGAAATTTGTAATTAACGACACGGTTGGAGCAGTGGTTGAGCGATCAGCTACTGCTGCGTGTCGCGGGTTCGATGCCCGCACAGTACAAATATTTGTATGGCTTACAGATAATTGCTTCGCATCTGGGTGTTTGTGTATATGAGTTTAAAAGTTTTGTACACAGGTGAAATTCCTAGTCCCCACACTAGGAATTTCACCTGTATCGTGGATGCGTTTTAAAAAAAGAAAAGAATCGGCTGCAGTAAAGCCAATCTTACCAAAACTTTACTTATGTATTTACCATCGATATACATAGAAAAAGAAGCAGTGCTATAATAAAAAAAAACACAAATAACACTTATTAATTAAAAACTTAAAAACGGAAAAATAATAATTATGATATATGATATACCCATAGTTATTTTTGGCAGACTAGTGCCTGAACTAAGCCGTTACCCATATTTCAGTTAACATAATTCCACGAAAAGAGTGAGTGAGTGATGAGTGGGTCCAGACAAAAATAGAGATGAACAAAGTGGAAGCAGAAAAGTAAGAATGATAAAAAAAAATTAAGAATGGATAGAAATTAATATTTCAAGCAAGTCTTATTGGCTGGTTTGAATATGACTTGCTACATAAGTAGGGAAATTTGATACTTTTAAAGTTCCTCTGAGACCGCAGAAAGGTTTTCCATCCACTTTTTTCGTCTTGTCCTTACTGTTAACGAGGGTCAGCCTTTTCTTTTAGATATACTTTTACATTATTGGAAGCAAAGCGAATTTACTTTAAGTAGTACACTAGAGATAATTTTAAGACTACCTCCATAAAAATCTTTTTTTTTACGGAAAAATACAATCGACTTCAAAAAATAACACTGTGAAAAAATAACATCAATTTTGGCATTCAGTGTCAAAAAACAAAAACAGGATAAAGGAACAACGACTTTCGAAATTGAAATTATTTTTCACTTTGTAGTGTTTTTTTGGAAGTCGGTTGTATTTTTTTGTAAAAGTGTTTTTATTTTTATTTATTTTTCACTTTTTATTTGTGGTTGTGGTATATAATGAACAAGTTCAGTAAGGTTCCTATAATGCACAAAGTTAGATTACTCGAATATAAACTTGAACATAACCGTTGAAATGAGAGTGTAACAGGGAGAACTGTACACATCTGCGCACCCCTTTAGAGTGGACCGGCTTGATTTTATGTTATGAAATGGCGTATACAATAAACAGACATGCGATTGCAGCAATCCCGAGAGATTTGCCGATGTTTATTGAAGAGTTCTGTTGTATATCTCCGAAGTTCTTTATTAGATATACACTAAATTTTTATGGGTCCACATGAGAAGCACCATATTTCAAATAAAAAATGATTCATAAAAATGGTTCAGAAGTTCTGAGATACCACAAATAAAAAAAAATACAGTCGGATTGAGAACCTCCTCCTTTTTACCCGACTGCCGAAGGAGGGTAATGTGTTTATCAGGCTATGTATGTATGTATGTATGTTCCTATGTGGCGTTCTAGAGACCAAAAGCGTTGGCGGATTTTAGGCGCCAAATTGTGGGGGCCCAAATTTTTTTTTCTTCCTATCCTATCGTGTGGGGTATCAAAATTAAGGGTTTTAAAGGTGGTTTCAAAAATATATAATATTTATATGTTTAAAATTACCTGATTCTAAAAAAATAACTCAAAAGTTATAAATAAAAAAGTTAATTAAATAAAATCGAAAAACCCGACTGCTTAAAATGCCACTAAAAAGGCGTAAACAAGAAGAAAATCATGCTGTGCAGTCGGACGATACATCTGGTTTTGGTCAGCCAGCTCGCGAATATGTATCCTCCGACTGCACAGCATGATTTTCTTCTTGTTTACGCCTTTTTAGTGGCTTTTTAAGCAGTCGAGTTTTTTGATTTTTTTATTTAACTTTTTCTTACAATCGTTTAAAAATCAAGAACCGCTTATTGACACAAATACCACCTGTCAATCATCTAGAAAACAAACAACAAAAATCCATCAATCCCTTGAAATGAAACAGGAAATTAAACCTTATTAATTATTGGCAGTGCACAAATGAAATGCAGAGCGCAATATGTACGAGTACATAATAACGAGGTAGCCGCTGGCCATACAATAAGCTTTGTGCTGAGACTAAACGGAAATTACTCTGTGGAAGTTTATCTGCAGGTGCATCCAGAAAGCGTGGTTGTATAGTTTGTGGCTAGTTGCTTATTTTGGAGTAAGGGAAATAGTGTATTTTTTATCCTTTGATGTATTTTTTTGTTTTTTCTTAAATAGGAATTTTACCATCATCATCATCTGCCTTTTTCCAATTTTATTGGGGTCGGCTTTCAGTCTAACTGGATTTAGCGGAGTACCAGTGTTTTACATGGAGAGACTGCCTATCCACAACCCAGTAACTAGGTCACACGATACTTCTTGCCTAGACTGGTGTCAGACCTCAGGCTTCTGAACACCCGTAATGACTGTCAAAGATCTTCAATTGACAGCCCCGGCCAACGGCATAACGTGCTTTCTGAGGCACGGAAGAAACTCGCTATGTAAAGATGGTCACCCATCCGCGGACCGACCTCAGCAAGTGTTGCTTTACCTTGACGATCGACCCATGTGGCTGTTATTATTTAGCCACGAGCTGACACATGTTTTCGAATTTTTGGTTCTAAGACATGCCGGTTTCCTCACGATGTTCCTTCACCGTTTTGAGAGCAGTGGTGATGAAATAATTTACACAAAGTAAAACGCCTGCCTGGATCCAAACCCACGAACTACAACTTGTAAGTCACGGCCGTTAACACTGTGCCACCACTGCTCTCCTTTAGGATCTGATTAAGGAATCCTACCGATACTGGTATATAAGTAGGTAATCAAGTTCAGCTCTCAGTGTCGGTTGTCATCAAACTTACAGCAGCGCATATTATGCAGGGTATAACGTCAAGGTGTAATGGTATTTTAGAAACTGATTCTACACATGTAAATGGACAACTTTCTCTAATGAATTCATAGTCAATAAAAAAACCTGCCAAGTGCGAGTCGGACTCGCACACGAAGGGTTCTGTACCATAATCGCAAAACACTGCAAAAAAATTACGTTTGTTGTATGGGAGTCCCCCTTAATTTATTTTATTTTAATTTAATAATTATTGTTTTTTGAAGTGAATATACAACTAAACATTCTGTGAATATTTCAAGCGTCTACCTGTTGCCGTTATTAATATCGAGCAAAAAACGGCCAAATAATCACGTTTGTTGTATGAGAGCAGCCCCCCTTAAATATTTATCTTCTACTGTTTTTAGTATTTGTTGTTATAGCGGCAACAGAAATACATCATCTGTAAAAATTTCAACTGTCTAGCTATCACAGTTCATGAGATACAGCCTGGTGACAGACGGACAGACAGACAGACAGACAGACGGATCGCGAAGTCTTAGTAATAGGGTCCCGTTTTTACCCTTTGGGTACGGAACTCTAAAAAAAAAAAAAAAAAACACTAATATGACGACATTGACGCACGGGACCGGTCAATGTGGCGACGCTTGGGGGAGGCCTATGTCCAGCAGTGGACGTCTTTCGGCTGACATGATGATGATGATGATGAATCACTAATATTTATAAAGGCGAAAGTTGGATAGATGGATGGATGTATTTTTGTTGCTGAATAACGATAGAACGGCTGAACGGTTCCGGATAAAATTTGGCACAGAGGTAGGTTAGGTTAAAAGATCAGGTTAAAACGGGCTCCTATCCGCAACTCCACGACCAAGTGCGTATTTTGCGTAGAGGTAGGTTATAGTCAGGAATAATACAAAGGCT
Source organism: Anorthoa munda (assembly GCA_945859665.1). Taxonomy (NCBI): domain Eukaryota; kingdom Metazoa; phylum Arthropoda; class Insecta; order Lepidoptera; family Noctuidae; genus Anorthoa; species Anorthoa munda. The sequence continues at coordinate 27,731,804 of OX243902.1, read as the reverse complement.
ACTTTTAATCCCGGTTTAATGGCATTACCTTGGGATAGTTGAACATGTTTCATGCGGGCGAAGCCGCTGGCAGAAGCTAGTTGTTCGGTACAATATTTGCAACCGAACAGCTCAAAACCAACTTGGCCTCACACCAGCCCATTTCCTATCAGCACGACCAGGTTTAACCATAATTGACACAGCAGACGATGCCAGAACCAGGTGGCATCTAGTGTCAAAACTATTCGAAGATTTATGGAAGAGATGGAAAACAGAGTACTTGACTCAACTATCAACCAGAAACAAATGGACGAAACACCAGAAGAATGTCAACGTGGGTGATTTAGTAACGATACATGACGACAACATTCCCGCAGGAAAATGGCCAATGGGTCGTGTGATGGAAGTCCATCCAGGAAAAGATGAACTTGTCAGAGTAGTCACTCTAAAAACCAAAAACGGCTACATGAAGCGCCCTGTAGTTAAACTATCAGTTCTACCTTTAAACCAAACGGAACCAAATATACCAGAAGAACAACCACTACATCAAAGTACTAGATCCGAAAAGGAAACACGTAATCGCCCGCAACCAAACACCAGAACGTACAGTACCTATCCCAAGATAGTAAACATTGCAGTATCACTTTTACTGTTCTTAGGTATAATATTACCAACCACAGCTACATATAATATCACACAATTCGATACCAACAAAACGTTGTACTTTGACACTGTGGGTAAAGTACAATTAATTCGGGACAAGTGGAAACTAGTCACTTATTTTGACATGTCTCCATACTGGCAAGGAGACAAGGCCATCAAGGACTTTACAAGCTACCTTGATAGAACATGCGAACCAATTATGGACTCAAGTCACTGTCATATGATACTCCTACAAATACGTCACGATTACAACGAACTGCAATACTACAACCAGCTGTTGCTTAGCCAGCATTACGGCGAGCGCTTACGAACACGACGCGGCCTTATCAACGATGTCGGCTCAATTGCAAACTCATTGTTCGGAGTATTAGACGAAAGTTTCGCAGAAAAATACAGACAGGACATTGAACTTGTGCACCGTAATCTAAAACACCAAGGTCAGTTATGGAAAAACTTGACATCTATCGTCGAAGCAGAGCACAATGTACTACAAAGAACTGAAGACATAATTGCAAAGCAACACAAAACCATAAATAAACATTTAAATGCTTTAGACAACGTTAACAGTAAGCTGCAACAGGAAATCGATGTGATGAATACACAACAGGACTTCACATTAGTCTCTATAGCTACCATGAATATGATGCAAAACTTGAAACAGATACAGGAAACTTTAATAAATACAATATCGGAAATATACCATGGTCAAATCAGTCTCCACCTTCTAACACCAGCGCAGCTCAAACGAGAGCTGCAAATTATTTATGGGCAAATGCCTCAAGATTTAGCACTACCAATAGAAAACATAGAGACAGACCTTCAGCGCATCTACAAGCTACTGAGAACAAAAGCTCGGGTCACCGAAAAGTATATTATTTTCGAAATTACATTCCCGCTCATAGCAAGGGAAAGTTTTCAATTATATAGAATAATACCAGTTCCACAACAAACCAATAACAGTATGATTACCATAACACCAATATCGGAATATGTCGCAGTAAACCTGAAAAAGGATGCTTATTTCGTACCAACTATACATGAACTTGACACATTCATGTTTGTACCACGGAGAATCATTCATATGTGAGCTTTTCAAACCAATCCAAAATTTGGAAAATGACGAAAACTTTTGCGAAACTAGCTCAATAAACCAAAGGTGCAAAACAGAAAGAACAGCGTGCAAAAACAGATGGGTAGAATTACACTCAACGTCACAATACTTATACTTTTGTTATGACACATATTCGATTAAAATCATATGCGACGATCAAGTTACCGTACGCCAGCTGACCCGAGCAGGGGTCATTACCATGACTCAGAAATGCTTTATTAAAAGCAAAGATTTCGCACTATATTCTTTACAACAGCAATCCAACCAATTAAACTTTTCACCAAATATGCTCGTACCAGAGCTAGACCAGATAAACCATATTGTGAACATTACAATACCAACGGAAACAGCATTACCAGAGGACATTAGTCTGAATAGATCTCTATCCATTCTTGGAGAACAGATTAAAACGCTGAAAACCACCAAAGCAGAAGTCGATGGCGTATCAGTTCATGACATCCACCAGTACACTATCGTCTACATACTGCTGGGAGTTGTACTATGCGCGGCAGCAGTCCGGATCTGGAAAAGAGCGAGTTGCTGCTTGCAGTCTACGGCCAGCCGGGCGCAGCCTCACCACAGACAGCGGTCTGTGGCGACCACGTCGGAGTCAACCAGAGTGCATAGTGAAGTGCAACCGCGAAAGCATAGTACCGCTGACCGTCAGCAAAGTGAGAGTGAACATATAGGTTTAAGTGCATATTTCGCCAGACGATGGCCCAGTGCTATGCGTAGTGCGGGTAAAAAGGAAAGGGCTACGTTGCCTACAGTGCGAAAAGAACGTGTGCTTACAGTGGAAGACTCGTTAGTTTAAAGAATTCATGTTTTTAAGAATAATCATAATTTATACTTTACCTTTGTTTACCATTTTAGAACAAGTAAATTGTTTACCATTTTATAATTACCTAATTTACTTTTGTTTACCATTTCTTGTTTAGTTTCTACCATTTATTGTTTATTTCTTGTATAATTATAAAACTAAGATGATTTGAGGGGTACTTTACCCTCTTCTTATCTCATCTTGTGCTCGGGAATATGTTCGGTACAATATTTGCAACCGAACAGCTCAGCACTATTGCCTGCGTGCATTTCCATAAATGCATGTATCGCAACTAGCGTCAGTTAGTGCGTGTTCGGATACCAATCGCGTAACTCCAATCAAACCATCTTAGTGTTACTTTAGCTTAGATTAACCATTTACCATTATTTTAACCAGTATTTAATATAACCATAAAACCATATTATTGCGTATCATTAAACCAGTGGTCGTAAACCAGTAACCAAACCATTACCATTCTAAGATAAAGTCAACCAAATCAACCAACTCAGAATTTAGTGCTAAACCAAGCAGGCGCTAAATTCTACACTAGTAAATAACTAAATATTATGATTATGACTATTTTTATACATTAGTGAAACTAAACTTAACTTAGGTGTAACTTTAAATGATAGATTGAGGAATGAGGTAATAAGACAACGTTGTGGTTTTAAAGAAGATGTAGTGACTAAAATTGAAAAGAGCATGTTAAGATGGTTTGGTCATGTTGAGAGAATGAATGAAAGGCGACTAACGAAAGGTATTTACAGGGCAGACGTGAATGGAAACGCCGGGAAGGGACGCCCTAGAAAGACATACATAGACCTTATAGGTGATGTTCTTCAAAAAGGCCAAGTGTGTGTATGACTAGATGTATGAATGTGAGTGAAGCAAAATAAGTATGTAAGGATCGTAGCAAGTGGCGTTCTGTAGTTTCTGGCTACCCCCATGGGAAAAAGGCGTGAGTTTATGTATGTAAACTTCAAATGCTTAAGAAAAATATTAAGTCTCAACAGATTTTTTGCCGGTCCTCACTCGCCATCAGACCGCCAAAAAACATGTCACAAAAAACTTCGCCTCACCGAAATAATGAATTATTCGTAAAACTCATTAATTTTCCGAATAATTCATACAATCCACAGTGTTTTAGTTCCGAATACTAAAAATACGATAAAGTATACAAAAGTAAAACAAAATCTGTCTATCAGCTGAAACTTTTCACATTTCATATTGAAATGATTTGTTCATTGTATTCTGGTAAAACTGTAATGGACATTATTACATTTTGTTCAAGAAAAATAATGAAATGAAAATGCGCTGTACTAGAAAATTCCCTATCGTAAAATTTTCTAGAGAAACTACGCGTTTTTAATAAAAGCTCACTAAGTGTATTACAGAGAAGGTACGGTGGACTAAAAGTCAAAGATAGCAAGCTAATGGAATACAAATGGCTGTTTTGCTTATATTAGAAAATCCATCAATATTTGAAGCAACAGTATCTACCTACTATGACCATCGCATTTGTAATGAACTAGAAGAGACTTTGTAACTTTAGAGATAAAGTTGAGTTTATATTATAGTGATAATGAAATGACTATATAGTAGAATTATGATGGAGTGCAGTACCCTTTCTCATGATATGGGTGGCATAACTGGTATAACAACAATTTAATTTATTTTTAACCGACTTCCCATAAAGGAGGAGGTTCTCAATTCGATTTCTATTTTTTTTGTATGTACACCGGTTACTCAAAGACGCCTGGACCGACTTAGAAAATTCTTTTTTTTGTTTGAAATGGAAGGGGAGGGTTCTTTCATTTGGCCCCATAGTCATAGTCAGGTCAGGATCTGATAATGGGATCTTGGAGAAAACGTGGGCACTCCTCAAATATTATAGGCATACATATTGTGATTTTGGCATTTTCATCAACAATGCAATCATTTTCACTCAGAAAGTATCATTTGGTGAAGTGGAACTGATGAAGAAGACCACAGATGGCCAATGGAACTCCTTAATACTAAGTATGTCACGGATCTACGATATCTGTAATAGTTCGACGACTATGATTAAGCAAATACTTATAAATAAATAGTACTGATGAAAATGGTACCATCAGACTGATCTGATGATGAAGCCGGCAGGTAGGTACTGAAACTCTGAAATAAAACAATGCATCCTAGTCGTGTTTGGGTTTATTGGAATCGTCATGAGATTTAATTTGGCTATATATGATTTTTATGGCAATTAGAGGTACCTATCAAAACTAAAAAGAGATAAATAATTAAAACTTTTTAAACAAAACGCTACAAAGTGAAAAATAACTTTCTTAACCGAAGTCGGTGTCGAAACACGAAAAACAATAGGTACCAAAGACACCGACTTCGGAAAAGAAAGTTATTTTTCACTTTGTAGTATTTTTTTTGGAAGTCGGTTTGTTTTTTTTGTTCAGTACAGTTACCACGTGGCTGTGTGGTCAACGGTTTATTATAAAAACGCGCTTAAGATGCTGTTTTGGCTGCCTGTTTCTGTAGTGCGGTAGCAATATTCATAGTTGCGCAAAAATTTAAGGCGCAGAGCATACATTTTTTATTCATATTTCTCCAACGGCCTCGGAAACGGCTTGGTTCTATTTTGGTTTATGGCCGAAAAGTTCTGGAGTGGCGACCGCGTATCGAAAGACGCAGCGTTGTAAGGCCTCCCTCTTGGTGATGCGACAACCTGGTTAAGATTGCAGGAATCCGGTGGATGCGAAACGCACAGGACTGATCAGTATGGCGACGCTTGGGGGAGGTCTATGTCCAGCTGTGGACGTCTTTCGGCTGAAATGATGATGATGACGGTGACATATTTATCTATCTGTCATCATTCAATTATTGAAGTCACCATTCTTCATTGCAGTTTTCTTACACCACGAAATCTTTTAGAAAAAAAATTATGACTTCCAAAAACTCTTGGGCTTTGCCGCATCACAGCTAACTTTGTCACTAGAGCCATAAATTATACCTTTCTACGTAGTTTACGCAACCTTAAAGTCTTATACCATATACTTCAGCTCCAATCCTTTTCCATACGCCCTAACTCCTTGTACGATAGAAGCAGTATCCATTACCGTTTGCGTGATCATAGACAGTAGATTTATTGTGTTTCCAAAACATGGTTGTTCGAGCTAACTCTGCAATCCGAAGACGTTTACATTATGGACTAATGGGGTAACAGCGACAGTAAAAGCTTTGATTGGGAATAAATTTATACCTATTTATCTTCAAGGTTATTTTTAAGTTGAATGTCTTTGTAGGTCTCAAAATCTTTTATGAATAATGCCTAGAAGCAATATTATACCCACAAAACGCCATCACATGCCTGGTAACCAGAGGCTCCAGTCATTATTCTATCGACGAAGGCATCGCTATAGCTATTGGAACAATGCTATGTCAAAAATGTTTGGGATTGCCAAGCGCTATCGAAATGTTACGTGATCAATTTCTAACATTTTGGCATTTTGGTGATTGGAAAAATGACAAAAATTTATGGGATTGTCAAGCGCTATCGAAATGTTACGTGATCAATTTCTAACATTTTGGCATTTTGGTGATTGGAAAAATGACAAAAATTTATGGGATTGTCAAGCGCTATCAAAATGTTACGTGATCCATCCCTAACATTTTGGCAATTTGGGCGATCGGAAAAATGTCAAAAATGTTTGAAATTGTCTAGAGCTATCGAAATGTTACGTGATTAATACTTAACATTTTGGCATTTCGGCGATTGGAAAAACGTTAAAAATGATTGGGATTGTCTAGCGTTATCGAAATTTTATGTGATCAACATCCCTAACATTTTGGCATTTTAACCATCACCACCACTGAAATCGAATGATACTTGCCTAGAGCCTCAAATCTATCTACGCATACTGTAGTTGTAGATGTAATTTTCCACCCATATTTCTTAATGTTTTAAAAGATTTCTGCCATCAACGAGAGTACTCTAATGGAACAAGCCAATGATAGACCATAAACCTCAGTCTCCTTTGTTCGGACATCGGCTAAATTCAGAGCTGTGATAAAACACTATACATTTTTAACGAATCATATTTTAAATATTCAGCAAAACGGAAACAAAACTAATCAATAATAGAGGATCTATTTTTGTATCCTTTCAACAGTATTCAAAAATGCATTTCATAATCCGTACTTGATTGGATACTATCGATGAAAAACATAATATCAATTTTATGTCACGTATCCGTTAGTATTTTTCAATCGCATCTATTATTAAAATCAAAAATCTGCTATGAAATTGATTTCAATGTGATGTTTTTTACAAATCCTGCTAAATAAATAACGAGGTTGGTATTAACCTACCTATTTGTTTCCGGATGATAATTTTCAATCATTTTCAGATACGGTCTGCAATGATAGTCGTAAAAAATAATTCTCGACTCGTTAATTTTTATCCGACTGCAAGAAAAGGGATGAATTTTTCGCCCGTATCATGTTTGTATCTATGTAATGGTCTTTATTACCTCATATCTTTCAAACCACTAGACGGATATATAAAATTCAGACATCGTTAGATACTTCTTGACCGCCCAAGAGTTCTTAGATAAGTGTTGTTATAAAACCATACTGTGAGATCCCAATTTATTTTTGTCTTCGTGTGGGATATCAAAATTAAGGGTTTAAAGAGGTGGTAACAAAAATATACACCACTTATATATATAAAGAGACATTCGAAAACTAAAAAAATCATTAAAATAATTAAATCCCGATCACTTAAGAAGCGAATTAAAACGGTGTAAACAAGAAGAAAATAATGCTTTGCATCAAGTGGTCAGCCAGCTCGCGAATATATATCCTCCGACTGCACAGTTCGCATCTTAAGCGGATGGGTTTTTGAGTTTTATAAATTAACTTCATCTAAACCATCTAAAATTAAACCAATATTATGAATGACGAGGTCAAATTGTTTGTAAGAGGTAACTTGTGGTTAACTATAACTGAATTTTAATAGGTTTTTGTAACGGAAAAATGCTCGGTTTCTTCGGGATAGTTCACAGGAGCAAAGATTAAGGAAAAGCTAGATATTTAAATGTCAAAAATTGTTGATGTTGTTGTCAGTATTACTTGGGTTTAGTTTTTAACCCTCGACGAAAAAAGAGGGGTGTTAAAAGTCTGATGTGTGTACCTGTGTGTTTGTGTATCTGACTATGGCATCATACTCCACATCCGCATAGACTCCTAAACGGATGAACCGATTTTAATTTAGTTTGTTTTTGTTTGTGAGGTGACTCTATTGAAAGTATTCTTAGCTATGTTTAATGTAAATCGGTTCAGCCATTCAAAAGTTATGGGCGTTTTACTGTTTGAATTGGGGTGTTTTCGCAAGATATCGTGTCATTATTAAGTGTTCAATAGTTTGTCGATCAAAGCGTGTAGTATGAAATAAAAATGTGTCTGGGGTTTTTCTTTTCTTTAATTTTACTTATGTTTATATTTTTTTGTAGATTGTAATTTGGATAAATTTTTTCCACAGTGCCAGAGACAAAGTTCGACATGATTCAAGACCGGCTGGACGATAAGTACTTGAACATCATCTGCTCAGTCGAAGGCGTCTACCCAAAACCCGATTTGGTCATCTTAGCCGGAAATAGGTAAGATTTACTTTGTAAAAACTTACTTTTTAGGGTTCCGTACCCAAAGGGTAAAAACGGGACCCTATTACTGAGACTTCGCTGTCCGTCTGTCTGTCTGTCTGTCTGTCACCAGGCTGTATCTCATGAACCGTGATAGCTAGACAGTTGAAATTTTCACAGATGATGTATTCCTGTTGCCGCTATAACAACAAATACTAAAAACAATATAAAATTAATATTTAAGGGGGGCTCCCATACAACAAACGTGATTTTTTTGCAGTGTTTTGCGATAATGGTACGGAACCCTTCGTGTGCGAGTCCGACTCGCACTTGGCCGGTTTTTTACTAGTCTGAACCTAATAAATGATTATTATTTTCGTAAGATGTTTGACTCGCTGTACTTATATTAGCTGACTAGTCATAGATTTAAATAGTATAGCCATAGATAATATAATACTAGCATACAGATGCCTCATCCAATACAAAGAAACCGTGCTGACGTAACTACCGGTTTTTGTCTGATTAAGATTATTATTTTTATAAGTAATTCGATTCGAGGAGCTTGTGGCTACATAATAATAGCCGCACGGGTCTATTACCAAGGTTAAGCAACGCTTGACGAGGTCGGTCCGTGGATGGGTGACCATTTCAATATACCGAGTTTCCTCCGTGCCTCGGAAAGCACGTTAAGTCGTTGGTCCCGGCTGTCATTTAAAGATCTTTGACAGTCGTTACGGGTAGTCAGAAGCTTGAGATCTGGCACCAGCCTTCCAAGGGATATCGTGTTACCCAGTTACTGGGTTGTGGAGGTCAGATAGGCGTCGCTCCTTTTAAAACACTGGTACTCAGTTGAACCCGGTAAGACTGGAAGCCGACCCCAATACAGATGGGAAAAGGCTTGGCAGATGATGATTTTTGTAAGTAATTCGATCTCGTTCGGTTCCGTTCCACGGCTATAGATGGTGTTAGCAGCGACTTGCAAGTACTATGGTTTTCTCGGTTCTTGTCAATATTTTTCTTCAAATTCAATGACGATTTGTATTACTGTATTTTTTTGCCCGTTTCCTGTATCAAAATGTGTTTTAATTTAAGAAATATAAAACGTAAAATGTTTTAATTATCTTTGTAATGTGAATTAAAAGCCATATTCAATAATTTTGTGCTAAGGAGAGTTGATTAAAAAATAACATACAATTTTTAGATCAATTCTAAAAAATGTTAATTTTACACACAATTCAATAACAAATCGATGCATATCGCGCCATCTATTGACATTTTTTTGAACCAAATTTTCTTTGTTAGCGTTGAGACCCCGTGGTATATAGTAAAGACGCGGCCGTTCGAACGTTGGCTTGTATTTGTATGTGTTTACAATACAGTATTTTTCATGTTTCGTGAAACGACCTTTCCCAAAGATTGCCGACCACTTGGCGAGTTCCCTTTGGTCTAGCTTGACCAAATTATAGCGTCAGAAAAACGCACGATCTACTTCTATTGATGTATAATATAAGTCAGTATATTTGACAGATACGTGAATTAGTGTTTGCCGAACCACCGTTGTTGTCGTTTTCCTAATTAATTTGGGGTCAATGAAGTATGACTTCTTCTTCCATAATTTTTTATTAATAGTCATTATCTAACTGTATAATATTTTACACCACATTCGTACTCAAACTTTACTCATGATATTTGCCTCATCCATCGATTGCCTTATCAAAACTGTAATCTGTACAATTTCCAATATCCTTTAGTGTAAACTCATCAATAATACATCTTAAGATACAACCAATCGGACAAACAAGTATCCCTTGTATCCAATGCTAGTCTCACAAATCGATAGGAAGGATCAAAACTCAAAGCTCACTGAACATAGTTGTTAAGACTGCCACAGACATGCGCGACGCGAGTATGCGACAACGCGGTTTTTATATGTTTTAGATTATTCTTTAACAAAACCTATACCGTCGGGTAACGGGCGTTACTCTTTAACAAACTTTGAAACAATACGAGGTCCTGACTCTTGCACTAGGTGGCAACACTATGGTCCAGTCTTAGTCAGAATATTCTGGAAATTTGCAATAGCATACTAGATTTTGATTTAATAATAATCAAATTACAATAGCTAAATGGTAATCAAATATAAGATAAAATTAAGTTATTCTATCCGTAGAATAATTTTAGAACAATTTCTATAAAAACATCGTCGCATAGTCTCATGGCGCCTGTCTTCGAGCACCTTTATTCGTTGACGTCGTCGTCGCGTGGCTTGAGTTACGATGTCATGCTAAATTGAACTCCTCGTGCTGCTTACTGGATGATAGGTTTATGTGTGACTGCAAATCTTCTATGCGATTGTGCAAGAAAGTGTTCACACTTGACTGACGTCTAGATATCGAAGTATCTGAAGCAGGGGGAAATAAAATGTTTACCACTATTTTCTCAGTAAATTAAAACTGTATACGACTATATCTATACAGGGTGGCCAAAATTCGTGGATCAAACGCAGCTAGGGGTTTTTGACTACACTGTATAATATATCTATGCAGCCTATTTTGTGTCACTGTTGAAAAAAGTCGGTAGCATTTTCCATACAATTCAGACTTATACTGGCGAAAAACCAGAAAAGTAAAGCGAAGGTTGAAAATATCCAACTGTTAGAAAAACGGTAGACCTTATAATTTTACTACGTGCAATTTAAACATTTAACCTCAAGGTGATTAGGAATTGCTCTACTGCTACTAATCGTAGACCTGAGCCGGTTGGATTTAAAAACATAGTTCTTGGTTTATTTTATATTTTGACATTGAGGGTATCTTTTGAGCATTTTAAAGATAGAAAGCTCTCGGGTTATGACCATCGATAAGTTATTCTAAGGTTTACCCATTAAAAACATTTATCCATTCAAGTATAAAAACATGGCTCACCGTGTTATGAAGGTTTATAAATCTATACTTACAGTCTAGACGCTGTTGACTATGTAAAGTACTCAGATCAATCATATTCTATGATTCTTCTCTACTTTTGTAACAAACAAACAAATAAAAAAATCATTTGAATTTGAATAAAATGAAGAGCTTGTGGCTGAATGCACGGATCGATCTTCAAGGTTAAACATCACTTGCTGAGGTTGGTTTGATGATGGGTGACAATAGGGATGTTAACTGAAAATTTTGTTTTTGTCCGAGTTAGGCAATCGCCTGAATAACGTAATCGCTGACTAATGCAGCGGATGCGCCCGTGCGTCATTATCAGACTGCACAATTGCAGATTTGCACATTTTAATAATAAGTTTTAGTTAATAGAAATATTATAATTATAAGTTAGTCTTGTAGAACATTTCAATAAATAAACATTGTTTTTAATTAAAATAAATATATTTTTTTAATAATAAATTCGTTCGTCGTAACTTAACTGGCGCAGTCGGTAGGATCGCGACACTCTAATTCGAATAAAACTTTTCGGTAAGAGTGAACGATATCTATCGTTATCTTCGCGATCGCAAATTGAATCTACGAAGGCGAGCAACCTGCGGGAGTCCTGGAGAATTGGGAGCCCTGCTGTTCTACAAGGCCCGGCTAGAGATGCAGAAGATACTGTGGTGAGTGCTTGTTGTATACCCAGTTTCCTATGCTATATTTCCTGCCGTATTTCTATGAATGTTACCTGTGTGTTTGTTTATAGGCTAAAATCGCTATAGGCAAATTACTTTATATGAGTTTATAACATTCATTTTAATTTAGGTGTTTATGTGCATACATGCTAAAATCGCTGTATAGGTACATTTCGCATTTCACAACAATTCATTCTGTAACAAGAGATATTTACTCGTTTACGCATTCGCTATAAGCGTGATTCGTATAACATAATTAAAATAACTTCAAGCTAACTTCTTAGAGAGTAGGCAGTATTAGGTATTAGACATAATCTTAATAGTATTTTAAAGTGAACTAGAAGTGATCCCATTTGTATTCCTATTTAAAGATTAAATCGCGATGGCTATGGCAAGCATTGATCTAGCGACTTTCAAGTTCGTTTCGGAGCTGTTGCCAAAATACGATGGCAACCCAAAAACATTAAATTACTTTATTAGAGAAGTTGAAAATGTGATGCTATTACTGGATCCACAAGTTAGGGTGAACCCTGCTATTGTTAGTTTAATTAAAAGTAAATTAAGCGGTTCAGCGATCAGTGCAATTGCATCCGAAGAAACAGTTGATAGCTGGCAGACAATTAAGGCTGCGTTGACGCGTAGATTAGGCGAACCGCGTAACGAAATACAGCTGATGCAAGAACTAACGCGTTTGCGTCGTAATAAAAATGAAGACGCTGAGACGTTTGGTAAACGACTAAGGGAAATTTTAGACACCTTAAACGTAGTAGGTAGGCATACGGATAAGTCGTATTATGAGAGTATGGTCATAGATCAATACGTTAACCATTTGGACTTTCATGTTTCTATTGGCGTGCGGATTGCGCAACCTACGACTCTTGAAGCAGCTATAGTAACGGCTAGGCAAGAGGAGGCACGCTTGGCATTCAATAGATTCAATAATAGTTTTAATGCACTTTCCATCCAAAACAAACTTAAAGAAATACCCAAGCCAAACCAAACGGCACCCCAAAATAATAACTTTCCCCCGCGTAATAGCTGGAACATAGATCAGAGACAACAGAGGGGTCAAGGCATACCCCAAGGAAGACTTGCTTCAGGTAACGTAAGACCTAGTGGTTCTGGTACTGTCAGAAACTCAGGTAATTTTAGATCTCAGCCGAATATACCTCGCCAGCAGGTGAACCCGCCACAAAGAGTGTCCGACGTCACCATGAGATCGGTAAGTAAGCCCGAAGCACCGCGTTTTGCTGCCGAAGAAATGTTTTATACACAGCACAACCAAGACCAGTGTTACCCTGACGACAATGTCTGCTATGAAGGTGAGTATAATAATAACATACAACTTAATGGTGAAGACTACAGCTACACGCAGGAGTTGCCTGTGGATGGACCAAGCCATCAGGATTTTCCCCAGGACGAGGAACCATTGAATCAAAGCTAGTGAGGACTGTCCACCTCAACAACCAAGGTAAAGACCATCTTCTTTATATAGAGTTGCCGGAATTCCATGGTAAATTTTTATTAGATACTGGAGCTTCGCGCTGTATGATATCACCTGACGTAATAATTGATACTAATCTTGAACACTGTGTTGAGCGCGAGCCATTTCAAGTAAAAACTGCTCATGCTGTTACTCGTCATGAACATGTTGCTATTTTACCTTTACCCCCACAGTTTAAGACAGACATATATCATAAATTTTTACTTTTCGATTTTGACCCAAAGTATAAAGGACTAATAGGAATGGACTTGTTAAAAGAATTAGGATGTAACATAGATTTTAAAAATAAGTTATTGCGAACTTATAATACCGAAATACCAATTTATTTTGATCATCCAGTAAAAAGACTCAAAATTGAACCTAATTGCGAAAAGTTTATAACAGTAAAAACTAATTGTATGGACGGTAACTATATCTGCGACGAGTTTAATTGGTTTAAAGGACTCAAGTCACCCGCTGCCGTAATAACAGTAAAAAACGGAATTTTTAAAACATCTATAATTAACTTGACCAATAAAGAACAAGTAATTAGCAACAATTGCCACCTACCCCTTGAGCCTTTACCGCCACAATTGATAAGTCAAAATAAAATACACGAAATAAACAACCTTCAAACTAAAACTGACATTGACAAAGAACTTTACGAAAACTTAAAGAAAATTAGAACCAGCCATATGAATGAAGAAGAAAAACGTGAGGTTACCAAAATTTGTTATCAATATCGTGACGTATTTTACTCTGAGAACATACCGTTATCTTTCACACATACTGTAAAACATGAATTAAGACTAACTGACGACACACCTATTTTTGTTAGAAACTATAGACAAGCCCCGCAACAACGTACAGAAATTAAAAAACAAATAGATAATTTATTAAAACAGGGAATTATACGGGAAAGTATTTCACCATGGTCTTGCCCTGTCCATATCGTCCCTAAAAAACCCGACGCTTCAGGGAAGGTTAAATGGAGACTTGTGATAGACTATAGACGACTGAACGATAGAATTGTTGAAGACAAGTACCCGTTACCGAACATCAACGACATACTGGATAGATTAGGGCGCGCACAGTATTTTACAACCCTTGATCTAGCAAGTGGTTATCACCAGCTAGAAATGCACCCCAAAGACATAGAAAAAACAGCGTTTACTACAGAAAGAGGTCATTATGAGTTCTTAAGAATGCCGTTCGGGTTGAAAAACGCTCCGAGCACTTTTCAGCGGCTTATGGACCATATTCTTAGAGGAATAGATAACGTATTTACCTATTTAGATGATGTCATAATTGCAGCCACCTCACTTCAGAGTCATAATGAAAAACTCAAGTTAGTACTTCAGCGATTCAGAATGCATAATCTCAAAGTTCAATTAGATAAGTCAGAATTCTTACAAAAGCACGTGAATTTTTTGGGACATGAATTGACTGACCAAGGGCTAAAACCCAACAAAGACAAAATAAAAGCAGTTTTAAATTTCCCAGTACCGCGAACTCAAAAGGACATAAAGTCTTTCCTAGGATTAGTAGGTTACTATCGAAAATTCATTAAGGATTTTGCGAAGCTTACAAAACCGTTAACAGCCTGTCTTAAAAAGAACGCAAAAATTGTCCATAGTAACGAATATTTAGACGCAGTTAACAAGTGTAAACAAATTTTGACTAATGCCCCAATATTACAATACCCTGACTTTGACAAACCATTTATCTTGACAACAGACGCATCTGACTTTGCGTTAGGCGCAGTTTTATCGCAAGGCAATGTTGGTGCTGATAAACCAGTAGCTTTTGCTTCAAGAACGTTATCAGAAACCGAGACTCGTTACTCGACAATAGAGAAGGAACTACTCGGGATAGTGTGGGCTATCAAATATTTTAGGCCTTATTTGTACGGTCGGAAATTCACTATCTATACAGACCATAGACCTTTGACATGGCTGATGTCTTTAAAAGACCCCAACTCAAAGTTAACACGTTGGAAACTAAAGCTAGCAGAGTACGACTATAAGGTAGTTTATAAAAAGGGTAAACAAAACACTAACGCTGATGCATTATCCAGAGCCAAAATCTTTCACAACAGCATAGATTCTCTAGCTGTCAATTTTGACGATAACGACGATGACGAGATTATAAACAGAATATTTGAGAACGCCCGTAGACAAGCAGAGACTATTAACGACCGAAACGACAACAATGACGGACTTGGCAATAATAATACCGAGGTACCTATCGACAATAGTAACCACCCTAGTAATAATAACGATGTAGAAGAAAGAAGTACTAGCCATCCCCACACTGACAAAGGAACAGACGCAATGAGCATTGTTACAGTCGACCCTGACCAATTAGTCTCGACAAATCATACCCAACCCGATAATGAGAACAACGGCATCCCGATTTTATCTGATGCAATAGATAAACAGCTGAAACAATTTTATATTAGGTCCACCCCGGGCTCAACATACAGAGTAGACAATAGATCAACTAACGCTAGGACTGTTATTAAAGATGTTTTCATCCCCGTAAACAATACGGAACCCGAAATCATCAGATTCCTAAAAGAACACACAATAGCAGACCGTATCTTCCACTGCTATTTCTACGATGAAAATCTGTACTTGGCCTTCTCGAGAGTCTACACCACAATTTTCAATGACAGAGGTCCTAAACTTATAAGATGTACGTCACGAGTTACCCTTGTTGAAAACAAAACCGAGCAACAAGAACTCATTAAGCGATATCACGAAGGCAAATCATCGCATAGAGGTATTCAGGAAACGTATAAACAACTCCACAGAAATTATCACTGGCCTAATATGCTATTGACAATTCAAAGATACATTAATCAATGCGACATGTGCTTAAGAGCTAAATACGAAAGAAACCCTTTGAAACCCCCACTAACGTTAACAGAGACACCTACGAAACCGTTTCAGCATCTGTTTATGGACCTATATTCCACTGGAGGTGCAACGTTCCTGACAATTATAGATAATTTTTCAAAATTTGCCCAGGCTGTACCGCTAAGTGCTGCAAGCAGCGTTCATATCTCAGAAGCTCTATTACAAGTATTTTCCATACTAGGATTACCTCTTAAAATTACCACAGACTCAGACACGAAATTTGACAATGACGTCATAAAGGAAATATGCGCGTCTCACGATATTAATATACACTTCACGACCCCTTATAACCCGAATTCAAACTCACCCATTGAACGCTTTCACTCAACCATTTCTGAAATAATAAGAATTCAGAGAATGACGAATAAAGACGACCCATACAATTACTAATGAAGTACGCCATTATTGCCTACAATAATGCCATTCATTCTACGACAGGGTATACACCGCGTGAGCTTTTATTTGGTCATACGGCATCCAGAAATCCACTAGAACTATACTATCCTAAAGAGTTCTATCAGGATTATGTACTTAACCATCGCAAAAATGCTGAAGCAGTACAGGAGTGCATAGCAGCCCACGTATCTAAAAATAAGGAGCAGGTGATAGAAAAACGGAATCAGGCTGCTGAGGCGATCACGTTTAAGGTAGGTGAAACTGTATATAAGCAGGTTGCAAAGACTACGAGAAGTGACAAAACGAAGCCAGTATTTAAAGGTCCGTATAAGATCATTCACCTTCATCCTAACAATGTCGCCGAAATCATAGGAAGCCACCCCAATTCAAAATCCATCAGAGTCCATTTCAAACTTTTACGAAGACAACATCTTGTTCCAGGACTCTCGTCACAGGAACCTTCCTGCTCTACGCAACCGCCAACCTGACTCTTAACCCCGTAGATAACGTTAATGGCATACTTTTATTAAAACAAGGTCAAATTTTGAAGCAAGTAGATACGTTTAGTTTGGCCTGCGTGTATAACGTATCCTATTTACACGAAACAACTATAAAACTTATGTCCTTATATGCCAATACTAAAGCTGCAGAAAATAACGAGCAATTAAATAGGGCATACAAAGATCAAATAGATAATAGCTTAAATTTAATAGGTAAGAAAATAGTGTTTATAGCACCGCACCATAGGTTTAGACGTGGTTTTATTAACGGCCTAGGTTCCATCGTTAAAACCATTACAGGCAATTTAGATTATGAAGATGCTGTTAAATTCGAAAAAGAAATATTAGAAATACGAAATTCAGTAAATAAAATTAATGTGTCTCAAAAGCAATCACTATTCATAGCAAAACATGCAGTCGAAGAGTATAGTAAACAGATTAAACTTTTAGACGAGAACCAGAAGAAACTAAGTCTAATGTTAAGAAATACCACTTTTAATAATAATATTATAGTAAATAGGTTGCACTTTCTAGATTTATATATACAAATAGATTTCAGTCTGCAATTGCTGTTAGACAAGTTAGTAATCTTAGAAGACGCCATGACTTTTGCTCAGTTAGAAGTCATGCATCCAAGCATTGTATCCCCACACATTCTTATAAACGAAATGTTAGCTATCCAAAAATCATACAATTTTAGACCAGTGGATAGCGTTACTATTAGCAAAATTCATAGCTTAGAGAAGTCTATTAGCGTAAAAGCTTATAGTACAGATCACACGTTAACGTTCATATTAGATATCCCCTCCATCGATACAAACCAATACGACCTAATCCATCTATACTCCATTCCCGACAAGCAAAACCTGGCAATCATTCCTAAATCCAAATACCTCATACTGGGCACCAACGAGTACTCGTACCTTGAAGAAGACTGCAAACGGATCACACAAGATACACAACTCTGCACGTCGTTGAACACCCAGCCTGTTGATAAATCAGAAGACTGCATAATATCCCTTGTGAAACACCAAAACACAAACTGCACACGAGCCAAGATAGACTTCAAACAAGGAAGAATCCAGAAACTCCAAGACAACAAGTGGCTTATCATCCTGAAGGAAGAAGAAGTCCTAAGAAGTAAATGTGGAACTAAATCTGAATACAAGAGGATATCAGGAATACACATCGCCAGTATTACAAGTGATTGCCAAATGCAAGTACTTAACAGAACACTAACGACAAACATCAATACTGTCGCAGCAGACGAAATCATACCACTTCCTAGTAAAGCCGTGATTACAGAGGAGAACATCCAGTTCAATCTACAATTAGAAGATATACCACTGGACAGCATTCACGAACTGATAGAACGAGCCGACAACTTACAAGAACCCACAATTGATTGGCAGACTATGATGGCTACGCCCAGTTGGTCAACACTAGGACTGTACCTCATTCTGATGACAATCCTTCTATGGAAGCTTTGGCAGTGGAAACAGCGACGACCAATACAGAATCAACCTCGCACCGAGGACGCTGCGGGAAGCTGCGGGACGCGCTTCCATCTTAAGGAGGGAGGAGTTAGGCAATCGCCTGAATAACGTAATCGCTGACTAATGCAGCGGATGCGCCCGTGCGTCATTATCAGACTGCACAATTGCAGATTTGCACATTTTAATAATAAGTTTTAGTTAATAGAAATATTATAATTATAAGTTAGTCTTGTAGAACATTTCAATAAATAAACATTGTTTTTAATTAAAATAAATATATTTTTTTAATAATAAATTCGTTCGTCGTAACTTAACTTCCGTCAGGTAGATTAATAAAAAATATTTGACACGTATTTTTCTTTTGACACGTAAACATAAAATGACGATAGAATGAGTTGAAATATCGTGCGACGTCACGCCGTTAGTAAATTTTATACTGACATAGTGACGTCACAAGCCCACACTACTGAACTTTGATGCCTTTTATCTTTGAATTTTTTATTGATTTGGTATAACAAAAAAAAACGTGTCCAATATTATTTGATAATCTCATTGACGGACTAAATAGGATTATAATTTTTCTACCCAGAAAACATCCCTATGGCAGTGATGCGGCAGTCGTCCGAGCAAACAAACACCCACATATGCTTACCCACACATAGCTCCGCGCGCAAAGATGAGTTGAACTATCTATACCCAATTACTGGGTTGTGAAAGTCAGACAGAGTCAGTCAATGTAAAATACTGGTGCTCAGCTGAATTTGGTTAGACTGGAAGCAATCTCCAACATAATTATGAAAAAAACGTTTTTACAAAAATTCAGTTATTTTTCACTTTGTAGTGTTTTTAATTGCAAGTCGGTTGTAATTTTTGTAAAAACTTTTTTTTATTTTTCACTTTTTAGTGGTGGTACATAATGGACCAGTTCTATAGGCTAGGTACCTATAATGCCCAAAGTGAAGCAAGAATAGACTAACCAAATAACATGAAACTTAAACAAACCGGTGGAATGAGATTTGTTTTAGAAGACGGTTTAATTTTTTTGTAAAAAAGTTTTTATTGAAGAGTTCTGATGTATATCTCCGAAGTTCTTCATCAGATCTTGATCAAATTTAAATTAAATTTGACCACACGACAAGCACCAGCTTTCAACTTAAAAAAATAATCATCAAAATCGGTTTATCTAGTAAAAAGTTTTGAGGTAACACACATAAAAAAATATACAGTCGAATTGATGACCTCCTCCTTTATGGGCAGTCGGTTTATAAGGCTAGGTTTTTTGATTTGCATATAAAAGTATCTTTTACTTTCAATAAATAAATACTCTGTAGAAAGAAAATCATTTCCAATATGATATAGTAGAAAATAAATTCCAATGAATTGGTACGGAATGCGGCACAACGGCTGAAACTTCCGGACATCCGATTGGTTCGTGAATAATACCGGATACGATCACTTGAACGTTCCTCAATCTTAAAACATAAGGCAGGATATTGCAACAGAACACGGCTTGTTTGACTATTGTTGCTACCAGGAAATTCAGTTTAAAAGATGGAGGGACGTGTCTGTTCTTCTGTCTTGAGTTTTTGTAAACTGGATTCTGTAATGGTAAATATAATAAATTGCCAATTGTAAGTTTATAACAAGTCAATATCTTATAAACTTACAATTGGCAATTTCAGATTTACGTATAGAATTTATACTTTATTGTAAAATAGTTTTAGAATAGAAGAATTGTATTATTTAGGATAGAATATTGGTATTTGTTGGTAAAATATACGTAATAATTTTTAATTTCGTTGCACATGCTGAGATAGGAGCCTTTTTGGTCTCGCATGGGGTTATTTTTTTATTTTTTTATAATGTTTTATGTTTTGCTTATCTCGTGTCTCCTGTGCGGGTCACAAATAAATATTTTTCTATCTTTCTAATAATAAACAATATCACCAGTTAAAAAATATTTTGGAACAAAAAAAAATCGACGAACAGACGTATACGTGAATATCAGCAATAGGGCTCCGTTTGGACCCTTCCGGTACGGTACCCTAAAAATGGATGTAATGATTAATAACCGGACAATGTGAAAGAACTTATATTATTTTGATATTCGTGCCTTTTTGAAAACACTCAACAACTTCAGTTAAAAATTAGAACGGATGCAACATAGAAAACAAATAATATAGTTTTAAAATTCATCCACCGTCCGCCCTCAAAACATCCCCCCCTATATTCCCCACCTTAGAATTTTAGACTGAATAATTTGGATGCTCCGCGAAAGTTAGCTAACAACCCCCGACATCGTGCTTGCGATCACATACCCACCCGAGTGGATTTAGTTTGTCGTACCGGTATTACCTCGATTCTGTAATCCTGGTACTACGGACTCGTATGAAGGGAAGTAGCTAACCTTTAATCTTCGTGTTCCAAGGTACAAGGTTTTTCTGGGTACGATAGAATGAGATTTTATTTTCTTGTTGGAATGTTGAATTGTTTTGAATAAAAATTCTATAGTTTTTAGCAGTAAAAACTTGGATTGGGCTTACTTTGACAGTTAGTTTAGGATAGGATCTTTTCACTTTTTGGAATAATTACGGGTAGGCCATGTGATACTACTAAGACGGTCCATGCCGTCTCCATGTCGTCTTAGTAAAACTCATATCAATATTTGATTTTAATCAAACCTTGCTTGAACCTTTCAATCTTGAATACCTTAAAGGTAGATCGTCGTCCGAAATACGCGCTTAGACCTGGAGTTGCGGACCAGCCCGTCTTAACTTAAGGTCGATAAATTTTGTAACAGTCAGTAATGGTGAATTACAAGAATCACTTTAGACGACTGTTGACAAAGGCTTCACGCTATCATGCGCCTAAGTCTTTGAGTGGCAGGTATTTTACAACCATCTATATAGTTGTAAAATACCTGCCAATATAGGTACTTGTCTCTTTTGTTGACTGTAGGCTCCTACAATAAGCACCCTCAAAACAAACGCCTCAATACTCATCCAAACAATGAAATCTGTTCACAGGCCGCTGAACGCGAAGTCTTCAATCAAAGTCATAGACGGCCGCTACACAGCCCTAACGAGTTCCGTCGTGAGGATAGACGCCCTGCCTCCGACTGTTGAGATTCTGTGCGACATGCAGGTCCCACCTGCCAACTATTATAGCAGGAAGAGGGATATCTTTTATAGAGGTATGTTTTTTTTTAATTTTTACTTCTCCATCGGCATCATTCATCGAGCAATCGATCGTTCGTCCGTAATCTTGTCAGTCTCTCAATTCGTAGTCATGGAGTGGGAAGTACTCTGTACTTATGTTCTCAATCACCAGAAATAAAGAGTGTGGAACAAACTGTTTGAATTATTTTTATCAAACAGTACTAGTTAAGGAACCTGCTATTTTGCTAGCTATTTTCAGCTCACCCTAAGAATGAAAGAAAAACATATTATGATTTCAATAATGAAAAACGAAGCCTAATCAATCAACATTTAAATAACAAGTCTATTAAAATGGACGTGAAATTCTAGGTATAATAATATTGCCTTCATTATTATAACTACTCTCATCTGGATCATATTATTCGCAGATTTTCCCTGAACTTTTTGTATAGGCCTATTCTTAGAAATCCTTACGCTTATCTTTTCCTTGTCAAAAAGATTATATATAATATCCATGTTATAACTTCGCAACAAAAAGTCCTGTAATTGCCTGTCGTGAATTGTTACAAAAAAAAGTGTTTCATCAATAGATTGTGTAACAATTGTGTATTTAATAGAATCGGCAATTAATTTAGATATTTTTGTTAACAGATCCCCCCTCGCCTACGACCGACACGCCTTACTTGGAGCATGTGGCACCAGATGCTGGTAAGATTTTGTAATTTTTTACGTACTGACTAAAAAAGAGAATCCGTCTGAAAATAAGCATTAAAGAATAGAATAGAAATATATTTGTTCGACACTGTCACAACACAACAGCAACAAACATGGAGTAAAAAAACAAATAAGTATTCTAGCTTTCTGTGAAAAAATCCAGAATATCTGGTATGTTCAGGACATTTTTGTACTTACATGTACCTGCTGCCATATTATTTCTATCCCTTTTTTTTTTTGGGTGGTAAATCATCCAATGACTTCTCTCACTCTGGGTGAAGTGGAAGGGCGTGTCAGACTTTTACTGACAAAAACCCACCCGTGTTCCTTCAGTTGCTTGTGCCAGGGCCGCGGTAACTCTTTCAAATTTATCCGCGATCCAGACAGGCATCGGCCCTAGCGGACCCCGTCAGTTTTTGCTGACATCTCTTTGAGGCGCGCGTGGAACACTACGCGCCGTCGATTCAAACGTGGTCCTTATCGGACGGCGAGCTACCCATTACTCGCCGTCCGCAAGCCCGCGCCTGCGGTGGCCGGGAATCGGCTTGCGACTCTCGACGCCTAGGGCGTCTCCTGCGGTGGCTAGGGGCGTGAGGGATTATCTCTATCCCTAGTTTTACGAATTATATCCATCAGCAAAAAAAAACTTTTTACCGGACTGCTGAAAGATGGTAATTTGATTATCAGTATATGTATATATGTATTTTTGTTCCTATCTAGAGACCAAACGCGTAGGCAGATTTTGATGATTCATTCGTTAAATTTGTCAGTGTTACTGACTACATTATAATTGAAAAATTGCGGCTTTTGATAGTAAAAGGCATAATATCGTGTGGGTCCCATAATGGGCATCAAAATGAAGGGATTTAAGAGGTTATTACAAAAATATACAACAAATGCAAAAAAAAATTGTAACTAAAAAGTTATAAATAAAAAAAAAAATTTAAAAAACCCGATTGCTTAAGAGTGAACGAAGAAGAAAATCAGTGCGATCGGAGAATAGATATGGTTTTGGTCTTTCAGCTCGCGATTATGTATCTTCTGACTGCACAGTATGATTTTCTTCTTGTTTACGCCTTTTAGTTCATTTCTTAAGCTGTCGTGTTTATTTTTTGGTTTTTAAATTAACTTTTTTATTTAATGTAGTTTTACGTCAATCTATTTCATAACCATCATCATAAAAAGAGATAAAATAGCAGGCACCTTATGTACCATACATCAAGGTTTATTCTAAATATGTGTTGAATTTGTTTACTTCTGTTTTCAGGTCATCATCTTGGGTCAACTTCAGTGCTGTTGATGACATCTATAGTCATCAGTTTGCTGAGATTGCAAGCAACTTGACAGAACTTAGCTAAGGCATTTTTAAACAAATACGCTCGTAGTGTTATAAGTGCAAAATCATATTTTCTGTGCAGTGTGTTATGCATTAATTTCATATGTAAA
The DNA here is from genome assembly GCA_945859665.1 of Anorthoa munda. Taxonomy (NCBI): domain Eukaryota; kingdom Metazoa; phylum Arthropoda; class Insecta; order Lepidoptera; family Noctuidae; genus Anorthoa; species Anorthoa munda. Next base: position 27,707,877 of record OX243902.1, on the reverse strand, counting down.
GCAAATTCCTCTGTTAAGTCAATACTTAGAAACAATTTGTAATTAAAGCAGTTCTATTAATATATTAAACGATAAAATCTTGTACATCGTTCAAATAATTTTAATATATTTTGAAACTTGATTAATGAATTTATATTATATCAGAAATAGCCCAATAATTTCTTCATATAATGCTTTGAATATCACATAAAGTAAAATATGATAAATAAAGTAAAAGTGTAAGAAGGTTACGTGTGTACTTTCAGTACTATGTAATAAAAATTATAATACATAATAAAAATGCAAAGCAATTCAAAGAAACTTGTAATAAACCCAAGGAGTAAATTGTAAGAAACAAAAATCTGCCCCGTTAATTTGCATATACGAATTATTTTATAATATTAAAATATTTTTAATATAATATCAAATAATAATAAGAAAATAATAATTGAAAACTTATCTAACTTCAGTAATTGTAAATATAAATGAATAAGTAGGTATATTATCTATTTATAGAAATGTTTTGAACATTCCAAAGATAAGTTTTATCTAGTCTTAAAATAAAATATAAACAATTTCATTTTGTGTTTCACTACGGTCACCTCGGATTTTTGTAAGTTATGGTTAGCAACCACTGTACAATGTGTCCGGACTTGTAGTAATAAAACTTTGAGGCGACAGCGACGTTCCACAGGAGTAGCTCGTGTAGTGGCACCGACGCCGCCACTTACAAACTAATGACATGACGTCACACAAATCCTGCATCGCGCAAGCAAAGTTTTCGGCGCAATTTGAACACACAACAGTCCGACAATTACCGTTGGGCAGTTGCCCGGACCAGACAAAACACCCGTCTAGTCGGAGGATCCTCCCTTTTCTATGGAGGTTTGTGGGACTTTACACCCTGTTCCACATACCCCCCAAACTCGTTCTGCTCCTTTAGAAGATCGACAATCGCCCCGTTATTGTAGCTGGACAGCACTCCTCTACTCCAGATGCAGTGGGCTTTGCGGCTTCAGTCATTTGGAATTTGTAAAATTGAGTAAGTTTTATCGATAAAACACCCTAAATAGGGGTGAAATCTCCCTAGTAGAGAAATTTTAATACCTGACTTACTTATTACGATATCCATAACTTTGGACCTAGGTCTCACAGAGGCATACATAAAATTTTATTTTTACGGCCATATCGTAGACAATCTAAGAAAAATATTTTTTTTCTAACACTCAAAAGATAAAATATTTTTGTTTTGTAGCATAAAAGTCTAATTTTAAGCTCGCTTTCACAAGTTATTATTGCATTTTCTAAAATTCTGCAAAATTTATAGGGAAGTTTTTTATGGGTTTTTTTGTTAGTCTCAGTTGGTTTATACACTGACATAAAAATCACAGATCTAAGACAATTAGTTTTATTTTTGTTATTGCCTAAAAAGAACGCCTGCGTATTTTTGCAAAATTTTAGGAAATGCAATACATTTTTATAGGATGAAATTTATTTAGTTGGCACTATTTGTCGATAAAATGAAGTGTATTTTACGGCCATTAAATTGTATTACTACAAGTCCGGACATATTGTATATAAAGCGGCTGGTGGAAGGATTACCTATGAACAGTAAGTATTATCACTTCTTTAATTTTATTCGTTTGATTGAAACATCAATAAGAAACTACGCAAATCTAGCTGTATTTTCTATTTCGTTTATGTGTATAAACGTCATCTTAAAACGTCAGAGCTTACGAGCTTGCCAACATATGTATACAGGATCGATTCCCACTTTTAAAACCACCATCAAATTCGATTTGCTTCCATCCATTAAATATAGGTTGAAACCGATGCGGCCGCGGTTTTGTATACAAAACCAACAGCTGCTGTGCGACTATAGCTTTTCGTTAAACTAACAAATGTTACAAATAGTACACTGGAATATATTTCATATATTTGGAATATGTTCTAATTCAATTCTTTATTAATCAGACCAATCAATCTGCCTAGCCTTTTCCCCACTATATTGGGGTCGGCTTCCAGTCATACCGGATTCAGCGGATACAATGGAGCGACTGCCTGTCTGACCTCCACAACCCAGTAACTGGGTAACATGGTAAAACTGGTGACAGACCCTTGGCAAGACTGGTGTCAGATCTCAAGCTTCTGACTACCCGTAACAACAGTCAAATATCTTCAAATGAGAGCCGGGACCAAAGGCTTAGCGTGCTTTCCGAGGCACGGAGGAAACTTGGTATGTTGAAATGGTCACCCATCCACGGAACGATCTCGGCAAGCGTTGCTTAACCTTGGTGATCGACCAGTGCGGCTGTTATTATTTAGCCACGAGCTCTCTTTATTAATCAGACCAAGATTCATAGATATTAGTATCTCAACTTATAGACTATGTTAGTAAGGCGGTTTACACACGGCACCGTGCACCGCCGGACACGGTAGAACATACGGTGGAGGTCTGTCCTGCTTGGGTGGAGCAACGCCGTGTCCTCGTGGAGGCGATCGGCGGTGGCGACCTCTCGCGTCCAGCCCTGGTTCAGGCCATGGTACGGAGCGAGAGGGAATGGGAAGCTGTCACCTCCTTCTGCGAAGCAGTAATGCTCGCGAAGGAGGAGGCAGAACGCGTGAGGGAGAGGCAATGGAGGCGCCCTCACGCCCCAAACCACCGCAGGAGACGCCCTGGGCGTCGGGAGTCACAAGCAGATTCCCGGCCACAGTAGGCGCGGCCTTGCGGGCGGCGAGTAATGGGTAGCTCGCCGTCCGATAAGGACCAGGCCCGAGCCGACGGCGCGTTGTGTTCCACGCGCGCCTCAAAGAGATGTCAGCAAATTGACGGAGTCCGCTAGGGCCGATGCCTGCCTGGGTCGCGGATTATTTTGAAAAAGAGGTAACCGCGGCCCTGGCTCAAGCAACTGAAGGAACACGGGTGGGTTTTAGTCAGTAAAAGTCTGACACGCCCTCCCGCTTAACCCAGAGTGGGAGAAGTCATTGGATGATTTCTCACGCAAAAAAAAAAAAAAAAACAATAAAAAAAGGCGGTAAAGCGGATCTCATGTCGCATTGGCTTCTAATAAATCCGTTGAAGCCTAACACATGTACACCGCCCGACCGCGCGGGTCGAGCGGTGCTCTCCCCTCCGCGTCCGCGGCGGTGCGCGGTGCCGTGTGTGAATAAAAAAATTTTAATTTCAAAATAAAAATACATAATCCATTAAAGATCTGTTCGCAGTAGTGGAACAATATAGGTTGAAGAAAAAAATACATAAAATAAACAAATAAATAAAATCCGCGCCTACAACAAAAAATAAAATACTCAATTCCACATCAAAAAACTAGTTCATGTATTTAACCGCTGCTGTGCAAACGAGTCCAGTACCCCAGGAAAGGGCAGTCAGGCTTATCTGCATTAATCTTTAGGATACCGTTAGCGCCCCCACGCATCCTATGCATCAGGGATGCTGTCATCTTCCGCATTATCGCCTGAAAAGTTTGGAAGATGATGCCCGCCACTTACCTTCTCCATTTGTAGCATAAATAACTATTATGATGCAGATCAAGATCGATGGAAATGTTGCACTACAATAGATTTTTTTTTTAATTTTACCTATCCATGAAAAAAAGTACGTATTTATACAACTTTTTTTGAATGCATATTTGGAACAATACGTTGTGAGTGTAGATAAAAAACTCTTTAGGAATTTAGAACTAAATAGACAAGTTGTAAAACCATTAAATGCTTTGATGAATTATAACAATATTTTTATACGAGTCTTAGCTTAAAGAGGCTGCAACACACTATTTGATGAGAAGGGTCCCGCAGACTTGAAATTTTTGAAAAATCATTGGATGGCTTGCTGATTCCATGATTTTTTACTTAATCCGACAACGGTTGACTTATTCATACTGAAAGGTTTTTGAAATGATTCTTCCCAAGCGGCGCGGTGGTTCATATTCCTATATCGCACTGAACTAAGCAAAATCAAAGTACGATATACATAAATGCCCTCAGAGAAAAACCTTCATGAATATTTGTGTGAGGACTGACAATATTGAAGTTATAACTATAAGCATAACAAACAATGTAACCCAATATATGACAAGAGTATCCAATTTAAATCCACAAAAATAGGACTATGTATTCACAATAGGCCACAACACACTACGGATCTCGTTAAAAAGTTCGCCAACTAGAATAAACATGAAATATTTTGATCCAATTTACATGGCAGACTTTATACCTGATGTGTTTTCCGTTAGGAATGGGAAAATTGTGTTGTTTTTTTTTGCGGTTTTGGTCTAGTGTAAAATTTTTGATTTAGTGTAAGTGTAATGAAGCCTCATTGAAAATAAAGTGAAATAGACGTGATTATGATATTGTTTGTTCTATAATAGCCGTTCAACAGACAAATTTTACGTTGCAATAGAAGTTATGAGAAGGTGAAAATTGGATATTTTCATTAGGATCGTCATTATTTCAACCGAAAAACGTTCACTGCTGAACATTGGTACCCACCACGCAGCCACATTGTGAAGTCCTGTGTTACTCGTATACAATAGATTGCCTTGGCCTTCGCCAAGCCATCAGAGCTCCTTAGGATAGGCAAAGATGATGCATCTTAATGAAAAGTACCTATCAATGAACAAAACATGTCACTTAAAAGTATCAAGTACCAAAACATGTACACATAATTTCCTCCAGCTCATTTATCTACGCAAGCTCAAACTTTTCATAACAGTAATTGGCAGATGTATGAGAAAGTATCGAATCTTATTCCCGCACCGCATGTTGCGGGACAATGATGTTTTATTTTCAAACCAATCCAATCCTTTTGGACGCAATACACTCCCGTGTGAATTGGACGCGCGCGGCCACCTGCTACTCCTGATAGGTCCGCATCAATTCTGATGGCTGCATGGACCGAATATTTGAAATTGGATGCTAACACGACACCGATACTTTTAACGGGTCTGGTGTGAAAATATTGAAAAGGTTGACGAAATTAGTACGCGTCATCTGCCTTCAATGCTGTTGCTGAATATAATGAACATGTTCATATTATACCAAAATTGTATGTTAGGCAACTCTTAAATTAAATTCCGTCCAGCCATTAATATTAATATTAATAATTATTCACAGATATCCGTAGACAATAAAATGAAATACTTCTTGGATGCTTACAATAGTGAAAGAACGTTAGATCTATGAATTAAAATTCATAATTGAATCGAATTATGTATCAGTAAATAAAGAAGTAAACATTAAATGTTTTAATTTTATTATCTTAAAACATTATAGGTAATCTAATATTCAATAAGATTTGTAAGTAAGATTAAATACTGATCAAAATAATATTGGCTACAGAATATATATTTAGACAGATAAGTTATACAAAATGTAACATTTAATTTAAAGGAGCAGATACCCCTCAATAGCTGATTTAAAAATGAGAATCACGTCTAAACGAAAAAAATATATGTTACATTAGACCATTTTCTTAATAATTTTATATATGAATTTTATTCGTACAACTTTAGTTAACGTTTAACGTTTAGTGTAATTAATTTGTAAAGTTATGTTTAACACGGACACAAAACGACAAAGACAATCGCACCAAAACCACCAGGCGTATTTTAATGAAATTTTCATAAACACAATTTCTTTTAACTATGTACATTTTCGTATAAGGCTTTTTTTAAGTCTTAGAATAATATTCCTTATTATTCTAAAACTACTGAATTATGGGTAGCTCGGGTGTGAAACTAGTGCGCGTTTTGTTCCCTCAAGGTATTTGGCGACTGACGGCGTCTTAATATAAAAACACTAGCTGATCGCCGCGGCTTCGCTGACTGGCTGGAGGCTTAGTTTAGTCTCCACAGGATAGTCCGGTTAAGCAGTAACCAATCACTTGGATTGAAAACTGTGAGACGTAAAAAAAATGTGTGTGTGTACCAGAGTACACAGGTAAGAAGTGAAACTTCTTTACGACATATAATTTTTCTACTATTTGCAACTTCACGAAAATGGGGTAGATAAGGCTTATTTTTTATCATTGTTCTTGTTATAATATCATTGCTATTGTTGTATTTCATCAATAATGATAGCATCATTATTACTATTGTTGTAAAAAAAAAAATTAATAAGACTTTTTACTAAACTTTGATAAAAAAGCAACATGGCGCGTAACCGAAAAACGTGACGATAGAGTCCGTCCAACGAAAAAAGTCCCGCGGAAATACATGGAACTAACAAGATTTGTTAGAGGACAGCGTACAGTCGCATAGAAACTAGCGCCGCGTCTACGGGACTTCTTTCGTTGGACGGACTCTACGTACAAAATTTCTCCCATACGTCGATAAAGAAGTTTCACTTCAAAAAAAAAAACCGCGTCTTCGCTCCCGTCTACTGGTTATCTACCTACCTACAACCTACCTATCTAACCTACCTTATCATGTACCTAGTACATAATTTTAATGTATCAACAATAGTTTTCTCAGCTCACGCCAAATAATGAATTGTATAGGCAACATTTTGCTACTTTGGGTTACATTAATGCAATTCTATTTTTTTTTTAATAATATATAGCCTATGTTACTCGGGAATAATGTAGCTTTCCATAGCTGAAAGAATTTTTTAAATCGGTCCAGTAGTTTCGGAGCCTATTCGGTACACACAAACAAAAAAATCTTTTCTCTTTATAATACTCGTATTGGTATAGAATAGTCATTTAAACATCTTGGTAATTTTACAAAATAAACTTCTTCTTCTTTGCGTATTGAGTTAACTCAAAATTTGTCCGACCAAAATGTGGCCATCTGGATATCACTGTCGTTGGCCTCTTTCAAGTCTTAGAAGGTGCAGGTGCTTGCGTATGCGCATGCTGGGCAGGAAAGGAGATGGTGCATATCCTGTTAAGGGTCTCCACACTGGCACCGTGTTGGGTTTGGGTCTAGAATACCCCATTTCACCAGGTTATCTCTGCAGCGACCAACTTAGGTCCGAAATCGGTTCTGAGATTGCCAGATTAGCCACTGCAGTTCATACCCAGGTGGGAGATACTCTGGCGGAGTGACGAAGTGTGGGGGAATGGAATAGATAGATAGAAATATAATAATAATGTGTTAAATCTATTAAAAGTTCTTCATAATAAAGACGATAGTTGTAAGAAAACGAATCGGTAATACATTTTTATATCACTAAATGATAAATTTTTAAGTTGTGAAATGTAAAATTTTGTGGCTGCACGGAATATAGTACTTGATGTTCGTTTTACACGTACCTAAAGCAGGTAGAAATATATTTCCAACACATCTCCTTTCTGTAAGCCGACCTTAAAATAAAACAAAAATGTACCGCAAACTATTTGTACTTTTTTTATGTTTGAAAAAAGAAAAACATCAAACGTGTCATTCGAAATGAATCGGTCACTTTTGAAAAAAAATAGCAAGATGTAGGGAAAAAGGAAAAATCTAAAAAAAAATAGCAAAACCCTTACCACCTAAAACAATAAATTGAATTTTAAAATGAATTCAAGAATATCTAAATCAGGAATATGTTTAGCACAACGATTTCTAACTATTGGGCGTAGGGTAGACCAAGTTGCCAATTACGAAGGAGATAAAGCAGGAAGCAAAATTCCTTACAATCCTTTTCAAGTGCAGTGGGAGTGGTCTGATCCTAATACCTACCCCCGCTATGTCCAGCGTAAGTAATAAAATCACTCTGTACGAGAACTACTGTCGTGTATTTGTACATGACACTAGTTCTCGGCTGTCACTGAATTCGTGTACGTCTTGCACACTGGTCACAGCATTATGCTGAGCGATGGCCGTTTTGCGCGGCGGTTATGCACATTTTCCCTTTTTTTTCTAAATGTTCTTTTGTATTTTGTGGTATGCGTCATGTTTTGTGCAAATAAACTCTTTTCATTTCTTCCAATGTATCCATAATGTGAGTGCATTTATGGTGGTATTTTTTTCCGATTTGCCACTTGCAACTCGGGAAGTTTTTGCGCAGGTTGGCACAAGCAGTTTCCATACTTTTCATGTGAAACTGCACATGCCTGTAACTTGCATAAAAGTGAGCAAGCAGCTAGCATGCCATTGTAACATTCACCATTCAGAAATAATTATAGCGCAATGGCATGCAGGTACTTGCGCACTTTTAGGGTGAAAATACACATAAAAAATTAAATGTTTATTGGTGCAAAAAAAAAGATTACATTACAGTTCATGTACAGCTAGATTGAAAGAATTATTCCATTGTAACCATAACGTAACAGTGTGTGTAGGGTCACCCTACACACACTGTTACGTTATGGTCACCCTACACACACTAAATTTTAATTTAAAAAAATTACACACCACTCCACATCCCAGTACTCACTGGAATGTGGAATGGTGTGAGTGTGATATTTTAGGTTTGAGGTGGTAATAATTAATCTAAGAGAGATGGTGAGTAACGATTTCGTATAGGAATAGTCCTGGGTCCGTGCCCACTCAATCCGATTACTCAACCCGAAGAATAATACCAGAAGTTTTAGTACCAATTCAGTGTCATTTGTCAGGCAAAGTGATATTTAATTCTGAATATTTTAACTTTGGAAGTTAGTACCTACTTGTTGACCTAATAATTATAATCACGTTTATAGACTGATCCAATAAATACCACTGTGCCACTAGCTATAAGATACAAAGTACAAAGCGTATACTATATTAAAAAGGATAAGTACTTGTTTAATTATTGATTTATTTATCCAAACAAAATTTTACAGTCTCTGTGATGCAAGCGTTAATTCAAATTTTTTTTGCCTGACTATACATCGACGTTTTACGTCTATCAAAATAGAAATATGCAGGTATTATTCTTCGGGGTGAGTCTAATCGGGTTGAGTGGGCGTAGTAGCCACTCAGTGACTTTACAATTAAGTGTGTGTCTGTTTAGGTCTTTGTTTGTGAATTTGATTGTATATGAGGGTGCATAGTGTGAAATTTTGATGCTTCGCAAACGTGGTTTTATGCTTTGTATACGTGGTGGTTGGGATCCTCCGTTTATTAGTGTTGCTTGTGGGTATTTTTGAATGTGTTCTCAGGGTTGATTTAAGCACATCGAGTTGTCCAACTGACCTTGCAGTCCGAGTATAACTCCGTAGTGGGGTATCTGAATGTTTTCCGGGTCATAACTTTAATAAGTATCGCTCTCTGGGCACGTTCAAGTCTCAGAAAGTTGGTCTTTGTAGCACCGCCCCACACGGAAATGCAATAGCCTAGGATCAATTGACACAATGCAAGATAAACCATTTTCAACGTACTACGGTTTAAACTCTTAAGTCATTAAGTCGCATGGTTCTAGTGGCAAGGGCGTCAAGTTGTTTATCCCATCGTAGTCCCTCGTCTATTTTGACACTTAAGTACCTAACGCTGTCGGTTCGAGTGAACTTGCATGATTCGTGAATGTTACAACAATTTCCTGACCTGCAAGTTACATGCACTTTCACATGCAAGTAACTTGCACTTTCACATGCAAGTAACTTGCATGTTGCGCCTTATGTATCAGCATTAACAGTCAACCTGCTGGTCTTATCTGATTTATTTGGTGTCGGTTCGTGCTGGTTCGCATTGGCTCATATAGCCGCAAGCTACCAGGTTTCTACGTCAATGAATCCATAAATATTTTCTGATTGGTTAGTGATGTCGTTGTATGCTAGCGGTGTAATCCAAAACGCAGTTTTGGACTTATAAGTACACGTATAAGTTTTTAGTTTGGTGGAAAAAAGAAAATATCTGCAACATTTTTTTCAGAATTAGTGACATAAAAAAAACATATTTCAGGTTTTTCTCACCAAAAGGGTGGACTTCAGCTTCGGCGTCAATAACGCAGTGACACTGTAAACGTATGGGGAACCATTAAGCACTGCTCCAATGGTGCATCAAACATTTCCTTAGTGCATTCTACTGTTCTATCGCCGCATCAGTGTCGCTGCGTTGGTGAAGCCAGAGCTGTTTTGCTCAGATGGGCCGTAGGCATACAATAACACAGTAACTTAATGATAATAAATAATATCACTAACTTAACTTCTTTCTTATTTGCAGATGAAAGCTTTAACTACCCGCCTTATAACCAGGGACCCCGAAAAGCCAAGCCCTTTACTCCAGACTCGAGATATCAAAATCGTCACCCCAATGCATAAACAAAACAGGATTTTATTTAAAAGAAATACTACCTAAACATAATAATTACAATTTAAACTATTTAGAATATAATTATACATTCCACAGCACTTAAAACAATAAATTGGCTTTCCAAAATGAATTCAACAGTATCTAAATCGGGGATACACTTAGCAAAACAATTTCAAAGTACTGTGTGTAGGGTTAGTCAATCAACCATTCGGGCAGCCTCGCAAGGGGCTACAGGAGGAAGCAAAGATTCTTACAATCCTATAAACCTGCAATGGGAAACGTCTGAACCTATTACTTATACCCCATACACCAATCGTAAGTTAATAAATAAATAAACTACATACACGTCACTAGTCCTCGGCTGTCACTGAAAACGTTTTCGCCTTGCACACGAGTCCCAGCATTATACTGAGCGATGGCCGTTTTGCGCGGAGGTTACGCATATATTAGCCCTGTTTTCCAAAATTTTAATCTATATTATTTTTGTGGTTTGGGTGGGTCATGGTCTGCGCAAATACACTTTTTATTTATTTAAATGTATGTGAGTATATTTTCGAAAAAAAAACTTGTAGATTTTGCAAACTTGCCAGCGCTTGCTAACACCAACTCACGCGGGTTTAACGCTGGTCGATTTCGTGTGAAACGGTAAAGGCACCTTAACACATGCCTGCAACTTGCATAAAAGTGTGCAAAACCATTCAGAAGTTATTATAGCACAATGGCATGCAAGCCAGGCCGCACACCAGTCAAACAGCAGGTGCACCCCCTCCCCAAAAAAGTGCACTTCACCAATATTAAGAAGTCGCACTCAAATATCACTGCAGTCTGCTATCACCTGGAGGTTGAGAAACCAGCGCTCTATATAGCGAATCCGTCAGACGTGTCGTACCCTGGGGCACAATTTTAGACCGTGGTCCCCCGTAGGTGAGCGTATGTATGTACGCCCGTGAACACATTTGCACGATAGCAAATGTGTTTCAAGGTTCAAGGTTTTGAGGTCTCCAGATTCACAACGCTCTGATGGACGCAGGTCTGGATAAAATTATCTACGCCTGTGTCTACCGTCCGCACAGCGCAGATCAGGAGACAACCTGGTTGTCTCCTGACCTCCTGACCTCAGTAAGGCGGCTGATGTGGCACAGCAATGGTACCCTACCGCCCAATTAGTGTTACTGGGGAATCTTGTTAATGCCCACCACCAGGAATGGCTCTTCCCATACCAGTGCACTGATCATGCTGGACGGGAGATGCGTAAGCTTTCGCTTGCGCTAAATCTCACCCAGCTGGTGCAATGGGCTACGAGGGTGATGGATGTTGATTCACATACGGCCTATTGCTTGGACCTTCTGCTGGCAACAGATCCATTCAGATACTGTGTCCATAGCTTCACCTTTGGGTATTTCCGACCACTGTGTGGTGAAGTCTTTGTCCGTCTATTCCCCGTCCGATCCCAGCCCAAGAGGCACCCGATGGGTTTGGCGGTACAAGTCAGCAGTTTGCGATCTTTCTTTCGCATGCTATACTTGGCAGCCAACCTGCTTTTTCTTCGACTGATCCATCGTCGTGCGCGGATGCCGTGACGGATGTGTTTCGTCAGGGACGCTGGCATTTGCGTTGGCACAAATTTAATGAAATAATGCAATACCAAAATTTTGGCATTTGCGTTGGCACAAAGTTAATGAAATAATGCAATACCAAAATTTTGGTAATAGATGATTTAATCTTATTTCAGTTTTGATTCCGCGCCGTAAATAATAAAAGAGTTTAATCTTGTTTACGTGCGGCGCGTTTGCCGTCAGGTCACGCAGAAAATTGCGCCGAGAAGCATTTGCTGCATTTTAATTAGCGTGCAATGTAAGTAGGGCGCATTAATAGCTGCCTAAAGCATTTGCTGGTGTACGGCCTGCCTAAATGCACACTTAGGGCGATAATACACATGTCTCACGTCAGTGTCAGCCGCTTTGTTCAGAAGTCTAACGTAAACATTAGTTGGGCTGTCGGCATACAGTGAACTTTGTCACTGTATGCTGACGTTCATATTAATTGACTTGTTGTAGACTTCATATTAATAAATATAATCACTGCTAACTTAACTTCTTTCGTATTTGCAGAAAACCATAAATACAAACCGCCTTTTACCCAAGTACGCCGAAATGCCAAGCCTATAACTCCAGAAACGAAAAGTCCGAATCGTTTCCACCGAGTATAAACAAAATAGGATTTTATTATAGAGTAATAATACCTGAACATAATTATACAGTTTAAATTATTTGCAATGTAACAATAATTCTTTCGATAGCACCTAAATCAATCAATTGGCTTTCCAAAATGAATTCACGAATATATCAATCGAAGATACATTTAGCAAAACAATTTCAAAGTATTGTGCATGTGGTCCATCTATCAACAAGTCAGGCACCCTTGCAAGAAGCCAAAGGAAAAAATAAAAGATGCTTACAATCCTTTTCATGTGCAGTGGGAGTGGTCTGATCCTTTCCCGGAATGAACAGCGTAAGTAATACAAACACTACAAATACTAGTATTCCAAGAGCCCGCGTCGATTAGACCTTCTTTATTATATAAAAGCTGAAATTTTCACTGTATTTCCCCAATATGCCTTCCGGACCGTAATGTTGAATTTGCAAAATGTCGAATTCTCAAAATGTTGAATCCCAAATTCTTGAATTTGGAAAATGTTGAATTTGATAAAAGTTGAATTTGCAAAATCTTGAATGCCCAAAATGTTGAATTTGCAAAATGTTGAACTGTAAATTCCAAAATTACGAGTAGTTATCGGACCAATTTGCCGGGGTCGCTTAGGTCAGTACTCTCAGCAACATTATTTTTGCTGCACATTAACGATCTTCTAAAACCTTTGGGTATGCAGACGACAGCACTGTAGCTGAGAGATAATTGTCCAATGATCTGGCTGCCGGGCCGCAGATTGTCTCTCCGTGAAGCGATGGTGGAGTGTTTGAACCTGTCCTTGCAGGCAGTTTTCGAATGGAGCGATGCCAATCTGGTCAGGTTTAATGCTGCTAAAACCAAGGCATGTCTTTTTTCCGCTAAAAAGAGCCACTTTCACTCTGCGAAAGTTGATTGCCAAGATGTGACCTTTCAAACAAAAAAAAAAAGTCAATTTCTGTTAATCCGTTTAAGAGCTATATGATGCCAGAGATATATATATATATATCGGAGGAAGGTAAATGATTAATAAAGAACTATCGTTTGTAAACTTATTACTTCAGGTTTGTTTAATTGGCAACATTTAGCTTCTGATCAATTCTCAGTTCGATTTTATTAGATTGACAACACTTTTTCTTATGTCAAAATACTCGATTTGGATTGGATAATACAAGCAGTACTTTGCCGGATGTGTTCTTGAACCAATGAAAAGCGAGGAAAGTCTATACGGATTTTCTAGAGTGGGTTTCTCCCGCCATATTGGGTCGTGAAGTTAGAAAAGATACGCGCGGACGCGCGTTTTGGGAGTTATAAGGAGTTGAGAGAAAAAGAGTTGAGAAGTAGCCTAAAGTGGCGTGTGTGAACTTGAACAAGTGTGTTTTAGTTGGGAAAAAGCGAAACGATTGGTGGCCGAATCCGCTGCTTTGATAAAATTGGAACAAGAACTATCTCTAAAACGGCATAAGTTACCTGCTTTGTGCATCGCATACCCTCGATATGCCCACAGACCGAGGGTATTATTGAAGATGGGCTATCTTCAATAATACCCTATCTCCGATATATATATACACAAACACACACGTCAAACTTATAATACCTCTGTTTTTCGCCAGGGGTTAAAAAAACTATTTTATAACATGGTGTAAGTTTAATTACAATTTATTTATAGTTTAAGGGCGTCTGTCAGGGCTGTGCCGTATGGTGACGGACGTAAAGATTTTCACCATCCCGTGGGTGTGGAAAGAGGCGACTAAGGGACATACCAGAGAATGGCCAGCAGCGTTCTCTGTGCACTGCGATCGCCAACCGAGCGTGGCGATTCTGGCAAACCCCCACAATCCTAATGATCAGCACATATAAAAAACGGCCCCGAGTGCCCGGCAGCCCGTCTACCCTCGGCTACGGTAGCGGTCGAGGCGATGGCGTGGCAAGGGGTGCTAAGAATCCCCGGAGTGGACCCGGCTACCCCAATAAAAACCGACGACTGGACCTGGGAACATATAACACGCGTGGCAGAATTGAGCAGGTAACGATTAGGGTTATCTGAAGTCCGAAGAGATGGGGAGGACTCGATAATCCTCAAATCCGGTAACCTGCTCTATTGCCGGAGAGGGTTGACTGGCAGTCCCAAGGTGGTGTCGGGTTTATCGTCCACAAGTCCCTTGTGAACAATGTGGTGAAGATCGAGTGTGTCGACCAGGGTGGCGTACCTTATACTAAGAATATCCAATAGATATTTGCTGAAGGCTATACAGGTCTACGCCCCGACCTCGGCACACCCCGACGACGAAGTAGAGGCCATGTATGAGGATATCTCTACAGCCATGCATGGTTTCAAAACTCATTTCACCGTTGTCATGGGGGACTTCAACGCAAAACTGGGCAAAGGAGACGAGGATGAGCTATAAGTGGGGCAATTTAGAGTTGAACGTTGGAACCACCGGGGTCACCTACTGGCCAGTTTTATGAAAAAGGAGGTCCTCTATATGATGAACTCCTTCTTCAGAAAGCGTGACCACAGGAAGTGACCTGGCAAAGCCCCGATGGTGCAACTAAGAACGAGATCGACTTCATCATGTCAACCAAGAAGCAAATGTTCAATGATGTCTTTGTGATCAATTCGGTGAAAACCGGGGGCGATCACCGCATGGTAAGAGGCAAATTAAACATTAATGTTAAGCTTGAAAGGTCTCTACTGATGAAGTCCACGCTCCGTCCAGCACAGATCCAGGTCCAAAACCCCGAGACCTTTCGGCACGAACTCCAGAATCGATTTGAGTGCCCAGGGAGCTCCGTGGATGAATACAGCGATGGGTTCGTGGAAGCTGTCCATACATCCTACTCTCAAGCTCATGAAGGAGAGGCGTGAGATGATCTTACAGTCATCAGACGATGCGTTGAAATACTGGCAGCTAAATAGACGGATCTCAAAGTCCTTGAAAAGCGACCTCTGCTGTTTCAATACCGAAAGTATTGAGCGGAATAAGGGCTCCAAGGTCTTTGTAAGATATCTGTCTATTGGGCAAAGCCAGCTCACGAAACTGAAGACCGATGATGGCAGGATCGTGTCCGCCAAACCGGAGCTTTTGAGGGCGATCTAGAGATTCTATGGGCAGTTGCACACGTCAACCAGTAAACCCGTCGCGAATCTAGCGAATGACCCTAGAGCTAGATTGACCCGACACTATAGTGTCGGGTCAATGAGATAAGGATGGCTCTGAAACAGCTTAAGAACAACAAGGCACCGGGTGATGTCGGAATTACGGCCGAACTCCTGAAGGTGGGTGGAAAACCAGTACTTAAGGCCCTTCAGAAGCTGTTTGATTCCGTCATACTCGAGGGGAGAACGCCACAGGCATGGTGCAGGGGTGTGGTGGTACTCTTCTACAAGAAGGGTGACAATGCCGTACTAAAGAACTATAGGCCATTCTCACTTGTCATGGCATTCCTCATCATGTCTACAAGCTGTTTTCAAGAGTTATCACGAATAGTCTCGCGTGCAGGTTTGACGATTTCCAGCCTCCCGAACAAGCCGGATTCCGTAAAGGCTTCAGCACCGTAGACCACATACATACGCTGCGGCAGGTTATATAGAAGACCGAAGAGTACAACCTGCCTCTCTGTTTAGCGTTTGTGGACTACGAGAAAGCCTTCGATTCGGTCGAGACTTGGGCTGTACTGCAGTCTCTCCAACGGTGCCAAATTGACAACCGGTACATCGAAGTGTATAATAAAACAGTTTATAAAAAAAAATATAGTTTATTGTGTCTCAAACAGTTACAAATGTGATGTGACGATGTATACAAATTTTTATACAAAAACGCCTTCTGCAGCGAGGTGATATCTCCGAAGCTATTAACCACTGCACTGGAGCCACAGATAATATAATACTAGCAAACAGATGTCTCATTCCGTACAAAGAAACCGTGCCGACGTAACTAGCGTTTTTCATCTGATTATACAGATATTTTTTTGTAAATCGATCGCGTTCGGTTCCGTTCCACGGCGATAGATAGATCACCACCTATATCCGTGGAATGGAAACGAACGCGATCGATTAACAAAATTAATCAGTACAGTACGTGGGCACGGCTTCTTTGTATGGGATGAGACACCACTGTTATGGCTATGGAGGACCTCAGTACAATGCTCGATGCTCTCAGTAGAACTTCCGAAAGTGTGGGTCTTAGGATGAACATGTACAAAACCAAGGTGATGTTGAATGCCCATGTTACACCCACATCTATCAAGGTCGGAGACTCAACACTGGAAGCTGTGGGCGACTGTCTACCTGTGACAAAAGATCCTATTGGTCAACCATCGAATCCGACTCTGCTGGGCAGCGTTCGGGAAGTTGCGCGGTCGACTATGTCTACCTGGGACAAACGATCCAATTGGGTAGGGCCAACTTCGAGAAAGGTCAACCGTCGAATCCGACGCGGCTGGGCAGCGTTCGGGAAGTTGCGCGGTATCTTCTCGTCCAACTTACCAAAGTGTCTCAAGACGAAAGTCAATGATGACCAGTGTGTGTTGCCAGTGATGACATATGGCTCTGAGACGTGGTCGCTTACAATGGGTCTTATCAGAAAGCTTACAGTCACTCAAAAGGCAATGGAGAGGGCTATGCTTGGAGTTTCCTTGCGTGATTGAATCAGAAATGTAGAGATCCGCAAGAGAACCAGTTTTTAAGTGGCAGTGCGGAGGGCACATTGCTCGCAGAACGAACGGACGTCATTCGACTGATATGATGATGCTGATGAAGATATCAGGGGGTTGCCAAATGGACGACGTGATTTCTTAAATAATTAGAAAGATTAGATTAGATTATTTATTATTATTTAACGAAAGGAGGTGCACTTTTATACACCTTAGCTACCCATTACCTCCCAATCGTTCGCTCGTTCTTACCTGTATTGGTGACATACACAGATAAACTTTCACATTTTATAAAATAACGAAGGTCTAATCATAAAGGCTCTTACTCTATAGTCCTCGGCTGTCGCTGAAACGTCTTCGTCTTGCATATGAGTCCCAGCTTATGCTGAACGAAAGACGTTTTGCGCGGAGGTTACGCATATTTTCCCTGTTTTTATAAATTTTCTTTTATATTATTTTTGTAGTATGCGTCATGCTCAGTGCTTATTAACTGTTTAGATGTAGTAATAATTGTCGGTAAAAAGCTCGTAGCTTTTGCCAGCTTTCCAATTGCAACTCGTGCAGGTTTAGCGCTGGTCAAAACTGCACACTTTTTGTGTGAAACGGTAAAAGCTACAATACACATGCCTGTAACTTGCATAAAAGTGTGCAAGCAGCTTGTATGCTATTGTGACATTCAACATTCAGAAGTTGTTATGGCACAATGGCATGCATGTTAAATTTAGATCAAAAAAGCCAAGCAAAAATTAAAAATTTAAATAAACCCGCGACACATTTTTATTTCATGCTACATAATTTATCTAGAAGTAGACTCGCTTCGATCGACAATCTATTGAACATGTACACGACACGATCACGATACACGACGTCACGATATCTTGCGAAAACACCCCGATTCAAACCGCAAAACGCTCATAATTTTTGAACGGCTGAACTGATTTTCATCAAACATAGCAATGCTAAGAATAATCTCGATAAAGTCACCTTTCATAGAAAAAACTAAATCAAAATCAGTTCATCCGTTTAGGAGCGACGATGCCACAGACAGACATACACAAACACACAGGTACACTAGTCGAACTTATAACACCCCTCTTCTTCCGCCGGGGGCTGAAAATACACATGCCTCGAGTAAGTGTCGCTGCGTTGCCGCGTTGATGACACCGAACCCACTTTGCTCAGTAGTCCAACGTATGCGCCCGATGGACCGTCAGCATACGATGACACAGTAACTTCATATTAATAAATATGATCACTGCTAACTTGACTTATTTCTTATTTGCAGATCGAAGCTTTAAGTACTGCCTTCTTATAACCACGGCAGCCAAAAGGCCGAGCCCTTAACTCCAGGAAAGAAAAATACGAATCGTTACAAGCATGCATAAACAAAACAGAATTATATTTAAAAGAAATGATACCTAAACATAATAAATACAATTTAAATTATTTGCAAAGTAACAATAATTCTTTCGATAGCACCTAAATCAATCAATTGGCTTTCCAAAATGTATTCAAAATTATCTAAATCGGGGATGCATTTAGCAAAACAATTTCAAAGTATTGTGCATGGGGTCAATTTATCAACAAGTCAGGCACCCTTGCAAGGAGCCACAGGAGAAAACAAAGATTCTTACAATCCTTTTCATGTGCAGTGGGAGTGGTCTGATCCTAACACCTATCCTCGGTATGAACAGCGTAAGTAATAAAAATACTACAAATAATTTAGGTACACGACACTAGTATCCCAAGGCTCCGCGTCGGTCAGACCTTTATTTTATAAATGCTGAAATTTTCACTGTCCCAATATAGGTAAGAACTGTCCCCGAATATGATGTTTGGATTATGGTGGCTTTGGGAGGTAACAGGTAGCAAAGGTGTTTAAAATTGCACCTCAGTTTCGGTAAAATATAGAGCTTAGTTGTATATAATTATTATTTTTGGAACAATATAAGAAATTACTTCGTTAATTGTCAGTCACTTAGGCCTCTCAAACACATTCTGAATTCCTCTTTTAATCCAGACTCGGAATTCTTTTTATTAATTAAGAAAGCCCGGCAACGCATACAATTTCACTATGCCCCACACACATTGATTTTTACAGAATCAGATTTTCTCTTGCTGGCATTCAGATTATGAATTTTGACTCTGAATTCAGACAAGAATTTCAGAATGTGTGAGTCCAGCCTTATACGGTGGCAAACCCCTGTCAGACACCCTTAAACCATAATAAATTGTAATTATACATACGTCATAGTATAAAACCTGAATCTTATATAATGTTACTTGGAAAACTATCAAAACGTGTTTTCCTCACTAGTCAGACCGTTTCGATGGTTCTGACGTCTTGTCAGACACATTATAAATCTGCCGTAGTTGCCCAAAAAATAAAGATATTGACTGATATTGATATTGACTCTCGATATTTCTTTACGGCGGCGAATCTTGGGCAATTGGCACGCCGGACCGGAAAAAGATACGAGGTATTTGAAATGTGGTGCTGGAGAAGAATGTTACGCATACCATGGATAGCCAAGCAAGACCAGTTGAATATCAAAACCAGACTCGAATGATCTGCTACCAACGAGTCTTAAGTTACATTGGTCACATCGCCCGATGACAGCCGACAACCTGAAAAAACTGGTTGTAGTGGGAAAGGTGGATGGAAAAAGACCACGCGGACGTTCACCTGCTCGCTGTTTTGACCAGATCAAGGTCATTACAGGACTCACGGTGGCCACTTGCCTGAGAAGAGCCTAAGACAGCGTGGCTTGTAAGCAGCTCGTCGACGACTCCGTCAAAGCTTTTTTAGACGAGCACGACCTTCAGAAATTAAGACAGCGAATAAGAACAATAAGAAAAAACATTACTTAATTATTTTCACCGGAATTATGTTCATTATGGCTGTAGTAATTTATCCTGAAAAGTTCATAAAAATTCCATCACAGCAAAAAAATGGGCTGGGAAAGACACTAAAAATCACTTTGAAGCCTAATTCTCGTAAAATTTTAATTTTACTGCAATTTGCGAGAAGCTAAGATTATCCCTCGTTCAATATTGGGCGCACGGTTGGCGCAGTGGTTGAGCGATTGACTGCTGCGTTGCGTGTCGCGGGTTCGATTCCCGCACGGAACAAATATTTGTATGACCTGCAGATAGTTGTGCCGGCTCTGGGTGTTTGTGTATGTGAGTTTATATGTTTGTAAACGCACCCACGATACAGGAAGAAATTCCTAGTGTGGGGCAACGTTTTTTAAAAAAAAAAAGAAAATTAAAAAATTAAAAATAATAGTGCGCAAAAAAGTTTCACTTAAGATTCGCAAATTTTCATTAGTTTTCGAGATATGAGCTAAAATTGTTTTGTATTTTTTTTTGTAGTAAATCTGTACGTATGGTAATTTCGGTAAAAGTACTCTAGGGTGTTTTAACAACAAATATCTTCCTTTTTGGGCTACTCGGCAGACCACCAATGTGTCTGACAAGATGTAAGAACCATTGAAACTGACTGACTACTGATGAAACATCTTTTGGTGGTTCCCAAAGTAACATGTATACAAGTAAGATTTAAAAAACCTCCGAAACATTTTTATTTAATGCTTTTTAAACTACCTATACAATTTATTTAGTAGTAGACACGCTTGATCGACAATCTATCGAACACGTAACTATGACACGATATCTTGCGAAAATACCCGATTCAAGCAGTAAAAAACGCCCATAACTTTTGAACAGCTGAACCAATTTTCATCAAACATAGCTGAACACTCAATAAAATAACCTTTCAAAAAAAAACGAAATCAAAATCACTTCATCCGTTTAGAAGCTATGATGCCACAGACAGATACACAAACACACACGTCAAACTTATAACACCTTTTTTTTCCATCAGGGGTTAAAAAACAGCTTATACCATGGCGTAAGTTTAATTACAATTTATTTATAGTTTAAGGGCGTCAGTCAGGGGGTTCCCAATTAGACGACGTGATTTCAAATATAATTTGAAATAAAATATATAAAATCTGAGCTTTTATACTTTAACGAAAGTGAGGTGCAATTTTATACACCTTTGCTACCCATTACCTCGCAATCGTTTGATCGTTTTTACCTGTATTGGGGACATTCACAGATTTTCAGCTTTTATAAAATAACGAAGGTCTGATCGTCACAGGCTCTTACTCTATAGTCCTTGGCTATCGCTGAAAATGTCTTCGTCTTGCACACGAGTCCCAGCAATATACCGAGCGATGGCCGTTTTGCGCGGAGGTTACGCATATTTTTTCTGTTTTTCTAAACTTTTGCTTGCAATTTTTTGTAGTATGCGTCATGCTTTGTGCAAATTAACTGATTAGATGTGGGTACATTCTCGTATAAAGCTGGTTGCTTTTGCCAGCTTGCCACTTGGCAAGCTGGCAAAAGAGTTGCAAGTGCAACTCGTGCAGCTGCTACAAATGTTTACAAATATAAGTAAACATTGTGTAATGTAATAATGTAATGTCGTGATGTTAGTAAGCATCAGTGTAAGAGCACTCAAAACATTTAACAATTCCTAACATTTGTTAGTAAAAGGAAATTTTTGTAAATATTTTTAACAGCGGTGTGGGAGCACCGAAACGGTAAAAGCTAAAAATACACATGCATGTAACTTGCATAAAAGCGTGCAAGCAGCTTGCATACTATTTTGAGATTCACCATTCAGAAGTTGTTTCACAATTGCACGCAAGCTAAATAATGCAGACTTTTAGGCCGCTAGCCACTTTGCTAGTAGGCCAACGTAAGCATCCGTTGAACCGTCAACATACAATGACACAGTAACTTTATATTAATAAATATGTTCACTGCTAACTTCTTTCGTATTTGCAGATCAAAGCTTTAACTACCCGCCTCCTTATAACCATGGCCGCCAAAAGGCCATGCCCTTAACTCCAGAGACGAAAAATCCGAATCGTTACCAACAGGCAAAAACAGGACTTTTTTAAGAAATTCACCTAAACATAATGATTACGATTTAAATTAAGTGCTTGCAATAGACCAATAAATTTATTTGTTGTTTTATTAATATTTTTGTCAGAGACTTGTTGCTAATTAATAGCAGCCACATAGCTAAGTCTTCGAGGTTAAGCAACGGTTGCCAAGGTCAGTCTCTGGATGGATGGGTGACAATCCATAAAGGTGTTCCCTTACCTGAAGCATTCGCCTGATAAGCATTCGCCTGTAATGTTCCTGATTAGATTTTGAACATTACATTACAGCCTCCCTGACTTGACCAGCATTCGCCTGTTATGTAACATGAGATTTTGAGCAGATCACAATGTTTACAAGTGGTGCGCACCAATGTCACAACTTGTATCGAAATATAACACATTGTATCATCAAGTTGCGCACTAATGCTCCTCTTCCCTCACCAATGTAATGCTCGAATCTGTTACATTACCGGTTGCGCACTGTAATGCTCGGTTCTCCTCCCTCACCAACGTAATGCTCGACTCTGTAACGTTAAGGTGCGTACGGATAGCGCGTACACTGGTACGCGTAGTCAGTTTACGCGTGTCCGGAACGTCATGCTTGCAGCTACGAGTACACTCTTGGGGAACGCGTGCAGCGCGAGCCGCCGTCCCCGTCAGTCGGTTTTTGGTCGCGCGTCAAAGAGGACGCACACGACCGTGTACGCTATATATTTGGACTGCAAAATGAATAGACACGCGTGTTCTTGGAGTTTCAATAATGAAAATATTATCAGATTGATTCAACTTTATGAATTTCACCGGGTCTTGTGGGATAGCACACTAATTACCGAAATAACGATTTACGCCAAGATGCATGGAAGGCAATTTCAAATGAACAGAAAATTATAAAAAATAAAAAAAAACTATCAATTGACCTCGCGTATAGGTTCGCGGCGGTCCGTACAGGAGCTATACGCGTATCCAATGTACGCGTGGACAGTGTTTCCCAACTACGCGTAACACAGGAACGCGCTATCCGTACGCACCTTTACATAACAGGCGAATGCTCCAAGTGAGGGAGCACTTTTACATACCGAGACTCCTCCGTGCCTCTGAAAGTATAAGCGATTTCTGCCATTTGTAGATTCTTTGACATTCGTTACGAATAGTGCGGGTCCAGAAAATCTGTCACTAGTCTTGCTACGGGGTTTCGGTTTACCTAGTTACAGGGTTATGAAGATAAGATAGACAGCCACTCAAGTTAGCGTAGCGTAGTCAATCTGTACTTTTTAGGGTTCCGTACCCAAAGGGTAAAAACGGGACCCTATTACTAAGACTTCGCGATCCGTCTGTCTGTCTGTCTGTATGTCTGTCTGTCTGTCTGTCTGTCTGTCTGCCTGTCTGTCCGTCTGTCTCCAGGCTGTATCTCATGAACCGTGATAACTAGACAGTTGAAATTTTCACAGATGATGTATTTCTGTTGCCACTATAATAACCAATACTAAAAATAGTATAAAGTAAATATTTAAGAGGGGCTTCCATACAACAAACTTGATATTTTTGCTGTTTTTTGCTCGATATTAATAACAGCAACAGGTAGACGCTAGAAATATTCACAGAATGTTTAGTTGTATATTTACATCAAAAAATATTAATTAATAAATTAAAATAAAATAAATTAAGGGGGGCTCCCATACAACAAACGTGATATTTTATGTGCGTGTGAACTGAGGGACCACGCTGGTATTTCGCAAAATAAATATTGTAGGATTTAGTAGAATATTTAAATCAATTGTAGATCAAATCTGGGAATTTGTAAATAAATATATTAAAAACTACAGCCCTTAAAGTGTGGTC
The DNA here is from genome assembly GCA_945859665.1 of Anorthoa munda. Classification (NCBI taxonomy): domain Eukaryota; kingdom Metazoa; phylum Arthropoda; class Insecta; order Lepidoptera; family Noctuidae; genus Anorthoa; species Anorthoa munda. The sequence goes on along the minus strand of OX243902.1, from coordinate 27,684,086 downwards.
CCTCAGTCCTCACAGAACATTAGCCAAATCTCGGAAATTATCCGAAAATATAATGTGTTGTGACTACAGACTTTTAGTAAAGAATTTGTAAAGATATTTACTAAATAACAGAACACAAAGCTTCAAAGATAAAATATATATAACGACTAAACTGTGGTCCCTCATTCCACACAAGAAAGATAAATATTTTAGTGAATATTATCGAATCAAATAAATAAACTCGTTCTTTTTCTACATAAAGTTTTAGTAAGAGACTCGAAACATTTTGTAAAAAAGAAATGGAATAAAAATATCGACGCAATTTGAAGATAGCGATTATTAAAACTGGTCCCTCAATCCTCACATCCACTGACATATATGCATGTACTAGCTGCTAGACGAGAGTAATATCAGAAAGACTAGTGTACTTAACTTTTAGTAGAAAGTTTCTACTAAATAATAGTTATCTAAAACTGTGTATTTCTTACCTCTTAGCTGAGATAATATTATTTTTTAATCTTATGAAAATAGATAGAGTAGTATGACCACACAATTAAACAAAATGTAGACAGTACTATTATACTTCATTTAGTATAGCATTAAATGAAACGAAAACAATATTGAACTGTTAATTTAATGTTAATTACATGGCTTAAGTGTCTTTAATAAAAAAGTAGATAGTAAAAAAATAAAAAAAACACAAATACATTTATCTAAGTTCCGTGTTCCGTATGGTGCCGGACGTAAAGAATTTCACCATCCAATGTCTTCCCGTGGGTGTCGTAAGAGACGACTAAGGGACAAAACAGAGAATGGGCAGCAGCGTTCTCTGTGCTTCTATAAAAACCATACTGCGATCGCCAACCCGCCTGCCAAGCGTGGCGATTATGGCAAAACCCCCCCATGAATAGCACAAAAAAGAAATGGCCCCTAGTGCCCGGCAGCCTGTCTGCCCTCGACTACAGTAGCGGTCGAGATTATGGCGTGGCAAGGGGTGCCAAGAATCTCCGGACGGGATCCGGCTACCCCAACAAACGCCGACGACTGGACCTGGCAACATACAACACGCGCACACTTCGGACCGACGAAACGATCACCGAACTCGAAGAGGAATTGAGCAGGTTGCGATGGAGTATTATAGGGTTATCTGAAGTCCGAAGAGAGGGGGAGGACTCGATAATCCTCAAATCCAGCAACCTGCTCAATTTTCCGAGAGGGTGACCGGCAGTCCCAGGGTGGTGTCGGGTTTATCGTCCACAAGTCCCTTGTGAACAACGTAGTGAAGATCGAGAGTGTGTTGACCAGGGTGGCTTACCTTATACTCAGAATATCCGCAAGATATTCAATGAAGGTCATACAGGTCTACGCCCCAACCTCGGCACACCCCGACGACGAGGTAGAGACCATGTATGAGGATATCTCCAGAGCCATGCATGGTTTCAAAACTCACTTCACCGTTGTCATGGGGGACTTCAACGCGAAACTGGGCCAACGAGACGAGGATGAGCTGCAAGTGGGACAATTTGGAGTTGGACGTCGGAACCACCGGGGTCACCTACTGGCCAGTTTTATGGAGAAGGAGGGCCTCTATATGATGAACTCCTTCTTCAAAAAGCGTGAACATAGGAAGTGGACCTGGCAAAGCCCCGATGGTGCAACAAAAATGAGATCAACTTCATCATGTCAACTAAGAAGCAAATGTTCAATGATGTCTCTGTGATCAATTCGGTAAAAAGCGCGAGTGATCACCGCATGGTAAGAGGCACATTGAACATTAATATTAAGCTTGAAAGGTCTCGACTGATGAAGTCCACGCTTCGTCCAGCACAGATCCAGGTCCAAAACCTCGAGAGCTTTCAGCTCGAACTCCAGAATCGTTTCGAGTGCCTAGGGAGCTCCGTGGACGAATACAGTGACGGGTTCGTGGAAGCTTGACCCGTCGTACAGATAGAAACAAAAAGCTCTCTGATCCTACTCTCAAGCTTATGAAGGAGAGGCGTGAGAGGCTCCCTGTCGTTTCGAATGACGCAGGTGCTCTCGGGGCATGGTTGCTTCGGGAAGTGCCTGTGTTGCATAAACCGGGAGCCGGACGCCCAGTGTCACCACTGCGTCGACTGCCGGGAGGACCCGGCGCGGCACACGCTGGCAGAGTGTGCCGCTTTGGCGCCACGCCGTGCCCTCATCTCAGTAGTAGGCAGTGACCTGTCGCTGCCGGCCGTAGTAGAGTCTATACAGCTAAGAGTCCTGGGACGCGGTGGTATCCTTCTGCGAAACAAGTAGTCGTCTCGCAGAAGGAGGCTGCGGAGAGGGAGAAGGAGATTTGTTCCGCTCATCCGATCCGCAGAAGACGCGCCGGGCATCGGCGGAGGGCGGACAACGCCCTTTTACAGCCAAGAAATTTTGAATTTTTTTTCACCCTATTCTAATTATTATTATTTTTTTATAATAAATGTGTTTTTATTTGTATTTTGAACTTTACATAGGTACTTAAATCGGTATTTTTCATTTTGGTCAATGAACGGTGAGGTAAACCAATTAAAGGAACTTTGTAAACATGAATTTCAAATTCTAGCTTTATGAACTTCAGTAACATATCCATTTGATATTTTAAGCTTTCGGTATTTTGAATATAAGTGAAACAATCATTAGGTATTTAGATTTTAGGGAATTTTGAACGTTGGTTATTTTACGTTAGATCTTTTTATTTTAGACATTGCAATACGTACCCGTTTAAATATCTTACTTACTAGTTGGAATCTTATTAGAAGTACTAAACTAACACTTTACATTCCTACAGTTTTCATTTACTTTACATAGGTACTAACGTACTTGCATGAGTAGGTATTGCATAAATTTCGTTATTTTACCTAATCAGCTTGAAGATGGGGTTTCGTAGCCGACACTTTTATTCCTTAGAATTAGAATTAAAAGTAAAAGACACGCAAGGCGCCCCATAGACTTACAATAATATTATATGTCAAGCACACCATAGCTGTTGTAGTGTATCTGTCTCACTCGCACGTTCACTTTGCCATCCCCACTTTCCCCCACACAGACAGACACAATCTCGTGCGCACCACGTTAGTAATGCGAGAGCCGCTGGCTAGAGCAGACGTGTTGAAGTGTGGTCATTTAGTGCGTGTACGAGCCTGTGAATTGCCCTATAGAACCGGTCACAACAAATGGCGACGAGGATAAAGTATGAAAAAATATTGGTGTAAATAAAAAGAAGAAGGATTGGGGTAAGTAGATAATGCATGACATGACACACGGTTATTTTTTATCGTTTAGGCGCCCACATTCCGTTATGAAAATAAGACAATAAAGCAGGTCCTACGTAATAAAATGAAAAATTACATGGTAAATACCTATTTATTGTGTAAACACCATATGACTGCTTAAATATAACTATGTAGCGGAAAATAAATACTGCCGAAGTATTGAGTAAATAACCGTCCCAAATTTTAATAATAAAGGAAATTTTGCATTACGAAGGTAAAGAAATTCGTATTATTCTAATCAAAGAGCCAAGGGCCATGACTAAGAAGTGTCTGATTACAAAAAACTTTGCCATTAAACATACACCAAACAGCTGTTCTAAAACGATTGCAAAATTATATTGGTGGGTAGGTAAATAACAAAATTTACTTTACTAATTCAAATCATAACATCTGATCAAAATAATAAAATCGATACATTGTTATTTTGAAACCGAACTACTGCGCCTGCAACGCGGATATCGTTGAAATCTTTCCACAGACAATCGAGAGTCTACCCTATTTAATGGAATAATTTTCTGGTTACCGTTCAAAATTCATATAGGGGTTTCCAATGATCGGGAAATACGTTTTGATTGAATACTTAAGTTTTATGGCAACATATTGTGATTTCATTTCATTCGGACACATAAAGCTATTCGAAATTGTGGTACATCGATGCATGGATTTTCAGCAATTCGGAAGTTTGATTTGACTTCGGGGTAGCCACCGCCCATATGACATTCGAAACCGAGACATATATATATATATGTAGAAATCTAAATGTATCCTAAAAGACCTTAAAACGTAGGTATATACGCACTGAGTGTTTATGTGAATATATACATTGTAGTTACATATAGGCCTAAATGCCTACGTATCTATTCATTGATTATCGAGCCTGACCCCTCAAATTTAGAGGTTAAAATTGAATCGTCTACCGATGGAAACGTTAATGATAATAAACAGTAACTTTTAATAATAATAAACAGTAACTTTTTTATAATAAAAAACAGTAACTTTTAATATCACCAAAGGTGGTTTTGGCAAAAATTTTGTGTACATCATAATACAATATTTAATTAAATATCCATATTTGTAGCCGCAACTACTCAAACGAAGGTCTCAAGATTAAATTGAATTACATCAAGCCAAGGTCCACGCAGATTCAAAAAAGCTCGTAAAGGGCACGTAAAAATTTGAAAACATCCTAAGGACAAGCAGTCATGTTTTGGTTACATAAGCCAAGCATATGAGCCCAAATTCCTGCTGTAATCAGCAGTGACTCATGCAACGACAGTGTAATATAAAATACGGGTTTTAGTTACGTGGTTTTAGGGCTAATTAAACCTAAAAAGAAAATATTTATTTATAAAAAGATAAAGTTAGTTAACTTGCAATATTAGTTAACATATTCGTGTTAATTTTGAAATAATCTTTTTAAGACCTTGTTTTTTGAAATGTGAGGGTAGAGGAAGAATTTTCTGCCCCAACGGAGCCAGTACACCGAGACACCAGTCTAGTCTAGTGTAGTCTAGTAGTTTCAGGATCGTTGCAACACGGTCAAAACGGCGGGTTAAATAGGTAAATAAATAATCTAAATCATCGTGTTAAATTCTCGTGATATATTGTTTTCCATTATGAAAAAGAAAGAAAGTTTTAAAGTTAATACCTTGTTGTTTTTTCATTGCCTACGTATCATATACAGTACGCTTTGGAACTTTTTAGTATATTAGTAAACTTATAACATTGTGGGCATGAAAAAATATTTATGAACTAGCTTCTTCCAGCGGTTTAGCCCGCGCGTAGTTCGAAAATGTTCCCTAGTGAACGTTACACCAAAATAAGTGGCCTGTGTGCTGTTCCGGACTGTGATCTGTCTCTGTGCCGGGTTTCGTCCGGATCTGTTCAGCGGTTTTGGCGTGGTTGGATGCCGGGCGTGCATCCGTCCGTCCGTGCTTTCGCATTTATAATGTTAGTAAGATTTACGATCGGTTTTAGAGCTAAATCAACTGATAGTTGCCTACAAATCTTTAAAAGGGTTTGAGCTGCTGTCCCTATCAGGTATGTACATTCTTGAGAGTGTAGTGGTCGTGAAAACAGATTTACACCATTGCATTTGAAACATTCTTCATTATTTTTGTACACAGGACAAAAAAAAAAAATAAACTAAATATTTGTTCAAAACCAGGTAACTCTGGATTCTATTTTCTACTATCAAACTTTTGAGTGATGGAAAGAGTTTGTAAAAGAGGGTAGAGGTAGTCAGGTGTAAAAAGTCAAACTAACACAAAATGAATAAAACACATCAAAATTATACTACGTACATAACAAATAACCAATATGTACGGTTAAGCTGTTTGATACTTGACCCATCCGTTTTAAAACTTCAAAACATTAGTTTTCTTACTACAAACCACTCATCTCATGGTGGATTTAAGACTTTTCAAAAATATAAAAAACTGTGTCAATACAGACATCTGGTCGCGCAACTACCATTACCATTTTGTTCATTGCAATAGGTAGATTATTAATTGAAAAAAGGGATAAAGCAGAAATTGGAATTAACTGTCGACCCGCATTGTTTACTTATAGAAGGAAGCGCAGAATAATATTTGATAAAAAAACAACTATTTAGTTTACATGAGTTTATTCTGAATTCAAAGAAAAATGCTAAATAACAAGTATAGTACGTCGAGTAAATATTCAATCTGCAAATATAATTGGAATGACAGCGAGATGGGTAAACTGATTGTCACTGACTTTCACTCTATAATATATTAGTCTATGACTGTCTTATTAAATCGATGGCAAGTTGTTGCTGAGAAAATATTTATTTAAGCAAGACTTGACCTAATTGGGTTAGAATGCCCGTAGAAGAATTAGTATATGGTGGGCCAGGTTTCAATCTTGTTGATTGTACATATAAATTATATTGTGCCATTGCAAAATTAATTATCTTTAGTTGAACATTTAAATGGAAGTGTCGTGACACTGAGACTCGCGCCACTATACAATAATACAACACAGGATTTACACTTAGTTTTCTAGGTTTTTAAAGCAGGACGCCTGAATCTATTAGAGAAGACACGATGAGAAATAGCGATCTCTGTACTTTCCTTTACACCTATGTATGTATGTTTTACAAATATATGGTTTGAGTATGAGTGCTTCATTAACTTCAAAAGGACGAAAAAGTTAGTTTATGGTCAAACGTAAACAATCAGTACTCGTCATTAAAATATCTAAAGTTTGCCTAATCATTAAGCGTATTTCACGCGAAACAAAATAACGTATGGCATATGGTTGGCTACATCATAAGCGGGTGATGCCCGGTTAGGAGGCTAGATCCAAGGTGGTTGATGCCATAAGATATGGTGATGCCATAGATCCTAGGCGAGTTATGACAATTTAGGTTAGATTCAAGGCGGGTCAGATGTTGTGTAATAGTTCCTATTTCTTGTGGAATGAGTGAATGAAGGCTAAAGTAATAACAAAATAGATACCGCTTAATGTAAATACTGAATAGCCATATGGGTGCAAATCTATTAAAACTACCAAGGGCACTGCTGTTGTAAAAAGATACCTCCGGGACCATCGAAATGTCAGTTTAACAAGGTGCCACATCGATAGCCTTGAAGTTAGCTAGCTGTGCAGATATGCAATGTTAACGTTAACACTGAACTGATTTTGTAAAACTACAAAGGTACCTACCTAAACAGTTTCGTAGGTCGACTGGTGTGGAGGATTGTCAGATTTCCAAAATCACGAAATAGTGCTCAGTTATAAATAAACATACTAATGTTGAGGAAACCGTATGTCCTGGAGCCGGGGATTCAGGAACGTGTGACGTCCGCCGGGCAACGTTTAGCTCGTGTGGTGCATTGAGGCCTTGTCCCTGTCGCAGAGGGGAAGTTTGCTTTCTAGCGAATGGAACATTATAGGCTGATTATGCTTATAGGAATAGGTGGAGTGAAAAGACGCAGCCATTTACTTGGTTGGTTGTTCTGCCATTTACTTGATTGGTTGTTCTGCCATTCAATTGGTGGATTTTGCTGCCATTCAATTGGCGGGTTTTGCTGCCATTAAATTGGTGGGTATTGCTACCATTAAATTGGTGGGTTTTGCTACCATTAAATTGGTGGGTTTTGCTACCATTAAATTGGTGGGTATTGCTACCATTAAATTGGTGGGTTTTGCTACCATTAAATTGGTGGGTTTTGCTACCATTAAATTGGTGGGTATTGCTACCATTAAATTGGTGGGTTTTGCTACCATTAAATTGGTGGGTTTTGCTACCATTAAATTGGTGGGTATTGCAACCATTAAATTGGTGGGTTTTGCTACCATTAAATTGGTGGGTATTGCTACCATTAAATTGGTGGGTTTTGCTACCATTAAATTGGTGGGTTTTGCTACCATTAAATTGGTGGGTATTGCTACCATTAAATTGGTGGGTTTTGCTGCCATTAAATTGGTGGGTTTTGCTACCATTAAATTGGTGGAATTTGCTACCATTAAGTTGGTGGGTTTTACTGCCATTAAATTGGTGGGTGGTTACTGTCATTAAATTGAAGAAAAATAGGAGAGTGAAGGGATATTGAGAACGTGAAAAAAAAGACAAGGATCTGTCACGTGAAGAACACACTATATATGATCAAATAAGAATAAGAATAACAAAAGTACATTATTACGAAATGAATTGATATTAAATAGATTCTTAATAAAATCATTAACGAGGAAGGGATGTAGTGTATCTGTCTCACTCGCACGTTCACTTTGCCATCCCCACTTTCCCCCACACAGACAGACACAATCTCGTGCGCACCACGTTAGTAATGCGAGAGCCGCTGGCTAGAGCAGACGTGTTGAAGTGTGGTCATTTAGTGCGTGTACGAGCCTGTGAATTGCCCTATAGAACCGGTCACTACAGCTGTCAGGTAGCAAGTTCTTCTTGGTCAACGTGCCAGCAGCAAAAGAGAGTGAGTACATGCTGTGCACCTCCTTCCATAAACTTCCACCGTCCGCAATTCGCATGGCATAATATCTATGACACCACCTCGCCTATCGGCTAATAATATTATGTATTACACGTTATTATAATATAATATAATTTATTTATTTCTTACCACAAATTTACTCCGGCTTTGGAGCCGGAACAACTATCTGTAGGTCATGCGAATATTTGTTCTGTGCGGGAATCGAACCCGTGACACGCAGCGCAGCAGTCAATCGCTCAACCACTGCCCAAACATTAAACATAAATTAACAGTTCAACACTGTTTTCGTTTCGTTCAATACTATACTAAATGAAGTATAATAGTACTGTCTACATTTTGTTTCATTGTGTGGTCACACTACTCTATCTATTTTCATAGAATTAAAAAATTATATTATCTCAGCTAAGAGGTAAGAAATACACAGTTTTAGATAACTATTATTTAGTAGAAACTTTCTACTAAAAGTTAAGTACACTAGTCTTTCTGATATTACTCTCGTCTAGCAGCTAGTACATGCATATATGTCAGTGGATGTGAGGATTGAGGGACCAGTTTTAATAATCGCTATCTTCAAATTGCGTCGATATTTTTATTCCATTTCTTTTTTACAAAATGTTTCGAGTCTCTTACTAAAACTTTATGTAGAAAAAGAACGAGTTTATTTATTTGATTCGATAATATTCACTAAAATATTTATCTTTCTTGTGTGGAATGAGGGACCACAGTTTAGTCGTTATATATATTTTATCTTTGAAGCTTTGTGTTCTGTTATTTAGTAAATATCTTTACAAATTCTTTACTAAAAGTCTGTAGTCACAACACATTATATTTTCAGATAATTTCCGAGATCTGGCTAATGGTCTGTGAGGACTGAGGGACCACACTTTAAGGGCTGTAGTTTTTAATATATTTATTTACAAATTCTCTGATTTGTTCTACAATTGGTTTAAGAATACTACTAAATCCTACGATATTTATTTTGCGAAATACCAGCGTGGTCCCTCAGTTCACACGCACATGATATTTTTGCTGTTTTTTGCTCGATATTAATAACGGCAACAGGTAGACGCTAGAAATATTCACAGAATGTTTAGTTGTATATTTACATCAAAAAATAATAATTAATAAATTAAAATAAAATAAATTAAGGGGGGCTCCCATACAACAAACGTGATTTTTATGCAGTGTTTTGCGATAATGGTACGGAATCCTTCGTGTGCGAGTCCGACTCGCACTTGGCCGGTTTTTTTATCTATACTAATACTATCTATACTATAATAATATTATAAAGAGGAAGGTTTTTTTGTTTGTGTGTTTGTTTGTTTGTACCCAATAGGCTCCGAAACTACTGGACCGATTTCAAAAATTCTTTCACCAATAGGAAGCTACGTTATTCCTGAGTAACATAGGCTATTTTTTAATCCCGAAAACGGGTCCTGTGGGGTGGCCCACGGGAGCGAAGCAGCGGGCAACTGCTCGTTTATAATAATATTATAAAGAGGATTTTTTTTGTTTGTTTGTATGTACCGAATAGGCTCCGAAACTACTGGACCGATTTAAAAAATCATTCACCAATAGAAAACTACGTTATTCCCGAGTGACATAGGCTATTTTTTCATCCCGAAAACGGGTCCTGTGTGGTGGTCCACGGGAGCGGAGCCGCGGGGAACAGCTAGTCTAAATATATAAATAAAAGAGAAAGTATGTATGTTCCTTATAGACTCCGAAACGGCTGGACCGATTTCATAAATTATTTCACCGTTGGGAAGCTAAACTATCCCTAGGTGACATAAGCTACTTTTTATCCCTGTATTCCCATGGGAATGGACACTACGCCGGTGAAACCGCGTGGCGTCCGCTAGCATACAATAAAATGATGTACAATCCATAACATACACAGACTCGCACTCCTTTTTTGTGCATAGGGGTTATTGGCTTCTACATTGTTTTAATCTATATATATAAAATAAAGTCGTGTTAGTTACACTATTTATAACTCAAGAACGGCTGAACCGATTTGGCTGAAAATTGGTAGGGAGGTAGCTTTTTATCCCGTTTAGGGTAGGGTAGGGTAAGTAGGGTAGGGTAGGGTAGGTATATAGGTAGGGTAGGTATGTAGGTAGGGTAGGGTAGGTAGGGTGGGGTAGGTAGGGTAGGTAGGGTAGGGTAGGGTAGGGTAGGTAGGGTAGGGTAGGTAGTGTAAGGTAGTTAGGGTAGGGTAGGTAGGCTAAGTAGTGTAGGGTTGTTAGGGTAGGGTAAGTAGGATAAATTAATGTTTGGTGTTTTTATGGCAAAACAAAGTTTGCCGGGTCAGCTAGTTTACTCTAAATATCGATGTAGGTAGTAATTTACTTCTTAGACTCTATACTTATCTGCAAGCCAAGCCTAACAAAGCTAAAAACGCCAAGGGAAATCAGAACCACGCTGGACTATCGAGTAGCTCATGATAAAAGCATAAAGCAACATCAACCAGCTAATGCCTCGATGAGGGACATCAGGACAAGTTATATAGCTTAGGATCCCGCAAATAAATTTCCCCGGAGACGCGTATTTTACATCGTTCGCGACAACCGAGACGTAAGATGATCCGAAATATTTTGAAAAAGATGTCAGAGGACACACTATTTATTAGTTTTGTGGTGAATTGAAATGGAGAAGATATTCATGGGAGTTAGAGATATTGTAGTAGAATTGTTTACTTAGGACTGCTAATAAAATTTTATGGAATAGAGATTCCATTTACCATTATAACAGAGCCCCTAGCACAAGTTTCAAACGTATTCGTATCGTCATCGTGACGTTTTCACCAGACGTTAACGTACTCGATGCTGCGCCAAGTTATTTTGGTAGCACGAGTTCAAAAAAACGTCTTGCGACAACTCGGAAGTAGTAATTGAACGATGGTTAATTAAGGCCGAGAATCCAATAGCGTTTGGATTGGTTTGTAGTGAATGGTGCGTTCTGAAAATAAAAGATAAAAACGGGTAACTTTGTCTTAAATAATTTAGAGACCAAAACTGATTTTTTTTTTTGTTATAAACAAATGTAAAACATATTTAACATTTTTATTAATTCTTTTTTTAATAAGTCATTAAAAATTTCAGTTTAGTGTAGTTTTAATTTATGATAAATTATTCGGTTTCGAACGGTCCCGTACATGACGTTTGACAGTTGTCACTTAATGTTTGAAGGTATCCTTCAAATTACAAAAATATAAAACCGTTAGCACACTGATGCAAACGCGTGTAGAAGCGAAATTCTTCCGACGAACTTTCCGAACTCAGTGATTGGTAAAAATAGGTATTTTGCACGTCCACACCGAAACGTTAAATACCTTGTTATACTTAATTATTAATTAATTTATTAAAGGCAACAGGGCCCACAGAATAACTTAACCTAAATAAATATTATATTAATAGTGTCACTTAATGTTTGAAGGTTTCCTTCAAATTATAAAAATATAACAGTAACAATATAATAGGTAATAAGTTTTTCTATGCTACTAACACTAGGTAACAAGTTTGTATATGTTACTAACACTAGGCAATAAGTTTTTATATGTTACTAACACCCTATGGATCTTTGCGTCCGAAATAAAAGTTTTCTTTTTTTTTTTTTTTTTTTTTTTTTTATTGTCTATAGGCTTGCGCTTGACCACTATCTCACCTGATGGTAAGCGATGATGAGGTCGACGATGAAGCACGCTTGCCTAGAAGAAACCCATTTCTATTTGTATTTCTAATATAAACTTATCAAAATCATAATACTTTATTTCAACTAAAACATTTATAGGCATTTTTGAATAGTCAAACAAAAGATGAATATAGTTGCACATTCGCAAGGGTCAGTAGGTCTCTTTGGAGAAGAACGTGCAAGAAGCTCCATGCACACTCTTTTCCATCAATACAGTACAATTACAAGTATTTGGTTACAGGGAAATTACATAGATATGTGTAACACAATAACAACAAACAACATTTATACACATTTAACACTTACACACAGGCAACCATCACTGCTTCAATATTCTAGCTGAAATACTGGAGCAACGATTCTATACAACACAGCCAGTCAGCAATCATGCCCAGATAGCTAGACATAATAAATATACCTCCATTATTACTCACCAGGATTGTCCACATAATCATTTACATTTTACGCATAATAATATCATGTATGTTATTAAATTAATATATGAATAAATAGATTGCAATAATGTATCCACCGGTTGGAGGATTTCATCACATTTTTTTAATTTTAAATGCCGCGCGGTTATATGTACTACCGCATTGCTTCTCGGTGTGAGCAGACCCTAAGGTGTAAACGTCTATTGTTGTTTGTTGTCATTTCAAATAATTATTTTAATTTACCAGTTTTATACGAAAATCTGTTATGTACGACGGTTCAGTGATTTAAGAATTAACGAATCCATAAAGAACTTGCTTCACTCAGTTCATCATCATGGTGAACTTCATAAAGAAGCAAAAAAGTAAGTTTATTTTATAGATTCATACAATTATGCAAAATGCGCTTCATCCGCTTAATTCCATGAGGTCTCATGTAGTAAGAAGCGGGACTATTGCCGTGCACAGCACACAGAGTGAGACTCCGGGTTGGAACTAAGAAATTCCTAATGGAAAAGTCCATTATCACTGGACGACCGACAATGTTGTATTTAGTTTCAGAATCTTTGTATTTTGTTCTATATCAACTTCTTTTACCAACAGGAGATGACGAGTAAAATATTCCTGGTACTAGCCAAAAGCCTTTGTCGACACCGCAACAATATAAGCCAGCATTGCCACTAAGAGAAGACAAGCCATTCCGATCGATTGCAACACCGTCTACAGGACTGCAGACGTGTTTTCTTCAAAGCCCACGGCAAGCTATACGTCTCTTTGTGCAATAGTGACATCCAACGAAGGAATCGGGGGAATATTATTAATACGACGTTAAAACTACTTATTCACAACCGTTTAGGTACAAATGCTCTTCATGCTATTTCAAGCGTTCGGAGTAGCTATGAGCTATGGTTGGAATCTTAGAAGCTCTGCCAATTCATTATGATGCAAATTTGAAAGAACATTATGTAATACAAAGTTATGTTAATTAAATCTGTATTTTATTTCATCAATGCATAATATAGATTCCTACCACCTACAACAGCTACATATTCTTAATGCAGCTGTTGCATGATCAGCCCCTAAAGTTTTTTACTGCTACACCTAGCGGTAGGAACGGCAGGCGTTTCCTTACAGAGATATTATACTCGTACCTTGTACATATAGTAAAAAAACCATTTTACGATTTTCGTTTAGAATAGGGAGTACCTATGTGAAGTAAGACAACGTTATGGTTTAAACAAAGATGTATTAATTAATTAAAACTGAAAATAGTAGGTATGCTTAGATGGTTTGACCATTTTGAGAAGATGAATGAAAGGAAACTAACAAAGGGTATTTACAAGGCAGAAGTGATTGAAAACGCCCGGTGGTGACGCCCTAAAAGCCCTATCTGCAAGCTAACTAGGTAGCCAGTACATAGGTAATAACGGGATTCATGCAATACCCAAGTTTCTAGCATCGTAATTGTTAATTATTTATAATTAGATAGTTTCCAGTTAGAAAATATTACGAGTATTAGTTTATTATATACTTACATACATACATAAACTTACGCCTTTTTCCCATGGAGGTAGGCAGAAACTACAGAACGCCACCTGCTACGATCCTTACATACTTCTTTTGCTTCACTCACATTCATACATCTAGTCATACACACACGCCGGTTATAAGTTCTGCGCACCTGGCCTTTCTGAAGAACATCACCTATAAGGTCTATGTATCTTTCTAGGGCGTACCCTCCTGGCGTTTCCATTCACGTCTGCCATGTAAATACCTTTCGTTAGTCGCCTTTCATTCATTCTCTCAACATGACCAAACCATCTTAACATACTCTTTTCAATTTGAGTCACTACATCTTCTTTTAAACCACAACATTGTCTTATTACCTCATTCCTCAATCTATCATTTAAAGTTACACCACACATACTTCGCAAGGTACGCATTTCTACTGCATTAATCCTACTTTCATGTCTTTTTTGCCATACCCAACCTTCACTTCCATACATAAGTGTAGGCACCAGCACACTGTTGTGAACGGCGAGTCGAGCTTCCGGAGACATCGATTTGCTGGTCACAACCGCATGTATAGCACCATTCACTTTATTCCTTGCATTCACTCTCCTTTCCACATCCTTTTCAATCTTTCCATCCCTTGTGAACATACTTCCCAGATATACAAACTCGTTCACTTGCTCCACACTCTTATCATTTATTTTCACTTCACACTCCGATACATCGTCTTCTCTTTCAAACACCATTACCTTAGTCTTGTTCACATTTATACCCACATTACCCCATATACATTTGTTCCCTTTTAACTTAAATGCTTCATTCATCACAGTCACCATGTCTTGCAACTGTTCTGCTGACGATGCAAGTAGAACTTGATCATCTGCATAGAGAAGGCATTTGACAGGCAACTCATTCATCCCCAATCCGCACTCATGTTCTTTCAAACCTATTAGACAACTATCCATGTACAAGTTGAACAGCCACGGTGACGCTACACAGCCCTGTCTAACACCCCTTGAGATGGAAACCCAGTCCGTATACGCCCCATTAATCCTAACACAAGCACTGGAATCCCTATATAGAGATTTCAGTGCCCGTACCAAGTCCACACCGTACCCGGATAGCGTCGACCACAGTTCATCCCTCCACACACTGTCATAGGCTTTCTCCAAGTCAATGAAAGCACAGTAGACTTTTATGTTTATTATATAGTTAATGTGATTCTGAAATAGCCAAGTCAGAGGTCTGAGGGGTTCCCAGAGGCGGCATAACTAACTCTGACACCAGAGGTGGTCACATCCTTACAAGAAAAGAAGAAGACGAAGTGTTCTAATTATGTTATTTCGCTTTTAAGTAGCAGTCATATTAGAATCCTAGCGTTAACGTTTAATGATTGATGAAGATAGTTTTAAAGAAATTTTTTACGAGTTTATAGTGTCGTATAATTACGTAACTTGAAAACATGATTTTTGTTTTATGGAGATATTTCAACGATTTTAGTGTCAAATTAAAGGTCTAGATGTAGAACCATTTCATCTGTTTGAATAATATAAATCGGTCCACACATTTACGAGATATTCGCTTATCCAATGTAATGAAAGTGTACCAAACCGGAATTTTCGATGTTATTGTTCTACGAACTTTTTAATTGTTTTAAAATGTGTAATTATTATCGCCGTATGTCAATAAGGGGTTTGAAATGATTATATTTTTTTTTTAGTTATGGCTCTTAAGATTTCAGCTAAGTAAATATGAACGTAAAAAATGGCCTAAACACGTGCAACAAGATATTTCAAGTTTTTTTTTTTGTCAAAACTTCGATCTTGTATGTGGGTCTTCCTCGTACCTACCATCCTACATACGCATTCAGGGGTGCGTGGTGGCGTGTGCCACCAGCAGAGTCGCTTGACTCAGAACGTATGGAAAGCACGTCCCGGGGCGACCGCGGGTACTTACACCACCCGGGTACCGTCCGCAACAGATCTTGTTGTGATGTTCTTTAGAAAGGCCAGCGTGCGTGCATGTCATAACCCGCGTGCGTGTAGATGTATGAACGTGAATATAATGTAGCAGGTGAAAAGCGTAAGTTTATGTATATATGTTTAGATTAGGAATACATATAGTTTCTCTTTATTTAGGTTTTTATTATCACATTAATAGCTTAGTTAGTTACTTATTCGATTCACGGATACTTATGTACATGTTAGAAATATAATAAATTCAATAAACATCAACAACAAGTAGGAATTTTAAATAATAATAGGCTGAGCCAACCAGGCTTTCCATGTACGAAGGAACGATATGACTTAGGATCCGATTAGTTTTGAAGGAGAGTCCTATCACAGTCCCACTTTCTGCATCGATTTCTCGTCTTATAAAGGTTACTCTGGATTCTGGAACATTGGCTGTCAGGTGGCAATTACAATGGAAGGTCTTTATAATAGACCGTCCGTCGCGCTGCGAAGGAATTCTATTTCATTTTTGTCCTAGTTTTCTCTCTTTCGTTGTACATCTGTCTCTGTTTATCATCGACAGACTAGCTAGACTTGAAGAACGGCTTACGGTACTTAAAATACTGCAACCATTGCCATAAAACCTGCTGAAGAACATGTGTATTAATAAGTTTTAGATTTGTATTGTCGTTAATAGGGTACTCAAGAACATTTTAGCTGCCGATAAATGAAAGGGCTTCAGTTGCCTTGAAGCAACTATCAATGTTGTTTATCCCAAATTCTAACCCATATTCTCAAACTAACTTTATATACCGGTATAAACCGGTTACAAAATATATAGGCATACGTGCATACTAGTATTATAATGTATAATATATAAAGCATATCGCCGTTTTCTTCGATTCTTGAATCTTCAAATGAGTCATGATAATTATGGAGAACCGCAAGAAAAACTCTAGAGTTGCGGCGAATAACGCGCTTGAGACCGTACTCCACTACGGCAGGAAGGCAGTGCGGACGTGCCGCGACGCTCTATGTGTGGTTAGTATCAATAACTTACAGAAATTGTTTATTATAAGAAACTATTACTGTTTGTTTACAAAGAAAATGTAAATTTTGCATACCACGTTTAACATTTTCTCCTAGCCTCTTTATTAAAATAGGAGGTAAGATAATCAAAAGAAAGCATGCCTTCCCCTTTTATTCATGATTAAATAGCATATTATTGCAAAAATATCGAAATAAATACGGAAAATTGTTTGACGTGAAACGTCTCACCGAGAAAATGTCAGTGAGATAGTTGTCGACGTGCTTTCGTCACACCTAGCGTAAAATTCGATACTACATGTCAAAATGAAAACTCGTGCTACCGATTCCCATACATTTGGAGCGTTAACGCAACGTAAATACGTGAACTCGATACGAAGGCAATTGTCAAAAACTTGTGCTACCGATTTGTTAGTTCCAAATACGGACACATGGCGCTGATTAATTTTGCATACAAAAATTGTCGGAGGCGATACGTTAACGTAGTCGATCCAATTACGCAGAAACTCGTGCTAGGGCCTCAGGTGTCTCTGTAAATACTACGTATGATACAAAAACTATCTACTGCAGTCTATTAGCAGGGTCTAACGGATAGTTGTAATCATATTTTAAAGACTGCTTTTGCCCATGTAAATAAATAACTTTCTCCAAGGCAGTCATTACCAATTGTCAAAAAATAAAATTGGATTTTCCGTACAACATTTTCGTCAGCTGACCGACGCGAGTCAATATCTTTTAAATAATATTTAAATTATATATACATATATATATATATATATATATATATATATTTTTTTATATATTTTTTTTTGTTTTTTAATATTGGAGGGCGAAATAGGCGAGAGCCAAATCTCGGATTATGACTTTTTACTTAGGATATTCAGTTGGATGTCTGCGACCGCATTTCCTCTTAATAGTCTGATGGTTGGATAAAAAAGCCGGCCAAGTGCGAGTCGGACTCGCACACAAAGGGTTCCGTACCATTATCGCAATAAACGGCAAAAAAATCACGTTTGTTGTATGGGAGCCCCACTCAAATATTTATTTTATTTTGTTTTTAGTATTTGTTGTTATAGCGGCAACAGAAATACATCATCTGTGAAAACTTTAACTGCCTAGCTGTCACGGTATATGAGAAACAGCCTGGTGACAGACAGACAGACAGACGGACCGCGGAGTCTCAGTAATAGGGTTCCGTTTTTACCCTTTGGGTACGGAACCCTAAAACCTAGGATTTTTCTACGGTTCCTATCCTAATATGAACCGTAGAAAAATCCTAGTTTTTAACTAACCCGTTTTCGTTGCACTAGGTATCACCACAAAACTAAATGAAGGTATATGCCTACATGCACATACCTACGTTTCATTTAGCATGGTAAAATTACAACTTTTGTTTACCTAATCATTTAAAATTCCGTCCTCGGGCATCGCATTTAGTAAATATAAACAGAATGGAAACAAAAGTTAATATTTTTGTAATCGTGGCTCTCCAATTAATTAATTTAATTAATCCTGTTCGAGAGGGCAAGGGAGGTCGGAATGCTGTGCTTTCTTCAAACTTTGCCTATAAATAAGCCTTTGTTTGAAGAACAGACAAAATTAATGGTAATTTTCTAAAAAGAGTGTTTTAAATGTTTCATGTTATTTATCTTTGGTTTGGTGCAGTTTAATTGCAGTTTTTATGCAATATAAGCTGTTTAGTCTACGGTTTAAAGTCAAGAAGAAATGTTGACAAGTATTTTTATTTATTTTTTTAATCAGGCTCGCGTTTGACCACTATCTTGCCTGATGGTAAGCGATGATGTGGTCTACATGTAGCACGTTTGCCTAGAAGTTACCTATTCACTCTTGACTTAAAGATCCCAAGGTTGTAGCTATCGGGGAACAAAGACTCCGGAGGGGAATTCCACTCCTTAGCTGTGCGCACAATGAAAGTATTAGCGAAACGCTTTTTGCGTATGGATGAGTTGGACTGTAATGAGTTCAACTGAAGAAACTTTCTTTTAAAACTAGCTTTATGTAGCTGTCTTAAAATATTACCTTACTAGTTTTTTCTTACATCATCATTCCAGTGGTCTGTCCAACAGAAATCCTGCATTTATTCGGGATAGAAAGCAGCTAAATAAAGCCCCTCCTCGCGTCTTATTCCTCATTACTGAGGGTTGTGATTCCCCGGTAGTGGCAACAGCTTTTCCTTAACCAGTTTGCGCCATCTATGCCTGTTTTTTGCGTCGTGGAGAATATCGTGCAGTTTGGTTTTCAACGATGTGCAGACGTGGTCTGACCATCTGATCCTTCATCTAAATACAACTCGACTCTGACCTAAATACATAACTCAGTGATAATGCGACTTGCTGTAAGTGTATATCTTTTTTGTTTGCCGACCAGTACTTTCATAGATTATTTCTTACAAACATTACAAAGAAACAACAAAACAATTTATAGTATTAGATCGATGCCTCACTCCTCAAAATCACAGAGATTAGTCATTACTGACAGTCACACTAATACAATAATAGCCTTCTAGCACATCTAAATAACGATAATAGAAATTACTATTCTACATATCGCTCACCTAGTAATATATTGGCATATCTGCAAAATAAACTAAATTGAGTGTATACGGCCTACCTCTTCAAAAATGCATAATTTATAAAATGTTAAAACGGCACAACGCTAGTTTTCGTATTCATCAAGAGAGGGCGAAAGTGCCATTGTACCATTATTGTTGTTTCTCCGCACATCCGCTTTTAACAACGGCTCATTTGACAAATGTGACATCGCTTTTAAATTTAAGAGGAAATGCGGTCGCAGACATTCTACTGAATTTCCTAAGTAAAAAGTCATAATTCGAGGTTTGGCTCTCTTCTATTTCCTCCTCCAATATTGGACCAATTTAAAATATATTCCATAAACTCCCGAGTCCAACTCGCACTTGGCCGGATTTTTATGTATGTTCGGGCATAACTCCGTCATATATAGATGGATTTGCAAAATTCTTTTTTTGTTTAAGGGTATACTCTCGAGGTGGTCCCATTATGACCAAATCATCAGAATCTGATGATGGGATCCCATGGAAATCGAGGGAACTCTTCAAATATTACAGGCAGACATAGCGATTTTAGTATTTTCAATAACATGGCAAGCATTTGCACTCAGTAAGTACCATTTGGTGAAGTGGAACTGATAAAGGTTCCTGGTTGCCTGGAAGAGATCGCGGAATGCGATAAGGCCGCCCATTGTATGTGTTTTTAGTTTTAAGTGTCCTTTATAAATGTAACTTATGGTGTACAATAAAGTATATAATAAATAAATAAATAAAGAAGACCACAGATGGCCACAGGAACTCCTTAATAAGTATGTCATGGGTATAAGGTATCTCGAATACTTAAGCGACTATGATGAAGCAAATACATATAAATAGATGGTACTGTCGAAAATGGTACCATCTAACTCAATGGTGGGCAAACTTTCTTAATTGGGGGCCAGAAAGTTTAAGAGATTTCAGAGGAGGGCCAGAATTTTTTTACCTAATACTGTATTTTTTTAGGTTTTTCGCATTCAGCTTTTTTTCTGTACTATTCTTCAAAGCATATTTGGTTTTAGCATGCTTGGTGTTAAAATTGCGAGCGAGGTTAAAACCTTTAAATACCGCCGCCACTGCTTCATCATTACATATAAGACATACTGGCTTACCGTTGTATTCTGCGCTACCTTCACCTATGCGTCTATTATTCTACTAAGTAGAATCTACTTTATACTTCTGGACCGTCAAAAGATAATTATCGCGGGCCATATACTATTCATGACGCAGGAGCTGGCCCTCGGGCCGTACTTTGCCCATCACTGATCTAACTGATCTGATGATGAAGCCGGATGTTAGTCACTGGAACTCCATAATAAAACATTGTATCCTATTCGTGTTTGGGCTTATTGGAATTGAAATGAGACGCACTCTGGCTATAAATGATTTTCATGGTAATATGAGGTACTTTTTAGTGTTGGTACCAACACTAAAAAGAGTAAAATAAAAAACTTTTGAAGAAACATGATACACCGACTTCTAAAGCAAAACACTACAAAGCAAAAAATAAATAATTATTTATATAATAAAACTTTTTAAAGCCCTTTTCCCTCTCCCCTTTGTATTTGTATATAAACTTGTTTTATTTGGAATATTCAATTGTAGATATATATTTTTTACATTAAATAAATATATATAATTGATAAAAATACTGCTTGCAACATAAAAGTGGTAAAACGGCACATAACGAGCTTGGCAACGGCATGTGGTAAATAGGTGGACTTAATGCGTGAAGCAATTTCTACCAGTCAATATTTCAAAACTTTTCTGCGCATCAATTGTTTTTGCGTCCTAGTGGCTGCGGAGCAGGACCAGCATAGAGCCAAGCATTTTTATCAGCGATGTAATCCCCCAACTTATACTATGCTTGCCTACATAGTGTGCGTTTTAAACAAGTTTTTAATTTCGTCTCATTCAGTTCTAGAATGTAGGGAGGGTTTAATTGTAACAGTTTATACAGTACCCCATAAAAGATGATGCTACTTTAGCCAGCCTGAAACCTGATTGAATTAATTGGTCCCTATTTCTGGTAACATAATTATGTCTGTCACCGTTTTTACTAAAAATATATAAATTATCTCTAACGTACGCGATGTTTTCATAAATATATTGACAATTACCGTCATGATGTTTGTATGAAGTATACATAATAATCCACTCATTCCGTTCATGTGAACGATCCTGAGTCAGTCATCATTCGCCACCTGCCAGTGTAACACGTATCTATATATTTTATTAATGTACCTTGGGCTTCAATTTAAATACAGTCCACTATATAATCTTATTTATGTGGTTTTATTACCAGCGTTTGCCACAATGTTAATGTCCTTAAACAGTTCCCTACTACTAGTAACCAAACCCATAAATTCTGCAAAAAAGTAAAAAAAATCTGTAAATTCAATTCAAACATTTATAAAATCATTGATCCTCGTTTCTGTAAAATGTTAAAATCGTAGTTGTGCCAATATATTACTAGGTGAGCGATATAATGCTCGCCAGTGTTACCTTATATATAATATTATAATAAATGTAGGTAACACTGGCGAGCATTTCAATGTATCCAGCCTGCGGTAGGCTCTAAATCAAAATAAATTGAGATATACGATCCTGTCACATGGAACTAACTGACTAACTTAGAACGGCTTGCCGACTAGCCTAAAGCCTTGCTCAGATTGGTTTAGTAAGCGTTAGAGTGGCAAGTCATCATAACATTGCCTTGCCAGTCCACTGGCTGGTTTGAATGTGTAAGAAAGCACATGAGACAACTTTTAGTTCTAACAAGCATATATTTTTTATTAGCGTTTTTGTTCATCTCATCATTATACCGAAAGATGTCCACTGCTGAACATTAGGCTTCATCAAACAACGCCGCATAAACTGGAACTGTGTTTCTCGCATATGATTCTTGCGATCTTCTATCATCATCAGCCTATTTGTTCCCACTACTGGGGCCCAGGCCTCCTATCTCATCGTCATGATTTCAGCCGAAAGACTTCCACTGCTGGACATAGGCCTCCCCCAGGCGTCGCCACATTGACCAATCCCGTGCGTCTCGCATCCAACGCCTTCCCGCAACCTTAACCAGGTCATCGGTCCACCTAGTGGGAGGCCTTCCAACGCATCGTCTTCCAGTTCGCGGTCGCCATTCCGGAACTTTTTTTCGGAAGTTTCACAATTCTACTGGCTATGTCGGTAACTTTGGTTCTCCTGCGGATATCCTCATTTTTGATGCGATCACGCAAGGAAACTCCGAGTATAGGCCTCTGCATTGCCGTTTGAGTGACTTTAAGCTTTCTGATTGGGCCCATTGTGAGCGACCACGTTTCGGTTCAATAGGCCTCCTATCTGTGAGCGAGGAAGAAATAATGTATCACGCGAATGCGGGTTGGTAGATGTCACATATCTTCGAATGTCTCACGATCTTTATCACCTCCTTCTCATTCATACCAATATTTTCTTATTTGTACATCTCTTTCGTGGTCTGCCACGACAATAATGTCAAGCCACTCACAAAAACTCGAGATTAAAGTCGCGCATTAAAAGTTAAAACACCCGCTACACCCCAGAAAGTGTCCCAAAACCTACATTAACGGATATTGTACAGAACGGACAAAGGAAAAGAGTAATGTACAAAGATATTTCGGCAAGTGCTAATGTACACTTAAGAAAACGTGTTTCTACTTGTTAATGGTCTTGTTTTGTTAAGTAACAGGCCTCTTCCCGACGCTGGGCCCGTTTATCTGTCCACGAGTGTAAATTAAAAATTATCGAGAATTTTTTATTGCATGCTACATAATTTATCTAGTTGTAGACACGCTTCGATCGACAATTTATTAAACACGTAATTATGACACGATATCTTGCGAACACTACCAGATTCAAACAGTAAAACGCCCATAACTTTTGAACGGCTGAACCGATTCTCATCAAACCTAGCTAAGAACACTCTCAATAAAATCGTCTCCCTCAACAAAAACGAAATCAAAATCGCCCAGATACACGCGTCAAACTTATAACATCCCTCTTTTTCCGTCGCGCGCAAAAAAAAAAGAAAATTGAAAATTTCTAGGAACCTTAGCCTGCAGTTTATGCTTGGTCAAAAGCTTTTTCTTGCGGCTATGCTGCTGTGGATTCGGTCACAAGAATCGTACTTCTTCAGGATTCAAAGTAACTTATTTAAAACTGCTATGTTAGCAGTTTTCTATCAGTAAAAGATTTTTTAATAATCGGACCACTACATATGTGGTATTGCCGTGGCAGAAAAAAATGGGTTTTCGCCTATACCTTTCATATGAGACCAAAATTATCAAAATATTACCATAAACAATAAATCATGTTTTCAAGTTACGTAATTATACTTTTTGGTATATGTCGGTTCAATGACTTTAATTTTTTGTTATTTAGCGGAGACTTTACCAGAGATTAAATCTCAAACTAACAATTTTTCTTCTTCATAATATTCCTTTAGAATGAAACTTGGGACTTGCTAATGCCTGTAATACTTTTTTATGCTGTTTACAGCGGCCAATTTCATGAGCCCCATCAGAACATATTAGACATGTGACATGCTAGTCCGTCCAGTAGTTTAAACAAGGCATAATAGGTGTACCTACGCTTGTCTGCGTAGTGAGGACTTCTTGGTATATACTCGTACCAAAGCAATATCGTCTATGTCCTTAAACTAATCGTACATACAGATGGTTGAAATGATTATTAGATTAGAAACCGGTTTTTTCGCACAATAGGCCTATGAATAAGAGTTACTGTCATCCCAAGAAATTTGAGGGAAGCCTAAATCGCACCTTGTTCTTTCTTTTCTGTTGCTTGCACAAAAATATATTTAAAAGATTTTGTTGACCCAAAGCTTCCCCACTTCTATGACACTCATTGAGAATATTTTTATATACTTAGAAACAAAGCTAAGATAGAGTTTAACCTAGATACCTTTTAGCCCAATTTTTTTAGGTGTGGCAAAAAAGAAATTAGGTTTGGCAAATCACTAGCTTAGTTACTTCGCTAGTGAAGCTAGTGGATAGGTTTCTAGGTATCAGATTTTTACAGTCCTTCGAGACTCTAAAGTAAGTACTCGTAATCAGTAAAAGCAATTAATTTGATTATCGTGCGAACACACTAACTCCCATACCACACGTCACAACTAAATACAGCATTCAATAGAGTTGACATAGATCTCCAGTTCCTAGAACACTACTAATCGGACTAACAGGAACACTCCGTTAATTCCCAGCGGAGGTGCTCTCTCCGTGTTCAGGCAATCAAACAAACATTAATATAATTTGCAGCTATGATCGTGAACCGGGTTCATTTGGGAACGGGTACTGGGAACGGGTGCTGAGAACAGGTACGAGTATTTGTTGGTCTAATTTATTCACTCATACATGACACACGTTTTGGGAATTCGTTGTTGTGGAAATATGGAAATGTATCTTGTTTTAGTGAATGTTTGTGTCTGTTTATGTGTGCGTGGTTTGAATGTGCATCGAAATTGTTTTACGCAATTTTATTTATCATAAATTTATTATATTGTCATGCGGAAAAACCTCTTGTTTCACACTCTTTCACACAATGTCCAGACCAAGTGATTCGAAAATTGCACGGACTGCAAGACAAAAGATTATTTTATTAATACAATATTCGATTTACTTACAATTTTCATTAGAAATCCTAAAAACTCTATCCGACATAAATGTTACAAAAAAATATTTAGCAACGTTTTACTTCACGTTCCAGCAAAATGAAATTTCAGATTTTCACAATAATATCACGATAACTCAAAAATCTTTTATAACAAAATTTCCACTTGAACAAAGCCAGCAATAATACCTACTTTAGAATAGAAAATACTAGTTGAATGACCTCAGCTTTCCACGTATTTCATATAATACTTGTCAAGTCGAGTCTGAGGGATTTGTACGTGTGTCTAGAATATAATATTATTCTATTTTAATCTTAGTTTGCACTCTAACTTAATGTGTATAAAACAGAGGAATATTTTCTGTCGCTGGGGATTAATATGCAGCATAAATTATTTAAAATCGTTTTAAAAACATCTAAAAAAAACAACTACCCACTACATTCACTTTTGCGTAACTCGACACAATGTTTTGAAGAACTGATTTTCTTCGCGATTTCAGATTTGATCCCTTAGTTGTTCAGTGAGGAAACCTCTGAAATCTCTGTTCAGGTTTTGCGTTGTTTTTGTTATATTCTGTTCTTCTATACAAATAAATAAAATTGAAGTGTCTTTAAGTAATATCAAAATAACAACGTTTTATTGAGTGCACGTGAAAGTATATACGGTACTAACAACAAATAAGCAATTTTTAAGATTTTTGTCGGTCTGTCTATCTGTCTGTCTGTCTGTTTGTTCCGGGTAATCTCCGAAACGGCTGGACCGATTGTGACGGGACTTTCACTGGTAGATAGCTGATGTAATAACGAGTAACATAGGCTACGTTTGATCACGAGAAATATTATAGTTCCGGCGGAAACTAAATAAATAAAAATATTTTTTTTACGAGCTTGACGCGGACGAAGTCGCGGGCAACAGCTAGTCTAGAATAATTCATGATTGAAGCTTCCATCTTTGGTAATTAATCATATAAAAGCACTTTTATAAAAACTTATTCAATTTTCAATACAATTTGTTGTACAACTAATAAAAAAGTTCTGAACTAGTTATTAAAATTCTGTCAGCAATAAAACGGCTATCGAATTCTATTATATTTTTTATCAAATTCGATTTAACTTTTTAATTGACTGTGATGAAACATTGTTTAACAGGATTTATAATGTGCCAATTAAAAATCAGAATGAAATTTAAAATTTGTTTTTTTTTATCTCAATTTGCAACTTTTCTATAATGATTTAACTAGAGCCATAAAACTTTATAATTAACTAGCTGTTGCCCGCGTCTTCGTCCGCGTCAACCTCGTAATAAATATATTTTTATTTTTTTAGTTTCCCGCCGGAACTATGAATTTTCTCGTGATCAAACGTAGCCTATGTTATTCGTTATTATATCAGCTATCTCCCAGTGAAAGTCCCGTCAAAATCGGTCCAGCCGTTTCGGGGATTACCCGGAACAAACAGACAGACAGACAAAAATCTTAAAAATTGCTTATTTGTTGTTAGTACCGTATATACTTTCACGTGCATTCAATAAAACGTTGTTATTTTGATATTACATACAGACACTTCAATTGTATTTATTTGTATATAGATGTATAGATTAAAAACACGGACAACGTACAGTGCGAGTTTAACAAAGCAACACAAAGCTTACCAAAAGAGAGAAATGCAACTAGCCAGCTTATTGTATACTAGATGTTGCCCGCGGCTTCGCTCCCGTGGACCACAACACAGGATCCATATTCGGGATTAAAAAATAGCCTATGTCACTCAGGAATAATGTAGCTTTCTATTGGTGAAATAAGTTATTGCTCACCATGAAGCCTGACGTTTCAAATCAAAATACTGTAAAGACGTGTGTGTGGGGTTACGATCTGTGGATTAAAACTACATTTTTAGGGTTCTGTACCTAAATGGTACAAACGGAGCCCGATTGCTATGTCTGTCTGTCCGTCTATCTGTCAGTCCATCGTCTGTCACACAGATTTTACAGCCAAACAGTAGGAGCTACAGTTATCAAACTTGCAGAGTATAAGCATCTCACCCAAAGCCATACAAATTGTCAAATAATAATTTTAAAACGTTTTTTTTTCCATACAGCCAAAGAGGGAGCGAAAAAAGAAATACCTACCCCGTCGAATCTGTTTAGAACTCGTTGAGCAGATAAATATTGTATTTTTTTTTAAATATTTGGTATGAAAGGAATTAGAAGCCACCAAAGTCAGCTTTTCAGCCCGGCGTCTAGATTTGTGCCTGGACGCTGACTCACCCTCTATTACATTGGACATGATAATATAAACGTACGCCTCTACTTAATCCTTCATCATCCTCATCATCATCATCATTTCAGCCGAAAGACGTACACTGCTGGACGTAGGCCTCCCCCAGGCGTCGCCACATTGACCGATCCCGTGTGTCTCGCATCCAGCGCCTTGCCGTAACTTTAACCAGGTCATTGGTCCGCCTCGTGGGAGGCCTTCCAAAGCATCGTCTCCCGGTCCTCGGTCGCCATTCCAGAACTTTTTGGCCCCATCGGCCTTCCATTCTGCGAGCAATGTGCACTGCCCACTGCCACTTAAGTTTCGCTATTCTTTGGGGAAACTCCGAATATAGTCCTCTCCTTTGCCCTTTGGGTAACTTTAAGCTTTCTCATAAGGCCCATTGTGAGCGACAGCGTCTCGGTCCCATAAGTAATTACTGGCAACACCCATTGGTCATAGACTTTTGTCTTGAGACACTGCGGTAAATTGGGCGAGACAATACCGCGCAACTTCCCGAACGCCACCCAGCCGAGTTGGATTCAACGATTGACCTCTTTTTCGAAGTAAGACCTACCCAACTGGACTGTTTGTCCCAGGTAGACATAATCGTCTACAATAATAATAATAATCCTTCATAGCGGCGTGATATTAAAATAATTCATTCCACCGTACAAAAACCCAATAAAACCCGTTACATCGGGGCTAAAGCTCCATATTATCGCCACATTAATCAGTATGCCCAACAAGCTAGACAACATAACAAGAATAGTTCGCAACTAGTTACGTTTTGTATAATTTGTGCAAACTTAAATTAATTACAGCGGCGAGGACTTGTAATGGCTTTACGGCATTATTTATTGAATAATAATTAGTGTCGTGGCTAAATATAACAGCGGCACGGGTAGATCTTACGACCTTTTTACTTAGAGGTTACGTTGAGGATCTTACTTAGAGGTTAAGCAACGGTTGCTGAGATAGGTCCGTGGATGGGTGACCATCGAGATTCCTCCGTGCCTCTGAAAACACGTTAAGCCGTTGGTCCCGGCTGTCATTTGAAGATCTTTGACTGTCGTTACGGGTCCAATGGCAATTGGCAAATTACAGTTGTAAACGACCCTTTGTGCCTATTGGTCTTGTTTGTTCGGCATCGGTGCTTTTCTGGTGGTCACCACCGTCGATTCTGGCTTTCAGGAGTTGCAGTTGTTTGGGAATAGTGCGGTGAGTTACCTAACCAGTCTTGGTGAGGGACATCGTGTTACCTAGTTAGTCGGATGTGGAAGCCAGATAGATAGACGCTGCTGCATCTGTTTAAACTGGAAGCCGATCCCAACAAAGTTGGTCAAAGGTTACGCAGATTGTATTAGTAGTTGCTATCATAGTCACGTACTTACCTGATTATTAGGGTATGGAGGTGGTCAGTTTTTATGGTAATGTTATGATTCAGTGTATGTTTATGAGAAAAGTTTGAGTTCCATTGGTTGTCTCTTATCATTAAAATGTGTTATACGCATGTTTGAGATGATTTTATTGTATCACACACACCATAACACCGTAATAACATTGCAGGCTTCTAATAAGCGTCTCTCCTGATAGGTACTAAGGTCAGATTTTTTTGCCAAATCTATACTAAAGATGATGAATTTGTTTGTTTGTTTGGACCCACTAATCTCAGGAACTACTGAGTGGAATTGAAAAAATCTTTTTGTGTTGGATATTCCATTTATCGAGGCAAGTTTAGGCTATATAACATCACGCTACGACCAATAGGAGCCGAGTATAAATGAAAAATGTTGCAGAAATGAGCAAAATTATTCCTTTTTGACAGCTTCCGTTGCGCGCGCTGCGTATGCGGTTGAAGTTACGCGACATTCGTGTATGTAGGGTAGGTAGGTAGCCAGTTGACGGGAGCAAAGCCACGTGGGACAGCTAGTCTTAAAATATTTATGCCCTTTTCGCCTACTCTAGACGAGACCTAAATGAATGTCTTAACCAAGCGACACTGTTGGTTGTTTTACGGTGCAGTAACCTCTGCACTGCCACTTTGTAGTGGCGAGAACTTAAACCAAAATAAATTAATTAATAGCACGTCAGTGAAACAAAAAGGAAAAAGAACTGCTCAGCACCGAAACTTGAAAATCCAACAATACATTTATGTATCTGTTGGTGTTAGTGGAAACGTGCATTATGATTCTTCACATCAAATTTAAGGTTTTTATTTTATGAACTAACTTCTGCCAGCTGTTTCGCCCGCGTGATTGTTGAAAATTATCCCGAAAGGACATATTCCTGGGATAAAAGTTTCGTATGTGCTATTCCTGACTATAATCTATCTCTGTGCCAAATTTCATCCAGATCCGTTTAGCCGTTCTGGTGTGATTGAATAAAAAACAGTACCTGGGTGACCGAGCTCTGCTCGGGTGAAAATAGAGAAAACTTTACCAAAAATGAAACCTAGCCCCCGAAACCCCTGGCATACAAAATTTCATGAAAATCTTTCCGAGCTTCAGATTATATATATACAAGAATTGTTCGTTTTAAGGTATTAGATTAGATACATCCACACACACATCCATCCAAATTTTCACATTTGTAACATTAGTAAGACTAACACAAAATCACAAAGACAGTTGATTCCCTCCTCCCAATTAAAATTGCCTAACATTATACACACATCTACGAACATTGTTGTTCTCACTGCGAGTGGTACTGGTGACAGATAGTGCAATCAGTGTCACGGCGCCCTTATATGTGAAGTGGACGGCACACACACGGGTCAAGTTACAAAAGACTATCTTATGCCACAGTAAAAAAATTCAGTTGCTCACTGCCATGAGAACTTTGAAACGGTAATTCAGGACTGCTCCCTTGTCCCATGTTACTTGGGGTCGGTGCAACACGTTTTCCTCTTCCATACCATCCTGTCCCCCATCACGCTATCACTGACTCTCTTTTCTTTCATATCACTCCTCACACAGTCCATCCATCTTTTCTTTGGCCGCCCCCTCCTCTCCATCCATCCACATTTATATTCATAACTGTTTTAGTAACATGCGATTCATCCCTCATCAGATGACCATTCCAGTTATACCATATAATAGTTAACATGTAGAGCATTCATCAAATAGTATAAGTATTGTGTTTTTTTTAAGCTAATTCAACAATTGCAGCAAGTCCCCGGCGAGTATAACATTTATGCCATCAATGCTTTGTTATAATTTTTTAATTAATAATAAAAACTATGGTCATCGTTGTCACATTGTCTTTATTTTACCTTTTCAAATCTTAGGAAATCAAACAAATAATTGGACGTAGTTATGCGAAAACGTTCCATTCCAAAATGATTACAATTTGAGAAACACGCAATTTAGTGTTTTAGTGGTACACTTTTTGGCCTTTACTAGTAAAGCCGAACAATATAGGTATTATCGTAGTAAACTATAATAATCATGTACCAGTTTTTATTATATTTACGTTAAAACGGTAGATATTTAGGAAAAATGGTATTGGAACATTTTTGCGGAACTATTTTTTGTATGGACCCACATTCCTAATCATTTTGCAAAAATGTTCCAAAAAGTATAATAGATGTCGGCATTTCTAAGATATCGTTCTGAAGAGCGCTATGGTTTCAAATGACTTTGACAGATGTCAACTTGACATATAAAAAGTTTATTTAAAAAAGTCAATCAAATCGTTCGGTTAACTGAATATCGTTCTCGTTATCAACTTGTACGTCAAAGTCTGGGTCTCCACCAAACCCATCCACATCATCGATGAAGTCTTCCGAACTTATTAAAGTTTTATAAAATTGGAGACAATCATTAGGAATGTATTGATACATTGAATCGTTTATGCATCACTTTTGTTATTTAGCTAAAACGTTCCAAACACATTGGAACATTATTGCCACGAAAAAAAACATTACATGGGTTTGATAAAACGTTCCAAGATTTTTGTATCGTCTATGCATCACTTTTGTTATTTAGCTAAAACGTTCCAAACACATTGGAACATTATTTCCAAGAAAAACATACACTAAATGGGTTTTCTAAAACGTTTCAAGATTATTGAATCATTGTATAAAAATTTTAATTAAGAATCGTGTTAAATAAAAACGTTTCAGGCGGATTAATACATTATATTCTCAATGAAACCATCTGATTGGTAAAACTTGTGGGTTGGAAAATACAGTGAGAAATATAAATAAAGAAATATTACTTGTGGGATGGAAAGTTTTTGCTAGAATGATGTAAGGTGTCAAAAAAGGTATACCTGTCACTTTATCTCATTTCTGAGTGACTTGTGGGTTGGAACGTTTTCGCATAACTACGTCCAATTAATTATAATTTCTAATTTAAAGTACGGTAGGTGACCGTAACAAAACAATACGGGCGCATGGTTGCCGCAGTGGTTTAGCGATTGATTGCTGCGCTGCGTGTCGCGTGTTCGTTTCCCGCACGGAACAAATATTTGCATGACCTACAGATAGTTGTTCCGGCTCTGGGTGTTGTGTATGTTTGTAAACGCACCCACGATATAGAAAGAAA
This sequence comes from Anorthoa munda, assembly GCA_945859665.1. Taxonomy (NCBI): domain Eukaryota; kingdom Metazoa; phylum Arthropoda; class Insecta; order Lepidoptera; family Noctuidae; genus Anorthoa; species Anorthoa munda. Next base: position 27,652,174 of record OX243902.1, on the reverse strand, counting down.
TTACTAGAGTGGGACAAAGTGTATAAAAAATATATATATATATACATTCTGCAAAGTAGCATACGACCACGGTTATCTTCTGAACACCATTGTGAATATTTATGAAATACAATAAAATATTTATTACATGCAAGTTGTTTATTTAATAGCCGATATAAACTGCCGAGCAATGAAAAAGTTACACCCACAAAATGCCAACAAACACCTTCATTTAATTTTTTCACATTTAATTTAAAATTTGAACACAATATTTACATAATTTTAGTTGGTAATATTGTGATGCGCTGTTAAATGTACTTCAATATTGCAGATGGCGTCATTAAGCTAGCCTTTCTCGTTTAGGAGTAATTTGGTGCTATGTCACTGGAACTTTTTCATTGCTCGTTAGTGTATATCGAATAGTTTGTACATAACAATTTCAGATGAGAATATTTTCTAGTCTTATTTGAACTAAACTAGTCAAAGTCCGTATCAACCGAACGCAAAAATTCCCGTACCAATCATCGATTCTTCATCCACAGTCGCTCTTCATCTCGTCAATATGTAGGAATCAGTTTTTGTTTTACAAACTGTTTCTTTATTCACATACGAATGTAAATACGTGCAAGTTGCGAACGTATATCTAGCATTTGCATATTGGATCATTCCGAGAGAGTTAACAAATCTCCCGTTCTTGTATGCAAAATACAATGCAATCGGCTATGCATGCCGTCTGTTTGTGCGGTATTTTGATATATGTAATTGCATATGAGTAATGATTGTTTTTGTGCTGAATTAAGGGAAAATTGAGCGTCTTTAATTTTCATTATTTACGCTGCTGGACGAAGGTCTTCCCCAAGTTTTGCCATATTGACTAGTTCAGCAAAAGTGTATTTGAATATAAATACATCAGCATCCACAGCCCGACTTCGCCCACTGCTGAGCATAGGCCTCTCTCTTCTTGTACCAATCACCAAGTTCCCGTGTCAACCTTTTCCAGGTTCTACCCGCAATGGCAACAATGTCACCTGCCCATCTCGCCGCTGGACAACCAATACTTCTTTTTCCAGTCACAGGACACCTAGCAAGGCGCGGTGATGATAGGTGGAGTAAGGTGGTGACTGAATGGCGTCCAATATAAATACACTTTTACTGAATTTGCCATCTTTTTAGTGACGACAATTGATGAGGACTTTATAAGTGCAAGGTATTATGATGATGATGAGAGTAAGCACAGCGTTTTCTGTCAAATTCATACGGATAATAAGTTTTTTTTTATTTTGGCCAAGTTGGAATTTTAAATTTATAAAAATGCTGAACATCACAGAAAACAGTTCCCTTGCCACGCACAACCTATAAATCCTACTCAAACAGCCACCCATCTTTCACACCTATCACCTGATCACGGACAGCCCATCACAAAAGTAGGTAACCAAAACCGTCAAGCGCGTGTTGTATCCAATAAAAATGTTAAGCCCCCGTTCGTTTCAATCTGTATTCGGTATCGAGGCCCCGGGGCCGATTTACATGCATATAGAGTGGAGCTACAGCTTTATTTGCTTTTATTCCAATATATCCATTGCGCAGTCGGTGATGCACCCTTTTGGGGCACACTTTGAGTTGCAAACATCGTATAGGGGCTCAGACTGGCCAGGAGTGACCGCTCACAGCTCGAAACCGGCGACGCGTTAAAAGCTAAGGTTGGTTGTCACTGCGTTATTGGTAGTGTTTAGTAATGCAAAGCAACTGGTGGTTTTTTATGTTTAATAATGTAAAATGATATCTTGAATATTTGTAATGTTATTAAAAACGGGCATCATGGCTTGAGCTTCTAGTTTTTTTAGGGTTCCGTACCCAAAGGGTAAAAACGGGACCCTATTACTAAGACTCCGCGGTTTGTCTATCTGTCTGTCACCAGGCTCTATCTCATCGTGATAGCTAGATAGTTGAAATTTTCACATTTTACACAGTTATGTATTTCTATTGCCGCTATAACAACAAATACTAAAAACAGAATAAAATAAATATTTAAGTGGGGCTCCCATACAACAACCGTGATATTTTTGCAGTTTTTGCGATAATGGAACGGAACCCTACCTTCGCGAGTCTGTTTAGAAATTGCCATTGCCGCATTCAATTACAGATTTTAAGTGACTATAATGACTTTTTAAAATACTGGACAAATATTTTGTAAATTAGATGATTCAACTAATAAGTCATTACTCGTCTTCATGTGGTCAATTCATGTTAAAAACACAGAACAACTCATGGATGTGCATTTGAAGAAAGTTTCCTATGACTTCCTATTACTTGGACCTCAATATTAACCAAACAGAAAAACGTTACATACATTCTAAGTTAAAATTTAGTTGTCAACTTATCTTACTAAAGATCAATTGCGACAAAAACTTAACTCGAAGTTAGTTGCTCACACGAGGTTAAATAATAAATGTGTCATATATAATTGGCCAGGTTAGCTACTAACTCGGAGTTAATAAGATTAACCCAGGTCAATTATAACCCAGGGTGGCGCAAGTGGGCCTAGAAACATATCCCTACAATACGGCTGCTAACGTGCAATGTTGCACATTTTGAAGGATAGCGAAAAATTATATTTTAGATTGCCCTGTTAAGATACTAGAAGATTTTTAAAATATCCAATACTTATTTTGAAGATTATTAATTAAAGTATATTTTTAGGAATAAATATTTTAATTTATTTAAATATTGGAATTTTAATTAGTTAGGAGCCTAACGAGTCCTAACGAATTAAAAAAAAATCGGCCAAGTTCGAGTCGGACTCGCGCACGACAGGTTCCGTACCATTATCGCAAAAACCGGCAAAAAATTACGTTTGTTGTATGGGAGCCCTACTTAAATATTTATTTTATTCTGTTTTTAGTATTTGTTGTTATAGCGGCAACAGAAATACATCATCTGTGAAAATTTCAACTGTGTAGCTATCACGGTCTATGAGATACAGCCTGGTGACAGACAGACGGACAGACAGACAGGCGGACCGCGAAGTCTCAGTAATAGGGTCCCGTTTTTACCCAAAGGGTCCTAGGTCCGGAACCCTAAAAAATGATTGAATAATAACCTCTTGTATCTACTACTACCAACCTCTTGTAAAAACAAAAATCAAAACATAGTATGGGTATTTCATCATTAGCCTATTAATGTTCCTCTCTGTGAGAGGGGATGGGCCGTAATCCATCACGCGAGCGCAGTGCGGGTTTGTGGATGTAACATATCTTCAAACTTTTGGTTCTAGGACATAGGTAAACTAAGGACGTCGAATCGTTTCATTAAAAAAACCAATCCTCTTTCTAATGTATTATGGTCGGAAAGTACGAGTAATTTGAATAGTTCGTCAATTTCCTAGTAAGGCACATTGGCGATTTTAAAACCTAGTAAGTCCAGCTACTTACTATGTTTTAAATTGGTTAAAGTTATTTACTAGGTTTACATATTGGTAAACAAAAAATCAAGTGTACTTACTAGGTATAGAGGTACCTACAGTCAAGGGTCAAAAGTGCAGTCATACTCTCCCAAGACTCAAATGGCTTGTTTTTGTAGAAGAAGTTAAATTATCCACAACTGATTTAATATTTTATATAGAAATTAAAGTATAGATTATTCCTACTAACCGCGAAAAGTTGAAATTCTGCTGCCTACAAAAAAATTGCCTTTTCTGTTTTGGTAGAGTGTGACTGCACTTTTGACCCTTATAGTACGTGTATTTCTGGTGTTTAGTGAGATATTGCGATTTATGTCTTTACGTATTGTAGGCACTTTTATTTTAAGTCAACTTAAGTTAAAATTTAAAATAAAACTCTCATATGTATTTCTTCTATCCCCACGCTAACAGTGAGCAGAAACCCTTATCCGCTTCCTGTGTGAAGGTTGCAAACGTGAACAATATTACTTACAGTTGCAACAGTTTTCCCTTTGAGTTCTGTACCCTGTTGTCTACCTTGTTTATTAACAATATTTGTTTGTTCTGTTTTCCTGTTTCTCATGCTTTTTATAGAAAATGTTGGATTTACTTGATAGGTGGTAGAAATTACAGTAAATTATAATGCTCAAAATTCCGCTGGTTACGAGACGCATGGGATATGGTGATGATAATGTTCAAGCGCTGATGATGAACGATGTTTTTTAGGGTACCGTACCTTGAATGGAAAAAACGGAACCCTTATAGGATCAATTTGCTGTCCGTCCGTCTATCTGTCAAAACCCTTTTTCTCAGGAACGCGTGGAGGTATCAAGCTAAAATTTATATCAAATACTCAAGTTTACTGTCCCTTAAAGCTGTGAAAATATCAAACTTCTAAGCCAACGCAATCAAAAGATACAGCCGTTTATGCCGCAAATTTCCGCAAATTTTCAACACTCGCAAGGGAATCAAAACCTACAGAGTACTTCCCGTGAACTCAGAATCTTGAAATTTGGTAAGAAATAACATCTTACATCACAAATAAAGAAAAAATTGCGAATACCGTAACTTTTTAGTTACATCATATGATAAAAATAATTTTAATAATTTTAAACTTACTACCCCTTTTCTCATGAACGCGTAGAGATATTAAATTGAAATTCATATCAAATACTCAGGTCTATAATACCTTTAAGCTGAGTTTTGTACGGAACCCTCGGTGCGCGAGTCCGACTCGCACTTGGCCGGTTTTTAAATTATATTTTATCTTCAAAAAGTTTTATAAGTGTGCAATTTGAGCTCAAGCGCATAGTTACGTACTCAAACAGAGGCTTATAATGTCAGCCGATCTTACAAAGACAAAGATAGAGATCATAGAAATCAGCTAGTTGATTCTGTAGTTATCTCACCGTGATGACTTAAGTAATGTGGACTCGAAGAGTCGATGCTACCGATGTTGCTCACTTCACGGTGACATTTTTATAGAAAAGCACTTATCTAATTTCCTGAAACTAGAGACTGATAAATGAAGGTTAATCTATGGATATACTTTGATCATCAGGGTAGGGGAATGTAATTCATTATCATCATCCACAGCCCAACTTCGCCCACTGCTGAGAATAGGCCTCATTCTTCTTGTACCAATCACCATGTGCCAACCTCACCCAGATTCTACCCGCAATGGCAACAATGTCATCTGCCCATCTCGCCGCTGAACGACCAATACTTCTTCTTCCAGTCCTTGGACGCCATTCGGTCACCACTTTACTTTACTTATCATCACCGCGCCTTACCAGGTGTCCTGCCCAGCTCCATTTCAATTCCGAAATTCATTTTTCGACGTTGGAAACTTTCGTACGTCTTCGGATCTCAACTATTGGAACTCGGTCTATTAGCCGTATGCCAAGCATGGAACGCTCCATTGCTCTCTGTGCATGTGTGCTGTGTGTAGACTGTATTTACCCCTTAAATTCTGCCAACTCATACGAATCAGAACAACAAACTCGACAGTCACAGACTAAATTTTATTTAAATCAGTTTCTTGCAGAACACACAGTAGGACAAACTCTGCGAGTTCAAACAGCCCGCATATACTCATTACGTGCCTCGCTCACGCATTTCGCAATAATTTTCTTTGAAACTCTCTTTAAATTACCGCGCAAACAACGCCCCGTTGCAAATACAAAAGTCTGAAACTTAGATTTTGAATGTGAGAATTGAAGATGAGGATATCAGCTGGTTACAATCCCACGGAAATGTACAAACAAGATTCTTTGGAACTGGATTATTTTAATTTCAGATCAAAAGAACTTCTTCAGCTAAATAAGGGGTTGTTATGAAGTTACCAACTTTATTTGAACTTAATAAAAGTTGATCCAACCTATAAAACTGACTGTAAAATTTATTATCATGATAATTTTAGTCGAAAGACGTCAATCACTGGACCTATTCCCATCGACCGGGTCCTGTGTTTCTTGCGAACCGGGTCATCGGTCCACCTTGTAGGAAGCCTTCCAACGCTACGTCTTCTGATATGCGGTTGCTACTCCAGAACATTTCGGTCACATCGGACCTAGACTATGGTGACGGGTAATTATCATCGACTCCAGCTATATTATGGTGACTGGTAAAAGTACTTAGGTACTGTTAATTCTCTGTCTCATTTAACTAAACTGCACTTTAAGCAGTTTCGTTAACAGGTATTCTCTAGACAATATCTGCAGCAATTCATACCTATAGGTACAACGCACAACGTACAACTAATGATAAATAAACATCTTAAAAAAAATAAAACAACACCAAAATATACCTAATTCCCATTAACCATTCGCGTCGCTAAATAAGCTCAAAGATATAAATACTTTAAGGCAATAAATACAGATTTTATTCATTACGGCAAAAGATTTAAGCGAATTGTTGCTAATAATATTAAGTTGTTAATAAATTATTTTACGTAACTGGCTCTCCGTGACTGAGTTTGTGAATTCTCGTAGGCACTCAACGAAATCAGGTTTTTGATTTATGATTCTTGATAATGAAAGGTGAACTTTGAATACATTTTATTTGCACTGTGCCCAAAGGTTTATAGTTGCTTGATAATGTAATTTTACATTTGGATATGTGTTAGAAGTGAGTGTTCCTGTAGACGTATTATTTTGAATAACAAAGTATATTACTAATTGACTAAACTTTTTTAAGTGATCATAGATTATTTTTCAATACAATGTAATAATTAGTGACGTAAAATAAGCCCTTCTTTAGTATTAGGCACTATGTACCTATACTAGCATCTTAAGATTATAAGAACCAAAATTTGGTTTCTGAATCCACCCGTAAAATTCATTTTTGGATGAAGGAAGAGCATCAAGCATGCAAGTTTCTAGAAAGAAAAATAAGAAGAAACATTTATGATCCTTTAAACCTCTGACTTCCCCTTTAGTTTTATTATTTTTTGTCTGATAATGCCTTCAGTAGACAGTACAGAGTAGTTAGCATTAGGTTGCTTTAGGTTTCCTTAGAGTTTTTGGTCCCGGCCGTAGTCGAGTCTATGGTCGGCAGCGAGGAGTCTTGGGACGTGGTGATATCCTTCGTTATGCCCGCGTTTTCCATTCCACCGGTGTTCCATCTCACACTTTCGCCGGGGCGTTAGTGTGAGATGGAACACGGCGGTGGTTTTTAGTTAGTAGGAGTCTGACAGGCCCCTCTGACATCCAATGAGCATTTTCCACCGCGGAACTAAAATAAAGGTTGCCTTAGGTTAATGGCATCTATAATGGGTATTCTTCCCAGACGAAATTACAGAGTAATTCTAATCATCATCTCGTTGCTTCATGTTGTATGCGGTACACCGCAGTGTACACACTGCATTGCATGTTATACTAGTTACTGGTTATAAGTTTGATATGCCTAATTGAAATTATTAGAATTTTGAATTTTAGTAGGTGCGTGTTTAATTGCAAGTTTGATGAAGTTTCCAAAACCCATGCAGTCCCAAAAATACTTGATGTAGAGCAATTTTATTGCTATCAGAACTTTGCGTTTAATGACAATATTTTCGGTTGAAGTAATCCAATAGGGATTACTTCAACCGAAAATACTTTCACTACCGAACAAATTATATACAAAAATCTTCTTTATTTCTCACTCTTTCTTTTGGTGAAAATCGTTTGAAAATTCGTTCAGTAGCTTTGAGTTTATCGCGAACAGACGCGGCGGGGGACTCTGTTTTTAACCGACTTACCAAAAAGGAGGATGTTCTATGATCGACTTTATGTTTGCTTGTTTGTTTTTTCTATTTTTTTTTGTACGTTCTCCGATATCTCCGTCAACTGTGGACCGATTTTGAAAATTATTTTTTTGTTTGAAGAGTATGTTCCGAAATTGGTGCCATTTTAATTTGGTGAAGATCTGATGAACAACTTCGGAGATGTACAACAGAACTCTTCAATAAATAACGGCAAATCTCTCGGGATTGCTGCAATCGCATGTCTGTTTATTGTTTATCATCATCATCATCATCATATCAGCCGAAAGACGTCCACTGCTGGACATAGGCCTCCCCCAAGCGTCGCCACATTGACCGGTCCCGTGCGTCTCGCAACCAGCGGATTCCCGCAACCTTCACCAGGTCATCGGTCCACCTGGTAGGAGGCCTTCCAACACAACGTCTTCCGGTTCGCGGTCGCCACTCCAGAACCTTTCTGCCCCATCGGCCATCCGTTCTGCGAGCAATGTGCCCTGCCCACTGCCACTTAAGTTTGGCAATTCTTCGGGCTATGTCGGTAGCCTTGGTTCTCTTGCGGATCTCTACATTTCTGATTCGATCACGCAAGGAAATTCCGAGCATAGCCCTTTCCATTGCTCTTTGAGTGACTGTAAGTTTTCTGATGAGGCCCATTGTAAGCGACCACGTCTCAGAGCCATATGTCATCACTGGCAACACACACTGGTCATAGACTTTCGTCTTGAAACACTGTGGTAAGTTGGACGAGAAGATACCGCGCAACTTCCCAAACGCTGCCCAGCCGAGTCGGATTCGACGGTTGACCTCTTTCTCGAAGTTGGCCCTACCCAACTAGATCGTTTGTCCCAGGTAGACATAGTCGCCCACAACTTCGAGTGTAGAGTCTCCTACCTTGATAGGAGTGGGTGTAACATGGGCATTCAACATCACCTTGGTTTTGTCCATGTTCATTCTAAGACCCACTCTTCCGGAAGCTCTACTGAGGTCATCGAGCATTGTACTGAGGTCCTCCATGGTCTCAGCCATAACCACTATATCGTCAGCAAACCGAAGGTGAGTGATGTACTCGCCATTGACGTTGATGCCTAGCCCTCTCCAGTCCAGAACCTTGAAGACATCCTCCAGTGCAGCGGTAAACAGCTTCGGAGATATGACGTCTCCCTGTCTCACACCTCGCTGCAGAAGGACTGGTTCCGAGGTCTGATCTGGATAAAAAATCTGTTTTACAAAAAAATACTACCGACTTCCAAATAAAAAAAAACTACAAAGTGAAAAATAACTTTATTTTTGGAAGTCTGTGTCTATGGTAGGTACCATTTTTTTGCGTTATGGACACCGAATTAAATTGCGTCTATAGGCGATATCGGTCTGATACCGCGTACACGTTTTTTTGTAAAATTCAAGTGCATATCAGTCGAATTCATCGCATTGCGTCCATGTGAACGTTCTTACAATATAAATCGAATCGCGCCGAGTCATCAGAGGCTCTAGAGATCCTGAAGATCCTGGGACAAACTATTAAATTACTGCATTGACGGTCTTTGATATGTGTACAAAGTTTCAAATTAATGAAACGTTTTGAAAGGGGTGAAAATCTTGTTCTAAGTTACTGTTACATAAAAATATTGAATTTACTAAACAGAAAAATGGCTTGCATTTCAATTAATGGTTGGGAAAACATTATTAAAGAAAGAACAAGAGTAAATATTAAGCTTCTTAACACAAGTTCTGGGTCAATAAACACTGACCAAAGGTGAACCAGACGGCATTTCCTGCGAAATATTTGTTTCCTCTGACTTTCAATGAAACGCCTCACTGGCGACGTACAGAAATCCTGAGCTTGGAAATCGGGAAATTGAGTCGTGAATGCGAAAGCCGGAGGCACCAGAATAAAGCTTTTATTTATTTTCAAACTAAATAAGCATAAATAAACTACAACTAATATTTGAGGAGACTAATTAATAATATTTGATTGTTTGTTTTTTTTGGAAGTACATATCCAACCGATTATTCACTTTTTAAAAACGCTTAATGAAGAAATGAGAAAACCCAGTTTTTTTTATAAAAAAATTGTAGTTGGGTATTTGTCAAACTTTAGTTTAGTTTGAAAACCTGCAAACTAAACTAATAATTTTTTTTTTTATTAATTCAGAAACTGGGCTTATGTCCTGGTTACTTTTCATCCCGGTAAAATACACGGTTTTTGCAGGATTGACTACGGGAGCGTAATGACAGAGAAAATATTATACAAAATTGTAATATTAATATGAAAATTAATAATAATAAAAATATAATATATTTCAGAATACTCCATGTAAAAAATAATAGTAAAGTAAACATCATTATATTTCAAAAGAACAGAAAACTATGAAAATATTAAAATAATAATGCACAAATTCACATTTTTTCTCATAGGCAGAAACTACAGAACGCCAGGTGCTGCGATCCTTACATTCGCTTTTAGCGTCGCATCAAATTAATACGTACATTCCCACAAAATTAATATGTATTTAATGAGTAGTTACTACGTTCACGGTTCCGCACATCAAACGTAATGTATCACTTTTCCAAGAAAATCTCATAACTTACAAGCTTGCCTTGCCATCTCTATACTTTGGCAAACATGAAAATTGTTTGTGACCCATTAATAACTTACCTAAGATGAACCTCGGCAATAGTAAGGCAATGATTGACGTACTACGAATACATGCAAGTCAAGCGATGCCATTGTCACTTCAAACACATACAAAAAATTCATTTAATCAATTACAGAAAGCAGCGTTTGACAATTTGTCACCTCATTGTTGGGATTATATTCTTCTTAAAAATCCTAGCCTATAGTTACAGCCTTTGGTAGCTGCTGATGTAATGACGTCAAAGGATAGATACGTCGGATTATTTTCAACATTATTATTGTTTCACTATTATTAGTATTAACATTTAGCGCGACGCCGCCAACTCAACTATTTAATCTGTAAGTAATTAGTTCTCAGCTAGTACCCCGAAACGTCTCCATTTTGTCACTAATGTTTATTTGATACGCAACAGTTATCTCGCTTTTGACGCCGTTCCAAGAGTTCTGCGAATTTATCAAAATGTATATTTACCACTCTATATTTAGTAGTTCAGTCGTTGGTTAAATAATGTATGTGTTAACAAAATTACTTGCTTTAACATGAAAAATATACAGACCCGTAGTTAGGTGTTATTGCCATTAGTTTTGGTTGAGTTAACTTATGGTATCTACCCCCCGCGTGACGAATATCGGCCTGGGGGGTGACCATAAGCTCTTAGAGTAAGGTTATTTTGAGTGTGTGTAAGGGACAGATGTATACGACTTGTATACATCTGTCACTTACTCGATCTCATGGTCTGTATGGACTTATTATGCTTAGCTTATTCTCGATTAATTGTTTCCTTATAAATAGAAGCATGTTAAAGAATTCATTAATAAGGAGCTTGATTCACTTATCATCACTACATAGTATATAAAAAATCTCTTGTACTTCCAAAAAAAACAAACAATCAAATATTATTAATTAGTCTCCTCAAATATTAGTTGTAGTTTATTTATGCTTATTTAGTTTGAAAATAAATAAAAGCTTTATTCTGGTGCCTCCGGCTTTCGCATTCACGACTCAATTTCCCGATTTCCAAGCTCAGGATTTCTGTATGTCGCCAGTGAGGCGTTTCATTGAAAGTCAGAGGAAACAAATATTTCGCAGGAAATGCCGTCTGGTTCACCTTTGGTCAGTGTTTATTGACCCAGAACTTGTGTTAAGAAGCTTAATATTTACTCTTGTTCTTTCTTTAATAATGTTTTCCCAACCATTAATTGAAATGCAAGCCATTTTTCTGTTTAGTAAATTCAATATTTTTATGTAACAATAACTTAGAACAAGACTTTCACCCCTTTCAAAACGTTTGATTAATTTGAAACTTTGTACACATATCAAAGACCGACAATGCAGTAATTTAATCGTTTGTCCCAGGATCTTCAGGATCTCTAGAGCCTCTGATGACTCGGCGCGATTCGATTTATATTGTAAGAACGTTCACATGGACGCAATGCGATGAATTCGACCGATATGCACTTGAATTTTACAAAAAAACGTGTACGCGGTATCAGACCGATATCGCCTATAGACGCAATTTAAATGGTGTCGTGGGTATTTAACTTTACTGAAATTTCAATTTACTGCGAATTGTTTTTAAACGAGAAACACACTGAATTTCCTTGAAAAAACAACTGGCAAAAAGTACTCTTAAGTAAACGACATTAGAATGCTTCTCACTCCTTTAATTTCAGAGCAAACACTACTCCAAGTCACCTAACAGTCGTAGAACATTCCAGAAAGCATGTAGTACTACAGACTGCCACTGCAGAACTAATTGGATCCCAGTTGGATAGGTAAGATGGCAGCTCGGGCGTTGACGGGCATGTGAAAATTGTGCGCAATGCTGCAAGTTACGGGAGTTGTGCACTGGTTCATCGTTGTATGCTATATTATTATTATGGTTTATTGCAACAGAAAAAAATGTTCGAAGGTTATTTACCAGTTTCATCCCACTGCAGCTCAATAGTCTCCTTCATAGCTTTTCATTCTTCTCTGTATGTCCTGCAATTGCATATTCTTAGTCACCTATCCCATTGTATTATACTGGTAAATATTGCGTAAATTTTAAAATTATAGTCTTACGGAAAAGACGTCATCACGAATTTTTATAAAAACAGTAAATAGGTGTGAAATAATATTGGTACCAATAGATTATATTCTTTTTTAACCCGTCATCTCCGAGTTCTTAGATTTTTAGCATAATTTACAGGTTTAAATCTTTAAAAACTATTTCATCTAGGTTTTTAGGGTTCCGTACCTCGAAAGGAAAAAGTGGAACCCTTATAGGATCACTTTGTTGTCCGTCCGTCCGTCTGTCAAGACCCTTTTTCTCAGGAACGCTTAAAGGTATCAAGTCTACTGACCCTTAAAGCTGTGAAAAAATCAAACTTCTAAGCCAACGCAATCAAAAGATACAGCCGTTACCGCAAATTTCCGCAAATTTTCGACACTAGCAAGGGAATCAAAACCTACAAGGGTTAGGTTAAAATTTGGTACGAAGCAACGTCTTATAGCACAGATAAAGAAAAATTGCGAAAACCTTTAATTTTTAGTTACTTCATATAATAATAATATTTTTAATAATTTTAAACTTACTACCCTTTTCCTCATGAACGCGTAGAGGTATTAAATTGGAATTCATAAAAAAAATACACAACTCTATAATACCTTTAAGCTGTGACAAAATCAAACTTCTATGTCAACGCAATCAAAAGAAACAGCAATTTAAGCCGATAATTTCAAACTCGCAACTACTCACAAGGGAATCAAAACCTAAAGGATACTTCCATTCGACCTAGAATCTTGAAATTTGGCATGAAGCAATCAATGTTTTAAAGCACATATAAAGGAAAAATTCCGAAAACCTTAAATTTTTAGTTACATCACATATTTTTAGGGTTCCGCACCTCGAAAGGCAAAAAAAACGGCAAAAAAATCACGTTTGTTGTATGGGAGCCCTACTTAAATATTTATTTTATTCTGTTTTTAGTATTTGTTGTTATAGCGGCAACAGAAATCAGAAATACATCATCTCTGAAAATTTCAACAGTGTAGCTATCACGGTTCATGAGATACAGCCTGGTGACAGACAGACAGACAGACAGACAGACGGACCACGAAGTCTCAGTAATAGGTTCACGTTTTTACCCTTTGGGTACGGAACCCTAAAAACGGAACGTATAGGTTACCTACAGGTTTGTACCTTCGGTGCGCGAGTTCGACTCGCACTTGGTCGGTTTCTTTTTATAATAATTATGTTTCTTAAATATCTGTAAACATTAAATTAAAACACACGTAATAAAAATTAAACACAGCATAAACGGTAACTCAATAGGTTCGCTAATATATTCATCATAAAAACTAACAATAAAATAACCATTATCACCCTACGAAAATCACAGTTTTATCCCCTAATAACGTTGTTGATTGAGTCATAAGAAACTTTTATGGGCGTGCCAATAATTGTAATAACGGAGGGACACAGCATTTGCATAGTCATAGTGGTGTGAAACCGCTTCATTGCCTTACAACCTAATAATGAACTTGAATAAAACGTGTCGGGGGAACTTTGAAGGGTGATTTTTCATTTAATAATGGAAGATCAAGAGTTTTTTGTATCAAACAACCATGATTATTGTTGTTCTTTTGATATACAGTAAATAAATTGTATTGGTCCGATGGACAGTCACTCTAACTAAAATATTGGTAGCAAACTGCATCTTTACCTATATTATTATCATAATTATCACCAGCCTTATAATGTTCCCACAGCTGGGACACAGGCATCCGCTCTGTGAGCGCCAGGCCCAGTGTGGATTGGTGTATGTCACACTATGTCTTCGAATATTTGGTTCTAGAAAATGCCGCTTACCTCACGATAATTTCTTTCACCGCTTTGAGAGCAGTGGTGATGAAATAATTTACACTAAGTAAAGCGCCTGACTGGGTCACTCACGACCTACGAAAAGTAAGACGGGGCCGTTACCACTGGGCCACCACTGCTTGCCTATATGCTGTGGTCGAACTCAGGATGCGAATGATGATGAAGCTGCGTCTGGTTGGACTGGAAATAATAATAACACTAGAGACAGACCTATTAGACTGAAAACAGGTCTGAAAAGATTTGAAAATTTGAGAAAACTGAACGGCGCAATATTTTTTTTCTAAAACATCGATGTCCTCTAGGAATTACTTTCTGTATCGCGGATACGTTTACGAACATTCAAACTCACATACACAAGATACCCAGATCCGGAAAAACTATCTACAAATATTTATTCCGTACGGGCATCGAACCCGCGACACGCAGGGCAGCAACCAATCACTCAACTACTACGCCAACTGCTACGCCAACTACTACGCCAACTACTGCGCCTACTACTAGTCAAATCTTCTACTATAGTTCTCGCCAAACTTCTTGGCCACTCTGATGTTGGCTACAATGGCTGCGCAGTAGTCAATCTCATAGAAAAACAGCACTGTTTCGTGCCTCGCGCATCCGGTAAACCTACTTCAGAGCGGCCCAGAAGTTTGGCGAGGACTATACTATGTGTTATTTTCTGATAGTAACACTAAGTAATAGAATGACACTCTGAAATTCTTTATTTTTTGTGATACCAGTTTAGTCTTGGCTGATGAAAAAGTTCTGAAGAAGAAAACTAGTTTTCCATTCTTTGCCCCAAGTGTACACATACAGGGTGTCCCAGAAATCGACGTCAAGCCGTAAATGGGTGATAGACCAAGTTATAACAGTTCTCAGAAAAATACGAAAACAAATCTATCTCATGTTTTAAAAAAATTATGTTCACTTTAAAAATTTACTAAAAAAATCAATCCCTGTAATGGTTCTTTAACTCCAATTGCTACAAATCCCATAATTTATCATTTTTTTTTATTATTATGTAATCTTGAATAATGCTTGTGTAGATTTTTGCCTAAAATTTAAAGCCAACTCCTCCTACTTAGAAGAAAATTAAACTTTTTCAAAACCAAATTATTCAAATTTACTGTTTCGCCCAACTTTAACTGACTGTACTGAAAAAAAAATGTACTACGCTAGTTTGTCAAGTAACATGAAAAATTGGCGCATTTAATAAGGATTCAAAAATGGTGTAACACTTGCTAGATTACGTTTTCAATAATTGGTAAAAAAAATTTTTGTAAATAGTATCGGTTTTTACCCAAAATGTCCATACTTCCTTAAAATGACTTTAGCTTACCTAAAGCTTTGCTAAACTCCGTTTCTAGTTCGATAGAGACGGAGAGAGTCATTTTACGAAGTGTGAGCGAGATAAGAAATCTTCCCTACTCTCTTCTCTCCCTAATCACTCTCTCACAGCTATGAATCGCGCCTCCGTTTAATTAACGGCTTTTCTCCAGCTGTTGAGATCAGCAGCCTGGTGGATTGCGACGCTGATAAGCATCTTCAGATGCTCTGACACTTGATTCGACCACCGTTTGGGGTTTCGGCCTCCACGAATTTTCCCTTAATAGTTCAAAAGATTGCTAACGTTTTGAAAAGATAATACCTACAGCGAGATGACTTAATTTTGCACTTCACCGAATCCTAATGATTTTAATTGGGTTTGATAATTTGAGCTGGGTTTTTTTATTATTATTTTGATCCGTCAATGTGGCGACGCCTGGGGGAGGCTTATGTCCAGCAGTGGACGTCTTTCGGCTGCAATGATGATGGTGATGATGATTTGCGCTAAAGAAGCGAAACACGTTGCGTTGGAAGGCTTCCTACTAGGTGGACCGATGACCTGGTAAACCGGTCAATGCGGGTACACTTGGGGAAGTCCCATGTCCAGCAGTGTACGGCTTTTGGCTGAAATGATGATGATGATGATTTGCGCTTAAGTTTGCCAACACTTAGTAAATACGTAAAATTTCGATTTCTTATCTCGCTCACACTTCGTAAAATGACTCTCTCCGTCTCTATCGAACTAGAAACGGAGTTTAGCAAAGCTTTAGGTAAGCTAAAGTCATTTTAAGGAAGTATGGACATTTTGGGTAAAAACCGATACTATTTACAAAAAAAAAATTGACCAATTATTGAAAACGTAATCTAGCAAGTTTTACACCATTTTTGAATCCTTATTAAATGCGCCAATTTTTCATGTTACTTGCCAAACTAGCGTAGTACATTTTTTTTTCAGTACAGTCAGTTAAAGTTGGGCGAAACAGTAAATTTGAATAATTTGATTTAGAAAAAGTTTAATTTTCTTCTAAGTAGGAGGAGTTGGCTTTAAATTTTAGGCAAAAATCTACACAAGCATTATTCAAGATTACATAATAATAAAAAAAATTGATAAATTATGGGATTTGTAGCAATTGGAGTTAAAGAACCATTACAGGGATTGATTTTTTTAGTAAATTTTTAAAGTGAACATAATTTTTTTAAAACATGAGATAGATTTTTTTTCGTATTTTTCTGAGAACTGTTATAACTTGGTCTATCACCCATTTACGGCTTTACGTCGATTTCTGGGACACCCTGTATAACTCAAACTCACCTTAAATACCTAGCCATAATTAGAGACACCAATCTTGTCCAAACCATACTAAAGGTCCAAACTACAAATTACACTAAAAGGTCCATTAACCACCATAGTGAACATAATAACAAAACAAACTACACACACAGCACCGCTCCGCTCATTACTAGCTCTAAAAACATCGTAACAAAATGCTACCGTCCTTTAGCTAGAGTGCCACTATCTGACAACGGGCCGATTTAATTTTTTTTAATTATTTTTAATGTATTCAGTAAAAAACTCTCTATAGGTCTGTCTAAGCAACATTTTTCTAAGACCGGTTAAAAAATAAAAACGTACCAAATTCCTATGTTTACAAACCGAT
The DNA here is from genome assembly GCA_945859665.1 of Anorthoa munda. Classification (NCBI taxonomy): domain Eukaryota; kingdom Metazoa; phylum Arthropoda; class Insecta; order Lepidoptera; family Noctuidae; genus Anorthoa; species Anorthoa munda. The sequence goes on along the minus strand of OX243902.1, from coordinate 27,635,031 downwards.
TTTTGATAAGATTAAGTCATTGATTTAAACTAACAATGTACCTATTCGAAAGTGCGTAATTAGATAAAAAAAAATTGACATCGGAAACTCTCGTATATGATTTATAGGGGATCCTGCCTGAAGATTTTGTCAAAATTTCACTACTCAAATAAATTTTAACAACCTTTTTTATAGCAATGCAATATTTGGAATGATTTTAGTGCGCACATTTTCATTTGGTAAAATTTTTACTTGGTAGAATATTACCAAGGATAGTATCATTAAGGCATTTGGTCTTTAATCAAAATATTTAATACAGCAAACAGTCTTCAAATCAAATCAAATCAAATGTTTTTTTATTTCACATAGGCCTACGTGGGCACTTATAAAACGTCGACAAAAGGTGCACGGTTCGGGTTGGTCGTTTCCTGTGGAGAAGAACCGGCATGAAACTCCACGGTTACTCTTTTAAAAAAATTGGTTTGTTTTTACAATATTTCCAGGTTACAGTATTAGTGCTTAGATATGGGGGGACAACGTAGGCCCGACAATAAGTCGTAAGAAAATAAAAAAAATTGTATAAACGAGAGAGTTAACAAATGTTAACAAGCGTCTAGAAATCTAGAAGGCCTACAATGTTCACACATTCACAAAACAATCAGTAAAAGAATCTATACAAAGGAAAAAATAAAATATATAACAAGACTAAATTTAACATGTGGCACAAATGTTCTTATCAGTGCTGTAACTATTCATAGCAAAGGGCTATAAAGATTATTGAAATCATTGTAAAAAGTCTAATTAAAAGCAGGAAAAAAAGTAAAAATGAGATTGAGAATAGTTAGAGACATCCACATATTTGTGCCGTTTATGAGTTACCAGGGAAACCGCATGCGCAGAAGAAGCAAAAATTTTATCTTCAACGTAGTCCTTGATTTTATAATAAGACAGTAAAAGTAAAGTACTAGTTAATAAAGAAGTTATTGTTTAAACGTTCACTTGCCAAACATTAGGTTTGCGTTACAATTATTTGTGAAGAGATTTTTTGCTAAGTAATAATTTGACAAATGAAATTATGCGGCAAATTGTTCGGGAAGTGATAATTTGTCAATTTCTTTTCGATGAAATAATGGTAACCGAATTTACAGTTGATAAATAGCATCGATTTTTACTATTTTGCAGTTTTAACTCAAAATATGATTTTGTAAGATAGCGGCACTCTAGCTATTGAACGTCGCACGGCCCGCCGCCGGCAAAACGGCTAAACTATTCTATGCATTTGTGATTGATCCGATAACTGGGGACCCTTCGTATGTTATTTAGCAGCAATTGGCCATGATTGCTGCGGTCCCCTGGAGGTCGGATGATGGATCGACCCCTGGTTTTTACCTGTGACTATCTGCGGGTCCAGTGATTAGTTTTGGTGTTAAGTTAAATTTATTTGGTGGTAATGTTTTGCGGATTTCGTGGGTTATATGTTTAGATGAGTGTGGAAAGGTGTTTTAACTAAAATTTCATGTTTGTTTTATTCTGGTTTGTTAACTTTTTAGAACATAATTTCCTTTACACATCAACGAAACTTTGTCTTTGGTATAATTATAAAAGTCTTTATTTTAGATGAAACTACAATGACAAGTGTCTACAATGACATACTTATTCTTTTCAAGTTGATGCATGGTTAACAATTTTTATAGTTTGGGTCCAATAAGTCGTCACGTTGAGAAGAACACCATACTCATATTTAAAATCGTACTGTCTAATTAGCAAATTGTGTCCCACCACCTGGCAAAGGGCTCCTTCAGCCTACAAAAGTTATAACAACTATTTATGCAAGAACCGAAAGGTAAAGGCATAAACCCAACACAAAAACCAATTTACACGAAAAACACGATCAACATCTTGCAAAGATAATTATAAAGGTAGTTTTACACTGGTGAGGCGAGGCGTGGACGGGATAAGCGAAAATTGAAATTTGTATGGCAATTTCTATCCACACCCTGCCCATCTTTGGTGTAAATGTCTATTTGGGCGAGGATGTGCGAGGCGAGAATTGAAATATTTGTTAGTACATTATTGCTCTAAGAATAGAATATTTATTTACTTTGTAAAACGGATATACAAATCTCGCACCGGCCAACGAGGACCCGCATAGTCTCTCTCCGTCAAACGCTGACTCGCCATGGCTCTCGCTGGCACGTGCCGCGGCTGCCGCCTCGCTTCGACCATCGCGAGACCACGCTGCATACTATACTCTCCAGCTCCCAGTGCTACTTACGAACCGGCGAGGTAACGATGGCCGGCGCTGGCCACGCGAGACGGCGTTAGTGTGGTGAACATCTTTCGGTGTAAATGGGTAAGCGTGATTTCAATTCTCGCCCACCCCATCCACGCCACAACTCGCCGGTGTAATACCACCTTAATCCACAAACATGTCATAAGAAACTCGTCAAAAAGAGCAAGAAGACGATTAAATCTTAGCATAACATAACGGTATAGACCCTTTAATAACGCTACTGCGCTACGTAAGTAATTACCAACGCTACTAAATGAAATTTCGTATGCTAATTGACTAAATACAATTATGGGAGCGAACCTAAGACTCCGAGTACCTCGGTTGGTAACAATGATGTACTTAATTAGAGGTGTACTGGAAGTGGCAGGAATAAGGGGTGTAGTTGGAATTAAAATACACTACATTCTTAAGCTGTTTTTTTTCTGATTTTAAAATTGTATATGTTACTGTAAAAGCTGAGGAGCTCGTGGCTAGATAATAACAGCCGCACGGGTCGATCTTCAAGGTTAAGCAACGCTTGACGAGGTCGGTCCGTGGATGGGTGACCATTTCAACATACCGAGTTTCCTCCGTGCCTCGGAAAGCACGTTAAGCCGTTGGTCCCGGCTGTCATTTGAAGATCTTTGACAGTCGTTACGGGTAGTCAGAAGCCTGAGATCTGACACCAGTCTTGCCAAGGGGTATCGTGTTACCCAGTCACTGGGTTGTGGAGGTCAGATAGGCAGTCGCTCCATGTAAAACACTGGTACTCAGCTGAATACGGTAAGACTGGAAGCCGACCCCAACAATAATTGGGAAAAAGGCGCAAATGATCTGACCAAGATTTTGTCTGGACTTTAAAAGAGACTGTGACCTCTGAGTTTGTTTCGGCCTTCCTTCTCAGAGTAGTCAGAAACGCCGACCTCATCTATTTTTATAAAATATGATCGACATGTAAAAGTGTTTGTACAAACCAACTTACTGAAATAAAATCATTTATCATTTAATATTGTTCACTTTTGGCATTGTTCACTAACATTTATTAAACAGTAAAATACTTACATAATTTTAAAACATTTTTATATGCAAACATATTTGAAAGAAAGAAAGAAAAACGTTTATTTACGCCAGGCACGACGCATACCATAAAAAAACAAAGGAAAAACTTTAATGCAAGTACAGAGTATGCGTCACAACCACGCAAAACGTAACGTACGTACATACGTTTTCAAAAAGTATTATTTACTTTTGATGAAGCTAATCAATCAGTCCTTAATTGTTCTCATCATTTCGTATCATAGAGTGTCATAGACATCACAATGTTTTAACATTAACCAGTCTCTGTGGTAAGTTCTAAGATTTACCATGTCCATTTCGGAGTTTTACCAGTGAGACTTGGTAAATCTTAGGATTTACCCGGGACATCCTAGATTTTACCGTAATTTGCACTTTACAGTAAATACGAAATATTTATTTCAGTGAAAATTTATAATTGACAATCTTTTATATATTATCGCTGTATATCCTTAAAATATAAATTGACTGCACATTTGGCCAAACTGGTGCACTGAAGGAATACTAAATCAATTTTCTGCGACTTACATTATTGTTTGGCTACGAACTAATTTTCTTAACACAGTAACGTGTCTCTTCGGATCAATAAAACTTTAGCCAAACCAAAAGACACGTAATTGAATACGTTAATTATTTTATTTCTTTATTAATTCTAGTCCAAGCTACTTATTTGCTCCGTTTTGACAGCCAGGATTGCTACAAACACTAATAAAATTATCCAATCCATAACTTATCCATTATCTACACCGCCTTGCTTAGATAATGGATAGGACATGATAATTATAATTAAATATCAAGTTTAAGGCGAGGAGCAGGTGGCGAAAGCAGCATCGCCATAACTTTTGGGTCCCCTTGTTGTTTTCCCATCATTAAATTATAAGCCCATAAAGGACAAAAACGTCACAGCAATCACTCGGCATTTGCTGAGCATAATTTATTTACATTGTAAAAATCTAAATGTTGCCTAAGCAATTAGTCCAAGATTAAAATTATCTTTAAATCCAACTAGTTCATAACCGAATTTCTTCTCAAATTGACACTTTAAACCGACATCTTTTTTTATTCCAAACGTCGAGATTTGAAGTCATAAGAAGGTCTTCGATAATTTATTTTTGTTTTTTTTTGGGACTATCCCACCGCACTATTCCCAAACCACTGCAACTCCTAAAAGCCAGAATCAACAGTGACGACCACCAGTAAAGCGCCGAGGCAATGAAGCTCGATGAAGTCCCGGAGAATTAATTTAACTGTCTTGGATCCCGCAACGAAATTAATGAGAAAAGAATAACGGAGGACGAGGAAAAAATATAAATCGACTACCATCTTCGATAATTATCAAAAAACATGTTATGGAACTTGTATGGAGTTGAAGAGGGCACATGGCAAGCTAGGGTGTCGACAATTGCCTCTGCCCAACAGTGGACGAAATCAGACTATGAAACCAATGTGTCGGCTTTATCAGACCAGAGGCTCTAGACAAATGGCATTCAATGTCAGCATTGTCAGCAGAGGCCATAGTCGAAATGTCAAAATGTAAGGGATTGATCACGTGTATTTTTGATATCGCTTGTAGTTCCCATACAATTTTACCTTGTTGACTATAGCTTTCTATGATAGAATGCCACTTGTCTCAGGACCAACCACAAAATGTCCATGCCACATCCAGTATCTAAATGTAACGTTCACTGTTAATTAAATATCAAGTTTAAGGCGCGGAGCAGGTGGCTTGAGCGAACTCTTGATAACGTGTGGCCCTCTCTATTCGAGACACGGTTTTTGAGGTAAACCTTATTTACGTCCACAACTTCAGTTTTTAGAGGTTCATTTCGGGATCACTTTAATTTATTGCCGTTTGAGTTCGGGTTGATGCAGTTTTTGTGTGCTTTGTGGTTTTTGATAGTGATTTTAGGTTTGTAAAGGAGGTTTTAAGAAGGGTTTAGTTTACAGAATTTTATGTAGAGGTTACCTGTAAGTACACTACTATGCTAGCTACACTAAACAAAAAGTATAACCCTTTGTTTTTATATCTGAACTTTAATACGCTCATTTACCTATTTATGTTTACTCATTTTATATTTTTTATTAATAAATAAAACTGTTCGCTTCGTCACTTGCCATTAAGGTTTCATTGGTTCGGAGTCACCCAGTCGACACCGGCTATCGCTGAAAACAGCGTTGTAGCTCTGTCTCGCACACGAGTCCCAGCATTATGCTGAGCGATGACCGTTTTGCGTAGTTGTGACGCATACTTTGTAATGATAGTATTTAAGTATTTTTTTGTTCTTTTTATGGTATGCGTCGTGCCTGACGCAAATAAACAATTTTTCTTTCTTTCTAAATATTTGGCCAACTTATGAACCTCACCTTTTACTGTCGTCGGTTAAGAATACATTTTGATCTAGAACTAGAGGTCTTCCAGAAGAAGTTTGAAGGCCTCCTACTAGGTAGATCGATGATTTGGCGAAGGCCGCGTGTATCTGCTGTTTGCTAGAAGGGTCGGTCGATGTGGTGACGTTTAGGGATGGCCTATGTCCAGCAGTTGTGACCGTCTTTCAGCTGAAATCATGGTGATAATGATGACAAAACATATACATAATGTTTCGAAGGTGTGTTATGCAAAGGTAGGCAAATACTAGATGCTTGATCTTAATGTACCATATACTCAGAAATAAATATATCTTATCTTATCTTATCTTATCTTATCTTAGAAATAGTAAGGTCCCATGTAATTTATAAATGAAGACCCTATGGTCATCACCAATACGTAATAAACACCTTCCTTGTCAACAACAAGGCACAAATCAATGACCAAATGACAAACATGAGGTAGCAAAATTTACTTTTAAAAGCGAATAGAAAATTCCGTTTTTACTCCACTACACAACTAGCAAATAAAAACGGTAGCAACTCACTGTTAACGAAAATTCTGTTCGATCATTGAAATTCGACATAAAACGGAATGAATAAAATTTGTAACATTTGATTGTGATATGGTATTTTCATAACATTACACAAACGCAAACAGAAAATCAGCATCATCTGTAAAAAAATCCAGAAACAAATTCTTCATTTTATTACCTAATTTTTAATTCAAACATGCAATTAAATTCATAATAAGCGTAAACTCTCGTAGCGCGTAGCATGCGTAGCACTTCTGAAAGTTGTTCATACACGCTTTCAGTTTATTTAAGTAAAGTAATGAACTAGTTTACTCCCGAGGCTTCCCTACCATAACCTCTATAGAATACAAGCCGAAATATTGCCGAATAATTTTCCTATTTGGAAAATTCTTCTTTTGTTTGAACATGTATACTGCCCATGTAGACCCATGGTCATCAGGTCAGGATCTGATGATGGGATCCTGGAGAAATCAAGGAAACTCCTCAAATATTATAGGTATACAAATAGTGATTTTGGTATTTTCATCAACAATGCAATCATTCGCACTCAGAAAGTATCATTTGGTGAAGCGGAACTGATGAAGAAGACCACACCTGGAAACCCTTAATGCTAAGTATGTCAAGGGTATAAGATATCTCGAATAGTTAACCGACTATAATGAAGCAAATACTTATAAAATAAATGGTACTGATGAAAATGGTACCATCGAACTGATCTGATGATGAAGCCGGAAGGTAGGCACTGGAACTCCGAAATAAAACAATGTATCCTAGCGTGTTTGGGCTTATTGGAATCGTCATGAGATGTACTTTGGCTATAAATGACTCTAAAATTTTCATGGTAATTGGGGGTACCTACCAAAACTAAAAACAAATAAAAAATATTGAACAAAAAAATCAAACCGACTTCCAAATAAAAACACAACAAAGCAAAAAATAACTTCAATTTCGGAAGCCCGTGTCAAAAAACGAAGAAACGAAAACAGGTACACCGACTTCCGAAATTGAAGGTATTTTTTACTTTGTAGTGTTTTTATTTGGAAGTCGGTTGTACTTTTTTGTAAAAACGTTTTTTTGTTAATAATTATTATTTATCTTAGATCTCTCAATTGATGTCTGGCTCAAACTAAACCTTTATTGTAAGATGTCATACCAAGTACTTCCGAAGAAAACACTGTTCAAAACATTCTAAGATTTACCTACACCTAAGTAAATTCTCAATCAACAAAATAACATACCGTAAAAATCCTTGTTACTATAAATATTTCATAGAATTAAATAAAATTAAGAAGAGAAATTCGTAGAGAATTCTATCAGACGATTGCTATTCGGGCCGGGTTGCGTTCACTATGTACTAATCGTAAATAAATCTTGAGAGAGTGGCGAGGTAGTAAATTGAACGCGTGACTCGGACTTGTGAGGGTGGGCGCTCAGTGTAATTGTGCAAGACATTTGTCGACTTTCGAGTGAGTGTGACAGTTGGCATATTATTATGCCATCGGCAATGCTATAAAAGGTATTGACTATAGTGCTACAAGTGGGCCAAGACGAAGAAATATTCTGCCAGAAATGAAGACATTCGCAAGAGAACCAGGACTACATAGCCCGAAGAATTGCAAAACTTAAGTGGCAGTGGGCAGGGCACATTGCTTGCAGTACGGATGGTTGATAGGCAGAAAAGTTCTGGAGTGGCGACCGCGCAGGTACCTACTGGAAGACGTAGCGTTGGAAGGCCGATCAGTGTGGCGACACTTGGGGGAGGCCTATGTCCAGCAGTGGACGCCTTTAGGCTGAAAGATGATGATGATATCAAAAAAATACAAAATGTGACTTTGCTAATTAAATGTGACTTTCTCTAGAAGATTTTATTAACATAGGCATATCGTCAACATAAGAAGATACACGGGGCTTGACAACAACTGTTATTAGGGTTACTCAATTCAGAAATCGGCCCTTGCACTGGTAAAGTGCAAGGGCCAATTTCTGAATTGAGTATCTGTAGTTAAGAACGTGTCAAAGCCTAGTTATCTTATCTTATCTTATGGAGGGGCCGAGAACATCTCGGACACTTCGACCCATTGGGATCTATTGTGGTCCCCTAGATAACTTACTCCCCCCCAATCTCGTTGAAAACCGTTTTCATGAGTTTTACAACGAGACTAGGAGATATGAGCCTATAGTCTTCTGGTTTTGGGTATCCAACCCCTAGGAGACCCATTCGCTTACCAGCCAGTGCATCGCATGTGCACAGAAGGTGCTCCATGCGTTCCGTATGTTCCCCACACAACCTGCACACGGGAGTCGTAGTTAAACCCATCTTCATGAGCATGTCGTTGGTTCCGAAGTGCCCAGTAAAGGCCCCAAGCAGGTAGCGGATTTGCCCCCTGCTCATGTTCCAAATGCATTCCCGGGCTTTGAACGTAGAGCCTAGGAATTTCTTGGAGTGTTGCAGACCGGTGTTAGACAGCCAATAAGTTTGTTGTCTGTGATCTGCAAACTCCCTAAATGCGGCTTTTACGAGACACGTCGAAATGCCTACACATGGTTCTGGACCCACAAATTCATTTGCTGAGCCCTCTCTTGCCAGTTCATCAGCCACTTCGTTACCATGGATTCCTTTGTGCCCAGGGACCCACATCAGTCTCACCCTGTTGTGCTTCCCAAGCCTGTTTAGGGCCTGGATAGCATCCAGAATGAGTCCGGAGTCCACTTTGTAGGATGCCATGGCTTTGATTGCAGCCTGACTGTCACTAAGAATATATATGGATTTACCTCGGGTTCCCCTATCTATATTCTCTTGAGCACAGGTTATTATGGCAAATGTTTCCGCTTGGAATACAGTTGCCATCTTCCCTAAGCTTTTGCTACATTTGTAACCTTTTGCGTATATGCCCGCTCCTGTACCTGATTCCATTTTGGATCCATCAGTGTACCACACCAGACTGTCTTGTTCTGGTGGATCGAGTCCCTTCTTCCAGTCCTCTATTGTAGGGATTTGGACCTTAAAAGACCTTTCAAACACAAATTTAGTTTGCATTTTATCGGATAACATGCTTGTTACCCGATCCAGGCCTTCATTCTCATCGAACTTTGTATGGTTAGTCTTTGGCTTAGAGGCATCCCATAGTCCAGCAACAGCAAGACGATGTAATGTCTTCCTTGCCTCGAATTCAACCATCATATGCAGAGGAGGGATATTGAGGTATCTCTCAATCGCTGCCGTTGGTGTTGTCCTGAAAGCACCTGTGATGCCGAGACACACTGTTCTTTGTAACCTGGTGAGTGGCGCTTTGCACGAAGCAAGCTTTGTTCTTGGCCACCACACTAGGCTGCCGTATGTGATAATAGGTATTATCATTGTCCGGTACAGCCATCGTATCACTTTGGGCTTTAACCCCCAAGTTTTACCGTAGGTGGAACGACACATGCCGAACACTCGTAAGGCCTTTGTCGTTATATTTTCCACATGAGTTTTCCACCTGAGTTCTTTATCAAGCGTTACGCCCAGATATTTAACTTCGGTGGACCAGGGCAGCTTTATTCCATTGAGGGAGAGCTCTCCTAGGTGTTCTAGTTGTCTCTTCCTCGTAAATGGAACAATGACTGCTTTGCTTGGGTTGATAGAGAGGTGGTTCTTTGTACACCATTCCTCTGTCATCCTCAATGCCTGTTGTAATAATCCAGAGACTATGTTCGGGAATTTACCATTGACCATTATTGCTATGTCATCTGCATAGCCTACTGTGTAGAATGGTCCGGTATTGAGTTTGGTAAGTAGCGAGTCTACTACCAAGCACCACAATAATGGTGACAGCACCCCGCCTTGCGGGCAACCTCTTGTTGTTTTTGCACTAAGTCTGTCTCCCATCAGTTCCGATCTGACTATTCTGCTTCTCAGCATATAGTCAATCCAGTTGCACGTGGTATCGTTGATGCCATGTTCCTTTGCAGCAATGCGTATGGACTCAAATGTTGTTTTGTCGAAGGCTCCCTCTATGTCGAGGAAAGCCCCGACACAGATCTCTTGTCCCTCTAGCGCAGCCTCGGCTCGACTCGCAACAAAGTGCAATGCCGTTTCCGTAGATTTGCCCGGGCTGTAGGCGCACTGTAGTTTATGTAGAGGGAATACTTTCAGTGGTCCCTCTCTTAGATACCTGTCTACCAGTTTCTCCAGAGCTTTTAAGAGAAAGGATGATAGACTGATGGGCCTGTAAGCTTTAGCTTCTTCATAAGTCGGTCTACCCACCTTCGGTATAAAAGTGACTTTGACCTCCCTCCATGCCTTGGGTACGTACCCAAAGGCTATGCAAGCTCTGTAGAGCTTACTCAAATGGGGTACCAAAACAGATGCCCCTTCTTGCAATAGTATTGGGTAGATGCCATCCGGACCAGGGGATTTGAGAGGCTGGAAGCCCGCTATGGCCAGCTTCAGTTTGTTTTCATCTACCACTTTCTTTGCCGTGAGCCAGTTACTTTTGGACGTGTGCCTTGTGAGCTCATCCCTTGTGACTGGTTCCTCTTCATCGCTATTGCGCAGTATACATTCCGGGAAGTGGGTCCTAAACATCACACCCAGAGTGTCCTGTCCAGTTTCCGTGAGACACCCATTCTCATCCTTTACAGATGATAGTGGGTTTGTCTTAGTCATGGACATTGCTTTGCACAACCTCATTCCACTTGGCAGAGTTTCGATGGAGGTGCAATGCTGTCGCCAGTTAGTTCTTTTGGCCTTGCGTACCGCCGTGTTATACCTCGTTAACATGCTATGATAGCCAGAAAAATCCTTCCTGGCTTTTGCATCATTAAAGGCCTGTCGTGTTTCCTGACGTATTTTGACTAGTTCAGGAGTCCACCATGGTACCTTTTTGCTAAAGGCCTTTTTCTCTGGGCAGTTATCTTCCCATGCGCCGATGGTGCCCGCCTTGATTCTGTCCGCTTCGAATTCTATATCCAGTATGGAATTAAGCTTACCTTTAGGGCTCCCTAGATTTACTTTAAGGTCCCTCCTGTATGAGTCCCAATTTGTATGCCTTGGGTTTCTCCTTCGTCTAGTTTCGGCTTCTCCCGCCGTCCTAAACCTAAAGCATATATAATTATGGTCAGACAGAGAGATTTCGTCCGATACATGCCAATTCTCAATATGAGCGCTGGCCCTGTTTGAAGCCAGTGTCAGGTCAATAACTTCAGTTCTCGCAGAGGTCCTGAAAGTAGGTTTATTGCCTGCGTTAAGGATTTGTAAAGAAGAGCTTACCACAAAGTCCAACAAATCCTCGCCTCGTTTGTTGACATCTGAGCTGCCCCAAACGACGTGGTGAGCATTCGCATCGCAGCCAAGTATCATGTCGAGATTTTCTTGGTTGCCGTAATCAACCAGTCTTCTGATTTGAGGTGTTACTGGTTCCTTTTGTTCATATGGGAGGTAGGCAGAGGCAAGGATAATTCTCCTTTTCTCTGTTCCCGCCCCCACTTGGATCAGAGCTGTTGTGAGATCCCTGTAACAGAAAGTACGTAAGGGCATTGCCTCTATACCGCCCCTGATATAGATGCAAGTCCTCGCGTCATTAGTTGGACAGTCATAGAGCACCATGCCTCCTGTCCCACCTAGGCCTTTTATAGTCCCCTTATACAGATAAGGTTCCTGTATCAAGGCAATGTCATATGTATTCAACTTCAATTGCCGAGCCAGAAGGGCAGTAGCGGCTCTGCAATGATGCAAATTGATTTGTACACACCTTAGTCCTTCCATCTTGGATATCTTGATGGGTTTGTGTTGTTGTTGGGGTGTCTCAGTTTTGAGGCTCCCCCTCCATCGCACCCTCCTCGAGAGCAGTTGGCGACTGAATCCCCAGGGTGTCGAGGCCCTCAAGGATGTCATCCTCGAGGTCCGCCTCTGACGCCCCGGTCTGGATCTCTGCCTCCTGCGCTACGTCTTCAGCAGAGACCTCGTTGATGGCCTCCTCACCCTGCGGTGGACCATCTTCGGAGGGCTCCACTTCTGCTTCCGCAGTGGGTGCCTCTCCCTTGTCCTCTTCCAGGAGCTTGAACGAGTAACGTTCAATTCCTCCTGGAAGAGAGTAGCCCGCGGCCTTGATGACCCCAGCGGACACCCCTTCCATGAGGACGATACGACGGATGCCGGTCTGCTCAGTGAGAGTATTCACGACCTTCCAGTCGTCCGTCCTCAAGGCAGGGTTAAGCCGCTGGAGCAGTCGAATGGCCCGGGCCGAGTCTTTCAACGCCAAGTTCCTACTCTTCCATGCCATTTTGACTGGCTTTGGAAGGTCCTTGGCGTCGACGACTTTGAGTTTCAGGGAGCCCAGTTCCACATTGTGGATGGCACCCCGAAACCAGTTAGCTGCTTCAGAGTTGTCGCAGGATACATGAACTGCACCCGCGACAACTCCGGAAGCAACCGTGAGAACAGGCAGAGGATCTGGCGCCACTTCCAGTTTCTCAATGATGAGCTCCTGAATCGGCACCAAGTCCTCCGCCTTCAAGTCCAACTCCTCCGGGTACTTGACTGTGATGACAGCGAGTTTCACAGCCGCCACCGCATCCCTAAAGGATCCGGTTGAGGATGGTTGCCCTTGGGTCTTCATCCTCTTGGCCGCCATGTCCCCGCTGTCACCGCTGAGAGCAGCACGCGGTCTTTTTGATGGGCCCTCCGTAGGAGTTCCCTCTAAAGCCGCCTGCTGTCTCAGCTTTTGGCGCTTTTTCCGCTGCGCCCCAGATCGTCCAACCGGAAGCCAGCCTGATTCATGCCGGCCACCTGGAGACGACGAGGTGCTGTCTTTGCAGGTCGCGTCCGGGGCCCCAAGGTCCGAGGTCATTCGACCTCTAACGCAAGGGTCCCGTGTCGCGCCAGCTTTAGCAGCACCTTTATGCCCGGTGGGCTGGTTTGCAGTTCCGCCCTTCGGTGGTCCTACAGCAGTGCCGACCCTCGACAGTGCCGCAGCAGTACCGTCATTTGACAGTCCCGCCGCAGCCCCACCTCGGGACGATCCCACTGCAGTCTCGCCTCTGGGCGTTCCTGCCAAGGATAATACAGTCCCGGCTTGCGCCGGTCCCGCCTTCTGGTTTGCAGTCCCAGCTTTCGCCGGTCCCGCCTTTTGGAGCGTAGTCCCAGTTTTCACCGGTCCTTTCGCCTTGTGGTTTTTTTTGTTTAATGAATCCATTTAAAATTCCCGATAAAAATTTTCATCCCTCGACTATCCCCACCCGCCATGGAGTGCTCAAGTGGCGATGCTACGGTAGCACCAGGGATTAGTCGAGGGATATAGCCCCCCCCCATTAGTTGCTCACGAGACCGCACGGCACCAACCCACACCGCTACCACTAGCGATGCGAGCGAGCGCCGCCGTCTGCAAGCCCCCAATGGGAGTGAACTCGCCTGGGGGCCGTCTGACCGGACCCCGCAGCCGATTGACCGTAGCTGGCTAGGCTACGGCCTCCCGTGTGAGAAGAAATCCGGGCCAAAGTGGAGTGTTGCCTCCGAGACGCTAAACTACCTACGCTCATCGGCTCAGCCACCAGGATCCCATCATCCTTCCGTACGGGTCCCCGCGCACGGCACAAACACGCGGGAGGTCATTGCTATCCATCAATTGTCAATCATCTTGATCAATGGTGGACACCCAGGGGCATGACCTCGCCACCCCTGCGTTGCGTCGCCCGGTGTTTTCAGTTACGTCTATTTCAGAGGGAATTAGACCAATAACAGGGCGGCAACCACGAGAAGGAAAATCACCGCACTTGCCTTGAGGATCTACACGACCGTTGCGCTCTCCCTCAAGACCACGCCACCTTGCCGGCTCTGAAGGAGCCAGGCAAAGTAGGACTGCATCAACAAAGCCAAGCCCACAGGACTTGTCGCTGACAGCTCAAAGCGTAAGTTTGCTAACACAGACCAGCCCCCAAAGCCTAGTTACTCTAGAGTCCAATTTTGACCAGTTTTCAGTCTAAAGTACAGTTTGACATATACTCAACCACAAATGCATAATTCAGAAATCAGCAGTAAAGGTATCGCTAGCTCTATGTTTTTTCATGACTTTTGAATCGGGAATCTTACTATGTAGCTACTACTACAGCTCACTATGTTACTCTGTTGTCGTTAGTTGATAAAAATCAACGTCGCATTCCTGCCACTCTTTACTAAATTAAAAAGAAAATCTTATCACAAGAAACAATGGCTAAGATCATTAAGTACTACTTTTATTGTATTCTGCCAGTTTTACCAAAAGCTAAAAAAAAATCAAGCTAATCGCAAGTGTGCGCCCTCTCTAACCTTAAACGTAAATAATCAGGTGAATAGTTAAGGGTTTTATGCTTTCACAGAAGGGCATAAATGAACCTTTATCTACTGGAGCCTGAAAACTTTTTGTACGGACCACTTTGTTAGGAACATGATAAAAATAACGTTAAACTTTATCGGTTCGATAAACGGAACATTCTTACAGGCGTTAATATTATATTACTGAGATTGTTTCTACAATATGGCTGGTTTGTTTTTGTTTATTAGTTCTGTGAACGCTATGCTTTATAAATATTATATGTGGGTACTCAGAGGAATGTTCTACAGGTATTTATTGATTGCTGTTGCATTGAAAATGCTAGAATATCGATTGTCGCTTTTAGATTCATAGAAATATATTGCTTAATTTTTGCTAGAGTAGTAATCTATTTAAAGAACCTGTTTTTCCTGTCTTTGAGACAAAATGTAGATAAGGAAATAGAGAGGGGCTAAAAAAACTTTTTTACAAAAAATCTATCGACTTCCAAAAAAACAAAAAATACTACAAAGCGAAAAATAACTTTGTTTTCGGGAGTGTGTCTTTGGTACCTACTTTTTTTCGTTTCACCGACTTTCGAAAAGAAAATAATTTTTCGCTTTGTTGTGTTTGGTTTTGGAAGTCGGTTATTTTTGTTTAAAAGTCTTTTATTCTCTTTTTAGTTTTGGTAACTTATATTATTAACCTGACAATACGTATTATTAAAGATAACTCAAATTTAATATGGGACCACATGAGAGGTACCAGCTTTCAAATAAAAAAATAATCACCAAAATCGGTTCATCTAGTAAAAAGTTCTGAGGTAACACACATAAAAAAATACAGTCGAATTGGAACCTCCTCCTTTTTGAAGGCGGTTAAAAAAGTGATATTATCATGGCATTCCATCAGCGTCATGATCGACAAACATTCGAAGACATGTGACGTCCGACAACCCGCACTGGGCCCGCGTGGTGGATTACGACCCATTCCCTCTCACAGAGAGGAAGCCTGTGTCCCAGCAGTGGAAACATTAAAAGGCTGATGATGAATGATTCAAAAAAGAGCCCGCCTTGTACCTTTGTGCATAAAGTCTAAATAAATAAATTAAAATGTATAGGATTGACAAGCTTTGCTGAAATATCACGAGGTCAATCCAACCCATTTGGGACTTTAAATTCTTTCCCAAACCAAAAAATCACAATGCATTTATTTGGCCAATTTTATTTTTTATTTTATTTAAAAAAAACGTTGTCGCGAGCTCGTGGCTAAATAATAACAGCCGCACGGGTCAATCTTCAAGGTTAAGCAACGCTTGACGAGGTCGGTCCGGGGATGGGTGACCATTTCAACATACCTCCTCCATGCCTCGGCAAGCACGTTAAGCCGTTGGTCCCGGCTGTCATTTGGAGATCTTTGACAGTCGTTACGGGTAGTCGGAAGCCTGAGATCTGACACCAGTCTTGCCAAGGTGTATCGTGTTACCCAGTTACTGGATTGTGGGGGTCAGATAGGCAGTCGCTCTGTGTAAAACGCTGGTACTCAGCTGAATCCGGTAAGACTGGAAGCCGACCCCAACAATAATTGGGAAAATGGCTATGCAGATGATGATTTTAAAAAAACGTTGTCCCACACTAGGATATTTTTCCTGTATCATGACTGTGTTTACAAACATTTAAACTCACATACACAAGACACCCAGATCCGGAACAAATATCTGTAGGCCATACAAATATTTGTTCCGTGCGGGCATCGAACCCGCAACACGCAGTGCAGCAGCCGATCGGACAACCACTACGCCAACCGTGTCGTCAAAATAAACCTTAGCAACCAATTCCCACTAACAACAGCACAACAGACTCCACAACTAATACAACATTATCTCTCATGACCAGAGACCATAAAAAAATAAAAAAATAACAAACCAAACTATCAATTTTTACCACCGCTATGACAATAACAATATACTCAAAATTGCCCTTTTTATATCACTATCGCTTCCGCACGGCAATATTAGCCACTTGGTTAGTTTCAGTACATCCTGTATGGGAGTCACGTTCAAAATGGCCGCCAGTCTTGATGACTTCATGCTCCTTCTAATCGGCGGGAAAAACAATCTGCGAGGGAGAATTACGTAGCTGGAGGTCAGTTTTTGATGTGGTCTTGTAAATAGAAGTCTGTCCAATGATAGATTATAGTCTGGAATAGCACAAAGGCTACTTTTTATCACGGTATAAGTTCTCTGAGGATGATGAAACATTCACGCGGGCGAAGCGGCTGGCAGAAGCTAGTAATATTATATATGCGACAGTTTAGATGTGTTCGTATGTTTGTTACTCAATCACGCGAAAACGGCTAAACGGATCTGAATGAAATTTGACAGAGAGATAGATTATAGTCTGGAATAGCACATAGGCTAATAGTTCTCACGCGGGCGCAGCTAGCTGAAGCTAGTGTACAATGACCAAAGTTGATGTGAGTTTTGATTTTGATAAAAAGTAAACACCTTATCATCCACAGCCTGAATTTGCCCACTGATAATATCTTTTCTTGTACCAATGTCCACTTTATTGTGTCAGTCTTCATTTCCTTGTGCCAATCTCCACTTTCTCGTGCCAGCCTCATCCAGATTCTACCCGCAATAGCAACAATGCCAACTGCTTGTTTTGCATAATAAATATTCGTAATCATCTGGTAACTAATTAAAACCAAATCCCTCATTACCATACAAGCTTCACGTATCATAAAGGGTACTAATCATAAGGCGACGATTATGATAATCTAATGACGGTGTGAAATACCCTAGTATAACGATTACAAATCTAAATTATGAACAGTTATGATTTAGTAAATTCAACTACAATGCCTAAAATTAAAGGTCATTAGTATTCGTGATCAAAGTAGCCACAGTTAATTTTTTATTTCTGAGTTTGTTTCGATGTTTCTTCTCAGTGGCTATATTTTTCGCACTAAAGAGCCAGCCTCTCTCTTTTTAACTCAAACGGAAACAGAGGGGTGTTAAAAATTTGACGTGTGTACCTGTATATCTGTGCCATCGTAGCTCCTACATATATGAAGCGATTTTGATTTAGTAGTAGATTAAGTCAATTATTCGAGAGTTTTCCTAGGTATGTTTGATGAAAATCGGATCAGCCGTTCTAAAGTTATGCGCATTTTACTATTTGAAGCGAGGTATTTTCACAGGATATCGTGTTATGATTACGTGTTTCGATGGATTGTCGATCGATGCGTGTCTACTACTAAATAACTTATGTAGTTTAATAAGTTAAATTTATACTTGACCACTATAGGTCTAGTTTATTTTTAATTATAAATTTAGTATCGATTCTAAACGTGTAAAAAGTGTTAGCTCAAACTTTCACAGAAACAAATATCATCTACCTACCCAAGTTCACGACCCGAAAAAGTAAAAGAAAAAGCTTGTAAGTATCCATAAAAGATAAGAGCTGATAACCACTTCCCTACTCATTCGAAACAATCTCACCTAAAAGATGTACATGTCGCAGGGATATGATGAAAACAGGGAATTGATCAAATCTCTAAGCGATTTGATCAAATCACGGAGGAACAAATCTCAAAATTGGTTCAGTGAAATGACAAAAATAACTTTTCTGTAGTAATTTAAAGGTTTATTTTGTACGTTGAATTAGTATTTGTGTGGCAGAGCCGACGGAGCCCCGCTGCGCGGGGCTCCTATTTCTGTATGCAGGGTCTAAAGTAACCTAACACGAAGGAGATGACGGGAGCTGAGTTCGCTCGCTTTGCTCGCTCACTTCAGCTCCCGTCATCCCCTTCGAACCTAACCTGTCCGTGTCGGGGTGCCCTAAGCTCCCGAGCTCGCTACGCTCGCTCTTAGAGAGATTTGATCAATTCCCTGTTTTCATCATATCCCTGCGATATACACACACAAAAGTTACAACATTAATCATTGTTCAGAAAGTTTATGGAAAAGTTGATGTTTCATGTAGCCTAAGATCCCAGCGCAAAAATCCGCAGTAATTTTTTTTGTATAAAACTTTTAATGGCAACCCACTATCATCATATATCTAGCCGCAAGTACCTTAATTAAATAAACTGTAATTAATGTTTCTTATTCATGTAAACCTAACGTCATTTTAAGAAAGTGATATAAAAAGAAACAAAATAAAAAATAACAAAAAAAAAATGCGGCTAGATATTTCCAGGCAACCCTACAATAATCTATTCAAGTATCATTCACGAAAATAAGTTTAATTAAAAACACGTTACTTGTAGATTTTTGCAGTGGGATCTCGTACTATTAAGGCAATAAATCCGAAGAGTACCTTTTACCTAAATCCTTTGTTTGTCTATAATAACAACAGGTTTTATGAGGCTCGTTAGAACCGAGAGCTTTCCTTGTAAGGTTCGATTGCCAAGAAACTAATGAGAACGTAAATGTTTTGGAGAATGAGGAAAGGTTTTGTGAGCTTGTGTGGCTTCGTGACTTTGGATGTATTGTTGTTTTTCTGTTTGTGTTATATTTGCCTCATAAGAGGTGTTGGAAGGGAGTAATGCTCTGTAATAAAATGTACATATGAACATCTTAACTAAATTAAAGTTTGATAAAATACTCTGTATGGTACACTATAACAAATTGTACCTATATTTGTTTGTTTCTTCTCAAAAATCAAAATTATTTATTTGTTATGGGTATAAATGTTAATGTTCTCCATACTCTGCCGTCATAATGGTCATGCAAAATTTTACACATCATCATCTGCCTGCCCTTATCCCATGTTACTTGTGGTCGGCGCAATACGTTTTCTTCTTTCACACCGTCCTGTCCCCTGTTACGCTATCACTGACTCCCTTTTCTTTCGTATCACTCCTCACACAGTCCATCCATCTTTTCTTTAGCATCCATCTCCCTCTTCATCCATCCACATTTATTAACAAAAAATCATCCACAATTTTACACATGAATTACAATCTAGTAGTATCAAAATACAATAAATATTGGATAACAAGCTTATTGAGAGTACAGCATGTCATTACTATTGTCAGGATATTATCTGCCTTAAGGATTCCGTTTTAGATTTTCATTCTAACTATACGCCTTATCATTTAGAAATTCCATTTAGAAATACGCCTTATCATTTAGAAATTCCTTTAACTTCCGCTCAAATATGTGCATTTTGCCAATTTCTGTAATACAACTTGGTAATTTATTAAACATCCTGGATGTCATGCAACATACACTAGAGCCCTAATTCTGGTCAAGAAAATTCTTTGAATAGTACAAAACTACAATATTCAGTCATACAATATTCTGCTGTTAAGACGACGACTAACGCCAACGACCTTGAGGGAACAAAACGCGCACTCGTTTGACACCCGTGCGACCAAAAATGTTGTAGTCCCAAAGTTTTTGTACTTTCCTTATTATTCTATGACTTTAAAAAAAAGGTTCAAATCAAAATGTCGATAATTAAATTGTCTTTGAGATGGAGTCAATTTCATTAAAATACGCCCAGCGGTTTTGGCGCGATTGTTGTGTTTATGCCCGTTTTAGACATAACTTTACAAATTAATTACACTATGTTAAACGAATAAAACTCAAAATTTTCTGAGATCAAATTATTAAGAAAATGGTCTAATGTAACATATGTTTTCCAAAAAATTACGACTAGCCGTTTAGACGTGATTCTCATTTTAAAATCAGCTACTCAAGAGAATCGGCGCCTTAATAATGTCTTCTTAGCTATAATCCCAGAAAAATACAAGATTTATGTGTTAGAGGCAACAGGAGCAAAGTAGTAGTTAGCTGGGCGTTAAAGCACTTAACATTTACTGTGCCACACAAGACACAAGTTCGACGCAGATTCAGATTCGATGCTCTAATATTATTATTAATTCATTTATTAAAGGCAACAGGGCACATAGAATAACTTAACCTAAATATTAGTAACAATGTAAATAGTGTTGTTATTGTGATACTGACGTAGGTATAAGTTTAACCTACGTCGGTATAATAATATCAACACACAAACATTTAACGTTTACACACAGACAACTATCATTGCTTCAGTATTCCAGCTGAAATACTGGTGCAACGATTCAACACAACAAAGAAAGAATGAAAAAATATTTATTTGTGACCAGCACAGGAGACATGAGATAAGCAAAACATAAACAATAATAAAAAATAAATAACCCCGTGCGAGATCAATAAGGCTCCTATCTCAGTATGTGCAACGATATTTAAAATAACGCTGCGCTGATACACAGTCCAGCCTGTCAGCAATCATACCCAGGATGCTGTACTTACTCCAATATGCTGAACTATTCTTAAAACTCAGTCTGCCTATATTTACGACAATTACTTTAGGCAAAAATAATTCGATCAATCATAGAAGAAAAACACAAACCAAAGCAAACATTTCAAACAAGAATTTATTATCTCCCATGTAATGTTCCGAAAGGATTGTAACTCCATATTAAAGCCGTATATCCATCGCGGTGACGTTACGAATGGTGACGTGGCCCGACAAGTACATAACTCTCCCTCGCTGCAACCTCCATTGGGGTTCTAATAAAATACCTTCTCTATGTTATCGTCTCCTGGTACTTCGTTATTGAAAGATATCTTTTTCAATTAGGTTAACCAACATGGTTTTCTGTTGCTGGATTGGATAACATGTATTTTTACTAACTAAATGTTAAGGCATAAATGGTTAAGGACTTTATTAAAAACTCACTAACATTTTCCTAGAGGTACCTTTCTCAATATATGTGTGCCTGGTAGCTGGTATGATAAAAAAAAGTTAAAAATTGTATTTTCCAGGGAAATTGAGCTTTATATTAATTAAATTGACATTCGATAAAACAAATATATTTAATGGTATTGCTGAAAATTTTTAACAAAATTTTATCCAGTTGAACATGTTAAAAGAAAGTCTCACTGTTTTTCTGTAATCTCTTTACGTTGAGCTTACAAAAAAATCAGAAAAGGCTTGTAGAAACGAAAAATACTGGCAACATCTACTTGCATACGAAAACCTCTTGTTTTTCCGATAAAATCGAGCCTTGAACCGCAAAAGCCAGAGTAATCCGTTTATTGATTTCAAGCATTTTCCGCTCTCGATAGATTTTTATTTTCACTAAAACATTTTTCTCGTAAACAAGTGGATTACTACAGGCTTGCGATAATGAAATTTCATTTTGCTTTTTTTTTATTTTAATTCTTATTATTCCGGCATGGAAAGCTGCGGTAAACAAATACTTAATCAGTTTCGAAAACCTAAAACTGTAATCATTAAACAATGGCAGTGTTTTTAATAAAATATATTAATTATTTATGGTAATTTATCAGTTCATTCATCGTTTGAGTCCAAAGACGTCCACTGCTAGACTTCCAACGCTGCTCCTTGTGGTATTTTGTCAGTTGGTAGCAAACAATTAAATTATTGCTTTACTTTACTACTGAAACATAGAGCGTGCGTGGATGACTGCTGACAGTGGCCACGTTTCAGTGATTTCTGCAGCCCACATACTTCCTAAACAAGTGAAGACAAGGAGATAAATAAAAATTTATTGTTTTCTGTCCACATATGTTGACTTAAAATCAACTTAAAACTATGTTACAACACTTGCTAGAAGCTCCTTTGTGAGAGACTGGAATCCGTACTAGGCAAACCCTGTGTTACTGATCTCCAGGTTCTTCCCCTAGAATAATTTCCAATTATTATTGGAATATAAATACTAATTAAATTCGAATTGAAATGATAATTAAATTCGATAATTCGGGTCATTTTAACTCCATCACATCTACACATTAAATAACAATTAAATAACAAATCACAATAATATACAAATTAAACGTAATAAAGATATAAAAATAAAAAGTTACTGACTATTAGGCAGCAGGAGGCAGGAGGTTTTCACGGCGTCCCACTGTACATTCTTTCTTTTTCCTCACATTGTACACACAATACACAAATTCACAGCGCCAAAACGCGATCCGGATAAAATCGCAGCGTCCTATAAAGACTTTACCAGCTGAGCAAGCGTAAACAAGACAATAGTTGTTCGAAAAACTGCGAATAAACAAATTAAAATAGAGAGGGAACGCGAAAAACTGCGAAATACTTTGCATGTATCTCTCAATGTGTCACCTCTAGTGAATAGGGACTGATTGTGAGTCGGATTTTTGTAAGCGCGCGAATTTGCGCGATTCAAGCTCCGCTCGAGTGTACAGATGGTCTGTAATTCTGGCGTTCGGATGCAAGAACGGGTTAGGTCGTGTATAGAATGAAGATGCTGAAAATGCTGATGAAATAGGTTGAACATCAACCTGAAGATTGGAGATGCCAATGAACTAAGACAACAATTGTTGTTTCATTGTGCCATTTTCAGAAATATTTTCTTTTTGATTTCTTAGTTTTTAGGTTTCTATACCCAAAGGGTATAAACGGGACCCTATTACTAAGATTCCGCGGTCGCGTCGGTCTATCTATGTCTGTCTGTCCGTCTGTAACCAGACTGTATCTCATGAACCGTGATAGCTAGGCAGTTGAAATTTTCACAGATGATGTATTTCTGTTGCCGCTATAACAAAAAATACTAAAATCAGAATACAATAAAAAATTAAGTGGGGCTCCCATACAACAAACGTGATTTTTTTGCCGTTTTTTGCGATAATTTCGTGCGGGAGTCTGACTCGCACTTTAGTGCACCGCTACCCAACCCTTCTGAGAACATAGGGGAGAAGTTATTTCCTAGTAATGGATATGACTTATTAAGCAAGTCAGTCACAGTGGCAAAATAACCTTAGGAAAATCTTTTAAAATATAAGAGCTAAAATATAATAAATAAGTGGAGCAATGGTGGCCCAGTGGTATCGGCCGCGACTTACAAGTAGTTCTGTAGGTTGTGAGTTCGAGCCCAGGCAGGCGTTTAACTTTGTGTAAATTATTTCATCACCACTGCTCTCAAAACGGTAAAGGAAAACATCGTGAGGAAACCGGCATGTCCTAGAACCAAAAATTCGAAGACATGTGACATCCACCAACCCGCACTGTGCCCGCGTGGTGGACTACGGCCCATGCCCTCTCATGAAAGGAGGCCTGTGTCCCAGCAGTGGGAAAATTAATAGGCTGATGATGTGATGTGATGTGATGTGAAATAAGTAAAAAGTTAGTCAGCTTCAATAAATAATTTGTAAAATATCCACCCGATCACACTCACCACAAAAACCACACTTTAAACCCCTACAATATTAACTTACATCTAATTTGTACCATAAACACGTGCGGTGTGAAAGCAGCCTTACCATGATGGAGTCACGTCGCAAACCGAGCAGACGTGGTTAAAAATGTTCTACCCGCGAAGATACCGCGCTTCTAAAGTTAAAAATTCAATGTTTTAGCTGGGAACGTCCGTACTCACTCGTCATCCCGATTGTAATAACAGTATAAACATTTTTAGTATGAGATACATCGTAAAATATTCTTTCTACTATTCATCGTACGATTTTATTCCCATGGCTTCGTTTCCATGAACTATCCTATAGAGATTGTACATTTTAGTGGCATAGAACCCTAAGACAATAAGTTAAAGTCATCATCAGCAGCCTATTAATCTTCCCATTGTTAGGACACAGGCCTCCTCTCTGTGAGAGTGAATGGGTCGTAATCCACCACAAGGGCCCAGTGCGGGTTGATGGATGTCACATGTCTTCGAATTCAAGGTTCTAGGACAAGCGGGTTTCCTCACGATGTTTTCCTTCACTGTTTTGAGAGCAGTGGTGATGAAATAATTTACTATTATTTATGTAAAGTGCCTACCTGGGTTCGAACCAAGAACCACAATTTGTAAGTGGGCCACCACTGCTCTCTCATACCACTGGGCCACCACTGCTCTAAGTTAAAGTGTCTATTATAAAATAGTTATTAAGAATAATCCACTGCGACAAAATGCTGAGTCTGTAGTACAAGGCTGGCTTAGATGTGGTGATAAGGATGAGGGTGAGAGCAACATGGTGGACCACAACACGTAATAGTGCCAAACAAGTTCTGAAGATGGGAGCATACCTTCCGATAAAATGTGCCCACCTGACTCAAGCCACGCGTAAGTACAGGCTTTAGAGGATGCATATCAGGTGAGAATGTAGAATGTTGTTTGAAAATAAGAAGTAATCGCTGCACATTTTTATTTTTGTATGAAATTATCCTATTTTTTATTTATTTAAAAAAATATAGAAGTGAGTGTTTTTAAAAAAAAAACTAAAATAATTTATAATTGTATTTTAGTTAGCACCCAGAAGCTAACGTTTAATTTTGTCTCAATATATTTCAGTTTATTAGTATTTTCAATTGTTAACAAGACGGTTACGTAAATAAAACTAAATTTAATACAAGCCTATTAGTACAATGTTGCAAAGTATATAAACAACTATTAAATAAGTTTGACATATTTCTACACAAAAGCTGAAAAACCGCCATGAAAAATCGGCCTTTAGTGAAACAATTTTCGTATTAGGATCAGTACTTCAAGTGTCAACCCCTTACAAAAAACAAAAAGCAAAAATCGTATCTTTTATATTATTTACTTTTGTATTGCTCCGTGTGCAATATTTGAGTGAAATTAGGAACGTGACGTCATCTTTCTTGAGGCACATGTCTCTTATGGGGTGATCCTTGCTAAGGCCGACATTACGCCATTTGACAAGTGAAAATATAATTTCATATGCTTACACATTTTTGTTGTCTTTTATCCTCTTGACAATGCCACCTTTTAAATTAGTCAGCTCTTTTATCAAGGTTATTTTGAGTGTGCCTAAGGGACAGATGTACACAAGTCATATACATCTGTCCCTTACACACTCTCAAATTAACCTTATTCCAAGAGCTTATGCTTAGCTTAACCTCCCTGGCCTTTTCGAAATACCTTGTGAATATAGTTAAGGTGATAAACCAAATCTTAATAATGAAGAAAATAATTAAAAGACTACTTCCGATTACAAAAGAATGCATCGAAAACGGAGTCAGTACTTAACGAGATAATTGAAAAAAAGAACGCTGATTTCTAACCTCCCTTGCACGTTTCTCCTCAATACTTAACTCTTGTTAGAGCACAAAGGGAACCCTTTCTTTTCTTCCTTTTAAAGACGCCACTAATTTTTACCTTTTGCCCCTCTGATTACTGATTCTTTGTGACTTGGCACCTAACAATTAATTTTGAATGCATTCCTCTGGAAATTAATGAAATCGTGAATTAATGAATGTATGGTGAATTTAGGGCTCAACACAAAACTGCGATGCGATGCGATTTCTATATATTTAATATGTGCGAGCTCGCAGATATTTGCGATGCGTTGCGAATTCGCAGTTATGTGTGGGAGCCCGTAACTAGAAAAGTCAGGTCACTCAGGTCATCTACAGAGTGAATTTATTGTCAATCTTGGGTTGGTTAGTAAATATTGTACATGCCATGAATGCTTTTAACCCATGAAAAATAACCATAGAATGAAAAGTCAAGCAGTATCGTTTCTGCGTTCAGTGTCGAAGTAGATATTTTTGAAGGTCAAAAAAAATCTTCTGAAAGATTTCTTCAGAGATACTGCAATGTGCAAGTAATTGTCCAATTTTAACGATCGCAGAGTCTGTGTAAACACATTTTAATCCAAAAGTTTCAGTCAAGAGCCAACTTATCTCAACTAACGTTCAAGCTTGCATTGTAAACTGAACATTCCGAGAGTTGGACCGACTACAAAAACACATTTCAAAATGGCTAATTAAAAACAACGTACCACTTAACGCCACCAGAAAGTGCTCAGAAGATAATATAATTAAGCAAAGGATTCCAGAGTTCGCAAATTGCTAGCGAAATCTTTTATTTATACGCAACTCCGCTCGAGGTTTGCTCAGCGAATTTTAATTTCGTAATGCAGAAAAGGACCGTTATAATTTTAAGTGTCGCCGGATTCTGTGAGTTATGAGGCTATGTCGTCTCGATCTGGCTGGGTTCTATGGCCGAGACTGAGAAATTTAGCTTGTGCTTTGGCTTATACTGTGATTTGTAATTTCGTAGACTAAACTGACATTTGGGGGGTTGTCTCTTTATCGTTACATAAAAATAGTGTCGTATCCTGACTATCCTGAGTGATCGAAAGTTAATCGAAAATCAAAGTAGATCAAAAATGAAAAAAGAAAAAAAAGAAAATTTCATGTGTTTGGAAATTACCACTAACTACTACTACTTTATTTAGTTTCTACTCATTTATGTCAGACTTCATTTTATCGATCGCATTTATTTTATTGTTGATTTCATATTTAACACAATAAAAGTTTATGTACTATTTGTATGAATACTGTTATATTTAAAAATATTACGATTATATTCATAAAACATTTATTTACACCAATTAGTAATATTAAATTGAGGACTCATGCCACATCGATTCGATGAATCACTTATGATTGAGCCTTACCTACAACACTATGCTCCGCGCTTGCAACATTTAAAAACATAAGGTCATTGGCAGCTGTCAGTTTAGTCTACGAAATTAAAAATCACAGTATAGATATTATTATGTAATCTTTTTTTTTTTTTATTATAGATAGGCTCGCGCTTGACCACTATCTCACCTGATGGTAAGCGATGATGTGGTCGACGGTGTAACACGCTTGCCTAGAAGTAACCTATTCACTCTTGACTTAAAGACTCCGAGGTTCTTCTACCTTGCACTTTTAATCTGACAGTTGTGCTTTAGTGACAGTAAAATGCCTATACTACATAAAAGATAGCTTGATCTCTGCGACATATGTCAAACTGACATAGGCGGTCGTCGTCATGTAATTTTTTTATTTGTCGTTGTTGACCACCACCATAACGCCACGTTTTCGATGATAGAATGTCACTTGTTGGCCTCATGGTGAACCGTTAGGTTCATAGGCGTGATTTTTCTGACAGCTGTCGCAGAGATCAAGCTATCTTTTATGAACTATAGTTACGTTTTCAATCTCGGCCAAAGTGTCATCACTCATCAGTCACCATCTGTAGTATTCCGATATGGTCTTCTAAGGATTTTGGTTCCTAAAACATAGTGAATATTTAAATACAGCTTCTTAAACGTTCAGCTTCTTTGTGATATAAACTTCTATGTTATTATGAAACCTCTGTATGAATGTAGAATATGTTAATATACTATGCATGAAATAGTAATAATGGTACTCATTCATAATTTTACGGCAGAATATTCAACAACTGCCGATGTGACTTACGTGTTGTAGATCGTGAGTTTTTGTTAATTATTTCATCACCACTGCTCTTAAAACGGTGAAGGAAAACATCGTGAAGAAACCGGCAAGTCCTAGAACCAAAAATTCGAAGACATTGTGTATCCGTCAACCCGAACTGGGGCCGCGTGGTGGATTAAGGCCCATTACCTCTCTCACAGAAATGATGCCTATGTCCCAGCAGTGGGAAAATTTTAAGGCTGATGATGATTCAACAACTAATTTACACGACAGTATGATTATTTGAACATTTAGAAAACCGAATAGAAGTTTAAGCTCGACGTCGACGAAACACTTTTCTTTAATTTCCGAATAAGCCATCTAAGACAATCGCGGGAAGTCGGACATAATTCACAAGTAGTATGCTCCTGTGAGATAACCGTGATCTTTTCATTTCATAACCTAATGGAACTTTTCCCATTTCAACTTATTTTATCTTCGTCCGGGCAGAGGGCTAGCGTCTCTCTCTTAATTTACTACTTCAAAATCCGGATTTTTCGTAATGTCCTTACTAAGTATAAGTGCTGATCTTTTTGTTTTGGAATTGTAATGTATTGGTTTAATGTCCTCTATTTTTAACCCACGACGGAAAAAGAGGGGTGTTATAAGTTTGACGTGTGTTGCTGTGTATCTGTGTGTCTGTCTGTGGCATCATAGCTCCTAAACGGAAGAACCGATTTTGATTTAGTATTTTTGTTTGGAAGGTGACTTTGTCAAGAGTGTTCTTAGCTATGTTTGAATAAAATCGGTTCAGCCTTTCAAAAGTTATGCATTTTAGTCTTTAAATCTGGGTTTTTCGAAAGATATCGTGTCATTATTGCTTGTTTTGATATATTGTCGATTTAAGCGTGTCTACTACTAGATATATTAAAAAGCATGAAATAAAATAAAATTATATATTTAAAAAACCCTCTAAAAAGGAAGAAAATAAACCCCTTACTCGCGTTGGGGTACCGCTAAGTAAATAAAATAAAGTGAGGTAAACGTTGGCGGTTCCCCGACGCGAGTAAGAGGTTTATTTTTTGCTTTTTAGAGGTTTTTGGGTGAGGGTTTTTTTAATTTGTAATTTTCATAGGTATCTTACATAGTTTACAGGAAAACAACAAAGCCCTTCCAGATTTGATATTTCATCCTTCGTCTTTTCAATTTGCTCTATTTTGATTCTGTAATCAAAATAGAGCAAATCACAGCTTCACAGCTTGCTTGCTTCGCTGCATTATCACTAAATGAAAATCAAGAAGGCGTTTTTTTTAACACAAAGACGTTGCACAATATCCAGTACCAAACAAAACATTCTGGTACCTGATTACCAGTATCTGAACACTCCACTACTTCAACTATGAAACCTTTTAGCATTTTAGCGGTTTATTGGGAACACCGCCAGATTAATCTTTCCCGGTAAAATGTTTTTACAAAAACCTGCTATGATTTCGATGCGTTCTCGCTCCATGCGTGGGCCCCGCTGGGCTTTATACGAATAGGGATTTGCGTCTAAAAGCATTCTCAACAGCAGTGGAATTTACTCCTACACTGGTATAAAGCATTCGATGGATTTTCAATAGAAAGTGGCCCGCAGTGTACCCGAGTTTTATTCCTAAGCTCACTGAACAAACATTTTACCCGGCTAATGCTTCGTTGTGTACTTTGTTTCACCAATCTTGTTGGTGTCTATTTATGATCGCCATTCTTCTGTCAACGCTGCGCCGTTGCTCTTTTGTTATTTTTTTCGTGGCAACCCTGGCTTTGGCTTTTTAATAGGCAGATTATATCAATCTAATGTTTCTTTTTAATCTCGGTTTCTAGCACAAGTTATTATTGTTGGGATATAAATCGATTTCAAAGCGGTGTCTTAATCACCAAGATCGGTTTAGTGATGTTCTTATTCGTAAAATATTATAGCAATACAAGGAAATTATAAGGAGGTTCTATGTCCGACTTCATGTTTATTTTTCATTTTTGTTTATGTTCACCGTTTCCTCCGTCAATTTTGGACCGATTTTGAAAATTTTATTTTTTGTTTGAAAGAGTATGTTTCAAAATTGGTCCCATTTTAATTTGGTGAAAATCTGATGAAGAACTTCGGAGAAATACAACAAAATTCTTCAATAAATAACGGCAATCTCTCGGGATTGCTGTAATCGCATGTTTGTTTATTGTTTCAAAACATAACATCACGCCAGTACGCTCTAAAGGGGTACGCAGATGTGTACAGATCACCTTGATACACTCTCATTTCACCGGTTATGTTCACTTTCATGATATTCGGGTAGTCTATTCTGGCATTATATGTATCTTACTTAACTACTTGCCTATTAGGTAGGTACAAAGAAAAAGTGAAATAAAAAATACTACCGACTTCCAAATAAGAAACTACAAAGTGAAAAATAACTTTATTTTCGGAAGTCGGTGTCCATAACGCAAAAATACTGGTACCTACCAATGACACCGACTTCCAAAAAATGAAGTTATTTTTCACTTTGTAGTTGCATATTTGGAACTCGGTAGTACTTTTTTGTAAAAATGTTTTTACTGCATCTATGCGCATCTCTAAAAGCTATAAACTAATTGCTTCACAAAATGTTGTATACCAACCCGATTTGATAAACAAATTCGAGCAGAATATCTGTCAATAATCAATCCTTCTCACGGCAGGTGAATCCTCGCGTGGCGGTGATGGATGATTCAATTACACCATGACACAAACCGCTAACCCAGCCCCACTGTCATCACTCCTCTTATATCTATGACCTTAAAGTTCACTTTACTCTAACCAATCGATGATATCAAGAATTATTTATTGAGACGTGTAAAAATAGATACTTTATTATGATTATGATGAATTTACGTCACCAGATTGTTGGAGATGATTGATTTCGCACATTTATTGTGATGCTGAGAACACCTAAAAGCTTCCTCGCCTTGTGAATAAGAAATAGTCAGAGAAACACGAGTACCGATTTTTTTCATAATATCTCGAAGAATTTTTGCGTGTTTTGTTTCAAGGTTTCACCGAAATATTTTATGAATATAATTTTTGACAACGACTGTGTGAGATTCATTTTGAAATAAGAAAGTACCTTTATCTTCAGCAACAAACTCCGAGTAATATTATTTTATAACACGGTTAATTTTATCAACAGCATCAGTCAAATATCCTAGTTTAATATCCTACTACGAAAGTTCTCAACTGTAAAAGAAAAATATATAAAACTCTGTCAAAAAGTTGCTTATTTCATAGTTTAAAGTAGATATCTGGTAGCGCGGTAGTGGGAACTAGGGAATCCAATCCCGCACCTTTTTTCAGCGAGTTCAGTTTTTTTTAATTATTCCTTTATTTGTGCTGTAAGACCTTACTTTATGCCAAATGTCGTGATTCTAGGTCAACGGGAACTACCACATAGGTTTTCGACCCAAAACCTATAGGGTACATCCGGTGGACCTAGAATTGTCAATTTTGGTTAAAGGCAAGGTCTTACAGAACAAGCAAAGGGAACATGCCAAAAAATAAAAAGAGTTGAAAATAATGGTAAATTTTGGTACTTACAAATTGTCGCGAAAATTTAAATTTGCTCATATCTTTTTATCGTACTGACTCAGGACCTTAATTTTTTTGCATCTAATAGGGACTATAGACCTCAGCTTCAACGTGCTAGGTCCACCCGTTCCTGAAAAAAATGTTTGTGGCACCCGGACAGACGGACAAGAAAGTGATCTTATAAGGGTTCCTTTTTTTTCCTTTTGGGGTACGGAACCCTATAAAAACATCAAAATCGGTTCATAATTGGTGGAGTAATCGCGTAACAAACATACAGTCATTTTTAAAGTTGGATGAAAATACGGTCAAAATTGAAATTGGGTCGCACCATCAGGAAAATGCCTCACTGTATGAGAGTTTTCAATCTTTAAATACTTCGATTTTGTTTAACCTTGTCTTTTCAAAGGTAGACCATCATCTGTTCCAGTTTCTCATGCTCAGACCAACAGAATTAGCATCAGATATTAACATATCAAAGAGAAAAATGTTTCTGTCGACCAAATCTGCGAAACCACTCAGCGGATTTGGACGGCAGCGAGTGCTTCCACATTTTTGGGCATTATGATATACTTTGTACAGCAAAGTGGTTTGTACAGGAAAAACAAAAGTTTGTATGGAACTTCTGGAGTGGCAAATAGTTGAAATGTGGAAGCGCTGTTCGTACAGGTTTTGGAAGCCTGTTTTATGCGTATCAAAAATGGCTGAGATTTTTGCACCCACTATTTTTTTTAATAAGATTCAATGTAAACACAAGACAATATTTGAGATTGATAAATGTTATCGTTGTATGTTTTGTTTTTCGCAGCAGAAGGAGGTTCTATGTTCGACATTATGTTAGTATTTTTTTGTTTCTTTTCACCGATATCTCCGTCAATTATGGACCGAATTTAAAAATTCTTTTTTTTTTGTTTGAAAGAGTATGTTCCAAAATTGGTCCCATTTTAATTTGGTAAAGATCTGATGAAGAACTTCAGAGATATACAACTGAACTCTTCAATAAATAACGGCAAATCTCTCGGGATTGCTGCATTATACCATTTCATAACATAACACGCCAGAATGCTCTAAAGAGATACGCAGATGTGTACACTGTTCACCAACATCACATGATATTTGGGTAATCTATTCTGGCATTATAGGTGCCTTACTAAACTACTTGCCTAGTAGGTAGGTACAACCAAAAAGTGAAAAATAAAAAAAATCTTTTATACAAAATATACTACTGACTTCCAAATAAGAAAACTACAAAGTGAAAAATAAAAAAATCTTTTTTACAAAATATACTACCGACTTCCAAATAAGAAAACTAACTTGAATAAGTCGGTGGAAGTCGGTATCCATAACGCAAAAAAATGGAACCTACCAAAGACACCGATTTCCAATAATAGTTATTTTTCACTTACTAGTTTTCTTATTTGGAAGTCGGTAGTATTTTTTGCAAAAAAGGTTTTTTATTGTTATGCCCTGTTTTTGGCTTACTTAACACTCTTCATATACTTTCTAATCATTTTCCATATATACAAAAGCGCAAATAGGTATTTGGTACGATCATTCATCAGCCAAAATACGTCCATTAAAGGAAATACGCTTCCACCAAGTGTCCTACGCTTCAACTTTAAAAGTAACTTACAAAGTCTCAAATTAAAACCTTTTAACAAAAATAATAAACCGACTTCAAAAATAACTAAGGCGAAAAATAACTTTCTTTTCAGAAGTAGGTGTCTTTGGTTCCAATTTTTTGTTGTTTTTGGCACCGGCTACCGAAAAGAAAGCTATTTTTCGCTTTGTAGAGTTTTGTTTTGAAAGTCGGTTTATTTTTTTTGTGAAAATGTTTTTTATTTTTCTCTTACCTTTTATTTTTAAGGATAACTTAAAAACTACTCGTCCGATCTTGATCAAATTTAAATGAAACCACGTTGCACTAGCTTTCCAATAAAAAGAGTCATCAAAAAAATACAATCGACTTACAAATAAAAACGCTATAAAGTGAAAAATAACTTCATATTCGGCAGTCGGTGTTCCTGCTTTCGTTTCTTCGTTTTTTGACAGCAACTTCCGAAATTTAAGTTATTTTTCACTTTGCAGTGTTTTTATTTGGAAGTCGGTTGTATTTACTTGTAAAAAATATTTTATTTTTCACTTTTTTGTTGTGGTACATAATAGGCAAGTTCTATAGTTAGGTACCTCTAATGGCCAAAGTTATGTCTGAATAGGTTACCCGAATAACATGAAACTTGAACCTAATCGGTGAAATGAGAGTTTACCAGGGTGAACTGTACACATCTGCATACCCCTTTAGAGCGTACTGGCGAGCGTACATGTGATTGCAGCAATTTCGAGAGATTTACCGTAATTTATTGAAGAGTTCTGTTCCATATCTCCGAAGTTCTTCATTAGATTTTCACCAAATTTAAATCGGGAAGAAACCGGATACTGAAACTCCCAAAACAGATTCTCACTACCTATATTCCAATACTAACAAACGCAAGGGATCGAACCATGATCGAACATACAAAAACACTATTCGAGAACATATTATTGCAAACAAAAAAATATTTTTGAAAATCGGTCTACAATTGACGGAGTAATCGGTGAACATACAAAAAAAAAAGAAAAGGAAAGTTGGTTAAAACTCGGTTTATAATTGGCGGCGTAATCCCTTAACAAACATACAAAAATATAAAGTCGAATTAAGAACCTTCTCCTTTTTGAAGACGGAACTCTTAAATCGATGAATAACTAACAAAACCTAGCATCATCACCAAACTACAGCAAAAACACAACATCCACGAACAGCAAAAGAAACCGGATACTGAAACTCCCAAAACAGATTCTCACTACCTATATTCCAATACTAACAAAAGCAAGGGATCGAACAGACAAAAACACTATTTGCGATGTCCAACGAAATGATTCGACTGAATTCCTCCCTTACATCCCACGGTGGGCATTAGCTACCCTATATCTTGTTACTCGGGGTCAATCTTTAAAGGGCGGGCTGCATTAGCCTCTTGACCGAACTCAAAGGAAATAGCGGGTGAAGGCGGTTAATGGACCCATTGATTTTCGGGAATCAAACGCTTACTTTCGCGGAGTATCGTGTATACGTGTACAAAAACATGAGATATGGTGCGGGAGTGTAGTGTTTTTGAGTGTTTTGGAGTTTGTAAAAAAACGTGCAGTCGAATTGAGAACCCCCTCCTTTTTTGATGTCGGATGAAAACAGAATGAGAATTGTGTTTAATTATGTTTGAACTTACCACAATGTCTTAAGAGGAAAATCTATGACCAGTGTGTGTTGCCAGTGATTACTTACGGGACAGAGCCGTGGTCGCTCACAATGGGCCTCATCAGAAGGCTGACTTTAAGCCTAAGGGCAATGGAGAAAGCTATTCTCGGAGTTTCCATGCGTGATCGAATCAGAAATGAAGCCGCAAGAGAACTAAGGCTACCGACATAGTCCGAAGAATTGCCAAACTTAAGTAGTAGTGGGCAGGGCACATTGCTCGCAGAAAAGATGGCCGTTAGGGTCGAAAAGTTCTTGAGTGTCAACCGCGTACGGAAAGACGCAGCGTTGGATAGGTGGAGCGACGACCTGGTCAAGGCTGCGGGTGTCCAGTGGATGCAAAACGCACAGGACCAATCAGTTTGGCGACGCTTGGGGGAAGCCTATACCCAGCAGTGGACGTCTTTCAGCTGAAATGATGATGATGATGTTTGAACTAAGGGACTGGGTTATAGAGGTCATATATCGCTTCTTGTAAAACCCTGGTAGACGGATAAAGTATTATACTTCTGCATATAGTTTAATTGAGATGTGTTGGTGGCCCACTCCAACACAGCTGGGAGTAGGTTAGGTAGATAATGCTACAAAGATGATGAAAGAAGAAGAAACCAAGATGCTACAAAGAAAGTACCAGTATATTTATACTCTGCCAATTTTTTTTCGTTTTTTAACAAACCACCTCGTTAAGTAACCGTCCAATTAGAAGCATCGTGCTGCAACATGTTTTTTTGCCAATATACATGGTTTTTCGACCGTATATATCACTTTCATTTACAATTCTATCTTATAAAAAGTATTGCATACAATTATACAGTCTAAGTAAGAGGGCACAAATAATTCACAACTCTTGCAGAAACTGCTACAAACTTGCCCCAACACCTTACAATATTCACCACCTACAACCGCCACTTCTACCCACCTAAATTAAATATGACGTCATTACGCCGAAGCTGCACAAACTGCACAAACACATCGTGTTTGACCACTTTGATGACTCGATTGTCAAGGGAGGAACACCAATTAGGTAGCAGTTGACTCAGCGGCTTTCGTGATTAATTCACCACAGGAGTTCGTCCCACCTGACCGAGGCAGAGTTTGCTAAACCACGGTAATTATTTAAGCTCTGATTGCTGACGTGTTGCAGTTACAGGTGAACGGTTGGATTAATTTAGGAAACCTTGGTTTAAAATTTTGAAGGGAATTGCAAAGATGGGCTCTTCTTTATATTAATGTTTAAAGTAAATGTGTTGGCAGTAAAATATCAAAATCAATCAAAATACCTTATACGTTAGGCCAGGGGTCGCCAAATGGCGGACCGCCGACCTATTTTGTGTGGGCCTTAAGTAAACAGTACAATATATTTTACGTGTGTTACTTGAGTACGTAATTTGATCGTTTTTCGTTTGCTTTGTCTTTTCTGCCTTCATCTTTTCGACAACGGACGAATCGTCACATCAAAATCTTCATTCTTCTATCTATATTTTTACACATTTAGTTTTATTTTCAACTAGCTGACCCGGCAAACTTTGTTTTGCCATAAAAACACCAAACATTCATCTACCCTACCCTAACAACCCTACACTACCTACCCTACCCTAACTACCCTACACTACCTACCCTACCCTACCTACCCTACCCTACCTACATACCTACCCTACCCTACTTACCCTACCCTAAACGGGATAAAAAGTCCTATCCTATGTCCTTCTCCTGGTTCTTAGCTACCTCCCTTCCAATTTTCAGCCAAATCGGTTCAGTCGTTCTTGAATTATAAATAGTGTAACTAACACGACTTTATTTTATATATATAGAAGATTTTAACAAAGTAAATACAAGAGGTGATGTAAAGGCCGGGGGAGGGATAGTTCGCTTTAAATCTTACGTACCGCGACGGTTATATTTTTTTAGGACCCTAAATTAAAGATATTGGTGAGCCCTAGCGTAGGCTCTTCTAGACAATATAACATTGCTTCAGCAATAACCAGTGTTGAAAAGTCCATCATGAATCAATCCCCTTACATTTTGACTTTTCGACAATCGTCATCGCTGACAAAATACCACTGTGTCTTAAGTTCATGAAAAGGCTCCAGAGAAAGCGACAGCGAAGGCACAGTGCTTGCCACGATGCATAATATAAAACGCTAGTGTAGCTGAAGTTTTGTTAGTTTCTCAACCAGTAAGAAGCTTTCATTAGGACTTCAGCAAAAATTTTCAGAAAAACTATGAAAGGCTTAGAAAACATGTTCTTTTTTCTTGAAAGGAAAGCGCAATATTCTTTTATGGCTTACACATTTTCATCGAACTACCCTCATTTTTAGCAAGAATAGAAGTCGGTCAAACATAGTGCTGTAATTTTGTATATTCCTTAAAGTTATGAAATATCGAATAATTTTTAAAATAAGCTCGAGCATAAAACGGATAATATATTATATCACAAAGTTCGCAACAAAATAGAGAAGCTTTGTTAACATTTTAAGCAAAAATCTGGCTTAAGTCCAGTAGCGCTGTTAGTACGCAATTTCGGAAGTTTATTGCTAAATCGACTTTTTGTAAGCAACTATAAACATTGTTAGGTACTATGTTTTCTTTAAAGTTAATCTGTTTACTACGGAATTGAAAATTTAATGTTTATTTCGGCTGTGAACTGAACTGAGAACAAGATTGAGCTGTAAAAGCTAGACGCGCACAAAAATAACGAAACTACAAATTTTCACACTTTTTACACCATCATCATTTTCATCCCCTTATCTAAAATGTGGATTCGGTGCAAGATATATTCTTCTATGCTTCCCTATTCGTCAGCATCTTAACATCAGTAACATTCTATAAACATAATATAATCTCTCACAGAGTACACAGTTTTTTGTTCCACATTCCACAAACATGTAGGTTACGGACGGAGTCGTCATCCTTTCATCAAAAATTTCATTTTTACAAAAATCTCAATGGTCCTTCGAGTCGGAACCCTATTCAAACACCTGAAATCTTAAAATTCACACCTGATCATAAACAACTATGTAAGTGTGTGTATGATATCTCCTCTCACACCTGTCCCCTTTGTATCAATCCATGATGCCGTAATGACGCCCTTTCATTGCTCAGCAAAAGGAAGTTTTCCCATTTAAAGTTACCAGCCTTTTTATCTGCGAGTCCCGAGTTAAAAATAAAATTATTTAACGGTTAGACAGTCGTTATAATGCGGGTATATTATACCTCGGGCGATAATGGACGTTTCGTGTTACGGCCGCGAATTTAATCGTGCCGCAACAGAATTTTTTGCCAATATTCATGGTTATTGTGGAAAACGGTTAATTGGAGAACTTTGTTCGGGCAATTGACGACTGATACTGTTTCGGAAATGGGCCTTCGGTTTTGGGTGGCTCTGTTAAATTTAATTTTCATTACGAGGCATAAAACGGTTATGTTAAAGATGGCTGCCAGCCAGTGTACCTACTGTGTTTTAGCTACATACTGTAGAAGCTATATTGAATTTTTAAAGTGGCCGAAATTTTATGAGCAGTTTTTTGACATAAAATAATTTTCACACGTTTCTTTCGAGATCATACTCCTTCATAATGTATATTAATTCTTGAATACATTCTATTCACAAAAGCCGAAACACTCGTAACAATATAAACACTACATTACCTATTAAGCCAGAAACAACCTTTCAAAAACGCCCTCAAGCTCACCTATGCCTTTCAATATAAAGACCCAATCAGATAGCCCGGACCTTATGGTCGAGGAAATATTGAAAGAAGAATATTCTATAGAATTAGAAGTATTACCGTCAGTCGATCCCTCTTATCGGCTCCTGCGATCCTTACCTAAGGAAAATGGAGTTGGAAGAAAGAAAAATTGGGTTATAGATTTCTCTAGATACCTTTAGAACGAATTGAATGCGATCATAGTCTACTAAACATTGATTTGGACATCTACATGTTTGTATTCATTAAATAAATTAAGCAGATTTTTTTCTTTTTGGTATCTCTACATTACTTTGTATAGTGTATCCACCACGTCGCCGACCCAGATAGAAATAAATTTCTGGACATAGGTTCTAGGTCTTGGTTCTAGGAGAGAATTAGGTTGCACATGATATATTCGTTCACAATTTTGTCCTCTATAATATTGCAGACTCGACATCTATTAAACCAAAATAACTTAAAAATAAAGAGTACAATTGATTCAGTATATGATTCTGGATCCTATAGCGTTGGAATCTTTCGTTGGCTTTTTCCTAATTATTTAAATAATAATGTACACTCAATCACACTAAATCTCAATTAAACCAAACTAGATACCTAATAAAGTTATTTTCTTCCTCTCAATCTACTTCATGATTTCATACACGATATGTTTTACGTCAATAGAATATTCAAGGAACGTACGCTCAGTAACGAGGCAAACCTAAATAAATGCTAATAACTGAAGCAATCATGCTAATACAATATGGTTCTTCGTTTGTGGTACAAGTTTAAAGATTATATGCACTGAAAATGTTAGGTATACAGCGACGAAATTGGTTGAATTTGCAAGATTATGTTATTGTATGATTTCGATCCAAGATTTAGTTTCTCAATAATATTTTATGTGATCCTCTCCTTTTTATTCTAGTTCATAAAATTTTCGAAAAAAAATTAAAACCACACGGTACTTATTTTATGGCATGATAATTTCACTTTCCACAACAAGTTTTCAACTATTTCCCAAAGAATCATATCCCAATTTTAACAAATAATTATATGGGGGTATATGTTAGGTACTCTCTTATCACAAATTCATTATATTTAACTAAGTCTAACATTGCATCAAAAACATAATAACATTGCTTATAAAACATTGTTTTCTCTTAAGTCACTGTATCACTATTTTGAAATTGCAATGTTTTATAGAAAATTTCATCTACTTCCTTCAAAATTATACTTCAGTAACGTTTTTCATTAAAAAAAAGGTAGAAAACCAAAAACCATAAACTTTTTCCACTTCAAAACTCCGATTTCTATAATTTAGGAGAAATTGCAATTTCAAAATTTGAAGGCCAGTGTACAGTTAGTATGTCGCATAAATACTCGTATTTTTTTTGTAATGTGTCTGCTCTAGATCACGATCTCATCTGATGGAAACGACGGAATGAACATGCCCAGTATATTCCTGTTCCCTCTAGCTTAAAAGCTGACGAACTTTGGGCGGTTGGGCACACATACGCTGGCAGAGAGTTCACTTTGACTGAGCGCATAATAAATGAAGAGTGACAAAGATGGATAGATTTTGTGCATAATAATGATATGAAAAAAATGGAGCCAGTGATATCGTAGCAATTGAAAGTAAGGAATTTAAGAAGAAAATGTGTTGCGTCAACCCCAAGTAACATGGGACAAGGGCAGACAGATGATTATGAGAAATGCTGATTATTGTCTTATCAACGATTTATCACTGCAGCAATAGCTCTTAACCTGATTCATTAAAAATCTTTTTTAAAAACAAGCTTTTTTCGTATTTTTCTAAGCAAACCCTTTCATTTGATACACATATCATGGCAGTGCACAAAAAATAACTAGTCAGCCATCTTGGGCCGTCCGCCATATTGGATTTAGAATGACGTCACTTAGCTAACCATGCATTGTCATCCAAACTAAACGTGTATGCAAAATTTCATCTTAATCGGTGGACGATAACTGCTTTAAAATTCAGTTACAAGATTTGATCCGAACACACTTACATACATACCTACATAGCAAGTTAATTTAAAAAAATAAATAAAAATAATTTCTCTCATATCCATATCCTACATAACTTGGCACCTACATCCATAGATCCATATTAAAATCTCTTACAATAACATAGCAACAAAACGCGCCATCCATCACACACCAACACATTCATCTTCCTACTCCTAGCAACTACGATTACGACGAAAGCGTTTATGAATTATCCCAAACTACGAATATTAAGCGAGAGGTTATTATACTCAGATGATATTAGTATGCAACAACGGACAACATAATATTGGTTGTCTTAAACCTTGTGGTTGTTGGCTGTGATTTCTGATTGAAGATATTTTTTACTGATTTAGTTATTACGAGTATAAATCTAAACCATAAATAGGTACTTTTGAATTTTGAAACAGAATATGAATCTAGTTGCACATTCGCAATCGTCAGTAAGTTTCTATGGAAAAGAATGTGCAAGAAACTCCACGGACACTCTTTTTCATCAGTTTTAATTACAATGATGTGGTTACATCATTCTTGTTGGAAAAATACATATGTGAGAACGATGTAAAAAGAAGTGCACGTAAAAGCGTCTAGAGTAAAACAAACAATTCAAAATTAAAATAAGTACGTAATTAAAAGCAGGCCGAGGCGGGTAAGTTATAACCAATATAATATATAAAGTAAACTCTCTTTCCTTCGGTATTGCCAACAATGACCAGCTTTTCAAGCTATCTTCCCATCGCAATATGTGGTGAAAGTAGGTCAAAATACGTTGTAAGTAAACTGTAGAGAATCGGGTCTTGATATTGAGTTGTGAAAAGACAGACACATTTGTGCATTTGGCTGTCCATGGTATTCGGAGCATTCGCCTCCAGCACCACATTTCGAATGCGCCTATCCTCTGTCTTTCTCTTTCTCGGATTGTCCACGTCTCAAATCCAAATTCTAAAATCGAGAAAACCAATCCCGGACCTTTGAAAAGCATACCAGGCGCCGAAACCAACTCGCATAGGCCTTGTTAGACATGTAGGATAAAATGAGACACCAACCGGCGATTATCCCTGTATGCACTAGTCACTACGCAAGAGCACCAAAGGACAATCCCCGGCTGGTGATTGCAGATTATGGAGACAAGACACATTGGGCTATGGGTTTGGGAGGTTTCGTAGATCGATTTAAGTAATATATTATTATTATGATCTTCTTCTTCGCCGTATCGATGATTCCAATTTATTATGCATATTAAAATTAAATACTTGATACAAAAAAGCTATTTCCAATAACCAAATCCTGCTAATACCAGTCGAAGATTTTCTCATGGCAGTTACATATCGGGCTTCTAATCTATAGCTCGCGAGCGCTGTAACACGAGATTTGATATCTTCCCTGGGAATAAGAGGCAACTCTCTTGAAGAAATATGAGTTACAAAAACATAGCTAGTAATAGCATAATAATGCTTTGAAAGCAAACAAGATGTATTGAATGAAGCTTCAACAAATATATTTTTTAGAAATAAATATATTTGTTGTATAATACATCTTGTTCGCTTTCAAAGCATTATATATTTATTTCTAAACAAATATATTTATTTATCCACTTCGCACATTTAGGATTCCGTAGCAGACCGAGAAATTAAGTTGCTAGTAATAGGAATGAAACAGGCCAAATGCGTGTCGGGCCATGCGCAGTTAATAGGGTTCTGAAGTTGCATAATAATATGGACTAAGGAAAGAGTTTTGTTGTTGTTACATGAACATTAAAACAGTTTCAGCGGCACACAACGTCTAAAAACGGGCCCACATAGGATAATGTTTTTTTTTAATCTATATTCTCGCGTTTTACCACTATCTCGCCTGATGGTAAGCGATGATGTGGTCTACGGTAAAGCACGCTTGCCTAGAAGTAACATATTCACTCTTGACTTAAACTAAAGAAGGACTAACTGGTAACTGAAGAAGGAGTTATAAAATCCAACTTCGCAACTGAAATTAGAAAAATATTATTTATTTGAGTACAACCGCGGGTGCGAATTTCGAAAGGAGGCGATACGAGCGCGCGTTAGAGCCACGGGGAATGGTATGGTTCGTTCCTAGATCCTTTTTAGGGTTCCGAAGTCAACAAGGAACCCTTATAGTTTCGCTCTGTCCGTCTGTCCGTCCGCAGCTTAGCTCAGAGAATCTAAGTACTAGAAAGCTATTATTTGGCATGTATATAAATATTATTAATTCCAACAAAGTGGTAACATAAAATCATGAAAAATAAAAAAAAATCGGGTACCTCCCATAGACGTAAAGTGGGGATGTATTTTTTTTTCTCATCTATCCCATGGTATGGGATATCGTTGGATAGGCCATTCAAAAATATTATGGGTTTGTTAAAACCATTTTTCGATTCAGAGATTCGTTTGCGTAAAATTAAGCTTTAAGTTGCAAATTTATGTTAGAGTCAAGTGTCCCCCCCTCACCTGCCAGCGAAATGGTTGCTCTTGGCTATGTGAAAAAATTCACGGCAGTAGTAAATATAACGAAATTAAAAGGAAAATTATCACGGATAACAAGGGTTTACAAGTTTACGAGTAATAGTCGACCAACTTATAAAATGTACTTGGCACAGTAAAATTTTTGTACAAATGCCATTGAAAAATTACTTAAATAACGTTGTTAGCTGTGTAAAACAGATAGTAAATATATACTTATGAAATATGTAAAAATATACATTAATAAAATCATATCATCCTTAATAATAATGATTTCTAAATTAATAATGTTTAAGCTCGAATAACGCATTGGAGTGGCCGGAGTCGTTGGCAGTACCAGAACGTAGTCCATACGGCGCATGCGCGCGGTGGAGTCTATTTTGTGTTAGTGCAGAAGTATTTTCGAAGTTTTGTAATTAAAACGTAAAAGTAAAGTCAAATTAGATTCGATTTTCAAGCAAATTACTTATCGTAGATTAGAGGATTCACCTCTAATCTGCGGTATTAGAAGAGATTAGAGGTGAATACATACAATTTTTTTCTTATTCCGAAAGAGATATAAACAAGGAGCGTGCACGCAAGGATCCAGGAACGAACTATACCATTCCCCGTGGCTCTAACGCGCGCTCGTATCGGCTCCTTTCGCAATTCGCACCCGCGGGGTACTCAAATAGATAATATTTTTCTAACTTCAGTTGCGAAGTTGGATTTTATAACTCCTTCTTCAGTTACCAGTTAGTCCTTATTTAGTTTAAGTCAAGAGTGAATATATTACATCTAGGCAAGCGTGCTTCACCGTAGACCACATCATAGCTTACCATAATTCCTATGTGGGCTGTTTTTAGACTTTGTGAGCCGTTGAAACCGTTCTAATGTTCATGTAATAACAACAAAACCCTCTTTTTAGTCCGCATTATTTTGCAACTTCGGAACCCTATTACTGCGCGTGGCCCGACACGCACTTTGACGGTTTTTGATAATTTGTATGGCTTTTGGTAAACAAGATACTGTGAAATTTTAAGACTGTAGCTACAACCGTTTGGCTGTAAAACCCGTATGACAGATGACGGACAGACCGACAGACAAACGCACACGTAAGTGACAGCAATAGGGTTCCTTTTGGACCCTTCGGGTACGGAACCCTAAAATTCTACCGGCCCTAAGCTAATTCGGATGAGGGCAAGATTATGATGACGATTTTTTTTGTTTGTTTCGGATTTTAGTCTGTCAAATTCAGGTTTCTCCCATATGATGTCTTCAACCATAAATCCTGATTTACATATTATGTAGGTACAAGCAGCAATAAAAGTTGTACCGTCTAAAGAATGATTTGAACATGCAAGTCTTTATTAGGCAAGATAATTCCGCTAATGCCGCCTGTTGTATGTTAGTTGTTACTTTAAGGTTTCCGTATATAATGTTTTTATCTTGGTACAACTTTCTTATATATTCGTTCATATATATATATATATAATTCGTGTAAATTGAGCTTAAGTCTGCGGTGTTCAAGATAATTGAATCGATTTAATTACAATAACATACGTGTAGTCAAATAACACCTGCCAAGGACAATTAATCCAGCCCCTGATATATCCTGAGATGAGTATTACTAGCTTTAAATTAAAGGCCAGTGTCCGAGTGATCTATATCAAGGCTGCAGTGTAATTAGATACCTCTTTGATGACAGCTCAATGATCATACGTTATGTAATTACAATTATGTACACGTAGGTGTGTTGATGGATTGGTGTTGTATGTGTTAGGGATTTTTTTTTTTTTTTTTTTTTTTT
This sequence comes from Anorthoa munda, assembly GCA_945859665.1. Lineage (NCBI taxonomy): Eukaryota > Metazoa > Arthropoda > Insecta > Lepidoptera > Noctuidae > Anorthoa > Anorthoa munda. Next base: position 27,590,455 of record OX243902.1, on the reverse strand, counting down.
TTTATTCTGAACAAAAATACATTTGTGTCGAATACAGGATTAATACAATAATAATAATCAATAAAAGCTACAATTAATTACAAGTTATTAATACACGGAATAATAATAATAATCAATAAAATTTACAAATAATATGGATAAAAAGTCAAAAATAAAATAAGAATTCAACTCAATCAAAAAAAAAATCAAGAAAAATAATAATAACATGTCAAGAATGAGACTTAAGCGATAAACAAGTTACACTGTGGCATTATTTTTGTCCCTAAAAAACTCTTCTATACTATAGTAGCACTTCGTCAATAGGAATGAGTTTAATTTGAATTTAAATATTCTTGGATTATTAATCATTTTTAATTCTAATGGCAATTTATTGAAAATTTGTACAGACTGTACTTTAGAGCTATGTTTGACAACATTTAATTTTGGCTGCAGAAAATTAGGCAAATCTTTCCTGCGCGTTTCCACCCTAGTTACCCTTTCTTCCTTTGTCTCGTATTTCTCTAGGTTTTTTAGAAAACTACTTAGTAGGACCAAAATATAAAGACAAGGTACAGGTAAAATCTTTAATTTCACAAAATGCTCTCTACAAGATTCAGTTTGCTCTATGCGAAGAATAGTTCTGAGGGCCCTTTTTTGCATAACAAAGGCTGCATTTATATTGTATTTATAACTGTTCCCCCATAGTTTAATACTGTACCTCAGCTTGGACTCAACTAAGGCAAAATAAACATTTCGTAACTGAGCAATGGTTAGTTCGTCCCTTAAACTTCTTAAGGCATAGCATGCACTGCTCAGAGTATTTGTGATTGCTTCCAGTTCTTGTTTCCAGCATAAGAGCTCATCAATTTGTATTCCTAAAAATTTTAAATTTTGCACAATTTCCACTTTATTCCCCAATGAAGCTATTTCAATACTATCATTATTATATTTTATTATATTATTACCAGTAATGACTAGAAGATATTGGGATAAACTTATCTAAAATTGATATGACAAGAAGAAAATGTACATAACTTGTAGTTATTTTTTACTCCAGAAATTGCCGAGCATAATCTTTGTATAACAAACTTAATCTGTGCGTAATAATCTTGCTTCCGCAAAATATTTTAATCCATGCAACAGAATGAGTTAATGGATTTATAATAAATAGTTTATAATACTGCCCTGTATTTACCGTGCTCTAGGTCGAAGACCTCATCTTCACTATAACTACATATTATTAAACATAGTCCTGAGTCACGTCTGTACGCGATAAACTCAAAAACTATTGAACGGATTTTCATTCGGTTTACACCAATAGAAAGAGTGAAAAACGAGGAAGGTTTGTATACATAATTTGTTACGGGCGAAGCCGGGGCGGATTGCTAGTACAATCTAAACTAACAACCATAGAACATTATATGCTACTCGTAAGAATACGTCAGCTCACTGCGGGTTTTCAGACCATTATCGAGTTAGTAGTCTAGGATTACCCAGGCTAACTTCCTTCGCCACCAGTATACTTAATCAAACCCCTCTTAGTAACACAAATTAGACCTCCACATACCCTGTGTGTCATGTACTCATGTCAGAAGTTCACAAAGTAACATACGGATGCTAATGACATATTTGCATGTACATGCTTCGACCCCCCGGGTGCCTCCACTTTGAAGTACAAGCTTTAGCTAAGGGGCATAACCTATGCTGGTGAGCTTGTTATATTCCTGATTACTGTATTCAATTTTCCAGTGAGAATACTCAAGCAAGCAATATAATTAGGAACTTAATATTATCATGGATCTTAACTGCAGGAAACTCGGTATGTGTGATTTTAATGAGTTGTGGTAATTAATGAACCATACCAACCTCGGAAAACGTTGCTTAACCTAGAAGATTGACCCGTGTGGCTGTTGTTATTACGTCACGAGCTCCTCTACCAACGAAATAGGCTAAATAAAAAATATTTTTTGGAAGTCGGTGTCTTTGATAGGTACCAAATTTTTAAGTTATGGACACCGACTTCCAAAAATAAAGTTATTTTTCACTTTCTAATTTTCTTATTTGGAAGTTGGTAGTATTTTTTTGTAAAAAAGTTTTTTATTTTTGTCTTTTTAGTTGTACCTACCTAATAGGGAAGTAGTTAAGTAAGTACCTATAACGACAGAATAGATTACCCGAATAACATGAAACTTGAATATAACCGGTGAAATGAGAGATCTGCATACCCCTTTCGAGCGTACAGGCGTGATGTTATGTTATGCAATGGTATAAACAATAAACAGACAGGATTGCTGCAATCGCATATTGCAGCAATCCTGAGAGATTTGCCGTTATTTATTGAAGAGTTCTGTTGTATATCTCCGAAGTTCTTCATCAGATCTTCACCAAATGAAAATGGGACCAATTTCGGAATATACCTTTTCAAACAATTTTCAATATCGGTTCACAATTGACGGAGATATCGGTGAACATACATAAAAAAAAAAACATACATAATATCGAACATAGAACCTCCTCCTTTTTTGGTAAGTCGGTTAAAAAATATTGACAACAAAAACTGAAAATGGAAATGATTCATTTAAAAAAAAAACAAATTAAGAATAATAACCACTCACAAAAACACAAATATAATCACTCTATGTTCTATGTGTAATTTTTGTATACAATAAAAAAATAAGAAGAATTGAAGACATTCGATAATTAAATGTTCAAACAGCGAACACAAGCATTAGAAAACGGTTACGTTTGAATAAGAATAAATGGGTTCCACTAGAATTTTAAATGCAGATTCTTTTAAAACGTAAAGAGCAAATAGTTCCCGAGGGACGTTGGAAAATCTCAGTATTACACGTGGAAGAACTTGTGTAAACATTTCAATCATTATTCTATCTTCTTTTTTATTGTTTTTCTCGTTATGTAAAAGAAGACATTGTGAAGACTTCGATCAATGTTCATTGATTTATTTGTATGCGGATACACTTTTGTCCTGCAATGGGACAGTAAGAGACTGACATTATAATTAAGCTAAGTTTTCCCTCCAAGTCTTATAACCAGTCTCTTATAATCAGTCTCTTATAATAGATATTTGTCCAAAGGCCCAGGAAATAAAGACAAATATTAAAAAAATACGTTTTCACAAAAAAATAAACAGACGGAAGTCAGTGTTGAAAAACGATAAAAAGACACCAACACTTCCGAAATTAAAGTTATTTTTGCACTTTTTTTGTGTTATGCTTTAGAAGAAGTTTTTCTTTTTTTTTTAACTTTTTTAAATATTTGTCATTTTCCCTGGGTCTTAGGAGTTTAGGACAGATGTATATTAAGGGTGAGAGTTAATAGTTTGCTAATATAGTTTTGCTTTAGAAAATGGTTTATTTTTCGTGTTTTTTTTTTTATTTCTGTCCTTTTAATTTTAGTACCCAATCACTAAAAAGTGACCAAAGTCTCTGTCGGTATGCCGGTTAGCTAGAGGCATATAATTAGTACAACCACATTGGCCAATCATATAATATCCATGGTGGCCATTTAGGGCCGACTTCACCAATAAAGCTAATCTATAGTTTAACTAAACTCAGTTTATGCAAATAAAGCGTTCTGATTAGTAACTTAATTTACACATTCGCGCTGTTTGTCGATTTCACCAATAAAGCTAATCGAGGTTAGTTCAACTAAACTCAGTTTATGCAAATAAAGCGTTCTGATTAGTAACTTAATTTACACATTCGCGCTGTTTGTCGCTAAGGAGTTCTGCTAAATGTTCCATATCTTGAAAACTGCGGAACTGATCACGATGAAACTTGCACTGTTCTCTAATTTGAGAGATAATTAATGCAATAAAAAAAAAAATACGATCCTATAAGTAGCTTCGGCGAAATGCGTGGACGGGCATACATACATAAATAGAAACAAACATACATACACTCATGAAATTAATAGCACACGTGTTTAGAAGCCCATACAGATTAACATGTGTGAATATTGTGCAATTCCAACAATATTACAAACATAAGTGTCCAATTAATTACCTTCTTTTCTTTGAAGTCGGTAAAAATAATAGTATTACCAGGTTTATCAAGCTAATTCTAGAGGAAGCCATCAGGCCAGCCCGCCATCTTCTCTTAGGTCTGCCGCGACTACGTCTACCTGTGGAATGGTAGCAATCTTTATCCAGGAGTGTCACAATATTGTCTTTTGTCCACTTTTGTCTCTCGTACAGAGAAAGGCCGTCATATTACAGCAAAATTGGGACATTTCTAGGTACACATCATCATGTAAATCGCACGGCAGGTACAGTAACAACCTTAAGAAATTCAATCATAAAACCTCCCGCTTTTGCGTTTTCTCGATTGGGTACGAATTCTACGAGTACTTGACAAGAAATCTTAGTTTGTGACCTCAATCCATTTTAACGTAAAGTCATTCCGCACAAGATTTCCCATTTCCGCTTAGATTATAGAAAAATGTCATCGGTATGAAGTTCTGGAACTCGCCACTCGATTTTTCGATTTATCAGCGAATCGAAAAAATGTTACAGAGTTCAGCATTGAAATAAATTACGGTATGCTCGTGAAGGATAGTATTAGGTTATTATTAATAATACAATGATAATTAAGTGGGCTTTTTTCATAGATTTCCACTTATGCTCGAATTCAGTCTTCGTGTAATTTCAGTGTAAAAGTGTGTACCTTGTTATTTTCTGTTTATTTAACTTTAAACCTTATCTTATTTGCCAAAAATCAACACAGTAAAGGGCTCCTTTTTCCATATAATTACTATGCGTACAGGTATGGAGTGGAATTTCCTGCCGGAGTCTGTGTTTCCCGATAGCTACAATCTAGGGGTCTTTAAGTCAAGAGTGAATATGTTACTTCTAGGCAAGCGTGCTTCACCGTCAACCACATCATCGCTTACCATCAGGTGAGATAGTGGTCAAGCGCGAGCTTAGCCAAATAAAAAAAAAATAAAAAAACTATTTTCCCCTAGAACTCTTTCGGTAGAAGTCGAACTCATCCCGTCATCTTTACCTTGGTCTGTCACTTTCGTGTATTAAATTTTTACAAAGCCTTTGTTGCTCCATTGCTGGACAAAATTATTCCCTATAATTTTTAACTTAAGAACCAAATAATTATCAAAACAAACTAAAACCACCACAGATCCATCATGTAAGAGTTTTTGGAAAAAAAGATGACGCGCATTTGATTCGCAAAGTCTGCGTTCTGTGAAACCATTATGTAGAAACACGCACAGGGAATAATACTACGTACACGGAATTTTGTTTAGAATGGATTAAAAAATGTCTGAAAAACGGGGCTAAGAGATTCAGCAGTACAGGCTTGCCGCAAACGGAAGGATTTAAGAACGGTGTGAACCTTACCTAACACACGACAGAACACAGTAAAAGTTGTTTTACTATACTTCATAAAAGATAGCTTGATCTCTGTGACATATGTCAAACCGACGTATACGTTATTGTTACGTTATTGTTAGCCTGTCAAGCGCTATTACTGTTACTGTATCGATACTGACAGCTGTCGCAGAGATCAAGCTATCTTTTATGAAGTATAGATTACTAATGGATCGCGTTTGTCCACTATCTTACCTGGTGGTAAGCGATGATGTGGTCAACGATGGAGCTGGCTTACCTGGGAGCACCCATTCTCAAATCACAGTATACTTTTTTTACTACCTGTAGACCACGGGTATTATTGATAAGCTCGCGTTTGATGATATGATAAGATAAGATAAGATCATTTATTTGTTCAAAACATGAGTATACACACACATGGCATGCAAGATGTTACATAAAATTTATCACTGTCATGTTTTGCCTCAACGGCGTACAAATATAACAAGAAACATCAAATAATTACAAACTTATCCATTGTACAAAACAATCAGTAATACAAATTATAACTTAAAAATTAATATAGTACAGCATAGTGTCATCAACTCATCAAAGAAATGTATATAAAATTAGTCAATTAAATGTCAAAGTAATTATGAATAAAAATCTGGATATTTCACACAAGTCAAATTAATTTATCAGTCAAAAATTCGTCAATGCTGTAATAGACCTTCTCTAACAAAAGGCGTTTTAAACTACTTCTTAATTTATTTGTTGTATATTTCCTCCAATATTTTGGTAATGTATTATAAATAATTGGCGCCATACAAAATATACTTTTCCGCAATAGTGCTGTCCTAGATCTAGGAACGCAAAGTTTGCTATTGTCGCGTCTATTTCGAATTACTTTATCCGACAATAGGGGAAATAAATGTGAGTTCGATCTGACAAACATAATGGTTATCTAAAATGTACAGGGATGGTAGGGTCAAGATTTTATATTTTTTAAAGTATGGTTTGCAACTTTCGGTAACATGAAGTCCAAACATAGTTCTCAGGCACCTCTTTTGGGTTTTAAAAATTACATGTTTATTTGTTAAATTGCCCCAAAAAATTACTCCGTATCTTAACTTAGAGGACACTAAGCCATGATAAGCAGTTAGCAGCGCATCAACATTTAACATCGGGGCTAATTTATACAGAGCATAATTATATGGAATTACTAATTATTGTTTTGCTTAAGGCTTCCGTATGCGCTTTCCAATCCAATTTACTGTCAATAGTTACTCCAAGAAATTTAGTAGTATCAACTTTGTCTATGTTATTATTGCAATTGTGTAACATTTGGAACGGTTAATCTTTGGCCAAAATGCATGACATTCGTTTTTCCAAGATTTATCTTAAGATTGTTATTTTCCAACCATTTAATCATTGAACTTATAGAATTGTTAATATCAGCTTCGTAAGTGTTTCTATTTTTACAAGAGATCGTAATGTTACTATCATCGGCAAAAAATGTCATAGGGTGGTCAATACTTTTGGGTAAGTCATTAATATAAAGTATAAAAAATAGTGGGCCTACGACAGTTCCTTGCGGTACGCCAAATTTGACTACGCTCTTTTTTTTTTATGTTTTAACTTTTATTTGAAATTAATTAATAATTATATCTAATGTACATTATTTACAAACTAATATTTGAACTAAAATAAGACGAACTAACGGACTATAACTACGCTCTTTTGATTTATGAATAACTTCATGTTTATTGCCTGCATTTACCGCCGAAATTTCTGTAAATTGTCTTGTGTTGCTCAAATAAGATTGAATAAGGCTGAAGACGTTACCTCTAATGCCGTATGCTTCTAATTTCTCATTTAATATGTCGTGACGGATATGGTCGAAAGCCTGTGTTATGTCACAGAATATCGAACATACAGGTATATTCGTATCTACGTTTGGCATAACATTATTCAAAAAGTCATATAGTACCAGGTTTATGGTTTTACCATTTCTGAACCCTTTCTTTTCATGAGCGAGTATATTTTCTTTTTCGATATAAGTATGTAATTGTTTATATAAATACTTTTCGAATATTTTTGATATTATACTAATAAGATATATAGGTCTATAAAATTGCATAAGCTCTTTATTTTCCTTTTTAAATAATGGTTTAATAGTAGATATTTTGAGTGCCTCAGGAAAAACACCAGTCTCTATGCAAAGATTAATTATATGGCTTAGATGCGCTGATATTTCTCCCGCTACTGCTTTTATAACTTTTGTCGATAGACCATCTTATCCTACGCTATTTGTGTTTTTAATTTGTAATGACAAAAGGCGATGTGACCGACTTTGGAGCACGCTTACCAACAAGTAAGGTAGGGTATTGACTTAAACTTCCCCAGTTTTAAAAGTTTTTCATCAAGAAATACAAACTCTGACATTCAATCTAATTAACTACAGCAACAGCTTCGAAGAGATATTCCTATACTACTTTTAAAGTCACTGCCAGATAACAAAAAAATAAAAGTCGCTAACACCTGTCTACCAATGCATTCCAATATTTCGAAACGATACGAAAAAATGTAAAGGCAGTGTCGCTAACACGATCAAAACAATCCTATCGCGGCAAGGAGCGTCCTTGACCGTTTCACTTGGCATTCAGTAATGAGTTAATATCTCATAAACGCGTGGACGGAATTACATGATTTAAACGGTTACATGGTTCTACGCCTATACCTTTGACCTTTGATTTGAGACCAAAATTATCAAAATATCTCCATAAACAAAAAAACATGTTTTCAAGTTACGAAGTTTTACTTTTTCGTACTAATTCGGATCAATGATTTTTATGTTTACCCGACTACGGCGAAGCCAAAAGAAAGGGTTATGATTTTGGCAGTCTATGTATATATGTTTGTTTGTATTTACGTATGTTCCTCCGTAGCGCCTAAACAATTCATCCGATTTTGATGAAACAGGGGACAATGGATCCGTTATTAACGTTAACATAGGTTAAAACAACCGTAGTTGGTTTACAGTTTTTATTAAACTTTTTGCTTGTTTGTTATCTGGCGGAAACTTTAGTTGTATGTATACACATTTTGTACGCACCCGACAGGGCCAACACCGTTGTATTCATAATGAACGCGGGCTAATAAACCCACGTTACAACTCTTATCTGAGGAGGGAGAGATCCCTCCTCAGCTTACAAACAACAAACATATTAATTTCGTGTTGCAAGCAAAATTCAAGATGTAAGTGCAAATATCAAAGGCAAAGTAACGGCGAACCAGCGGCGGCGAAGTAAAGCCAACACACGTCGCCTGTCTGTTTAAACTAAATACACGCCGCGTGAAGCAAATTTCATGCATAAAATTATTGAAGCCGCCTCCGCCAGGCGTACTACCTGTCGAACTTGGGCTAGCTTAACTTAGGAGAGGACGCGATTTTTCGTGGGTAGTTTGTAAAGTGTTGTTTGGAGGTTAAATAGACGATTTCATATGCATATGCATGTTATCAACAGTTTCCCTGATCAGCCACAGTGGTATTTGATTTTCCAAGAAAAAGGTCATTGGGCATAATATGACCCGCTATGCGAAGCGTGTCGGACATTAACCAAAATTTTATTAAACTATAGAGAATAATGTGACCTTACATTGCATATACAAATACAAAGAAGTTGGTAAAAAAATACAAATAATATTTATTGACATAATTTTTTACAGCAGTTATTGAAGCCTAGACACCCTCCCCCCCCTCCTCCCGCCTATCCTCTTGATATATTTATTTGATGCAAAAACGATGGAGGAAAATAGTTTTCTAAAATGCCATAATGCAGTTTTAGTTTTCATCAAAACGGCCTAGATTCCTTTTAGTGTTTGATATCTTTTTTATACCCTTGACTTACATTATTGTGATTAATGCCATAGTAAATCAGGGCTACAAATCAAAAGATTCTGCTGTATTTCGTTTGTGTGTGCCGTGAGTATGGTTTCCATACCAACATATCCTTTCTCATTAGCAACCCGGAGTTTGGTTTCGAAGTTTGACACTTTCGTGCCTCGGAAAGCACGTAAAGCTGTTGGTCCTGCATTTCATCTCTCTAAATCATCATCATCATCTCATCCCATCGGTCTATGAGTGCAAAAGAAAAGAGTGTGCACCTGTGTTTGCGCAAACATTTGGGCACTTTACTACCTCTTGCCTACTTGGCTTATCTCCGTTAAGATTGGTTTCTTCCTCCACCTCGCGTTGTATTCCTCGGGTAGTGATTAGCCCGTCATGGAAACAATTTTTTCGTCACAAGTTTGCGCCATTTATTATAGTATTTTGCGCCGTGGAGAGCATCGTGCAGTTTGGTGTTCAACGCTGTGCGGGCTTGGTCTGACCATCTGATTGGACTGCAACTTCTGGGACGTTTCCCTTCGATTTTACCACTCACCATCAGCTGTTCGAGGTTGTGTCCATCCTTTTTGGCAATGTGACCGAAGAACTCTAAAATTCTACAAAGGCAGATCGTGGACAGTCTGATCTTTATATTCAGCTGGCGTAGAATAGAGTCATTGGTGCGAAAGGTAGTCCTAGGAATTTGTAACATCTTTCGCCAGCACCACAGCTCAAAAGCATCTATGAGGTCACGATCGGCCTTCTTTAGAGTCCACGTTTCGGAGCCGTAGCTGAAGATGGAAAACACCAGGGTGATGAGAGGTTTCACTTTGGGCTTACGTGAAATGTTTCGGTCTCTCCATATTCTCTGCAGTTGGGACATAGCATTTTTGGCCATCCCAATACGTCTTCAAACATCCTTTTTGCTGGACCCTGTGTTGCTGATATTGGCGCCCAGGTATATGAAAACGCTAACAGTTTCCAGTGATAGAGCACCTGTAAGTTTGAGATAGTTTGCTCGATCCACTATCATTAATTTCGCAGATAGTTTTCGCATGGTTTAAGATTTTTAAGATTGGTAACTATGCCAAAAAAATATTGAAAGGAATATTGTATCAGCGATGTATCTATGAAGAGTATGTGAAGACCTTTGCAGTGGTGGAAGAGCAAAGTTTCATCAATCTGCCGTAAGACATTTACAGCTGAACATATGTCTTCCACTTATCACATCACAATGGCTGGTTCTACACTGTCTGGAAGCTGGCAAAAATTTTGAAATTCAAACTAAATAGACAATCTTTACAATACCTATCTTCTTCTTTCATGTGAGGAGTGGTCACCTCTGGTATCAGAGTTAATTAAGCCGCCTCTGGGAACTCTTACTACTACTAATCTTGGCTATCTCAAACTTATATTAACTATATATGCCCAGGTTAATCACGATGTTTTCCTTCACCGTTGCCTGTGATGTCCAAGATAAACTTAGAAAGTACATATTTTAATTTGAAGAAGTCACAATTGTATATTTAAACCCATGACCAGCCACTGGGCCACCACGACATGCCACTGGGCCACCATGACATGCCACTGGGCCACCACGACATGTATAACAGTGACAATGAACTTACTACGGATAAAATTACAATTTGCAAAATTTTTATGCAAAGGGGCAAAAAGGTATCATAGCACATTCTTCTAGATTACATACAAAGAAACTTATTTCCAACATCTTATTATATCAATAATCTGTAACAGATGTGACGTCACCCTACGTGCAACCGACCAATGCCCACCGAGCCCGCCGAAGCCTAACCGCCATAATGAAGCCTTTTTTTTTTTTTTTTTTTTTTTTTTTTTTTTTTTTTTTTTTTTTTTTTTTTTTTGGGTGGGAAATCATCCAATGACTTCTCCCGCTCTGGGTGAGGCGGGAGGGCGTGTCAGACTTTTACTGACTAAAACCCACCCGTGTTCCTTCAGTTGCTTGAGCCAGGGCCGCGGTAACTCTTTTTCAAATTTATCCGCGACCCAGACAGGCATCGGCCCTCGCGGACCCCGTCAGTTCTGCTGACATCTCTTTGAGGCGCGCGTGGAACACAACGCGCCGTCGACTCGGGCCTGGTCCTTATCGGACGGCGAGCTACCCATTACTCGCCGTCCGCAGGCCCGCGCCTACGGTGGCCGGGAATCGGCTTGCGACTCCCGACGCCCAGGGCGTCTCCTGCGGTGGCGAGGGGCGTGAGGGCGTCTCCGTTGCATCTCCCTCACGCGTTCCGCCTCCTCCTTTGCGAGCATTACTGCTTCGCAGAAGGAGGAGACAGCTTCCCATGCCCTCTCGCTCCGTAACATGGCCTGAACCAGGGCCGGACGCGAGAGGTTGCCATCGCCGATCGCCTCCACGAGGACACGGCGGTGCCCAGCCCAAGCGGGGCAGATCTCCACCGTATGCTCCACCGTGTCCTCCGGGCGATCCACACAATGGTGACACCCGGGCGTTTCCTCCCGCCCAATCCTGAACAGGAACCTCCCGAAACAGCCGTGTCCGGTGAGGACCTGCGTCAGGCGGAAGGTGAGGGCGCCATGGCACCTCTCAAGCCACTCCTCAAAGAGGGGCCTTATCGCCGCAATTGTGGCGTGCCCAGCGCTGGGTTGCGACAGTCGCTCTCTCCATTCCGCCAGGAGATCTTGCCGGAGCTCTGTCCGCAGAGCCGCGATGTGTCGCGGCCACGGAGTTTCGCCCCGGCGTTTCGCCTCCTCGCGCCATTCCCAAATGTGCGCGAGGACTTTTGCCTCCAGATCCCATGGCGGTAATCCGGCAAGGAGGCTCGCCGCCTCAGCAGAGACCGTGCGGTATCCCCGGACCAGCCGGATGGCCATGACCTTTTGGGACGCGTTCAACCGGCGGACTGGTCGTCGCCTCAGGGAACGCGCCCACACCGGTGCCCCATACAGGGCCATGGACCGCACGACCCCCGCGTAGAGCCTCCGGCAGGAGGCGTTTGGACCCCCTAGATTAGGCAGGAGCCGCTTGAGGGCAGCCCCGGCCCGCTCAAGTCTAGGAGCCAAACGTCGGAAATGCTCCACGAAATTCCACCGGCTGTCGAGGACGAGTCCCAGATACTTCATCGTCGACCCGATGCCGATGTGAACCCCTCCTACCGTTACTTGGGAACCCGGCGGTGGCGCGTTCCGAGGACCATGAAAACACATGGCCTCGGACTTGTGCAGGGCCACCTCCAGTCCCAATTGCCGGATCCTCTCAACGATTGTCGCAACCCCGCGTGTCGCTAATTCAGCCGCCGCCTGGTGCGACCTCCCCTGCGCCAGGACCAGCGTGTCGTCAGCGTAGCAAATTACGCTAACGCCGCTAGGGAGGTCGGCGCGCAGCACCCAGTCGTACCCGATGTCCCACAGATGCGGCCCCAAGACCGATCCCTGTGGGACACCGCACGACATCTCTCGCCGGTTCCACTCTCCCTGGTGACCGGGGTAGACGACGGCCCTTTCCGTCAAATAGGCCTCGACCACGCGACAGAGGTAGGGCGGCATCCGGTGATACCGGAGTGCTTCCCTGATGCAACTCCAGGGCAGGGTGTTGAAGGCATTGGCGATGTCTAGAGACACCGCCAAGACGACCCCACCCCGGGCCACTGCATCCCCCGTCGTGAGGGCTCGCACGCGCATGATGGCGTCCACCGTAGAGCGCCCCCTGCGGAAGCCAAACTGGCTCTCCGCCAGATCCGGCCCCACCCGCACCAGCTGCCCAACGAGGCGGTCTGCAATGACTCTTTCAAAGAGCTTGCCCACCTCATCGAGCAGCACAATGGGCCGGTAAGCGGACGGAGAGTCCGCTGGGCGCCCCGGCTTCTTAATGAGGACCAGTTTCCCCGTCTTCCAGCGAAGCGGGAACTGGCCCCTCTCCAAGCATGCGCTAAGGAGCCCCCTTAGTCGAGGCCCGAGAGCCTCCAAGGCCAGGACCCAGGCTTTCCCAGGTAAGCCGTCGGGTCCTGGGGCGGTATTTTTGGCATTCAGCCTACGTACCGCCACTCTCAGTTCTACCTCAGTCACCTCTGGAGCATCGTCGTCGTCGGTGGTGTGGTCCGCATCGGGCACCGCGAGAGGTGGAGCCATGGGTGGGGGAGTATGTTCCCCTTGCGAAGGGAACAGTGTGCTCACCACGCCCTCCACGAGCTGCGGCCGGAGACTCTGCGTCAGCGGGGGCGCCCATGGGCGGAGTTTATCCCGCACCATTTTGTAGGGGCGACCCCACGGATCTCTGTTCAGAGTCCCCAGCGACTCCTCGCGAGCCAAGCTCTTGGCCCGCTTGATCTCCGCTCGGAGGGCAGTCCTCGCCGCTCTGTACCCCTCGTACAGCTCCACCTCAATGGCTTCCGTATCCGGAGGACGGTTACGGAGCCTGCGGTGCCTGGTGTACCGGCGTCGCGCAGCAACGCACGCCTGGCGCAGAGCCGTAAGCTCCGGCGACCACCAGTACACCTGGCGCCGGGCGCGTCCTAGCTGGGCCCGGGGCATTGCCACGTCACATATCTCGGACATGGCCTCCCGGAACCACTCCGCCTCGTCGTTGATGTCAGCAGGCCTATCCGGTGACGACACCCAGGCCTGCACGATCGAGGCTTCCAGGAGGAGCTCCCGGTCCAGCTGTTTCAGCGCCCACCGCGGACCACTCAGGGCCTGTCGGACCGACGCGCTCGAGATCTGGGTGGAGACGTCGAACCGGATATACCGGTGGTCGGAATATGTCTCCACCTCCTCCATAACGCGCCAGTCGACGACACGCGGTGACAGAGCGGGGCTGGCAAACGAGATATCCACCACTGATTCGCCCTGCATCCGCACACACGTGGGGACAGAACCCTGGTTGAGGACGACCAAGCCTGTCTCCAGAGCCCAGTCCTCAACCATCCTGCCCCGTGTGTCCGTATACCGGGAACCCCAAGCCAAATTCTTGGCATTGAAGTCCCCGAGGACAAGCACAGGGATGGAGCGATACCCGACGACGACGACTTTTAACTCCGCGAGGGAGTTGTGGAACTCGGTGAGAGTTCGGTTCGGGGAGAAGTATACCCCTACCACGGCAATCTCCCCGAACCGTGCTGCCACGCAACCCTGTCCCCTCTTGACACCCTCCAGGGACGGGGTACCGGCGGCGGCCGACGAAATTAAGGTCACTGAGCCGCTCAGGTCCTCCACCCAGTCTTCCCTGGGTGGGACAAAGTACGGCTCAGCGACCACGGCGATGTTAATCGACCACTGCGCCATGCTCTGGAGCAATAGATCCTGAGCAGCGGCACAGTGGTTGATGTTCGCCTGAAGGAGACGTAATGGGGCCATTATTGGCATTCCATTCCAGTCTCCTCCTGAGCCCCCTGTAAGGGCCCTGCCACGGTGGTTTGAGCGGCGACAACGGCTGTGGCGGCACCAGTAACGGCGGCTGCAGCGGTGACGGCGGTGGTTGAGGGCTTGCTCCTGCCCCTGGCCTTGACGGGTGGAGCGCAGGCTTTGCTCCCAGCCCGGTGTTCGGCCGGCTTGCCCGCTGCTGCACATACGACGCAGTGTGGCGTGGCATTGCACGAGCCGGCCTTGTGACCGGGCTGACCACAGCGAAAGCAGTGATCGCTGCGGTCCACCTCCGAGGTGCATTGAGCTCCCACGTGGTTGCCCACATGGCAGCGGAAGCACCTCAGGGGTCTGGGTTCCAAAAGTTTCACCTGCGCGGAAACCCAGCCCACCAAGAGCCTTCGGCCCTCCCCAGCTATTTTTAGGGCTGCCGAGACGGGGCAACTCACTGTTACAGCTCGCATTCCCGTGACGTCAGGACGTATGGTGCCTGCCCTCACCTGCTCGGCAGAGCATCCCCCGGTCCTGGCGACGGCGGCCACCACGTCTCCCTCTGTCACAGAGTCGTCCAGGCCCAGAATGCGCATATCAGCGCACTTGGTCGGCCTGGACACTCGTATTTCGTCCGCATTTAGAGTAGCCCTGAGCTTTTCGGCCAGAGCGTCAGCGGTCGGGCCGCTGGCCGCACCGGGGACTTCCAGCATCCGGGCCCCAGTCGCGGTGACTCTCACCCGGATGCCCTCGGTGACGCCAAGCTTCTGTAGGTTCACCGCCGCCCTCGCTTTGACGAGTACCTCGCGGTAGGACACGCCCTTCTTTTCCGCATCCGGCTGTAGCGTAATCACTACAGCTGCGGACTTCGGGGCGCGGAGCCTAGCCGCGACGCTTCGCTCCTTGCGCCGCTTCCGCCTCTCCTTCCTTTTGGCCGCCCTCGCTGCCTTGCCCGCCTTCCTCTTCTGCCCGGCCACTTGCCATTCGGCGTCGGCCGCAGGAGATTCAGGAGGCGGAAGCAATTGGGGCAGCTGACACACCGCCTGGGCTGGGGCCTTCGCCGCCTGTCCAGTAGCTCCACTCTTTTTGGGGGCAGAATTGCCTTGTCTCCCCGAGACCGACTTCGAAGGTTCCAACATGGCTCCGCGGTTGGCCTGTCCCAGCGAGCCCGTGGCAGCCGCGGCGGTGGCAAACGAGGCCGCCTTCCGCTGGCTCGAGGCTGCCTGGCTCGCCGCTAGCGGGGGGCGCAGGACGATGGCCTCCAGTGCAGAAAACCGGCTTTGAAAGGCAGCAAGCTCCTGCCGCACCAAGTTCAGAACCCGGTCCTCTGCAGGCACGGGCTGGCCTTGCCCATGCTGCGCCTCCCCCTGCGGAATCTCCCGGGGTCCAGCCCCTCGGAGCCCAGCCAGGTCTGCTCGGAGCTTCTCATTTTCCTTTTGGAGAAGCTCCATGTCGGCTTTCAGTCGGGTGACCTCCGCCCGCATCTCGGACATTCCTTCCGACGGAGGCCCGGCTTGATTGGCCTCCGCTGCCGCCATAATGGAGGCCGTGGCCGCGGATATGGCCTTGTCTTTAGAAGATTTGTTCCTCTTCAAGGCCACATCTCTGATAGCGGCTCCCACGACCTCTGCAAACCTGACTGCCCGCTTCGAATTGGAACCACTAGCAGCGTCCAGCTCTTCGCCAGAAGACCCCGAGAGGACAGCCCTGTGGCTGTTCGATCCGGGGTGGTGCCCCTCCGCGGCAAGCCTCTCGGCTCGATGGGCAGCCTCCTGGGCAGTGAGCCCTCTCCCCACTCCGCTGTCTCGGCCCCCACGCCTACTGGTGGGAATCTTCCGGGCCGAGGCCAGCTCGTCGTCGGAGAACGACCCTAGGCCATCCCCCGATTTGGGGCGCTTCCGGAAGAACCGTAGGTTCTTCGCAACAGCCCTCTCAACTTCGCGCTCTGAGCTCTGTGGGCCCTTTGCGCCAGATACAGAGTCGGACTCCGACCCCGCATCACTCCTCGCCTCTTCGTCTAAAAATATCGGTGTCCGTATATCGCGCGTTTGGTTGTCGTTGTTGTCTGAGACAGACAGAAGACATTTGTTGCCCACCCCAGAATACGGAGGGCAGCCCGCCGAAGCGGGGTGGGATTCCCCGACCGCCGAGCAGTCGGGACCCACCTGGGGACGTTTTTTACAAAGGCCTTTATCCATGATGTGATTTCCTTTAAAGGGTGAGGTCCCTATTTCTCCATCCTTCTTTCCTTTCTGCCCACTCTACGCCCACTCAACCTACCCTCTGTAAGCAGAGGGGGGAGTAGGCGTCAGGAGGCCCACCTAAGCGATGGATTAGCCGTCCTGTCACTAGCCCGGTTCCCTTCACAGACCATCAACGATGATCTGTGATTGGAACCGTGACCCTTCCTCGTGTGTTGAAAATTAGCCGCCAGCCCCAACTGCCCGCCCAAAGCGAGTGAGCAGTTGGAGCCGACGTTGCCCAGGGTACGCCACGTGGAGGCTTTCAACATGCACCCCGCCATAATGAAGCCTCCCCTCCAGTCAAGCCATGTCAAGCAGCAAGGATGTGTTATTATAAGCAATTGCCAGTCATTTATTTCTCTCTTTTGATTGTGAATACAAGATCGGAACAAAGCTCTGCCCGGTTTTTATATATCCGTTTCAAATCTTAAATTATGCAATTCTTCAGTTTGACAAATCTATTCACCAGCTGTACACACTCGCGCAAGAGCCCGCGAATATCATGTACCGTATATTGCTCTCGCTGCTCTCAGGACAGAGTTCAAGAGGATGAAATAATAAATCAATAATACGTCCAATCATATGCAAGCCTGCAAACAGCTCCTAACTTGAACTGCATTATAAAGCCAAGACCCGCGACCGTGCGCGCACCATTGAACCGTTCGACATCACTTGTTAATATTGATATGTCGCTCAAATTTAGATGTATGTCGGGTCGTGATATAATTGGGTGCAACTGTTTGCACTAGTTTCAATAACTCTACTACCTGCGAACGACAGTCGCGGAACGAATGTGAATTTTGATGCAATGTCATGTTGGATTTCAGGCTGTAAAGTTGTATTCCAGCAAATATAAAGTAGTTATCTGACCCGGCGCCAAAAGCGGCCTTGAAGTCAACCTACGCCACGCAAACTACTGAACTACTTTTTCTTACGGTTTTTCCCCGGGCTATTAAAAAGAAATCGTGCATCGGGATACATAAAATCATAGCACGTACCTGTAAATTAAATATCTATCACTGAACGAATTTTCGTAATCGAATTCTAGAGATTACCTCCTACAAACTAATAATGTTATGACTTTATTTTGAATGACTAGCTGCCGTCCGCGGCTCCGTCCGCGTGTTACAGGACTTGCTTGACGTATAACCATGAAATTTGGCAGGGAGGTAGTTTATAGTTAGTAGACGTCCGCTAAGAACGGATTTTACGAAAGGGCCGGATTTAGGGGTCTAAGGGCTCTCGCAAGTTAGTATGAAAGTCCTTAATTTTATGAGCTACTAACTTAAAATTTGGCAGGGAAGTAGTTGATGAGATGTTAAAATGGTTTTTTTTAATTCTAACTAGAAGTTCTTGAGATTAGCGCGTTCAAACAAACAAACAAACTTCAGCTTTATAATACACTAACGAGCAATGAAAAAGTTCCAGTGAAATAGCACCAAATTACTCCTAAACGGGAAAGGCTAGCTTAATGACGCCGTCTGCAATATTGAAGAACATTTAACAGCGCATCAGAATATTACCAACGAAAAACGTAAATATTGTGTTCAAATTTTAAATTAAATGTGAATAAATTAAATGAAAGTGTTTGTCGGCATTTTGTGGGTGGAACTTTTTCATTGCTCGGCAGTTTATTAGTATAGATTGTCATTCATCATCATCATCATCATCGTTTCAGCCGAAAGACGTCCACTGCTGGACATGGCCTCCCCCAGGCGTCGCCATTGTATATTGACATTCATTCATTACATTCTATTGAGTCCATCATTATTGATGAGTTTTTTAATAAAAAGAAAAAGAGCCAATACTCTAATATAATTTTCCTGCTACGAGTAAGTACGTTTTGCTCCACAGATAACTGAGTTTTTTGCATTCAATTTTAACTTAAAAAGAGGTAACTAAACAAAGTTACATCAGCCAGCCCCCAAACACATTACACTTGTCATTTCCCACTGTCTGATCACTTATTACATGTATCAACTAACTTAAACTCCAGAATTTGATTTCCATTCCTTCAAAATTCTGTCACTCCTCAATATCCGGGAATGAATCGAATCCCCTGTCGTAAATGACGAAAAATTATCGGTGCAGACGGGCGTTTTTTTATGTAGCAGATTTATAACGATTCTGGTCCGATTCTATGAGCCCAGATAATAATTTAAAACTAAAACAAAGTATGAACCCAGCAGTTATCCCAGCTTTGGTCAGAATAATGCAAGATAAGACAAGAACCACATCACACGAAGAGCAATTGCATCATCTACATATTTTTTTATGCGCGTGCAACATATTACTGTACACCGAATTAGTTTGGGAACGGGCAGGAGTTATGTCTTTCTTCTCTGTCTTGTAACTAAATGTGTCCTTGAAATTTCACTCTCAATTCTCCTCCAATTTTTATCGAATCGTCCGCTAGGAAGTTGCACCACAAAAGAACACTGAACAATAATAAGCACTACGAGATTTCACCTCATCGGCGTCGCCCTCTTCAGGTAGGCACAAAATCTTATCTCCATTTAATCCAAAGAAACTCCAACATCACATATTCTTATTCAACATTCATGAGAAAATTCAATTTCGTCAGCAGAAATTCGTTTAGTTCGTAATCCGGACAAACAACATTTAGTTCCGGCTTGATTAATATCAGGTCCGAGGCCATTAGGTTGCAGGTAGTAAATGACCTAAATACGCTGATTGCATCTTACTTCAGCAGATTACATCTCGTATTTACTGCTGTATGTAGATAGGTATGTATTGCTGATAAAGCTTTGGTCCCTTGATCGGAACGCACAACGCTGTCGTATGCGTTGCCAAACTCATAATTGTATAAAATACGTCTAGAATGGTCTTTTGTTCCGTCGCATTATACGTCAGTGGTCAGGAGGATTATACACTCCGGCATCGTATACCGCAGCGTTGAGCGTTCCGATCAAGAAAGCTTAAGATATAAACACATAGAACGCTAATCTTTTGAAAATTAGTGACGAGACCTGATGAGACCATCTAAAAGCAATCACCCAGGTAATTAAACCAATATAAGTAGCTTTATAGATGATTTCAACAACGACCGTTTTTATAAGAGAACAAGCCTTGTGCGAATAGAAATTCTTATTGGCAAAAATTACTAATATCCATACAAATATTCTGGAGTGGCGACCGCGAACCTGAAAGGCATCCCTATAGGTGGACCAATGACCTGGTTAAGGTTGCGTGTATCCGATGGATGCGAGACGCGAGGACAGGGCAGTGTGGCGATGCTTAGGGGAGGCTTTTGTCCAGCCGGAAGTATTGGGCTTAAATGATAATGATGATGATAATGCCGGAATGCTCATATTCTTTCCCTTTTATACAATGTGTTATTTACTCCTTCCACCCCTTTTTTAGGGACCAATTAGTTCAACCAGGTTTCAGACTGGCTAAAGTAGCCTCATCTTTCATGGGGTACTGTACAAAATGTTACAATAAAATTCCTCCCCAAATTCTTGAACTGAATGAGACGAAGTTTAAAACCTGTATAAAACGCACACTATGTAGGCTAGCATATTATAAGTTGGGGGATTACATCTCTGATAAAAATGCTTGGCTCAATGCTAGTCCTGCTCCACAATCCACATCCACTAGGGCGCAATAACAAGTGATATGCAGAACATTATTGTTTTGAGGTATTGTTGGACCTGCTGAAGACTGTATGAATATATTTGTATTGTATAAACTCAATTTCCTTAGTATTGTATAACTGCACAGCACATGTGTGAGTACTGTGTACCCAACTGCAAATCTACCATTTACTGTACCGATGCGGCGTTCGTTGACTTGTGTGTGCCCTGGCCGTTGAGTGTGTCATGCTCTCTCAAATGTCTCTCTGATGGTGGCACGTGTGTTGGATCATCCGGTTCCCTTCATGATGGTTGAGCTGGGTGGTGCCAATTCATGCGTCATGTTCGTGAACGGACGCCGTCAGTTGGGATTGGTCATAACTTGACTGCTTCGGATGTTAATGTTTTTCTAGTATCTATTATATAACTGCACAGTACATGTGTGAGTACTTCTAATGCTTTATGTCTGTAGGTGGTATGGTGGTGTGTAGTGCTATTCTGGGTGCATTGTCCTCACATATATGAACTAATAACTATATATGTACCTATGTTCCTAAATATTGTAAAAAAACAATAATTTTTTAAAAGAGTAAGTATGGAGTTTCTTGTGCATTCTTCTCCATAACAAGCTACTTTCCGAATGCACGGTAGAATCATTTTTATGTACGTTCAAAAGTGCCGCTTGGTGGCCTAGTTGAAATAAAATATCTTTGTCTTTGTCTTTTACCTTAAGAAACGTTTCCAGTTTCTCCGCGATTCCCACACAAAATTTCTTAGGTCATCAGACAACTTAAGACTTCAAATTCCAACACATTGCACGACATTTTTAGATAAATCCTGTACTGTCCAGGCTACTCGTTTGTGTAATGCATTGCCAGATCCAATCAAACGTGCTCAATCATTGCCCGTGTTCAAAAGACTCTAAAGGAACATTACCTGCCGCTGTCTTCGTCTTAGCGTGTTGATTTTAAACAGACATTGTGATTGCGATTATCAGAGTCATTCATCATTTATTTTTATTGCCTTTATATTTAGTATGTATGTATTTATGTATATATTACATAGCATATGTATTTATCTGTGTATCTATTATAATATAGTATTTTAACAATGTTATTGTCACACCAATGACAACCCCACTTCATGACCAGACAATTACTGTCCTTACCAGGTTGCCTGGAAGAGATCACGGAATGCGATAAGGCCGCCCATTGTATTTGTATTAATTTTAAGTTTATTTTTATAATTGTATTTTAAGGTCTACAATAAATCATATAATAAATAATAAATAAATGATACAAATTTTTATCCACAATTCAATCATTTTATGGAAAATGCTCACGCTAGTAGATCCAATGGTTTAGTACCTAAACCATAGGCAGCCTAAATTATAGGCTGTGTATTGTCTTCCATTTGATTTAAGAATTATTTAGATTAAGCAGATTAAGGTAATATGCAGTTTATTTTGATTACCCCGTTCTTGATTCACAAAACTAAAAACTTCCCTACTCGACTGCAATTCCAATTGCAAACTCTCGACCTCTTCAAAACTACCCGCTGATCAACAAAAAACCTCAAACTACCTACCAATCGCACGTCTGTTACCACCCGTAGCATTCCGTCACTCATTCGTCACGGAGTCGCGCCGGCATCGATCGTTCATGACAGCCCAATCAGAAGCCTAACCGACAGGAAAAACACGAGGGTTCCCGACATGTTGCCTAATCTAATACAAGAGCACCATCAGCTAGTGATGTTGGCAAGGTAAATATTAGGGGAGTGGCTGCAGCCAATGTCGGAGTTAATGTGGTTGACGAAATCCTAATTTGACGAAACACAAGCTAACGCGACCTTACTGTGTTTATTTGGTTTTTTAGGGTTCTGAGGCAAAGTGTTCCACGCCAATAAGATCCTATTACCATACGTTGACTGTACGTAGATAAGTATCTACCTAAGTCCGGCTTATATAAAGTTTTGTTTAAGTGAAAATATGATAACTCTCATTAAATTAATCCAGAATAAAAAGTGTGTATGTCAGGTCCGACGCACGACTGGAGTTTACTCAGTAATTATACATACAGTCTTAGATTATGTCAATTTTCATGATGCACTCACACATAAAGTAGACACTCTCTGGAGGAGCCCTTCACCTCAGGGGATCTCCAACAAAAACTAACCGAATGAAATTTACTTTTTAATCAATACTACAAAACTAAGAAAAATCTAACATTTTTTGTTGTATTTATATATGTACTCTTGGATCCAGCGAGCTGTTTGGTTTGTTTGAGAAGTTTATATCTTAAGAATTGATTTTTATATAAGGCCCTATGGAAATTGTATGAGGGGTGAGATTCATGTTTTTTGATTGTGTGGTCTTCTTTATTTAAATTCTGAGTATAAGCAAATTAAGTGCTTCGAACTCGAACTTCGAAATTTTATTTGTACACATTATCCTCTTCTTACTGAACAGGATTATTTTCTGATAAAACGATCGCCTTTTCAAACTTAGTTTTGCTCCATAAAGGGTTCTAATACAATTAAAGAGCCTTTGTGCGAAAGCCCTTTGTAGTGGAATATCAAAAAGCGTACCATGTTTAAATTGGCTATTTTACTTGTAAGTTTGAACTCATCATAGTGCTTTCCCTTCCTCTGTAATAGAAACATCGGCAATTACTAGCAACTAGCTTTCAACCTATTTTCTTCTGTTCTCCTTCTTTTTGATTGTTCTTTATATCTTTCTTTTAAATTAATAGTTAAATAAATAAATAAAATAACAAAGTGGCAACAATAAGATCTTATTCTGCTTGTGTACAGCCAACTAATTCGTAGGCTACCTTTACTTTACAAACATTAAACATTAATTTAACTTTGAACGCTGGTTTCTAGCCGGTAATGTTTAAATTAATTAATTAAAAGGTGAGGAGTCTACTTTGTTGGCCTAAGTCACAATAAACTGTTATCCCTAAACAACAATACATGGTTGTTTATGAGTTTGTACTGGTTATGACAGATAAAGTTAAGTGATCCAAGTCTAATCTAGTTTCTGATTAATTTTGTAAACCTTCAAATAAGCAAGTAAAAATTAAAAATTTCCAAAAGCCCCGGCAATATTTTTTTTATTTCATAGTTTTTGAACTAGATAATTTATCTGTAGCAGACACGCTTCGATCAACAATCTATCGAACACGTAATTATGACACGATATCTTGCGAGAATACTCCGTTTCAAACAGAAAACAGCTCATAACTTTTGAACGGCTTAACCGATTATCACCAAACATAGCTAAGAACACTCTCGACAAAGTCACCTTTCAAACAAAGAAATCTAAATCAAATTCGATTCACCCGTTTAGGCGCTATGATGCCATAGACAGACACACAGATACACAGATACAAAGCAACATACGTCAAACTTATAACACCCATCTTTTTCCGTCGGGGGTTAAATACACAAAAGCACTCTTCGCCACCCATTCCTAAAAAAATAAACCTAAATTCGATCTACAAATTGCTTCTGCCGAAATCTAGGTCTTTGGGAACCACGATGAACGGAATAGTAACATGAAGAAATGATTTAAAAGCGTATAGTGCCAACCTCATAATTCCAATTTTTGAATCAAACGAAACACACAAAAGGATGAAATTGCTGGCCTGTCACGTCTTTAACCATATCGTTGTTGTGGCAAACTTACTCCAGACACACAGCTATGGAAGATGGGACCTTAAGAGTATAAAATTAAGGTTTTGTTGCGTGCAAATGTAGTGTGGCTCTGGTATTTACTGAAGCGCCTTGTTTTCGACTTGTAAATTGATTGAAACGCCCGGCAACTGATAATTGCTAATAGTTTTCTTGTTAGCGCTAAAGTGGGAAGTTGGCAGACTACTTGATTTCTTTCAAAAGTTCCATTTCCTGTTGTACGCCAAGTAAAGTGTCTGATTGCGAGTCGCTTGGAATGTATATCGTTGATTGGATCGTTTTTGTTGTTTGTTTGTGGAACTTTTGTCGTGATTGCATTGTATTTTTAATATAAAGTTGAAGATTATTGATAGGACGGCAAGAGTAGATCTTGGATGCAGTGGGTGCTTTAGTGATGTGTTTTTCATTGTTACAGCTGTAGAGATTTGCTGTGTTAAGACCTAAAGCACGGTCATTGTCGGACTGCATTTTTAAGTTTGACGAATATTATTTTGTATTGATTTTTTCTAAAACGTGTTTTGGAAACGACCAAGTTTTCAGAATTGTAGTTTAGGTAACATTTATATTGTATCTACAGCCTCCTGACTGAGTAGATTTGGCTGGAAAAAAACAATTAAGTTATTATTGAGTTTTCGGCGAATGTCTTCCTCTTAAGTTTAACTTAACCAACACAAGTAATATTAATATTTTAATTTTTTTTTTTATTAAAAAACTTTGCCCCACACTAGGAATTTCTTCCTGTATGGTGGGTGCGTTTACAAACATATAAACTCACATACACAAACACCCAGAGCCGGAACAATTATCTGTAGGTCATACAAATTTTTGTTCCGTGCGGGAATCGAACCCGCGACACGCAGCGCAGCAGTCAATTGCTCAACCACTGCGCCAACCGTGCGCCCAAATATTAACTAGACTGGATTTAATTAAGTGTTATGTGCTCAGTATGTGAGCAAAATACAATAGAAGTTAATACGACACCATTTGGATAAGAACATGACAAAAGAGAAAAATTGCTTGTAATCTCCAAAATGGGTTTATCGATAAAACGATTACTGTCAGACCTCTTAAATAATGAACTAACCCTAAAACGGTCCTATCCTTCATATAAATCATAGAGAAATCCTTTCATCTCGACAATTCTAGACTGTGGCGTACAATGAACAGATTGGCAGCCAATTTAAACTTTCATAGACGCCCACGCTACGTCCATCAGTACAAAAAATACAGCCAGAGAAAAATTCTAAAAGGGGCCGAAATTAACTCTTCGTTCGTTCACCACGGCAGCACAGAAAAAGAATTCGGGCGAAGGCTCATATTATATCTACTGAAACCAGATACATTCTTATTTCTTTTTTTAACACGTTTTTATTAGCTTGGTATGTATGTAGCTATGTAAAGGCATCTTTGAACTTGATTTTCACCCCTTTCAAAACATCGGATTAATTTAAAACTTTTCACACTTATCAAGGATCAAAGACAATGCAATAATTTAAATAGTTTGTCCGTTATCCTTACCAGGATCTTCATAATTGGCGCTTGAACTAGAAATTAATAAATGAATATTACTTTAAAAACCAATATTAACATGTTTTAATAAAAAACCAAGCTAAAAGTAGAATTAATTTTCAATAAATTTGAATTAAGAATAGAAAGACAAAAAAAAAATTGTAAAAAAGCGTGGGGTGCTATTTAAGATGATTCATGAACGTAACACTATGGATGGTCAAAATCGTATCTTTTTTATAAGTATTACGTACTATTCTTTCTTCATTTCTATCATTTATTCACGTTGTTTCTACTCTTTACTTCCATTGCCTAATGATGGAATGGGTCATCGATTGTAACAATGCTCCTTCTTTATAAATACTATAATGATCCGTACATGGGATTCTTACCCCAAGTTTCCCACCTTAAAATTATCGCAGAATTAATGTGACAAATTGTCAAGAACGCGTTATCTGCTATGATTGGTTGAATGAATTTTCAACAGCCAATCACAGCAGATAACGCGTGCAATTTGTCACATTAATTCTGCGATAATTTTAAGGTGGGAAACTCGGGGTTGTGAAAACCTATGTGTGATTAAGAACAACTATTTTTAAAGAATTTTAGGTATTGTGTATCTTTTTTACTTCACAGCAAATGGCGGTCCAGCGTTCGACGACGTTTGAACATTTAAATGTAAGTATCGAGCTTTTAGAATGTGACCAGAAAAATAGAACAGAGTGAATCTTCTGCTCCTTCGTGTTTCCCCATAGCAATGGCTCCTCCATTATTGCTAGTTTAATTTCTGCCCACCATTTTGAGCTGTTTCGCGAAGCCAGACTGTTAAACTTACAGTTGAAATTAATTAAAAATACAGCTTTCTGTCCAAGTTATAACCAATTTTTGGTGAATTCACTTGAAAATATTGTTCACTGTGTGTTTTGTTTGTGAAATTCGAGATAGAATACATTGGGTTATAAGAATTTAAATTCAGTTTAGATTGACAATCTTTTATGTTGTGTTATCTCAATACTATGTTGTAGGCAGGTAATTTTGTTTGTAAGTTTGTTGTAGTTCCATTTATTATCAATTAGATTGATGCCCAATGAGATTTTACCCAATCCCTCTTTATCACATCACATCACATCATCAGCCTATTAAAGTTCCCACTGCTGGGACACAGGCCTCCTCTCTTTGAGAGGGATCGTCCCTCTTTATACGCGTTTATAAATAATTATTATTTTTGTTTTACTAAGTTAACTTGCTACGGTTGTAAATATACTTTATTTACACTTTTTTAAAGAGTAACAAACTGTCTGATTCAGAAAATCATTCCTATTAGTAGGTATCATAATTATTAAAAAAAAGATAGGTTGTGAGTAAATTATTCTGGCATTTTCCTCCAGTCTAAGAAAGAAAAATTAATTCTTAATTAATGTAAAAATCGACAGGAAAATTCAAGCATCCAACGATTCCATGAAAACGACGACGGCTTGAAATGTACAAAATTACAATTCAATTAACAGAAAATACTTGATAATTCATACACTTGAATGAGACCCGTCATTATAGAGATTCGCGTTTGCGATTCAAGTAATTAAAATACAATTTTATTACGAACAACGCCTTAATTTTCTTAATTAAAATTGGTATAATTGAAGCGTCGAAACGAACCGGACGGAATAATGAAGTAATCGCTACAAAATCGTGATTTCTGTGTCAATTGTAATCATGGAACCTTCTTGTAATTGCGTTATCTTACGTCTGTAATTTTGATTTGTATTTTATTTTGAGTTTCACTCAGTTCAATAAATATTTTCTAGAATTTCAGTGTTCTTTTAGATGCCAGTTTTGTAACAGTGTTGTACAATGGCTTTTCAATTAACAGCTCAATCCTTTGAGACAAACTAAACAGAACCAAAATTGAAAGGTCCTTAGTTCCAGGCAGTCGGATTCAACTTCTAATTTAACTGTTTGTAGAGGAATTTTAATGGTCTCGGAGACTATCAAACATTGTAATGAAATGAAAATATGTATCATCTCACCGGGCACAGGTCTCCTCAAGACTTTCAGTCGCTTTTGTTTTTTGTTCGGTTTCCCATGATATACACATAGGTACTAACCTAAATGTTGGTGTGGCAGACCCTGGGTAATCAGACCTATCTCCACTCTCTATCTGCCTAACCTTTTACAGTTTTTAAACAATGTTGTGTGTTCATGCTGAAATAAGAAAAGAATAAGATTAATTTTTAAAAAGTGCGTGTGTGAGCTCCGACATACGACTGGAGTTTACTCCAAACCGCGTGGGTCCTGTTGTGTGTTGTCATACATGATTTTAAAATGTAAGGTGCGCAAGGTACGTTGCGCAGAAACCGTAATGCTTTTGAGTTAACGCTTGTATTAATTTCACTCCTCATCACATCACACTAAGCATGTATTTTTGTAAAAAAAAATACTCAAAAAACGCCTAACGGATCTGGATGAAATTTGGCACAGATATAGATTATAGTCTGGAATAGCACATAGGATACTTTTTATCCCAGGGCAAAGCGGCTGGCAGAAGCTAGTGAGATTAATTTAAAAAAATGTGTGTGTGTCAGCTGCGACGCACCATTGGAGTTTACTCCAAATCGCGTGGTTTCTGTTGTTGTCACACATGATTTCAAGGGTCGCAAGGTACGTTATTTTGCTTTTGAAGTCGGATGTTTTTTTTGTAAAAAAGTTTTAATTTCTCTCTTTTAAGTTTTAGTACACCATCACTAAAAATGAGCAAATTCTATAAGGTACTTAGAGGATTGACAAAATAACCTCAATAGTGTATATTCCATGCTGTTTGTCTCTTAGGCATTCGGTTGTATGCTCCATATCTTGGAAATTGCTGGACCGATTTTGATGAAACTTGCACTATTCCCTAAGTTGAGAGATCTCAATCCAGCACAAAAAATCACGATCTGATGAGTAGTTTCAGAGAAATAGGTAAAAAACATACATACGAAAATACAAACATACAAATATACTTACACATAGGAAGTTTGGCATATGTGTTGAGAAGCCCACATAGAGTAACATATGTGATTATTGTGCAGTTCCAACAATATTACAGATACTCAATCCAGTAGTTTCGGAGAAATACGTGGAAAAACATACATACAAAAATACGTACACTTCTATGAAGTTTGGCACAAGTATTTAGAATCCCATATAGAGTAACATATGTGATTATTGTGCAGTTCCAACAATATTACATATATACATGTCATATCGAATTGATTACCTCCTTTTTTTTGAAGTCGGTAAAATGTGGTTGTACTACTGGTAACCTTACCCTTCGTGGCATCCAGGCCTGCTGTTATGTATGTATTATGTATTTATGATATAAAAACAAAGTAACAAAATATCAAACTGACGCGACTTCCAAAAAAAACACTACAAAACTTGTCTTTTGTACCTATATCCGTTTTTTGACGATGTCGATGCTTCGGAAAAGAAAGTTATTTTTCGCTTTCTAGTGGTTTGTTTTGGAAGTTGTATATTTTTTGGCAAAAAGTTATTTTTTAATCTCTTTTTAGTTTTGGTAGGGACGGTACCTCCAATTAACATGAAAATCATTTAGAGCCAAAGTAAATCTCATGACAATTCCAATAAGCCCAAACACGACTAGGATAAATTGTTCTATTTCGGAGTTCCAGTACCTTCCGGCTTCATCATCAGATCTGTTCGATGGTGCCATTTTCATTAGTACCATTTATGTATGAGTATTTACTTCATCATAGTCGGTTAACTATTCGATATATCTTATACCCGTGACATACTTAGCATTAAGGAGTTCCAGTGGCCATCTGTGGTCTTTTTCATTAGTTCCACTTCACCGAATGATAATGATTGCATTGTTAATGAAAATACCTAAATCGCTATACGTATGCCTATAATATTAGAAGAGTTCCCTCGATTTCGCCATTCCATCATCAGATCCTGACCTGGTGACCGTGGGACCACCCGGGAAGTATTCCCTTTCAAACAAAAGAAGTATTTTCCAAACCGGTCCAGGCGTCTTTGAGTAATCGGGGAAAATACATTAAAAAAAACCGGCCAAGTGCGAGTCGGACTCGCGCACGAAGGGTTCCGTACCATTATCGCAAAAAACGGCAAAAAAATCACGTTTGTTGTATGGGAGCCCTACATAAACACACACACACATTCGGTACATTCTACAATTTTTTTGTATTTTTTTTTTTTTGTATTTTTTTTTGCTACATTCGGTTTCTCATTAGCATTATTTATATGTATGTATGTATCTAAGTATATATTTGTATATAATATATATATTAAATTGTTTTATTTTTATTCCTTTTCTCTACTTGTTTTTCCATTAAGTTGCACCTGCCATATTTTATCTCTGCACCACCCTAAGGTCGACTGGTAGAAAATGCCTAAGGCATTAAGTCCGCCTTTGTACTTATGCATAAAGTTTTATAAATAAATAAATATTTATTTTATTCTGTTTTTAGTATTTGTTGTTATAGCGGCAACAGAAATACATCATCTGTGAAAATTTCAACTGTGTATCTATCACGGTTCATGAGTTACAGCCTGGTGACAGACAGACAGACGGACCACGAAGTCTCAGTAATAGGGTCCCGTTTTTACCCTTTGGGTACGGAACCCTAAAAAAAAGATTCCGACGAACTGAGAACCTCCTCATTTTTTTGAAGTCGGTTAATAACACTTTAGTGTTCTCAGCGCTAAACTCTTAGAACAATGAATAACAATAAAGCGCCCTACATCTTGTGTACAATGTAACCACGTCTTACGGCACGGCAACAGTTCCTGACACCCAGTCTGTTCTCAATGTGCAGCCCTAATTACCGCAGATCATCCTCTTAGCGGCATTCTGCTAAATTAATACGCTTTACTCCTGTAACTTTGGAGTGTGAGTTATAAGCTGTAACGGGTTAAGTCGTGAAAGAACGATATGCTGTATTTCGTCCATATAAGGATTATTTTAAACCTCCCCTGTACGAAAAATCTTGGAAAGTAATATGCCTTAATCACATATTAATATATTACTTAATTACGGTATCTGAAAATATTGCTTCGTTTTCCAATAGAGGCACGGTGTGAGTGCTAGAAGAGTTCAACGAAGCAAGATGTTTTTAAATAGATCCCGGCATCCATTTTTAGTAATATAACAATAGTCAGAGTATGCTTACATAAAAAAAAAATACTATTGATATTCTAACAATATCAAGTGCAACTTTATTACCTGATAAATTACGTCTTTCTAAATGATGATTGGAAAAGTTTACGTAACAGTTACGTAGAAGTATAAATAAAAGCTTAATGGAACCAGTTACATAGACGTATAAAAACCGGCCAAGTACGAGTCGGACTCGCGCACGAAGGGTTCCATACCATTATCGCAAAAAAAACGGTTGTTAGTATTTGTTGTTATAGCGGGAACAGAAATACATCATCTGTGAAAATTTCAACTGTCTAGCTATCACGGTTCATGAGATACAGCCTGGTGACAGGCAGACAGTCGGACCGTGGAATCTTAGTAATAGGGTCCTGTTTTTGGCCTTTGGGTACGGAATCCTAAAAAGCCTTCATGGAAACCAGTTACGAAACCCTGGTTTCCTTGACGGCCGACGTGGAAAGAGATACTGCACTGGTGGAAAATCAACGGAATTCATAGCCTGGACTCACTGTCTAACGTTTTCAACCATGTTTACACTGTAGGTCAGTAAATGACTTCTATTTCTAACTTATATCAGAGACTGATACTGTATCTATGTATTTTTCTGTGCATGAATGGTCAGTCAGCCAGTCCATTATCCATTAACTTTATATAATTTACTTTAAGCATTGTTCTCATGTAAGTGACTTTGTGTCTTATTCAGAATAAGTATCTTTAAACCTAACTTACATCAATCCCACCGCACTATTCCCAAACCACTGCAACTCCTGAAAGCTAGAATCAACAGTGGCGACCACCAGAAAAGCGCCAAGGCAATGTCTACCTAACTTACATCAGCTGACACAAACTGTATCCAGATTCTAGATATTACCCTGAATACTTTGTGCAAAATTTAGCTTGCTCTATCGTTCTTGCTTCTAAACCACTAGCCCCTAAAGTATTATTTTTGTTCATTGAGTCGCTGGCACGATAATATTTATTTATGCTACAAGTGCGGAAGGTAGGTGATTTCCGATGAGTGGCATTTTTATTCACGAGCGAGCGAAGCGACTAAAAGTTCATCGGGCATATCTACTGCGCATGTGCAAATAGCTGTCACGTCGTAACGCAAAAAGGCACGAGTAAAATATACGTTCTGCCAAACATATTTAATGAATATTTAAAATTAATAATTTATTGATCAAAATCTAAATCTAGATTAATTAAAAACGCCTTTAATGAAGTATTAGTTTTATTTTACCTTTTACATGAATGATAATCTGTACTTAACTAATTTTTAAAACTTTTCTCAAATAATAAAAACTCTATGCGACGGCTGACGTTGGAGTTAAAAATTAAAAAAAAACAGAAAAGTAAAAAGAACTAGTGAAAAAAGTGACACTTTCCGCACAGTTTGGCTGCTTGGAAAACACTCTTTTCGAGGACATGAATTGTAAAGTATTTTTTGCCATGAATACGCGAAAGTACCGCAATACCGGCGACGCCGTTGATGCCACCACATCAAGGTTGCCGCTGGTTTGTTTGCTGAATGTTTTAAGGAACAGAGGACAGGATAGGAGGTGCAACATGGTCTCTCAAGCACCAAACAACATCGCTTCAAACTCCACAATTGTACCACACCGTAATGCGGCGGGATTAAGCGCCTCTATTAATATACGTATTGTAGGGAATGAAGCCTCTTCAATTCACCACCGTATATTGTGCTTCATTTGAAATAATCACTTAATTCCATGTAATGGATATACCTAGCTCATGTAGACTACTGTAGAAATAACAAAAGCAGAGTCCGTATCATTTGAAACAGAATTTGAAATGTATATTTCAGTTTCTGGCAATATTTTGCCAGAAAACTGTTTTGGTTTCAACTTGCTCCACTACTGGTCAAAGATCCCCCTAGCCTTCGACTTCTTGCTTCCGGCCATTTCCCCTATAATCCCCCCCCCCCCCCCTCCCTCAAAGTCCCCTATAAAGCTTGCTTAGCGCCTAGACCCTAGCGAGTCGCCAGACGAGTAGCGAAATAGAATCAACTCGCCCAATGCGGCTGATTAGGCGCCAGTGCGTTTGCAGCCTAAGTCTACTGGCCAGCATATCCTTGGACACTCTAGGCAACGACGCACGATAGGTGATTTAACCAGAAATGATCATAGAGAGAAGTGTTTTACTGAACCCTAGAATATAGACACCAATTATATCTACCTGCAATGTTAATGAATTGTCATTAAAATTATACATTACAATATTTTGACAAATAAATAAAATTTTAATAAAATACAATGCCAAAATGCAAACTCATTTACAGAGAACCACAGGGACCAGAAAATTATCGAGTTACACAACCAAATTAAAGTAAACGTATTATGGAATAAATAACGGTTAATTTAACAATATCAGTTTGCGAATTGGTTTATAAAAAGTACCTACTATTTTTGATGTCACAACACAAATATTTCATTTAAATTTATTTCAAACAATTTTTTTAGCTTATTGTGCATTACCATGCAAACCAAACGTGTATGCAAAATTACGTCTTAATCAGTTTCGGCATAACTGATTTAAAAATAAGTTGCATGATTTGACATTGCTGGTTAATAATAAAAAAAGCTTGTAACTTACTTATGTAAAAAGAGAAGGCTGTAATTTTTTTTAAAGTTTATTACACAGGAGGCTAAATAAAAGAGAGTGAGTAGCGTCACAGTTGAAAGAGGAGAATAGAAGAAGGAAACGTGTTGCGCCGATCCTATGTAACTTGGGACAAGGGCTGGGTGATTATGACGATTACATTGGAAGCCATATGGATTGTTGGCTGAAAGGGACTTACAGGAACTAGTGTAGTAGCAGTAGCAAAATGTCTAATATTAATAATGCAGCATTCTAGTAGTGTTGATAGAAAGACGAATCGGGATGGCAAACGATAATATGACCCGTTTAAACATCTGGAAGAAAAGAAGAATTGGTATCAATACTAAGATCAGATTGGTACGAGCCAAGGCTCGTATCTATCACTCCACTACTCTCACTCCATACAGGAATATATAATACCAGGGTATTCCCTATCTTCCTGTATGGGGTGGAGACGTGGACAATCCTGGCCCGAGAAAGACAAAAGATTGATGCATTCGAGATGTGGTGCTGCAGACGAATGCTAAGAATACCTTGGACTGCAAAACGCACCAATGCATCGATTCAGACCCAGCTCCGGATAAAAATTAGCTTGACCACGATATATTAACAACGCATTCTGTGGTATTTCGGCTACACAGTGCGCAGAGGTGACGCAAATATGGTAAAACTGATTGTGGTTGGGAACAATGAAGGCAAAAGAACGCGCGGTCGTTCACCAACAAGATGGGCAAAATACTCGTCGTCCTCAAAATTCTACACGGTCGTAAGGGACGCGCTGGACAGAAATCGATAGAAGCAACACATGTTACTCCGTGCTATTCCGGCAGCATAAGGAAAACCGTACAATTTTACAAGCAAACTACTCCGGGGCAATCTCAAACCATTCAAGGTACAAGAAAGGCTACTTCATATACTTCATTTCGCGCGCGCGCCCGTCCCCGAGTTCGAATCCGCTCTGTGGCTTAAATTGTTTTAAAATAGTAAACCTTACTTTTTGAGGACTTTTTCCAGTACAAACTGTTCAACGAGTTTTAATGAATAAGTGAAAGTAAAATCTCGGATAAAATCGAACAATCCAGTCTATAAAAAGAAGTAAAAATAAGTAACCTTATATACAAACCATGATTAATGATTGAAGATCAAGTGCAGTGACAATCACAACAGTGACCTCATTATAATCCAACGACAACAATTTTGTAATACATAAACAATAAAACAGTGCATCATTGAAAAGTGTACAAAAAAACCAAACAAAGACAGTGACTTAAATGTTGAACACAGTGGAAAAAAACTAGCCTCATGAGTCATTTGCAACCGTTTTGTTTCGTTTGAATATTGGATCTGCTTAATACTATGTCTAATTTCACGCCAATGTGTTGAATTGGTTTGGCTCGGTGGCACAACAGTCGACATTGCTACACAATCGGTAGAGCGCAAGTTCGTACCCCAGCTAAGTTGATAGACACTTTTTGTGAATTCCAAAATTCGAATTCCATACATTTCGTCGTGTCATCTATATTACAACTTGCTGTCCAATATTGAGTGGTTGTTGCTATTTCTTCTAAATATCCGTAAATATGTTGAACACACAGCGCTCCCCACCGACTACACCCAAAACACAGTTTAGTGCCATGGGCAGTACGGAAACACGTTCGGAACCGGATATCACCACGGCCGTAGCTGAGTGTGGCTATGTAAACACTAGCAGGTCTAAGCGTCCACGCAACGATGTCTCGCCGCAAGGTGAATCGGATGAGAAAAGCCCGCTAGAACTAAGAAAGAAGAAGGAGCACGACAGTATCATCTTAAGACAGCTCGCGGACCAAACTAAACTGATTGCTAAGCTGTCATCGGATATAGGCGACATCAAGAAGCAAAACAACCAGATACAGGCGTGCAATTCAGAAATCCGTAAGTCTAACGCCGAAATCGTTCAATCGATCGAATATTTTAACAAACAATTCGAAGATCTAAAAACGGAGGTTGAAACTTTGAGAAAAGAGCGACGCGACCAACAAACATATATAGAAAACCTGGAACAGAAAATAACGGATCTTCAGCACAAATCGAGACCCTCTGGCATTGAATTGCGTAACATTCCACAGGAGGCTTCTGAATCTAGCGCCAGTCTCATTAAAACGGTGTGTAACATTGGCACAACTGTTGGTGTTCGCATCGCTGAAACGGAACTACGCGATATCTATCGTATACCACGAAAAACTAACACCAACGCCACCCCTTCACCAATAGTTGCTGAATTTACTTCCGTGCAAACTAAGCAGACACTCATCTCTGCAGTGCGCACATACAACAAAGGACGGGGGAGAGACGACAAATTAAACACCACTGTCATGGGTATGCCTGGCGACCGTCGGCCAGTGTATGTTGCTGAGCATCTACCACCCAGCACCAAAAAGCTGTTCTACCTAGCCAGGGAGTTTGCTACCAAAAATGCCTATAAGTTCTGCTGGATCTCCAACGGCAATGTATTTATTCGCAAGAAAGAAGGTGACAAACAAGTTCTCGTTAGATCTGAAAAATGTCTTAGTCTCACGGACAATCAGGATAGGGTTATGTGACTGACTCTGAATGTTTCTATGAATTTACCATTTTTCTTATTTTGCTTATTGTTATATAGAGTTCTAGTTGTAAAAATTGCATTTATACCTAACTACCCATTCATACATAATCCATACTTCAATACCCTACATTCTACTAAATATCGCATACAAACAATACAAACACAAGCATTCACACGCAAATACGAAATACACACAAAAACAAAATGTTTCCATAATATAATTTTTATACTTACCATAATATTACACTCCCGTACAAAAATATTACCAATAGATCAAACAACGTTAACCCAGAATACGTTATACTATATTATATCCGCAAAACTATTTACTATGTTTGCTATTCCGGAGTATTATATTCCTTGTCACTTAAACACCAATCTATTCACCACTAGCACTACTCACACTAAAGCAATAATTCTGCACTTACTAGACTACTCACCCTCTAAAATAAACACAGCACCAATACGTCCACTACACGATAAATTGTTCAACTTTGTTTGTTTACTGTACATGACTGTATTAACCTCACTCTCTTCACTTGCGGAATTACACATCTTAACACTGATAATCACACTCGCAATATTTGATATTTGTTTTTTGTTGTTAACGAACACCTCAACAAAAATAAATATTAAACTACATGGCCTCAACTTGAATAGCACTGCAAGTGCACGCGTAGTTAGCACGACTGGAGGAGTCTATGCGGTCTTGTCACTCACTGTTATGCATACTCGCGCAATTCCTAATATTATGATATTTGCCGTCTACCCGCACATTAGCGGTTCAAGTTTTATTAATGACTCAAACGTAAACATGCAGATACCCGTACCTCCAAATATGATCTGTTTATGTGCGTACTTATCTGTGCATCCACTGTTCCTCGGTTGTTTTATGGTTGAGGTATATTTCAGATGGCTAACACCAACGTTTACCTTGCTGAGTTTAACACCCACTCACTCACCGATTCCGTTGCTTATAAAAAATCATCTCATCCTAAAAGATTCTCTTAACGAGTGGCTTAGTAACTTTTTTCTTACAAATGGCTTGGTAACCTGTAAATGCTGCGGTCCAGCTGTTGTCTCAAACTTGGATAAACGACTCGGTCTATTAACTGTTTTATCTCTAACTAAAAATGATGAATATTGATGCAATTTCACATGAAATAGACAACGTTTCTATCGCTGAGTCCTATACATGTACCCCTGATCAATGCCTGACTTATACAGGCCAGTGCGGGAGTACGGTGCGTATCATACATGTTAACATTAGGAGCATAAAAAAGAATCTGGACCAATTTGTCACTATGTTAACCGTAACGAAAATTGATTTTGATATTATAGTTCTTACTGAATGTTGGTTGCAGGTTTCGGGTCACATTCCTATCTTACCGGGCTATACCTCATTCTCCACAAAATACAACCCAATAAAAAATGACGGAGTTGTAACTTACATTAAAAATACAATTAATTGTACTACACATGAACCTTTGATCTCAGATGCAAACTGCTTGGTAACTTGCTATAATAACACAGCTATAATCGCTGTTTATCGGTCCCCATCCTATCTAAATCTTGCTAATTTTTACACTAGTTTGAGTGAAATAATATCATCAGTAAAGTCCAAAAATAATATCATGCTTATAGGCGATATTAATATAGATATCAAACCCGGTAATGTTGATAGACATTCGGATGAGTATTTAACTCTCACAACAACTCATGGCTTACTGCCTGCCCACACTCTCCCGACAAGGTTGAATAACTGTCTGGACCATGTCTTGATAAAAACTAAATCCCCTGCTAGGGTGGTGGTTTTGGACACCCATATTACAGATCATCTACCTGTGGCCATATTTCTTGACATGAACAAATCTGTTAGACCCCCTTCAAAAAACACCTCACTTCGATATGACTATGAGGCCATTAAACATGAATTAAATAACCATGATTTTGCTCCTATTCTTGATATTGTAGACCCGAATCTTGCGGCCAACTATTTAATTGCCGATCTACAGACTGTCATAACTAAACATTCAAAAATTGTTCACACACCCAGTAGGAAAACAGTCCTAAAACCTTGGATGACTGCTGGTTTGGTAAGATGCCTTCGCAATCGCGACAAAATGCACCGACGAGTCAGGGAGTCTCCCAATGATCCAATATTAAAAACCTCTTATATCCGTTACCGCAACTTTTGTAATTCTCTTCTTAACAAATTAAAACGTGCCTATGAGAAAACGGAGTTTCTTAAAGCTAATAACAATCCCAGAGCCACATGGAAGGTAATTAAATCGATCACTCATAGCGACCAACAGAGACACTTGCCTAATGCTCTGCTACAATCCTCTGTAACTCCTGTCGAATCAGTAAATAGTGCCAATAAATATTTTGTGAATGTTGGAAAGAATCTTGCATCAAAATTTGACTCCACCAATCGCCACGCCTCTTATACATCTTCTTCCCCGTCCCCAATTAACTCTTTGCAAATTCCGTTGGTTGATGAGTCACTTGTTACAAGTACAATTCACAGGTTACGTGGTGATTGTGCTACTGGTTGGGACAACATCCCTGCAAACATTATAAAACAATCGAGCAGAATCCTGGCTCCTTCCATTGCCCATATATGCAACTGCTCCATCACTTCGGGAATTTTCCCAAAAGTTTTCAAACGTGCAGTTGTCCATCCAGTGTACAAAAGTGGAGCCAAAGACGACGTGTCCAACTATCGGCCAATCTCAGTACTTAGCTCGTTATCCAAAATACTCGAAAGAATTCTCAATAACAATCTGACAAATTTTTTATCAAAAAATAAACTAATCGCAAACAACCAGTATGGTTTTCGCACAGGAGTCTCCACAGAAGACGCTGTCTCTGATTTTACAAATGCCTTGGTCGATAAATTGGACAATCGCCTTAAATGTTATGGTGTCTTTCTGGATTTAACGAAGGCCTTTGATACAGTTT
Source organism: Anorthoa munda (assembly GCA_945859665.1). Lineage (NCBI taxonomy): Eukaryota > Metazoa > Arthropoda > Insecta > Lepidoptera > Noctuidae > Anorthoa > Anorthoa munda. The sequence goes on along the minus strand of OX243902.1, from coordinate 27,551,507 downwards.
CCATCCCTAGACTATTGGCCAAGATGGAGCATATGGGAATACGTGGTGTCGCCCTGGATATTTACAAAGATTACCTCAGTGGACGTAGCCAAAGCGTTAAAATTGATTCTATTCTTAGTGACGAGAAGTTTATCGGCTACGGTATACCTCAGGGAAGTATTTTGGGGCCCACGCTTTTCCAAATATACATTAACGATCTCTGTCTATTGCGCCTCACCCAGTGCGACATTTTTACCTATGCGGATGACACAGCTCTGCTGATATACGATGGGGACTGGGTCAAAGCTAAGCACAGAACTGAACTCACTTTGCGAACTATTATGGACTGGCTTTCTACTAATCTGCTGACTCTCAACATATCCAAGACCAAAGTGATTCAGTATCGCTTACCAAACTCACCTGAACCACCTATAGACTCTAAAAAAATAAGAACGCATACTTGCCATAACGGAATGCCATGCAATTGTGACTGCTTGACTATGGTTCCTAATATTAAATATTTAGGGGTTTACATCGACGAGAGGCTGGATTGGCGTTTTCACACGGATAGTATATGCTCACGGCTTCGAAAATTAACTTACTTATTTAAGGAACTCAGAAATGCGGCTGACATTGATACAGCTTCCCTTGTATATCGTTCCCTATGTGAGTCCATAATAACTTACTGCATACCAGTGTGGGGCGGGACTTTCAAAACCGTGATGCTTAGGGTGGAACGAGCTCAGCGGGCGGTTCTCAAAGTAATGCATTTCCGTAAAAGGGACTACCCCACAGCCCAGCTGTACTCCGAGGCTCAGGTACTCACGGTGAGACAACTTTATATCCTCCGCACTGTCCTGCGCAGTCATTCCATGATGCCACTTGACAAAAAGCTTACCTGTCGACGAATTGGCTTTCCTGTTTGTGAATCGGTTCAGTGTCGTTCTGCACTAGCTCGACGTCACTATCGTGCCCAAAGTTCCCAAATTTACAATAGGGTCAACAGGACACTCGCAATTTACAGACTTACCGTGCATAAAGTCAAGCAGAGCCTTAAGCCATGGTTATTGTCCCTCAGCTACGAAGAAACAGAGCAAATATTAGTAACCATCTCGTGAGACAAATCCTTCCATTAGTGCAGTACACGTAGACCCATTATCACATACGTGCACACACACACACACAATCACACACACAAATATACTCGCTCACACACTCACACACATACACATTAGCGCAGGACTTTGATTTTAATTTTATTATTAGTTTATTAAATGTACCTTAGTTTTAATTTTTACTCTGTTAATCTGCATAAGAATGAATTGTAATTCCTCCCCGGAAGAGAGAACTGGCTCCTGTAACACAGGTCAATCACCTAGCACAGGAGTCAGGGAATCCATGTATTGTATTATTTTCTTATGTAAATAAAGTTACTTATTATTATTATTATTACTACATCTCAGCATTCTTCCAGATTTAACGCCTTAAACTAAACACAATCAAACGGCAAACTAAGCAACGTACCCACAGGTGTATCATAAATCCTGACTATAAGGGCAGGACTATACCTCAACGCGCACTAAGTGCTATATAAGCTCAATAGATCCCCGTTTATCTGGTGCTAGTGTACCGTCGGCCTTATTTATGAGTCTCTGCAGACTATTCATTTGGTAAGACGTTATAGAGTTGTTTGGTTCATCCCCTATTTTTATGGGCCTTCGTAAGATAAACTGTGTGGTACCGTAGTTTCCCGACAATAGCTGAAGTCCCACGGGGTTTGGAAGTGCAGGAAATAATCAATTGGCCAAAAGATATTGGTTAACGTATGTCTCTATTTTGGAGGTTTGTTTCTAGTGTAAGGGGACGTCTCGGGACATAAAAATACCCATCCGTTTTAACCTGACCTTTGCTCGGTAGATTCTTTATTTTGTTTTATCCAAAATGTAGCTCAGCAATGTGTTTTTGATTGTATAATAGTATATGTTTTAAGCAACTAGCCATTTACTTTAGAACGCTTCCACAGATTAACATAACAGTTTCTGCTGATACATACTTAATTCTTTATTGAACACCAAAACAACATTACATACAGTATGATAATAAAGTGCATGTACAAAGGCGAGATTAATTCAGTGTTGAGTTCTCTAACAGCAAAACCTGAGGTGACAGAGAAATATGACAATATAGAGGGGGTAACGGCTAGGTCTGGGCAGGGTAGGCTGCGCAGGGCGCTAACGGATAGTAGGTCGATGGTAATTAAACAGCTGGATAAGTTAATACATATATTTAAAATACTTAAGGTCCACAGCTAGGTCGCGGGTACGGAAGTCACTTTGTTCTGTTCCGAGCACTATCACAGTATAAAGGTAGGAAGAGGTACCGTCCCTTGGCAGCACGTGGCAGACGCTGGGGGAGCCGTTAGCACAGGCTCCGCGACCGGCCGCCGGAACTATAGCGGCTCGCGTGGCGGTAGGCCGCACGTAGGCAGGCCAAGACATGGGCAGCGTGCGTGGATAGCGTGCAGGAAGCTAGTGTGCAGCAGTAGGCAAGGGGTCCAGCCCTCAGCCCGTACGAAGAGCACCTAAATTGGGGCACACAGAGTCGTAAGCATCTTTTTCTAGAAGATTATTCAGCTAGGCGAGCCGAATCCAAATTAACGAGCGATAGCGTCCCGGAAAATTAGAGTTGTTCCGTGTTTTTAGTGATGTAGCTATCAACTGAACTTAATCATGATTTTTAGTATCACTCGACTATTTCAAGTTCAGAATCCCCACAATGCTACAAGGGAATGATCCATTGTACAATATAAAAAAAAACAAGTATATTTACTTAAATAAATACATATACAATACATACCAAAATTATGTCATTGTTCAAGGAAATGATCTTTAATCTTTCTCTTGAAGACATCCATAGAAGGGCTTTCGCGTAGGGAGTGCGGGAGAGATTGCCAGAGACGCACTGCAGTAGCAGAGAAAGAAACATCATAGCGGCTGGAAGTGAGTCGCGGAGGGCGAAAGAGAATAGAAGTAGTAGTGCGACAGGCTTTACTCGGTACGAGGTACTCAAAGAACTGCTGGGACATAGGCCTCTTCTCTGTGAGAGGCCGTAATCCACCACGCGGGCCCAGTGCGTGTTGGTGGATGTCACATGTCTTCGAAACATGATGATGTTTGATACATCATTACCAGCAGATTAGTAGAGTATCAACAAGTTCATGATTATATTCTATAAAGCCATTCAACATCCATTTATAGCTATAAAATACAATATATTAATTTAAAACCCAAAGCCACAAAATCCCAATTTACTTTTCTCATTTTCCTTTACAAAGTCACACCTAATACATCCAAAAAAAGGTAAATCCATCTGTTTATAATGAGCAGCTGTTCCGGCATACAACCTAATACCTGGTTTCATATTTAATTTACAAGAGTATTATGAATCCGTGGCGGGATTTGTTGAGGGCCCATAACTGCTGTTTTACAACACCCTGTAGGGTCGTTCTGTCGAGACTTGGGGTTATACAGCGTTTCATTTATGTCTAATTTGCTGAGGACATTAAGTATTGATGCACTAAAAATTGTATTGAAGTGTGGCGTAAAACAGAGTTATGGTTTTGGTTGTTTGTTTATTTGTGTTGGGTGAGAAATAAGAATTTCTTATTGAGAGATTTTATTCAGACAGTAGACTATATCGTGATATACCGTAACCAGTAAACCAGTGTGTAGGTATACCTACTGTATCATGGTATACCGTAGAAACCGTTTTTACTACTAACATGTAAAACATACGTAGATTATTATCCGAGTTAGATAGATCCAACTTCAAATACACTCAATGTTGCATAGTCAAATTACCCAACTGAAATAGTTTAATTACCCAATTATTTTATCAAATTATTCATCTTTCTACTCCTGTACCATGTTACTATAAAATATATTAGATAAAACTAAAACCCCAATACTGGAAAATCACGCTCCAAAAAGTATGAAACAAGAAAATATTCTCATCTGAAATTGTTATTTACAAACTATTCGATATGTATCGGGTATTAAATAAACAAGTTACATGTAATAAATATTGTATTGTATTTCATACATAGTGGTGTTCAGAGGACAACCGTGGTCGTATGGCACCTACCGGAACAAAACAATACATTCTGCAAAGTAGCATACGACCAAAGCGCTTCCAGCGACACCTCATTTGTCAAATTATGATTAGTAGTTTAGAAGTTATGAGGGAACAGATGAACAAACATACATACACACATACAGGTCAAAAACATAACCCACTCTTTTACTTCTCCGTAGTCGGGTAAAAACCAGGCACAACACACATTCTTCTTCCATTCCCGTTTGTCAACCGTCATGATTATTCTTTCAAGTGATTTCTCACACAATCCGTTCCTTTTTTAGGGTTCCGTACCCAAAGGGTAAAAACGGGACCCTGTTACTAAGACTCCGCGATCCGTCTGTCTGTCTGTCACAAATACTAAAAACAGAATAAAATTAATATTTAAGTGGGGCTCCCATACAACCAACGTGATTTTTTTGCCGTCTTTTGCGATAATGGTACGGAACCCTTCGTGCGCGAGTCCGACTCGCACTTGGACGGTTTTTTCCTATGGCATGCCTCTTACCCTCAAACTATCACAATCTATATTCATCACTCTTTGGGTCACATGCATTGCAACCCTCATTTTTTCATGAAATTCTAAACATAAACTCACGTCTTTTTCCCATGGGGCTGGGCAGAAACTACAGAACGTCTCCTACTACGATCATTACATGATACTTCTTTTGCTTGATTGACCTTCATAGAAAGAAAGACAGAAAATATATTTGTTTGTGACCCGCACAGGAGACACGAGAACTAAGCAAAAACAAACAATTTACAATAATCAGAAATAAAATCCCGTGCGAGATCAAAAAGGCATCTCAGCATGTGCAGCGATATCCAAAAAGGAAATAACGCTGCGCTGATATTCTTACAAACGTCTAGTCATACACGCTAGCCAGGAATGAGTACTGCTGATCAGTTCTTTTTGTTTCTTAACCCTAGCAACCCGAAAACATACAAAGAACTATCACGATTCAATAATTAAATGAATTCCTTAAAGTACCGAATCTACATTGAAATTCACAATTGAAAAGATGTCTACCGATGCGTGGCAAAAATTTGGATTTAATTAATGAAAGGCTTCTCCGTAGAGATTGGTACTCAGCCAGTGAAGTGTGTTTTTTCAATATAAATTTTGATTTGCCATTAACGTTAAAGGTGTTTTTTGTGGCTTTTTACCTTAATTATCATTTTTGTTGGTGTTTTAGCCACGTTTTGGTGGAAAATTCTCTATTAATGCAATGTTTTTTTTTTTCATTTTTTTTTCCGTTGACGTTAAATGTGATTTTTTTTGGCCTTAATTATCATTTTCATTTGTCTTTTTTGCCAGGTTTTGCTGGAAATTCTCAGATGTTTTTGAGTTTCAGCTGAATCGTGTATTATATTCGTGTATTAAATCATATGTTCGTAATATCAAAAATGATAATGAAGACTCGAAATAACTTTTACACGAACAAGGTAAAAGCAAAAAAAAAATTAGCATCAAGATATTATGAACAAAAGTTTCTTCAAAAACAAAAATTTAAGTAGAATTTATGTCGAATTGAAGACAGAAAGAAGTATGAAAGTTAACGAAGTCCTCACACTTTTACCATTACAACAGTTTTTATTATTCTTTATGCCAACATGTCTATTGCATGCAAACAAGACCTGTCTATTCCAAGCCAGAGCCGAGCCTTTATAGTTTTGCAATAACGCTTCGGTACCGAGCGCAAGCGACATGTGTCTGACGTGTGCTCAAGTTACCAGTTTACGTAGACCTCCCTTTTTCCCCCTTTGCTTATCCTTGCTCGAAGGCTGACGAAACTAAGGTATGATAAATTGTATTTGGTAAGAAGCAATTCGGTGGTTATTATAATCTGGAAATCTTTAAGTTATTGGTCGCATTGTCTCTGGCCATTAACTTAATGGCGCTGCATAATGCCTGATCGTACCTGAGACAGTTTACAAATAATGAAATAATAGTGTATCGGCTAAAGGCCGATTTTTCAATGGACAGATATTTATTATGCAAGGAATAAAATTGCAGTTTTTGTATGCAAAATATCGATACCAGAAGTATCAATTAACGAAAGGTAATTTTGGAAAAAATGGGTTATATATATCACTGGAATCAGAATTGCCCGCTCTTTCGATAGGTATTATTAAAATTTTCTTTATCGTTAAAAACTGTCCATTACACTAAAAAAAAAAATTGATTTTTTTAAATGATATTATGCCAAATAATAACAATCATTAAGATTTTTCTTCTCAGAAATATAAAGTAAGTCATCGTGTTAAATAATTTACACCCTTACCTTAAACCTCAAATCAGACCATTTTAATAACATATCTCTTACTTTAATTATTCATGATAAAAGTTTTTTTAAAGATTCTCTTACATTATTATCTTTATTATAATATGCTCCATACTGTAATATGCCTATTATGTAACAAGTAGAAATCAAATTCGTATTTGTTTTACTGTATTTGTTTAAAAGACCGTTGCCAAAATACCGACTACGTATGTAAATTTTGCGTGTATCTTCTCGTCCAACTTACCACAGTGTCTCAAGACGAAAGTCTATGACCAGTGTGTGTTGCCAGTGATGACATATGGCTCTGAGACGTGGTCGCTTACAATGGGCCTCATCAGAAAGCTTACAGTCACTCAAAGGGCAATGGAGAGGGCTATGCTCGGAGTTTCCTTGCGTGATCGAATCAGAAATGTAGAGATCCGCAAGAGAACCAGGGTTACCGACATAGCCCGAAGAATTGCCAAACTCAAGTGGCAGTGGGCAGGGCACATTGCTCGCAGAACGGATGGCCGATGGGGCAGAAAGGTTCTGGAGTGGCGACCGCGAACCGGAAGACATTGCGTTGGAAGGCCTCCCACTAGGTGGACCGATGACCTGGTGAAGGTTGCGGGGATCCGCTGGTTGCGAGACGCATGGGACCGGTCAATGTGGCGACGCTTGGGGGAGGCCTATGTCCAGCAGTGGACGTCTTTCGGCTGATATGATGATATGATGATGATGTAAATTAATATGATTCTCATATTGACACCAGATTTATCAATTAATGTAAGGGACCAATCATGGTTTATCACTAATTGAATAAAAAACATTGTTTTCTCAGACTTAATCAACAGTCTTATTTATTAAGTAATTGAACGAATGTACTGCAAACGAAAAACCGATGATAAAATGGAATATGAATTGTGTAAAAGATGATTAGTATGATGGCAGTGAAAGTTGAAATGACGAATAGAAAGGACGAATGGATGTAAGGGAAGAAGATCGAATAAGAGATGCATGAATCTTTCGCTTATAACATGAAAGAAGCGGAAATTCTAAGAAACTTTGTTCTAGACACAATTAAAATTAGAGTAGACAGTAAAAAGTTTTAGACATAAACAAAGTTTTTTGTCTCTCTTGAACAACCGTAGTTTGTCCCTTACATTAATTGATACTGAACCTTCTGATATCAATTATATCAAACCGCCTTATTTATTCTTCAAAAGTTAACTGAATATTGAAAAATCCTACCATTTAACTAAAACTAAACTATAGTTCCAATGGTATTGTCTGCAGAACAATGCAGTATGGTATTTGTTTGCTTATTGTTTAAACTCGACGGTCGAACAAATGAAAAAAAGCAATCTCGGTAGTTCGACGGTCGAAAAATTGGGAACAAAATAATCTTTCAGTCTCTAGTCCGAAGATCGAAACAACGAATCGAACTAGTGAGAACAAACGCATATTTAGCTGTAAATATTAAACATATATACATACAATACAATACGTGCTAGCATCACACACAACAAGCCATCATCAGCATCATCATCTATTAAAGTTCCCACTGCTGGGACTCAGGCCTCCTCTCTATGAAAGGGAATGTGAGTTAATCCACCACGCGAGCCCAATGCGGGTTGGTGGATGTCACATGTCTTAGAATTTTTAGTTCTAGGACATGCCGGTTTCCTCACGATGTTTTCCTTCACCGTTTTGAGATCAGTGGTGATGAAATAATTTACACAAAGTAAAGATGTGATCAATCACAACTATGAGCAGAACTGCTATACCTCCGTTCTGCTCAGTATTGTTCATAGACGTGATCAATCACAACTATGAGCAGAACTGCTATATCTCCTGCCAGCCTAGTTTGTGATCAGTTCAAACGAAGAACAAATGACAGTCAATCAGGAGTATCACTCGATGTGAGATTTGACAATAGAGTGAATATGTATAGGTTTTCAGATCCCAAAAGTTAGTCGTACAAAATACTCACAAAATTAAAGTTATGTTATATTATTACCAGCCTGTAACAGTCTCACTGCAGGACCTTAAAGGCCTCCTCTAATACAGAGAGCCAGGCTGGTGATTTCACACTAGTATCCAGGTTGCCTCACGATGTTTTCCATCACCGATATCAGTGATATAAAAAAAAAACAAAGAAAAAAGGTAAATTTAAAAAATCAAACGACCCATATTCGCGAGCTGGCTGACCAAAACCAGATGTATCCTCCGACTGCACATTTGACTGCATGATTGTCGTCTTGTTTACGTCTTTTTAGTTCGCCTTTTAAGCAGTCGGGTCTTTTGATTTTTTAAATTTACTTTTTTTATTTATAACTTTTTAGATATGTTTTTTTTGATTTCGGTACATTTAAACATATAAGTAGTATTACTTAAAACCCTTTATTTTGATACCCCACACGATGGGTTTGGAAGTAAAAAAAAAATTTGTCCCCCACAATATGGCGCCCAAAATCCGCCATTTTTCTATTTTCCAATTTTAATGTAGCCAGTGACACTTGCAGGGTTAAAACGAATCGATTGACGTATGAATCATCAACGCGTTTGGTCTCTGCAACGCCACATAGGAACAAACATACATACATACATACATACATACATACTTACATACATACATACATAGACTGATAAACACATTACCCTCCTTCGGCAGTCGGGTAAAAACACATTTAAATTGAATAAGTCGCATTGGTTCTTGCCCAAGTTTACGAATACCATCTGTCGCCAAAAATATTCGGCTGTTCCGATTTCCTGAAAGCAAATAAAAATAGCTACATTTCTGTTTAGCTGTTAGGAACTCTGTTTATATCTCACTTACTAGGAAAGTAGGAAAACTTAAGGTGTCAGAGTAAATTGGTCGCGTCGATACGCCGCGCCGTCTAAGTTCGCAGAGGCATGTTGCTCGAGCGATGTCTTCATAAGCGATAGGGGTTGACTGAATACTAAGTGAAGTTTTGCATGGCAACTGACACTTTTGATCAATAAGTGAGTCATTTTGTTAGCTCTTTATTATTTGTTTATCTTCGGTTTCACTTTGATCCTAGTACTACGTGATAATATTGGCTTCATCCAATTGTGCGCCGTTCAGTTGTTAAGTGTAATTGTTTAACAAACATCAATATCTGCCAAGCAATCCCGACATCGGTACACGGTGGATATCCCACCCATACGCACATTTTAGAAATATTTTCATTATGCGTACAGCTAAGGAGTGGCATTCCCTGCCGGAGTCTACGTTGCCTGATAGCTACAACCTCGGGGTCTTTAACTCGAGATTGAATAGGTTACTTCTAGGCAAGCGTGCTTCACCGTTGACCTCATCATCGCTTACCATCAGGTGACATAGTGGTCAAGCGCGAAACTATTATAAATAAAATAAATACCGGCCAAGTGCGTGTCGGCCCACGCGCAGTAATAGGGTTCCGAAGTTGCATAATAATGCGGACTAAAAAGAGGGTTTTGTTGATGTTACATGAACATTAGAACGGTTTCAGCGGCTCACAAAGTCTAAAAACGGGCCCACATAGGATTATGTTTTTTTTAATCTATATTCTATATTATAATAGCGTTTGACCACTATCTCGCTTGATGGTAAGCGATGACGTGGTCTACGGTGAAGCACGCTTGCCTAGATGTAATCTATTCACTCTTAAACTAAATAAGGACTAACTGGTAACTGAAGAAATCCAACTTCGCAACTGAAGTTAGAAAAATATTATCTATTTGGGTACCACCGCAGGTGCGAATTGCGAAAGGATTGGAAATCGAATCTAATTTGACTTTACTTTTACGTTTTAATTACAAACCGTCGAAAATACATCTGCACTAACACAAAATAGACTACACCGCACGCATGCGCCGTATGGACTACGTTCTGGTACTGCCAACGATGCCGGCCTCTCCAATGCGTTATTCGAGGTTACACATTATTAATTTAGAAATCATTATTATTAAGAATGTCATGATTTTATTTTTGTATATTTTTACATGGTTCATAAGCATATATTTACTATCTGTTTTACACAGCTAACAACGTTATTTAAGTAATTTTTCAATGGCATTTGTACAAAAATTTTACTGTGCCAAGTACATTTTATAAGTTGGTCGATTATTACTCGTAAACTTGTAAAGCCTGTTATGATTTTATGTTTGTATATTTTTACATGGTGCATAAGCATGTATTTACTCTGTTTTACACAGCTATTAACTTTATTTTAGTAATTTTTCAATGGTATTTGTACAAAATTTTTACTGTTCCAAGTACATTTTATAAGTTGGTCGACTATTACTCGTAAACTTGTAAAGCCTTGTTATCCGTGATAATTTTCCTTATATTTTTTTTATATTTACTACTGCCGTCTTTTAATTTTTTTACATAGCCAAGAGCAACCATTTCGCTGGCAGGGGGGGGAGGACACTTGACTCTGACATAAATTTGCAACTTAAAGCTTAATTTTACGCAAACGAATCTCTGAATCGAAAAATAGCTTTAACAAACCCATAATATTTTTGAATGGCCTATCTAACGATACCCCACACGATGGGATAGATGAGAAAAAAAAAATACATACCCACTTTAAGTCTATGGGAGGTACCCGAAAAAAAAATATTTTTCATGATTTTATGTTACCACTTTGTCGGAATTATTAATATGTATATATGTCGCAGGGATATGATGAAAACAGGGAATTGATCAAATCTCTAAGCGATAGCCGACGGAGCCCCGCTGCGCGGGGCTCCTATTTCTGTATGCAGGGTCTAAAGTAACCTAACACGAAGGAGATGACGGGAGCTGAGTTCGATCGCTTTGCTCGCTCACTTCAACTCCCGTCATCCCCTTCGAACCTAACCTGTCCGTGTCGTTGTTATTTTAACATCCTCCGTGATTTGATCAAATCTCTTAGGGAATTGACCAAATCCCTGTTTTTATCATGTCCCTGCGACATATACATGCCAAATTATAGCTTTCTAGTACTTAGATTCTCTGAGCTAAGCTGCGGACGGACAGACGGACAGAGCGAAACTATAAGGGTTCCTTGTTGTCTTCGGAACCCTAAAAAGCTTACCAACTATGTTAGAGTCAGCTTCCAGTCTAAATGTAAGTCCGAAGCAGCTGATTGTTAAGAAAAATACTTACAAGAAGAGTCTGCCTATCTGACCTCCACAAAAATACTTACAAGGAGTATCTGCCTACCTGACCTCCACAAGCTTTATGAGGATTATTTTCTTCTCAGGCACCCTATTTTACAAGCTTTTATTTAACTTGCAATGTATAATATTTATGTATGTATGTAAGTCTGTTCGGGTCAAATCTTGCAACTGAATTTTAAAGCAGTTCATCATTTTCATCCGATTAGGATGGAATTTTGCATACACGTTTGGTTTGGATGACAATGCACGTTTAACTGAAAAGCTTGTTTGAAAAAATTAAATTAATTGGAAAAATATATTTCCCTTCCTTCCAAAGTCTTTGGAAGGAAGTTATAAATAGGGTGCCCTGAAAAACAAAGAACAATAATTAGTCGTTCGCTTTTCTCATTATTTCACAGGTTGCAACAGCAACATTCATCTGTTGAACTTCGCCACAGAACATCGCGCCCTAGGCATTCCATTAAAATTCGACGTACAATTGTAGCGCTTGCACCAAACAAGAGCAGTCGAAATGATAATAAATTAAATTTTAATTTTTAACTCCGAAAATCATTTACGACGTTTTGCCTACGGGCAACACAGTTGTACTCTGCTAATGAGGTCTTTGTTTTAAATAATGTTTTTATTCTTGTTTGTGGATATAATTTGGATAACATTGTGGATTCATAAAACAGGTAAGTTATGGTGAAGTCCCTACCATGAAAAACTACGAGAGAATTTTCGGCACCATGGTGTATCTGTTCTTATTCGTATTCTTCATAACTGAAACTCGTGCCCGTCTTAAAAGGTTTGGACGGATACACTTACAAGCTGCTTCCAGGTCACTCTGTCTTCGGCTTTTCTCAGGGCAGAGGTCACCATGAGCCCTAATATCGCCTTAATTTGGTCTGAGAAGCGTGTTAGTTAGTCCACGGTAAAACTATAACTGCAAACAGTTACTTTAAAACCCAAAAAAACATCATAATAGCCTTTTGAGTTCCATCACTTCAAATTAACATGTTGATATATAGGTATTTATCTGCTGTAATTATTTTGTGTTGCTGTTAACACAAAATAAGTACAGCAGATAGATACCTCTTTACTCCTACCTAAGCACCCCATTTTAAATTGCATCCTACACAGATTACCCTAATGTAATGGGGATACGTTTTAACGCCCCCATTTCCCCTATTTCTCGCTAAAAACCCTTATTTTCCCACACTTCTCGATCTTACGCCGCTGCTTTTATGGTTTCATCCAAAAGTGTTCATGCTTTCTCGAAAATCCTTAATATTATCTTTGGAGTCCCGGCTTTTCTTTACAAGGAAATTGTTAAATTACGAATAATTTATACTTCAAACGTTCTTAGAAAATTGAAAATTATGGAGTTGATAGCATATAATTTGAAGATCCCGAAAAACTTGGCGTGAAAGAGGAGTCAAGTTATCTGCAGCGAAAAAAATTAAACAATAAGTTACCATTAAGGAAGTTCCTTTACAATTTTATCTATTGCTGAAATTCGTGTTTTGTTTTTTAGGGTTCCGTACCCAAAGGGTAAAAACGGGACCCTATTACTGAGACTTCGCTGTCCGTCTGTCTGTCTGTCTGTCTGTCTGTCTGTCTGTCTGTCACCAGGCTGTATCTCATGAACCGTGATAGCTACACAGTTGAAATTTTCACAGATGATGTATTTCTGTTGCCGCTATAACAACAAATACTAAAAACAGAATAAAATAAATATTTAAGTAGGGCTCCCATACAACAAACGTGATTTTTTTGCCGTTTTTTGTGATAATGGTACGGAACCCTTCGTGCGCGAGTCCGACTCGCACTTGGCCGGTTTTTTACCTTATTATTTTCATGAACTTTGTGAAATTTTAATACAATGTGATTTAAAAAACTCTCAAAAAGACGGTTTATTCCCATCTGCTCCCTTCGAGCTTGCCACCCCGGGGTGGTGGCTGGCAATACCTATTAGATCAGAGAGATAGATCCTCTTCTTCTTGGCCCTAAAAGTGGTATATTAATAGCTTTGTATGTAAGTCTAATTGCAGATACATCCGAGTATATTTTTTAACCGACATCTATGTTCGACATTATGTACGTTGTTTTTTTTTTTTTTCGTCGGTATCTCCGTCAATTGTGGACCGATTTTAAAAATTCTTCTTTTGTTTGAATGTGTATGTTCCGAAATTGGTCCCATTTTAATTTGGTGAAGATCTGATGAAGAACTTCGAAGATATACGACAGAACTCTTTCATAACATAACATCACGCCAGTACGCTCTTCAGGGGTACGCAGATCTCTCATTTCACCGGTTATTTTTTTTTATTTTTATCTATTATAGGCCCGCGCTTGACCACTATCTCACCTGATGGTAAGCGATGATGTGGTCTACGATGGAGCACGCTTGCCTAGTAGTAACCTATTCACTCTTGACTTAAAGACCCCTAGATTATGGTTATGTTCAATTTTCATGATAATGACCCCAATGGTAATCGAATCGTATTCTGGCATTATAGGTAACTTAGTAAACAACTTGCCTATTAGGTAGGTACAACTAAAAAGTGAAAAATAAAAAATCTTTTTACAAAAAAAATCTACCGACTTCCAAATAAAAAAACTACAAAGTGAAAAATAGTTTTACTTTTGGAAGTCGATGTCTTTCGTTGGTACCAATTTATTGCGTTATGGACACAGACTTCCAAAAATAAGACTATTTTTCACCTTGTAGTTTTTTTATTTGGAAGTCGGTAGATTTTTTTTTGTAAAAAGATTTTACGAAAGTTTTTGTTGCCAGTGGTATCGCAGATATAGGTATATTCAAACTTAATGGCGGCTCGTAACACGACGCAGTAGCGAATTCATGTGACAGAGGGGGTGAGGAATTTAGAACAGCGCAGTTAAAAACGAACTTCACAGCCTTTTCTAAGTTTTAATCGACCTAGCGTGAAGTAACTCTGGCCAAATTGTTCGCTAGATCTTACATTGAAATAACCTTCTTTCCCTTCCCTCATTGGTATGTGAATGCCGCTTATCATTCCCCGAACAAGACAATCAACGTTATACATCATTCTTTCTTTCATTCGTTCGTCGAGGCTACTTTTATAGACCGGTACCAGACGTTATCGGTCCATTGTTGCGCTGTCAATTACCAAACGGGCGTCTGACGTGCCCAGTATTCTTTGGGTAAATTCAATACTGTTTTTGTCTTTGGTTTTGTTTTTTTTTTACTTTGTTTTTAATAGAATTGCCTAAAAGGGACACATTTTTCGGTTTTTACTTTGTTTTTAATAGAATTGCCTAAAGGGAAACCTTTTTCAGCTTTTACTTTTTTTTTATAGAAAGGGACACATTTTTCGGTTTTTAGGTTTTTTTGCTGTGGCTTGTGATTGCCTACGTAGGTATTTTGCTGGCTAAGGGAAAGTTCCTGGAATACCTTTTAACTCAAATATATGTTATGCCAATTAACTAGTTCTTGGAATGATACTTCCTTAAATAAATTCATGGCTCTAGGCAATGTAATATTCTACAAAAATTATTGCCGGAAAGCCCGAAATGAAATGGATTGACGTACATTACCGAAATGTCAAGTTGTCTTGAGACTTAATACATTGGACAGTCTATCGACGAAAGCATCGCGACAGCGATTGGAAAGTGTACAAAAATGTATGGCATTGTAAAGCGCTATCGATATGTCACGTGATCTCTTATATTTTGGCATTTCGACCATCGCCTGTGCTGACATCGAATGAAACTTGTCTAAACTGTGATTTTTAGGGTTCCGTACCCAAAGGGTAAAAACGGGACCCTATTACTAAGACTCCGCGGTCCGCCTGTCTGTCTGTCTATCTCATGCAACGTGATAGCTAGACTGTTGAAATTTTCACAGATGATGTATTTCTGTTGCCGCTATAACTATTATCCTTACGTGTGTTTAAGACTTGGATCCACGCGAGACACAATGGCGTTTCTATTGTTTCGTTAATTACGAGCACCCGACCGGATAATGCTGATAGAATAAAACTGCCCTGTCCAAAATATTCACCACCACAATTTCTTTTCCAAGGTCCAGAATGAGCTTGATTCATACTGTTTTTATTTAATTTTCTAATCAACCCTTAAAACATCGTTGAATAACCTTTTAATTTTACTTACTTCATCGTTTAAGACGAGACAGCGTTCTTCATTGTGACGTAATTAAAAGAAAACACTCCATTAAATAAGATAATGTTGATTTTAATTCTAGAAAAATATTATACAAAATGATTCGTAGCTATGTATGTTCTAAAACTAATGAAGATACGATGAAAATATAATGATTGATTATGAAGTTGTGAAATGATGGTAACATAACATTTTCTTAATTATAGATATGTAAGTATAGGAAAAGCAGGGTAACACAGGTTGCTACCTAGCACAGGAGCCAGTGCTTCAAATAAGTATGCTACACCTGTATTTTATGTCAATAAACAAATTTTATTATTATAAGTTGAAGCAAGCCATATTATGTCGGTTTAGTTTTATTGAATAATTCTTAACTGATTTCTACTGCTACTATTTACAGGTTTAAATGCCTCCTTGATATTTGTAGAGGGTTATTCCTAACATAATAGTTGTTGTGTGTAAACAAGGCAAATTATGAATGTTTTTGAAGTGACGTTGAAGATAAAATAAAGTTAAAGTTAAAAAAATTAAAGTATAAAGGTAAAGTTAAAGTTATATTGATTGTAAAAATGTATGTTTACAGAAATTTATTTGAGAGAAAAAGCTCAAATGCATGACTCTAATAAAGATGTTTGAAAATGTATATAATTTTCTTATAAATATGGCTACCCCTGACCTACCTACCTTATCGCACGCAAGTACATATTTCCATATTAACAAACTCCGCATAGCGTGATCAAATCAAATTTTACAGAATAATATACTTTCAAATAATGCTATGATGTGAGAATGAATGAGGTTTATGAAAAAGAATTTTATTATTTAAATAAAATAAATTACTTCTAGTACCGAATGTTAGTGAGAGAATGTATGAGTGCTAGCATTTAAGAAAATGAAGCTCTATTGTTTAAGACATAAAGTTGTAAATTTAATGACGGTTGTTAGAAATTTCAACGTTGTAAATCATGGAAGACTGTCTTCTTTTATATTCTCGATGGGTTTTCCTATTTGACCAAATTACTTATATGATATTTTCTACAATAATGGCGAGTTTGTTTCTGTTCTCCGCTTTTATCTAGTCTTCTAGCTTCCTGTAAAATATTCCATGGGACGGAACGTGTGATGGAACGTCAATTGGTGCGTGGATCTCTTCCTCAGGTTTGGGTTTTGGTACGAATGGGTTGTGGTGAGGATCGGCGTTCAACCTGAAATTATTTCAAAATTGATTAATCTGTCTCTTGGCACTGGCTTAATGTTGGCATGAAATTATTTGCAATTGATAAAATTAATGGACTAAATTCAGCAGCAGATAAAAATATTATATACTAGCTGCCGCCCGCTGCTCCGCCCACGTTAATATCGAAAATTATCCCAAGGTAACATATTCCCGGGATAAAAATCTATCTCTGTGCCAAATTTCATCCAGATCCATCCAACCATTAGAGCTTGAAGAAGTAATAAACATACAAACACAACGAATGATAACAATTAATTCACTCTTCAAAATTCGAACATTTATGTTTATATGAGTGTGTTTGCGGTTTGTGTGTGCGAATAAAAACCGTGCAGAAAACACACAAAAATAATCTGTCGAAAAATAACAGAATAAATCGTCCCGATATCCAAAATAGCTCGAAATACGTCAACAAACTGCAAACCTGTCCCGATCGACACGATGATGCCTTTTAGTCCAACTATAGCCTAAAGCCAGCCCAAATACATGCATAATTGATTTTCAGCGTATTTCAGCTAAATGACGTGGGCTGCACAGTGGGCAATGAATGATCCTTGGGGATAACTGCTCTGATCAAAATATGCTCACTGGTAGGATTTAGCTTGATGAATTCGTAGGGATTAATGATGAAATACTTATTAGTGTAGGTAATGTAGTAATGGTCTTCTCTTACTGTCTCTCTGTGTGCTACAATATAATATGGTCCTGAATATTCTTTGTCATTATTTCAGCCGACATCTACTGCTAAACATGGATCAAGGGTCACCGCATCGACCGGTACTGTGCGCGTTGCATCTAGTGGATTCCTGCAGCCTTCAATCTTGATTCTTAACCATAGTTTTTTGTTAATCACCAAAACACCACGAAACGAATTTGTCCATCCCAACCAAATATTAGCGGTAATTTTGAACCGTAACCTTTGGCCTAATCTTCATTATCCTCCTGTCCTTATTTCTATTTATTTTTGGTTGGTTCAACTCTGACTACATACAGTTTACCTCCCTCTTACCCATATCTTGTAAACCATCCATCCTTTCAAGATTTATATGTTTTTACATTATAAATTATACGCACTTGTAAAGAGTGATAGCCTTAGCGCAGTCCACGTTGTACCACCAATCGCATGCGAACTTGGCCTGGTCGAAGAGTGTGCCGTTGGTGCAGAGGAACGACGCTCCTTGTTCACCCTCGCGACCGTCGTGGCATATGTGGTAAGCCTGTAAAAGGAAAAACAGTATTCGATAAAATGTTAGCCGATGACTCTTATCATCATCCTCATAATTTCAGCCAAAAGACGTCCACTGCTCAAAATAGGCCTCCCACAAGTATCGCCACATCGACCAGTCTGTTGGTTCTCGTATCCAGCGGATTCCCGCAACCCTAATCAGACCATCGGTCCACCTAGTGGGAGGCCTTCCAGCAGCAGCGTCTTTTGGTTCGCAGCCGTAACGCCAGATCTTTTCTGCTTTTCTGCTGCTTTTCTGCACCATCCGTTCTGCGAGCAATGTGCCCCACCCCACGGTACGACTTAAGTTTAGCAATGAACCGTATAGACAATTAGAGACGTCTAACTACAAAATTTCCACAAATTCAATGATATTTTGATCTTTTCTTTACATTCAATGTACAAAAACGACTTTTCTACAGATTTATTATATGTATTGATATTGATTGATGATCATATGGATGACTACGGATACCATAGTAAGTTGTTGTACCTTTTAACGTCCAAGACTTGCTAGTTAGATTCTACGCTAAATTGATCTAGTCTGCTTTCTATTTTATACAAGAATTACTTTACCGAGAAAATATAACAATATTTAATAAATTATTATTATGTATCTTGAGGAATAAAAAAAAATATAGTATAACATAAAAAAAAATATAAGTAACTACAAAACTAGCCAAGATTCTGAAGCAATTATTTGGGCAAACAATGTCGAAACGGACGGCATTTTTTCACGGCAAGCTTGGTTTTGAAAGTTATATTCATTTCAGGAGAATTATTACGTGATTGTAATAATAACTTAGAATTACCGGCCCCTGAAGCCTTTGAGGTTATTTGGCTACTACGACGATATCTCGAAACTTATTCAATTTGGTGAAATTGGGCGGCCGTTACGATTAGACTGGGCTTTAGTAACCATATAATTAGAAGTTTGAAGTTTCGTTCATCGATTAAAAATAAGGGGAAAGAATCATTTGTAAATTATATAAATATCGATAAAACAATCATCAACGCTACGTGTTAAAATGAAAATTAACACAATAATTCTCGATGATATTGATAGTATTAATATTCACAGGTTATTATTTAAAACCCTATTTTAGTAAAAATGACGGAAGGGCTCTGGTTAAGTATTAACAATGTTCCACGAGTCGATCTTCAAGCAAGCAATTTTTACAGAGTTCAGTCCGTGGATGAGTGAGAATTACGTACCGACACGCCTCCATGATTCGGCAAGTATTTGAAGATCTTTGACAATCGTAACGATAAACAGAAGCCAACACCTGCCTGACACCAATTTTGTCTAGGGTTATCGACACAGTTATATTTGTTACATCCGTATAACTTAGTTGGAAAAAGTATAGAAAGATTGATTATTAATAAAGATTATATTGATCAATTAGTAAATTCTGAAACAAAGAAAGACATCTTCGGAAAAGAAATCAACAAACCTCATAAACCCACACTCAAAGCAATCCACGAAGAGATTCTCAATCAACAAAGATCAATATAATGTAGTACAAGTTAGAACGATATGGAATGTTATTGGAACTCCGGTGAGCGATACTGAGTTGCACACAGATACACAGATTGCAGAACTGATTGCTACTGTATCTTGCATCATAAATCGGACGACAGCACATGGTCTCAATGAGAAAAGTTGAGATCGAATAAAGTGAACCATACTCGTACATTCTTGATCGAATATCTGGTTGGAGTGTATTGCTTAATACTGTTTTAGTTTTGTATTGCTGTTGACCCTTTTGTTTATTGGTATATTTTGCAAAACTTTATGAATTTTGTCATGCCTTTGTAAATTGAATTACATAAATATTGATATATTTTTAATTTAAGAAAATATGCGATATTTTTGAAATAGTGTCCTTTTGAAAACTGGCTGCTATATCCGCGTTAATCAATCACGCCTCAACGGCAATGGCCTAGATTAAGATATGCAATAGTTTGTATACTGGTATCGGTAGCCCCACCAGTGGTGAGACTCTAACTTAGGATGTGGGATGATTTTCAACGTTCACGCAGACAAAGCCAAACAAAAAGGCAGTCATGGGGACCGTCAACAGAAGTGAAAACATAAAACTTTGGAATAACTGTGAAGAGAAAAAATAAGAAGTTTTCTCTTCAAAGATAATCTTAATATTTATATTTAGGTGACTCATTGCTCAAAATAAGCTACTGAAATGTAAGAGACAAGGTCCTCCTCAGAATTATTTTGAATAGACTTGGTACAAATCTCTGTGACTGTTGAAATTCTCATAAGAATAGCCCACAGGAAACAATGCGTTGACATTAAACACACATGTAAGACCTTTAAGTAAAGGTAGCTGCCAACGAGTGTGAAACAAAATGGATGTGATATCATGGTTAAGTATGACAGGTTTTAACCTGCAAACCTTATTTTGAATGACATTATTGAATAATATTATTTTGAATGACATATTAAATCTCATCTTTCTTACTCATTTCACGGCTCACTTTTTATTTTTGTTTTTATAGCAGGACTTTTGAACTCTTCTAAAATTGGTGATATTACGTTGACACTGAGAGAAACCTTGATGACACCCTGAGGGGTGCCTCGAGGGCCTTAAAAGTCTAATCGATGGGTATTGGTCGCGTATTCATTCGTATCGTTTCGCGAAGATTGCATTGATTTATCGGTCACGGTATCATTTAAAAGTAGACTAATGGCAACCTTTTTACCCGACTGCCGAAGGAGGGTAATGTGTTTATCAGTCTATGTATGTATGTATGTATGTTTGTTCCTATGTGGCGTTCCAGAGAACAAACGCGTTGACCGATTTTGACGATTCATACGTCAATCGATTCTTCTTAACCTTGCGAGTGTCATAGGTTACATTAAAATTGGAAAATAGAAAAATGGCGGCTTTTGGGCGCCATATTGTGGGGGGCCAATTTTATTTTTTCTTCCAAACAGTTCTTCTGTGCAGTCGGAGGATACATCTGGTTTTGGTCAGCCAGCTCGCGAATATGTATCCTCCGACTGCACAGCATGATTTTCTTCTTGTTTACGTCTTTTTAGTTCGCTTTTTAAGCAGTCGGGTATTTTGATTTTTTTAATTAAAGTGTTATAAGTTTGACGCGTGTTTCTGTATTTGTGTATCTGTCTGTGCATCATAGTTTTTAAAAGGATGAAGATTTAGTTTTTTGGTTGAATGGTGACTTTATCGAGATCGAGCCGTTTAAAAGTTATGAACGTTTTACTGTTTGAATCGGGGTATTTTCGCAAGATATCGTGTCATAAATTATGTATTCTATAGATAGTCAATCGAAGCGGGTCTGTTACTAGATAAATTAGCTAGTTTAAAAAGCAAGAAATAAAATTTTGGCGGGAGTTTTTTAAATGTTGAAATTTGACTTGTTCTTGTATAAAAATGCGTCAGACCAGGTTTCTGATATACAGGCAAATCATTCTTCTTTGTGTTATTTAAGGAAAGCAAAAGCTAACTTAATGGCAAAATACTGTCTTCTCATATCGCCTTTGTTTCTACGATCTAAGACAATACCATAACAAAAGATGTTAGAGTAAATAACTTTACCCTTACGTTCATGTCGCAGTACCCTTTCGTGACCCGTTTTTGTTTTCAATGGTATCCTTATTAATTAGTGAGTATGTTTGACTTGCATGTTCAAATATTTTCTTTGATATATTTAACATGGCTTTGTTTTCAACTGAAAATATTTAATCAGTTGGGACCACAGATATAAATCTAACTAGATGATGCGATTGTATGTCTTCGCGTGTCAAAAAACAGAGTAAAATTACGATCAATAATCGTAATGTCAGCTTTTCATTTAGCATTATCGGCACCGGATCCACCGAAATCTAGAAAAATACCTAATTATGCCATATTGAGCTGTAAAGAATGTATCGAAAAAGTTGGCCGAGGCATTGGAATTTTTTTCTTTCATTGGTAAGTAAATTTGTTTTTAAATTGTGTGTGAAAAAGTGGTACTCTTGGTTTTCATACAGATGGAGGGACTTGTGTTATCTGGTGTAGATTTATGTCTGTGGTTGGGACACATATATTACTTATTCAAATAAGGCTTTTATGGATACAGTTTTTCGTGTAATTATGCATAATAAAATAGTTTATGATTACACATAGAGTAGATAAATAAATAAAATTAATTTGATCTAAAATTGTCATGATATCTACAAAATAGTTTGATTATGATTGCCGAGCAATAATTGTATTATTTCGACACGGACACAAAGAGAATAAATACAGTAATTCACCATTTTCACATTCCCTTTGTCACAGTAAAAAGAGTTTTAATTCACTTCTTTTCATGTTTTTATGGTAAAATGCTTAAGGAGCAGAGAATTAAAATGCGCTTCACATTTGTGACCTCATATTTCTTCAGTAAATTCATTAAAGCGGTGTTGCAGTGCCTGTGAGTAGCGATCACAGAACGCATTAAAGATTTTTTATTTGTCGTACTGCTACGGGAATATTGAGTTCATTTGACTGTTTGACAAGCTACCTGTCTGAAAATAAAAATAATGAACTGCAACACATTTTTATTTCATCTACATAATTTATCCTAACTCCTAACTCCAATATATCTATGATTTTCCCAAACCAAAAACGCCTCATTCTATATCATCATCTTCCTGTTCTTGTCTCATGTTCCATTGGGTCGGAAAAACACGGTTTCTTCATTTGTTCTTCCGCGTCAACCATCACGATATCATTCAATCCGTTTTGTTTCCCGTCCATCAATGCTACTCATTTTATATGCTCACAATTAACCAACTAGCATCACACTCAAATTAAAAGCTAAAGCTGAATACACACCAAGTGCTCACACAAAATAATACCAATATCTAATACAATATATTCCACACGTAATACCAAAACTATTGAGCAACACAATCTGAACGTATAATAAGTTCCTGAAGCGATTCCAGCGATTCAAGCGAGGCAGCGATGGAAGCGACTCAGGTGATAGCTTTGTGCTGTCGAGTGCTAGATTGACACTCGATTAGGTAAAGCTTTAGTTCATATGATATGCTCTGAGAATGGAAACGTTGATGCAAAATGTTATTTTTAATATGATTTTAGTATTGTAATTTTTTGTTTATGCTGGAAATTCCATTGCAATAGTAAATTAGGCAAGTTAGCATTATATTAATATGTAATAAACTAGTTTTGCATGTTTTTAGATTTCTTAACTGCAATAGATAGGTATTTGCTCTCTTTTTGGACCAATGGGCCGGTTTGAATTGAGCATTACAAATGTTTCAAACTATTTTAATGTCAAAATTTGACAGATTTTTATAAACACAGTAGAGTTTGAATAAAACTCAAATTGTATCTTATTCTTAATTCAGAAATCTCGAGACCTCGGTTACGAACAAGAAACCTCGGTTACCAACAAAAAAAAATATTTTCTGTGCAATTCAGATAAGTTCACTAAAATCTATAGCAATTTTTAATTCTCACTTTACTTTAAAGAACTACGGGTATTTTCCACAATTTAAAATTGTATACAACCAGCAGACAATCGTAGAGGTAATCTATACAAATAAATAAAATTGAAGTGTCTGTATGTAATATCAAAATAACAACGTTTTACTGAATGCACGTGAAAGTATATACGGTACTAACAACAAATAAGCAATTTTTAAGATTTTTGTCTGTCTGTTTGTTCCGGGTAATCTCCGAAACGGGTGGACGGATTTTGACGGGACTTTCACTGGTAGATAGCTGATGTAATAACGAGTAACATAAGCTACGTTTAATCACGAGAAAATTCATAGTTCCGGCGGGAATCTAAAAAAATTAAAATATATTTTTTACGAGTTTGACGCGGACGAAGTTGCGGGCAACAGCTATACTCCATTTACTATAGCATTAGACAGAAGTTAAAAAAGGCTCTTTTAGATGCACACTTTGTAATAAAAATATAACAAACACTATTACAGTCAAGATTGATGTGGAGTTAAATATAATCAATTTAAATAACAGCTGTCACACTTAATTGCATCTATTTAACCTATCTACCTTCTGAAATTACAAGGCCTTCATTTAATATTATTTAGTTTTTACATAAAATAATGTCGTGTCAATGTTTAAAATCTAAAAGAAGCAGGGGCGGACAGTACCGGGAACGTTTTTCATGTCACTATAACTCAACCAAATCTAAAATGATACCTGTTCCGTTCATAAGTTGTGGCTGCACGTGTTTTTTTTATTTTGTCGGTTTATGATGTCATCTATCCGTCAAATTGCGTAAATAATCTGCAGTTGTCAATTGTGGATACAAATTCGCTTGTGGATACTTGTGAATGCTACGCCTTTTCTCGTTGTTATTGTTGAATTATCGTGGTTTAGTTGTTATTTGTTACTGTTTTTCTGTTGTTATTGTTTTGTTATCGTTATTAGTGTTAGTTTTGTGTTGTTTGTACAAAGTGGTACGTTTTGTTGAATTATGGACAGGGACGATGCCGGTGCAGGCCCGAGTAGCTTGCAAGCGCAACTTGTAAGCTCTGTAACTGCTGGTAACGCTGATCAGTGTCAACAGCAAAAAATACGTGGCCCCAACGTTGATCACGACGTTAAAATATTGTCTCCCAAGAAAAAGAGAACAAAGCAAACACCGCTTCGTGCTGCAGAAAAAAAAACAGTCATAAATATTTATAAAGATGTTAAGGGGTCCAGGCCCGAAGGTACTCCTGCTTATAGGACGCAATTAATTAACAAAACTGCATTGCAGGTAAGGATCATAAAATTATTATTATAAATAAATGTATTTGAAAGTAAGATGCTTTGTGAGGTAATAACATATATTATTAATCTTATTTTATAGGCATATCTCGTGCAACAGTCTAAAATGTACTAAAAGAGTACAATACAGAAGGTCACCTGCAATCACCCCCTCCTCGCCAACGGAAATACTCAAAATCTGACGATTATGATGATATAACGTTAAGTGGAATACGAAGAAAAATTCATTCTTTTTTCTTTGATAGTGAGTTACCAACGTTGGACAAGATTCTGGAAGCCGTTAATAGCGATGAGTCTCTACCTGATTTTAAAAGAAGCACTTTATACAAATTAATCAAGAACAAATTGGAAGACGGCTTATCATTGGCCATATTGGTAAAACTTAATTTAAATGTATTTCTTTTGATTATTTCAAAATTTTGCTATGTTATTATTAATGTGACTTTACCAAATCATTAATAAATTGATCACTCCGTTCTCCGTCACTGAAAACTGGTTAAGTCTTAATGCCTCCCCTCGGAGAAAGATGTTTATGGTTGTAGATTAACCTGTTCAATGACAGTAATGATGCAGTTATTTCGGTTGCTACTTAAAGGTTAAAATCTATTGCCAGCGATCAAGTAATCTACGCCACCGGTACACAATTATTGATTTGCTTTTATTTCATTTCACAGGATTAACGGATGGGTTTTTGATGGATGGTGACTTAATATTTGAAGCCAAAAAGGGTGACGGAGACTACCATTCTGAAATGGATGCACACAATTTTGAAAAGTGGTTCAAATTAATATTATCAAAAGTCGAGAGTGGTACAGTTATTGTTATGGATAATGCGCCATATCATTCGAGGAAATTAGAGAAGCTGCCAACTACAGCCACTCGAAAGGCAGATATTCAGGAGTGGCTAAAAAACAAAAATATTCCTTTTGAGGAAAAAGATCTTAGGGCCACTTATTATATACTTTATTCTTCTTCATTCTTATTTACTACATTTTTAAATATTAAAAAAGAAAACTTAAAATCATTTAAAAATATAAAAATAGAGGCCAACCGGTATCGGGAACAGGGTCCAAGCTACCGGTGGTTAGGGCTCCAGAGACAGGAACCTCCTCACAATGCGAGCCGTATCGAGGAGTACTGCCTTCTGTATCAGATCCTTGATCCAACCGCCCAATGACAGCCTCGACAGATGGTCGTCGAGGCTCTTGGCCATCAGGCCGTTGGCCGTAACGACAATCGGCACAATGATCACCACCACATTCCACATGTCGACAACCTCGTGTGCTAAGTCAAGATACTTGATTTGTTTCCCTTTCTTAGCTTTCACGAGGTTCTCGTCATGCGGGATGGTGACATCGATTATCATTGTGCGGCGCGCTAATCGGTCTATCACCACTATATCCGGCTTATTGGCAACAATAGTCCTATCAGTGATGATAGACCGATCCCAGTACAACGTGACATGGTCATTTTCGAGAACTGGGTCGGGCACATATTTGTAATACGGTACCTCAGAATCCACCAGAATGTATTTCAAAGCAAGCTGCTGGTGAATAATCCTGGCCACTTGGTTATGTCTGTGTAAATACTCGCCGTTAGCCAGACGAGAACAACCAGAGATAATATGTCTGATGGATTCACCAGGACAGTGGCATGCCCGACACACGTCAACCGTCCCGTCCTTCATTATATATCTCCGGTAGTTATTCGTCAGGATGACTTCGTCCATAATTGCACAGACAAAACCTTCAGTTTTCCCAAAAAGGTCGCCGAAACGTATCCAGGATACGGACGCTGAATAATCTACATCGGGCCCATGGAGAAGGGCCACTTTATTATTATAGTTAAAATTATGATTTTTGTTACCACCCATGTCAATTAATTATTATAATTTGTGATGACTGATGGTAGCAGTGACTAAATTGTTAAGTGGTGTTTTGTATCGTATTTATTTGGTTTATTGAAAACATAATACAGAGATATTGTGATAAAGTTGTTTTTAATAAACTGTTTGTTACTATTTTTTTTAATTTCATGTACCTATCCAAGCATCGTGAAGAGTAGATAGATAGAATACGCTTTATTGTATGCCATACATTGTTACTTACAAAAACATCACGTACATCATCATCATCATCATTTCAGCCGAAAGACGTCCACTGCTGGACATAGGCCTCCCCCAGGCGTCGCCACATTGACCGATCCCGTGCGCCTCGCATCCAGCGCCTTCCTTCACATACATTATTTATTAAAATTGTTTGAACTTGACTTGAAAATAAAAGGTTTCGTACTCCTGCTTCTGCGAGCCTCTTTTGTCTAATGTTATAATAAATGGAGTATAGTCCTAAATAAACCCCCAAGTCTCCAGTGTACAATATTCCTAATAACACAGGGCATACCATAAATCAGTCGAACTATTATCCGCAGGATTCCGAGCTTCAATCTCTACGTTATCCCATCTATCATTAGACTTAGTGTCATCTAAACGGGGGTAATGGCTATTCAGGCGCCTCTTCAATAGCTCTGGCAATTCTAAGTGAAAATTGTTGCTGCAGTATGACTAACAGAAACTATCCTTTGCCAGCGGTTTCATCCGTGTTAATGTCGAAATTATCCCAAGTAACGTAGTACCAAAACAAGTATATAAGTATATACAGGACTTGGTATACCCGTGTGCCATATTTCATTCCAATCCGTTCAGCTCTTGGGAATTTATTGTATCCTTATTGCTTTATATTATAAAAGTGGGATTAGTGCATTAAATAACCACGTAAAGAGTTTTCCTAGATCAACTTGGCTATTTTAAAAACTCATAATCAGTAACAGTGAGTTGAAGATATATGACATTTACATTACACAATACCAATAGTGAAGTTTTATCTCAATTCTTCCGCTTTCATTCATTCTTTTACAATTAATTCTACGTCAAAATATTGGTAATGAAAGGAGCATAACCTTTCCGTTTCAGAGTGTAATATGCAATACGAAAAGTCGTTTTTGGGAATGTTCCAACTTGTTTGATTTGCAGAATTCACTTACGCAATTAGGCTGCAGGTCTCCATCCACCAATAACCTACCATCTTACTTTCTTTCTGATTAAGTGTAGTGCCCAGTATAGAAGTTAGCATAGAAGAAGTTGACTGAAGAAGGAATATAGGCTGTAATTGAAGTGAAGGATGAAAGAATTAGAGTCTTGTATCGTAACTTTGGAAGGCCAAGCCTTTTTATCCGATTGCCGTAGGAGGGTTATGTGTTTATCAATCTATGTATGTATGTATGTTTGTTCCTATGTGGCGTTCTAGAGACCAAACACGTTGGCCGATTTAGATGATTCTTACGTCAATCGATTCGTCATCTGGTTTTGGTTAGCCAGCTCGCGAATAAGTATCCTTTGATTGCACAGCATGATTTTCTTCTTGTTTACGTATTTTTAGTTCGTTTCTTATGCGGGTTTTTTGATTTTGTGAATTAACTTTTTTCTCAATTATATTGTGATTCGAAACAGATACAGCCGAATACTAGTATTTTATGCGGAGTGACTGCCTATGTGATCTTCAAAACTCAGTAAATAGGTTACACGATACATTTTGGAAAATGGTTATGAGACTTCCGGGACTTTAGAGAACAACGAGATCAATATTTTTATTCATTGACACACGGGCTCTTTTTAACCTCCGACGGAAAAAGAGGGGTGTCATAAACTTGTGTGTGCCTGTGTGTTTGTGTATTTGTTTATCTGTCTGTGGCAGCATAGCTCTTATGATGAACCGATTTTGGTTACGTATATGTTTGTTTGAAAGGTGACTTTATCGAGAGTTTTTATAGCTAGGTTTGATGATAATCGGTTCTGCCGTTCAAAAGTTATGGGCGTGTTACTGTTTGAATCTCGGTGTTTTCGCTAGATATCGTGTCATAGTTACGTGTTCAATAGATTGTCGATCGAAGCGTGTCTACTACTAGATAAATTATGTAGATGAAATAAAAATGTGTTGGAGTTCTTTTTTTTTTTTTTCAGCCAGGCATTTGTCAAACAGTCAAATGAACTCAATATTCTCGTAGCATTACGACAAATAAAAAATCTTTAATGCGTTCTGTGATCGCTTCTCACAGGCACAACAACACCGCTTTAATGAATTTACTGAAGAAATATGAGGTCACAAATGTGAAGCGCATTTTAATTCTCTGCTCCGTAAGCATTTTACCATAAAAATATGAAAAGAAGTGAATTAAAACTCTTTTTTACTGTGACAAAGGGAATGTGAAAATGGTGAATTACTGTATTTATTCTCTTTGTGTCCGTGTCGAAATAATACGATTATTGCTCGGCAATCATAATCAAACTATCATCAATTGTGCCGATACATTGCCTGCAGGCACCAATTAAGCTTTATTGACTGATGTTCCATGAGTGTTTTATTTATCATTGTTATGATTTTAGGGAGCGTTAATTTCAGCTTTAATTAATAGTTCGTAATGATGTTTCTCTTTCACGAATTAAAGTTTATCTACGGTTATTGTCTTATTCGGAATTCTTCGGCAAGTTTGACCCTAGTGATTTGTTATGGCAACAACAACTTGTTATGTTTTTTAAATATTAGATTTATGAACTAATCCCCGTTGCTTATTGTTATCGAAAGAAATACTCAGTACTTGGTATAAAAACGAGTATTTTTGTCGACCGAAACTTACCAAGAAGTTAACTTTTGGGACATGTCGATAACTTCTATTAATTATTTTATTAAAAAATATATATATTTATTTAGGTATGTTTTATATAATATATATACATGTGTATTTTAAACAACTTATTATTAGTATTTCTCTGTTTTACTTTCATGCTTGTCACAATTTAAATACTGCACCTGCCATGTTATCTCTTCACCACCCTTGGTTGACTGGTAGAGAATACCTATGGCATTAAGTCCGCCATTATACCTTTGTGCTTGAAGTTTTAAATAAAAAAAAGACGTGTGGCACTCGGGGACTGCCGCGGTAAAGCTATTGCATAGCATTTTGTATCAACTTATGCAATTATAATGTTTTTTTTTATTTATTTTTTTATTCATGCAGTATTGCTTTTTCTTTGATATTAATTCAAGTTACACTTTTTGAGCGTGGTGACCGATAAGAAAACAAATTTTTCTATTATTAAATAAATAAAAATAGTTAATATTGTTTTTTAAACGAAAATATCTAGGTATAAATAATAGGTATAAATAATTAGGTATAAATAGTGTAATGACATGACACACCAAAACAATATTCATTTATAAAAAAATAACAATATTAAGAAGTGATTATCGAATTTCGCGCGATGTACATTTATATAGATATAATATCATATATACTTTTTCTGCGCGGCATTCATGTGCATTATCTATACACCAAAAACAAGTTTCGTAGAGTCGTACAATACGTCTAATCGCACACAACGCCGTGTCGAAGACTGCCGAACTGAAACGACGTTAGACGATGCACGACCTTCAAGCCACACCTCCTTGCCCGTCGGAGTGGGGAGCGTGAGGTTTTTTTTCGTTACGGAATTTCTGGATTCGGTCCCCGCGCTCAAGGCCCGCGATAGAAGCTATGCAATAGCTTAAAAAAAAAACTTTTCCGTAAGATTTTGATTTCTACATCTTCAGCTATCAGATGCTCCAAATGTTACACCCTTGTACCGGTTTTCTTCTGGAGATCATTCTTCTACTTTTCTAGAAATCAATCGCCTATCCCTTTCCCAACTATATTGGGGTCAGCTTCCAATCTAACCTGATGCAAGTGAGCACCAGTATTTTACATGAAGCGACTGCCTATCTGACCTCCACAACCCAGTAACTGGGTAACACGATACTCCTCGGCAAGACTGGGTTCAGATTTCCTGGCTTCTGACTGTCTGTGAAGACTTTTAAAGAGCTACAAATAACAGACAGGACAAATTGTTTGATTTGCTTTCCGTGTATATATGTAAAGATCCATCCAGACCCATCGACAGACCGACCTCGGTAAGCGCTGCTTAACCTTAAAGATCGACTCGTGCGGCTGTTATTATTTTTCTACATACTACTAGAAATATTAAACAAAATACCTGACACCCAGTCTCCACATTGGCATACATGCCCGGCCTGACTGGCACATGGTGGCACGAGAAGCCGGTCTCTGGCACGCTGTGGTATATCGGGAAGTCCACTCCTGGCGTGCCAGGCACGTTGCGCAGGTCCTGGGGTTTCTCGTGTTCACGAAGCGGCTTGGGACGGACGACTGCTTGTTCGTAGTGGGTCTCATATGGGTCGTATTGCTGAAACAAATGAAAACAGTTTAGAATTATGCGAAAACTTGGGGCCTTGGAACATGTTTATGATGTTATATGGTCTTTCATATTTTTGGAATTGTAAAACTTGTATTAGATACTGGTAAGTAAGTTTAAATTTATTATTCTTTGCGACCCGTTGGTAAATGCTCATCACATTTATTAAATGAGATGGGACAAATAGGTACCTACGCCAACCGCGACTTCAGTGGTTTTTTAAGTCCTCAGAAATGCAATTGTATGGACAAACTTTTGGCACTTTAGAGTGCCAAAAGTGCCACAACTAATACATGGTTTGAACAGGAGTACCGCATTCGCAGTGTTTGTTGGGTCTATAATCCCCCATTTAACTAGAACTTGCTTGTCTTTGTAATAAACATTCAGTAAATCTCCTATATAAGTCAATTTCTTTTATTGTTGACATAAAATACACTACACGACTCCATCGTCTAAGTGAACTATTACACTGTTAATCACTTTAACGACTAGGACTTTATTAGAGTGCACTGTGCCACATTACTTGGAAGAAAGTGTAAAGGGTAACATTTTTAAAACGTACTTTGCAGAAGCAAGGGTATAGTAAACAGATGTTAGGAGATACAGAATGTTGGTATTTGGTAGATTGTTTAAAAATGTAGGCTTTGATCAATATAACATAACTTAAATATTTTATTTCCCGAAAGGTGATATAGAGATATACCTTTTGTATGTACATCCATTTTTAGCCGATGTTCAAGGCTCTGGCGCCGAGTTACCAGCCTGTCGGTTTATTATCGGTTACATTTTGGGGAAGGTGTGTTTGAATTGCATGAACTAATTCATCCTAGCCCGTTCCATCATAGGACTATAAGACGTATAGCAATGCGTCATCGGTACATAGTTTACATCCCATCCATAGGCACCATACGTTTTGAGAATACATTTATTATGCCTACAGCAAAGGAATGGAATGCCCTGCCGGAGTCTGTATTTCCTGATAGCTTTGTCGCCGAGAGAAACTTATTCACACTTAACTTGACGCCCAGGACAACCTGGGCGTCTAAGTTAAGTGTGAATAAGTTTCTTCTAGGCAAGCGTGCTTCATAGTCGACCACAGTCGATCACTATCTTACTATCAGGTAAGATAGTGATCAAGCGCAAGGCTACTAAACAAAAAAAAAAGTTATATCTAAGATCCATGAAACGAGTAAGGGCGGTTACGCAATACATCTGATCCATATCTGTGATTTGAGTTCCGAGTTCAAAATCTTCTGAATTGTGATGGATTATGACGTCTAGAGTTTGGATGTAGTGCGTAAGCTTTCCTACAAGTACTACGGCTACTTCAGAACCGAAATTTCACGGACATGGATCGCATGTAGTGCTTAGCCGCCCTAACCGCCCTAAGCATATTGCCATCCACCGGCCACAAACCCAGGATCAGGACAGCTACATATAAATTTTAGATGATAAAAATAAGTAATTAAAAATTTATTAAATTAATATTCATTTATTTTGGAACCAGTCCATATGCATACCACTCATCTGCCTAGCCTTTTCCCAACTATATTGGGGTCGGCTTCCAGTCCATATGCATACCATGTGAAATTAAAAATATTAGATACATTAAAAATAATTACAATTAGAAATACATTACAAAAGTCATTAAAACAGATTATAAATTACAATTAGAAATTCATTTAAAAGTAATTATAAATTCACAATAACAAAAAATATTAAATACACTATGTTTCATCTTTTCCTAAATTTAGGTTCGGATCTGGAGTGCTCAAGATGCAGCCTGGTCCAGTACCGCATTATTGGACAATCCAGATCCATCCTCCATGCAAACAGCTGCAGGTAGCTGTTGGAACAGCCTCGTATGCGTCGCATCAGAGACACAACTCTCTTGCGCATAATCGCCGCAAAACCATCTTTATTTGCGTCCACAAACATACCCGACGCACTACAGTAGCGAGGCAGCTTGATCAGCGTGCAGCGCCCTGAAGGAATTATTGTAATACTTGATCAAAACAAGGCATTATTGTAATAATGGATATCATAAACTTTTGCCCCACATTTGAGTCTAATGAAATGTAAGCTCTGCGTATTCTAGGAAATCGAATAAAACAATTTTACAACATTTCAAATGTAGACTGAAATTAAATAAGTTTCTGACTTATTTATATTCGCTTCCAGATGTCAAGAGTTTGATACGAACGAAATTAAAGTTCTCTCACAAAGTTACATAGGCAACATGTTGTGTTATGTAAATAGCTGTGGATGAATAAGTATATGATGTACTTAGGCCAACGACCGACCCTGACACTTTGATGTTTTGACATTAAACGTTTGTGTTTCTTTATGATTCATTTATATAGTATATACTTTTCTTTTGTAATAAGAGGGCATAGACATAATGACAATCTATGAGTGGCAACGATCGTCACATGTACAGGATTGACATCATCAGATTCATTTCAGCCGAAAAATTTCCACTGCTGGACATAGGTCTCCCGCAGGCGTCGCCACATTGACCGATTCCGTGCGGCTCGCATCTAGCGCATTCCAGCAACCTTAACCAGGTCATCAGTCCACCTAGTGGGAGGCTTTCCAACGTATTATCTTCCGGTTTGCGGTCGCCATTCCAGAACTTTTAGGCCCCATCGGTCATCCGTTCTGCGAGATGACAGGATTGGCATGCTCTAACGAAATATGTGAGATAATTCTCATAATATTTTAAACTTTTGGGAAACATGACGCTAGTAGAATCACATTTTTTTACCCGACTACGGCGAAGCAAAAGGGAGATTTATGTTTTTGACCGGTATGTATGTATGAATCTATTCCCTCATAACTTCTAATCAACTTATCATAATTTATCAAATGAGGTGTCGTTTGAAGCGTCTTGTTTGTCCGCTCGTTGTAGGCTATATGACGTTATATTAAATTGAATATGGCGCCCTCTAAGTATTCCACCTACCGTAACAAAACAATATATTCTCCAAAATGGCATACGACCACGGTTATCTTCTACGAAATAGTTTGTACATAACAATTTCAGATGAGAATATTTTCTTGTTTCATACTTTTAAGAGTGTGTTTTTTTTTGTAGTAGGGTTTTAGTTTTTATTGAACCTTCTGATGATACGGGGCTGGGAAGTCAAAGGCGTACATTACATTTATCGTGTAAAATAATTTGTATTCAGAACTAAGTACTTTATTGTTGTTTTGTTTTAATTTCCATTTG
This sequence comes from Anorthoa munda, assembly GCA_945859665.1. Taxonomy (NCBI): domain Eukaryota; kingdom Metazoa; phylum Arthropoda; class Insecta; order Lepidoptera; family Noctuidae; genus Anorthoa; species Anorthoa munda. Next base: position 27,517,047 of record OX243902.1, on the reverse strand, counting down.
AAATATATATAGAGGTAAAAATGTCAGCTTCAGCAGTTTTCCTCCCATTTTATAAGCTTTTATTTAACTTACAATGTATGTAAGTATGTGTGTTCGAGGCAAATCTTGCAACTGAATTTTAAAGCAGTTATCATCCACCGATTAAGATGAAATTTTGCATACACGTCTAGTTTTGATGATAATGCATGGTTAGCTAAGTAACGTCATTTTAAATCCAATATGGCGGACGACCCAAGATGGCGTTATAGTTATTTTTTTGCACTGCCATAGTATGGGTATCAAATAAAAGTATTCTCAAAACGTTTCTGCGTATGGGTGGGATGTCCACCATGTACCGATGGCGCATCGCCGTACGTCTGGTAGTCCGATGATGAAACGGGCTGGGCGGAATTAGATCATGCAATTCCATCGCACACTCCCCGAAATGTAACCGATAATAAACCGACAAGCTAGCAACTCGGCGGCGATGTTCAAGGCTCTGGAGCTTTGACTTAACCAGTGCCTCATCGCCGATGAGCCTCTTGGCCCGCTTTTGGATCTACTCTAGTGCATCAAGCTGGTATTTGGCAGATCCGTCCCAGAGATGAGAACAGTACTCCATGCATGATCGAACTTGCGCTTGATACAAGCTGAGCAGCTGTTCTGGCGTGAAGTACCTTCTCACCTTTGTAAGGACCCCCAGCTATTTGGCAGCCAGCTGAGCCTTTGCCTCAAAGTATGGGCCAAAATTTAGAGTCGATTTCAACGTAACGCCAAGAATCTCAAGATGGTCAGTTATTGACACGGTCACATCTCGGAAAGTTGGAGCCGGGTGAAATTGGTTCTTTTTAGCGGAAAAATGACACGCCTGGGTTTTAGCAGCATTAAACCTGACCAGATTGGCATCGCCCCATTCGGAGACTGCCTGCAAGGACAGGTTCAAGCGCTCCACCATGGCCTCCCGGAGAGATTGTATCTGAGGCCCAGTAGCACGAGCGTTGGACAAGTATCTCTCAGCAACAAAAGTTGCTGAGAGTACCGACCCCTGAGGGACCCCGGCATTAATATCCAAGTGGTCCGACGAGCAGCCATCGATAACCACACGAATGGACCGATCTCTCAGGAAGTCTGCAATCCAATCACACAGACCACCGGGCAAACCGAATGAAGGAAGCTTACTAATAAGGCTTTCGTGCCAGACCCTATCAAAAGCCTTCGAGATGTCTAGGGAGACGGCAAGCGCTTCCCTGTGCCTCAAGATGGCCTGACTCCAGATGTGAATGGCATACGCTAGAAGATCACCAGTAGACCGATTTCGGCGGAAGCCGTATTGGCGGTCGCTTAGGATATCGTTTGCTTCTAGGTATGCCAGGAGCTTAATATTGAGTACACGTTCCATACTCTTACAGAGTATGGAGGTTACAGATATGGGTCTATAGTTGGCTGGGTCAGCCCTACTGCCCTTCTTGGGCACGGGCTGTACGTTAGCCTGCTTCCAAGCATTCGGCACTTTTCCAGCCTCATACGAAAGGCGGAATAGGCGTGTCAAGTTTGGAGACAGTTCAGGCGCACAAGTTCTAAGAACAATTGCTGGTATTCCGTCCGGTGTTCCGTCCATATAGAGGTCAACTAAACCACAATTGAACACTACATAACTACTTTCTACAAGCGATCAAGATTAATTGCCTAGAACAAATTGCGAGTCACATTACATAAAGTAACAAGTCAAAAGCCACATCAATGGCCGACCATGACATCGTTACAGTTTTAATACACGCACCTTTCGACACACATATGTATGTATCTGTATCGTTGTTCTTACATAAGGAGTTCGGTGTAACTGCTATAGTTATTATTTAAATGTTAATTTGTAACTGGTGTTATTGAGGCCGGCAGCGAAAGTTTGGTAAATAGTTTTGGTTATGATATTTGCTTGTGATGTGGGCTCAAAAGTTGTAAAGCTTTTGGGGTTATTAACCATAAAATATTTGAAACATTGCGTGAAGTAACTATCAGTGTTAATGCTAAAAATTTGAGACGATCTATAAATTTAGTACCGGTAGTAGATTGTTCAACAACAAAACTAATTGGAATTTATAATTTGACAAAAAGTACCCAGCCTTTATAACTAAGTATTCATTTAAAGGTCTATCCACACATATCAGAGCCGTGCACGGGACGTGACAGGGCCGGGCCCAGGCATTGAAACTCCGTCACTAGCCCGTGCATGGCTCGTGCACGGCCGTGTGTGAACGAGTTCATATAAAATGTACACACCGCTATTTTTTTGAGTCCCTAACGGGGCACGGTCCGTCCACGTCCCGGGCACGGCCCTGATATGTGTGAATAGACCTTAATATTTTGTTGTCAACAGGAGACGGATTTGCAAAATATTAGACGGGTATTAGTGCAATTATTGGATAGTGACGAAAGCCCAGTTTACTATCTGCCACAGGATATTGATCTCTCCAATCGCAAACTAAAATCATCAAATCATCGTCATCCATGGTGATTGTCTCGTATTGAACATAAATGAAACCCCCGGATAGTTAAATATTTTCAACAAAGAGATTAGCAGATATAGCTACAGTATTAGAACTGAAAGAAGCCACAGTTATGTGCCATCAAAGTCACCTTGTATTTGCAGGTTTTTGCTGACCGTGAGTCTTGGTTTTGATTGGGGTAGTTCGGAGTTCGCCAAAGTTTTATTGGGCTATTCCTTCTGGAATTTCTTAGTAGAAGTCCAAAGTCTGGACTTGGCGCTCGTTTGATGGTCGCCCTCTATTAAATGGGAATTAAACATAACTGGCGTAATGTTTTTATATTAGTACATATGAGTGATGTTTTGTATGTAAGTAAAAAAAAACAACTAACAGTGACTACGCTTCTTGGAATGTAATAATACAAATTAACATTCAACATCAATCGATTAATTACCGACTATCACACAAATCAATCAACCTATCACTACCGCACCGGTAAAATAAATCATATTCAAAATTGGAACTGCGCGAATTTCGCCACAGTTCTGCGTCCGCGCAGGCTGGCCGGTGAGAGGGGAGCGCGCATGTGTCGTCTTGTCATGGACGCCCGGCGTTGCGCAGTAGCACCGAAAGTGCAACCGACTTGCTCGAATGATCTAGGTTGTTGAACTGGTGATTTGCTAAAATTAGAGAACTAACAGGTAAATGCGCGAAAATTTATGTTGAAATGTTCGAGATAATACTGGGTAATTGGAGACATTGAATGCTTGTTTGTTTGACCCTCCTATTCTCTATAATACTGGTCAAAAGTCTTCATCATCATCATCAGCTTTATTAATGTTCCCACTGCTGGGACACAGGCCTCCTCTCATAGAGGGAGTGAGCTATTCACCACGCGGGCCCAGTACGGATTGGTAGATGTCACATGTCTTCGATTTTTTTGGTTCTAGGACATGCCGGTTTCCTCACGATGTTTTCCTTCACCGTTTTGAGAGCAGTGGTGATGAAATAAATTAAACAAATTAAACCGCCTGCTCGGGTTCGAACCCACAACCTGCAACTCATAAGTCGGCGCCGAAACCACTGGGCCACCACTGCTCAAAGGCTTAAATAGAATTTATTTATTTATTTCATCTTTACCACAAATCTATGATTACAGGAAGAATTTATTTTGAATTTGATTGATGTTACACTGGGTATTACACTATCAAACTGCAATTAGATATGACTTTTAAACCCCTTTATTTAAAGGCCGTCATTGCAAGTCATGTGTACCGTTAGATATTATTTCTAATATCACTTTTTCATTTCTATATTTTAGGAAGTCTCCCAGATAGCAAGAATCACAGATATCAACATACCTACAAAATTCAGTTAGTGAATCCACACAAACCCACTGTAACAATTTTTCACACGGCCATAATGCATAAGGTCCTGTAAAGGCTAGCGTTATCTGATCGCCATATTATTGCCTTTGTACACTAAAAGAATAAATAGCCAGACAAATAGCCCGACTAAACAGCCAAATTTGTGAAGCAGGCATTGTTTTCATTTTTATTTCCGAGCTTAATAGTATGTGTACTAAATTAATTAACGGTAATGAAGGAAGTAAAAAAAGTCATAAATGTTTTTGTATGGAGAACTTTATTTGGAAGTTTTTAAACGTAGAGAACGGTTTCGGGCAATTTTTTGTAGTCTTGAAGATTTTTCAGTCCTTGGAAAAACACAAATGAGATTTACTTATTTTATAGAAATGGAGCAGTAAGTATCAAAATAATTGCGCGAGTATAGAGTTAAAAGAACCTTCAACCATTTTTGGCATAGTTACAATTAGTAACATCGATAAATCTTATTGATCCCAGACAAAACAATATATACTGCATACTATCACTGTCTACTATCGTCGATTAACAACAGCACGCAAAACGAAAAAATACTCTTCACCTCACAAAAGGCGTCTCAAAAGGGTTCGTCAGGGAACTGTAACGATAAGACATGGGGCAGAAACCACCCCCAGTCTACTAATAACAATAAACTTTGATTCAAGCAAACCCTGGTGCTTACCGCAATACTTTGACTATTAAAGGTCATTGAGAGAAACAAGTTGACAAGTCCGAAGTAAGAAAGTTGAAAGCTTGTACGATAATAATTATGATCAGTCACCTACAGAATCCGACTATAATCATCCTAGCATAATTAGCTCGAGCCTATTGTTCCCACTGCTGGAACACTGGCCAGCTCCCTGGGAGAGGGATTGGGTCAAAATCCACCATGCATGTGAGTGCGGATTCGTAATTTACAGATTTTACAGTACAAAATATTTACTCCGGCGAATATGAACATATGTTTTATTAAAATATTTTGTTTGTGGATAACAACATTACATTAACAGAAAAATCTCTCAAAGGTCTTTGCTTATTTTTTTTTTTTGCATCTATGGTAGCTCGTGGCTAAATAATAACAGCCGCACGGGTCGATCATCAAGGTTATGCAACGCTTGACTAGGTCGGTCCGTGGATGGATGACCATTTCAACATACCGAGTTTCCTCCGTGCCTCGGAAAGCACGTTAAGCCGTTGGTCCCGGCTGTCATTTAAAGATCTTTGACAGTCGTTACGGGTAATCAGAAGCTTGAGATCTGACACCAGTCTTGCCAAGGGGTAACGTGTAACCCAGTTACTGGGTTGTGGAGGTCAGATAGGCAGTCGCTCCATGTAAAACACTGGTACTCAGCTGAATCCGGTAAGACTGGAAGCCGACCCCAATATAATTAGGAAAATGCTAGGCAGATGATGATTGCATCTAGGGTAACCCGATTTCCTCACGATATTCTCCTTCACCATTTTGAGAGTGATGATTACATATATTACACAAAGAAAAGGATGTCAGTGCTAGTCTCTGTCAAACCAAGACCTATGCTATCATTATAAGACAATTATCATCACGATGTCAAAACAAAAGAACCAGCAGCTAAAGTAAATTAGTTCTACATTACTATTCATCTTAGTGAAAGGTTACAATATAGTTCTAGAGTAGACAAACAGCCTCTTACTAAAGCATTTTGCAATGCTCAGAACCCAACATTTCCTAGGCAACAAATTCTGGTATTAGACAGAAATTACGTCGAAATTGCGACATTCTCCTTTGAGTTATTAGGTCCTGGTATAAGGCTGTAGTAAAGACATAAATAGTCTTCAGTAGAAGCCTTATTTAATATAATAAAGTCCTCCAGGTCTAATTAGGTCGCTAGAGGGCTGATTTTTGGTCTGACGAGTAGTGATGTTAATTACCTTAGGCTTTAATTTAGTTGTTGTCAGGTAACTTTGTTCGTTATATTGATGTACTTAAGTAGATTTATTATTAGGTACTTAAGTTACCTGAACGGTACGATGTTTTTGTTATAATTTTGTGTGTAGCATTTCAAGAACTAGTAGGTACAGTACAAAAGATAGTAATAGGTACACGGGAATTGATCACACTATAATCACACTAATATTATATAGGCGAAAGTTTGTGAGTGTGTGTGTGTTTGTTACTTCTTCACGCTCAAACGGCTGGACGTATCTGGATGAAATTTTGCACAGAGATAGATTATAGTCAGGAATAGCACAAAATAAGACATTTTATCACGGGAATATGTTCCCTTAGGATAATTATCGATTTTCACGCGGCCGAAGCCGCTGGCAAAAGGTAATTATTAAGTAGTTCTGCTACTTCAATTAACTATTATTTCTTACTTGCACTTGTCAGCGGTTTCGCCCGCGTGAATTCAAAAATTATTTGAAAGGAATGTACTATCTACCGGAATAAAAAGGATCTGGACATGGCCTATCCGTACACCAAGTTAGATCCAATGTGTTGGATATCATTAATCAACAAACATCCATACATACCTCAAGACGTTCAAATATTTTAAAACACGCACGGTAGAATTATAACTCTAACCCCCAGTTTTTAAAACTCGATTATCGGGCTGTTAACGTAATCGACGAATAATCGCCGGTTATCTTTTGTGATTGTGGCTCTTGAAAATTCATTCGAAAGATCACAGCAGATAACGCGTGCTTGACATTAAATCACATTTTTTTTGCGATAATAAATCGTTGAGAAACCCGCCTAAGCTACCGGATTCATAACCAAAATAAATTTAAAACACAATCATTAGTCCCTCCGCTCTCAGTAACAATTCCTCAGTTTAACTTCATAAAGTCACATAAAAACGAAATATATAGATTCAGTACGGTACAGCATTATTAAAAAGTATATTAAAGAAATGAAATGAGTGAAAAGAAAAAAATATAACAATTATAAAAGTGATTTCATTCTCTGACGGCTCCGGAGTCCCCTAGGACTTGACCGAGGACTTTGCTATTTTTTATTACTTATTCTGATATTTTAAAACGTGCTCCATCCGACGTTTAATTTCAAACTTGTGAGACTAAGAACTTTCATCTTAGAGATTTTATTACTATGAATTCTGATTCAGATTTAATCCATTCTTTTTAGGGTGCCGCAGTAAAAGAACTTGGTTATTTTTTTATTGTACTAATATTCTAAAATATTATAGCTTCCACAATAAATTCTTGAAATAAAATGTTTTTTCATAAAAAATGCGCACAAACATCCTATTCATAAAAAATCTTGACACTGTTTACCGACTCTTTAACACGTTCTTTATTCAATTTATAGAGAATTTGAATACAGAATCGGGTAATTGGTTGCCAAGAAGCACAATTTTTTTTTTTTTATAACGTCGTCTTGGAATACTGTTAGATGTTGCACTTATTGGTGTAAAATAAATAAATAATAATGCTGTTTGTGTTAGTTACTTTAGTAAGAGATGGCAAAACTTTGTATCACGAATTTTGCCTATTATTTAATTTAAGACTTATTATTTGAGCATAAAAAGATGAATACAGAACCTTTCTTTTTTCTGGCACGCAATTCGCATATTTTTTTCACCTCTGACTTTATTAGTTTCATGCACAATATAACTTTATTTGTGTACTACAAAATTAAAGCCAAACGAAATAAATGTTTTTATTTAAAATCTAAAATTACTGCGAATTTTAGTGAAAGTCAGAAGACCAATTTATTTAGTTTTGACACCTACACTGTGGATTATTTTATCCTGCAGTACTCACCTTTGTAGTGAACTAATCGTAAGTTGTCGTTATTAGCAAGATGGAGGTAGATTAGAGGCTGGTCGTCTTTGACGGCATTTTAAACGACACAATAAATTTCATTGCTTATAGTATTACATTCAACGTTCAACCTTCCCACCGTCTTTCAACTTTCCCACCACTGGGATATAGGCCTCCTCTTTGTGAGAGGGAATCCAATCCACCACGCTGGCCTACTGCGGGTTGGGGATTTGTAGCGTTGAAAATGCCGAAAATAAGAATTGGTGTTTTTCACGAAAAAAACAAGTTATGGTTATTTTCCGTTTTTTTCGCATGTTACATAGAATAATTAACAGAAGGAATCCTTCGGAAAGAAACAGCATTCTTTCGAATGTTTCGCTTGATGTTTTGTAAAGTTTAAAAAGTTTTTATTAAAATTTAAATATTTTTAATAGTTAAATACAAAACAAAAAAAAACAAATCATACGGGGAATACAAATTGTACAAATATAAATTAATAAATCAATTGCATTTTGCCAGTATTTATTCTCACACACTACCCGGATTTCACATGTTTTCGAATTTTTGGTTGAAGAACCTGCCTGCCTGTTTTCTCACGGTGTTTTCCTTCACCGTTTTCAGAGCAGTGGTGATAAAATAATTTACTCAAAGTAAACTCGAGTCTGTTACCACCGGGATACCACTGCTCTTATCCTTAATTACTAAATCAAAACTTAATAAACCTCTTAAGCTAAAAGAAAAAATGTTTCACCAACACTAGAAGGTGCGAATTTGCAAAATTACTTCTGAATACCAATTCTTGGACCGAACCAAGTTACAAACAATTTCCACTTTGAGAGGCATGATCAAAGAAATAAAACTAAAAAACAGGCCTTCCTCAGACTTGCCGACGAAAATGAGAGTAAATTTAACCAACAGTAATTCTCCTTTGAAGGCCTCCTCCGGGAACTCAGTTGAAAGGAAAATTGCAAAAGTTAGCATTCCCTTATGAGGGGCCGAGTTATACTCGTAGCAAGAGCAACTAGATATTTTAAGGTCGTTAGTCCACCCTTTTATTGTAATATCTGTACTTTAGATCATTTGTAACTAAGTTCGTTTTTGAACTATGCAGCTATTGGGAAGTTGGAAACGTTATTACCGTCCCATTTGCATGTTAATATGAAATATTGTTGATGATGTTGAAATTAAATTTGTTAAGCCCCAATTGACTTCGCTTTTGACGCGATAATTTCTTAGCGAAACTGTGGACTAGTTTTGAATAAATACACTGTTATGAAATGTTTTGAGTTGTTCGATTAACTAGTCTTGTAGGCTTTTTGACTTTTACTTTTTATTTTTTTTATTATTTATATGAATACTTTACTTTTGGCTTCCTGTAATGATTATTTTGTTAGTGCTAAATGTACTTTTTATTATTTATATTTTGAATATCTACATTACATTTGGCTTCCTGTAATTAATATTTTGTTAGTGCGGTATATATAATTATTTATTATTTACATTTTGAATTTCTACTTTACTTTTGGATTTTTATATAGCGATTTCTTGATGAGTTACTGTTTTCTTTTATTATTCTTGATAGGCTCTCGTTTCGTATCAGACCAATATCTCACCTGGATGAAAGCAATGATGTGGTCTACGAAGAATTAGACAGCTTTTTCCAGCAGTAGTGCATACTGCTGGAAAAAGCTGTCTAATTCTGAAACTGAAACTTAATTAGATCCATCATTCTCTTAGACAATCATCAAAACCGTCCAATCTAAATCCCGACACATTACCCTTACAAAAAAAAAAACTGTCACCCGAAAAACAGGAGATGGACGAAAACAAACAGAATCACGATAGTAGACATTAACAAACAGTACCTAGCGACTATTGACTCGGTAGGTGTTTACTGACAAAACAATATATTATGTTCGTAGGACGGACACGTGTTGTAATCGCAAGGTCTATTACACTTGTGTCTTTGGGGAATACACGTGCCGATTTAGGATATTTTGTACTGTTGATAGGTGATTTAATAGCCTCAAGAATAGCGCTATCTACTGAATATGGGCATGTCATGTTATTATATGGATTATTAAACGGACGAATTATTAAAATAATTACTAGGAATAAATTGTCTTTGAGCTTATAATTTTATTGTATCAGTAAATCTGAAATATTTATTTGCCCGAATCTATACTAATAATTACAAAGAGGAAAGATTTGTATTTTTGTATGTAACGAATAAAATTAAAAACAATTGGACCGATTTCAAAAATTCTTTCACCGTTGCGAAGCTACACTATCCTGGATGACACAGGCTACTTTTTATGCCTGTATTCCCACGAGAACGAGAACTACGCGGGTGAAACCGCGAGGCATTCGCTAGTAGGTAATAATTTTAGAAGTTAATTACTTTGAACCTAGAAGTTTATTGTATCATCATTAAAGTTCAGTTGTTTAATTATATCTGCTTATCATAATCCATTCAATAACTCGCAATAAACTTTAACATATTCATGTAATAAAAACCCTCTTACAACACTAAGATATTTCTTAACTTAACTGTATTGTATCAACGCGGGAATCAAACCCGCTTACCATAACGCACTCAAAGAATGAACGACCTTCGTTCGTAACAAAAAAAAACTTTCCCACGCTAACTCTCATCCAATTACCGCACAATATAATACACGGGTTGTGACGTCACAAAATACTAAGTACACTTACTTGCAAGTACGCGGCATCAGAGACAAGCCCACACAGGAGCGCCCCAGTGAGCGCCCTCAACACCGCTTTACCCATTTCTCCACACATTTTTACAAACTGTATACTTTAAAATGAACTGACGGAACGCAAGTGCAGCTGGGACTGTGTAACTAAATGAAGTAAGGTGCATAGGTGGTCGCCCCACTAAAAAGCAGTGGCGTGCCGTGGTAGGGTAGAGGTTTATGAAACAGTTGAACGGCCAAAGACCTGTCGAATTAACTTGTTTGTATTGCGAATTTTACTGCCGGTTGGTGTGTTCGCATGTTTGGATGAAGGTGACATGTTTTTGAAGCAGGCTGAATGAGTGGTTGACTTCATTCACGATTAAATTTTTAACCGACTTACCTAAAAGGAGGAGGTTCTATGTTCGACATCTTAATATATATATTTCTTGTGTGCGTGTGTATGTGACTGAACTCCTCCTAAACGACTGGACCGATTTTGATGAAATTTTTTGTGTGTGTTCGTGGAGATTCGAGAATGGTTTAGATTTACAAAAAAAAAAAAAAATGGAAAATTAGGGTAGGGTAGGGTAGGTAGGGTAGGGTAGGAAGGGTAGGGTAGGTAGGGTAGGGTAGGTAGGGTAGGTAGGGTAGGTAGGGTAGGGTAGGTAGGGTAGGATAGGTAGGGTAGGGTAGGTAGGGTAGGGTAGGTAGGGTAGGGTAGGTAGGGTAGGGTAGGTAGGGTAGGGTAGGTAGGGTAGGGTAGGTAGGGTAGGGTAGGTAGGGTAGGGTAGGTAGGGTAGGGTAGGTAGGGTAGGGTAGGTAGGGTAGGGTAGGTAGGGTAGGTAGGGTAGGGTAGGTAGGCTAGGGTAGGTAGGCTAGGGTAGGTAGGGTAGGGTAGGTAGGGTAGGGTAGGTAGGGTAGGTAGGGTAGGGTAGGTAGGGTAGGGTAGGTAGGGTAGGGTAGGTAGGGTAGGTAGGGTAGGGTAGGTAGGGTAGGGTAGGTAGGGTAGGGTAGGTAGGGTAGGGTAGGTAGGGTAGGGTAGGTAGGGTAGGGTAGGTAGGGTAGGGTAGGTAGGGTAGGGTAGGTAGGGTAGGTAGGGTAGGTAGGGTAGGTAGGGTAGGTAGGGTAGGGTAGGTAGGGTAGGGTAGGTAGGGTAGGGTAGGTAGGGTAGGGTAGGTAGGGTAGGGTAGGTAGGGTAGGGTAGGTAGGGTAGGGTAGGTAGGGTAGGGTAGGTAGGGTAGGGTAGGTAGGGTAGGGTAGGTAGGGTAGGGTAGGTAGGGTAGGGAAGGTAGGGTAGGGTAGGTAGGGTAGGGTAGGGTAGGGTAGGTAGGGTAGGGTAGGTAGGGTAGGGTAGGTAGGGTAGGTAGGGTAGGTAGGGTAGGGTAGGTAGGGTAGGGTAGGTAGGGTAGGGTAGGTAGGGTAGGGTAGGTAGGGTAGGGTAGGTAGGGTAGGGTAGGTAGGGTAGGGTAGGTAGGGTAGGGTAGGTAGGGTAGGGAAGGTAGGGTAGGGTAGGTAGGGTAGGGTAGGTAGGGTAGGTAGGGTAGGGTAGGTAGGGTAGGGTAGGTAGGGTAGGGTAGGTAGGGTAGGGTAGGTAGGGTAGGGTAGGTAGGGTAGGGTAGGTAGGGTAGGGTAGGTAGGGTAGGTAGGGTAGGGTAGGTAGGGTAGGGTAGGTAGGGTAGGGTAGGTAGGGTAGGGTAGGTAGGGTAGGGTAGGTAGGGTAGGGTAGGTAGGGTAGGGTAGGTAGGGTAGGGTAGGTAGGGTAGGGTAGGTAGGGTAGGGTAGGTAGGGTAGGGTAGGTAGGGTAGGTAGGGTAGGGTAGGTAGGGTAGGTAGGGTAGGGTAGGTAGGGTAGGGTAGGTAGGGTAGGGTAGGTAGGGTAGGGTAGGTAGGGTAGGGTAGGTAGGGTAGGGTAGGTAGGGTAGGTAGGGTAGGGTAGGTAGGGTAGGGTAGGTAGGGTAGGGTAGGTAGGGTTTTTTTTTTTTTTTTTTTTTTTTTTTTTTTTTTTTTTTTTTTTTTTTTTTTTTTTTTTTGCTTAACACTAATCCCCGCCAACGATATTGGCGCCTTATGTGCTCAACCTCAGTCATTCCGGTCAATCTTTTATGCCTCTCGTACATTCATTCTTCATACTAATTCTTTCTTGCATTCATCATCTTGCATTCTGTGGGTAGGAGTCCCACTTTTATTTAGTCTAGTCTACGGGCATAATTTATTTATTATAAAAATAGGTAAAATACAAAGTGCTATAATATGTACAAACTGAGCAAAATGTGCTATTTATCACTTGTTGAGCAACAGAGCTGTACATCACAGATATACAAAAATGCAAAAGGTGCTTTTATTACAGAGGAATACATTTAGATCACAGAGAATACAGTATAGCTAGGGATAAAACACAAAAGTGCTGTTTATCACACAAAAATATTAATTTACACAGTCTAAGAACTTAGGTACTAACATAAAATACTGCCGGCTATACGTGTCCTTGCTGCATTCCGTGCTTACATTTGAATATTGTGCAAAATACTAATGAAGCACGGTGCGCTTCAGGTTTTGTTCCTGTGTATAACCGCAGTGGCTACTCTAATACAGTATTCTATGAACTTTTCCCTCGTCTTTTTGTCCATGAGCCCATGCAGGCTCTCCCTCGTTATTTTCCTGTCCAGCTCACATTCAAGTTGGTAGCGCTCCCTGATAAATAACGGGCATTCTACAAGTATGTGCTGGACAGTCTCTGCCACGCCTGGATCGCAGACGCACGATGGGCTATCCTTACACTTAAAGCGATTCAAGTATTCAGAGAACCCACCGTGCCCCGTCAAAACTTGCGTGAGGACGCCTTCGGGCCGCACCTGTTGTACGATACGGAAAGCCGCTATTGCATCCGGAAGAAACATTTTCGTCACCGAAGCAGTCTCGCCCGACACATATCTTCGATTCCATTCATCAAGCGATTCCAAACGGATCTGTCGCTTGATAAATGAAACCGGACACTGGTCGTAGTCCGGCTTCCTCCGTAACGACAATGCTGCTTCCTTAGCCAACTCGTCCGCTCGCTCATTCCCCGGCAGGCCCGCGTGGGCCTTGATCCAGAACAAAGTCACAGCTTTGTTCTGGCACAGGGCGTGAGCCAGGTTTGCGCGCGCGCGAACTGCCAGGGGATGGAACGAGCCATGGTTTGCAAGCGTCTGCAATGCGGACATTGAGTCGCTGTACAAACCATAGCTCGCCTCTTGCCGCGCGAGGATCACTTCTGTCGCCTTGCAAATGGCCAGGAGTTCCGCCTGGTAGACTGTGCAGTACGCGGCAAGACTAAGCTTGAGGTTCCGGATTTCACCCTCATTATCCCAAATGGATAATGCGGCTCCGACCTTCCCCTCAATCTTGCTGCCGTCGGTGAATATTCGCACCGCCTGCACATTGTTACTGTCTAGTAACTCTTGGTCTGCCAGGCACATGAACTCCAGGGGCGTTTGTGTAGCTGGATGAGGGGCTTCTGCAAACCTTACCGCACTCTCGATCTCCCTATCTCCTGGCACAAACCGGGATGACCCTCTCCTCGCTTTATACAGGTCGGCTGCCTCTTGTATGCGCAGGTCTAGAGGTAGTATCCCAGACAGTGCCAGTGCCGAGTTCAGAGAGACAGTACGGTAAGATTTGCAGAGCTTCTGAGCGAATCCTCGTTGAACAGAGCCTAACTTCTTCCGTATACCCAACTTCTTTGCAGCGGGTGCCCAGGCGGCGGCTGCGTATGTCACTATGGGCTCAATCGTTGCCGTGTAGGGTAGGTAGGGTAGGGTAGGTAGGGTAGGGTAGGTAGGGTAGGGTAGGTAGGGTAGGGTAGGTAGGGTAGGGTAGGTAGGGTAGGGTAGGTAGGGTAGGGTAGGTAGGGTAGGGTAGGTAGGGTAGGGTAGGTAGGGTAGGGTAGGTAGGGTAGGGTAGGTAGGGTAGGGTAGGTAGGGTAGGGTAGGTAGGGTAGGGTAGGTAGGGTAGGGTAGGTAGGGTAGGGTAGGTAGGGTAGGGTAGGTAGGGTAGGGTAGGTAGGGTAGGGTAGGTAGGGTAGGGTAGGTAGGGTAGGTAGGGTAGGGTAGGTAGGGTAGGGTAGGTAGGGTAGGGTAGGTAGGGTAGGGTAGGTAGGGTAGGGTAGGTAGGGTAGGGTAGGTAGGGTAGGGTAGGTAGGGTAGGGTAGGTAGGGTAGGGTAGGTAGGGTAGGGTAGGTAGGGTAGGGTAGGTAGGGTAGGGTAGGTAGGGTAGGGTAGGTAGGGTAGGGTAGGTAGGGTAGGGTAGGTAGGGTAGGGTAGGGTAGGTAGAGTAGATGCATATTAGGTGTTTTTATGGCAAAACAAAGTTTGCCGGGTCAGCTAGTTATGTATATTTTTTTTGTTTTTTGTATATGTTCACGCATATCTCCGTCAATTTTGGACCGATTTTAAAAAATATTTTTTTGTTTTATGAAGTATGTTTCGAAATTGAGGCCATTTTAATTTGGTGAAGATCTGATGAAGAACTTCGAAGATATACAACAGAACTCTTCAATAAATTACGGCAAATCTCTCGGGATTGCTAAAATCGCATGTCTGTTTATTGTATTGTTTTATATCATTTCATAACATAACATCACGCCAGTACGCTCTTAAGGGGTGCGCATATCTCTCATTTCACCGTTAAGTTCAAGTTTCATGATATTCGGATAATCTATTCTGGCAGTATGGGTACCTTACTAAACAACTTGCCTATTAGGTAGGTACAACTAAAAAGTGAAAAATAAAAAACAAAAAAAATACTACCAACTTCCAAATAAATAAATTATAAAGTGAAAAATAACTTTATTTTTGGAAGTCCAAGTCCATAACGCAAAAAATTGGTACCTACGAAAGACTTACAAAAATTAAGTTATTTTTCACTTTGTAGTTTTTTTTTATTTGGAAGTCGGTAGTATTTTTTGTAAACATGCTTTTTATTAAATTACAACGTGCAAGAGCAACACATACCAACCAAAAATTAATCCATTATTGAGTCTGTGCTCAAAATACTTTAGCTTCAACTAGTCGTTGTTAAAAAACAGCTGATTTAAAAATAGCAGGTGTAGCAAAAAATACCATGTAGCAAGAAATACATTATTTTATCATTCCAGAAAATATTTTCAGTAAAAGAAGTTTTCGACTCCGACGAAAATTTTAAAATTATTTTTGCTACTAATATTTTGCACATGAAAAATAAATTTATTTATTATTGATAAAATAAAAATATGTTTCAGTCCTGTAATATTATTTCGTGCTCGTTTGCAATATTTCATGCGTTAAAATATTATATTTCAAATAGCAGCAAGTGAAATATTATTGTCCAACAGTAGAATAGTTCACAGAGTTAATAAAAATATTGAAGCTGTATTTACTAAACAAACGTCGCTTGTAGTAGTTTACACGGAGTTATATTTTCAACTTTTCATTTCAAAAATCTTAAATGCTCTTCAATTTAAATTAAAACACTATTGCTATTTCAATTCCACACTTTTACAAACTCATCAAATCAGCAACGGAATTGCACAGATTTTTAATCATAAAGGCCTTTATTTTAACCATTTCTCTTTCACCACCTATAAATTACATCTTATTTTTAATATCCCCTTTGAAAATAACCTACCCAAGTTGTTAATTGCTGTTCAACTTCTAACAGGGATTGTCTAATGGTGGCAGAATACCACCATTAGACAATCCCTGTTAGAAGTTGAACAGCAATTAGGAACAACAACTCGGACAGGCAAAACAACAACTAGGAACATTATTGGTTGCCTGCTGAAAAGGGACCTTACAGATTCTTTTATCATTCTGCTTAGCCTTTTCCCAAATATTTTGGGGACAACTTCCAGGTTAAGTAGCTGTAGTTGCAGTAGTAAGCTGAGTACCAGTATATTTTTGTTTTGCCTGTCTGACGTCCACAACCCAGTAACTAGGTAACATGATAACCCTTGGCATGACTGGTGTCTGATTTCCTGAAAAACTTTTCTTTAGTGCGGGGCAGACTTAAATTAGCCGTACCTTTTTATGTTTTGAAGACCCATCGACCCGGCTCTGGGTGGTATCTCAACACTGCCCGCAGTACCAACCTCAATAAAATTCCATCTTTTGTTACGATAAAATCTTCTATACAAATAAATAAAATTGTAGTGTCTTAAAATTCAAATTTACGTATATAATATCAAAATAACAACGTTTTGTTGAATAATACTTTCACAAAGTATTATACGGTACTAATAATAAATACGTAATTATTAAGATTTTTGTATGTCTGTCGGTCTGTCTGTCTGTTTGTTCCGGGAATCTCCGAAACGGCTGGCCGAATTTTGACTGGACTTTCACTGGTGTTGGTGATGTTATAAGGAGTAACAAATACTACTTTTATATTGGAAAAAAAGGGTGCCGCGTAAAAAAAATCCTCATTATTTTTTGGAAACCCGTTTTCACTCAGTCGAAAACAGCTAGTAAAACCTAAATTTGAGAGTTACTAATTAAAACACAAAACAGTTGCCATTAAGCTTTTCCATAAAATAACATTCAGAAAATAATATCAGCAGTGCTACACCGATATTCAGAACACATCAACGGAATTACACTGCCGATAAAAGCATTTTTTCTGACGACCCGTTGAAAACTCGTGCGAGAATATACACCCTATATATGGACTCACCACTTTGTGATTGACTTTTTTGTGTACAAAAAAACAAACTTTCATTGGATTAAGACAAAATTGTTTATTCTATTTGTAAAAGCCGTCAATATGGATGAGGGATTGTCGGTGTTGGTCAAATCTAATGCATGGGTTAGCGAATATGCCGAATACATATTGTAGAGGTTTTGTTCAATTCAACCAACGATTCAACGTATGAATTGTTTAAAAGGTTTTGCTATGCCATGCGTCGAAACTTTGAAGTTTTACAAGCTTTTATTTAACTTGAAATGTGCTTGTGTGTGTGCTTGTATTTATGTTTGTAAGTGTGTACGGGTCAAATCTTGCAACGGAATTTAAAAGCAGTTACCCTCCACCGATTAAGATGAAATTTTGCAAACGTGTTTAGTTTGGATGACAATGCATGATTAGCTAAGTGACGTCATTCTAAATGCAATATGGCGGACGGCCCAAGATGGCAGACTAGTTATTTTTTGTGCACTGCCTTGATATGGGTATCAAATGAAAGGGTTTGCTGAGAAGAATACGAAAAAGCTTGTTTTAAAAAAAGAGTTTTGTATGAATAATTTATAATAGCTTTGTAGAGTACAGTCAGCACGTCTGTAGTAACGCTTTAAGCAATACCTCCTCTTAAATACGGAATTTTAAAGGAATAACATATCAGCTTACAGAGCCAGGTTTTACTATCATTGAGGTGCGACCATCATATGTCTTGCACATGTCACCGTATTTCCTTCTTTTATTCTTCCTTGTTATGAAATTTTTATCATTATTTCTTTGTTAAAGTATCAACAAAATAATAAACATGTAAGTAGGTGCGTCCTTATACTGTCGCATACTTACCTACATAGGTAACAATTCAACAGTAAATCATAGGTACGTCCTATTCGATGCGTAATCGAGTACGTAATGAGTAGAAAATATGTAGGTCTTTATCAAAGGCTATCGATAACCTTTGCACAAGCGAGGATGTAACATACTTCTCGTCGAATTGCGAAATATCCTGATCAATATTACAATCCTTTGTTTACTCCATGTTTATAGGCATCCATTTATCATAAATAAGAGGTATTATACTTTAACTTGAGACTATCACATAATCATTTAAACCGTTTCGCATTTTCAATCATAACATAATTCAAACTTTTAAAATAATAATAAATATAATGCGCTAAAATTATTTGTGTGGTAATAACTCTTAAAGTATTATTGCAACAACGGTTTTTCTTTCTGACAGAAAACTACTCTATCATTGAGTACCATAATATGCTCCATTTTATCCCGGAAACAACACAGAGTGATAGTTCATTTAAAACTGGTCGTTATGTATTCTCCAGAAACTCCAGGAACCGGAACATAAACAAAAACCAAACCACTGAAGCCTTAAATCATCTAAAACAATAAAAACTAACTAATTGCAGTATATCAAATAAAAACATAACATATTACGTTAGTTAGCGCATTAGAAAACATTTGATAACAAACGCTTTCAGTTTTCACGGGCCGTTGCGCGTGCGCCGGCCGTGGGTTTCCCGACGTTCCGAATTAATTGTTCCTAATCTTTTAATTATTGTTTGAATTGTTGGATCAGCCCGTGACTTAATAAAACAATTAGAAAAGAGGAAAGCACGATAAGCCGTCGGTCATGGCTGACATTTTTATGTTTTTGACAGTCGATGCGGAAATTCAGAAATCTGTCACCTGTCATGCCCTGTGAACTGCCTTTCTGTCACTTACAATCAAACAGATTATAGGGGTCAGAAAGGCAGTTCATCATCATCATCATTTCAGCCAAAAGACGTCAACTGCTGGACACAGGCCTCCCCCAAGCGTCGCCACACTGATCGGTCCTGTGCGTTTCGCATCCACCGGACGCCCGCAGCCTTGACCAGGTCGTCGCTCCACTTAGAGGGAGGCTTTCCAACGTTGCATCTTCTGGTACGCGATCGCCACTCCAGAACTTTTAGGCCCCAACGGCCATCCGTTCTGCGAGCAATGTGCCCTGTCCACTTCCATTAAAGTTTGGCAATTCTTCGGGCTACGTCGGTAACCTCGCGGTAAATAGGCAGTTGCTCCTTGTTAAATACTGGTACTCAGCTAAATCCAGTTAGACTGGAAGCAAACCTCAGGTTGGGGCAAAATTTTTGATCCAAATTTATATGCCTAAAATTTGGATCAAAAATTTTAAATCAGCGGCGTGTTGTGGGTCCCCGACGGCATAGCATTATGCTGAGTGGAAAACCTTCTTGCCACAATCACGACATGGATCTGCCTCGCTTCTATTTCAACCTATTTCTTTTCTGGTATATACATCAAATGTAGGTTGTATATATAATTTTGTTTTATTTTTCGTCTTTACTAACATAATGTTAAGCATGTATACTCATATTATTCTATGTTTGTCTTTATGTTACAAATAAACATTTTTCCTATCTTTTCTATTTCGTTTTAGTTTTTGTTTGTAACTTTAAGCAGAAAATACATATGATATCAGATTACTAAGACTCCACTGTCCGTCTGTCTGTCTGTCACCAGGCTGTATCTCATTCACACGTCTCAGGCCGGTTTTCCCACACGCACCGACTTACACCAGATTACTGAATTCAGAATTTGGATTTGAGTATTATTCAAATTCTACAGTAGCCTGACAACATGTCAGGGATTAAAGTAGGGTTTGACACGATCTTGATTTAAAATATTAGTTATTTTTGTTTTTTAATTTCAACATCCAACCATAGACTTCGAAAATGAGAAACTACTCCACTGAGAGACAACGCACACCCTCAAACACGGTCTAGGATCATGAAGCTTTGCAAATGAGTTCCATGAAGGACTGAGTTTTTCCATATGAAATATCTCAGTAGCATTTTCCACCCGATTTTCCAGACATCATCATCATCTTCCTGTCTTTGTCCTAAGTTACTTGGGGTCGGCGCAACACGTTTTCTTGTTCCATACCGTCCTGTCCCCCGTCACGCTACCACTGACTCCCTTTTCTTTCATATCACTCCTCACACAGTCCATCCATGTATGCCTAACCCTTCGAGGAACCCTCTGGTAGGTGCCCGCTTTTTCGAAGCGGGAGGGCTCAATAGCTGTGACCTGGTTATCCACAGGTCACGGTGGAGCGAAGAGGAACCCAAGGAGGGGCCGCTCGTCAGTAGCGGCCAACAGGTAGCAACTGAGGCGGGCCGCGATGTCGTGTATCGGAGGCATCGCGGCTGAGGGCTGCAGGCCGCGGCGGCAGCGGATTGCCAGTATAACGGTACCGCTCTCCCTATCCTCCGCGGCCGGCGGGGTCGCCACCGTCTCACTGTGGACGCGGTGGGGCCGCAGGGGAGGAGGAGTGTTGGTATAGCGTTGACCGCTCTCACTATCCCCTGCGGCCGGAGAGACCAGGCAGGACCACTGTCCTGATCCGTCACTGGGGGACCAAGGGTGCCATACACGGGGTCGTCTGGCACCCAAGTGCTGGTTTGGTCCCTGAGGTGGTCACGGCGTACAGTGTGTTCTGGTGCGCCGGTGATGGGGGTACTCCGCAGAGGAAGGTCCGGCGACGGACAGCCGCGGTGGGTTCGCGGTGAGTACTAACGCGTGCCCATGTTACCACCACAAGTGGCACAGGAGGACACCGTGGAGTTTTAATGGGTTACAATCCCACAAAACTGCACTGTCTCCCCGTGGTAGCGCAGTATGCATGAGCATTTCTACAAGCAAAATAAAAAAAGATATCTCTTTGAGGGATACAAGCATGTGTTATGTTAACTTCAATAAAATAATTGCTTCACTTTTATATAGGTAATATTTCCAAACCAGTTCTTCACTCTTCCATGTAATTCATCCAAAATAATTTCACAAAATTAAACGTGGACTTTTATTACTCTCAAAGGACAGATGAAAAAAAATCGCTGAAAGTTAGCTTTATTCTGAAAACATACATTACTTTTATCTCGCTTGAATACATAGTTCCCTTGAGGATGGATTGGTTAAAATATTACAGGATATGTGATACTTTATTTTAAAATTTAATTGGTAGGTAATGGAAAGGTTATAGGTATTAACATGGTAGTTTGTACATAACGGAAGATCATAAATTAGCTAAAACTTCTTCATCATGGCGTTTAGATATTCATCATTACAGCCGAAAATCATTTACTGCTGGACATAAACACCCAAGTATCGCACCATAACCCGTAGTTCAATGCCCGCAGCCTTCAATGGGTCATCGGGGTTTAGATATAACTTTTAGATCGAAAATCAAGGGGTTTATATAGCTAGTCGAACAATCCGTGAAAGGATACCACTGACATCAAAAGGACACCAGTAGGATTCCGGATAAAAAAAGGTTAATTAAAAAAAAACAAAAAACCCGACTGCTTAAAAAGCGAACTGAAAAGACGTAAACAAGAAGAAATACAAGCTGTGCAGTCGGAGGATACATATTCGCGAGCTGGCTGACCAAAACCAGATGTATCCTCCGACTGCACAGCACGATTTTCTTCTTGTTTACGTCTTTTCAGTTCGCTTTTTAAGCAGTCGGGTTTTATGATTTTTCTAATTCACTTTTTTTATTTAGTAAGTAAGTAAATAGTAAGTAAATATTTATTTCTCAGTATATGGTACATTGAGGTCTTACATTTAACATTGTTTCACACATACTACCATTTGCTGGTGTAGAAATATTAAATAATAAGCTAGCATGCAAATCAAAACTTACAATATACGATCATTACATTTACAAATTTTTTGTTATTTTTTTTTAATTAGGTACATTTAAACGTATAAGTGTTTTATATTTTTGAAATCACCTCTTAAAACCCTTTATTTTAATACCCCACACGATGGGTTTGGAAAAAAAAAAAACCCCACAAAATGGCGCCCAAAATCATTCAAATTGTTCTTTTCCAATTTTAATGTAGCCAGCGACACTCGCAGGGTTAAGAGGAATCGATTGACGTAAGAATCATCAATACCGGTCAACGCGTTTGTTCTCTAGAACGCCACATAGGAACAAACATACATACATACATAATTATATACATACATAGACTGATGAACACATTACTCTCCTTTGGCAATCGGGTAAAAACGGAATCGGCATTATAATAATCATCATCATTCTGGTCTGCCTCTCACAAACAATAAGTAATATACTCGTACATAGGTATCCAAATTAATTTAACTTAAACATAATATAAGAGTCATAGCCAATTACAAAGTACTAAAACATGCAAGTGTTCCAAAACTTCATGCATTTCTGTTCAAAGTCTTTGAACCTTAATCAAGAGTATTCATCCACAAGGGACATAAGTTTTTAACATTAATTTGAGACTCAAACACAAACTTATGTTAACAAAATCGCTTAGGAATAATTTAGTTTAGTTAAGTACTTAAGTTATAGAGGGATCCTATTTACTAAATATCAATTTAGTATAATATGAACTGAATGAACATGTAATACAAAGACTTTGTAATTGTGCAAACACTTATTGCATTTACATTTTCGAGTTTGAATACTTATTTTAACAAAAGGTTTATTGAATTTGGCGTAAACAACTTAACTTATTACTAACTTTTGTGCTTACATACTATGTAAATACTTTTAATAGATAACTTGTTTGTAGGTGGTGCAATCTAAGCCTATTTTATAAAGTCTATATCAATAACATTATTGTAAGAAACTGTGAAACACATTACAAGCTATTATAAAGCTACATATCCTATTAAATATAAAACATATTATCTTAAAACATATCTTAAATTGAACAAGTAAAATTTCATTTAAAAAAATCCCCGACGCAATAATAATAATATTTATTTCATGCTACATAATTTACACACGCTTCGATCGACAATTTATTGAACACGTAATTTATGACACGATATCTTGCGAAAACACCTCGATTCAAACAGTAAAACGACCATAATTTTAAAGCGAGTGAACTGATTTTCAACAAACACTTAGCTTAGAACGCTCCCAATAAAGTTACCTTTCAAACATAATACTAAATCAAAATCGGTCCAACCGTTTAGGAGCTATGATGAGACAGACAGATACAGAAATGCACAAACTCACAGGTATACACGTCAAACTTATAACACCCCTCTTTTACCGTCGGGGCTTAAAAACACCTATTTCTAAGTTTCGAGTCTGGAATCTCGCTGGATTACTTAATAAATTTCCAATAAATACGTTCGAGTCAAAGACCTAAGACAACTTTGTAATTCAGAAAAGTATCAATATTCCCTTCAAAGAATAAGACAGCGCTATATATTATACATTAGATTCTGTTTCTCTTTTAGTAGCCATAGTTAGTAGTTCGGAATAGGTCCCCATGGGCCAGACTTACTGGTCAGTTGCGCAAGGGTAGATAAGTCGCAGCGTGGGCCTTCGGAAACTTGTTCCTAACTACTGCACGTGGTGAAACAATAATCACAGTTCCATGTTTGCTATTTATTAGTTGAGTCGGGTTTTAATTAGTTTTGATGCGAATTAAACTGTGTGACATTTGTTTCTATATTATATTTATCTTTATAATTTGTATGTTCTGCTTAATATCTGCTATTAATGAAATTAATTACTATTAATAACTATGGAAAGTAGTATCCTGAATATTAGGCTGAAGGACAAGCAAAGGTCAGAAAAGATAAGGAAAAAGACCAAGGTTATAGATGCTCTCCAGCATATGAAACGACTGAAGTGGAAGTGGGCAGATTACATGACAGATGGAAAGTGGACAGAACTAGTCACAAATTGGCTAGGCCCAAGAGGCAAGAGAACCAGAGGACGCCCTAAAGAACGTTGGATAGATGAGATAAAAAGAAATGCTGGAGAAAACTGGGAAAAACTAGCAAAGACAAGAAAAACCTGGAAATTGTTAGAGGAGGCCTGTACCCGCCAGGGGCCCTAACTATAAAAATAAAATGTATGTAAATTTGTGTACCTAATGTTAAGAAACTCTATGTGTGTTAAGGAAATAAAATGGTTTAATATATATATATATATAAATCTATTATGAATGCTAACTAAAATTCTACTGTTTTTTTTATAGTTTAGCAAAGCAATTTAATGGCTTTATGTGGAGTGAATGACATATTTACTAGTAATTACAAACTTCCTTATTTATCTAAACATTTATGATTTATTTGGTTGTTTTTTGAACGTTTGTCTTGTATGTATTTAATTGTGGTGTAAAATAATATATTAATTAGGTTAAACACATTTATAATTGCATTTTATATAGAAAATTTGAACGGATTCCTTGCTGAAGGGGTTTTTATGAATAAGTTCCTGAATATTTAAGTTTTATTAATTACATTCTAAAATGAGGATTTCTGATCTTCAAAAGCCATATTTAGCAGAGGACATCTTTCAAGACCAAGGCTGATAAAGCCACAAATTCCCATAATTAATGACCAGAAAAATCACCACCAAATAACCTTTGTCTCGTTAAAACAATAACACAAAAGGCAAATTAATTACTTTCAACCGTGTGCACTTAATGTGTCCCACTTTGCACGGCTTTAGTCGAGAGACCGTTGCATAATCTCGTTTCGGTGTTGCCATTATGAGTTTAAATGAACGTATCTATGAAATTCAGGTTAGGTGGAAAGGATTGCAAATATTGGTCTTTCTTGTTGCGTTATGGTAGCCGTTATGCCTGTTATACCTTAACCCTCTTACAAATAAACGCAGAATAAAATTATACCAGGTATAACAAAGGAATAACCATACATTTTCATAGGTTTATACTTGGTATAACTTTATTCCGCGTTTATTTGTAAGAGGGTAAGACATTAACAGAGACACAAAAGTAGATCAACAATTTATATTGGACAACTTTTTTACTTTTTTGCATGTTTATCGACCAAATATGCTTCTTGTAGATCACTTCGGCCATAGGTCTTAGTTGTATTTCTAAATAATTTTCTTGCCCTATTCCACATCCAGTCTATACCAGATTGCCCAGCAGCTCATTATCATCAGCAGCTTCATTCTTCGTTGTGAGTCTTTTAATAGACTAGCAAGACCGAATGTATATTCACAAAGGCTAAAAGTTTCTATTCCGACCTACATTTCAACCTGGAATAAAACATGCAACTTTTTTTTTTTAATTTTTATTCTATCCCCGAGTGCATCTATTTTTAGAATGCATTAACAAAGTAGTAGCAATGTGTTAGTGTTAAGTGCTACAACACAGCCATACCGCAGTTTGCTTCGTTCGACGGCATATTCGTGCAAATTCAAACTATATAAATGCAAACAGATAATCCAGCTAAACACAATTAGTTGCACATTCAACTAATTGTTATTATCTGCATCGGCCAACGCACTCATGGGGCAAACTAATAGCACGTTGAACTCGGGAAGGTGTAACTCAATTGGACGCGTTACGTCGTCGCCGGGTGGATCACTCGAATGGAGCGGCTTCGCAACAAACTCGCGCTGTAAAGACCGGAGAACCGACTAACTACTGGAACAACGAACAACGTAGGTTCACGTAGAGGATAAGTACAGGGATGCAAAGAGAGTAGAAGAGGCCTCATCATGAACTCTGGATTTGTGGCTTGTGCTACGAATATATCGACATCTAATTATCTGACAGAAAGGTGACCATCTTTTTTTGAAATTACGGATATTTTTTGGAAACTTCTTTTCAAAAAAACGAATAGTAACTTTTTTTTCGGCAGTTTGTGTCAAAAACGAAAATAATAGATACCAAGGACACCGACTTCCGAAACGAAAGTTATGTATCGGTTTGTTGTGTTTTGTTTTGGAAGTCGGTTTACTATTTTTGTTAAAAAGTTTTTTCAACTGAGAGAACGATGAATAGAAAAGTATAAAAGAAGACATGTTGCGCCAGGTCTTTAAATAAATTAAATAAAATTAAAATTAAAAGATAAGGGTCAGATAATGATGATGATCCTGATATTAAATCAAGATTATCATCGTTCTCTTTACAATACCTACCCCGGTTCTTCTAAAATTCAGAAATTATTTATATATTCTATATTGTACACGACAATAATATATATACAGGACAAACAATCATAAAAGCAAGTGTACAATAAGCAGTCCTACCGCACAGGGCAATCTCTTACAAACAACCTTTGGATGGACTGAACGAGATGAGATGAATTTAGGTTTGTGAGTTTACAATATATCTTAAATAATAATACTTAGACATAATAACATAAAATACAATAATACATAATATACAAATAAATAACAAAAATATCACAGAGAAAGGAGAAGACTGATTATATTGAAAGAAAATGCTCCGTCACCATTTTTTTGAATGTTGGTAATTATGCCTCATCTAGAGGACCAACATCTGAGTCGTATAAAGGAACTCTGCAGAAGGGTACTAGATAGAGTAAGTTAGTGAAGGCTATTTCTCTCAGTTTAATAGTTGCTAACAATATCGACCACCGGTCAGGAGCCAAGACTTCGCTATCTTCGCCCTTGATAAAATATATATTATAACAGTTTATATCTACAACAATAAAATTTAAGCGTCTTTGAAAGTTTTGATTCAATTCACCGTGGGTGTAAAGTTTTTTGAACAATAAAATAAGCCTTTTTTTTTAAACTCTCTGTGACAGTAGAAAAATTTTCAAGCACAAATAAATCAGTTGAAGTGGCGACCGCGAACCGGAAGACGTTGCGTTGTAAGGCCTCCCACCAGGTGGACCGATGACGTCTTGAAGGTTGCAGGGATCCGCTGGATGCGAGACGCACGGGACCGATCAATGTGGTGATGCTTGGGGGACGCCTACGTCCAGCAGTGGACGTATTTCGGCTGATATGATGATGATTGCGAGAAAGGCCTTTTAGGTTTCAGCTGCCCATTCAACTCACGCAGAATTAATTATACTAAACCAATGGGGAATAAACATCATAACAGCACGTTCGATAACATATTAAATAACTCGCTTTCAAACACATTTCCATACAAAGTATCACTTTATATAATCCTCATAATCGTTGGCATTCATGCGGTAGTAATTACGATTCACTTTCAATTAAACAATTATAGCCGACGACTTTCGAGCTCTTTTGTGTAAAACGTTCGCAGTTACGTTGATTGATAGTTAATAACCATGATTGTAGTGTGTTACGTTATATTATGCTAGCTTCTTCCAGCGGCATCGCCCGCGCAATGTGTATTCCAAGGGAACATAAAGTATACCGGCATGAAAAGTGCATATGTCCTATTGCAGTCTATAATCTCTTTGTTAAATTTCATCTAGATCCGTTCAGCCCTTCTGGCGTGATTGAGTCACAAACATCCGTCCATCAAATCTTTCGCATTTCGCAAATATTACGAGATGAAACATGCACCAGTTTTAAAGTTAGAACTGCAAAGATATGAATGTGAAAACCGCATCAAATATCATGAAGTAGTTTTTCTGTCAACCACGTACAAACATTCCCCATGACAGACAAACAAAAATTCCCTAAATACTTTTTCTGGCATCTACTGCTGATCTAAAGACCCCGTGTATAACATTTTCTTAAATATCTTCAAGACGCAGATATCGCCGAGTTACAATTTTAATAAAACTATTATTGGTTCTATGAAATATAAGAAGTGGATATCGGAGGATGTGTGAGAATAGTATATATACAATCAACTTTTTGTTTTAGGCGAATATAGTTGACCGGAATCTCATGGCATATTTTTCTTTTTAATTTTTTTGGTTTTCATATGGCAATGTCAATTGTCACCTGTCAAATCAAATTACGAAATCTGTCAACCGCTGCTGAGATTTTGTGATATCTTCTTGAAAATTTGTTGATTTTGTGAAAATGTCGAAAAAGCCACTTCGATCTCAAGTGAGACATATTATTTTCAATGTGTATCGTAAAATAAGGGAAGAAGAAGGCGTAAATCAAACTCAATCTATGATTTTACAGCGCATCGTAGAGAGGACGGTAAGTTGGACTGAGTTGTTTTGGTACTTTCAGTTTATTTTATAATTTTTTTCGTATTTTTCTTTTTACTTTTTGTAGCTTCTTTACAGGGGTTTCCAGTACTACTATACGGTGAATCGTAGGTGAGGGCACATCGAATGATAGTTAGAAGGAAATGCCAATAGTAATATAACTGTTACAAATTCTTCGACAAGATGTGGTCAGAAAAATATAAAGTAACTAGCTGACCCGGCAAACTTTGTTTTGCCATAAAAACACCTAATATGCATCTACCCTACCTACCCTACCCTACCCTACCTACCCTACCCTACCTACCCTACCCTACCTACCCTACCTACCCTACCCTACCTACCCTACCCTACCTACCCTACCCTACCTACCCTACCCTACCTACCCTACCCTACCTACCCTACCATACCTACCCTACCCTACCTACCCTACCCTACCTACCCTACCCTACCTACCCTACCCTACCTACCCTACCCTACCCTACCTACCCTACCCTACCTACCCTACCCTACCTACCCTACCCTACCTACCCTACCCTACCTACCCTACCCTACCTACCCTACCCTAATTTTCCATTTTCTTTTTTTTTTTGTAAATCTAGACCATTCTCGAATCTCCACGAACACACACAAAAAATTTCATCAAAATCGGTCCAGTCGTTTAGGAGGAGTTCAGTCACATACACACGCACACAAGAAATATATATATTAAGATAATCTGTGTCCTGCAGTGGGACGTATATAGACTGATGATGATGATAATGAGTGTTACTAAACTTTCGTTTGAGTAACATGATAAATTGTATTATTTTTACAGGCTTATACATAAGAGAGAGTGGTTTTGAATATGTTAAATGCCAATCAAAAGAATCATTTCAAGGAGAGAGATGACATAAAACTACAAAGATGCAAGTTTTTGAAATGCAAGTGGAGTTCTTGGAATCTTTTTCTAGTTCTAAATGAGTTGTTAAGTTTCTAGTATGATTTAAATTATATGTAATAAATTAGTACATTAATATACGATTGATTTATTTTTCATGACATATTTTCCTATGTTAAGAACCTGATGTTTAAAAAAATTCTTCATGCACATACCTATAATACTCACATCGGATCATTTTATCTCTGAATTTGCTGCAAGACCCTGCGCATTAGCTATTTTTGTGTCAATATTGAAGGTGAGGATACCATTGTAACTGTCTCTTTCACTTGCTTAGGTAAGTCGCATCGTCCTATCTCGCTTACTCTATGCAGTATACTCGATGACAAACTGTTTCTTGCGCAATGGTTTTCAACTTAAGAGACATCAAGATCCACTGTGACTACTATAATATAGGTACTTCATGTTCATTAATACTAAAGACATAAATAAAAATTAAACAGTATCAAGATCGTTTAATCTAATATCCCCAGTATTGCACACAACAAATTTTTATTTCCCCTTTTGCCATGTGATTCCGGTAGACCTTTAGCAACCTAGGCCTTAAAAATATAAATTATAATACCCAAGATAGAAGATCTTTCTAAAAAGGAAATGCTATAATATTTTAAAGAAAAGGTGTGATTTTTATAGATTGACGTATACTTCTGTCAATACCTTCTATCTTAACTCATGCTAAGTGGTCTTGGCAGAAATAATTACATTAACGTTATTTAGATGTTATTGTTATTAGTTAGTTAGGTGATATTTCCAGCAAATTTAACCCACTATTGCATAATAGTTATTGTCTGTTATCGGAAATCGTTAAAAAATAAGATATAAGGTTAGCTGCTTTTGCCAGCTGTCGCAAAAGACTTTTAAAGTCTATCTACATTCTTCTTCTTAGCGTGTCGATAGCAAAAATAGCCTCTAAATATTATGTTTGGCCCAGAATTCTACCACGGCAATACCAACCGGTGAAGCCTGCCTTGTGGTGGTGCCTGCATCATATACACAGGAGCAGGCCGAGCCTACATTAAAAAATTAAAAACGCCAAAATGTCAGTTAGGAGTTCATGTCACTTCATTGTTGATATGTAAAGATAGATGGCATAATTTTCACGCGATATTAATACTACAATCAGTTATAAATACCGAGGAATAGTGTAAGCTGAAGTTAAATGAGTTTGGCTCGTCATAGAATACTATATTAGGCAAATAGTCCTAAATAAGCACTGATAAACAAAATTATTCATAATTAGTTTTGATAGTTATTTATACACTAACGAGTAATGAAAAAGTTCCAGTGACAAAGCACCAAATTACTCCTAAACGGCAGGCTTATTACGTATCTTTTGCAAGAGCAAAACGATAGCGATCAAACGCTTTATGTCATAAAAGAAGAACGGTTCCACCAGGACATTAGAACATTGGAGGAAATATACCAGTGCCGATGAGATCTATATAATTATGATGGCAGATTATTGCTAGACTTTAATTGGGTATTGACCTGAGCAACAACACCATAGAAAGGCCTACACAAAAAGCTTTTTATGATATATTTGTGGTTAGCAGTATATGATTTGAAAAGAGAAGAAGTTGAAATATCACTATTATGAAGGCACTATATTGTTTTTTATATTTATTGATTTTTAGGGTTCCGTACCCAAAGGGTAAAAACGGGACCCTATTACTAAGACTCCGCGGTCCATCTGTCTGTCTTTCTGTCTGTCACCAGGCTGTATCTCATGAACTGTGATAGCTAGTCAGATGAAATTTTCACAGATGATGTATTTCTGTTGCCGCTATAACAACAAATAACAAAAACAGAATAATAATTATAGATATTTAAGTGGGGTTCCCATACAACAAACGTTATTTTTTTGCCGTTTTTTGAGATAATGGTACGGAACACTTCGTGCGTGAGTCCGACTCGCACTTGGCCGGTTTTTTTATACACTCTTTTTCACTCATATAAATTCAACTATGCTTAATAGTCATTATCATAAAAACCAGATTCAATTTGACGAATCTGATATTAATTTGTCTTGTATTCAGAATACCAATTAAATTTTCACAAAATTTTATTAAATTTACTATGGCGCACAATTACTGTTTCTCAGTGTATAAGTATTGCCAGACGAATTGTTAGTCACAGTCTTTAGAGCAAGACCTAAATAGTTAATTGCGACGACACTAAATAAATTAAATAAATAATAAAGTTATTGACAAAAGAAAAAGAAAATACACAAGCACAATACATAAGCTATCCTATTGTATTTGTGTCTATTTTTGTGTGCAATTAAGAATAAGAATTCTTAAAAAAAGAAAACCTATTTTTTTCTTTTTTTTCAGCTATCCCTTTCTCACGCGAAATAGATGTTCTGTACATACTATTTTGCGAACAGTTTAAAGACTTTGATTAATTCCCCCAAGCACGAGTGCAGCTAAGATCAATGTTCACATAAAGTACCTACAATAAGACATATTAAGAGCTTAAATACACCAACCGAGCACTACTAGGGCACATAACATTAATCTGGATTCTAAAAACATTTGACACTTTTATGGTTAGAACTAGCGTCACCATACTTTTTGCTCCAAAATGGACCGTTCTGAATGTATGCCAACTGCAGTATTGCGTAATTGCAAACTATTTTATGGTATAAATTAGTCTAGACTGTTTAAACTAAATGTCTGTATGAAAAGGATCTTATCTTCTAGATTAAAATTATAATATTGCCAATTCTTGGAGTTTGTATAAAATGAATATAGACAGAAAATCGGTGCCCAAAACAATCATTTAGGACACCTAGAACAATCGGTCCAGTATGTTAGGTTCAACTTAGAGAAAGAAGTCAATCGTCGAATTCGACTATGCTTGCAAAACGGTTGATCGGTGTAACTGAACCTTTGGCCAGTCTGATGTGGTGATCGCGTACTCTTGTAACGTTGAAGTATTAACGTAGATAGGCCTCCCACCAGGTGGACCAATGACCTAGTAAAGGCCACGGAAATCCACCGGACGCGAGAAGCATAAGAACGGTGATGAAATGCGCATATGTCCAGCAGGGGACGTCTTTATGCTAAAAAGGTACTGATAATGATAGACGTCCGACCGTTTTTAGAGCAGGTGTGATGAAATAATTTACACAAAGTAAAGCGCCTGCTTGAGTTCGAACCCACGACGACACGTAAGTCGAGGCGTTACCACTAGGCCACCACTCCAACATAAGTACGAAGATACATTTCCCACATAGTAAATAATTTAAAAGAAATGCACTAAATACAGTAGACATTTATGTTGAAGAGACGTTTTTTACCCGACTGCTGAAGGAGGGTAATGTGTTTATCAGTCTATGTATGTATGTATGTATGTAAGTATGTATGTATGTATGTTTGTTCCTATGTGGCGTTCTAGAGACCAAACGCATTGTCCGATTTTAATGATTCATACGTCAATCGATTCGTCTTAACCCTGCAAGTGTCACTGGCTACATTTAAACTGGAAAATAGAAAAATGGCGGATTTTGGCGCCATATTGTGGGGGACAATTTTTTTTTCTTGCAAACCTTTCGTGGGGGTATCAAAATAAAGGGTTATAAGAGGTGATTTCAAAAATACATAACACTTATAATATATTTAAATATACCTAAATCTTAAAAAGAAATAACTAAAAAGTTATAAATAGAAAAAGTTAATTCAAAAAATCAAAAAACCCGACTCCTTATAAACTTTTTTTTTTGGTATATATTCCTTCTTATACGACACAGTGTGATTCGGTAATACCGAGCTAGTCGAACGCTCAACCGTAGAACCTAACTCTATTAAGACAAGTTTCCAAGTCCCGAACTATCGGGGAAGCGGTCGTCAAACACTATCTTAAGTCAATCAAAGTCAAGTCAGTCAATCTTGCGGTAAACCCTGTTTTATATCCTAATTTACATCATATTGCTAACCCTTGCTAGAGGTTTATAAGTTATGGACGAGTAGTGCCATGGAATAATAAAGTCCTATAGATTAACATTCGATTTTTGTCTCTTTTTCATGCATGTCGCTTATTATAATTACACATGCATGAGGAGGTCATGCATGTGTAATTATAATAAGCGACTTACGAAATTTATTGAACTAAAATTGGTTTTTTTAAGCTATTGCATAGCTTTTATCGCGGGCTTTGAGCTTTTATCACGGGCTTTGAGCGCGGGGACCGAATAAAAAAAAACAATTTTTTTCGGAACGAAAAAATGCCGTAACGAAAATAATCCTGACACCCCGAGCTGCTCCGAAATCGGACGATGGTTTCCGAGTGTGTGAGCGGGTGAGGGGGGAGGGGCTGGAGGGGTTTGTTTTTATTTTATAAAAGTTTCCTTTTGATATTTTTAGACAGAAGTAAAAAAAATTTTGCGTGGGGGAAGGTAAAGAGTTAACGGGGGGGGGGGGATATTGCAATCTGGTTCTTCGGCGTTTTTATGATTTGGTCGCCGGTTCGTTCTTGGTGGCGGCTCGAGGTCGGTTCTAGAAAAGTGTCGGCTCGGGTCGTCCTGTGATAAAGGATTTTGTACGTCTGGCGTTTAATAATATTGGTATTCAAAGAAAACGACCTTATATCCCTAAGAATACGGGTCAATTAAAAGTGGCCTTATACCAGTGGTCATAAGGGTCACTCAGAATTTGGTGCCGCGTTTTCCAGGTTCGGTTCCGGTTGACAAAGAAGTTTTTTATTCTTGCTAAAGAAGTTTTTACAACTGATGGATGAACATTTTTTTATTGAGATTTAGCATAAATAAATAAATAATTATAATCCAGCTAAACACAATTAGTTGCACATTCAACTAATTGTTATTATCTGCATCGGCCAACGCACTCATGGGGCAAACTAATAGCACGTTGAACTCGGGAAGGTGTAACTCAATTGGACGCGTTACGTCGTCGCCGGGTGGATCACTCGAATGGAGCGGCTTCGCAACAAACTCGCGCTGTAAAGACCGGAGAACCGACTAACTACTGGAACAACGAACAACGTAGGTTCACGTAGAGGATAAGTACAGGGATGCAAAGAGAGTAGAAGAGGCCTCATCATGAACTCTGGATTTGTGGCTTGTGCTACGAATATATCGACATCTAATTATCTGACAGAAAGGTGACCATCTTTTTTTGAAATTACGGATATTTTTTGGAAACTTCTTTTCAAAAAAACGAATAGTAACTTTTTTTTCGGCAGTTTGTGTCAAAAACGAAAATAATAGATACCAAGGACACCGACTTCCGAAACGAAAGTTATGTATCGGTTTGTTGTGTTTTGTTTTGGAAGTCGGTTTACTATTTTTGTTAAAAAGTTTTTTCAACTGAGAGAACGATGAATAGAAAAGTATAAAAGAAGACATGTTGCGCCAGGTCTTTAAATAAATTAAATAAAATTAAAATTAAAAGATAAGGGTCAGATAATGATGATGATCCTGATATTAAATCAAGATTATCATCGTTCTCTTTACAATACCTACCCCGGTTCTTCTAAAATTCAGAAATTATTTATATATTCTATATTGTACACGACAATAATATATATACAGGACAAACAATCATAAAAGCAAGTGTACAATAAGCAGTCCTACCGCACAGGGCAATCTCTTACAAACAACCTTTGGATGGACTGAACGAGATGAGATGAATTTAGGTTTGTGAGTTTACAATATATCTTAAATAATAATACTTAGACATAATAACATAAAATACAATAATACATAATATACAAATAAATAACAAAAATATCACAGAGAAAGGAGAAGACTGATTATATTGAAAGAAAATGCTCCGTCACCATTTTTTTGAATGTTGGTAATTATGCCTCATCTAGAGGACCAACATCTGAGTCGTATAAAGGAACTCTGCAGAAGGGTACTAGATAGAGTAAGTTAGTGAAGGCTATTTCTCTCAGTTTAATAGTTGCTAACAATATCGACCACCGGTCAGGAGCCAAGACTTCGCTATCTTCGCCCTTGATAAAATATATATTATAACAGTTTATATCTACAACAATAAAATTTAAGCGTCTTTGAAAGTTTTGATTCAATTCACCGTGGGTGTAAAGTTTTTTGAACAATAAAATAAGCCTTTTTTTTTAAACTCTCTGTGACAGTAGAAAAATTTTCAAGCACAAATAAATCAGTTGAAGTGGCGACCGCGAACCGGAAGACGTTGCGTTGTAAGGCCTCCCACCAGGTGGACCGATGACGTCTTGAAGGTTGCAGGGATCCGCTGGATGCGAGACGCACGGGACCGATCAATGTGGTGATGCTTGGGGGACGCCTACGTCCAGCAGTGGACGTATTTCGGCTGATATGATGATGATTGCGAGAAAGGCCTTTTAGGTTTCAGCTGCCCATTCAACTCACGCAGAATTAATTATACTAAACCAATGGGGAATAAACATCATAACAGCACGTTCGATAACATATTAAATAACTCGCTTTCAAACACATTTCCATACAAAGTATCACTTTATATAATCCTCATAATCGTTGGCATTCATGCGGTAGTAATTACGATTCACTTTCAATTAAACAATTATAGCCGACGACTTTCGAGCTCTTTTGTGTAAAACGTTCGCAGTTACGTTGATTGATAGTTAATAACCATGATTGTAGTGTGTTACGTTATATTATGCTAGCTTCTTCCAGCGGCATCGCCCGCGCAATGTGTATTCCAAGGGAACATAAAGTATACCGGCATGAAAAGTGCATATGTCCTATTGCAGTCTATAATCTCTTTGTTAAATTTCATCTAGATCCGTTCAGCCCTTCTGGCGTGATTGAGTCACAAACATCCGTCCATCAAATCTTTCGCATTTCGCAAATATTACGAGATGAAACATGCACCAGTTTTAAAGTTAGAACTGCAAAGATATGAATGTGAAAACCGCATCAAATATCATGAAGTAGTTTTTCTGTCAACCACGTACAAACATTCCCCATGACAGACAAACAAAAATTCCCTAAATACTTTTTCTGGCATCTACTGCTGATCTAAAGACCCCGTGTATAACATTTTCTTAAATATCTTCAAGACGCAGATATCGCCGAGTTACAATTTTAATAAAACTATTATTGGTTCTATGAAATATAAGAAGTGGATATCGGAGGATGTGTGAGAATAGTATATATACAATCAACTTTTTGTTTTAGGCGAATATAGTTGACCGGAATCTCATGGCATATTTTTCTTTTTAATTTTTTTGGTTTTCATATGGCAATGTCAATTGTCACCTGTCAAATCAAATTACGAAATCTGTCAACCGCTGCTGAGATTTTGTGATATCTTCTTGAAAATTTGTTGATTTTGTGAAAATGTCGAAAAAGCCACTTCGATCTCAAGTGAGACATATTATTTTCAATGTGTATCGTAAAATAAGGGAAGAAGAAGGCGTAAATCAAACTCAATCTATGATTTTACAGCGCATCGTAGAGAGGACGGTAAGTTGGACTGAGTTGTTTTGGTACTTTCAGTTTATTTTATAATTTTTTTCGTATTTTTCTTTTTACTTTTTGTAGCTTCTTTACAGGGGTTTCCAGTACTACTATACGGTGAATCGTAGGTGAGGGCACATCGAATGATAGTTAGAAGGAAATGCCAATAGTAATATAACTGTTACAAATTCTTCGACAAGATGTGGTCAGAAAAATATAAAGTAACTAGCTGACCCGGCAAACTTTGTTTTGCCATAAAAACACCTAATATGCATCTACCCTACCTACCCTACCCTACCCTACCTACCCTACCCTACCTACCCTACCCTACCTACCCTACCTACCCTACCCTACCTACCCTACCCTACCTACCCTACCCTACCTACCCTACCCTACCTACCCTACCCTACCTACCCTACCATACCTACCCTACCCTACCTACCCTACCCTACCTACCCTACCCTACCTACCCTACCCTACCTACCCTACCCTACCCTACCTACCCTACCCTACCTACCCTACCCTACCTACCCTACCCTACCTACCCTACCCTACCTACCCTACCCTACCTACCCTACCCTAATTTTCCATTTTCTTTTTTTTTTTGTAAATCTAGACCATTCTCGAATCTCCACGAACACACACAAAAAATTTCATCAAAATCGGTCCAGTCGTTTAGGAGGAGTTCAGTCACATACACACGCACACAAGAAATATATATATTAAGATAATCTGTGTCCTGCAGTGGGACGTATATAGACTGATGATGATGATAATGAGTGTTACTAAACTTTCGTTTGAGTAACATGATAAATTGTATTATTTTTACAGGCTTATACATAAGAGAGAGTGGTTTTGAATATGTTAAATGCCAATCAAAAGAATCATTTCAAGGAGAGAGATGACATAAAACTACAAAGATGCAAGTTTTTGAAATGCAAGTGGAGTTCTTGGAATCTTTTTCTAGTTCTAAATGAGTTGTTAAGTTTCTAGTATGATTTAAATTATATGTAATAAATTAGTACATTAATATACGATTGATTTATTTTTCATGACATATTTTCCTATGTTAAGAACCTGATGTTTAAAAAAATTCTTCATGCACATACCTATAATACTCACATCGGATCATTTTATCTCTGAATTTGCTGCAAGACCCTGCGCATTAGCTATTTTTGTGTCAATATTGAAGGTGAGGATACCATTGTAACTGTCTCTTTCACTTGCTTAGGTAAGTCGCATCGTCCTATCTCGCTTACTCTATGCAGTATACTCGATGACAAACTGTTTCTTGCGCAATGGTTTTCAACTTAAGAGACATCAAGATCCACTGTGACTACTATAATATAGGTACTTCATGTTCATTAATACTAAAGACATAAATAAAAATTAAACAGTATCAAGATCGTTTAATCTAATATCCCCAGTATTGCACACAACAAATTTTTATTTCCCCTTTTGCCATGTGATTCCGGTAGACCTTTAGCAACCTAGGCCTTAAAAATATAAATTATAATACCCAAGATAGAAGATCTTTCTAAAAAGGAAATGCTATAATATTTTAAAGAAAAGGTGTGATTTTTATAGATTGACGTATACTTCTGTCAATACCTTCTATCTTAACTCATGCTAAGTGGTCTTGGCAGAAATAATTACATTAACGTTATTTAGATGTTATTGTTATTAGTTAGTTAGGTGATATTTCCAGCAAATTTAACCCACTATTGCATAATAGTTATTGTCTGTTATCGGAAATCGTTAAAAAATAAGATATAAGGTTAGCTGCTTTTGCCAGCTGTCGCAAAAGACTTTTAAAGTCTATCTACATTCTTCTTCTTAGCGTGTCGATAGCAAAAATAGCCTCTAAATATTATGTTTGGCCCAGAATTCTACCACGGCAATACCAACCGGTGAAGCCTGCCTTGTGGTGGTGCCTGCATCATATACACAGGAGCAGGCCGAGCCTACATTAAAAAATTAAAAACGCCAAAATGTCAGTTAGGAGTTCATGTCACTTCATTGTTGATATGTAAAGATAGATGGCATAATTTTCACGCGATATTAATACTACAATCAGTTATAAATACCGAGGAATAGTGTAAGCTGAAGTTAAATGAGTTTGGCTCGTCATAGAATACTATATTAGGCAAATAGTCCTAAATAAGCACTGATAAACAAAATTATTCATAATTAGTTTTGATAGTTATTTATACACTAACGAGTAATGAAAAAGTTCCAGTGACAAAGCACCAAATTACTCCTAAACGGCAGGCTTATTACGTATCTTTTGCAAGAGCAAAACGATAGCGATCAAACGCTTTATGTCATAAAAGAAGAACGGTTCCACCAGGACATTAGAACATTGGAGGAAATATACCAGTGCCGATGAGATCTATATAATTATGATGGCAGATTATTGCTAGACTTTAATTGGGTATTGACCTGAGCAACAACACCATAGAAAGGCCTACACAAAAAGCTTTTTATGATATATTTGTGGTTAGCAGTATATGATTTGAAAAGAGAAGAAGTTGAAATATCACTATTATGAAGGCACTATATTGTTTTTTATATTTATTGATTTTTAGGGTTCCGTACCCAAAGGGTAAAAACGGGACCCTATTACTAAGACTCCGCGGTCCATCTGTCTGTCTTTCTGTCTGTCACCAGGCTGTATCTCATGAACTGTGATAGCTAGTCAGATGAAATTTTCACAGATGATGTATTTCTGTTGCCGCTATAACAACAAATAACAAAAACAGAATAATAATTATAGATATTTAAGTGGGGTTCCCATACAACAAACGTTATTTTTTTGCCGTTTTTTGAGATAATGGTACGGAACACTTCGTGCGTGAGTCCGACTCGCACTTGGCCGGTTTTTTTATACACTCTTTTTCACTCATATAAATTCAACTATGCTTAATAGTCATTATCATAAAAACCAGATTCAATTTGACGAATCTGATATTAATTTGTCTTGTATTCAGAATACCAATTAAATTTTCACAAAATTTTATTAAATTTACTATGGCGCACAATTACTGTTTCTCAGTGTATAAGTATTGCCAGACGAATTGTTAGTCACAGTCTTTAGAGCAAGACCTAAATAGTTAATTGCGACGACACTAAATAAATTAAATAAATAATAAAGTTATTGACAAAAGAAAAAGAAAATACACAAGCACAATACATAAGCTATCCTATTGTATTTGTGTCTATTTTTGTGTGCAATTAAGAATAAGAATTCTTAAAAAAAGAAAACCTATTTTTTTCTTTTTTTTCAGCTATCCCTTTCTCACGCGAAATAGATGTTCTGTACATACTATTTTGCGAACAGTTTAAAGACTTTGATTAATTCCCCCAAGCACGAGTGCAGCTAAGATCAATGTTCACATAAAGTACCTACAATAAGACATATTAAGAGCTTAAATACACCAACCGAGCACTACTAGGGCACATAACATTAATCTGGATTCTAAAAACATTTGACACTTTTATGGTTAGAACTAGCGTCACCATACTTTTTGCTCCAAAATGGACCGTTCTGAATGTATGCCAACTGCAGTATTGCGTAATTGCAAACTATTTTATGGTATAAATTAGTCTAGACTGTTTAAACTAAATGTCTGTATGAAAAGGATCTTATCTTCTAGATTAAAATTATAATATTGCCAATTCTTGGAGTTTGTATAAAATGAATATAGACAGAAAATCGGTGCCCAAAACAATCATTTAGGA
Source organism: Anorthoa munda (assembly GCA_945859665.1). Taxonomy (NCBI): domain Eukaryota; kingdom Metazoa; phylum Arthropoda; class Insecta; order Lepidoptera; family Noctuidae; genus Anorthoa; species Anorthoa munda. The sequence continues at coordinate 27,476,984 of OX243902.1, read as the reverse complement.
CACCTAGAACAATCGGTCCAGTATGTTAGGTTCAACTTAGAGAAAGAAGTCAATCGTCGAATTCGACTATGCTTGCAAAACGGTTGATCGGTGTAACTGAACCTTTGGCCAGTCTGATGTGGTGATCGCGTACTCTTGTAACGTTGAAGTATTAACGTAGATAGGCCTCCCACCAGGTGGACCAATGACCTAGTAAAGGCCACGGAAATCCACCGGACGCGAGAAGCATAAGAACGGTGATGAAATGCGCATATGTCCAGCAGGGGACGTCTTTATGCTAAAAAGGTACTGATAATGATAGACGTCCGACCGTTTTTAGAGCAGGTGTGATGAAATAATTTACACAAAGTAAAGCGCCTGCTTGAGTTCGAACCCACGACGACACGTAAGTCGAGGCGTTACCACTAGGCCACCACTCCAACATAAGTACGAAGATACATTTCCCACATAGTAAATAATTTAAAAGAAATGCACTAAATACAGTAGACATTTATGTTGAAGAGACGTTTTTTACCCGACTGCTGAAGGAGGGTAATGTGTTTATCAGTCTATGTATGTATGTATGTATGTAAGTATGTATGTATGTATGTTTGTTCCTATGTGGCGTTCTAGAGACCAAACGCATTGTCCGATTTTAATGATTCATACGTCAATCGATTCGTCTTAACCCTGCAAGTGTCACTGGCTACATTTAAACTGGAAAATAGAAAAATGGCGGATTTTGGCGCCATATTGTGGGGGACAATTTTTTTTTCTTGCAAACCTTTCGTGGGGGTATCAAAATAAAGGGTTATAAGAGGTGATTTCAAAAATACATAACACTTATAATATATTTAAATATACCTAAATCTTAAAAAGAAATAACTAAAAAGTTATAAATAGAAAAAGTTAATTCAAAAAATCAAAAAACCCGACTCCTTATAAACTTTTTTTTTTGGTATATATTCCTTCTTATACGACACAGTGTGATTCGGTAATACCGAGCTAGTCGAACGCTCAACCGTAGAACCTAACTCTATTAAGACAAGTTTCCAAGTCCCGAACTATCGGGGAAGCGGTCGTCAAACACTATCTTAAGTCAATCAAAGTCAAGTCAGTCAATCTTGCGGTAAACCCTGTTTTATATCCTAATTTACATCATATTGCTAACCCTTGCTAGAGGTTTATAAGTTATGGACGAGTAGTGCCATGGAATAATAAAGTCCTATAGATTAACATTCGATTTTTGTCTCTTTTTCATGCATGTCGCTTATTATAATTACACATGCATGAGGAGGTCATGCATGTGTAATTATAATAAGCGACTTACGAAATTTATTGAACTAAAATTGGTTTTTTTAAGCTATTGCATAGCTTTTATCGCGGGCTTTGAGCTTTTATCACGGGCTTTGAGCGCGGGGACCGAATAAAAAAAAACAATTTTTTTCGGAACGAAAAAATGCCGTAACGAAAATAATCCTGACACCCCGAGCTGCTCCGAAATCGGACGATGGTTTCCGAGTGTGTGAGCGGGTGAGGGGGGAGGGGCTGGAGGGGTTTGTTTTTATTTTATAAAAGTTTCCTTTTGATATTTTTAGACAGAAGTAAAAAAAATTTTGCGTGGGGGAAGGTAAAGAGTTAACGGGGGGGGGGGGATATTGCAATCTGGTTCTTCGGCGTTTTTATGATTTGGTCGCCGGTTCGTTCTTGGTGGCGGCTCGAGGTCGGTTCTAGAAAAGTGTCGGCTCGGGTCGTCCTGTGATAAAGGATTTTGTACGTCTGGCGTTTAATAATATTGGTATTCAAAGAAAACGACCTTATATCCCTAAGAATACGGGTCAATTAAAAGTGGCCTTATACCAGTGGTCATAAGGGTCACTCAGAATTTGGTGCCGCGTTTTCCAGGTTCGGTTCCGGTTGACAAAGAAGTTTTTTATTCTTGCTAAAGAAGTTTTTACAACTGATGGATGAACATTTTTTTATTGAGATTTAGCATAAATAAATAAATAATTATAATTGCGTAAGTTGATAAAAAATGCCATGCAATAGCTTTACCGCGGCAGTCCCCGAGTGCCACACGTCTTTTTTTTAATTGGAACCCACAGAAAGCTCTCTCCTTTTTTGAAATCCGTTAAAAATATAAAGCTTCTAACCTTGTCTTGTCTTGATTTGTTGATGTAGCGTGCTAATTATAAAGAGACGCATCAAAATTATTTAATAATATTTTAATAATTTATTCATTCAAAGCCTAATACACAATGAGAGAATTGACAAGAAGAAATACAATGATTAGACTTACATCTTACATTTATTTGACTTGCATCCAAGCATTCAATGGTATTTTTATATCTATTTAAAAGAAAACTCCTTGCTACTAAACTTTTTAAATTGACTTATAAATTTAAAACTAAACTGCAAAACTAATGATCGAGCTCGTAAACAAAAGTCACGACCGCGTAACAGAAAGATGCCTATGCGTAAGATTTAATTTTCGAATCATAATTATAGCCTCTGAAAGTACGCCATGTTTAACAACTGTATTGAAAAGCAAGTTAAGCTGTTGGCACCAGCTGACACTTGTAGATCTTTGACAGTTGTTATGTATAGTCAGAGGTCAGGAAATATGACACATCTTGCTAAGGGGTATATTGTCATCCAGGTAAATGAAAAAATAATCTATTTAGTTCGTCAGTTAGATTCCATAAAAACATTGGACACGTATTTATTCTTTCGTCCCGTAAACAAAAAACCGGCCAAGTGCGAGTCGGACTCACACACGAAGGGTTCCGTACCATTATCGCAAAACACTGCAAAAAAATCACGTGTGTTGTATGGGAACCCCCCTTAATTTATTTTATTTTTCAACATGTGTCAAAAATCGAATAGGCTGTTTTCGTTTTAAAAAAATATGTCCCGTCGCAAAAACGCGCGACAATTTAATTTTTTTGTGAATTAACAAATCTAATTCTTTGATTTGTTTTTACTATTTCCCACAACTGTATTGAAAAATATCGTGTGATATACGGGCGTGTAGGTTATTGCAAACTCGTGTCATTAAAAACCCTCGCCTTCGGCTCGGGCTTCTTAATGACAGCTCGTTTGCAATAACCTACTTTCCACCCTTGTATCACAATGTACTATTCCGAGGCACGGAGGAATGTCGTTATATAAAGACGGTCACCCATCCCCGGACTGACCTCGGCAAGTGTTGCTTAACCTTGAAGATCGAACCTTGTGTCTGTTATTATTTAGGCACAAGATAAACATTTCCAAAACCACTGAAAAAAAACAAAACATTTTATTACACTGAAAAGCGAAAACCCGTAAACAACATTAATTTATATCCGTACACAATATAAAATGAGTAAGTAAACGTTAGGAGCTTCGTCCGTGTGTGGCAATGCTTAAAATGCGTGAACCACGCTTACTTACGCACCCCGTTTAATAAAACTCGTCTTACAGCCAGCCATATGTTCTCGGCCTAATATTGAACAAGCCATGTTTACTTAAGGGAATACGAAATGAATACACGAGTTCAGAATTTGTCACCAACTACAACGTATTACACAAAGGCATACAGCCGGTCGATTCTATAAGAATCTCACCGTCTTCTTCTTTTTTAACCCCCGACGGAAAAAGAGGGGTGTTATAAGTTTGACGTGTGTTGCTGTGTATCTGTGTGTCTGTCTTTGGCATCATAGCGCCTAAACGGATGAACCGATTTTGATTTAGTTTTTTTTAGTTTGAAAGGTGACTTTATTGAAAGTGTTCTTAGCTATGTTTATCCGCATTTTACTCTTTATCTGTATCTGGGTATCTGTATCTGGGTTTTTTAGCTATATATCGTGTCATTATTACGTGTTTCGATAGATTGTCGATTAAAGCGTGTCTGATACTAGGTATATTATATGTAGTTTAAAAAGCATGAAATAAAAGAAGTTTTTAAAATTTTTAATTTTATCTCATTACTGGCCACCTCTGGTTTCAGAGTTAATGTACAAAACACAAGTGAAGAAAACATAAGTGAAGTGGGCTGACAATCTCTCGTACCTAGGTGGAATGATTGCACATTTCACGCCCACTTCACCTAAGTTTGCACAGTGAGATTTTTACAGAATAACACGGTAGTCGTTTGTGTTAAAATAAACGTCAATATCTATTGAAACCGGATAAGAGCCGCCGCCGTCTAGTTACAATAATGTAAACCCTTTTTCTTACTCTATTTGAATTATTGATATAAATGAACGTTTACGTTAACGCGTTTACGTTATAAAATCAAGGACTACGTTGAAGATAAAAATTTGCTTTATCTCCTTCTGCGCATGCGGCTTCCCTGGTAGGTAAATCTTAAACGGCACAAATATGTGGATGTCTCTAACTATTCTCAATCTCATTTTTTCATTCTTTTAATTAGACTTTTTACAATGGTTTTCAATCATCTTTCTTCTTTTTGTTAACTTTTATCTCGTTTATATATCTAATCTTTTTTTTGAGTTTCTTACGACTTATTGTTGGGCCTACGTTGTCCCCCCATAACACAAAACCGTATAATAACTCGCACTAAGCCCACAGGATTGTGCACTACCGTCACATAATATAATTGGCTAATATGTAGAATAAGACAAAACAAATGTGCGGCCAAAACCAGTCTCTTGCCTGTACTGACAGCCTGTGACGTGACCAATCAGAACTCTAGAAAATGACAACAACTGGCCGCACGATCGCTTTGTCTCCCTCACATTTTTCTGATCATATTTACATGATAGGCAGGTATATCCAAGTCTCTGTTTTTGATTTAACAAACATCAGTGCCACCCTGGTTCTTGTACTAGACGGTCCTATATCACAAGACCCCGTCTATAACTATGTTACTACTCTTAGGTAATATGACGTCACAGCCTGGAATTATTTGAAAATCTCTTTATTTTTTTTGACGAATTTTGCTGAGCTATGTCGTGTCTGTTGGTGATTGATCGCTGCTTTGTGTACTTCGATAGGTCTCAGTTGTATTTAATCTCCGTTTTTAAGACAGATCTTACAAAAAAAGGAACATAGATTGCGTCAAATTATTTCAAGATGAAACTGAAAAAAATATGGAGGCTTAAATGGCAAAAGTAAATAAAATAATATTTACTTTTATTTTTATTTCAGCTTGTTCTGTATCGACAGGATTGGTCCAGAATTGTCCTAAATTGGAGGGAATAGAAGGAAGAAAGAGAGTTATTTTCCATGCAGAAGGACAGGAAATGTCGAAAGTAAATAAATGACATACCTAGTATACGTTTATAACCGCATAGTAACTAGTTATGAGGGGTACATTATTACCATTCTAACCACGGATTGGTAATAAAACTATAATTGCGTTTAAGTTGTTGTTAGCACGTTCGGAGACTCCTCTTGATAATTATGATGCCTTAGTAGATTTAATGATAGACACCCACTAAAAAGATTAATATTCTGGCAATTTTCGGTATTTTTCCTAGCGCTAACCACGAGGTCCTTGATCCAATTCCCGAAAAATAAAAAAGATATTGGGTTTTTCGAACTAAAACTTCTCAGTAATATTCCGGAGTCAGAATATAAGTCTGGTTGATATCCATAAGCCAGTATAAGTTCGCCTCTATTACATGAGATTTAAACATAACCACAAAACATTTAATTTCAGACCTTTAGTCAGTCCAGTCGCGCGATGAGCCCTTTCCGCAACGGCATTTTGTTGTGGACAGTGAGGGAAAATTTTCTGATGCCGTACGTCAAGCTACTTCGGAGTCAATGTACCCAGCGTTCTCCTGCACATCCACCGACACCATATTTGTCGCGGTTTTAGTCTGGGGCTTCTTCTACTTTTTCTCCTTCTCGAGGCTAAACAGGAGTGATGTTATGTTAAACCTTATTACTTATATACCTTATTTATTTTATTTTTATTTTCAGCCTCTATTGTCCCACTACAGGGCAAAGGTCTTCCTTTCCTCTCTCCATTTCGCCCAGTTTTAGGCAAGTATACGAGTAGACCAGTCCGTTCTGTAGGTGTCAAGTTCGTCCCGTCATCTTCGCCTGAGTCTGCCGCTATGTCGACGTACATTCTCCGGGACCCACATTGTGGAAGATTTAGCCCATGACTCCTACTGAATAGTAAAACATTATATTGTAAAAGATATCAAATAAGTCTCAGTTTTACCTACAAACATCATAGCCAACACATACTGCATTTACGCGACACTCCCTGCTCGGTTCAATACTAAACGTATCTAATAATCTACGTCGGATATTGCTTTTTATGTGCACATGAACTTAATGTTTATCATACATGACTTGTGACTACGGCCTTGGGCGAAGGGAAAGGATTTTGTGTAACTAGATATAAGTAGACTGTAGTAGTTTGTGGTCTATTGCTCGGGATAGTGTTGGTTTAAAATGTCTTTAAGCTAATTAAGACGTTAATTAAATATGTCCGTAAGGATTGAGGAGCCATTTTATGTATCTTAATGAAATTAATATACTTATTTAGTAGTAAGTTAAAAAAAATTTTAGGTTCGTTCCTCGATTTTGTAGTATAATACTTCAAAAGTTATATGAAAATAAAGGTGGCTCCTCAATCTAAATGTTTGGATTGAGGAGCCACGTCAGAACTAGGAACATCATGGATTAATATTTATCATAATTTGGTATGATTTTGTAGCATTTAAGAGTATTTAGTAGACAAAATCTGAGCTCGGTTGCATTAAAATTAAAAAAGTTACCATACATCATATGTGGCTCCTCAGACCATACATATGACTCGTCATTTTTCAAAGAAGCAGTAGTTCAATTAATGCGCAATTTCTTCGTCATTTAGTAGTAAGTATATTAGATTTGTAGGACAAGAATCAGTAATAAAAAATGAGTGCATTGGGAGATATGGCACATTTTAACTGGCTCCTCAATTGAGAGGCTTCGGTAAATAGATTTTCTTATAATCTACTGATACTTGTGTTGATATTTGGAAAAAAAAACATCTTATTTTGTATAAATTTATACTAAATGTACGTATAATCCTGCCATAAAAAAGTAAATATCTACGAAGTTATTAGCAATCCTTTAATTTCCTATCAAATTCTTTTGTAGGGTGTCCATGAATAAACTTTATATTTTTTTATCGTTTCCTGGCTTATAAAAACAGAAATAGAAATCTATTTGTGTTTTTAATTCGGTGCTTCCTTGTGGTCAAACTATTTTGTCAAACTGATTTGACCAAGAGGAAAAAAAAACCCGTTGGTCAAACTTCTTGGATAGATAACTCTTTTTTCATTTGACTTATATTGTTGCGTACAGTGATGATTAAAATTGACAATAATATTATGTCATTCTCATTTTCCTGTTTTGTTTGCATTCATTATTGCGGTGTTACATTATTTGAATCTAAATGGATTTTAAGTACAAAAATCGTAAAAGAGGTACTGTATTACTGCATGATGGACGGCAGTATTATAAATTACGAACGTATAAAAATGGCAATGTCTATTGGACTTGCAGCAACTTAAGAAAGAAAAAGTGTCGCGGGTCTATGACTTTGGACGTAAATATATATAGAATTTATACTATACATTACCATTATAATTTAATATTGTGTAAGCTTTACGCACTATAATACAAATCTATTGTTTTTCTTTTAGAACGACCAAATAGTTAAACATAACGATCACATATGTACAGTCGATTCCGGCAAGAACGAACTGGATGAAGCGATAGACGATTTAAAAAAAAATACAACATTAACGTGTCCTGCCTATTCCGCAGTTTTATCGCGAAACAAAGAATACACTTAAGGATAGAGGTCCTGATTACCTGTAGACGAGATTGATGCTGGCTGGGAGTACATCATATCGGAAAGTCCCAGAAACAATAAAATCGAAAATTTCATTAAATATTTTGAAAAACGTGGTTGAAAGACAAAGGCTTCAAATCAGAATGGTCAGTATTTGGTGAGAGACATAGAAGCAATAACGCTGTAGAAACCTGGCATGCACAGCTAAATCACGAGATGAAAAAACATCGTCCAAAAACAATAGCTCGTCTATTGTCGACATTGCTGAAAATGGAGGATGATGACAACGAACCGTCCCCGCGCCGAAACGAGCATATTAGCAGAGACGATTTCATAATGAAATGCCAATTACAATTTTTGCATAAAGAAATAAGTATCGATCATTTTCTTGACAAATTACGCTGACGTTTTTTTTTATTTGATTTGGCATTTTATTATATTATAATTTTTATTTTTTAAATGACTGTACTTTTCTTAAACCATAATAGTTTGACCACAGGGAAAAACTATTCCTTGTGGTCAAATCAGTTTGACAAAATAGTTTGACCACGAGGAAGAACCGTTTAAATTTTATTTCAACTTATTATTGAAATTCTTGACGGTCCAACAGATTGAATATTATTTATTTTCCTGTCTATTCCATTTACATATTAAGGTCTCCATTCTCACTAGACATAAAATATTAAAAATAAATTACGGTCACCAATTCTATTTGTAATAAGAAAAATAAAGATTAATAAAAGATTCTAAAGATTTCGCGCCAATGCCTTTTGAGGGTTCCGTAGCTAACAAGGAACTCTTTAAGGTCTATCCACACATATCAGGGCCCGTGCACGGACATGTGTGAACGAGTTCATATAAAATGTATCCACCGATATTTTATTGAACCCCTGACGGGGCACGGTGTATCCACGTCCCGTGCACGTCCTGGGCACTGCCCTGATATGTGTGGATAGACATTTACTAGTTTCGCTTTGTCCGTCTGTGCGTCTGTGCGTCAGAGACTCTTAGTACTAAAAAGCTATAATTTGGCATGGATAATATTAATCACTCCGACAAAAGGTTGGAGGGGTTTCTCGTCTTTTCCTTAAAGATCTAAAATATTACGTGTCTGTTAAAAACATTGTTCGATTCCGTGATCCGTTTGCGTCAAATTAAGCTTTAAATTGCTAATATTTTCTTTTTTTTTTTAAACCTATGTAGAATATCTATACATACCTACCTATATTTCTATATTGTCGATTTATTAAAAATTAAATTTCAAAAACTTGTCATCCTGGCTTCATTCATATAACATGGTCACCCATAGTAGCGAATTCTTAAGGAATATCGAAAAGTAATTTGTTTTTCAGATACCGAATATATACAATGTTGATCTCTACTTAAGTATTTAATAGACATTCATACTAAATGTTAGTGTCTCTGGTTCTTGATTCCGTTGAAATCTCAGGTAGGTACAGTAACCTTGTGATCTCAGGTAGGTACACTAACATCAGGATTGAGGAGCCAAATATAATGCGTTTATTTACTAAATTCACTCAGTTTTACTACTTTGTCCATATGCTACAAATTCGAACATACTTACTACTAAATGATGAAGAAATTTCGCATTTATTGAATTACTGCTTCTTTGAAAAATGACGAGTCCTATGTATGGTCTGAGGAGCCACATATAATGTATGGTATCTTTTTTAATTTTAATGCAACCGATCTCAGATTTTGTCTACTAAATACTCTCAAACGCTACAAAATCATACCAAATTATGATAAATATTAATCCATGATGTTCCTAGTTCTGACGTGGCTCCTCAATCCAAACATTTAGATTGAGGAGCCACCTTTATGTCCATCTAACTTTTGAAGTATTATACTACAAAATCGAGGATGGAACCTACAAAATTTTTAAACTTACTACTAAATAAGTATATTAATTTCATTAAGATATGAAAAGTGGCTCCTCAATCCTTACGGACATAATTAAATGTGTCAATGTGTAAGTTGAAGTTGATACTTGTCAAAGTCTACTCAAGCATTTAAACGTTACAAAATGTAGCATAAAGGGTTTAAAAAGTTCTTAAATTTAAATGTTCGATTTAGAAACTGGGATAAGTATAACCATAGGTACGAACAAAGGACATCTCACCGCCGACAGTAGGATAGGATAGATGGACCACTTTTCCGCACTTAGACTCGCATTTGGTCCGTTGTACGTGCAGGCCTCCTCTCTGTGAGAGGGAATGGGCCGTAATCCACCACGCGGGCCCAGTGCGGGTTGGTGGATGTCACATGTCTTCGAATTTTTGGTTCTAAGACATGCCGGTTTCCTCACGATGTTTTCCTTCACCGTTTTTGAGAGCAGTGGTGATGAAATAATTTACACAAAGTAAAGCGCCTGCCTGGGTTCGAACCAACGACCTACAACTTGTAAGTCGCTGTCGTTACCACTGGGCCACCACTGCTCTACCGCCGACAGTATTAAAAAACCGGCCAAGTGCGAGTCGGACTCGCGCACGAAGGGTTCCGTACCATTATCGCGAAAAACGGCAAAAAAAACACGTTTTTTGTATGTGAGCCCCACTTGAATATTTATTTTATTCTGTTTTTAGTATTTGTTATTATAGCGGCAACAGAAATACATCATCTGTGAAAATTTCAACTGTCTATCACGGTTCATGAGATACAGCCCGGTGACAGACAGACAGACAGACAGACGGACCGCGGATTTTCAGTAATAGGGTCCCGTTTTTACCCTTTGGGTACGGAACCCTAAAAACCAGTTGATATAAAGACAGACATGGAAAATATATTAAGGTCTCATTTTATGCACTGACTGTAGCTAAAAGACAATGTGGCATGTTCTAAACTAGATCAACACACAGCTTCTTCCAAAAGTTGGTACATACTTTGTATCAAAAGAAGTATGTTAGGATGGTAGCAGGTGGCGGTCTGTAGTTTCTGCCTACCCCTGTGAAAAAAAAAGCTTAAAAAGCGAACTAAAAAGAAGAAACAAGAAGAAAATCATGGTATGCAGTCGGAGGGTTCGTGAGCTGGCTGACCAAAACCTTTTTAGTTAACATTTTTTTTTCGAATTATGTACATTTAAACATATAAATGTTATATACTTTTGAAATCACCTTTTGAAACCCTTTATTTTGATACACCACACGAAGAGTCTGGAAAAAAAATCTGTGACCTCACAATATGGCGCCCAAAAACCGCCAATTTTCTATTTAGTGACACTCGCAAGGTTAAAACGAATCAATTGACGTAAGAATCATCAAAATCGACCAACAAAATTTTTAGTCTCTGTAACGCCAAATAGGAACAAACATACATATATACATAGACTGATAAATACATTACCCTCCTTCGACAGACGGGTAAAAAGACTAGAGTTTATGTATGTATAATGTAAGGATATACTTATATCTGTAAAACCAAGTCCCCCATCCCAGGAACATACATAATTACCTACAAGAGGACGGGGGAACCAAAATCACATAGCAATTAGATACTCATCACAAGAGCCAATTGAATAACCTTCAATCAGGCATCACGCCATAAAATGAAGCGAAAGCCTCGGGCATCTAGTTTGCATAATAATTATACATTACTAGCGACCCGCCCCTGCTTTGCACTGATGCTGTCTACTGATGGGGATACGTGTCAAAACATAGAGATTTCGGAGCTATAGGTATCTACGTTTAATGTAATCTTGACCAACATTATTGTTGTAATATCTTTGGAGGATATACTGGTGCATGACTGGTGCCAATCAAAGTCCCAATCTATTTCCCTTGGTCACGGCATCACGCGTGAACGGCTGGACCGATTTCGCTTATTCTTTTTTGTTTTTGTTATTGTCAGGAAAAGGTCCTTATGAGAAAAAAAAAGAAAAAAAAATGGTACCGTACCTAGGGTAGGGTAGGTATGTAGGTAGGGTAGGGTAGGTAGGATAGGTAGGGTAGGGTAGGATGTTACACGGACGTTGATTCTAAGGCAAGTGAAGTATGACTGTACACTTTGAAGAGAAAAAGTTACTACTGCTTGAGTAATAAGAGCTCATCGTAGGACGCATCGTGTGATTGCCATTGCTTTCATTGAAGGCGTTAAAGCCTGAAAAATTGTTAAATTCTTGTATAGAAGTAACATTATTTGCTTGTTCGTAAGAGAAAATCTGAGCAAGGACTGAACCGATTACGAAAGGTTTTTCGAGTTAGAATCACAATCTCTAAATGTCATAGGCTACTAGGTGTTATCCAGAAAAATGCACAGTTCCTGTGGAATAAGCCACGAGAGTAAAACGATGGGATAAAGCTACTGTATTATAGCCACACAATAAAATTCCCGATCAAATTATCTAAATGATGGAGAAAACTGCATCAAAATTCCTTGATCAGCCGTTCGATGCTGTGCCCTTAGTGCGAGTTTATACTCACGCTCAATCGCGTTAACGTAAACGATCTCTTATGTCAAAATGTATACAAAAAAATGGGTCCAGGTTCAATACAAATTGATGTTTACGTTAACGCGATCCAGCGTGAGACAAAACTCGCACTACGGGTTCTCTATTGTGTCACCTAACTTTTTTATCCATAATTTAAAGTGCCATAATATTTTTTGTCCTAATCATCATTTGTCCGAATGATAACTTACCCGAACTTAATATCACATAATATTACATGCCATAAAATTTAAATCGCTAATTAAAATATGTCCTAAATCCGTTTGTCATAAAAATTACAATCAATAATATATAAAAGATGTAAAACCGTTTTCGTCCTAATTCAAATTACTATAAATAAAAAAACATTTTAAATAAATAAAATATTTTTATTAATTAATTAAATATAATATATCTATCTATATATATATAAAAACGAATCCCTATTTCCCTTGGTCACGGCATCACGCGTGAACGGCTGGAACGATTTCGCTTATTCTTTTTTTTGTTGTGTTTGTGATTGTTAGGAGAAGGGTCTTATGAAAAAAAAACGAAAAAAAAAAGATTGTACCTTACCTACATAGGTAGGGTAGGTATGTAGGTAGGGTAGGGTAGGTAAGGTAGGATTATTATAGTACTCGATATTATGACAGAATACTTTTAGAACTAAAGATTAACATCAAAATTTCAAGATTTTATACATTATGATTACTGAAGTTTATAGCCGTTTGCTATAAACTTCAGTAACCATAATGTATAAAATCCCGAAATTTTGTTATGGATAATAATTTTCGGACAAATAATTTTAGGAGAAGAAAGAGAGTACCCGCACTAAGGGCCTAAACACATAACCGCGTTGCGACGCCGCAACGCCGGAAACGGCGTTGGAAATTCTTGGGTTAACTATACATTTTTTTTATTTTATTTGATATAGGTTCGCGCTTGACCACCATCTCACCTGATGGTAAGCGATGATGTGGTCGCCGACGGATCGCGGTGTGTGTGGGATGTCCACCATGTACCGATGGCGCATCGCCGTACGTCTGGTAGTCCGATTATGAAACGAGCTGGGCGGAATTAGATCATGCAATTCCATCGCACACTCCCCGAAATGTAATCGATAAAAAACCGATAAGCTGGCAACTCGGCGTCGATGTTCAAGGCTTTGGAGCTTTGACTTAACCAGTGCCTCATCACCGATGAGCCTCTTGGCCCGCTTTTCGATCGACTCCAGTGCATCAAGCTGGTATTTGGCAGATCCGTCCCAGAGATGAGAACAGTACTCCATGCATGATCGAACTTGAGCTTTATACAAGCTGAGCAGCTGCTCTGGCGTGAAGTACCTTCTCACCTTTGCAACGATCCCCAACTTTTTGGCAGCCAGTTGAGCCTTTGCCTCAATGTTTGGGCCAAAATTGAGAGTCGATGTCAACGTAACGCCAAGAAGCTCAAGATGTTCAGTTATTGGCACGGTCAAATCTTGGAAAGTTGGAGCCGGGTGAAATTGGCTCTTTTTAGCGGAAAAAAAAACCAGGCGTGTCGGGTTTTAGCAGCATTAAACCTGACCAGATTGGCATCGCCCCATTCGGAGACTGCCTGCAAGGACAGGTCCAATCGCTCCACCATGGCCTCCCGGAGAGACTGGATCTGAGGCCCGGTAGCACGAGCGTTGGACAAGTATCTCTCTGCAACAGTGCTGTCGTCTGCATACCCAAAGGTGCCAGGTTTTAGCAGATCGTTAATGTGCAGCAGGAATAAAGTTGCTGAAAGTACCGACCCCTGAGGGACCCCGGCATTAATATCCAAGTGGTCCGACGAGCAGCCATCGATAACCACTCGAATGGACCGGTCTCTCAGGAAGTCAGCAATCCAATCACACAGACCACCGGGCAAACCGAATGAAGGAAGCTTACCAATAAGGCTTTCGTGCCAGACCCTATCAAAAGCCTTCGAGATGTCGAGGGAGACGGCAAGCGCTTCCCCGTGCCTCTCAATGGCCTCACTCCAGATGTGAATGGCATACGCTATAAGATCCCCAGTAGACCGATTTCGGCGGAAGCCGTACTGGCGGTCACTTAGGATATCGTTTGCTTCTAGGTATGCCAGGAGCTTAGAATTGAGTACACGTTCCATACTCTTACAGAGTATGGAGGTTACAGATATGGGTCTGTAGTTGGCCGGGTCAGCACGACTGCCCTTCTTGGGCACGGGCTGTACGTTAGCCTGCTTCCAAGCATTCGGCACTTTTCCAGCCTCATACGAAAGGCGGAATAGGCGTGTCAAGATCGGAGACAGTTCAGGCGCACAGGTTCTAAGAACAATTGCTGGTATTCCGTCAGGGCCGCTAGCCTTGTTCACGTCGAGGTTGCGCAGCACCCTACGGACGTCCTTTTGATGGATACGAATGTCCGACATACTCGTCTCGCATCCATCAGGAGAAGGAGGGGGGCGCGCATCACCAGGATTCAGACGTGACGACTCCGCAAAAAGAGAGGCAAATAAATTTGCCTTTTCCTCAGCGGAGTGGGCCAGTGTTCCATCGGCTTTCAGCAGTGGTGGTAGTGAGGGACGGCAGAAATTCGATTCAACCGACTTAGCCAGGGACCAGAACGCTTTACTAACGGCTGGGTAGGAAGCAAGTTTGGTCCCAATACGGCTTATGTGGTCAAACCGAGCCCTTCGCAATGCCCTCTTGCAGGACTTGGCAGCCCTATTAAAGGCTCACTTCCGCTGGCCCACGTTGCTAGCCTTGCGCGTCCGAGCGTCGACCCATGCCAGGTACGCCTCATGTTTAAGCGTGTTGGCGCGATTGCACTCGGCGCCAAACCATGGCAGGTCAACGCTAGACATTGCTACGTCAGAGAATGGAATGTAGTACTCCATTCCCCGACGCAACACATCGGTCACGGCGTCCGCACACGACGAGGGATCAGCTGAAGAAAAGCAAGTGGGCCGCCAAGGATAAGAAGCGAAAAACGAACGCATTCCATCCCAATCTGCTGACCTGTACCGCCAAACCCGCCGAGTGCCTCTTGGGCTGGGATCGGGTGGGGAGTAGACGGATACAGACTTCACCAGACAATGGTCGGAGCTACCCAAAGGTGAAGATACCGACACAGAGTAGCGGTCTGGATCTGTTGTCAGCAAAAGGTCCAAGCAATTGGCAGTGTGCGAATCAACATCCGGCACCCTCGTTGCTCCCTGGACCAGCTAGGCGAGATTTAAAGCAAGCACAAGCTTTCGCGTCTCTCGCCCAGCATGATCAGTGCACTGGTATGGGAAGAGCCACTCCTGGTGGTGGGCATTGAAATCCCCCAGTATCACTAATTGGGCAGAAGGGTACCGCTGCTGTGCCGCATCAGCCGCCTCACACAGATGCTCCGTAAGCCTGGTTGTCTCCTGATCTCCACTGTGCGATCGGTAGACACAGGCGTAGATAATTTTATCCAGGCCTGTGTCCACCAGTGCCCAGAGCACGGAAAACCTTGAGTCCTCAAGGTTTCGGAGACGCCGATAACAGATGTCGTCTCGGGCGTACATGCATACGCCCGCGCGTGGTTTAAAATTGTGCTCCAGGGTAAACCCTGGGTATGATAAGTACGACACGTCTGACGGACATCCGATCTGCGTCTCGGAAAGGAAAAGAAGAGCTGGTCTATCAGTCTCCAGGTGGTGATGGACTGCTTCGAGATTTGAGTGCAGCCCTCTTATGTTGCTGAGGTGCACTTTGTGTGACAGGGAATGCTGCCGCTGTACAGCTTTTCCTTTACTTTTCCTTGGCATAGTTGAGTGAAAAAGGGGAGGAGAAGACAGTGAGACGAGGTTCCACGCTGGAAACCCACAGATAAGCACTGATAGGACGCCATCAATGGGGGACTGGTCTGGAGACTGCGGGGACGCCCGAGCCCCCCGGGAATGTCCATCGGGCCCTGTCTTCTGGTCGCCAACCAGCGCGATGGCGCATTCCGGGATATTTCGACAGTTGGCGGGGCAGCCTTTCGTATGTGGCTGGCACACTACTTGGGCCCCCAACTACCTGCGGTCGGCCAGCGGCGCACCGTGCCTCGGATCCCGCTACCCTCCGCGACCAGTCTCCCGATACGCCCATAACAGCGCGCGTCAGACCGGTCCGCCTGCAGTGGAACAGCTATCTCGACCCAACTCCTCTAGTTATACATTTCGGTTCGAAACACAACGCTGATTTTCGCAACGATTCGCAACGCGGTTATGTGTTTAGGCCCTAAGCCCTCTGTAGACATATTTCCAACCAATGTTAGAGATTGACATCTAACTTCAAGTTAAATTTACCTATGTCATCACAGTGAGATTTATACAAAATAGCACTACTACACATATGAAAGAACCAAGCTCTCTCCCACACACAGACACAAAAAGCTAACACTTTTTTTAAAACCATTACACAAAGTTTAAAATTCAACAGGGTGATACAACAAATGCATCGGTATTATGAGATAAGAGTTTGGCGAATTTGTATTCAAACGGGGTGTAGGCAAGGGTGGGACTGCAAAGGGCTCTACACGCGTGATATATGCTAATAAGCCGGCCGTTTTAAAACCCTTTCGTAAAGATTCATTGCGAGTGTTCTTTTGGCCATGTTTTGGGTTGAAACGCTGATGAAATGGGCTGTAATTTGAGTGTGGAGTTTAAAGAGCTTATGTTGTTACTTTAGATTTTTTTACAGGGTGGAACCGTGGGCTGCGTATTAGAACAGAAAAAACTAATAGCTTGCTTCATATTATTATTTTAATGATAAAATGGTTGTGTTTTGATGTACTGTAATTATTTTCGTACCAATAGGATGGGGTTAAATGGAAATCTGGGGCGACTTTGATGATACATATTTTTTTTAGGTTTTTTAAAGCTAACTCAATGAAAACGGCACGCAGCTCATTTTTTTTTTTAATTTCTATGTAGTACTATTACTATGTAATCCTTGTTGCTATGCTGGTGGGAAATATGTTTTTTTTAAATGTATAATGCAATACTTTATTAGAATTGCTGCTTACTTGTTGAATTAACTCTACAACGCAGACCATGGCTGGATAGCAGCATAATTTTAACAAAATGTCAGAGAAGTAATCAAAATTGCCCAGATTTCCGATCACCCCATTGGAGCAAATTGGATGACAGCTATGTTCGACCCTCTATCGAGGAAAATCGAAAGGTTAACTTTGTCAATGATAAAATATATATCCGATGGAGCCTCAGGGAATTAAGATATTATTGATCAGAGTATCTACTGATAAGTTATAAGAGAAGTAAGTATAAATAGGTAAAATTGTTTGTTTAGGTATATGTTTGTAGAAAGGTAGTACTGAACCGATTCCGAAACTTCACTGATAGAACAATATCTTTGGATGTTATAAGCAACTTTTTATCCCGAAAAAATGCGTAGTACCTTTGAAATAGGCCACAGAAAGAAGCTAGTCGTCATCGTTGTGGAATTGGAAAAATAGTTTGTAGACTCATTTATGTACATTTTGTATAAGCCCTACTTGCGAGTCGGACTCGCGCACGAAGGGTTCCGTACCACTATCGCAAAAAACGGCAAAAAAAACACGTTTGTTGTATGGGAACCCTACATAAATATTTATTTTATTCTGTTTTTAGTATTTGTTGTTATAGTTGCAACAGAAATACACTATCAGTAAAAATTTAAACTGTCTAGCTATCACGGATCGTGAGTTACATCCTGGTAACAGACGGACTGACAGAAAGACGGATCGTGGAGTCTTAGTATTAGGGTCCCGTTTGTACCATTTGGGTACGGAACCCTAAAAGTTTATCATTCAAAAAGCTTATTATTCTGTTAATGATTATTTAAATGAGAAAATAATGTAATAATTGAGTTGAGTAATTATACAATAATAGAATTATATAATGTATAGGTGATGCCACTGTTATTTATAATGTAATTATTTTATTGTAATATTTTGCTCACATGGTAGGATATGATATAAAGAACTTTTATAGAAATGTCACCCTGAAAACTATCCATATTTCGTAAATAAATGATTTGATTTGATCTACTTTTGGTTTTAGAATATAATTTATGGCAGGGCTTAAGAAATTATAAAACTACAGTTGTGTTCGCAACTGTATTATATAATTAAGCTGGGTTGAGGCACGCAGAGCCAGTTGTATGACGTTACAAGGGTAGTCCCAAATAAGAGCTCTTACACACGGCGTTTTTTTCAGGCACAGACGACGCGCGTTTCGCCATCGCGCGTTGTCGGCGCTGCTAAACCTGAAATAGGCAGATTACTCAAAGTCAAAGTCAAATATATTTATTTCAACTAGGCCAATAAGCGGCACTTTTGAACGCCAAACATTAAATCTAAATTAAAAATGTACAAGTAAAATTTACTCTACCGTGCATTCGGAAAATAGCTTGTTATGGATAAGAACGCACAAGAAACTCCATACTTGCGGTTGCATCGCTGCAAACTCACGAGAAACGCGCCACAGACGCGCGAACGAGCGTGTATCGTGCTGTCGGCAAGTATCCGATTAAAACGCACTGTACGTGTCTGTTTGCAGGTAAAGAGACGCGCTGAGACAGCGCGTCTGTAGCGATGTAACTCCGGGGTAGTAGCGCATCGACAGCTCGCGAAAAAGTCGTCGTCTGCGTACTAACATTTTATAAACGTATAATAGGTAAATTGGTTGCGATAACATCGCGTTTGCAGCGCATTATAGTTGCGTGCGACGCGCGTCGACGGCGCCTGATAAAAAAAGTGGTGTGTAAGAGCTCTAAGAGTTGATGTAAAACAGACTTCTATTCATCAATAAAGATATTATACATTTATATTATTTCCCTGCCCTGTGATTTCTTTTCCTGTATCTTAACATCCCGATACAACATCATCGTTATCATAATTACAGCCGGAAGACGTCCACTGCTGGACACTGCTGGTCCTCAAGTGTCGCCACATTGATCAGTTCTGGGCGCCTCGCATCCAGTTGCTTCCAAAATTCTGGAAATCTGCTAGAAGAAGCTAGTACATAATAATATTCTTTACTCTAACATTCTTGCCCCTTTTCTTCTTGAATGGAACAGATTTATTGCTGGAATCGAAACTCCAGGGAGTGTTATTTTAAACAGTTTAAAAATAAAGAAAACCCAGCGCTTTTAGAGCACACCAGGAAATCCTGTGTCGTGGACTGCAATTATACTTACAAATAACAGACATAAACATCGCCGTTTGAAACCAGATTACATTATGTTGGCCATACGAGTATTTGTTGTGAAGGAATTCAATTCATTTTGGTTGCTAAATAGATTTAAACAGAACCAAGTTTCATGGCACCAAACCTATAGGTGCCAAGTTCCACAATACAAAAATAACAGCGGGTGGTATCTCGTATAGGTTTAACTTATTAGTAAAATGCTGTCAGAAATGAAAACGTATTATATAATTATTATGAAATAAAAAAACATACAAATTCATGCTGGCATTTTGGATCTAAACCGAATTTTAAAGTACAAAATATTGCCATTGGCGCTTTAATAACGAATAAATATAGTGCTTCTGATAAAATATCCATTGGTGTTTTTATTTTCGGCCATAATACCTGTTAAGTGCTTAAAGCAGTTCTCAGCTCCCGTACTAACATAGGGACGAGGTGCTACTGCAAGCGACGATAAAAGTATGTTTAGCGATTGATTTAACACAAATTAATGCCTATGAATTCACGTGGGATTCATTCTTGTAATATCGCAAACCTTGTACATCATCATCTTCCTACCCTTGTCCCATGTTACTTGGGGTCGGCGCTACACGCTTTCGTCTTCCATACCGTCTTGCCTCCTTCACGCTATCACTGATTACCTTTTCGTTTACAGCAAAACTCGTACAAAATTTAGATAATTATGCTCAGATCATACACAGAATTTTTATTCTTTACGTAACGTCGAGTAAGATGATCCTTTTATTTTCTTGAACCAATACTACTTCAGATTATGAAACAACAGGCACTCGTAATTATGTCCAAAATAATTGAATTCGGCAGCTCAATGCATGGAGAAGATGCCTTTTAGCACGAATGGGTAATTTCGGGCTGATAATTTTGATGATGATAGATTCCTCCAAAGAAGCTCAACATTATTCTTAATTTACATATCCCTAGCATAAGCATAATGTTCCCTCTCCTGAGGATGTGGAGGTCCCAAGTGATCAAATTTTCGGTTCAGGGATGCCGATGCCGATTTCCTTATGACGTTGTCCTTCGCTCTTCATAACTTTGCGAGCCGAGAACTTCAGTAATTTTGCTGCTGGATACACTTTTTAAGTGATCAGACCCTTTTCTCCCCGCTCTCACTGCGACCGATCCTAAGAGTGTGCTCGGCTAATGTGGACATAACAGTAACGTCGTGCGATAGTGCCCTCGCACCATGTCTTAATGGGCTATTATATTTTATGCTTAATTCAAACACTACCCCGGGAGTTGGGTGCCGTAGGGATTATGTATACGTTTTGTAGTGTTTATGATAGTTAATTGGTGATGATTGCTCTTTAAGTTTTTAGATTTAGATTTTTTGTACCTTTTATATACTCGTAATGCCAGCCTATAACTGTCACACCACAGGCAAATGCCTCTTATATAAATCAAAAAGTTAATAAAAAAAATTAAAAGACTTAGATATTTTTTTATTTATTGCATTTTAGTTTTTTTTTTCGAATTACGTACATATAAGTGTCATATATTTAGGTAATCACCTATTAAAACCCTTTATTTTGATACCCCACACGATCGGTTTGGAAGAAAATAAAAATTTGGCCCCCACAATATAGCGTCCAAAATTCGGCATTTTTCTATTTGGCAATTTGAATGTAGCTAGTGACATTCGTAGAGTTAAGACGAATCGATTGACGTGAGAACCATCAAAATCGGCAACGCTCTAGAACGCTGCATAGGAACAAACATACATATAATATACATACATACATAGACTGATAAACACATTACCCTCCTTTGGCAGTCGGGTAAAAAGGCAATACCATTAATCATCAGACCTAAGGCTCTTTTTAGTGGTGACAAAAATGGGTTACCGTAAATTTTGGTGTTTAGGGCGAGAAATAACCTACCTATTTCAGTATATTTCCATCCGTTTATTAGAAGCTGTTACTTTATTTCGTATAGCCCTTCTACGAAACAAGTTTGACTCCTACTGAAGGGACTGGCCCCCACTAAAAGAAAGCAGAATTCAGTAGACTTCACCCTGCTTTGCGACAACATAGGCTAGAAAGTTAGTCAACGAAACGTATAGCTATTATGAGTTTGGTCTCATGTCTCTGTTAATGGCATCACAAAGTTATTCCTATTTTTAGTTTATCTATTATATTTATGTATCTATTATATAACATATTTATTTATTTGTGTAACTATTATATAACATATTTATTTATTTGTGTATCTATTATAATATGATTTAAAGTAAATATTCGTAATGTTATGTGTTACACCAATCTATCACTGTTCATTCCAGGTTGCCTGGGCGTGATCGCGGTATGCGATAAGTCCGCCCGTTGTATTTATTTTAGTTTTAAGTTTCCTTGTCTATGTTTTAACTTGGTGTACCTACAATAAAGCATACATAAATATAAATAAATAAATTTATGATCTTAAGTAAAGAGCTGTCAAAAGCTCTCTTCCGCTGTGGACTCAATGAGCCAAAACGTTTTCATGTAAGTGAAAAGTAAATAATTATTAAAAATAGGAAATTGTATCAATTCAGCATCTTATACAAACTACATTCCATTATTATAACAGCACACAATCAGTGACCAGGTATCAATTACCGCTTCATACAGTCTGTTCTTTACCTCATCTTACATAACGTCCAGGAAGACAGAAACATTATAAGCAATCAGTAGAAGGCAGTTTATCCATTTTCTCAAACTTCCTAAAAACCGCAGAAAATAACCCACACGTTGATATTAATGTAAGTAAAATACTATGAAATACCAACACTTTGCCGATAGTTACACAAACCAATCAATGTTATACGATGGGAGACGTAACATCCAAGTATAATATTATACCTAACATCAATAATTTGAACTACTCAACCGTAACATATCTACTGATTACTACATTAACATATTCGTTTAATTATTGGGAACATATAGCAGTATGTGAAGCTCGTAGCTTAATAATAAAAGCCGCAAGGGATGATGTTCAAGGTTAAGCAACGCTTACCGAGGTCAGTTTTTAGATGGGTGGACGAGTCTTCTCTGCGCCTTAAAAAGCACTTGAAGGAATTTATACCGGTTGTCATTAAATTAACGATCTTTGATCGTCGTAGTGGATAATCAGAAGCCTAAAAGTCTACCTACAACCAACCTTGCCAAGGGGGAGTAGATTGTGGAGGTCAGATAGGCAGTCGCTACATATAAATAAAATACCCAAAAGATCCAATAAAACAGCTAATAAATTGCAGAAAAACAAGTTCACAGTCGAAACAAAACTCGTAAACATGACTAAATTAAAAAATATTTATGACAACCTATTCAATTACTGTTTGTCATCGCAATGATGGTATCCGCTGCCCAAACTCATGAGGTGGACATCATTCATTGTCTTCGGTTGCTTCAAAAGAACCCCACTGGGATATGAACGACCAGCCTTGCTGCCGTGTCACCTTATTAGCTATCCTTATACCACAGCATTTCACTTACCGTCCGTCGAATTGTCCGTCGGCTGCCTTGATCCAGGTTAGCTACAGTAGAGAAAAGCATTGTTATTATATCGTGATTATTAATCACATATACATCAGTCTAAATAATTCGTGACCTACAAAGTCGAATTCCATAGAGAGCTTAATATATCGTCAAAGCTATTGATCTTCAAAGCCTAAAACCATTCCTCAGGAACAAAGTACTTTATGTTACTAACCGATTTGTACGCTCATCACGTTTTCAATTAGAATTTGTCTTGCAAACACCAGGTTCTGTGTAAAACGCCTTTGTCACATACGCGTAAATTTATCAAAGGTTCCAAGAATTGTTTGCTCCAGAAATATTTATACATACTAAACGAACCGTTTAGAAGAACGGTTTTAGAATAATTGGTCCATTATTAAATGTGGAACCTGCTTTAGAGTTATGTGTTATCTTCTATCTTCTATACATATAAAATGCTTTGTCCTGAATGACTGACTGACGGATCAACGCACAGCCTAAACCACTGATCGTAGACACCTGAAACTTGGAGGGTGTGTTCTTTCTATGACGTAGGCTTCCGATAAGAAAGGATTTTTGGAAATTCTACCCCTAAGGGGGTGAAAAAGTGGTTGAGAGTTTGTATGAAAAATCTAATTAAATCAGCCAAAATATTTGAAAATTGGCACAAATAGTTGATTACTATTTGTGCCAATTTTCAAGTATTTTGCGTAAGCAATAAAGGTTGTCATTATTAGTTTTTCGAAACAAACCCCAAAAAACGATTTAGGGGGTGTTTAATTTTTTTGAAGTATCTTATTTCTTGGATTAATTAACTTGATATAAATATCAACTTCAGTAAACAATAATCGTTGTCATTATAAGATATTTGAAACCCCCCCCCCCCAAAATACGGTTTAATGGGTGTTAAAGTATTTTTGAAGAATTCTATGTCTTGAAAGTTGACATAAATACCATCCTAGGAAAGTAATACAGTTTGTTTATTACTTTTTCGAAACTACCCCCAAAAAACGATTTCGGAGGTGTTAAAGTTTATTTTTGAATAATCATTTCTTGGGTTAATAAACTTGAAAGTTGACATATATACCACCGCAAACAATAAAGGTTATCATTTATAAGTTTTTCGGAACTACCCTCAAAAAACGATTTAGCGGGTGTTAAAGTTTGCTAAGAATCTTAATGCATATGGTTCGTCTAGGAGAGCACTAAGAAAGAATTTTGGACGATTCAACCTTTCACCATCATCATCAAAAAATGTCCACTGCTGAACATAGGCCTCCCCCAAGTGTCGCTACACTGATCGGTACGGTGCGTTTCGCATCCACCGGACTCCCGCAGCCTTGACCAGGTCATCGCTCCACGTAGAGGGAGGCCTTCCAACGCTGCGTCTTCCGGTACACGGTCACCACTCCAGAACTTTCAACATTTAAGGGGGTGAAAAGGGAGACATTTGTTTGTATAAAAAATCTTATTCCTTGGGGATACATTAAATAATCAAAATTGACATAATACGATTTTTAAAACTACCCCCCAGATAGCGTTAAGGGGTGTTAACCTATTTTTTGAGGGATCTAACTGCGCAATCTAACTAACTTAAACGAAAAATTTAAAAGAGTGTATAACATAATAATATTTGGGCTGTTACAAACTCGACGCTCAACGGGTCAAAAATTGGTTATTATGTTTTTAGGGAAGGACTTTACTTTGTGGCGATTACCTAAAATTTATTATTATTTAAGTTTAATAACGAATCGTCCCAAACTAATAAACCTGATATCTACGAGACCCCAATATTTATTGATTTAACAATAGCTTATTTTTGTTTGCCTTCACAGTTTGCACATAAGAAAATAATCTGTGCTATTTCTAATGTATAAGGTACTGTAAAGTTGCATCAAAATCTGTACATTAGTTTTTAAGTGTAAGAGTAATTTTTCAGCTATCGCGTTTATAATAGTTGTAGTACACATCAGGCAGCTAGCATTTCTATGGGTGAATGTTATTTAGCTGCGTGCAGGATCTATGGATCTAATCGTAGTCAACTGTCTTCATCATTATCATGTCGGTCGCAAGACGTTTACAGCCGTTCACTGCTGTACTGTTACCTCCAAAATTTTCAACAACTACCGGTTTAACACTGCTCGCATCCAGTTGATCACTATGCACTTCACGATGTTTTCAGTTCAAACACTACAGGGCCTCCTTATTCCTGCCACTCCCTCTTTGTTCATCAGGAGTTCATCCTGGCAACGTTGAATGGCTTCAACGTTACCAGGATTTATTTCAATTCGAATAACAACTCCACTTCACATCCAGATTGTGCCACTGCCAATATTCTTCGACGAAGCACAACAAAATGTAATTTGATAAATATTCAATAAATTCAATATATCGAAATATCATTTTTTTTTAGGAATATGAGAATGGTTTAACATTTCTCCCCTTTTATCTTTTGAACATCTGATCGGTTTCGTTGTATTGAAGGCGACACCCTGCTTCGTACTCTTAAAGGGACGTTTGGGGATAGCGACACGATTACGATACGATGGCGATTTCGCAAAAAGATAGATATATTAGCAAATTTCTACTTAAAAATTTTTAAGATATAAGTAATGAGCTCACAATTGCTTGTTAGTTTAAAGTTTAAGTACTAAATGTGGCCTAACAGGTTAATATGTGCTATGCCTCGATCTTCAATCTACGTTGACAATGTTTCGAAGATCAAACACCCTAAAATACCTACTCGCTTAAGTGTTCTAACATAATCCGATGGGAACAAAGTATCAACTCCGATCGCTTGATATAAGTATCTCACAAAAGATAAAGATAGGCACATACCGGTCGGAGCACGTGTAATTTCTCTCCTTTCTCTATGTTTTACATTCCCCCCGTGTCTCCCGGGAGCGTTCCGACACACAGCCGGTTATTTCTTACATTCTCTACTAAATTCACAGTTAGGAAATTGAATTTTTCGAATGCCACGTCTTATACACTCACGGCCATTTTAACCTGACCTCCCCTAACATTCCGTGTTTCGACAACTTTAGGGTGAAGAGGTGTGATATATGGAGTTCCAATGGTCTTGGTACACTGGCAGTGGAGCTTTTTATTCTCAATTGGTGAGCCAGGAAAAGCGGTGTGTATGGCCAGAAGTGTTGCGTTGTTTATAATGTAGTATCAGTGAGAACGTATTCACCCTTCTTGAATCATGAATGGTAACAGCGATGGAACCGCTGCGTTTGGTCCCAGGTGAATAACAATGGTTTTTTTCATGAATGTCTTTTTCCTGCTGTTTTTAGAAAGGAAGCGAACATATTACGTCATAATTTTCAGGACACAAGATAACTTCGTCATCAGCCTTTTTAATGTTCCCACTGCTGGGTCACAGGCCTCCTCTCTTTGAGAGCCGTAATCCACCACGCAGGCCCAGTGCGTTTTGGTGGATTCACACATGTCTTCGATTTTTTGGTTCTAGGACATGTCGGTTTCCTCACGATGTTTTCCATCACCGTTTTGAGAGCAGTGGTGTTGAAATAATTTACACAAAGTGTAGCGCCTGCCTGGGTTCGAACCCACGACCTACAAGTTGTAAGTCGCGGCCGATACCACTGAGCCACTAATTTTGCCAGCTGAATAAATATGATTCAGACCAATAAATACCAACAAGTTGATGTAACGTGTATTTAGTATTCTAATAACAATTAAATTAATATTAAGCATTACAAATTATGTACAGATCAGCATCCGGTATGTTGAAACAGATTAAATTTGTTAATTAATATTGTCGCAGATTCACACCAACACATCAGCGAGAGTGAACGTCAAAAATTTCCATTTTGCAATCTGCCTGTTACGAATTTAACTCTCATTGTGAAAATTTACAATTAATGACGTAATTTAAAATTTCAGACTTCTTTTGTTGGAGATAAGGTTCAAAATGAAATGGGCGGAATGTTAATAGTTAACTGAAAAGCCATTATAACATGGCAAACAATTCCGCTAATGACAGGTTTTATTAAAATTGAAATGAAATCGTCCAAGTCGCCGAGACATTTATTGCGAATTTTTATATTAAAGTTATTTTAATGACGGTTTGTTATATTGTACTACCGACCATGGTCAGACTCTTATGGTACTTATGGACGAACAGATAAGTCGAAATGTGTTTGACTTGAATTCAGCAATAACACTTTTTACCAGACATGTTGTCGTTTTAGTTGCCGTATCTTCTCATCAATATTTAGATCCTTGTTTTGACATCTCCAGGATATCAAAGATCATCTCAATCGATATGTTACAAGTTGTCTTTTCGGCAGCTAAAGAAAACAAGTATCACAAAAGAAGCGAAAGCTTTTTTGAGTGAGGACATCATCTATTCTAATCTATACCAATATTATACAGAGGAAAGATTTTTTTGTTTGTTTGTTTGTACCGAATAGGCGCCAAAACTACTGGCCCGATTATAAAAATTCTTCACGTATGGAAAGCGACATTATTCCCGAGTAACATAGGCTATAATTTATTTTCAAAAAAGTTAGAGGTCCTTAAGAAAATTGCAATAATGTAACCCAAAGTAGCAAAATTTGGTCTATAAAATTAATTAATTGGCGTGTGCTGAGAAAGCTATTGATGATTTATACAAATTTTGTAGACATGATTAAAGTACCCATTATTAACTGCAAAAAATACTGCGAGAGAATATATCTCATTATCATAGTTAAGTCACAATAGCAGCTGTTGTGTTCTAAAATTTAATTAGATCGCAATCTGAAGGCAGTAAATTCTGTTCTAGGAAAAACCTTTGCCGAAAAGGTTTGATGATCTTATTGCTCTTTCCAGGCAGATATTATTATTATAATTATAAAATTACAGACCCATTTGTTTAAGGACATTCACAGTTTCCTGAAGCTTTCCATTACAATTAAGTAAAGGAATAACATTATAAAACATAAGTATGTCATAAGTAAACATTGTAAAATATATTTTTTACCCGACTGCCGAAGGAGGGTAATGTGTTTATCAGTCTATGTATGTATGTATGTATGTTTGTTCCTATGTGGCGTTCTAGAGACCAAACGCGTTGACCGATTTTGATGGTTCTTACGTCAATTGATTCGTCTTAATCCTGCGAGTGTTACTGGCTACATTAAAATTTGAAAATAGAAAAATGGCGGATTTTGGGCGCCATATTGTGGGGGCACAAAATTTTTATTTCTTCCAAACCTATCGTGTGGGGTATCAAAATAAAGGGCTTTAAGAGCTGATTTCAAAAATATATAACACTCATATGTTAAAATGTACCTAATTCTAAAAAAAGATAACTAAAAAGTTACAAATAAAAAAAGTTAATTAAAAAATTCTAAAAACCCGACTGCTTAAGAAGCGAACTAAAAAGAATGTAAACAAGAAGAAAATCATGCTGTGCAGTCGGAGGATACATCTGGTTTTGGTCAGCCAGCTCGAGAACATGTATCCTCCGACTGCACAGCATGATTTTCTTCTTGTTTACATTCTTTTTAGTTCGCTTTTTAAGCAGTCGGGTTTTTAGAATTTTTTAATTAACTTTTTTTAATTTTTAAAAAGAGTAAGTATGGAGTTTCTTGTGCGTTCTTATCCATATCAAGCTACTTTCCGAATGCACGGTAGAGCTTCAATTTTTATTACTTGTACATTTTTAATTTAGATTTAATAATATTTGACGTTCAAAAGTGCCGCTTATTGGCCTAGTCGAATTAAATATATTTGACTTTGACATAACAACAAAAAACAAACTATCCTACATCATTCTGGCGATACACATTCATGAAAGATTAAATCCCAAAAACCTTTTAATGGTCTTGATTATTTAAATTAAGCCAGATGTCAAGGTCCTTGTCGATCTTTCCTTTTTTCTAGAAATGGTACTCATAAAGTATTTGTATAATTGAATCTTCTATGAAGCATCTTCGTTTCAGTTAGTATGCTATTCCCAATTTCAAAACGCCCTAACTCATATCCCATACAATGATGCGCCACCGATACAGTTTACAAAACGGTTGATCGCGACATAAGCGATCACAGCAAGCTGCCGAGCAGTGCTGCTACCTAACAGATGCAATAAGCGAAATGTTTGTGCAACTAGCGTACGTTCACAAACGCTGCAATTCTTTGACTCAGTCATTAGTGTAGATCAAGTAGGTATAGAGGGGTCACGTTGATAAAATAAAACAAGATCTGATTTTCCTGGAGTTCTATTAAGGTAGATATCAATCACACTAATATTATAAAGGCGAAAGTCTGTGAGTGTGTATGTTTGTTACTTCTTCACGCTCAAACTGCTGGACGGATCTGGATGAAATTTGGCACAGAGATAGATTATAGCCAGGAATAGCACATAGGATACTTTTTATCCCGGGAATATGTGCCCTCGGGATAATTTTAGACTTTCACGTGGGCGAAGCCGCTGGCAGAAGCTAGTATTATTATAAGTACTGAATCATCCGCAACAGAAAAAAAAAGTGGAATCTAAACAGATCATAATGAAGATGATCGCTATTTCTGCTAAAGCATGACACTGGAATTTGGAGATTGACACGAGGAAATATATGCCTGAAGGAGAAGTGGGTGAAGTCTGGATGATAATGATGAAAATTATCGAAATTCTTGGCAGTTTAAATAAAAATAACTTGAACATAAACGTTACTGTTCCAGTTGCTATCCAGAATGACAATTGATTTTCTTTCTTTATAATTCGAAACGCTCGTGTCTGAATAATAACAGCCGCACTGGTCGATCATCAAGGTTAAGCAACGCTTGACGAGGTCGGTTTGTGGATGGGTGATCATTTCTACATACAGTTACCTCCGTGCCTCGGAAAACACGTTAAGCCGTTGGTCCCGGCTGTTATTTGAAGATCTTTGACGGTCGTTACGGGTAGTCAGAAGCTTGAGATCTGACACCAGTCTAGCCAAGGGGTACTGTGTTACCTAGTTACTGGGTTGTGGAGGTCAGAGAGGCAGTCGCGACATGTGAAACACTGGTACTCAGCTGAATCCGGTTAGATTGGAAGCCGGCCCCAATATAGTTGGGAAAAGGCGAGGCCGATTGATTGATAACTCGAAATGCTAAACACATTATACAAGTTTCTCTGTGAGTCTTCTTCATTAAGGGCATATTACTTTTCACTCCTGATTGCGCTTCTGTATTCTAAAACTATCTTTGCCTTTCTAACCATTACACTCGGAAAGGACCGTAACGCCTCACGATATTTGCTCGCAAACTTGAATCTAAAACTAACTTCCATTTGCATTCCTAATAGTCTTTATTTCAATATTCATAAGACTGCCTTTTGGTTGCAAATAGGATCTCATATGTTGGTGCATAATCTCAGTATGGAGTACTTTGACATTTTGTGAATTGATAACATCTTTTCTAAACACGCTACATTCCACCGTGATTTTAGATAATGTACCTGTTCCTTTTTTTTTTTTTTTAAACGTCATTTTTTCGTTACGAAAAAATGCCGTAACGAAAATAATCCTGACACCCCGAGCTGCTCCGAAATCGGACGATGGATTCCGAGTGTGTGAGCGGGTGAGGGGGGAGGGGCAGGAGGGGTTTGTTGCGCGATTTTATAGAAGTTTTATTTTGATATTTTAGACTGAAGTAAAAAAAAATTGCGGGGTGGAAGGTAAAGAGTTAACGGGGGGGTTATGCTATCTTGTTCTCCGGCTTGAAGTGACGAGTGCCAGGGGGGCAAATTTTTTCTTAGAATTGAGCTAGCTCCAGCCGTTTCCAAGATATGGGACTTTTTAGTTTTTATGATTTGGTCGCCGGTTCGCTCTTGGTGGCGGCTCGAGGTCAGTTCTAGAAAAGTGTCGGCTCGGGTCGTCCTGTGATGGAGGATTTTGTACGTCTGGCGTTTAATAATATTGGTATTCAAAGAAAATGACCTTATGTCCCTAAGAATACGGGTCAGTTTTGCGTGGCAATTAAAAGTGGCCTTATGCCAGTGGTAATAAAGGTCACTCAGAATTTGGTGCCGCGTTTTCCAGTTCGGAGGTTCGGTTCCGGTTGACAAAAAAGCTTTTTATTCTTGCTAAAGAAGTTTTTACAACTGATGGATGAACATTTTTTAATTGAGATTTAGCATAAATAAAAAATAAATAAATAATTATAAATAATGCTATGCAATAGCTTTACCGCGGCAGTCCCCGAGTGCCAGACGTCTTTTTTTTCCATTGCAGCGCTAGCAGTCACCAAAACAAATATGGAGTCAACAGCGCAAACCGTCAATGTTATTTTTCGTTCTTGTGCAATTTTAAGTGAGTGACGACATTCAGCCATCTGGTTAAACGTTGCACTCAATGACTTGGCTAGTTGTCCTTCAGCCATTTAATTGGATGCCGGCGTTTAGTGAACTGCCTAGGCTTTTAATTAGTTGGCTAATTTAACCAGATGGCTGTGACATATACATTTATTTACAGAACGAGCGAAAAGCGCGGGCGAAGCTTTATATTGTCTGTCCGGATGTCCGGCTGTTCTTCATTTCTCAACCGAGTCTTGTGAAATTTTGTGAGCAAATTCGAAATTTTTTTTTTTCATTGGTTCAGTGCACTTTTATAAATACAGACTCGCGAGGTCTAAAGCTCACAGAGCCACTTATTTAAATGCAAACTATTGTCTAATTTACACAGTAAAATACAATATAAATCTGTTTTTATTGCCAAATACACTGATTAGCTAATAAACTTTGCATCGTGGCTTAGTAAGAAGCACCTAATAACTTCAGAAACAATTAAAATGATTAAAGTGACTAACAAAGCCACTGCTCCAGTAATCCACCTCCCTGATAAAGCACCAATAATCCGCCTAGCAACATCTTTCTCGTAGCGGTCTCCAAAATTGTCAGCAAAATTGTTAATTGGGGCAATCACTGGCTTAGCCTCAACCGCGCTTGATTACAGATCTCAGTTTAGAAAATTCGAACTCAATTTAGCCGTATCAATTCCAAAGTCAACATTGCAAACGAATTTGTCATTAAGATTTAACAAATTAACCCTAATATTGGTCCTTTGGTCCTACGCGAAAAGACCGCGAATGGAAAATTTGTGCGCCCCTTTCGCCTCCCAGGACCAGATGTTTTCAAATCGCTAAAGATTTAATTAAACAAAGTTTTCGTGGTGAACAAAGTTGCTTAAATATAGCGTTTTGTTATGCACAGCGCGATGTAAACATGATTTGTACGACAGTTTAATTTTAATTGAAAAGTCGCGAGTGTCAGAATGTCATTGGGAAGTTCTGCCGAAGATAATATTGAAATTTGTTGTTAATGAACAGTGTGAGCAGTTGGAGTTTTAACATATTTCCATGTTGTTAATTCTGAATTGGTTATGAATAATTGCCAATCTTAAATCATATATTTAAACCAAAAGAACGAAAAATTGTTTGATGTTTTGCGTGTATTTTTAGCCAACTTCAAAAAGGAGGAGGTTATCAATTGGACTGTATTTTTTTAATGTGTCACCTCGTTTTACTAAGTGAACCGATTTTGATGAAGTTTTTGTTTATTTGAAAGCTGGTCCTTCTCATGTGGCTGGTGCTTGTCATGTGGTCCGTCATTAAAATTTGGTAACGATCTGATGAAGAACTTCGGAGATATAGAATAGAACTGTTCAATAAATAAAGGCAATTTTTTCGGGTTTACTGCAATTGCATGTATGTTTAATGTTTACGCCATTTCATAACATAACATCACGCCGGTGCGCTCTAAAGGGGTACGCAAATGAGTAGAGTTCACCTACAAGGGAGAAATCTACTCATCTCCCTACCCACTCTTATTTCACCGGTTATGTTCAAGTTTTATGTTATTCGGCTAATCTATTCTGGCATAACTGTGGGCATTATAGAACTAAAACTAAAAAGTAAAATTAAAACATTTTTACAAAAAAATAAGATTTCGGTTACTTCCAAATAATAACACTACACAGTGAAAAATAACTTAATTTCATAAGTCAGTGTCAAAAAACTAAGAAACAAAAACAAGAACACCGACTTCCAAAAATTCCAGTTATTTTTACTGTGTGTGTGTTCTATAGGTACCCATAATTATACATTTACCATTTGGTACCCATATTTAGAAATTTAGACTATATATTTTTATAAGACTTTGGGTATAGTCTTATAAAAATATATTTATTTATTTAAAACTTCATGCATACAAGTACATAAGGCATTCTCTACAAGTCAACCAAGGGTGGTGGAGAGATAACATGGCAGGTGCATTAAAAATTGAAATAATTATTGAAATAAAATTGAATAACAATATATATAGTGTAGCTAAAATAAACATACATATATATTTACTATAATAAATACCTTTATATATATACATAATATATAAATTAATAGAAAGGTGATTGAGACGACTCTGCTAATGGTGTAGAAAATAATGACGCAACTTCCGCTTAAATGCATATTGGCTTGTGGCCGTCCTGATATCGAGAGGAAGCGCATTCCAGAGAAGAATGGACTGAACTGAAGAATGAATAAAATCAGAAGTATGAGACGGACAAAGCAAGAGAAGATTGTTAGACGAACGCAGATTCCTAGCGTATGAAGTACACAGATATTGAAAATGAGGGATGAGATAAGCAGGAGGGTTGAGAGAGTTGAGTAAAGAGAAAAGCGTGGTCAACGCGCGTAAATTTCGCCTCTGCCGAATGGGCATCAATTTGAGCTGAGATCTACAGGTCGACACATGGTCATATTTCCTCAGGTTGAATATGAACCGGATACAATTTTTTAGGAGTCTATCAAGCTTATCCAGGAATACCGCGTTCTGGTCAAAGTACACGTCACCATAGTCGATTATAGGAAAGATTAAAGTCTGCACAAGCATAGCCTTCGTTTTTGCTGGCAGAAAGTTTCTCAGACGATACAGGCAACGCAAAGTCCCGAAGAAGTTCCAAAGAGAACTCTTTGATTTATACTTGAAACCCGACTTTGCCAGCTAAGCGTCGAGTCAAGTTGTAGACCGAGATCTTTTACACCAGGGCTGATGGGGATAACGGTACCATTAAAAATAATAGGAGGAATAGAGCTAATCCCCACCCGACCCATCATGCGCGAGCTCCATATATATGGTCTATTATAGTCTAACTTCATTTTTCATTCAGGTGTATAAAAATCCAGTTTTAAAAATGAATTATCAGCAAGTGTTATTGTACGATGGCCGATTGCTCGCACCACTCGCTCATAATATGTTAGCTAGCACTCAGATCCGCACTATATGTAGAAATAACAAAACAAAACCGCTGGTACGACAAACTAGTGGTAAGAGAGTTCTCGCCGGGGCAGTGTGAACAGCCAGCGATCAACTATTACTATAAATATGTGTGTCTTTTATTGACACGAGATCTTATATCTTTTGTACGTCTCCTTAGCAAGAAAATAGTCGATAGACAATCGGTTACTCGTCGGTGGTGGGCCAAGTGCCTTACTGCCGCACGGAGAGACATTTAACGCTTACCAAAAATCTATACTAAGAAAAGCGTAGGTAACCGTTAAAGTCTCTGAGTGTGGCAGTTAGTGACATATTATGTTATTTTTATGTAGGATAGGCTAGGGAGCGAAAACGCGGGAAAAAGCTAGCTTATTATAGTTTTCGAGTAGGTACTTTAATGATTAATACATGTTAGTAAATTCTAACTTCCAATTAACGCTTTAGATCCATAGCTACCAAGAAAAAGTCACCCGTAGTTTTTCTAGCACTCCTTTTGAATAAAACTATAATAATGGAAATCTAATTATAAAACTTCATCTGCACAGTGATCGCTTAGAAAAACTTGTTTAATGAAGACTTATTGTTAGAGAGATGAATTTCTTTTAGGACCGCAGTATTTATTAATTAGTCAAGATTGTTTTTTCAGATTGCAATTAACGGGCTTTAAATTAATAATTAGAACTTTAGGGTTGGTACGCTCCCGCATTGTAGAGGCGGGGTGGGTTCAGTAGCCGTGGCTTGGTCACCCACGGTGAAGCGAAGAGGAACCCGAGGAGGGGCTGTGCCGATTAACCTCAACAAGTAGGTTGCGGTGCCGCTTGGTAACAGAGGTGACATCGGAACTGAGGCCGAAAAGTGGTAGGTGGCGGGGCCACTGACGGACGTGTTTAGTCACAGGGGGACCAAGGGTGCTATATACGGGGTCGTCTGGCATACATATGCTGGTTTGGTCCCAGGGGCGGTCCGGCGTACAATGTGTTCTGTTGCCAGGTGATGGGGGGTACACCCCAGAGGAGAGTCCTAGGACTCTCCTCAGCTGTGACGGATAGCCGGGGCGGGTTCGCAGTGAATGCTAACGCGTGCCCGTGTTCCCGTCATAAGCGGCACAGGAGGACCCCGTAGAGTTTTAGTACATTCGAGTCCCACATAGCTGCGCTATCTCCCCGTGGCAGCGCAGTATGCATGAGCAAATATCCAGGCAAAAACAAAAAAAAAGGGTTGGTACGCTTGTTGATTGACTGTGGTTTCTGTTCTTGTTTCCAGATCCTAATTCTTCGTTACAGATTTTTTGCTTGCCTAGGCCCAGTTCAAATATGAAATGGACATGACAGAAAAAGAATTCGATGATAGTGTGACCGTTGGGCCGAAAAGTTCTGCAGTGGCGACCGCGAACCGGAAGATGTTGCTTAGGAAGGCCTTCCACTAGGTGGGGCGACAACCTGGTCAATTCCGGTGTATGGGAGACACACATCAGTGTGGCGACGCTTGGGGGAGGCCTACTATATGTCTTGGCTTGTCAGCAGTGGACTTCTTTTGGCTGAAAGATGATGATAGCGTGACAGTTATGAGGACAGAATGGAAGACAAAAACGTGTTGGGTGTTATTTCAACTTAAACTTTCCGCCACCATTACACTTGAATATGAAGAATTGGGCAACGACGGTAAAATGAAAATCGATATAGTTCATACATAGGTGTTTTGCAGAATAACGTGTAGTAAGCGGGTTTCAATATATGGTATTATTAGTGACAAAGTGAGCATGCACCAATGGTTAGGACATCTAAGTAGAAACCTCGTATAACGGTCACATATTGGCTTAACGTAGTTCACAGTACGTGGACACCACGGCCTTCACCGGTTTTTCACAGTTGATTTACCATGCGTGGTGATTAGGGCACTAAGTACTTTGTTCTCCGATTCCCGGCCACCGTAGGCGCGGGCTTGTGGACGGAAAGTAATGGGTAGCTCGCTGTCCGATAAGGACCAAGCCCGAGTTTACGGCGCGTAGTGTTCCACGCGCGCCTCAAAGAGATGTCAGCACAGTGACGGGGTCCGATAGGGCCGATGCATGTCTGGGTCGCGGATAAATTTGAAAGAGAGTTACCGTGGCCCTGGCTCAAGCAACTGAAGGAACACAGGTGGGTTTTAGTCAGTAAAACTCTGACACGCCCTCCCGCTTCACCCAGAGCGGGCGAAGTCATTGGATGATTACTCAACCAAAAAAAAAAAAAAATGTACTTTGTTCTCCATGGCATTTGGAAATCATGCACATACAAACGAAATTTTGTTATGGTCTTGTGCAAAACATAAGCATTTTTTTTTGCTAGTTTTTTCTGTCCCAATCCTGGTTAAAGGCCTCTCTTCACCCCACCCACTTTCACGAATCCGCGCTTCCTCCTTGTATATGTATAAGTACCTGGGCGACCGAGCTCTGCTCGGGTGAAAATAGAGAAAACGACGTTTTCTAATTAATTTAAAAATCAAAAGCAGTCGGAGGATCAGGTGGTCAGCCGGTTCGCGAATATGTATCATCCGACTGCACAGCATGATTTTTTCTTGTTTACAGATTTTCAGTTCGCTTCTTAAACAGTCGGGTTTTTGATTTTTAAATTAACTTTTTTTATTTACATCTTCTTAGTTATCTTTTTTTTTCTTATTACTTTTAAACATATAAGTGGTATGTATGTTTGTAATCAACTCTTAAAACCCTTCATTTTGATACTCCACTCGACAAGTTAAGGTGCACGAGACGTGGACAGACCGTGCCCCGTCAGGGGCTCAAAACTTATCGGTGGGTACATTTTATATGAACTAATTTTTTTGAGCCCCTGACGGGCACGGTCTGTCCACGTCCCTGGCACGGCCCTGATATGTGTGGACCTTAAGGAAGAAAAAAAAATTGGGACCCGCACAATATGGCGCCCAAAATCCGCCATTTTTGTTTTTTAATAACTTCACCTATCTAAGAACACTTGGGTGGTCAAGACTTATCTAACGATGTCTTAATTATATAAATCGGTCTAGCGGTTTAAAAGATATGAGGTAATAAAGAATATTACATAAATACAAACATACATACATACAAGATACGCGTGAAAAACATATCCCTTTCCTTTCAGTCGGGTAAAAATGAAACCTAGCAAGATCAATTTATCGCCCCCGAAAGGCCCTGCATACTAAATTTCATGAAAATCGTTGGAGCCGTTTCCGAAATTCAGATTATATATATATATACAAGAATTGCTCGTTTAAAGCTATTATATAGATAGATATAATCTGCTTAAAACGTTCTCACTGCTGGGACACAGGTCAACCTCGCGAGTCTTCCAAAGCGGGTTAGTGGATCTTGTGCGGGAGCTGTCAAATATAGGTCTAGTCTTGAATAAGCAACTCATTTGTAGACATCTATAAAACAAAAATAAACAAAATCCTCTTGTCACGTAGCTTCCACATATAGCCAAGTGATTCCTCATCGTACTATAAATTCTTTAGTACCTATTGATGAATGTGCAATCAGTCATGCCAGGTTTGTCCTCACAAGTCACGCGTATCGCCGCAGTAAGTTGCAATTACTGCACACAAATGGGTTAAACGCTAGCAACGCTAGTGCTGCAAAACTGCGATCTGTTAGAACAGAAATATTGATAAGATCAGTCAACTCTTGGTAAAATATTAGTTATGCCATTATCTAAGGCAAACATGACGCTGTGTATGCTTTTATATTTTTATCATCTCTTACGTATTGACAATTTATTGTGTGTACTGTACTCAAGTTTGATCGAATAAAGGCCCAAGGCATTAAGTCCGCCTCTGTACGTTTGTGTGCATAAAGTATTAAAAAAATAATAAAATAAAGAATGATTATGATTACTATTTTTGATAGAAATTGTTCTCAAATCAAAATCAAATCATAGTTTATTTGCTCAAACATGAGTATCATACATACATAACAAATTGCCAGTATGAAGAGTTGTTAAAATAAAAAGATTATGGAACGTCATGTTTACCGTGGCAATGGCATGTAAATATTGATATAGAATACACACACACACATCACATCATCAGCCTATTGATGTTACCTCTGCTGGGGCACAGACCTCCTCTCTGTGAGAGGGAATGGGCGTAATCCACCACGCGGGCCCAGTGCGGGTTGGTGGATGTCACATGTCTTCGAATTTTTGGTTCTAGGACATGCTGATTTCCTCACGATGTTTTCCTTTATCGTTTGGAGAATACAGTTCAAAATAATGATTCTAGATTATCAAATTTAATAATAATAAAATATGTGCAAATGTCAATAAAATAATGCAAGTCTAAATTACCATTCTAGAATGTCAGCTAAAAAATTATAAAAAATGTCAAATTAATAGATCATATCAAAATAATCATTGTAGAATGTCACAGTAAAAATTTTCAAAAACATTTGTCAAGATATCAGAATAATGAATAAGTAGAATAATAAGAAAATAATCACTTTCAAATGTCACTATGGATAAATATATCCAAAGACAAAGACAAAGACAAAGATATTTTATTTCAACTAGGCCACCAAGCGGCACTTTTGAACGTACAGAAAAATGATTCTACCGTGCATTCGGAAAGTAGCTTGTTATGGAGAAGAATGCACAAGAAACTCCATACTTACTCTTTTAAAAAATTATTGTTTTTTTACAATATTTAGGAACATAGGTACATATATAGTTATTAGTTCACATATGTGAGGACAATGCACCCAGAATAGCACTACACACCACCAATCCGTAGAGCAAACTAACCAAAAAAGTGGTGTCGCATCGTGTTTGCATTGACACGTCGCACTTATGTGGAGAAGACTTCAATTATTTCATGATCAAAAAG
Source organism: Anorthoa munda (assembly GCA_945859665.1). Lineage (NCBI taxonomy): Eukaryota > Metazoa > Arthropoda > Insecta > Lepidoptera > Noctuidae > Anorthoa > Anorthoa munda. The sequence continues at coordinate 27,437,931 of OX243902.1, read as the reverse complement.
AAACACGATTAAGCTTTGCCCTTTGAAGAACTCTTTATTTAAACGTGTCAAACCAAGTATTCTTTCAACCACACAGCCCAAAAACAAAGAGAGAAAAAAGCAAACCACCAAACCATCCCTAGCTCGCAGCTGACCCTTCAAAGCCCACAATACAGTGACAAAGACGCTCGAGGCCACGGAAACGATCCTTCATTAAGGGCCAGGGGTCAATAGGGCCCACGGGGACACCGCTGTCCTCTGATTAAACCCAAATCATGACCCTTCGGCCCTTTTTTGTCGTTCTCTAATCACACAGTATGATAATTCTGGATTAAAATTAACAAGACACATAATATGTAAAGGAGGGTCATCAATCCTTTGTTTTATGGATGGATATTTATGGTAATCGGGGATGAAGGGAATATTGTTATCGTCATCAAGTGTATGAAGATAAATGCAAAATGGATCATACGAATTGTGTATTTGTTAATCAAATTTGTAATAAAAAAATAAAAATTGCTCCACACTAGGAATTTCTTCCTATAACGTGGTAGCGTTTACAAACATTTAAACTCCCATACACAAGACACCCAGATCCGGAACAATTATCTAAAGGCCATACAAAGATTTGTTCCGAGCGGGTATCGAACCTGCGACACGCAGCGAAGCAGCCGATCGCTCAACCACTACGCCAACCGTGTCGTCCATTAAGTTTATACCTTTAAATAATGATAACCTGAACTTAACAGCACGGTCAAAGTAGTGCAGCTGTACAATACAACGCCTGATTATTTAAAGTAAAGAAAGATTGAAATCTAGTTTATTTGGGACAGACAGATACACACAATGTAGGTACAAATAAAAGGGAACTTAATTTTAAAACAATTACATACATAGTGTGCTCCGCGGTTGCGTCAAAAAGGTCCAGTTAAGCATAATGCCAGACAATTAGGAGTTGCCCCGATTTCAAACTACAAATATCTCTTGAACACACTTAACTCCATAGGTAAGTAAAATGCACCCCACAATACGCTACGCTCATCTTCTAACACCGTAAAAACAACTGAAAATGCAAACACAATCATAAACACTAACAAACAGTCATTCCATGGATCTAAGCGGTGGATAACAAAACAGTTATTCAGTTATGTGATAGTTAATTAATTAAACTCACATCACACAGAACAATCGCAGTGCAGCCAAGCTAGTATGTAAATGCAGAAAGCCGCAACCTCAAGATTTGTGGAGCCTCCTGATATTCTGTTTCGGAATTATGATAGTTGAGCGAACCGGGCATATTAATCCCGCGGAACTGCGCGATCCCGTGGTGTGCGGAGAATTCTCGCATAATCCCGGCTGTATGTATATGCGGGTCCTGTTAGGAATTATATTATTTTTGGGTGGGTTGTGTACGTATGGGGGTGAACTGCTTTCGCTATGACCTGGTTCGTGTAGAGCCGACCTAAAAATGTTCTCCTTTAGTTTTCAGTATTGTATCCGATACTAAACCTCGTCGAGGGGAGTGGAATTAGCTCTTATAATAGGGATGGAACATAAGAGGGAGATACAATGGGGATGTCGCATATTTCTTCTATGCTAGCATGACAAAGAAGAGCCGGCGTGATCCATACCATCCGACAATATCCTTTTACTCTGGCTATTAAGTCTATATAAAAGTAGAACCGCACATCCAAACCAATGTTGTTGTACCACTAAACTATTACATAGGTTTCAATGATTCTGTCACCCCAGAAGATATTTTCGCATACAAAATGTAGCTTTACCCACGATTAACTAGCTAAATAACCAGTTAAAGTTAGTGGTTAGTATTGTTCGTGCATTTTTGAAGTTGAGCAAACCTGAGGCCCATATTATTACAAGTCAGTTGTCAGTTTGAAGGCTTTCCACTTAATCTCAGTTGGGATTACAACGGAAAACTGATAATGAATGTTAATCAATTTTAATATCTGTCAATATGATGATTCGAAGTTGAGTAGAGAGGATATCCTCTACACACGACTCCACCTCCGTTCATCGAATTGTCTTGGTATATAAAAGGGTTTATAATCTACAGGTAAGTATACAAATTGCTGCAAGCATTTATGATCTGTAATAGCTCAAAGCTGATCTTAGCATTAATGTCGTATTGAATTAATAGTACATGATCAATTACAAATGACTTCGCCTCCAGGACAAATGAGTGACAGCCACTTAATTACTCAAACGGAGCCGCCAGCGATACAGCACAAGTGTTTATAATAGGAGGCACTATGCATGGATTTTGGTTAATCAAAATCTGGTATGTGAATTGTCTAAATGTGAAATGCCTTAATTAAAAATTCTGACTATCATTCGTTTATTTTTTAATCGAGTTGAAGTGCGTGAGCTAACGAACTATAAAATAAAGAGAGAAACGTTAAGATTTGATCATCACCATTATCATATCAGCCGAAAGACGTCCACTGCTGGACATAGGCCTCCCCCAAGCGTCGCCACATTGACCGGTCCCGTGCGTCCCAGATCCAGCGGATCCGCGCAACCTTCACCAGGTCTTCGCTCCACCTGGTGGGAGGCCTTCAAACCCAACGTCTTTCGGTTCGCGGTCGCCACTCCAGAACTTTTCTGCCCCATCGGCCATCCGTTCTGCGAGCAATGTGCCCGGCAGTGGGCACACAACCGGCATTGTATTTGCAGGGGGCGCACTGCCACTTAAGTTTGACAATTATTCTTCGGGCTATTTCGGTAACCCTGGTTCTCTTGCGGATCTCTACATTTCTGATTCGATCACGCAAGGAAATTTCGAGCATAGCCCTCTCCATTGCCCTTTGAGTGACTGTAAGCTTTCTGATGAGGCCCATTGTGAGCGACCACGTCTCAGAGCCATAGGTTATCACTGGTAACACTCACTAGTCATTTAAGATCTGATACTTTTTTGTAAATGTCCAATGCACACAGCAAACCACCTTTTTTAACCAAAACATGGCTTGTTTGAGTAATGGTTTGAAATAAAAGGGTCAAGATGAGAGGGAAAAAGTTAGTGATGCTGGTGCAAGACGAAGAAAACGTGTTGCACTGACCAACAAAGTACTTTTTCTCAAACATGCTTGGAAATGTGATCATTATTTTGACAACCTTCTTCGAGATAAATCGAAATTGCTGTACTGGTCAAATACATGCGCGCAGCGGCCGGCAAAAGTTGTATGAAAATCCATATCTGTCGTGTCTAGCGGCCAAATAAATTCCATAGTAAACTCATATCTGTCGTGTAGTTTAAAAATGGAACGATGTTTTACTCCAAAACATGGCAACTAAGGAGGTAACTTATCAAAGGTTTTATTTAAATTTCGAACTGGCTTGCAAATAGAACGCTGTTTATTGAAAAAAAAAACAAAGGAGCACTTTAACGCGGGAACAAATTATTGTTGTTCGTCATTGATTTTGACAAAATGAGTTCTAGGTACTACTTAGTTTTAATTTCCGCGCATTATTTGAGAAAAGTACTATACAAGCCTTGGCCACAACTAGGCATTGATGGACTTACGTATGTGTGCCTCGGCTTCGCCTCGGCCCACATTTACACGTTCGTCCATCAATGCCTATTTTGCTGGCCGCTGCAGTAATGTACTATTTCTCAAACATGATTGGCAATTTGAGCATTGTTTTGACAACCTTCTTGGAGATAAATCGAAATTGCTGTACTGGCCAAATACATGCGAGCAGCGGCCGGCAAAAGTTGTATGAAAATCTTAGATAAATAGGTTCTTTATCTAAGATGAAAATCCATATCTGTCGTGGTTTAGCGGCCAAATAAATTACATAGTAAACTTATATCTGACGTGTAATTTAAAAATGGAACGATATTTTACTCCAAAGCATGGCAACCAAGGAGGTAACTTATCAAAAGTTTTATTTAAATTTCAAACTGGCTTCCAAATAGAAAGACGAATACACAAAAAAAAAATTTACACTTTAACGCGGAATAAATTATTGTTGTTCGTTGTTCGTCATTAATTTTGAAAAGTAATTGTATTTGTCAAAATGAGTTCTAGATACTACTTAGTTTTAATTTCCGCGCATTATTTGAGAAAAGTACCTTCTATGCAAGCCTTGGCCACAACTAGGCATTGATGGCCATATTTACACGTTCGTCCATCAATGCCTCCTTTGCTGGCCGCTGCAGTAATGTACTATTATCATGGTGCAAGGACAGGAAGATGATAAATGCGAAGCTTTGCTTTCTATGAATTATAACTATTTACTAGCTTAATGTAGACACAGATAATATAATACTAGCATACAGATGCCTCATCCCAAACAAAGAAACTGTGCCGACGTAACTAGTGTTTTTCTTCTGATTATACTGATTATTTTTTGTTTCGGTTCCGTTCCACAGCGATAGATAGATCACCATCTATATCCTTGGAACGGAACCGAACGCGATCGATGTACAAAAAATAATCAGTACAGTAAGTCGACACGGTTTCTTTGTATGAGATGCCACTGAAGTAGATTACAACATTGAATACCTAGTTTATATCCTCACAGAGAGATATATTATTTATTTACTTTTACATAACACGGCCATTATTTAGATTCTCTGAGTAATAACTACTTATAGCGCATGAAATCAAAACCATTTGCTTTTCAATTACAGTAATAGCTTACACAATTATTAATAATCCTTGTTTAGTTATTCAACGCGTATTGAATAACACATTTGATAAATTCATTAGTTTGAGCGCCTGATATTCAATAATTGATACGAGTTGCTTATTAGAGCAGTGATGTAGTTCAGTGGTAGACCCCAACTTACGTGTTGTCGGTGTGGGTTCGAACTCAGACCGCTAAATTATGTACTATATCACCACGTTTGCTTTGTGTGTTTTCCCGATTTCAGATTTGAAAATTAATAGAAATCTTTTATTAAACGATGGTAGCTGGTAGATACACAGTTATAAACAAGTGGAATTGACAGAGAAACTTAGATATTACTTACAACTAGATTATTATCATAGATATTGTTGCCAGAGAGTCCCAAACTAAACAGTTAGACTGAGAGAGTGTGTGGATTAGTCGTGAGATGTACTTTGTCAATAAATGGCCTTCATGGTAATTTGAGGAAAATAAAATCTTTTAACAAAAAAGAAACCGACTTCCAAAGCAAAAATAACATTCTTTTCCGAAGTCAATGTCGAAAATGAAAAACAATAGGTAATAAAGACACCGAGATCGGCAGGCTTATTACGTATCTTTTGCAACAGCAAAACGATAGCGATTTTTGCGCAATAATTGCTCTTCAATACAAACGTTTTAGCGTTGTTGGCGGTTTTTTTTAAATAACTGCATTTGACAAACAGCAAGCGATTAGCAAACGATTGTGTAGGATCTACCATACCTACACTGCAGGTAATTCATATGCACTAATAATTCACTGCAGGTATGACATAAAGCGTTTGATCGCTATCGTTTTGCTCTTGCAAAAGATACGTAATAAGCCTACGGAAAGGAAATATATTTTTCGCTTTATAGTGTTTTGTTTTGGATTGTTTTTTTTGTTAAAAAGGTTTTATTCATTAATAAAAAATAAATAGGTATCGCAAATTTTTACCTGGTCTACACCACATCTAATCCACACCAAACCCGACATACAAACATCAACGACCCAACATCCAGCCAAACATTTGTAACAAACAACCAACACCATCAACCAAACCTCTAAATTTGCTCAACTCCTTACACACATCAAGATGGAGGCACTTCCTCAAATTACCCGTGGGCGCACCGGAAGACCTTTCCCACAAATCAAACTTGCTCTCTTGCAACTTAGCTTAACGTTTAGTATTGGGTTGATCTTTGTTTATGTTTATTATTGTTATTATAATGTAGAAACACGTGTTTTTGTTTGTTTTAGGTCTGTAAGTCTGTCTGGTAGTTTCTGTTTGGGACTGTGGTGTGCATGTTGGCATCCTTGTCTGGCATTTTTGCTGAACCGGGCCTTTTGGCGCAGCACTTTCCTGTTAATTTCTTATATCAGACTTTATACTTCTTTTTTCTCATTTTTAGGGTTCCGTACCTCAAAAGGTAAAAAAGGAACCTTTATAACTTTCTTGTCCGTCAGTCTGTCCGTCTGTCCGTGTCACCACCTACTTTCTCAGGAACGGGTGGACCTAGCAAGTTGAAATTTATACCAGATACTGAGGTCTATAGTCGCTATTAGGTGTATAAAAATGAGCAACACAATAAAAAGATATGGGCAAATTTAGATTTTCGCGTACCAAAATTTACCTGAATTTTCTTGTTATAACTACTACTTATAACTTGTGCTGTAAGACCTTGCTTTAAACCAAAATTGACAAGTGCAGGTCAACCGGAAGTACCTTATAGGTTTTGGGTCGAAAACCTATATGGTAGTTCCCGTTGACCTAGTTACCTAATTATGTTGGTGAATGTAGCTGTTTGTACGGAACCCTCGGTGCGTGAGTCCGAATCGCAGTTGACCGGTTTTTTTGTTCTTTATTTAAACTTTATCTGGTGTACATGTAGGTATCTGGTATATAGTGTGTGCTAAATTAATGTATTTTCTTTCCTTTAGAATAAGACGCTCGAGAAGCAAATTTTCTGAGTTTTCCGTGGTTCCTACTCTTATTTTTCAGTTTCATGTGCCATCTAGCCTTCCCATCTGCCATCATCATAATATCAGCCGAAAGACGTCCACTGCTGGACATAGGCCTCCCCCAGGCGTCCAGCGGATCCCCGCAACCTTCACCAGTATTATAAGGATCAGTCATGTATTACTCGTATTATTGAAACTTTTTTCAGGCACCTACAATGTTTGCAATATAGTATAACTTGCTGCTTGAGATAGATTTTAGTTTAAACGAGCAACGATTGAAACATAAAATTGTTTCCCAAAGATACACTCAAATAAATACTTAAACCAGTACTTCATATTTTAAGATACCCGAAGCTATACTTTCCTTCCTGAATCCCCAAAAAATAAGAAGTAGCTAATCATAAACAATATTAGCACTACCTCATTAGCTACCTACTACCCACACAGTAGGCTGCAGCTACCAGCGCGTCAACATTCGCCGGTGATCGATCGACGTCACGTGTGCCCGGGCCGGCCATAACCGGTAATTAGTCGCCCTAATTAGATATTTTATGGAGTCCCATGTTTGGCATTGATCCAGAAAATATTTGTGGGGAAATCTCGGTTTTCGGGAATTTCGGGCCGACGTTGTTCCAGAACATAGTTTGGCTTAGCGAAAGTGGCCTTTCGTATAATCTGGCACTCCTTCTGCCATATAATATCAATTTGAGGGATGATGAGCTAAGCATAGCTGGACAAAGCGTAACCTTAGCAGATCATTGCCCAGCAGAGCATAAAAACTGTGAGTTCCATTACATGCAGAGTTCTAGAGTTCTCTAGTAGACAAGTACCATCTCGTGATAGTTATAGAAAACTCCAATGTACCTATTTGTGTTCGGGTCAAATCTTGCAACTGAATTTCAAAGCAGTTATCCTCCACCGAATAAGTTGAAATTTTGCATACACGTTTAGTTTGGATACAAAGCACGGTTAGCTGAGTGACGTCTTTCTAAATCCAATATGGCGGACGGCCCAAGATGGCGGACTAGTTATTTTTGTGCACTGCCATGATGTGGGTATCAAATGAAAAGGTGAAGGCTGATAAGAATACAAAAAAAGCCTGTTTTAAAAAAAGATTTTTAGTGAATAATTTTAGTTGTATACAAATTGACATACAGTTACTTAAACGTTCTCTACATGATTAGACACACTAAGATTAGGTTCACCATATTATTAAAGCCCATAAATCCATTTTTGTTACACAAGTCTGAACACACCCTTCTAAAGGAAACTGAGCGCGAAAATCAAGCAAAACTACACATCAGAAAATGCAAATTTTATCAGACGGCGCTAGTCTCTTAGGGATTTTAGAGATCAGAAATAGTTGTAAGAAACAATTGGAGCGCTTACATGGAGATGTGCCTAACAATTAGCTTCCTCATTGGAGCGAGGGAAGCTGGCTGCTTGTATATGAGTAGACTTGTTTAGTTGTATGCACTGTTGTGTAAGGTGGGTTTGTAGGTTATTGGGCGCTTGTGAATGGTGCTTTTGTATTGTAACGTGTTTCATGCTTCGAGGGAGAGGAATGTTTTGCTGGTGGGACACAGGTTACCTTGAACAAACATGTCCAGTTATGGAACTACTGTTTTGCCAAGATGACAGAGCCTTGTTTGGAAAAATCTTGAACTAAATTGATCCAATAGATACTATGTAGACGCAGTTTTAAAGCAGACGCCTACCGACTCTAAACTGGTCTGTAAAAGAGAGTGTCAGAAAAAGGAACGGATAAAGTTCACTATAGGTACTGGGACCACCCAGAGTTGTCACCGTCCCAAACGAAAACAAAAACATCTACCCAACCAGTTATTAAAAATAAATCCCGCCGAACAGATAGCCTGTCAGCAACACATCGTAGCTAGATTTACCGCCCGCAAGGAAACGAGAAAGTAAAGTTTTATACAAACGACTACCGCCGTTTTAAAGTTCCTTTAGCAATCTCCTTTAAAGAAATCTGTTGCAAGGGAATCGGGTGAAAACGGGCGGGGCTGGACGGCGAGTTATGTCTGTGGGCGACACTCGTTCAATTCAATTTATTACAGTCTTTTATGCGCCCGTTCCGGGGTTTTTCCGCGGACATGCCGTAAACGGTTTAGGTAAATCAGGTGAAGAATTTGGTGTGTAGTGACACGGTTTACGAGGATAAATCCTTGGCACGGAGTCAAAGGACAGTTCACGTCTCAATACAATGGGAGACCGCAATAAAAGAAACAATAGTTCTCTCTTCCCGGCTTTGTTAAGTTTGCGATTCACTTTTGTTTCTGGATTCATCGCGATGAATAGACTGCTTTGGAAATAATATGAAAATACTTTTCTGTATTCTGAATTCAACAATATCACAACACGAAAAATACATTCATAAGAGAACCTAACCATGTAGCAGTAGTCCATGCATTATGATTAAATTTGAAAACATTCGTATAGCAAATACAATTTGCGACTATTTCAGTTTACATGCAGATACTTTCTAAGTTTATCTTGGACAACATCTGTGTGAGAAAAACATCGTGATAAAAACAGGACTAACAGTTAATAACGGTTTTAAACATGTTGATTGTGTATGTTGTATCAATGTGGATGGATGGAGAGGGAAGGGAAGGCCTAATAAAAGATGGATGGACAGTGTGAGGAGCAGTGATAGCGTGACGTAGCGGACAGGACGGTATGGAAGAAGAAAACGTGTTGCGCTGACCCCAAGCAACATGGGATAAGGGCAGGACGAAGAAGAAGAAGTAAACAACAGTTCAGTTCAGTTAAGTCCTCGTGTCTTATCTGTATGAGAAGAGGTTTTTGATCTGTTGTGTGTCTTGACAGCTTCTTGGTATTACTTAACTATTATTACCATAGCAAACCTTGAGGATATCAAAAAAATATCAGCGAACTTAATTAAGAGCAAGAAACCAATATATTAATTCACCGAAACACCTCATTCACACCATTTATCAACTAAATCTACACATGAACATAACGAACTAATACATTTAACGTTGCTCATCAACCCTGAAACCAGCATGAAATATAATTTGATCTGCAAACCAGAATAGTCGATTAGTGAACGAACTAGTAGCTGTACTAGTACTAGCTAAGACACAAACACGGACGCTCGCAAACGGATTAGATGTGTTGTAACGTTATTAGCTCACAGGCGGTTCTGGCTGCAAACCTTGGGCTATTTCTAGATACTGTTAGTTTGTAAACAAGGGCCTAGGTACAGTAAAAGGGATTTATTCCAATTCGTCATACAATTAGTTCTACTGTATAACATCATAAGTAGTTATATAACTAATGTGTTATGTATAACTATTTGGACTCTAACAAATTAGGTAGTGGAGTAATAATTGGGTTGTTGAATTAAAAAAAAAATGCGATTTTTAAAATTTATTTTGAGACTTTACATATCATAAATTATATTGTCGTTGCAAAAATCTTAAGAATATTTTTTTTCAATTTATTATAAGCAATTGAAAATCGATAAAATTTTAAAAAGAACCACCTGTCTACGAACGGGCCATGATTGGTCGCCATGTTGGTGACGTCATAACGTTCAAGGAATTTCACGATAGTACAGTGTCACGTGAATTGACTAAAAATATCCGAAAATTTGTGCAAAAATATTATTTATAACAGCAAATTTTATTTAGACATGTGTGATAAAGGATTCATAAAGGCTAACTTCCATAAGATATCCATCTGATGGACGATTTGGAAAAATTGAGCATAAGTAAAGTAGTCGTAATGAATATTACGTGTTAGTAGACCGGTGTTTGTCATTATTGTTTACACAAAACATTTAGAAACATAATTGTCATAATGTAATTGTTTTTACAGGTGATATTCGTGTAAAATAAAAAACTAACAAACACGATTGGCGCGCAACTTCGACTTTAGATATCAAAAAACTTCATAAGTACCACTAAATATTATACAACCCGAAATCTGTGGAGCCTTTATTTATATTTATTTTTTGCATAAAATCCTTAAAATTTTCTTAAATCCTTATAATATTAAACACAAATATCTATATAATATAATTACAAACACTAAAAAACTTTGTAGAACAAAATCGTGAAAATATTAATTCGGTACATTTTCAAATATATCTTAAATGCGTCGACCGATTTTCACAATTCAAACAGAAATATTAGTTTTACGCCTATATCCGTCATTTAAAATTAAAATAATGAATATATCTCCATAAACAAAAAATCATATTTTCAAGTTACGTAATTATACAAAAATGTCAACTGCACCAAACAACTCAACTGTACCAAAAATAACTGAGTTTTCGTTTCATAAAATTATCAATCTCAGACACTCTTGTATTCCAATTCACTTTAGACAATGGCAGAATAGTCGACACCGGCTTTGCTTGCCATATAAAAATATAGAATAGAATAGAACATAATTAACATATTCTAATTAGAATCTAGTTAGACATAGAACATTTCTCAAAACTTAAGTACAGTTTGCTGGGTTGGGTATTGCGCGAATCACATAATACTGGGGAGTTATTTGTGATATTCGTACATAATGATACGAAGCAAGCACGATAACTTTTAAGGTTCGATATTTATGATCAATGTATTCGATATTCATCAACATATTGACGATAATAACAAGATGGAATTGGTTATAAGTCAAAACACTGTATTTATAAGCTATGTGCCACAAAGAGTAGAAATGAACGTTGTGACGTCATACGGGCTCGGCTTTGTTCGGAAAACTGTCGGGGTGTTTTCGGTACTGGATTCAAAAAAATATTTTCGATTGGATTTTACTTTGTAATTACAATGAAAAAAAAAACTAAAAATAGTTTTGTATGAAAACTTATATATGATCTTTCCACTTATTACAAAAAAAAAGTTGGTTCAACAGACCAATTCCATAACTATCATGGCATCGACGCCGAGTTGCCAGCCTGTCGGTATTTTTATTATTTTATTTGTTTTATTAAAATAAGGAAAAATAAACAACTACATTATAGGATAAAATATTCGAAATATAAAATAGTTTTGTATACGTAATAATGTAGCCCACATGGAAATCTCTAAACCGACTGCGAAGCCAGGTGGGTCGCAAGCACAACCTAGTTAGATGGGGGTACTTCAATGACCCACAGTGCGATTGCGGAGCCAGGTCCCAAACAATGCCTCACCTTTTGTCGTGCTCTCTGTGCAACAACACCTGCACCTTAAAAGACCTTTATAATAATAATAATAATTTTAATTTTTTTAATCTGTGGCTCGACTTGACAGACGGTTGCCAAAAATTTTTCTCCATGAAATTTATTACAAAATATATAATTTTAAGCATCTAAATTGTACAGAACAACATGAAACCAAGAAAAAAAAAATAACAATAATATTATCAAAACAATAACCGATTTATAAATGGAACAAGAAACGAGAAAAATGAAGACGACGACGTCATGTTAACGAGAGCTGCCGCCGCTAGACAAGCACGCCCACCACCTCCGGCCTCGTCGCCCAGCTCCGCCTCGCCGCCGCCGGAAACCAGCCCCACCGTGAGTGCTGTGACACCGGCCGTGGCAGTTGCGTCGAGCTCGAGCGACGAGTACTTCTCTCCGCCGACGACACCACCACCTGCGCGTCGACGGGGAGTACGCCGGCCGCCGGACAGCCTAGGACCTCGAGGCCCATCGGCCTCTGACAGGGTCCCCGCTCCCGGTGGAAGTGTGCAGCGCATGCGATGGACGCAATCGATAAACGAAAACGTCATGCGCGCATACTTTGGGGCTACAGAGGGGGGAAGTAACCTGACTGCGTACCGTGGTCGGATGCTCTCTCTGTTTCAGGTGCTTGAGCCAGCTGTCAACGTTTCGGCCCAACGTCTGTCGGATCAGGTGCGGGTCATCCAACGTAACCGTATGTTGGATGATGCCGTACTTGATAGACTGCGCATTGAATCACGGAATAGCCGTGTCTCGCCTGCCTTGCCACCGGCCGCGGTGCAGCTGCAACCCAGTGTTTCACCGCGACCCGATCATGATGGTGAGGGTGACGACGACGGGGCTATATCTGTGAGTACCCAATGCAATGCACGTTTAAGGAGCGCTTTGGAATGTGCATTCAGCGAGTATCGCTCCGCACCGCCTGAGCTTAGACCTCGATTACCTCGTCTGCCCATGCATAAGAAAAATAGGGCGCTGGTGTGTGCTCTAGATTCGCAGCTATCAAATGTTTTTGATAGCAGCAAAGACCTTGCCGATACCCACTCAATACTGTACTGTGCGGCTGCTGCGGCATGTCGTGTAGCTAACGTCAAATTCCCAAAAAGTGACAAAACTACACGACCAGCTGTACCAGCTTGGCAGTCCAGGATTGAGCGTCGTATCGGTGAGGCTAGAGCACTCATAGGCAAGCTTATCTGCTTCAGGAATGGCAACACTCGCCCTAGAGTGATGCGCTTTGTGAGGCGGGCTTTCTCGGGGACTGATATCAATTCTCGAGATTATCTGTCCCGCGTCACAGAGCGTATCGACTTCCTGAAGCAGAAGATCTATGCATGGGCAAACCGTATTCGTCGGTACAAGCGGCGAGTGGAGCGATACACGCAGAATCGTACATTCCAGAACAACGAAAGGTGGGTTTATAGGGCTTGGGAGCGACCCAACCAAGGTGTGACTGATACACGCCTGCCAGATGATGACGCTATGTATTCGTTCTGGTGCAATATCTGGTCGGTGCCTGTCAGTCACACCGAGGGTGATTGGACTCGGGAGGTCGAACAAGCGTGCGATCCGATACCACAAATGGGGGCAATTACCATCAGCCCCCAAGACGTAGCTCGTGCAGTCCGTCCGTTGCCTAACTGGAAATCACCAGGGCCGGATGGACTGCACAACTTTTGGATAAAATGGTTCCAAAGGTCGCACGCTCGTTTGGCAACTCAGTTCCAATCAGCCTTAGAGTCAGGATCGCTGCCCCAGTTTCTAACTACAGGCATAACCCACCTGCTCCACAAATCAGGTAGTACTGCGGAACCTAAAAATTATAGACCGATAACATGTTTACCGACGGTCTATAAAGTTTTTACATCCATTCTGAGAGCTAAAATTAATCAACATATTGATACGAATTCAATCATGTCTGCTTCTCAGAATGGATGTAGGAACGGGTCCCGCGGTACTAAGGAGCTGCTCCTTATAGACATTGCCATTAGCCAGCAGGTTCGCCGTTCCCGAAGGGATCTGGTGACATGTTGGATAGACTACAAGAAGGCCTATGACTCAGTGCCACATACATGGCTCATGAGGGTGCTGGAGTTGTATAAAATTGATGCAACTCTGCGCACCTTCCTGATGTCGTGTATGGGGCAGTGGAGGACGGTCCTTCGCTATCCAGGATGTCGACAGATTCAAGAGGACAGCAAACCTATAAGGATCGAGCGTGGAATATTTCAGGGCGATAGTCTGAGTCCACTGTGGTTTTGTTTAGCCCTGAATCCTCTTAGTACATTGCTGGAGGGTTCGGGTCTGGGCTATCGGTTGAGAAGAGGAGGTCAGGTCATATCTCACCTCCTTTATATGGATGATCTGAAGCTCTTTGCCCCCAACAACTTGCAACTGATGAAGCTACTGAAGGTTACAGAAACCTTTAGTGACGCCATCAGGATGGAATTTGGTGTGGACAAATGTGCAGTCATGCATGTAAAGCGAGGGGAGATTATGGAATCCGTGGGAATACAACTCTCGGATTCCATACACCTTCGATCCCTTTCCTCAACCGAAACTTACAAGTATTTGGGTATGTCGGAAGCACTAGGCATCAATGTTACTGATGTGAAACAGTCGTTGAAGGAGCGCTTCTTTGGCCGCCTGAAAAAAGTTCTAAATAGTCTTTTATCGGGCGGGAACAAGGTGCGCGCCTTCAACGGCTGGGTCATGCCGGTCTTGATGTATTCCTTCGGCATACTCAAATGGACTCAGACAGAACTTGACGCCCTGGATAGGAGAGTCCGCACATTGCTTACCGCAAATCGTATGCATCACCCACGGTCATCGGTTATGAGACTGTATATCCCTCGGAAGTGCGGGGGTCGTGGCTTTTTAAATGCTAAGACCCTGCACAACCGCGAGGTATACAGTCTTAGGGAATATTTCCAGGCAGCTGCCGTGGGTATGCATCGAGATGTGGTAGCGGTGGACAAGGGCCTTACCCCGCTCTCCTTGGCTAACGAGAACTGGCGCAAACCTATAGTATTAGATACCAATGACCGCAGGGAGGTATGGCAGAGCAAGGAGCTTCACGGACGCTTCTACCGGGTCCTACATGGGCCTGATGTAGATCTTTTAGCGTCCGTGGCCTGGCTGCGATTTGGTGACCTTTTCGGGGAAACCGAAGGTTTTGTCTTTGCGATTATGGACGAAGTTATGATGACGAACAACTACCGGAAATATATTGTGAAAGACGGCACGGTTGACATCTGTCGGGCATGTCACCGGCCGGGGGAATCCATCCGTCACATTATCTCCGGTTGTTCTAGTCTAGCTAACGGAGACTATTTGCATAGACACAACCTTGTAGCCAGGATTATCCATCAGCAACTTGCTCTGAAATACAATCTTGTGGAATCGGAAGTGCCTTACTATAAGTATGAGCCCGACCCAGTTCTCGAAAATGGCAATGTCACGTTGTATTGGGATCGGTCTATCATCACTGACAGGACTATTGTTGCCAATAAGCCTGACATAGTGGTGATAGACCGACTAGAGCGTCGCGCAATGATTGTTGATATAGCGGTCCCCCATGACGAGAACCTCGTGAAGGCTGAGAGAGATAAGAAAAGTAAGTATCTTGATCTGGCTCGCGAGGTTGTCGACATGTGGGATGTGAATACAGCGATCATTGTGCCGATAGTCGTCACGGCCAATGGCATAATAGCCAAGAGCCTCGATGAACATCTGAGGAGGCTCTCGTTGGGCAGCTGGATCAAGGGCTTCATCCAGAAAGCGGTACTCCTGGACACGGCGCGTATCGTTAGGAGGTTCCTCTCTCAGGAGCCCTGACCACCGGTAGCTTGGACCCTGTTCCCGATACCGGTGGGCTACTATTTTTGTATTTTTAAATGTTTTTTTATAGAATTTTTTTATAGAATAATATTTAAAAATGTAAAGATATGTAAATAAAATAAATAAATGGAATAATAATTTATTTATTTCAGACAACACAAGGTCCACACAGACAAAATAAAATAATTAAAGGGTGTTAGTAACAATATAAAATTGTGAGGCAAATGACAACGCTGTTGGCGTGGCTGAATACTGGTCAAAACATATTTAAATTTGGAATTATCGATACGACGAAGAAGCTCGTATACATTTCGAAAAGTGTGCGATGGCACTGCACGATTTGATAAAGCCTTTTCCATCATCGGACCACAAGATGCACGGCATATAAAATCGTTATAATTCGTTACATATACAAACTGTCCGGACTTGTATTAATAATACTTTAAGGCCGTAAAATACACTTAATTTCATCAATAAAAACACGCCACATAAGGGGTGCAATCAACACACCCACAATGATTGAGCAATTTTTAAACGTAATGTTACAACTTTTTATTGCATTTCCTAAAATTCTGCAAACAATTTAGGGATTAACACATGTCTTTTATGCATTTTAGGGTTCCGAAGTCAACAAGGAACCCTTATAGTTTCGCTCTGTCCGTCCGCAGCTTAGCTCAGAGAATCTAAGTACTAGAAAGCTATTATTTGGCATGGATATACATATTAACAATTCCAACAAAGTGGTAAAATAAAATCAAGAAAAGAAAAAAATTCGGGTGCCTTCCATAGACGTAAAGTGGGGATGTATCTTTTTTTCTCATCTACCCATGGTGTGGGGTTTTGTTGGATAGGCCATTCAAAAATATTATGGGTTTGTTGAAACCATTTTCCGATTCAGAGATCTGTTTGCGTGAAATTAAGTTTTAAATTGCAAATTTATGTTAGAGTCAAGTGACCCCCCCCCCTGGTAGGGAGCCAGCGAAATGGTTGCTCTTGGCAATGTGAAAAATCACGGCAATAGTAAATATAACGAAATTAAAAGGAAAACTATCACGGATAAGTAGGCTTTACAAGTTTACGAGTAATAGTCGACCAACTTATAAAATGTACTTGGAACAGTAAAATTTTTGTACAAATATCATTGAAAAAATACTTAAAAAACGTTGTTAGCTGTGTTAAACAGAGTAAATATATGCTTATGAACCATGTAAAAATATACAAAAATAAAATCATAACAGGCTTTACAAGTTTACGAGTAATAATCGACCAACTTATAAAATGTACTTGGCACAGTAAATTTTTTCTACAAATGCCAATGAAAAATTACTTAATTAACGTTATTAGCTGTGTAAAACAGATAGTAAATATATGCTTATGAACCATGTAAAAATATACAAAAATAAAATCATAACATCCTTTATAATAACGATTTCTAAATTAATAATGTTTAAGCTTGAATAACGCATTGGAGTGGCCGGAGTCGTTGGCAGTACCGGTCCGTAGTCCAAACGGCGCATGCGCGCGGGGCATTCTATTTTGTGTTAGTGCATTTGCAAGTATTTTCGACGTTTTGTAATCTAAAGTCATAATATAATCAAAATTAGATTCGATTGCCAAGCTAATTACTTATTTTCTTTTGTCGATATCCATCTATAAAGTCAATATTCGATCCGACTACATCACTAATTGAGTAGCGTAAAACTTTCCAGAATGAAATAGATTACCGCAGATTAGAGGTGAAAACATACGAAATTTTTAAAATTACGAAAGAGAAATAAACACGGAGTGTGCGCGCAAGGTTCCAGGAACGAACCATACCATGCCCTGTGGCTCTAACGCGCGCTCGTATCGGCTCCTTTCGCAATTCGCACCCGCGGTGGTACTCAAATAGATAATATTTTTCTAACTTCAGTTGCGAAGTTGGATTTTATTATTCCTTCTTCAGTTGCCAGTTAGTCCTTATTTAGTTTAAGTCAAGAATGAATAGGTTACTTCTAGGCAAGTGTGTTTCACCATAGACCAGATCATCGCTTACCATCAGGCGAGATAGTGGTCAAACGCGAGCACATAGATTTAAAAAAATCCGCATCCTATGTGGGCCCGTTTTTAGACGTTGTGTGCCGCTGAAACCGTTTTAATGTTCATGTAACAACAACATAACCCGCTTCTTAGTCCACATTATTATGCAACTTCGGAACCCTATTACTGCGCGTGGCCCGACACACACTTGGCCGGTTTTTTTATGTTATTCTTTGAGTCGGTCTAAAAACTGACAAAAGAATCACAGCTCTAAAACTAATTAGTGTTAATTTTATTATTGCCTAAACAGAGCCCCTGCGTATTTTAGCCTTATATTATATAAATCCCTAGATGACGCGATTGTATGTACTTCGCCTGTCATTTGAGTCAAATTACGATCAATGATCGTAATTTGACCTTTTCATTTGGCATTATCGGCACCGGAAATCCATCGAAGTCTAGAAAAATGCCTTTTTATGCCATATTGAGCTGTAAAGACTGTATAGAAAAAGTTGGCAGAAGCAATGGAAACGTTTTCTTTCATTGGTAAGTAAATTTGTTTTTAAATTGTGTGTGAAAAAGTGGCACGCTTAGTTTTCATACAGATGCAGGGATATGTGTTATCTGGTTAGATTAATATCTGTGCGATTAAACCCCTTATATAGGATGTTTTTATCGATAAAATTAAGTGTATTTTACAGCCTTAAAGTTTTGTTACTACGAGTCCGGACACATTGTATAATCATATAAGCTACTCTTGGGCTAAATTACAAGAACTTTTACTGTAAAAGTAAATGTTAGCAACCTTGCTGCAATACTGACTAGGATTTCACAATGTTTTCACAACAACATAGAAATAGCTGTCTACTTATCGTCGAAGTACTTGACACTTTACGGCAGTAGATTTCATAAAACACAAGTAAAATTTCAAAATTTAAAAAACCCTTGGCCCATTTTTATTTCATGCTACATAATTTGTCTAGTTATAGTAGATACGCTTCGATCGGCAATCTATTTAACACGTAATGATAACATGATATCTTGCATAAACACCCCGATTCAAACAGTGAAACGCCTATAACTTTTGAACGGCTGAACCGATTTTATTCAAACATAGCTAAGAACACTTTCGACAAAATCATATTTCAATGAAAATAAACTAAATAAAAATCAGTTCACCCGTTTGGAAGCTACGATGCCACAGACAGACACACATATACACAGATACACAGCAACACACCTCAAACTTATAAAACCCATCTTTTTCCGTCGGGGGTTAATAAAGGAAACAAACAAGCAAAAATTGTTTTAAATATTATCGATGTCACAAAGGGGAACGCCAGAAATGTGCAATTCGTCGGTCATTCGAACCGTGCAGAGTCAAACAATAGCGTACAGAACAACGGCCGTCAGTGTACGTCGCACAATAATGTACAATTCGCCGACGAGCAATTTACACTGAATTATTGCATATAGCCGTCCCAATGGTGCGTTCCTTGTGGGACTATTTGTTCTGGAAAAGTTTGAAAGATATAAATGGATGGGTTCATTCTGAATGTCGCCAGTGTTAACTGTATTGAATATTGGGTTTGTTTTGCGTTTTGGGGTGGTTGAAATGGTGGGCAAATGAAGTTTAATATTGGCTACGTTTGAACATGTTTTCTGAATAAACACTAGACATTTTAGATTAGAATATACTTTAAATTTTTTGTGGCATTCCAGTAAATAATTTCACTGTGCGTTGTATAGCTAAGGAGTGGGCTTCTCTGCCAGAGTCGGAGTTTCCTGAAAATGGGGGTTTTTAAGTCAAGAGTGAATAGATTACTTCTAGGCAAGCGTGCTCTATTGTCGATCACACAATCGCTTACCATCAGGTTAGATAGTGTTCAAGCGCGAGCCTGTCAGTAATAAAAAACAAGCAAATTAAAAAAAAAAAATCTCCGCCACATTTTTATTTCATGCTACATAATTTATCTTGGTGCAGTGATGGCCCAGTGGTAACGGCCCCGACTTACGTGTCGTAGGTCGTGGGTTCGAACCCAGGCAGGCGCTTTACTTTGTGTAAATTATTTCATCACCACTGCTCTAAAAATGGTGTAGGAAAACATCGTGAGGAAACCGGCATGTTCTAGAAACAAAAATTCGAAGACATTTGACATCCACCAGCCCACACTGGGCCCGCGTGGTGGAAAAGGCTGATGATGATGATGATGATGAATTTATCTAGTACCTAGTAGACAATCTATTGAACACGTAATTATGACACGATATCTTGCTGATACAAACAGTAAAACGTAGAACGGCTGAACCGATGTTCATCAAACATAGTTAAGAACACTCTCGATAAAGCCACCTTTCAAACAAAAAAAAACGAAATCACAGTCGGTTCATCTGTTTAGGAGCTGTGATGCCACAGACAGATAATCAAAAACACAGGTATGTACGACAAACTTATAAGACCCCTCTTTTTCCGTCGGGGGTTAAAAATACCTTTCGCATGATTGGATTTAAATGCGAGCAAATACAGACAGACCATTCACAAACACAATCTGTCTGTAGGCCATACAAAACCAAACGTTTATTTCAGAAATTCGTTCTACAAAATAAAGTAGCACTAACCAACTCAAAAAGTTTGGTTCTACACAGTATTTATTCAAGTATCATAATTAAGTTGGGCTTAGACCCCTTTATTTGAAAGACAAGGCGGTCTAGTACAAGTCTTACAATTTGTGAGAACAAAATTAATGCCTCTCGGAGTTGTTTTCCAATTTCCATGGTATTAAATTCTTGTTGAAGTATTGTAAAGGCTTATTTTAATAGACTCGTAAATGTATAGCAATAGTTACTACAAGTGTAAATTCATTTAAAATATTCTTTATTTGGCTCAAACAATTTTGATAAACAATATTAGTTTATTTTAACAGAATCAATTATCAATCTGTTTATTGACCAAAATACACGAACAGGAAAAGTAGCACTTTCAAAAAATAAAATCGTTTAAATAAATTACATACTTAGACAGTTTTTAACTCCTAATTGGTTAACTAAGGCCCAGGTTTTTGATCTGTAGTTAACCCAACTAATAGTTAAATATGCTAACCAATGGTTCTAAATTTCGGTAAAACGCGTTTATTCATTAATTTTTAACCGACTTCAAAAAAAGGAGGAGGTTCTCAATTCGTCGGAATCTTTTTTTTTTTATGTATGTTCCCCGATTACTGTAAGACGCCTGGACCGATTTGGAAAAATCTTCTTTTGTTTGAAAGGGTATACTTTCCAGTTGGTCCCATAGTCATCAGGTCAGGATCTGATGATGGGATCTTGGAGAAATCGAGGGAACTCCTCAAATATTACAGGCATACATATAGCGATTTTGGTATTTTTATCAACAATGCAATCATCTGCACTCAGAAAGTAACATTTGGTGAAGTGGAAATGGTGAAGAAGACCACAGATGGTCAATAGAATTCCTTAATGCTAAGTATGTCATGGGTTATAAGATATCTCGAATAGATTAACGACTATGATGAAGCAAATACTTATAAATACATAGTGCTGATGAAACTGATCTGATGATGAAGCCGGCAGGTAGGCACTGGTACTCCGAAATAAAACTATATATCCTAGTCGTGTATGGGCTTATTGGAATCGTCATGAGATGTACTTTGGCCATATATGAATTGTATGGCAATTGGAAGTACCTATCAAAACTAAAAAGAGATAAATAAAAAACTTTTTAACAAAAAATCAAACCAACTTCCAAAAAAACACTGCAAAACGAAAAATAACTTTCTTTTGAGACATAAGACACAGACTTCGGAAAAGAAAGTTATTTTTCGTTTTGCAGTGTTTTTTTGGAAGGCGGTTTGATTTTTTGTTAAAAAGTTTTTTAGCATTACAAATAGTCAAGTAATTAACTCTTCAACTTACTGACTATCTGTCAACTATGGAAAAAATAACTGGGTCTAAAGCACCTAGGATTTCAAAGTAAAAAATATTTTTTTTATATAACATAAAATTGCGATAACTTGTTTTGCATCATCATCGTCATCCACATCCTGACGTCGCCCTGATTCTGCTGTGTATAGACTTCTCTCTTCATGTGCCAATCCCCATGTCACTTTGCCATGTTTATTCAGGTTCTGCCCGTGATGGTAACAATGTTGTCTGCTCGTCTCGCCGCTGGACTACCAATACTTCTTCTTCCAGTCCTTGGACGCCACCCGTCCTTGTTTTACTTACCTCTCATTAAGTAAAAGCTAATGAAATATTTGGTACTCATCATCATCATCTTCCTGCCCTTGTCCGATGTTACTTGGGGTCGGTGCAACACGTTTACTTCTTCCACACCGTCCTGTCCCCCACCACGCTATCACTGACTTCCTTTTCTTTCATATCACTCCTCACAGTCCATTCATCTTTTCTTTGGCCGTCCCCTCCCTCTGTATCCATCTGCAATATATTTATATTTATAATTCTTTTAGTTAACGTTTTTTGTTGTTCTAAAATGTCCTACTGCTGGGCAAAGACCTCCAAATAAAAATTAAGTAGATCAAAAATACAGACACAAGTGAAACACACCTGCTGACATCGATAAATATAACAAGTAACGGCTTCAATGATTCACGATCATTCCTGAAAATATAAAATGATGTATATTCTTGGGTAATTGTTTGACAAAAATATTTAAACCAAGACTATTTTTGTACAGTAACATCGTTTCAATTTGTAAAGAATATTTTATTGTATCTGTTAACAATAAAATATTTTTATCTCTTTCGTACAATATTACAAAATATAGGTAAACAAATACAAATATCAATTCATCATCTTCCTGCCCTTGTCCTATGTTACTTGGGGTCCGCGCAACACGTTTTCTTCTTCATACCGTCCTGTCCCCTGGCACGCCATTACTGACTCCCTTTTCTTTCATATCACTCCTCATACAGTCCATCCATATTTTCTTTGGCCATCCCCTCCCTCTCCATCCATCCACATTTATATACTTCTAGTAACATGCGTTTCAGGCCTCCTCATCACAATATCAATTATAGACGATTTATTGGTGTATTCCCGTTGTCCCCATAGTCTGTGTCCCCCTCACGGGGACAACGGAACATCATAAAATTTCCTTACCGTTGTCGTCATAGAATAATATGCTCCATTCTTATGTCTTAAAATCTATTATGAGTTCTGCCACATCATCATCATTTCAGCTGAAAGACGTCCACAGCTGAAGATAGAACTCCCTCATCGTGTCACCGTATCAACTGGTCACTGTTTCAAATAATGTAAAGCTATGTTGAAAAGTCACTCAAACAAAATGGCCTGCTAAAAATCATGATTTTACATGATAGCCTCTAAGTTATGATAATAGCACGAGCGCAATGGGCATAGATATATATGAAAATCTCTGAGACTCTTTGGAATCGTCACTAAATAATTTTTGCCCATTGTACGAGCATGTTGTTTTGATGGGAGATTTTAATACGTGTCTAATTAAAAATGATTCTCGTTCAATAAAACTGCGTTCCCTCTTGTCTTGTCAACAATCTTCCAGACGTTTGTTTTCAAAAATTTATTGCTTTTATGTCTGAAAATAATACGTCATTGAACTGTAATATTAACTATTCGATAATCTCTACATCAAAATCAAATTGAAATAGACTAAAATAATACCAACATTTCATTTTGAATGCACAACAGAAACGTTTGTATAATTGCAAATACATACAATATAGATAATATTCAATCAGTTAACGCTAACGGCATAGTTAACACCAGCTTCATTATTGATTTACTCTTACAATTCCAAATTATTAATAATAATCAACCAATGGTTACTGTTTGATATTGCTACCTAGATGATGGCGTTACATAAACTCACGGCTATTTCCCATGGCAGAAAATACAGAACGCCAACAAATACAAATAAGGGTAAGGGCAAGGCTAAGGGTTTAGCATAAGCATGTTCAGATGTATGTCGTTTTGTGACAAATAAACATTTTTTCTTTCTTCTTTCACCTGCTACGACACTTACATATTTCTTTTACTTCGTTTACGTTCGTACATATGGTCATAATAATATATGTGATATGGACCAAGTGATGAATTAATACGGCATTATTCATAATGCCCGGGCAATTTGAAAAATACCCAATATGAGTAGGCAATATCATAAAAACTATTGAAATAATTAAATTGACCGTGCTTTCTGAATAATGTCCATCACTTATTGGCCGGGTAATAAAAATATGTTTTTGTTTAATTATGTTAATGTTGACATTGGTTTTAATATAGATTATGTAAGTACGATTACTATTTAAGCAACAAAGTCGACGAATCCGGGGCTCCTTTTCCTATTTGCAGGGTCTAAAGTAACGTAACATGAATGAGTTCGGATCAGAGTCATCTCCTTCAAAACTAACCTTTTCGTGTCGGGGTGCCCTAACCTCCCGAGCTCGCTTCGCTCTTGGGCTAATTCATTGACCATAATTATTGAATTGCCCAACCATTACTTAGCAATATTCATAATGACCTTATATGTTTTACTCCAATATTCATAGTTTCCTACTACTCCGTTATTCTTTTCTGATTAAATTCGTTGCGGGATCCAAGACAGTCAAATTCATTCTCCGGGACTTCGTCGAGCTTCATTGCCTCGACGCTTTTCTGGTGGTCACCACTGTTGATTCTGGCTTTCAGGAGTTGCAGTGGCTTGGGAATAGTGCGGTAGGATTGCCCAAAAAAATTAATAAAATAATTCATAATGACCAGACAATATGATAAATATAGAAGTTTAAATGAGTATACATTACATTGCCCGTTTCATAATGCCCGGGCACTAGGTCCATGACATATGCACGCCGGTTGTTAGTACTACGTACCTGGCCTTTCTGAAGATCATCACCAATAAACAGTAGATATTAAGTTGTTACTATTAACTATATCCTTTCCCTGCACTTTTTCTCACTCTGTTTCACCACAAACTTCATTATTATCAAAACAGAAAGTTACAAAACTGCAGAAAGACAAGCAAACTAGCAGGACAGAACTGAGCTAGCCTGTTTAAAATTTAAAACGTGCAACGACGCTGAGTAATAAATCACTTTTTGTTCGCTATCTCAATGATGGATTATCGTACAGAGTATCGGCAATCATGAGTTTAAAATCCATTGATAATATTTGTACATGCCATAGTGCCGTATAGGTATTCGTTTGTTTATTTGAGTTGGTTAAATGTTCATACGTCAGACTTTACACGTTTTTATTTGTATTTTATTGACGTATATAATTATGTATCTAGTACCTAAATTGTGTGTCTTTTAGTCTGTGCTAAATAAATGAATTTTCTTTCTTTCTTTTCATTCTTTCTTTTATTTTCTGCCCATTTTTTGGGTTATCTGTAGACTTGCGCTTGTCAACTATCACCTGATGGTAAGCAATGATGTGGTCGATGATGACGGCATTTCTTTATTTTCTTTCTTTTCTTTCTTTTTTTCTTTTCTTTATTTTCTTTCTTTTCTTTCTTTTCTTTATTTTCTTTCTTTTCTTTCTTTTCTTTCTTTTCTTTATTTTCTTTATTTTCTTTCTTTTCTTTCTTTTCTTTATTTTCTTTATTTTCTTTCTTTTCTTTCTTTTCTTTCTTTTCTTTTCTTTCTTTTCTTTCTTTTCTTTCTTTTCTTTCTTTTCTTTCTTTTCTTTCTTTTCTTTCTTTTCTTTCTTTTCTTTCTTTTATTTATTTCTTTCTATATTTGGAATTGGTTGAAACGGTTAATTAGTGAATGATTTGGTCATTTATTTTAAATGTGTCCGTGAGCAACATTATCTTGGTCTTCTTTGAGTATTGATAGAAATCAAATGAATGAAGTCGGTACAGAATTCGGTTACGAGTTTGGCGTCATCGGTGGCACCCATCTATACAAATCAATTAAATTCAAATCAATTTAGTTTCTGTAATGTGCTATTTGTGTTATTCATGGAGGGGTTTGCCATTTAATATGTACATAATGTGCAGGCGACAAGACACACAGGACATGATACATCATCCCAGTGGCATCGATGTGGTTTGTGACAGCACGGGTGCACTACATAAATACGAAACACTTTATTCCGTCAGTCACATATACGAATTTCAAAATACCAATTTTCATAATTCCGAATGGTTCTAAATTCCGAATATAACAACTCCGACTTATCACTACCCCTATTTTTATAATTCCTAAACTTCAATATTCCTAACGTTTATAATTATTATTCTCAAAATACCGTGTTTCAATAGATCGAATAATTCGAAACATCAAAAATACGAATTCCGATTATTCAAATACCGATTAATCTCCTATTTCTGTATGCAGGGTCTAAAGTAACCTAACACGAAGGGGATGACGGGAGCTGAAGTGAGCGAGCAAGGCGAGCGAAAGGGTCATCTCCTTCGAACCTAACCTGTCCGTGTCGGGGTGCCCTAAGTTCCCGAGCTTGCATCGCTCGCTCTTGCCCACCCCTCGGCACCTACGCGGGCTTAAATTACACTCTAGGGTGGGGCAGACAAGCCTGCGTGAAGTCGGTTTTGTAGCGATTCGTTTCTGTCACTAAATTTTGTAGCACAACATGTTGACTTTTAGTTTATTCGAAGTATTGAAAATCGGAATGTCGTTTTTCGGACCGAGCACCCTTCGAGCATTTGATTCTTCGAACGTATGAAAATCGGAAAAATAACAAATCGCATTCACGACTTTCTGTAAAATAAATTTCGTGATTTTTAATAATAGACATTATAATGTTTAGGTATTATGCAATTCGGACTTTTGAAAATCGGCACATCGAAATTCGGAATCAAATATTTCGGTGTTCCCGTGACAGCACTTCACAACACACCAGGGCATTTACGAATCAACGCTATGATCTGTTTTTGTTTACCCGTTTACAGAAAATAACTTCCACTTCTTCAAAAGTTTACACCAAAAAAGTTTCGTGATGTTGGCTTATTATTAGAAACTGTACTTCAGCAAGCTTAAAAGTTATGGTCTTCTGCTTTATAACTGTATTACTGCACTAACATTACGCTAGAAAAAATTACAACACACTTTATTTTCATCTAAACCTTAAAGATACTTTTGAATTGTCAAACAAACAAAAAGATGAATCTAGTTGCACATTCGCAAACGTCAGTAGGTCTCTATGGAGAAGAACGAGCAAGAAACTCCACGGAAACTCTTTTTCATCAGTTTTAATTTCACGTATTTGGTTACATCTTTCTTGTTGGCAAAATACATATATGCGAGAACGATGCAAAAAGTCGTGCACATAAAAGCGTGTGGATAAAACAAACAATTTCAAAATACGAAATCTATCAAATTAAATACTGGCCGAGGCAGCCAAGTTATGACCAATCCCAACTGATGGCACCCGTTCATAAACATGACGCATGGATTGGCACCACTCAGCTCAATCATAATGAAAGGAACCGAATGATCCAACAAATGTGCCACCATCAGAGAGACATTAGAGACAGCATGACACTCTCAACCGCCAGGACACACACAAGTAAACGAACGGCATATAGGTACAGTGAATAGATTTATAGTTGGTACTATACTCACACATGAGCTGTGCAGTTAAATAATACAAAAAAAATGAGTTTATACCATACCAATGAATTCATACAGTTTTCAGCAGTTCCAACAATACTTCAAAACTTTTCTGCTTATCACTTGTTTTTGCGCCCTAGTGGTTGTGGAGCAGGATAGAGCTTTTCTATCTTATGCATAAGCACATAGAAATCAATTCGAAACGACTTTTCAATAAAGATAGTAATGTTGATAGAATCCCCCACTTAGTCTTGCATAATACCTTCACATAACTTTTATAGCATGCGCAATAGAATTGTTCGAAGTGGCCTATTCTAAACTAGGAGTACTTGGCAATAGGCACCCATATTTTATGTATTGCTCACAATTGCCTTACTTACGAAATAAATGGAGCTCTAAATGGTACCAATGCGACGCGAATTGCTTTGGCTCGATGCCATATTATTGCTTTAATAATATCTATGTCTAATACGAGTATAGGCATACCTGCAAATCCCGAATAGTTCGGCAAATGTTTAGTTTGAAATGGTCTGTAGTACAAGAACCCACCGCAAAAATCTGCAGTCCTATTGTTTTTCATCGTCACCAGCCTATTAATGTTCCCACTGCTAGGACACAGGCCTCCTCTCTCTATGAGAGAGAGTGGGCCGTTATCCACCACGCGGGCCCAGTGCGGGTTGGTGGATGTCACATGTCTTCGAATTTTGGGTTCTAAGACATGCCGGTTTCCTCTCGATGTTTTCCTTCACCGTTTTGAGAGCAGTGGTGATTAAATAATTTACACAAAGTAAAGCGCCTGCCTGGTTTCGAACCCATGACCTATTACTTGTAAGTCGCGGCCGATACCACTGGGCCACCACTGCTCCTATTATATTGTAAAACTTAATTTCTACCATGTGGACGAATTTTTTGAAGCATAATGAGTACGTTTTACTCTCCCCTTTGTATACAGGTTTTTTTTTTTGTGTATTCAATTGTATATATTTTAATATGAAATAATCAATAAATAATTTATTCCTACCATTCAAGAAAAATAATAGAAAGAAGAATAGGGTTGCCAGGCAATATCTAGCCGGAATTAATTTTTAGTGTAGTATAGTAAAATTATGCTACTACTCGGTCTGTCTGTCCGTCTGTCACAGCTGAATATCTCAAGAACTACTAATGCTTTCAACTTGAAGTTTGGAATAGTTTTAGATGACGTTTGCCCAACTATTTTGCAAATAAGAAAGATTTTCTCCATTTTTCCTCTATTTACTGAAATGGGTTCATAAAAAATTAAGGTGGGGCTAACATGTGGGAAAGAACACTATTGGCACATTTTCAAACACTTTCTTCTTTTTTTTAGGTGCATAGTTTTCGACATTTGACGGAAAATGTAAAAAAAAAAAATACAGTCCGCCCTTATCTCCGAAGTTTGCATACGAAAAATCTGAAATTATTCTATGTGATAGAAGTTTATGTAAAATAACTGGAAATATAACATTATGTCACTTTTTTAAAAACCATCAACAAAAATTGCACGATTTCCAATATCGGTCAAAAGATGGCGCTGACCTAAAACTGCAATATTCTACACGCATTGTTAAAATTCTCTGACGAAGTAAATATTTATATATGATGGTACGGAACCCTCCGTGCACGAGTCTTACTCGCTCTTGACCGGTTAAACAGATAAACTGGCAACCCATAGATTGTTGTTAACTGAGAGCTGTCAATCTTTTGTTTTTCGTATTTTCTACATAACTGATATAGAAAATAGAAAAACATTTTTTTCCAAATGTTTGTTTTTTCAAAACTTTATTGATTCACTTGAATAACTTATATTTCTGGGGTTAACTATCAAACCTAAATTACAATTTATATAATTAAGGTAATCTAAACTACTTACAATCAAGTATCATTCATCTAAATAATATTTTATCAAAAACAAAAATACCTGCAGATTTTAGCAGTGAGATCATAGGCTATAGGATTGGGTATTGCAAGAGTATGTCCAATTGGATTTGTCGGCAACGGTTCAGAAATCATCTATATTTTATCATAGCACCAGTGAAATACAATTTCTTTTGCAAATATCGTACGAATCAATCTGAATCGTGCATCTAGATAGTCCACCGGCTAGCTCCCTGATATGAAATTGTTCATTCATAAGATATTAAGATAACTACACTGTTAAAAATTGTTGAAAACTGCTTTAAAATTCAGTTGCAATATCTGACCCGAACACACTTACATGCATATACATACATACATTGCATATTATTGCATTGCATTTATTATTTACGTTAAAAAAAAAGCTTGTAATAAAGCCGCATAAATACTTTTTATCTCAATCGCCCATAAAACTGTAACTATTTTCCTCATTACGACCATAAAATACACAACGATTATGTATCAAGTTTTAAAGTTTAAAACTAATAGTGTGCAAAACTGTCTAGGCGCCCGTGTAAAGTTAAGAAGCTCTAGAGGAAAAGTTACCCGTTCTGAGATTTTTAAACTTTACTCATAAAAGATTTCGTTACACTTTATGAATATGAAAATCTTATCCGTTGAATTTATTGAGCTAAGTGTTTGGTTGTTCGCAGTACGACAGAAGTTGTTTAAAATGCTGTAGAGACTACTCAGATTGTACTGTTGCAGTTGTTGCTTTTATGTTGTTAGTGTCGTGTGGGGAATATAATAATATAAAGAATATTAAAGATTTTGCTACCCGGTAAAGAATTGGAGTCACTGACATACTTTGAAAGCCTGTGCTAGAAAGCTGAAGTGGCAGTGAGATGCCCATGTGTATCGAAGGACTGATAGCCAGTTGACCAGATGAATGCTAGATAGGAGATCGCGTATTGACAAGCTTAGCGCGGTATCCATAATTATGCTCGGTGTACCTAAGAGAAAGCAGCTGGAACAGGCAACATGCGGAAGGTGGATGACCACATGTTGTGGTGCAGCTTGGGAGAGACCAGGTGTCCAGCAGTGGACCTCGGTAACAGCGTACAGTACGGTAACGGTTTGCAGTTCAATGTGCATGATTCGAGGAGTTTTGGTGTCGACCGGCGAAAACTCTAATATGGCAAACTCTTCGGGCTAACGCAAAATATGTATGCATGTAGATTAGTTAGTCGGTTCTTGGTGCATGTTTAATATTCATAGAAAAATGTACATAGTTAAGCAGTCATATCGGGGGGTTTGCTTGTGTAATGCTTAAAAGGATTCAAGGAATCCTAAAATAGATTAATTTAACGCTTAAACAGATACTTGCTTATTATTCTGTAAATGTAATTTTAAAATAAAATTACAAGAAAATCATAAAAGTATCTTTCCAAATAAACAACTTTCAGGTGCCAATTTTCCCAAGATAGACAGACAGACATCTGCCAAGGTGACGGCATCTCAATCAAAATTGTGAATTCAATCGAAAGGTTCATTCTGCGGACCCTTCTGATCTATTCATAGGCATGCTTAGTTCAATCGGTATGTATCTATAGACGCGACTCTCTTTTGTTAGTCACAGACTGACTGACATCGCAGGGACGGTCCTTTGATCAGGATTAGGCTTAGAGTGTTTGAGCAAAAATGTGTCAAGGGTAGTGGAACAGTCTGGAGTATTTATTATTTACTAGCTTTACAAGGCTTAAACTGTGACCACTTAAGGGTCAGACTGTAATAAAGGTTAGGTTAGGTTAGTAGCTGTCAACGCTGCTTCCCAATCTGGGGGGCCCGAGCGCTGCCTGTAGGCAGCTCTACGTGGGGATCGTGCGATCAATGGCCCTGTACGGGGCCCCGATCTGGGCGGCTGACCTGACGGCCGGCAGCATCGCTGTCCTGCGAAAGCCGCAGAGAGCGATGGCCGTCAGAGTCATCAGGGGGTATCGCACGATCTCCTACGAGGCGGCTTGTGCACTGGCCGGATCCCCGCCCTGGGACCTGGAGGCGAAGGTACTCGCGTCACTGTATCGGTGGCGCGAGGAAGCGCGGGCGCGGGGCGAAGGGCTGATGCAGCGACACATGGAGTTGCGTCAGTCGCAGCTTCGCGAGGTCCTGGTGGCGGAATGGCGGGACAGGCTTTCACGCCCTACCGCCGGCCTCATTACCATTGAGGCGGTCCGGCCAGTGCTCGAGCGCTGGCTCGCGAGGAGGCACGGCTCCCTGTCGTTTCGGGTGACGCAGGTGCTCTCGGGGCATGGTTGCTTCGGGAAGTACCTGTGTCGCATAAACAGGGAGCCGGACGCCCGGTGTCACCACTGCGTCGACTGCCGGGAGGACACGGCGCGGCATACGCTGGCAGAGTGTGCCGCTTGGGAGGAGCCACGCCGTGTCCTCATCTCTGAAGTTGGCAGTGACCTGTCGCTGCCGGCCGTAGTCGAGTCTATGGTCGGCAGTGAGGAGTCCTGGGACGCGGTGGTGGCGCGGTGGGGTGCGGAGAGGGAGAGGGAGATTTCATCCGCTAACCCGATCCGCAGCAGACGCGCCGGGCGTCGGCGGAGGGCGGACAACGCCCTCTTCCAGCCCCCCTAAATGGGTCCAGGGGCGACGGACCCGGGGACGTCCGTCGCCCCCCAAACATCAGGACCCGAGGTGGTGGCGCGTAGTGTTCCACGCGCGCCCCTCTTAGACGTCGCGGGGGGAGTCCGACACCTCACTCCCCCCCCAACCCGAGGTCGTGGCCCGCAAAGGCGGGCCGGCACTAGCCGGGGGTTGCGGAAGTATCGTTGTTCCCGCGACCCCCAGCGTAGGTGTGGGATGGAACACCGGGGTGGTTTTTAGTCAGTACGAGTCTGACAGACCCCTTCGCCCTCCCCAGGGCGGAGGACATCCAATGAGGATTTTCCACACCGCAACAAAAAAAAAAAAAAAAAAAAAGGTTATTATCGTGCGCTAACAATTCATTTATGTTATTTGTGTTTGCTACAGCGCTCAACAAAGGACTATTAGATTTTCAGAGTTCATAAGTTATGGTGACTTACTTGACTTAATGTCCCATGTCCCCTAGACGTACCAGAGGGCGACTACAAAAGTTTTCCATCACGAACGGTCTTTAGCTTCACGTCTTACCTCGCTCTACGTCTTTCCGATGCTCATCACTTCTGCCAACACAATACGACGCTAGGTTTGACGGTGATGGTAACACTTTCTATTTCTTTGTGGATTCCAGTCCAAAATGTGCTTGAGAACTAGATCGAGACTCCTTCGGAGCATGTGGCTAATCCATCTCCACGCCAAGTTTGATCTGGCAAAAGTCATGATAAATATTTTAAAGTCCCTTCATGTTGTTCAACAAAAGAACGTTCAAAATATTCTAAAGATGCAAATAAAGTCCTTATAGTCTACCAAGGCATACATAATTGCCGCACATATGGACAATTTTACATCACCAACTTGGCAATAAAACCTGATCTACTCGTTACCTCATTCCCTAGGCACTAGAAACAGAACGTTGCTTGGCTCGAACAATAAATCAGGAACGTATAATGTCGGAGTTGTTGCGCTTTCGAACTGATTGGGCACAAACACTGTTATAGTGTTTCTTTTGTTCACATATTGTACGTGTGATTTGTTAGTAAAGTGGACTGTTAGCAGCTGGAAGTGGACAAAGACGGGACAAAGAGCTTGTTTAAGTTTCCAGGTCGCCTCGTCCGCGCAAATAGCCAACTTGTAACGTATTAGCTGCTGTTAAACTTTGGACTTGAGAATAATTTGTTGGAGGATTTATTTGTTTATGATTATTTTAACTTGAAATGATTAGTTTTTAAAGTAAATAATTAATATTTCCTACTAAGTCTATTCAATGAAAAAAATAACTCAGAGTTTCCGTCTCATAGATAGAAAAACATTAAAAGCACAGATCGAGCAAGAAATATACAGAATCTAACCAATCACGAATGGCCATTTTTGGCTAACCATTATTTTTTCAAGTTACACTGACAATGGCAATTAGGAAGCATTTTTTTTTAGTAAAAATCTAAACCTGAGAGCACCATAAAATTGGGAAATAGTATCACCTAAGCTATTAAGTCAGAAATGCCCGAGCTTTTACTAACGTGTATCATTCAATTAAAACAATGCGGTAAAATATACTTATCGCTTCAACTATAATTGTATACTTACGGTTTCAACTACACTTCTCTTTCTCATATCCAACGCTGAGTGTAGGTCGCCGCCATTTTACGATTCTTTGTCAGATCCAAGCTACATTGAGCAGGTCGTCTGTTCATCTGGTTCGTGGCATACGCTTACATTTCGGGAGTGTGTGATGGAACTGCACAATTTGATTCAGCCTAGCCCTTTCCATCATCGGACTACAAGACGTACGGCAATGCGCCATCGGTTCATGGTGGATATCCCACCCATACGCACAAAGCGTTTTGCAAATACTTTCAATGTGCGCACAGCTAAGGAGTGGAATTCCCTGTCGGAGTCTTTGTTTCCAGATAGCTGCAAACTTGGGGTATTTAAGGCAAGAGTGAATAGGTAACTTAAAAGCAAGCGTGTTTCACCGTCGACCACATTTTTGGTTACCATCAGGTGAGACAGTGGTCAAGCGCGAGCCTATCAATAATAAAAAATAAACCTTAAGCAGGTCGTCTGTTCACCTAGTTCGTGGCATACGCTAGGCCCAATTCTGTTTCACCTATCAAGTCTCAACTCCTAAGCGCCAGTAGCGGCACTACAACTACCCGTCCAGCAAGATCGGTGGCCACGTGCCCCGACTGCCACGCGAATCTAATTTCCTAAAGCGTTGTCTACACTATCATTCCATCGACCTTCCAGTACAAGAAGACTTTAAAGTATCACAATGGATTTTATGAAATTGTCCTCGGGAATTTAGTTAGTGTTACTCTGAGATGTTTATAGTGGATGTTTTGTTGAAAAGGGATGAATGATCGGAACTTCTTGCGAAGATTTTGAGAGCTTTGAGTTTCTTGAAAAAGGCGTGTCGTCAAGCAATAAGGAACCAAAAATACAACCAAAATGTAAGTGGATTGAATAGGTGATATTTTGAACTTTTTGAAAAACATTTTGTGAAATGTCACTTTGCTTAAAACTGCGTGTCTCGAGTATGGTAATGATCCAATGATGAACCACATTAAAATATTACGTAAAGCCAATCAATACCAGTTTTAAACTCTAAAATGTGTCTTGATTGTAAACTTAGTTTGTAGCGCTATTTTCAGTTATATAGTGAATGAAACATTAAGCGGCTCTGAGCTTTAGACGTAGCAAGTCGGTCTATTTATTTTTTAGAAAAAATCCATATAATTATCGAACCTTCCCAAAAAAATTCACGGGGGAGATACGAAATTTTTTTTGCCCAAGCTGAAACGGAGACGCTTCGCTCGCGTTTCGCGCTCGCTCGGTCAATAATTATTTGAACCGTCCCAAATCCTTAATGTATAAAATTTTTCATTTCTGATGTCTAAATTCCCCCGTGTGCCAAACATGTTTCACGGTACGATACATTTCATTCTGCTCTGTTATTATCCGATCAAAAAGTGTCATCCACAATTTTATTACACCATTAAGCAATTGTGAATTTTGCGTGTAAAGTGAAATACGAATAGTATTTCACTTTACACGCAAAATTCACTCGCTCTATATAAATACTAATCAGATTTATCATCATGAAATATGTTAACTGTTTCACATTGTAAGCTCGTTCAACCCGAAAGCTGACGGTGACACGAAATAACGGGACTGCGTAATTGAGCCGAATAAGTGGATCCTCTCTATGAACCCGGCATTACATCCCCCGAATTACAAACCATCTTCCCAAACGTTATTACAACCCCCTCAATAAGAAATTGAGATGACAAGGAAAAAAATCGGTAACAAAAGTTTTAACTTCAAATATTTGTACAAGTTTGATTCCGGAAAAACCTTTTTCTTCCTAAGAGTAGCGGTAAATTCATAAAGAATGAAACATTTGCAAGTGAAATGAAAGCCGGGAGACGAGAAAAATAAAGGATCCCCGGTCGGAAGAGAAATTCCCATTGTTACAACACTCCCGAATGAGGTCCATTTATGCATACGAAAACTTATTACGATTTTCAGCGAAAAAGTGAGAAAATCTCGCTTTTTGTCTAAGTAAGCGGTCTTGGGAATATTCCAACACCCTTTTCTTTGGCAGCGAATTAAGTTAAAATGCGATGCTGATATTTTAAAAAGCTGCTGTTGTTTGCTCTTCGTTATTTTTATTTTTTTGCTTTTTCACAGGCACATGGACAAAAAACATTGAACTCTTTACAGCAACTTAAGCCAGCTAGTAGTGCCGATGACTTGTTAAGATGTCAGCAAATCCCCAGAACGAGTTTTTTATGCTAAACCGTTTCATCCCCTCTATTTTTATACGAAGGGCCTCTAAATCGGACAACCTAAACAGACTCTAACTCCTCTTCTAGTAAGAACAAATTGGTGTGAAGATTAGATGGGATGTTGGAAATTCATACAACCAATCACAGCAGCAGCAGCGCAGTGGTGGCCCATTGGTAACGACTCTGACTCACGTGTCGTAGGTCGTGGATTCAAACCCAGGCAGGCGCTTTACTTTGTGTAAATTATTTCTTCACCACTGCTCTAATACGGTGAAGGAAAACATCGGCAGGAAACCGGCATGTCCTAAAACCAAAAATTCGAACACATGTGATATCCACCACACCGCACTGTGCTCGCGTTGTGGTTTAAGGCTCATTCCCTCTCCCACAGAGAGGAGGCCTGTGTCCCAGCAGTGGGGACATTAAATGGCTGATGAATCATAGTAGGTAACGCGCACTTTTCAAACCGTCATATTAATTTATAAAGAGCTAGATGAGATGAAAATATTGAAAATCTCCACAATGATCACAGTAGATGTAATTCTTATACAAGTACCTAGAAGCAGAACACAGCTGCAGGTGATTTATTCGAAGACGTCGCACCTTGTTACTTGCCCATGTGCACGCCCACCTGTGCGTGGGATAAGTGAGATTACGACCCACACATATAGCAGACAACACAAATCAAAAGATTTCAGTAAGTATTTATTTTGATATAAAATATAATTGTAAGAATATGATCCAAAAGAGATTTGTGGCAACTTCAAGTAATATTTTTTTCTTTTTTTGATGTATTTCTTTCTAAGATCCTACCTTAAGCTCAGCTTTATATCAAAGGATTAGGTAAGCATTTTATCTCACGAGGGTTATTACTAAGCCTTTATTAAGAGCAGAAAGCAAAAACTATATAAAGTAAAGTAGCTCTAAACAATATGACATTCTAACATCGAAAAGAAAGATCAGAAACTCCAAATTTGAGATCGACATATTGCAATGCTGCAAATTCATGTGGTCGACTTTTGACAATCGTTCAAATTCAAATTCAAATGTATTTATTTGCTAGAATGTAGGTTTACAAAGTATGATCTTAAATCTATGACGGTCCCTTTACATTCTACCATTGGATATGGTTATAGAATTCCAATTGGCCTAAAGCCCAAGGTGTTTCAAATTAGGGATGCCACGAATAGTGATTTTGCCGAATACCAAATATTCGGCTAGGCTCTCGGTCGAAGCACTGAATATTCGGTAGCTGAACATTCGCCGACACTTAGTACATTTCACGGGTGACAGTATCCAACCTGCAAGGTGCACCCGCAAAATGTGGTGGTCAGCAAACGCAAAACAGTATCCAAGCCTAGAGGTATTTGCTAAGATTTATTTATCTCCTCCCGATAGCAGTGTATATAGTGAGTGGCTATTTTCGGAATCAGGCATAATTTATGAGAAACGCAACGCAATCGTTTGCTATCAACAAACGCCGAAATTTTTTTTTTGATTCTTCATACCTTATTACACATTAATTTTAAGTCTTTAATTAATATGCTGACTTATCTACGAAAATATTTTGTTATGGGAAAAAATATGTTTATTTTTTTCATGATTTGGAATTCGGTATTCGGCCGAACGGTTCGCAATATTCGGCCGAATACCCAATACCAAATCATTTGTAGCATTTCAAGTTCAAATGTCATATTCTCGAACCTAATGATGGTATTTTAAACACAATTCCTAGAAGCCGAACTCACATCAACACCCATAAGAACTATTATCACAGAACCAGCCACAAACCATATTATACAACTATATAATCAAACTCAAAAGTAGTTCCCCACACAGCCTATTCAGGTTCCAACAAAAGGCTCAGTTTTAAATTCAACATCAAACTTACAAAGTCCCATGAAAATTAGTTCCGAACAAAAAGATTGGAATCCTCAAACAAGCCTGTCCAGGATAGTTTCCTTTTATTACTCGTACATGCTGCCGTCCCTAGCTAGAGCGTCATTATCTGACAAAATCACATTTTGAGTTAAAAAATAAAAACCGCAAAATAATAATTATCGATGCTTTTTAACAACTTTCAAACATATGCAAGAGTTTTCATTCTCAAAAAATTGATTTATTTTGTGCACTTTCGAATAGGCACATTTTTAATTTAAATCAAATCAAATCTATTTATTGTGTGTAAAGGTTATACAGACAAATGTTAGGTAAATTACAGTTCCATTATGTCATGCATAATAGGCATACAATAATATTGGCAACTTGCAATATAAAAATTTCATAGGTATCACTTAAAAAGCAAATCCTACAAAATAAGGTGATAGATTGTAGTAGGTACTAATAATTAAGAAAATCTTGGTACCCGATCCAAGATTAAGCTTTGTCAATTGAAAAATACGCAATTTATATTTGAATAGTGGGAGTTCCTTGGTGTTCATCAATTACTTAATCTTATCAATTCTAGGTTTTTTAACATAGCAATATGGAGCGGTTTTTATTTTACCCGACTGCCGAAGGAGGGCAATTTGTTTATCAGTCTATGTATGTATGTATGTTTGTTCCTATGTGGCGTTCCAGAGACCAAACGCAATTCGTCTGAATCCTGCGAGTGTCACTGGCTATATTAAAATAATTGTAAGACAGAAAAATGGCGGATTTTGGGCGCCATATTGTGGGGGCCCAATTTTTTTTTTCTTCCTTTCCCATCATGTGGGGTATCTAAATAAAGGGTTTTAAGAGGCTATTTCAAAAATATATAGTCCGCCTATGTACCACTATTGTACATGAAGTTTAAATAAATATATAAATAAAATAACAGTTATATATATGTACTATGTACCAAATTCGGGAAAAATAACTAAAAAGTTAAAAATAAAAAAAAGTTAATTATAAAAATCAAAACAACCCGACTGCACTAAAAAGACGTAAACAAGAAGAAAATCATGATGTGCAGTCGGAGGACACATCTCGTTTTGGTCAGCCTGCTCGCTAATATGTATCCTCTTACTGCACAGCATGATTTTCTTCTTGTTTACGTCTTTTTAGTTCGCTTCTTAAGCAGTCGGGTTTTTTGATTTTTTTAATTAACCTTTTTTTTATCCGGAAACTTATTTTTTCAGATAAATACTGCTTAGACATATCTATAGAGATTTTTTTGCTGATTACGTAGGTATTAAAACTCGAAATTGGTTAAACGTCATATAGTGATATTATAGCCATAGGAACGGTAGCATGGACGTCTATAAAGTCGCGGCGGTTCGTTAGTAACATGAAAAGCAGCATTAGTGAGCCGACCTCCGGCTCAGAAGGATAATATCAAATAAAAGCTACAAAACATAATGTCAGGATATGAACTTTTGCGGTGGAGATGCTTGGCAGTTTTTTGGAGAGAGCATAATTTCAATACTGGTAATTTAGTGTGGTCAAAACAGATATTTCAGTTTGGTATTAATTTGCATAAAGCTGAAAAATGGATGACGTCGAAATGTCAAAAGTCTAGAAAAAATATCATGGCACAGATAATATAATACTAGCATACAGGTGCCTCATCCGATACAAAGAAACCGTGCCGACGTAACTAACGTTTTTATCTGATTATACCGATTATTTTTTGTAAATCGATCGCGTTCGGTTCCGTTCCACGGTGATAGATAGACCACCATCTATATCCGTGGGACGGAACCGAACGCGATCGATGTACAAAAAATAATCAGTATAATCAGTACAGGACGTCGGCACGGTTTCTTTGTAAGGGATGAGACATCTGTATGCTAGTATTATACTATCTATGCCTTTAACCATGATATTTTTTCTAGTCTTTAGACATTTCGTTAGTAGAGTCTGGCAAACGAAAGTAGAGAATGTAAAACCGCGGCTTGCATTTTATCGAAAACTAAATGTTGTCATGAAAATAGGTCATAAATTATTTGTAGATCAAGTAATTATCTACAAAACTACACTCTTTATTTTTTCTTACAAGTCACCATTCTTGTTTTATCACATATTTAAAATTGGTTTCCACGGCTCTGTTGACTAGTAAGATTGACAGGTACTTACTATAGATGGAACTTTCCACGAATTTTATTATCTTATTGCTTAATTTACGGCTTTCAGTCACAAGAGTTTCTTATAAAGTAACCCGCATATTACTCGCTCGACTACTTGTGTAATCATGAGAATACCTTTGTATCACCATGAACAATTTCTTCATCCCCGTTTCCGAGAATTCCTAGGATACTTATGTTTTAGAACATAATACGATAATACGCCAACAATCGCTCATTTCCAAGAAGGATGTCACAGCAAAACAGTAACTTGAGAAAGAGGGTGCTTAAGTTTGTAATTTACTAATAGTTTCATAATTGTATATTGTCAAACTGCATTACATTTTAAGTTTTAATTCTCATTTAGATATTCCACAACAGATTAATATGCCACACAGCGTATACAAAACGTGCCAAAATTTACCCAAATCACAGTTAATATAAGACAAAAAAGTTGAACAGACAGACAGAACGATTTGTCCGTGTATAAGGCACGGAACGTGGCCCCGGGAGCGGTAATGCCTAATCCGCTTTTTGGTCTTTAAAAGACCCATTATCTGAGCTCCCGTCAAACGAAAAGAAAGAATAAACGAATAAACAGACAAAGGAGAATGTACACCTTTGTATGTACTTATATTTTGTTTAATACGATATATTTTTATTCCTTTTTTGACTTCATATTTTTTGCTAATCTTCGGACAGACCTTTGCTACCATTAGATTTGTAAATGACTCTCTTTGTTATTCGTAACCTTTAGGTTTGGTCTTTATTCTAGCGATTCATGTTACACTATTAGAATGATTATTACTAAGAAGTGAGCTTTCTAAAGGTTTGGCTAAAAATGTAGCTAAGGATGTTACATTACGAAAAAGTTGTTGAGGGTCAAATAGCAGCGAAAGTATAGTGCTTTATGTTCTACGACCAAATACTATTTTAGATTTAGCCTTTGCTACATTTCATACCCTACACTTTTTTGCAAAGGCTTAGTCAAAAATAGTTTTACAATAAGATTATCTATCCATGATAATATTGAACACAAAACCTAAGCGACCTCCCTGATGGCTGAGGCGACTCAATTCATATCATACTTATAATAGATTTTTATTAAGGCCCTTACTCCGCTTTAGTGCCGTAAAACAGTTACTTACTCATACTCCTTAGTAACGGATCAGAATCAGAATCATTTATTTGTAAAATATAAGTAATAATTACATACAAGATCTTAAAAATTAAGTAGTGCGCTATGTGTGGATTGTGTGGCCAATTGACATACAAATTATATTTAAAAATAACGATTATATGAATACTATTAAATTAAAATATAAATTTATTACAATATAATTATTTACGAGTTTGAGTACAGCTAAAGGGTCTTTCAACAAGGACGGGTCGATGTTAAAATTGAATCAAACAAGATGTGTGTGAGATATTAACGAAATTTATTTTTTATTTAAAAGGCCCATTTATGCCAATTATGGATGGAATATGACATCGTTCAAATGTCCGCCGCGGCTTCGTATGGTGGCACGAATCCGAGAGGTCCAATTTTTAATGACTCTGCTGCATAGATCCGGCTGAATCCGAGCGATGGCCTGCGTTATGTTGGTTTTCAGGGCAACGGTCGAATGTGGTTTATTGGCATAGACCTGCGACTTCAGAAAACCCCACAAGAAAAAGTCTAGCGGAACTCTAACTCTACCCTCAAACCGTTCATGCAGAATGTCGATTGTGTCGTTCGCTGTGTGGCAAGTAGCGCCATCTTGCTGGAACCACATGTCGTTCACGTCCATATTGTTCAATTCAAGCCAAAAGAAATTGTTTATCATTGATCTGTAGCGCTCGCTCGATCTATGCAGCAGAGTCATTAAAAATTGGACCTCTCGGATTCGTGCCACCATACGAAGCCGCGGCTGACATGTGAACGATGTGGTATTCCATCCATAATTGGCATAAATGGGCCTTTTAAATAAAAAATAAATTTCGTTAATATCTTACACACATCTTGTTTTATTCAATTTTAACATCGACCCGTCCTTGTTGAAAGACCCTTTAGATTAAAAGGTTTGAAAACTTTATATATTTATTATTGATTCATGTAAAACATGGTGTTTTGGTAAGATTAACAAAATTGTTTAAAAAAATATTTAACGACAGAATATATTTTCGCTTCTTTTGCATACTCTTCCAAAACGACTTGGATGATTAAAAAAATGTTTACCAAGAAAAATTGGTGGTTAGAGTCTTTTCTTAATCTTCTCTACATAGGATATGTTTTTATATATTTTGTATACTCTATATATATCTATCTCATATATATATAAATATATATCTCACCTGATGGTAAGCGATAATGTGGTCGACGGTGAATCACGCCTGCCTAGAAAAATACCTATTAACTCTTGACTTAAATACCCCTAGATTGTAGGTGTCGGGCAACAGACTCCGGCAGGGAATACCACACGTACATATTAGATGTACGCATAATAAAAATGTTCCCAAAATGTTTTGTGCATATGGATGGAATGTCCACCATGTACCGATGACGCATCGCCGTACGTCTGATAGTCCAATGATAAAACGGGCTAGATGGAATTAGATCATGCAATTCCATCGCACACTCCCCGAAATTCAATCGATAAAATACCGACAAGCTGGCAACTCGGCGACGATGTTTAAGGCTTTGCCTTTCCCAGTGGCTCATTGCCGATGAGCCTCTTGGCCCGCTTTTTGGTCGACTCTAGTGCATCAAGCTGGTGTTTGGCAGATCCGCCCCAGTGATGAGAACAATCCCACCGCACTATTCCCAAACCATTGCAACTCCTGAAAGTCAGAATCAACAGTGGTGACCACCAGAAAAGCGCCGAGGCAATGAAGCTCCACGATGTCCCGGAGAATGAATTTAACTGGATCCCGCAACGAAATTAATCAGAAAAGAATAACGGAGGAGTAGAAAAAAATACAAATTTCCACTTCCCTCCATACCAAGCAGGAGACAGAATAAACAAGGCCAATAGGCACAAAAGGTCATTTACAACTGAGATAAGTGCAGTTGCCTAGCACTATGGACAAAAATTATCATTAATATTAATGGGTCCTAACAATATTAAGAGATGAGAACAGTACTCCATGCATGATCGAACTTGCGCTTGATACAATTTGAGCAGTTGTTCCAGCGTGAAGTACCTTCTCACCTTTGCAAGGATCCCTAACTGTTTTTGCCTCAACGTATGGGCCAAAATTGAGAGTCGATGTCAACGTAACGTCGATGTCAAAGTATTTAAAAAATATATATATGTATATATATATATATATTGACATTCTGGCACCGAGCGGGCGCACGGCCAGTACCACGTTTACATTGGGGAATATATACGCTAACTCTCATAGTATATTATACATTTAATGATATCAGTAAACAAATATTAACAACATGAGACACCTATACCTCGGAGGATTACAAACTTACTGCTAGATACTTACAACGTCTCAAAAGTTTATCTGTATTAGGACGAGGTACTCAAAATATACTCATAACAAATTGAAATTCATCTGAGACAATTGATCCTGAATTATTGTAATAGTATAAAACTTAAGTATGGTCATAGAATATGTACAGAATACCTTTGTATCACCATGAACAATTTCTTCATCCCCGTTTCCGAGAATTCCTAGGATACTTATGTTTTAGAACATAATACGATAATACGCCAACAATCGCTCATTTCCAAGAAGGATGTCACAGCAAAACAGTAACTTGAGAAAGAGGGTGCTTAAGTTTGTAATTTACTAATAGTTTCATAATTGTATATTGTCAAACTGCATTACATTTTAAGTTTTAATTCTCATTTAGATATTCCACAACAGATTAATATGCCACACAGCGTATACAAAACGTGCCAAAATTTACCCAAATCACAGTTAATATAAGACAAAAAAGTTGAACAGACAGACAGAACGATTTGTCCGTGTATAAGGCACGGAACGTGGCCCCGGGAGCGGTAATGCCTAATCCGCTTTTTGGTCTTTAAAAGACCCATTATCTGAGCTCCCGTCAAACGAAAAGAAAGAATAAACGAATAAACAGACAAAGGAGAATGTACACCTTTGTATGTACTTATATTTTGTTTAATACGATATATTTTTATTCCTTTTTTGACTTCATATTTTTTGCTAATCTTCGGACAGACCTTTGCTACCATTAGATTTGTAAATGACTCTCTTTGTTATTCGTAACCTTTAGGTTTGGTCTTTATTCTAGCGATTCATGTTACACTATTAGAATGATTATTACTAAGAAGTGAGCTTTCTAAAGGTTTGGCTAAAAATGTAGCTAAGGATGTTACATTACGAAAAAGTTGTTGAGGGTCAAATAGCAGCGAAAGTATAGTGCTTTATGTTCTACGACCAAATACTATTTTAGATTTAGCCTTTGCTACATTTCATACCCTACACTTTTTTGCAAAGGCTTAGTCAAAAATAGTTTTACAATAAGATTATCTATCCATGATAATATTGAACACAAAACCTAAGCGACCTCCCTGATGGCTGAGGCGACTCAATTCATATCATACTTATAATAGATTTTTATTAAGGCCCTTACTCCGCTTTAGTGCCGTAAAACAGTTACTTACTCATACTCCTTAGTAACGGATCAGAATCAGAATCATTTATTTGTAAAATATAAGTAATAATTACATACAAGATCTTAAAAATTAAGTAGTGCGCTATGTGTGGATTGTGTGGCCAATTGACATACAAATTATATTTAAAAATAACGATTATATGAATACTATTAAATTAAAATATAAATTTATTACAATATAATTATTTACGAGTTTGAGTACAGCTAAAGGGTCTTTCAACAAGGACGGGTCGATGTTAAAATTGAATCAAACAAGATGTGTGTGAGATATTAACGAAATTTATTTTTTATTTAAAAGGCCCATTTATGCCAATTATGGATGGAATATGACATCGTTCAAATGTCCGCCGCGGCTTCGTATGGTGGCACGAATCCGAGAGGTCCAATTTTTAATGACTCTGCTGCATAGATCCGGCTGAATCCGAGCGATGGCCTGCGTTATGTTGGTTTTCAGGGCAACGGTCGAATGTGGTTTATTGGCATAGACCTGCGACTTCAGAAAACCCCACAAGAAAAAGTCTAGCGGAACTCTAACTCTACCCTCAAACCGTTCATGCAGAATGTCGATTGTGTCGTTCGCTGTGTGGCAAGTAGCGC
This sequence comes from Anorthoa munda, assembly GCA_945859665.1. NCBI lineage: Eukaryota > Metazoa > Arthropoda > Insecta > Lepidoptera > Noctuidae > Anorthoa > Anorthoa munda. The sequence continues at coordinate 27,393,066 of OX243902.1, read as the reverse complement.
CATCTTGCTGGAACCACATGTCGTTCACGTCCATATTGTTCAATTCAAGCCAAAAGAAATTGTTTATCATTGATCTGTAGCGCTCGCTCGATCTATGCAGCAGAGTCATTAAAAATTGGACCTCTCGGATTCGTGCCACCATACGAAGCCGCGGCTGACATGTGAACGATGTGGTATTCCATCCATAATTGGCATAAATGGGCCTTTTAAATAAAAAATAAATTTCGTTAATATCTTACACACATCTTGTTTTATTCAATTTTAACATCGACCCGTCCTTGTTGAAAGACCCTTTAGATTAAAAGGTTTGAAAACTTTATATATTTATTATTGATTCATGTAAAACATGGTGTTTTGGTAAGATTAACAAAATTGTTTAAAAAAATATTTAACGACAGAATATATTTTCGCTTCTTTTGCATACTCTTCCAAAACGACTTGGATGATTAAAAAAATGTTTACCAAGAAAAATTGGTGGTTAGAGTCTTTTCTTAATCTTCTCTACATAGGATATGTTTTTATATATTTTGTATACTCTATATATATCTATCTCATATATATATAAATATATATCTCACCTGATGGTAAGCGATAATGTGGTCGACGGTGAATCACGCCTGCCTAGAAAAATACCTATTAACTCTTGACTTAAATACCCCTAGATTGTAGGTGTCGGGCAACAGACTCCGGCAGGGAATACCACACGTACATATTAGATGTACGCATAATAAAAATGTTCCCAAAATGTTTTGTGCATATGGATGGAATGTCCACCATGTACCGATGACGCATCGCCGTACGTCTGATAGTCCAATGATAAAACGGGCTAGATGGAATTAGATCATGCAATTCCATCGCACACTCCCCGAAATTCAATCGATAAAATACCGACAAGCTGGCAACTCGGCGACGATGTTTAAGGCTTTGCCTTTCCCAGTGGCTCATTGCCGATGAGCCTCTTGGCCCGCTTTTTGGTCGACTCTAGTGCATCAAGCTGGTGTTTGGCAGATCCGCCCCAGTGATGAGAACAATCCCACCGCACTATTCCCAAACCATTGCAACTCCTGAAAGTCAGAATCAACAGTGGTGACCACCAGAAAAGCGCCGAGGCAATGAAGCTCCACGATGTCCCGGAGAATGAATTTAACTGGATCCCGCAACGAAATTAATCAGAAAAGAATAACGGAGGAGTAGAAAAAAATACAAATTTCCACTTCCCTCCATACCAAGCAGGAGACAGAATAAACAAGGCCAATAGGCACAAAAGGTCATTTACAACTGAGATAAGTGCAGTTGCCTAGCACTATGGACAAAAATTATCATTAATATTAATGGGTCCTAACAATATTAAGAGATGAGAACAGTACTCCATGCATGATCGAACTTGCGCTTGATACAATTTGAGCAGTTGTTCCAGCGTGAAGTACCTTCTCACCTTTGCAAGGATCCCTAACTGTTTTTGCCTCAACGTATGGGCCAAAATTGAGAGTCGATGTCAACGTAACGTCGATGTCAAAGTATTTAAAAAATATATATATGTATATATATATATATATTGACATTCTGGCACCGAGCGGGCGCACGGCCAGTACCACGTTTACATTGGGGAATATATACGCTAACTCTCATAGTATATTATACATTTAATGATATCAGTAAACAAATATTAACAACATGAGACACCTATACCTCGGAGGATTACAAACTTACTGCTAGATACTTACAACGTCTCAAAAGTTTATCTGTATTAGGACGAGGTACTCAAAATATACTCATAACAAATTGAAATTCATCTGAGACAATTGATCCTGAATTATTGTAATAGTATAAAACTTAAGTATGGTCATAGAATATGTAGATTGGTACAGAAGACATGCTGCGTACAACCAGCGAAAACGGGCGCACGCACACATAGACACGTACACGTAACAAATGCCGGTAGCAAGTACACTTGCACTCGCTGTACGTAAAGCGTGTCTCGTGTGTGCGTGAATTTTCTCTCGTTGTATGAAGCCGACCTTCTGTACTTAATTGTTTTGTAGCGTGGTGAAGACAGAAACAATTTCCCACGAGGTAAGTATATCAAGGCGGACATTGACTCTGACGTACAACGTAATGGACCTTCTTCTGTATTTCTGTTGCCGAGAATATTTATAATGTTTATGACAATTCAGTTGCCTCGTTAGAAAAGTACATATATTAAATAGATTTGTTTGTTCAAGTCTGATTAATTTTTAGGCAATGTTATCGATGTGGTACTACTCAACACATTGCAGCATCCAACATTGCTATCAAGACACAGATATTTTATTTCAACTAGGCCACCAAGCGGCACTTTTGAACGTACATAAAAATGATTCTACCGTGCATTCGGAAAGTAGCTTGTTATGGAGAAGAATGCACAAGAAACTCCATACTTACTCTTTAAAAAAAAAAGTTTTTTTACAATATTTAGGAACATAGGTACATATATAGTTATTAGTTCACATATGTGAGGACAATGCACCCAGAATAGCACTACACACTATACCACCTACAGACATAAAGTATTAGAAGTACTCACACATGTACTGTGCAGTTATATAATATATACTAGAAAAACATTAACATCCGAAGCAGTCAAGTTATGACCAATCCCAACTGACGGCGTCCGTTCACGAACATGACGCATGAATTGGCACCACCCAGCTCAACCATCATGAAGGAAACCGGATGATCCAACACACGCGCCACCATCAGAGAGACATTTGAGAGAGCATGACACACTCAACGGCCAGGGCACACACAAGTCAACGAACGACGCATAGGTAAAGTAAATGGTAGATTTACAGTTACTCACACATGTGCTGTGCAGTTATACAATACTAAGAAAATTGAGTTTATACAATACAAATATATTCATGCAGTCTTCAGCAGGTCCAACAATACCTCAAAACAATAATGTTCTGCATATCACCTGTTATTGCGCCCTAGTGGATGTGGATTGTGGAGCAGGACTAGCATTAAGCCAAGCATTTTTATCAGTGATGTAATCCCCCAACTTATAATATGCCAGCCTACATAGTGTGCGTTTTATACAGGTTTGAAACTTCGTCTCATTCAGTTCAAGAATGTGGGGAGGAATTTTTATTGTTACATTTTGTACAGTACCCCATGAAAGATGAGGCTACTTTAGCCAGTCTGAAACCTGGTTGAACTAATTGGTAATTGCTCATTTCTAGTAACGTAATTATGTCTGTCACCGTTTTTACTAAAAAGATGTAAATTCTTTCTCACGTACATGATGTTTTCATAAATATATTGACAAGGAACCGTCATGATGTTAATGTCCTTAAAAAGTTCCCTTAGAGAATCGCGCCGGCGAATATTATATATTGCTCTGATGGCTCGTTTTTGCAGAATAAAAATTGACTCTATCTTCATGAGACTTATTGAATTTGAAAAATTCTTCACTTATTCATACTTATATCTTTCAAATACATGAATTGCCGGATGTCCTGTGGATATTAATTATGTCTTTCAGAAATATATTCGCTGGAGCAAAAAAATTAAAGGTATAAACTAACCATAAAAAAGAGTGTCATGTCCAATGTCTTCTTTGCTATCATTAAAATCAAAAATAAAAAATATCATGGAAAGATGTTTATTTCATACAACAACCAAATACACAATGAATATGTAAACCATTTAAATTATTTTACAACAATATCAATCAATTAAACAAAAAAATTGGTATTATTAAAACCAAATCCAATCCGACATTAAAAAGTATCTCGAAAGCCTGGCATTTGGAACCTATTATGATAATAAATTAAAGAGTGCTAGAAAAAAAACCATTTTGCATTGTAAGATTGTATTTTTAAAACTAGTCGGTTTCAAACCGTTAGACGTAATTTGTTGGTTTAACTTTTATTTTTTGCTCCAGCGAATAGATTATAATAATATTATGTATATTTACTCATTTGCAAACAAGAAATAGTCTAATAGGTAGATTTATTTTATGTAAGCAAGAAACCTTTATTGAATAATCCTGCAGTGCCGTGAACATCCATTCCTGTTGATACATTTGTAAACTCGCTATATGCAAAGGTCACTGTTCAAATTGCCATAATCTTAACACAAAATTAGTTTCAATTGCCGCGCACAATCTTGGCACCCCACGCGTACTTAATATACATACAAACACACTATTAGAACTAACACAAGTAATATATCATATCAAATAAACGGATTTCAGGAGGTTGCCGAGTTCACGCGAATTAATTTCAGAGTACATTCGACTGTTTGCATGTACGTATGTTGTGTTGTTTTGTGTTGCAACATTGTTAGTAGCACGCTTCGGTGAAACGTGTTGCGTTTGTGAAGCCTACTGTGAACAGAGTTATTTGTTGTAGAGTAGTAGGGGAGATAAGCCTAAATCGGGTACCCCGCCTAAATCGGGTATGCTTGTTTGTGTGCGTGTTACGTCTATTAGTGAGAATGTACAAGTGCAGCGAGGTGGCGTGACAGTCGGCCAATCACAGGCAGTCGGCTCTCCGCTGTGACGCAAGTGCTTGCAAGGTAAGATTGAAAACAATATTTTTGATGGTTTTACTAAAAAAAAATGACTTTTGGTAACAGTGAATACTCAAATATTGTATGGATTATGTTTACTTAAGTTTTGTGTTGTGATTTTGTAAGGAATTATGCATCTAAATTAAAAAAACTTGTGGCATTCCTGCATTTGGTTTTGAGGTTATGGCGGTTAAAAATAAAAACATGCGTTTGGGCATAACGGGTAGGGGTAAAACGGGTATGTACCCGATTTGCCCTAGTATGGTCATGTAAGTAGTTTGGGTGGTTGAAATGAGGTTTTAATTAAGATTTTTGGTTTGTTTTATTCTAGATGGTTAACAAATATAAAAGAAAAACCTCTAATGCATCTTGGGACGAGGCAGTTATGAAACTTGCTATGGAAGAAGCTAGCAAAACCTCAGTGAAAGGTGCGGCTAAGAAGTACGGTATAAACTTATCCACGTTGCAGCGGCACATCAAAAAAGGATGCCCGAAGAAGAAACTTGGCAGGTACACAACTGTATTCACGGATCCTCAGGAACTCGAGCTTCTTGAATATGTGTTTCATATGGAAGGTTTGTTTTTTGGACTGACCAAGAAAGAATTCTTAGAACTCGTGTACCAATATGCCGAAAACAACAATATTCCACACCCATTCAAAAATGGAATGGCAGGTGAAGATTGGTACATTGGGTTTAAAGTACGACATCCTGATTTAAGTCTACGCCGTCCAGAACCGACGTCATTAGCACGCGCTAGGGGTTTTAACAAACCACAAGTACAGAGGTTTTTCGATTTGCTAGAGGGAGAGATCGATAAACATAAAATTGACGCGACGCGCATTTACAATGTTGACGAAACTGGAATTCAGACTAATAGCAACAAGCCGCCTAGAGTTCTTAGTAGATCAGGAAAAAAACAGGTTGGTGTGATATCTAGTGTCGAGCGTGGTAAACTCACAACAGTGGTTTGCTGTTGCAATGCAGCAGGTGGGTTTATACCCCCATTTTTAATCTTTGGGAGAAAGCGAATGGTGGCAAGACTTCTAGATGGCGCTCCACCTGGATCAGTCGCAAGCTGCACAGACAACGGCTGGATAAATGGCCCAACATTCTTAGACTGGCTTCGACATTTTGTGGCTATGACTAGGCCAACTAGTGAGCAAAAAATAATTTTAGTAATGGACAATCACGTGTCACATAAATATTTAGAAGTCCTGGATTATGCTTCAAAGAACAATGTAATTTTTGTGTCTTTTCCACCACACACAACGCACCGATTACAGCCTTTGGATACGTGTGTTTACGGACCACTTAAAAATTATTTCGAACAAGCTGTTTCGGTATTTCAGCGTACCCACGTCGGGCGCATTATTTCACAGTATGACGTGGCCAGATTGTTTGGTGAAGCCTACATGAAAGCGGCCAGTGCCCATAACGCAATAAAAGGGTTTTCATCTACTGGCATTTGGCCAACCAATCGGAACGTATTTGACGAAAGTGATTATATGCCATCTACTTTGACAGACAGGCCGGAGCCAGTTACTGGAAATGAGGAGTCGGCAAATATTCAACCCGCTGTGTTGAATATCGAGATACCTACTAACGATAACACCGATATTACAGAAACACCGACTATTTTAAGCGAAACAGCAGAAGTGCAGTCCAACAATTCTCCGCCACTAGTAGCTGACACAGACTTGGAGTTACAGGTTACTGAAGTCAACAGGCCCACAACTCCGGAAATGCAGCCGTCACCACCAATAAAACAGCATAAAACTCCAATAGACATCAGACCACTCCCTCAAATCACACCGAATATAACTACACGAAAACGTAAGGCACAAAAGGCTGAAATACTAACAAGCACACCAGTAAAAGAGGAACTAAGGGAAAAAGAAAACAAAAAGAAGAAACCTACTAACACTAAACTTAAGGCAGTGAAGAAAAATTTAAAGGAACCCAGCACTAATAAGAAGGAAGTAATAGCTTGTTGTAGTAATACCAACAAGAGACAGGTAAGATCCAAACGTGGTCCAAAAAACAGTCAGAATGACAAAACTGAATACGCTTGCTTAGTCTGTGCTGAACTATATACTGAACCACCTCTAGAAGATTGGATCAGGTGTGACGATTGTGACATGTGGGCTCACGAAGCGTGCACTTCTTATTCTGGCAGAGGCAATTATTACTGTGATGCCTGCCAAGAGTAATTTAGTTTTCATTTAATTCTTATTTACTAGTTTTTATTTAGTTGTTTTGTTCCACCGATGATTTATAATTTAAACAAGATTAAAGATTGAATACGGGTCTAATTAAACATTTAGGAAGTTTTAATGAGCAAATATAAGTGATCTCATGTTAAAGTATTTTGTAAAACTATAAAAATAACAATAGGTACTCTAGTTTATTTTTAAATTTTTCTTAGTAGCTGTTTGTTGCCAAAGATGATTTATAGTTTAAACAAGATAAGATTGAATATGAGTCTGATTAATAATTTAAGACGCTTAAATGAAAATATAAGTGATTTTATGTTAATAAATATTGTAAAACTATAAAATTAAGTTGATTGTTCTCATTATATAGCCTTTACCCGTTATGCCCTGATGAGGTACCTGATTTAGGCCCCATATAAGGGCAAAACGGGTATTTGGAAGGGTCTCCTAATTTCTGTTTTTCTAAAATTGTTGAAGAGAATGGTTATGTTTGTTATTTTTTTATATACTATATTAAATAAACATTTCCTTTAGTAAAACTATTTAGTACATTTTACGTTTCTAAGTATTTTTTATTTCACATGTCCCTTAGCGTACCCGTTTTAGGCTTACCTCCCCTACTGTTATTTCGGTTTGTAAAGTCAGTTACCCGTGTTAACTGGAGATGCAAACCGAGAATTTATGAGTGGTTACCATATAATGGGTCACCATCTAAGTATCAGTAATAATACCAGCCTGAAACTATCCCACAGCCTCGTACTCGCGTCGGGGAACCACTAAGTAAATAAAATAAATTGCTGTAAACGTTGGCGGTTCCCCGACGCGAGTACGAGGCAAATTTTTTGCGTTTTAGAGGTTCTCAAATCAAGGGCTTTTAAATTAAAATTTTATTTTATTTCAAGCTTTTTAGGGTTCCGTACCCAAAGGGTAAAAACGGGACCCTATTACTGAGACTTCGCTGTCCGTCTGTCTGTCTGTCTGTCTGTCACCAGGCTGTATCTCATGAACCGTGATAGTTAGACAGTTGAAATTTTCACAGATGATGTATTTCTGTTGCCGCTATAACAATAAATACTAAAAACAGAATAAAATAAATATTTTAGTGGGGCTCCCATACAACAAACGTGTTTTTCTGCCGTTTTTTGCGATAATGGTACGGAACCCTTCGTGCGCGAGTCCGACTCGCACTTAGCCGGTTTTTTATTAAACTATATATAATATACCTAGTAGTAGACACGCTTCAATCGACAATCTATCGAAACACGTTATGACAAGATATCTTGCGAACAAACCCAGATTCAAAGAGTAAAATGTGAATTACTTTTGAACGGTCAAACCGATTTCAATCAAACATAGCTAAGAACACTCTCGACAAAGTCACCTTTCAAACAAACAAAACTAAAATAAAATCGATTCATTCGTTTAGGAGCTATAATGCCACAGACAGACACACAGATACACAGTGTAACAAGTGGAAAAAGAGGGGTGCTTTAAGTTTGAAGTGTGTATTTGTATATCTGTCTGTGGCAACATAGCTCCTAAACTGATGAACCGATTTTAATTTAGTTTTTTGTGTTTGAAACATGACTTTGTCGAGAGTTGTTTGACGAAGATCATTGTTATGGGGGTATTTTCGCAAGATATCCTGTTATAATTACGTGTAAATATATCCTGTTATAATTACGTAAATAGTTAAAAAAAAAAAAAAAAAAAAAAAAAGTGGAGGAGCTCGTGGCTAAATAATAGCAGCCGCACGGGTCGATCTTCAAGGTTAAGCAACGCTTGACGAGGTCGGTCCGTGGATGGGTGACCATTTCAACATACCGAGTTTCCACCGTGCCTCGGAAAGCACGTTAAGCCGTTGGTCCCGGCTGTCATTTGAAGATCTTTGACAGTCGTTACGGGTAGTCAGAAGCCTGAGATCTGACACCAGTCTTACCAAGGGGTATCGTGTTTCCCAGTTACTGGGTTATGGAGGTCAGATAGGCAGTCGCTCCATGTAAAACACTGGTACTCAGCTGAATCCGGTAAGACTGGAAGCCGACCCCAACAATAATTGGGAAAAAGGCTAGGCAGATGATGAGTTTAAAAAAAAATACATATATTCTTTTTTTATTTAATTTGTTTTTTAGAGGTATTTCTTAAGGGGCTTTTTTAAATTTAGAATTCTTCTTATTTGTATAAAACTCATTTTCGTACTGGACAAGCTCAAGCCAAGATAATTGAATGGGCTATTTTTTGCATCCTGACCTAGCTTCAAACACTAGCCTAGTGTAATTCGGGCATCAGTAATAACTTATTAAGTACTTGCACTTAAATTAGCATTTACCTCCAAACCCTAATCCCTAATCCAATTCCAAAACACAACTAAAGCATTGGTATGATTCTCTACTACCTCTCAACATTAACTTTCTGAAGGCAACCATTGTACGTATGAATAAGGATTGATATGAAAACGCGTTCATTTCGACAAGTGCAGACGGTCGTGCGTGGCCCTTTGATCTGAGGATACATCTCGGCTAAATATTGAATACGTGATACAAATGTGGAATGTGATTGTATGGAGTTTCAAGGTTGTAGCGTGTTTTAGGGCAGTAGGTATTATGTTTGGGAAATAGTTACAGATTGCAAGAAGAAATTTCGATGATTGCTGAAGGAGCCTGAGTACCTATTAATTAAAAAGTGAGCTTACACAGGTTGGGTGGCCAATCTCAAGGTATAATAGCATTCTCTATGTCTGGACAAAGTTGATAAATTTCAGTTATAACCTTGGTTGTTATCACCGATTAATCAATAGTAGATTAACCACTTAATACTCTTGTTAGAAAAGTAGCCATTTTCTAAACTAAAATTCCAATATGTACTTACATATGATAAAACACTTAAAAACATGTTTACCAACCTACCATCGTCCCCTTGCATTACACTGAAGCACCGATTCGCCCGAAATCTCAACTAATATTTGTATCGAGCAATAATACCTCTGAAATCGAAAACGTGCTATCCCCTTTGTTTATTAAAACGGAAATCTATACGGTGAAAATCCTGGCACTATTCGCCTTGCGTTTGCCCACGAAAAATAAAAATTAAATATCAACAACAATATGGCGGATTGAATAACTGTTGCCGTGATGCCCGTGATGCGGTGTTCCATTTTTAAACTTTGTGTGAATGAACAAGTTTCTTTTTTTTTTGTTCGAAACTTTATCGTTTCATGCGAGGGTACAAAAATTCACGCCCAGCTGAAAATTTGTAGGATTGTTAAAAACACCATCATAAATGAAATGTATAAAGTCCCCATCGAACCGACAACTTGAAAGAAAAATTACTTGGGGTCAAAGGTCACGAAAACGGGTTTTTCGCGATTTTCAGCAAAATGGTAAGTTTTATCATAAAATCAGCCAAGCCTACAATCGTAGATCATATAATTATCTATAAAAATCTATAAGAGATCTATGACGATTACAAGTCTTTCAACTTTTTGAATCATTATATCACAAAAACGGTGGCTCTTAGGAATAATCTTCAATAAAATATTTATAGTCCGGTCAAATTAGACCAAAAAATAGGAGTGAAGTTACAAAAATTCGCACCCAGTTAAAAATTGGTAGGATTGTTCAAAACACCATTATAAATGAAATCAAAAAAAGTCCTCATCAATCCGATACCTGGAAAAAAGAACTACTCGGGGTCAAAGATCACAAAAACGGGTTTTACGCGATTTTCAGAAAAACGCTAAGTTTTATCATATAGCCCTGACAAAAATTGTAGATCAGATGATTATTCACTCCTCTTTTCTGGTCTTATTTGACTGGAATACAAAGGTTTTTTTGAAGATATTGATTTTCAACAGGATTCCAAGGTTACTGTATTAATTGTTAGATCAGCCCTGTATGGACTTAGAAGCGTAAATATATTTAAATTACTAGCTTCTACTAGCGGTTTTGTCCACGCGAATGTCGAAAATTATCCCAAGGCATGTATGTTCCCACCCGAGAAAAAAAAAATTGCCTTTGTACTATTCCAGACTACAATCGGTGTGCTAAATTTTATCCAGGTCCGTTTAGCCATTCCGGCGTGATTGATTAACAAACATACATCCATCCACCTAATTTACACCTTTCGCATTTATAATATTAATAGAAAGATAAGATAGTGAAGAACATACTTCAAAAATCGATGTTATTGTTGAATTTTTGCCCCAATAATGTTACCGCATGGAATAGGCATCAGTATCTTGGTAACTTAAAATTACATTGAATACGGCGCTTGACCACTACCTCACTTGTGGAAAGCGATGATGTGGTCGACGGTAAGACATGCTTGCCTAGAAATAACCTATTCACTCTTTACTTAAAGACTCCCAGATTGTAGCTGTCGGGAAACACAGACTCCAGCAGGGAATGCCACTCCTTAGCTGTAAGCATAATAAAAGTGTTTCCAAAATGTTTTGTGTGTATGGGTGGGATGTCCACCATGTACCGATGGCGCATCGCCGTACGTCTAGTAGTCCTAGGTAGAATTAGATTGTGCAATTCCAACGCACACTCCCCAAAATGTAACCGATAAAAAACTGACAAGCTGGCAATTCGGTGACGGTGTTCAAGGCTCTGGAGCCTTGACTTGACCAGTGCCTCATCACCGATGAGCCTCTTGGCCCGCTTTTCAATCGATTCCGCGCGTCGAGCTGGTATTTGGCAGATCCGTCCCAGAGATGAGATCAGTACTCCATGCATGATCGAACTCGCGCTTGATACAAATTGAGAAGCTGTTCCGGCGTGAAGTACCTTCTCACCCTTGCAAGGATCCCAAACTTTTGGCAGCCAACTGTGCCTTTGCCTCAATGTAAAGGCCAAAATTGAGAGTCGATGTCAACGTAACGCCAAGAAGCTCAAGACGGTCCGTTATAGGCACGGTCACATCTCGGAAAGTTGGAGCCGGTTCAAATTGGCTCTTTTTTGCGGAAAAAGACACGCCTGGGTTTTAGCAGCATTAAACCTGTCCAGATTGGCATCGCCTCATTCGGAAACTGCCTGCAAGGACAGGTTCAAACGCTCCACCATGGCCTTACGGAGAGACCGGATCTGCGGCCCGGTAGCCCGTGCGTTGGACAAGTATCTCTCAGCAACAGTGCTGTCGTCTGCATACCCAAAGGTGTGGTTTTAGCAGATCGTTAATGTGCAGCAAGAATAATGTTGTTGAGAGTACCGACCCCTGAGGGATCCCGGCATTAATAACCAATTAAGGAAAGGAAGCCGTATTGGCGGTCACTAAAGATCTCGTTAGTTTCTAGGTATGCCAGGAGCTTCGTGTTAAGTACACGCTCCATACTCTTACATAGTATGGATGTTACAGAGATGGGTCTGTAGTTGGCCGGGTCAGCTCGACTGCCCTTCTTGGACACGGGCTGTACGTAAGCTTGCTTCCATACATTCGGCACTAGGCAAGTCTTTTCGGAATGGCATCTAAAATTGACAATAGGATACCTGTGGACGTTTTAAACACCAAGGAACTCTCACTTTGCAAATATAAATTGTAAATTTTTTATTTGCCTACACGATCCATAATGTTCATTATAATTATTAGTACCTACTACAATCTGTCACTATACATCTAATTCTTATTTTGTAAGATTTGCTTTAAAAATGATACCTATGTTTTTTTTTAATACTGCATGTTGACACAATTGAGGAGCTTGTGGCTAAATAATAACGCCACACTGGGCGATCATCAAGGTTAACCAACGCTTGACGAGGTCGGTCCGTGGATGGGTGACCATTTCAATATACCGAGTTTCCTCCGTGCCTCGGAAAGCACGTTAAGCCGTTGGTCCCGGCTGTCATTTGAAGATCTTTAACAGTCGTTATGGTTAGGCAGAAGCCTGAGATCTGACACCAGTCTTGCCAAGGGGTATCGTGTTACCCAGTTACAGGGTTTTGGAGGTCAGATAGGCAGTCGCTTCATGTAAAACACTGGTACTCAGCTGAATCCGTTAAGACTGGAAGCCGACCCCAATATAGTTGGGAAAAGGCTAGGCAGATTCTTTTTGACTGCATGTTGACACAATCATTGTATGCATCTACTAGGCAGGACATAATGAAACTGTAATTTACATAACATCTATCTTACAACCTATGCACACAATAATAATATATGTTTTGATAAAAAATAATATAAAAAGGTACGTAAACGGTAATAAGGTCTTACTCACAGAACAGATAAAAGAGGTGTCTTACTGGATTGACATTTTGACATAAGTTTCTTGGTGTCACACCTCTGCCGGTGTGCCGCAGGGTGGCGTTTTATCTCCTCTACTTTTCGCACTATTTATTAATGCTATCACTCAACGTCTATCTTCTTTCTACCACCTTTATGCTGATGATCTCCAAATTTATGCTCAAGCCCCTCTCGGCGAGTTATCATACGCTATTGAGACTATTAATACGGACCTGGCTCGAATTGGTGACTGGAGCACTGAGTTTGGGCTGAAGATCAATCCGACGAAAACTCAAGTGGCTGTTGTGGGAAGTACCCGAACGGTCTCTAGGATTGATTGGGCGACACTTCCCCAGGTTTCTTTCAACAACACCATTGTTCCTATAGCTCACACTGGGAAAAACCTGGGGATTTATATCGACAGCACCCTTTCCTGGACTAAACAACTGCAGGAGGTCAGTCGTAAACTGTTTGCGTCTGCGGGCTCCCTAAGACGCCTTCGTAACTTTCTTCCTATCACCACTAAAATTGCGATAGCACAATCTCTTCTTCTTCCTATCCTGGACTATGCTGATGCCAGCTATCTCGATCTCACCCAAGACCAATTGGACAAGCTTGAGCGACGTCAAAATCTCTGTATCAGGTTCATATTTGGCTTGCGCAAGTATGACCATGTTTCTGAATTCCGAACCAAGCTCAAATGGCTTCCTATTCGCCTTCGCCGGAATGCCCACATACTTTCATTGCTATATAATGTTCTCTTTAATCCTTCTAGTCCTTTTTATCTTAAAGAACGCTTTCAGTTCCTCTGTGACACACATTCTCGGTCCTTGAGATCATCGGAAAACCTAAAATTAAGCATTCGTATGCATTCCACTTCCTTCTTCGACAAATCTTTTACGGTTCAAGCAGCTCGTTTGTGGAATGCATTACCGATTGAGGTAAGACGTGCGCAAACATTACCTATATTTAAAAAAATGGTGAAGGAACATTTCCTTTCTCTGTAACTATTCTTCTCCTTTCTCTGTTCTATATTTGATATTTATTAGTATATTATTTTATTTGTATGTATGTATTTTATGTAATATCTAAGTAATATTATTTAAGATAGTTTTGTACACTGACAGCCCTATGTCTATCTCCTCTCGTTCAGTCCATCCAAAGGTTGTCTGTAAGAGATTGCCCTGTGCGATAAGATCGCCCATTGTACACTTATCTTTATAATGTTTTGTTTCTGTAATTATTTAAGTGGTGTACAATAAAGTATATAATAAATAAATAAATAAATAAGTTCAAGCAAAATATATCCCACTAGCTTCTGCCCGTGGCTTCGCCGGCGTAAAATGTGTTTTTTTTCTTCACAAGGGAATACAAACTATCATATGTCCTTCCCAGGGTCTCAAACTATCGCCATGCCAAATTTCATCTAGATATTACCCTCTACATCTACAACCTCATAAACTCACAAACTTTACCTCTTTATAATATTATACTATAAGATATGTTGATGGGATAGATAAACTAGTATCCCATCAACAGTTCATTCTTTAACAAACATCCTTCAATCTCATCTTACAACGTCACAACCAAATCATAACCAGCCAATTTAAAATCCAAAACAGTACCAATAAATTAAACATTATTGAGGACAAGCAGGCGAGTGTCGTATTGTTTACCGCCGTAACAGGGAAGAGCGAACAGAATACTAATTCGGAGGGTAGTTCCTGCCCGGGTTAGGCAAATAACAGGGAGATCCATTTAAAGGTGCTCTATAATTAAATCAGAACATCTTGTGTTTGCTATAATTGGTACGGACTGGGGAAATTTGATTTCGAATCCGTCAATCTGATGGAAATCTGTTGTTTGCGAACTAAACAAGGATTTTCAGTGAAATTTGTGATGAAAATACATCGAATATTTTCCAGTGGGTGACAATTTAAGATTGACGACGTTCACGTACACCTACGTGTGTGTGCTGAAATTAGTTCCTATTAAATAAAGTTATTATGAGAAATCTGATATGAAGGTGTATTTATAGTTGAAAATACCAAGGTGAATCAACAAGTGTGCCTAACTCCAAGTAAAACACCTTTTTTTTAGCCTGCTCATGCATACTGCGCTACCACGGGGACATAGTTCAGTTATGTGGGACTCCAACCCACTAAAATTCCATGGTGTCGTCCTATGCAGCTTATGGCGGGAACACGGCACACGTTAGCACTCACCGCGAACCTGCCGCGGCAGTCCGTCACCGGACCCTCCTCTGGGGAGTACCCCCCATCCCCGGCGCACCAGAACACTATGTGCGGCTTGACCACCCCAGCGACCAAACCAGCACATGGGTGCCAGACGACCTCGTGAATGGCATCCTTGGTCCCCTTGTGACGGGTCAAGGTCAATGGCCCCGCCACCTACCATTTTTCGGCCGCAGGGGACAGGGAGAGCGGCCAACGCTATACCGACACTCCTCCTCCCCTGCAACCCCACCGCGTCCGCCATCAGACGGTGGCGACCCCGTCCAGGCTGCGGAAGATAGGGAGAGCGGCGCACCGCAATACCGGCACACCTCTCCCACCGCGGAAAAGCCTTGACGAGCGGCCCCTCCTCGGATTCCTCTTCACTTCACCATGGGTGACCAAGCCACAGTCACTGAGCCCCCCCGCCTTGATAATGCGGGCACCCACCGGGGGGGGAAGTAAATCATACCTAAGATGGGTTACGTTGTTGTAGATCAAGAAACTCGATACGATACTTAACTGGTTGTATGCCGTAATTACCGAAATCATTAAAAAGTCTTCGTGTCTCGCGTGGACCCACGATTCCGGCATTCAAGAGAACAATGGTAAAAAAAAGGTTCGTGCTATTTCCATACATGCAGTGCATGTCTCAGTTCAGGAGTCGTTGTCTGAAATTAAAATGACTCTGCAACTCGCTAAAATAGATGAAAATGTTATTTCTTGTAATGCTTTTGTACCTTTTGAAGAATAAAATTATTTATTTATATATTATACTTTTGTCAAGTTTATTTAACATTAATGTATGGTGATTATTACAAAGGTCAATGGCAATCACAATCATGACACAACGTTCGTCGTCATCATAATCATTGGTCTATCTGTATTGGTAAAACATTGACCTCTCCAATCGCAAGCCATTTAAGTCAATCATCGGCCAATTTAATCCAGTTGCTATGTTATTTTAGTAGATACTTAAGCACACGACATGAAGTCTTGAAGAAATCAAACCAATGGATACAAATGAATACAACAAAAACTTTTTACTAAACTGAAACTGGAAGACCGACTGCCGAAATTGAAGTTATTTTTCACTTTGTAGTGTTTTTATTTGGAAGTAGCTTGTATTCTTTTTTATAACTTCAATTTCGGAAGTTGGTGTCAAGAAACGAAAACTGGAAGACCGACTTCAGAAATTGAAGTTATTTTTCACTTTGTAGTGTTTTTATTTGGAAGTCATTTGTATTCTTTTTTATAACTTCAATTTTGGAAGTTGGTGTCAAGAAACGAAAACTGGAAGACCGACTTCCGAAATTGAAGTTATTTTTCACTTTGTAGTGTTTTTATTTGGAAGTCGCTTGTATTTTTTGTAAAAAGATTTTTATTTTTCAGTTGTGGTACATAATGGACCAGTTCTATAGATTGGTACCTTTAATGCCCAAAGTAATGCCAGAATAGATATACCCAATAACATAAAACTTGAACAAAACCGGTGGAATGAGAGTACACTAGGGTGAACTGTTCACAACTGCGTTCCCCTTTAGAGCGTACCAGTGTGATGTTATGTTATGAAATGGTGTAAACAATAAACTGACATGCGACAGCTATCCCGAGTGATTTGCCGTCATTTATTGATGAGTTCTGATGTATATCTTCGAAGTTCTTCATCAAATCTTGATGAAATTTAAATGGGACCACATAACAAACACCAACTTTCAAATAAAAAGAATCATCAAAATCGGTTCTCCTAGTAAAAAGTTCTGAGGTAACACACATAAAAAAAACACAGTCGAATTGATAACCTCCTCCTTTTTGAAGTCGGTTAACAAGCGAAAATCTATCAACGAAAGCGATCTAAAGCGATGCGATAACGATTGGTAAAATATCAAAAATGTATGGGAATGTCAAACGCTATCGAAATGTCACGTGATGAATCCCTGTCATTTTGGCATTTCCACCATCGCCACCGCTGACATACATCGAATGACCCTTGTCTAGAGCATTAGATACGTAACGGTGCACAGTAAACAAAGGAGCAGAGCGTACGTACTGACTGGTCGAGAACAGCAACTTGTCTATCTGCCCAATTGTTATTCAACAACGAACATCATCTATCTCTCTCTAACGTATAATCGCCATCTATCTATCTCTCTTTAGCTTCTAAATTTTATTGACTTCACACGTCTCCAATTAAAAGTTTAAGAACTTAGAAGGCACATAGTAAAAGTGATTACTATCAGCATTTAAAAAAATCGGTTCTTGTTTAGAAATAGTTGGCATTTTTTTATGGCTAGTATTCCTAGAGTATTATACCATTTTAAACTCTTGGATAGTTGCGTCAAGTTTTAAAAAAAACTTGCTGAAGTAGTGTCAGTAGTTTTTTTATACACCAAGATGAGTAAAAGTAGACTGAAAGTAAAAATCTTTCAAAATTTTAGGGCAATACATTATTTTGATTATTTTTGTGTAAAAGCTACATGTATTCTGGTATTTTTAAGGATTATGTTGGATAGGAGTGCTACTTAGGTTGCCGATACAAAAAAAAAACAGAAATATTTGAAAAATTGTGGCCATGGCAGTTAAAAATACCATAGGGGTGTCGATTTTCGAAGTTTTATTTTTGTTATTTCAAAAAAGATTGAGATATAATTTTTTTTTTCTTCTCGTGTAGTCTTTAGCAAGTCCAACCTCTTGTGTCCACTTATCGTTGAATTTTGGGACACGTTGTATATGACGACACGATTGGCGTAGTGCTTAAGCGATCGACTGCTGCGCTGCGTGTCGTGGGTTCGATTCCCGCACGGAATAGATATTTGTATAGCCAGCCTCAGATAGTTGTTCCGGATCTGGGTGTCTCGTATATGTGAGTGTAAATGTTTGTAAACGCACCCACGATACAGGAAAACATTCCTAGTGTAAGGAAACATAAAAAAAAACAATAAATAGAACCTGTCGAATTGACATGGATTTAACTAATGTGTCACGAGGTCAATCCCAAACAGTTGACTTATTGATAATCGTTATCGTTGTGTTAGAACATCACTTTTCTTAGACCCAAATATTAGCCCAGTGGAAATCGACTTTAAAATCGCAAAGCTTGATGTAGTCCTGCATTTTTAGTATGATATATGGGCCAGTTAGGGTAGTGTTAACCCTAATTTGCAACTTCGAAAAACGTGTACTTGCTGCGCACCACGAAACATTTTGGAAATCTTCGGAGGACTAGAGCTTTGTCCCTATTATTTTTATAGAGCTGCGGTTGAAATTGATGCAAATTTAATGAACTTTAAAAAAGTATCGATGTTTGTTTGTCGGAAAACGCATAGTTTATGACTTTTAGAGCAAAGTGATAAATTTCCCAAAATTATTAATCTTTCTCGTGGTGCGCAGGGAGCACAATTTTTTGAAGTTGCAAATTTTGATTTGCACTACCCTAACTGTTCCATACAACATAACAATAAATCAAAACAACATCATGCTTTGCGATTTAAGCCTTTTATAGCGTCGATTTCTACTGAGCTAGATGTACCTTCAAAACATATCACCAATACCTGACACATCCCACCAGCAGCTCCCAAACTTACCCCAATTAGCGTCCAAGGCTGGCAACAGACGGACGGCCGTTAATTCGATGGGGGACACAACATAATTCCGGCCAGGTAAAAGTATTATCCCCTAAACAATATTAGCTACGTGAGGGGAATGCTGGGGCAATTGACTTATTGCTGGACCTTGTGTGTCGGTGATACTTGCTAGTCTTGTGTCGAAGGATACCGAGTGTAGGTTGGTTGTTACCTTGAATTACTTTGTCGTGTGTTGAAGGTTTGTTTTTATTTTTTAATCGGTATCTCGGCATTGCACTGAAAAAAAGACAAGTTTTGTAACTGTAAACATTAGTTATTAGAAAAAAATAAAGTAATACAAAACTAGTAATAGTAAAACTCTGTTTTGTTACTATACTTCATAAAAGATAGCTTGATCTCTGCGACAGCTGTTAATATCAATACAGTAACAATAGCGCTTGACAGGCTAACAATAACGTAACAATAACGTATACGTCAGTTTGACATATGTCGCAGAGATCAAGCTATCTTTTATGAAGTATAGTAAGGCAAGGTTCACGAGTCCCAATAATTTAGAAAGTATTAAAAAAAAACATTGTGGTGGTGCTGTATTAGAAGAGGCATTTGCCCTACAGTGGGGCGGGAACAGGATGGTATATTATCATTTTATTTCTTTTCTTATTGTCTACATTTTTAAATCTATACTATTCTATACTATAATATTATAAAGAGGAAAGATTTTTTTGTTTGTTTGTTTGTTTGTTTGTACCGAATAGGCTCCGAAACAACTGGACCGATTTGAAAAATTCTTTCACCAATAGAAAGCTACATTATTCCTGAGTGACATAGGCTATTTTTTTATCCCGAAATCGGGTCCTGTGGGGTGGCCCACGGGAGCGAAGCCGCGGGCAACAGCTAGTCTATACTAATATTATAAAGAGGAAAGATTTTTTTGTTTGTTTGTACCGAATAGGCTCCGAAACTACTGGACCGATTTAAAAAATTATTTCACCAATAGAAAGCTACTTTATTCCTTAGTGACATAGGCTATTATTTAATCCCGAAAACGGGTCCTGTGGGCTGGTCCACGGGAGCGAAGCCGCGTGGAACAGCTAGTATTTTTATAAAATAAGTTAAAAAAACAACATTTAAAAATATAAAAACTATGTAGCTGATCCCCGCGGCGTCGCTCCCGTCAACTGGCTATCTACCTACCTATCTACCCACCCACCTACTCGCCAACCTTGCCACTACAAAATAATGATTTTTATAGGCAAAATGTTGCTATTTTGGGTTATATTATTGCAATTTTCATAAGGATCTCATTTTTTTTTAATAGTTTATAGCCTATGTTACTCGGGAATAATGTAGTTTTCCATAGGTTAAATATTTTTTTAAATCGGTCCAGTAGTTTCGGAGCCTATACGGTACAAACAAAAAAACACACAAACAAACAAACAAGAACCCAAATACACCAAAAAATCATACCTCTTTATAATATTGGTATAGATAGAGCCCCACCGGTATCGGGAACATGGTCCCAGCTACCGGCGGTTAGAGCTCCAGAGAGAGGAACCTCGTAACTATACGAGCCGTGTCCAGAAGTACTGCTTTCTGAATCAAGCCCTTGACCCAACCGCCTAACGAGCACCTCCTAAGGTGGTGGTCGAGACTCATACTGTAAAGCTATTGGCTGACACGACTATCGGTACCATAGATATAATAAACAAGATCGGTACAATGATCGCTTTGGGAGGATCAGGAGACTGTTCCGTAGTCAGCTCATATTCTGGCTTTCAGGCGTTGCTGTGTTTAAAGTCTACTGTGGTACGGGATTAGTGCGGTGGGATTGTCCCAATAAAAAATAAAAAAGTGCTGCTAACTCTAAACATCCAGTATCTATCGATCCGGTCTATACGAATTGACAAGTAGCAGACTCCAATACAATTGGAAAGTGTAAACCAACAAAATTTCTTAGTATCTACAATTTGATTTACCATTTTCTTCAGCTTTTCTATCTAGTAATCTGTTATTTCCGACAAAAAAACGAAGCGAGCAGAACCACATTCTTTAAAAAACGCAGAATTTCCTGGAACACTGTTATCGTTGTATAAAAATACCTCTCCGGAAAAAGCCGCCCGAATTTTCATCAGAATCCACAATAAACCGAAGTGAACTGGAGCGGCGAAGTAAAAACGAGTGCCTAGAAACAATTTTCGTATCTTCCCTTTAAAAACCGCGTCATATATTCCTAACACACGACACCCTATTTCCCGGGGCACCTATCTTCGAAACCTCAAGCTTTCAATAGCGGTGCCGCGAGATGTATACAATTTTTTCATACAAAGATACGTACAATTTACGACTATTTTCCGTAGTTGGTGTATCTAGAGAGATGGGAGACTATCGACGTACGCGTTTCACGTAATAGGTACCCAAACGTGGCGGATATTCAATGTGCCGTGTGTCGCATTTGATCTTCGATCAAGGTTGTCTTGAGTTACGTACGCACTGAAGTACTGAAGACATTCTGTGCGGGGAATGTTTATTAATTTTTGTTACGAAAGGGACAGCTGCTGAAGAGGTTTCACGTCTATGAGAAAATATCGACGCTCATAAAACATTTTGATCCTTACAAATAAAATCATTTGCACTCTCAAGTCTAGCTGTCAGTTTACGGTGTACGGAGTTTTAAGCTATCTGTAGTGTAGTAGCAAAACATACCAACTATTCTCAATAAACTACACAAGTTTTGCCAAAAACATAGCCCACAATTCTGCTCACCCCAAAAACCGATAGCGAGCTCAACCACCAGTGGGCACAGAACTTAAGTCCCGCGACACATATTGCGAGCGTGATGTGAAATATCGAGCAGTCGGGCAATACGTAGTCAAGCAATACATACAGCCAAGCAATACATACAACACTCGGATGTGTCCGTGAATTCCGAATTAGGTTTGATTATTGTGAAGAAGATAGCGCACGTATTATCAACTCCCCTGTTTATCGGCTTCATAGCTGTTTCAATTCTGTTAGAGTATTCCTTTAGAGACTAAACTAAAGATGTTACTTTGTATCTGCATAAAGTTTCAGACAGAATGGTTGAAAAGTGTTTATTGTCAGTTTACTCAGAGATTATTATTCCCATTTGTGGATTAATATGATTTGTATGTGATGGCTTTCGATCAATTAATCACCAAAATGATTGTTTTACAACTTGTAAAATAACAAATGTATTGAATGAAAACTTATAAAGTATCTACTGTAATAATTTTCGCTGAGATAGCGGCTGGCTAGCTGTCTAACAATTTTGGTGTACAATAATGTTTATTTTATACATCTGTAATTATTTCGACATTAAATATCAATGATCTTATTGATTAGATGTTCCCAATTGCGTACAACCATTCTACAACTATACTTCATAAAAGATAGCTTGATCTCTGCGACATATGTCAATCTGACGTATACTTTATTGTTAGCCTGTCAAGCGCTATTGTTACTGTATTGATACTGACAGCAGTCTCAGAGATCAAGCTTTCTTTTATGAAGTATAGCTATTTATACTAAAGTGGACTTAACATCAAACTATGTATATGCATACTAGCTCTTCTATGTATAAAATCTCTTTAGAACAGAACAGCATGACCCATCCATCGATTACCCTCGATTACAAACTTCGCGAAAACGAGCGATACACGGCAGGCACACACTTGCTGAATACCAAGCATAAGGTTAGTGCTTTGTTTCGTTCCGGTCACGTGTGCTAGCCTTTATCTGGTCTGTCATGAGCATGTTACCTTTCCGAGAGAGTTAGAAACAATTTCAATACGAGGTGTATTGGAACATGTGAAGAGTTCGCCTGCAATATACAATATGGTGGATGCAATACTTTTATTTGTTGTTTCTAAAATAATATTTTAATCTAAACTTCTGAACTAATATTAAAAAGGATTATTTATTTATGTGTTTGTAAAAGGTATCTAATCTCTGGGAATTTTGTAGTGGTTTGAAATATCTCACCGTGTAATCTTAGGTAGGTAAGGTGACCTGAGAATCATGCTCTCTTTATCTAAGTTTTCACGGTGAAATCTTAACAGCACACACACACACATCCCACACACACACACATCCCACACACACACACACGCACACACACATCCCTCACACACACACATCACACACACACACGTGACATACAATCATCCCGTGTGGGGGGCACATCCCTTTCACTAACTGAACACCATCGCTGAATATCATCGGCTACTTTTTATCCCGCTAAAACGGTATAGATTTCATAAGCAAGCACTACACACCTTGTCTACTAGAGCTCTTACACACCACGTTTTTTTCAGGCACCGTCGACGCGCGTTTCGCTATCGCGCGTTGTCGGCGCTGCTAAGCTTGAAATAGGCAGATTACTTGCGATTGCATCGGATCTACAGACGCGCGTGAGCAATTCTCCTTGCAAAGTAACACGCGCGTAGCATGCGCGCGAACGAGCGTGTATCGCGCTGGAAATTTTTATAAAGTTATATTATAATGACCATGTAAATGTATCCAATATTTACATTTTCATGAGACATTTTTACGTTTCCTTTTTAATAAAAATAATAAGGACAGCGTAAGAATTGTTGCCTCGATTGATGCCATCGTAATAGCGTCGGCAAGTATCCGAATAAAACGCGCTTTACGTGTGTGTTTACGCGCGGTGACAGCGCTTCTATAAGATGTAACTCCGGGCTAGTAGCGCCTCGACAGCTCGCGAAAAAGTCGTCGTCCGCATACTACAATTTTATGAACGTGTGAATAGGTAAATTGGTTGCTATAACATCGCGTTTGCAGCGCGTTGTAGTTGCGTGTGACGCGCGTCGACGGCACCTGAAAAGAACGTGGTGTGTAAGAGCTCTTACTAAGTCTTACATAAGTTTTAAGTAGATTTGTTGCCTTAATAGAAGGTTATCGTATCAGCCGGGATTTCTAGGAATCAGAAATTAAATTATTGATTACAGTTCAGAAGAGCAAGTTTCCCCGATAATTCCTTTATAACTTTCACGTGATTCTGATAACATAATCCTTGGAAACAACTTCTCAAGTGGGTAAAGATCCACTTCTTATCAGTAGGTAATCAAATAAGATCTACATATAGTACATATTGACGGATTATATCTAGACTACATCTTTTAGGAAATAAAACCTTAAGCGTTATTCATTAAGGTTCTTACTCTCTCAGACTGTTTTATTACAATAAAAATTGTAGATTCAAAAGTATCTACTAATGTGCACAAATAGGTATCACGTCTATCTCAGACAAGATAAAACTGCTTATCTTGAAGCACCCCTTAGTAGCCTCTTGCGTCAGATGAATATACTGTCACAATAAACTAACAATTACAAGTATTAAAACAATTAAAATTAATTATTTGCTTAGGTATTGTTCTAGGGCTTATGTTTAACTTACCACCAGATATAGTAACATATCTCCAAATAAATCATTGTTAACCCAAAAGTAGTAAATGATCACCAAAATTAAACCAATGACCAAAAAGATTATAAAATTTCTGGGAGCAACTTGGAAGTAGCGCTCGCCGGCCGCTGCCGCGGCACCGCTCGCTTTGCTCGCTCGGCTCGCGCGCGGTTGGTCACAGTTCTAACCTAACCTAACCTATTTTACAACATTAAATAGCGCAATAATTTGCTATTAAAATTTGGTGATCAATTTACTAAATTTGGTGATCAATTTACTAAATTTGGTGATCATTTACTATTTTTGTCAGTATATTACTAGATTTGGTGGTTAGGGGTTATCGTCACAAAGTTTTTTTTGGTGGTCATTATATTTATTCCCTTGTTCTAGTATGACGATTACTATCAAAGGTCATACAATCTATACTAACAATATTATTAATGCGAAAGTCACTCTGTCTGGCTGTCCATTTGTAACATATTTACGCCTAAACCACTGCACTAATTTTATTAAATGTTTGTATAACGATAGATTGCACCTTCGAGGATGCTTTTGGGATAATTACTTACGTAAACGCGGGTGAAGTCGCTGGCGGAATCTAGTTACAAATAAACGTTAATTTTATTGAATGATCTCAGGTTTAATGGCTAACTTTTTCGTCCTTTGTTAATAAAAAACTGTAATAAACACAATATGAAATAGTAATTGCTGAAAATAAAAATATTTCACAAGTAAACACTACTTTATGAGGTATGTTTTTACACTAACTATTTAATTGATTAAAAGCGTTTCCTCAAGGAACCTTCAAATAGAATATTAATCGGAATAAACACTGCTATAAATCAATTATTAAAATTGTGTTATCATTTCTAGAGATCGCACGGGTTTAATATTCTTCATCATCATCCTCAGCCTGCCTCTGCCTACTGTTGGGCGTACCTCTCATTCTATTTAATTTATTTATTTGGGTCACCAACAATTGAAAACACTGATACAAAAATATGAGATACATCCAATATACATATAGACTAGTGTACCAAATTCTTACAGATGGGCACATCATGCATTACTTATTTGCCGATTGACACTGGGACGACCAAACTTCAGATTAAAATCAAAATCAAGCCAGAATCAAAATCTAATAAAATCAAATCAAAGTTAAAACAAAAAACAATGACGTTAAATAAAAACAAAATTGTATTGTGCTAATCTCTCTTCTATTGCGGTTCTAATGGAGAATTTCTTGCGTCCAGTTAATTTATCGACACCCTCACAAAAAAATGTGTAGATATAGTACGGAATATTTTATCTATCTATCTGAACGAGTATTGGTAGTTTCTAAGGAAAATCTCCAAAACAAATATAGCACTTTAGTATTGTTCTTCTATAAACGACAAAAGACTCGCTGCTACATATCGCAACATTAAAAAATACAGATATGTATCACCACATAGGTAAATGTAACATTGACTTTGAAAAGGCGATAGTGACCTGTGAATGAACTTCGTGCCAGTGACAGAAAGAAACAACAACTTGGAAGAGGTATTTGCCCTGTGGACTACAAAGCCCAGATTTTGGAATTAAGCATTAAGAGTTGAGTATTTGTCAAACTCTACTTTAGCCTTGAGACGTTCTTAACCCAAAATACTCAATTCAGAAGTCGGCCTATAGACCACCAATATATCCTCAATACATCATACTAACCTACCGATCTAAATTCAAAACCACAAACTGCGCACTGACACCATAAACAGCCAGTATTAAATCACTTCATTTCAAAGAATAAACAGATAACCTCTTTACAAAGTTGAACGTTGTGACGAACTGACGACTACGTCACTGGCTGATATCTCGACGATTTATAAGCAATGTCAATTGCGGGACTCGACTCAGTCGCAGAGCATAGTGCGTTAAATATAGTCGCCATCTTGTCTACGTGATATGTGAGTAGACAATTGAGTTCTTTTTTTGAATATTTTTGTTGCATTTATTTTGAAGCCATGAGCAATAGTATTGTTTTGAGTTTAAATGATAACTGTGATAGAACTTAGCTTATTCCCGCATACTGAAATTACGTAATTGAATATTTTATTTACTGAAAAGTAACTAGGAGTTATTATGTAATCTTTTTTTTTAATTTAATTTAAAATATAAGTAGAATTTGTGTAATATTTCGGTGGGTTTTTACAAATCGAAGATTCTGTCTTTAATTTTCCGGTCTCTCTTTTAGTTTCAAAACAAAACTATTACTCATGGCAAAAAAGCACTTCTAAATGCCTGATATTAACATGGTTTTAGTGTTATTTTCCTCAGATAATGATGATTTCTACGAGTAATTCTCGTAGAGCTTGTGAGGGATCAGAAGCAGCTGGTACAAGGTGTATATTTGAGCCCAATCAAGCGTCAATGAGGTGATTGTATAATTTTAGATGTAGCACATAATATGCACTACACATTTAACTAGGAGCGTATAAAAACTAAAATCACAAAAAGTCCGTTTTATTTGATTTAATTAGAAGATTGATTTATCGAACACACACTCTCAATGTAACGTGTCGAAAGTGCAAAATCCTGACATGCAAATATTTTTTGAACTATTTATAACACAGGGAAAGAATATTTAGCAGGATTTGGGGGAGGCCTTTGCCCAGCAGTGGGACAGAACAGGTTAAAAAAATACTTTTTGGGTACAGCAATTAAAACTTTACGTACCTACTATTGATTGTCTTCATTATTCATAAATGTTAGGTACTGTTTTACATGAGTGTTACGCACTTGCACTACAAGTCATTGTATACATTGATCGCTAACGTGACCTGGAAGATGACAGAGAAAGAATGATGCTTTAAATACCAAACATTATTCTGTCTCTGTCTGTCATCTTCCTATTCAGAAATAGAACGATGATTTAAATTCGTTTCTCGCTAAACGTATTCGATTGTTTATGGTGCAAATGTCAAACATGTTTAAATTGAGAACAGGAAAAACTTCAATCAGGTCAGAAGCGTACAATCAAATGCTTGCTCTAAGTACAGCATTTGCACTTATGATACTTTACATAGAGAACGTAGAATCATTGCTTGTGTGACAAATTTTTCACAATAAACATTTTTAAAATTCTTTATTCAGCCAGTCAGTTTAGTCTTCATGCGCGCCTAGTCTTAATCAAGTATTTTAATAACAACCACAAACAAGTCGACTACTTATGATTTAAACATATTTTTTAGAATGTTATTTACTCGTGTGACCAAATTAGATTAAAAAAGGTTAGGGTTAATATGACTTCATTAAAGTATTTGTTTTAAAATACTTGTTTTACATATTTATTTGTGTATTTTACTATTTAAAACCCTAGTCTATTTTGTGTATTTTATGACCTAGTCTTAATGAAAAGATAATAAACAAAGAGTTAAATAATTTTTTTATAAGACAATTTAATTTGTCCGTCAATGTCGTTTAAGACGTTTATCTCACAATTAAAAAATAAATGATTATAAAATGATGAAAATCGATTAAAAATTGCAATTTGCTTCAACATTCTGTATTTTTATTATCGTGTTGTCTATCTATGAATATAGAATTGATCTTACAAACGTTAGGTATTTCCACAATCTTATCTTATTTTTCTTCCTGAATGAAGAGCATGTTTACTTGTAGATATTACAAAAAACATATCTTTTCTTAAATATTGGTTTGTATTTACTGTTTTAAAACCATCTCAAGGATTCACAAAGTTTATTCACCCACCCTGTAATCTTGTCAAACCAGGTTATCTGGTCGGTTACCCACCCGAGCACATTCACTCTAAATAAAGGTTATGGTACACTGCACTGTATTGCGTAAGAATGAAACTTTATGCTTTCGAACTTCACACAACATAAGTAAAATTTAAAAATATACGCCGACATATTTTTATTTCATGCTTT
Organism: Anorthoa munda; assembly: GCA_945859665.1. Lineage (NCBI taxonomy): Eukaryota > Metazoa > Arthropoda > Insecta > Lepidoptera > Noctuidae > Anorthoa > Anorthoa munda. Next base: position 27,364,891 of record OX243902.1, on the reverse strand, counting down.
TTAGACTACATAATTTATCTAGTAGTAGATAAATTATGAATGCTTCGATAGAGAATCTATCGAACACGTAATTATGACACGATATCTTGAGAAAATACCCCAATTCAAACAGTAAAACGTCTGAATGAATGCAAGGTTGTACCGATTGTCATCAAACATAGCTAAGAACATTCGATAAAGTCAAATAACATCCAAAAAAAAAAAACAAACTCGATTCAACCGTTTAGGAGCTATAATGCCACAGACACGCAAACACACAGGTACACACGTCAAACTTATAACATCTCTTTTTCCATCAAAAGTTAAAAATAGTATGGGTCAAAAAATACAGGCTCTTTCAAACTATGATACTGTAATAATAAAACGTGAATGTTATTGGATGTACTATACATAGAAGAACCTCTACCCAACACTTTGGGGAAGTTCAACCGTGATGTTATGTTATGTAAAACATGAAATAAAATGAAGCGAAATAAGATAACACATTGTTATCGCAATAATTATAAAATAATAGTAACCTAAGCTTTGTTTTACTATTGCGTGATTCGCTATCACCATCCTCCTACCCATATCTCTACGTTACGCTGTATGTAATTTCAATAATTATCTTCTGAAATAAATGTTCTACTTAATGTTCAAAAAGACTGTGATTTTTAATATTTTATCATCACAAGTATACACATATACTCCATTTGAAATAACATTAGAATTTATTACAATCCTTATTACAGTCCGTTCAACCGATTTTGAGTTCTATCCCGTAAATATCAGGATGGCATAAAAAGCATAAATCTGTTCCTGTTTACTACAGCTGCCATTTGTCATATCACCAGCGCATTAGAAGTCAAAATCGTTTGAATGGGCTGTAAAATGGGATTATTTAAATGTCTAAAGTTATCTCAAAAAGGTTAAAAACGGGACCTTATTACTAAGACACCGCGGTCTGTCTGTCTGTCTGTCACCAGGCTTTATCTCATGAACCACGATAGCTAGACAGTTGAAATTTTCACAGATAATGTATTTCTATTGCCGCTATAACAACAAAATAAAATAAAATAAATATTTAAGTTAACCACGACTTTTTAACCGTTTTTTGCGATAATGGTACGGAACCCTTCGTGCGCGAATCCAACTCGCACTTGGCCGGTTTTTCTCATGGAGCTAAGCTGAGACTTCAGAACGCCACCTGCCACAAGTCCAGAATGAAGATCATGTTGAAATTTTGAAACAAACACACAACTCACTTAACGAAAATACAATCAACAATATGCAATTGTTGGTTGTATTTTCGTTAAGAGTCTTTAGAACTTATTTTCGGGCTTTTTTATTATTAGTGTGCAATAAATAATGTTTGCATAACTTTACCCATAGCAAGGTATTGGTATTTCAAATAAAAGTACACATCCTATATTGAAAATATATGGCACAAAATTGACACTGGATAAGTCTATCGATTATCTAGCAATCCAGTTTATTCATGTACAGCCATAAGTAAAACCGGCCAAGTGCGAGTCGGACCCGCGCACGAATAGGATCCGTACCATTATTGCAAATAACCGGCCAAGTGTGAGTCGGACTCGCGCACGAAGGGTTCCGTACCATTATCGCAAAAAATCACGTTTGTTGTATGGGAGCCCCACCTAAATATTTATTTTATTCTATTCATATAGCGGCAACAGAAATACATCATCTGTGAAAATTTCAACTGTCTAGCTATCACGGTTTATGAGATACAGCCTGGTGACAGACAGACAGACAGACAGACAGACGGACCGCGGAGTCTCAGTAATAGGGTCCCGTTTTTACCCTTTGGGAACGGAACCCTAAAAATGGACCTTTCTTTACACCTGTGATGTTTTTAGATATAAGAAGAAATGGGCGCTACCGCTGCAATGGATAAAAATGGCGGAAGAAACAATAAAATAACAGCTACACTCGATGAAGCTATGTTGTTATCAGGTAAATGGCGTGGAAGTACTAATATATACCTAGAGGTATCTGCTATAAAACTTGGTTTGATATCATTACCAATTTCATACAGATGAGTCTTAAAGCAAGGATTAGAATTGACAGATCAATAAAGAACCATAGTAATAAATAAATAAGTAGATATAATATAATATAATTGTAGGTGAGACTATATCTCACCTACAATTATTTAGTAATTCATTGTTTAAGTATAATATTGCAACAATGAGGAAAAAAACACTTGCAAGAGTTTAAATGACGTAACAATTACAAATCTTCAGTAATCATGACGTAACGTCCAATCAAGTTTGACCTACAAAAGACCTTTATATTGATTGTAAATAAGGAACATTTCTGCTTGGACATCTTACAAATCAAACTAATATTATAAAGGCCAAAGTTTGTGAGTGTGTGTGTGTGTTTGTATGTTTGTTACTCAATCACGCCAGAACGGCTGAACAGATCTGGATAAAAAATTGGCACAGAGATAGATTATAGTAAGGAATAGCATGTAGGATACTTTTTATCCCGAAAATATGTTCCGCGTGAAAGTCGCTGGCAGAAGCTAGTATTATAAATGCGAAATTTTGGATGGATGGATGTATGTTTGTTACTCAATCATGCCAAAACAGCTGAACAGATCTGGATGAAATTTGGCACAGAGATAGATAATAGTCTAGAATAGCCACATAAGCTTTTATCCCAGTATAATGTTCCCTTGGGATAAAAAAAACACTTATAACGCGGGTGAAGCCGCTTGCAGAAGCTAGTAATCCATATAACGTATGTAATGTTTCAGGATTTGGATTTTATAACATCTTTCATATGCTGATGTCTGGTCTGATTCTAATGGGAATGATCATGCAGTGCCTAGCACTGGGTTACGTCATACCTGCAGCACAGTGCGACTTGGAACTTACAACGCAACAGAAGGGATGGCTGGCTGCTTTGCCGTTTACAGGTATATTGTTATGTTTCTTGTCATTCTACTGCTGCTCCAATTAATTTCGTTTTTTATTTTTTTTATTTTGCACCGTGAATTTAGTTTATTTTTTTAATTTTTCTTGCAATGACAAGAATATTTACTTTTTAAAGTATTATATTATTTTATTTTAATTATTGTGAATGTGAAGACTATGTGGATCATTATATTTTTTTAATTTTAATTTATCTTAGTTAGTTTTTAATCATGGTCTGGCAGTTTGAGTATTTATGTGGCCTACCCGAATGTCCTTTCTTTGGTATTGTTCGTCAATTCGTTGAGCTCCTTAAATTCTAAGTTGAGCTGCACAGTTATTGACAAATGCGTGCACTGACTGGACAGGTCCACTCAATCTGGCTGGTTCTTTCCTCAAAAGACCATTTCAGACATCAGTCTACATGGTCTTCACATGATCTAACCAAGATTTTGTCTGGACTTTAAAAGAGACTGTGACCTCTGAGTTTGTTTCGGCCATTCTTCTCAGAGTAGTCAGACAGGAAACGCCGACCTCATCTAGTTTTAAAAAATATGATCGACATGTGAGTGTTTGTACAAACCAACTTGCAGAAATAAATCATTTATCATTTATTTACTCACTCCTTTTTCAGTCTTGAATTATCAAGTTTAGTACAAAAAAATATTGGACTTTTATAGTATATAATTTTATGTCATAACTTACTCTGTCCTGAAACAGTAATCAGTGCGAGTTTTTACTCACGCTCAATCGCGTTAACGTACACGTCAATTTGTATTGGAACTGGATAAGCGCCGTCTAGTGACGGAAAGGAGAAATCTCGTTTTTGTATACATTTTGACATAAGAGATCGTTAACGCTAACACGAGTGAGTACGTTTAAAAACTCGGAATAAGTACACAGGAAGAAATTCGATTCGGCTACTACAAATATTTGTGAGCAGTGGTGGCCCAGTGGTTACGGCCCCGACTTACGTGTCGTAGCTCGTGAGTTCGAACCCAGGCAGGCGCTTTACTTTGCGTAAATTATTTTATCACCACGGCTTTTAAAACGGTGAAGGAAAACATCGTGAGGAAACCTATGTCCTAGAACCAAATATTCGAAGTGACATTCACCAACGTGCACTGGGCCCGCGTGGTGGATTAAAGTCCATTACCTCCACCATAGAGGATGCCTGTGTCTCGGTAGTGGGGACTACAGAAATTGATCTAACAGAAAAAAAATACTTTTATTTGTATAATTCTTGCCTAAATTTGCCATTTAATTATTGACTATATATCTTTATAACTGACTTCTAATAAAGTAGGAGGTTCTTTTTTGCAAGTCTATTCAGCGATTCCTTCGCCAATTGATAAAAGATTTTGATGTTTTTTAAGAGGTTTTTTTTTCGATCTGGCCCCGTTTCAATTTTATCTTCATCTGTTTCAGCCATCATTCTGACGTCATACTTCTGGGGATGGTTAGCTGACACCAAAGGTAGAAGATCCGCCATGCTGGTTTCGATGTTCGTTTCAGTTATTGTGTCAGTGATATCGAGTTTTTCTCCAAATCTTGTTTCTCTTGCTGTTCTGCAATTCATCTCCGCTATATTGTAAGTAAAAGATCAAAACACTGTTTATATAGTTTAAAATAATTAATTGAATAGCCATTGTGTCCTTAGTTTTTAGAGTTCCGTACCCAAAGGGTAAAAACGGGACCCTATTACTAAGACTCCGCGGTCTGTCTGTCTGTCCGTCTGTCACCAGGCTGTATCTCATGTACCGTGATAGCTAAGCAGTTGAAATTTTCACAGATGATGTATTACTGTTGCCGCTATAACAACAAATACTAACAAGTGCGAGTCGGACTCGCACACGAAGGGTTCCGTACCATTATCGCAAAACACTGCATGAAAATCACGTTTGTTCTATGGGAGCCCCCCTTAATTTATTTTATTTTAATTTATTAATTATTATTTTTTGAAGTAAATATACAACTAAACATTCTGTGAATATTTCAAGCGTCAACCTGTTGCCGTTATTAATATCGAGCAAAAAACGGCAAAAATATAACGTTTGTTGTATGGGAGCCCCCCTTTAATATTTACTTTATACTGTTTTTAGTATTTGTTGTTATAGCGGCAACAGAAGTACATCATCTGTGAAAATTTCAACTGTCTAGCTATCACGGTTCATGAGATACAGCCTGGAGACAGACGGACAGACGGATCGCGAAGTCTTAGTAATAGGGTTCCGTTTTTTCCCTTTGGGTACGGAACCCTAAAAACAGATATTTAATAATAAAATAAATATTTAAGTGGGGCTTCCATACAACAAACGTGTTTTTTTTTGCGATAATGGTACGGAACGTTTCGATCGCAAGTCCGACTCGCACTTGGACGGTTTTTTTTAATTTACGAGCTGTGTTAGTATTTTAGTTTGCGATAAAGTATATTCTCTATTTATCTTATATAGGTCAAGAATCATAAATCAAATTATTCTGAGAATTCTCTATGAAACAAAACTATATAGTATATTTAATTTATACACCAATTCACACAATATGATACATAATGATTATTGATTTTTAAATCTTTTTTAAATTTTCAGTATGACGGGCCCCTCAGCAATAGTGTACACGTATCTTGGAGAATTCAACAATCTTCGTCATAGAGACAAGATGATCACCTTTGGGTCGTCTTTCATTGGAATTGGCACCATCGTTTTACCGTGTAAGTTGACATTATTTTTACCAAAACTGAATTATATAATGTATAATCATATGTATTTAAGCGGCTTATTATTGTTATTTTTTGTTCTGTTGTTTGCATTCCACGGTGCACAATGCACCTGCAATGTTATCTCTTCACCACCCTTGGTTGACTGGTAGAGAATGCCAAGTTCGCAATTGTACCTTTGTGCATGAAGTTTAAATAAATCATAATAAATATCTAGAAATTAGTTTGTGACATACATTCTAAAGAAGCAAACAAGTGAAACTAATAGTAAAAAGGCCTCTTGATATTAAATTGTTGTAATTACATTGATAGATTTAATTGTGCACCAAAATTAATACAGTCATGCATACAGCTCTCATTACAGTTATCCCGATTCGATAGTGTAGAACAAAATACAATTACAAATAATTCATCATCATTTTGTCCAATTATTCAATAAATACAGTGAAATTCAATCAACTCAATACATTTCATAAATAAATTAGTATTGTGTTGTATTGCGTCGATTTGCGTACTGGCTATAATATACTAACACAAAATATTTTATTTTTTCTTCAGCTTTCGCCTGGATTATTCTGCCTCTCGAGTTCTCCTACCCTATTGAGTTCTTGGACATCTCCTACTGTCCTTGGCGGCTACTTATCGTTGCTTGTACGATACCATTCACCATTGCAACAGTCCTTCTTTTCTGTGCGCCTGAAAGCCCTAAATTCCTGTACGCTCATGGCCGTTACGAGGAGACTTTGGAAGTTGTGAAAAAAATCTACGCAGTAAACAGTTACAAGCCCAAAGACACCTTTTCAGTAAGTTTTAAACATTTATTTAACAAATAGTAGTAGATAGAAATTTGCAAGAATGTGGTCCCCTTCCAAACAAATCGATGAAACAATCATTTTGCGTTGCAGGTGAAATCGCTGATTATCGAAAGCCAAATCACAAACTTGAATAGCGGCAAAGGTATTACCGCCATCTTCGCTTCCATGAAAGAGCAAACTTTCCCAATCTTCAAGATGCCGCTGCTTCCTTGGATTTGCCTCACCTGCTTCGTTCAATTTGGGATATTCGCTGCGTATGTATTTATACCTGGTTTTTAATAAAATTTAATCTGCCTAGTCCTTTCTCAAATATATTGTATTCGGCTTCCAGTCTAACCAGAAACAGCTAGATATCAATATTTTACATGGAGTGATTGCCTATCTCCATAAGCCAGTAACTGGATAACACGAGGTGTAGTATTATCTAGTTACTGGGGTTGGGCCTTGGCAAGACTAGTATCAGATTATTAACGACTTCCAAATACCCTAACTACTGTCAAAGATCTTCAAACACACACAGCCTAGACCATCGACTTAACCTGCTTGCCGAGACACGGAGGAGTCTCCGTGCGTAATGGATGTTCAGTGTTCACCCATCCACGAACCAACCTCTCCGATCTTGAAGATCGACCTAAGCGACGGTTATCATTTAGCCACAATCTTCAATAAAATTATCTTACAAATATGTTTTTGGTGTTTCAGTACAAACGGATTCTACATCTGGTTTCCAACCATCCTTAACTCATTAGCAAGTCAGGATAGTGTTGATATGACAATCTGTGATGTCATCGAATTGACACGAAATAAAGCAGCTGCCGATGCTTTGAATAGTACGGTTACGGTTAGTAATACATTTTGTCATCCTTTATTTTTTATTAGTTTAATTGTATACTCGGTTGTAGGTCTAATAAATTGCAAATAAGTTTTTAAACAGCTATATTCAACCAATTGATCTGAAACTTTACACGTACCTTTGCAATTATGACATTAGTGACATTCTAAATTCAATAATATGGTTGACTATCAAAGATGGCGGACCAATTATTCTTATGAACTCCCATGACATCAAATTAAAGTATATGTTGAGAAGAATACGATAAACCTTGTTATTAATAAGTGTTTTAAATTATTATTTTTTGTCTGTTTGAACCATTTTTCTTGCTATTCTACGTCTTTAACCAATCGTTTCAAATTTATAATCGTTTTTATTACAGATCATATGCGATGATACAATCTACACATCTACCTTTGAACGATCAATCTACGTTGGCCTGGTCTTTTACTCCATGTACATCATTGTAGGAGTCCTCGTGGACTATGTAGGCAAGAAACTGATCCTCGTTGTGACCCTCTGCATCACTGGAATGTGTGCTATTGCAGCCAATCTTACCTACAACCAGCAGGTTGCAGTTGTTCTGTTTGCAATCTTTCAAATGTCTGGAGCGTGCATTGGGCTGACGAATGCAGTTGCTGTGGAACTGTTTCCAACTAAATATAGGTATGTTATATGTTGTGTATAACGTATTTCCTCTGAGGGACCATCACGATGACGCGACGCAATTTTTATTTTTATTTATTTTATATACTTTCCTCCACACTAGGAATTTCTCCCTATATCGTGGGAGCGTTTACAAACATTTAAATTCACATACACCAGACATCCAGATTCGGATCATTTATCTGTAGGCCATTCAAATAATTATTAATTATATACTTTATTGTACAACATACAGGACAAACGTTCACATACACAAGTGTACAATGGGTGGTCTTATCGCACTAGGCAATCTCTTACAGACAACCTTTGGATGGATTTAAAAATAGGAGAAGAATTTAGTGCTGTCAGTGTACAAAATATGAAAAATAATATTACTTAGACTTAATAACATACAGTACATATAGACAATATTACAACATATCCTAATACATATCAAATATATAACAGAGAAAGGTGAAGAATAAATATAACTATATTACAAAAAAAAAAAAAAAAAATTATATAATAATAATAATATTATATATTTGTTCCGTGCGGGAATCGAAACCGCGACACGCAGCGCGGCAGCCGATTGCTCAACCACTACGCCAACCGTGTCGTCAAATTTCGTTGATAGGCGATATCGGATATCGCGTACACGTTCTTTCTAAGAAAATCTCATCTGCAAACTGGTCGAATTGTTTTGCATTTGCGTCTATATAAACATGCTTTTCATTTTAATCGCCAATCTTTGTGAAAAAATCAAATCGCAATGAGCAATGAGTAAACTCGCGTATGTCCTATTCAGCAATTTATTCTCATGCGTTATATTTTCCTTTATACAGAGGAATGGCAGTATGCTTGTCAATGATGCTGGGACGTACTGGTTCTATGGTGGGATCCAACCTTATTGGATGGTTCCTGGACGTCAACTGTGGCGCTGGGTTTTATCTTTTTGGAAGTCTTCTTGTTGGTAAGTTTAATCTAATACTTTTAAACGAGCAATTCTTGTATATATGTATAAATATAATCTGAATCTCGGCAACGGCTCCAACGATTTTCATGAATTTTATTATGCAGGGGGTTTCGTGGGCGATAAATCGGTCTTGCTAGGTTTCATTATAAGAAAACGTCGTTTTTTTGTCTATTTTCACCCGAGTTTAGCTCGGTCACTCAGGTACTTCTTCTAAACTGCCTAAAATACACATTAGCCCAGTGTATGCATAGACACTAAAAAAGGCTAAAATTGCATTGGTATGTTGTATGTTGTTGTTGTTTCAGTTTGGGTGGTGTGAATCCAAATAATCATCTTTGAAAAACTTTTGCTCACTGCTTACCACGCTAAATTTTGGGACATTTTTTCACTTTTTGCTTTAAAAGTCATAAACTTTGCGTTTTTTGACAAACGAAATACAGTACTTTTTAAGGTTAATTGAATTTGCAGCAATTCAAACCGAACCGCAGCTCTTTAAACCCTATAGTCACCAAACAAACAACACAACAAAAATCCAGAACTACATAAACTTTGCGATTTTAATGTAGATTTCTTCTTTTGCTACATAACGAAAAGGTGTAGTCATATTATAAAAAACTGCTAGATTCTCCAAGGAAATCATAAGCAGTACCCAAAAATATGGATTTTCCATACAAAGTTATCGTCAGCTGACCAAAATTTGTACTGGAGATTAAAAAAGAATTTTTGCCGGAATTGGAAAAATTTTGATTTTTTTAAAATGATCTCACCTTTTCTTTACACCGTGTATATGATGATCCTACAGCAAATATATGTGTTTCTTGATTTCCAATGCTGATATTATTGTTTCTTTTAATTACAGTAAACGGCTTGACATGTATTGCTTTACCGAATAAGAAGAGAGACAAGTTAGCCATAGCAGAGACAGCAGACCCAAGACAAGCACAAGAACCTTAGTCCACAGCAAGATTATTAAGGAACAAGAAAATGATAGAGGGGGTCATTGATGGGAAGAAAATCAGGAGAAGAGAAGAAGTCGCGTATTTATAAAGGATTGGTTTAAAGCCTTTGATGTTGATGATGATGGCGTCGAATATGAGGTAGTTCCCCCCTCCCTACCTTGACGATTGAAAGTGTTTTTGAAATAATCTGTGTCGTACCTGTCTTCGTTAATGAAAGTTTGAGTAAGAGTTCTGATGTTTGAATAAAAAGAGACGTTCATGACTAACTATTTATTTTATTTGATTGCCGGCTCACCCAATTACCAGATTCGTATACTCTAAGAGACTTCCTGATGGCGCGACGGAATTGAAATTGATTCGATAGGTGATATCGCGTATTTCTAAGAATTGCAAGTGCAATTCAGTCGAATTGTACTTGCAATTTTGCTTAGTAAAAATCGTGTCGACTCATTAGGAAAGTCGCTAAGGCCTAAGATCAAAATCGTTCAGAAAGACAAATTACTATATAAAATCTACACAAAATATTAAGGTGTATCAATTGTTAACGTGAAAACAAACAAATACCATCACAACCGAATTCTCGAACAAAAATATGGCCATTGCAAGAGATTGGATCGCACGCCATTAGAAATATTGAAGTTATAACGGTTCACGTGACGCATTGCCAGTCTGCCACCCTGGCTGTCTGGGGACATTGTAGCAGATATGATTCACTAGATAGAAAACGTAAAAAGATGGAAACTTGAAAAGTATTTTAGAAATGCATAAAAGAGTTGCACCCTTATTTACAAAAGTCTCGACACTGAGCAATTGCTTGGCACATTCTATATTCAAATCTGTAGAGAATTTGATTTACATATTCGTTATTCAAATTCTATACAGATTTGAATAACGAATATGTTACTCGTAATTAGTTGCTTAACAGATTAGGTCCACTTGCGTGAAAATCTTAACACGTTAGCAAAAAACACGACGTTAAATTAACATACATAATATGTCATACATCATCATCATTATCAACATTTCAGCTGAAAGACGTCCACTGCTGGATACATAAATGTCATAAATAACACTGGATTAGTTACTAACTCGGAGTTAGTAAGGTAACCCATGATGGTGCAAGTGGGCCTAAGAGATTTTGATAAAGAACGGCCACCATTTGTTTTTGACGTCCTAAATTTTGATCGATAGAAATTAAAAATTAAATTTATAATAATAGAATAAAATAGGTATAATAAAAATTAATGAACAAATAAATTTTAAAAACAAAAATACCCGGCTGCTAAAAAATAATTAACTGAAAAGAGAAAATGAAATACTAAGAAGTTATGCACAGCCATATCTTGAACATTGTATTGACATCAAAGCTTAGGTAAAAGGCAAACTAATAACTTTTATTATATTGGTACCCACAGTCCAATTAAATGTGTACAAATATTACACCCTATAAAGCCAAACTTGATCTATCTTTACTAATTACTCCTAAATATTCCCATATCCTTGCGAAAGGGGCGAAAGTAGTATCGCTCTCAGCATTGCAGAGGAATAGACAAGAGAGTTCCTTTGTTACGAGAACAATGTGTGAGTCTCTAGAGGAATAAAATAAATGCATCAACGATGTGACGACGTTTTCTACGAAGATGACATCGTGCCTGCCTCTCCCATCTCATCCATATAACCGGCCTCTTGGATTATTGTCGTAGGTTTCCTACATTCCTGACAAAAAACTACGACGACGACATCAGCCAGCACGACATTATGGGCACATACAATATACATCCTAACCCATATCAATGCTAGGGACAACAACCATTAAGAAAACGCCGTCATCAAAAAGGAGAAGTTGTCTTCCGCAGCTTACCATCAATTCATCTGCCCAATAGTATACACTACGTAAAACGATCAGTCTAGACAAGATTGATTTGGAAAATCTATAGTTCCTATCGCATGCGTTAAAGGATAACAGTAAAATGGGAAATAGTGAAATTCATTTTGTGAATGTGCACACAGTGTTACCATAGGAACTATTGTAATTTACTTTTGTACTAACTGGCGTAAGCTTAAACAAAATCATCAACCTCGTGATGCACCTCCAATTGGTGATTTTGCACTTATGGAGGGAGGAGTTATGATCACCATCACCAACAATAACTGAAGAAGTCGGTTACCCAGGGCGCTTGAACGTAATAAAACTTAATTTATGGCGGCTTGAAGAGGTCATTTGATAAACAAACTGTTTTGTAAAATTTAAGATTACGATATATTTGTTGAAACAGAAAAAATTAAAAAAAAACCGTTTGTCCTGGTATGGTCATGTGATGAGGAGGGATGAAACGCATGTTACTAAAAGAGTTTTGAATATAAGTGTGGATGGATGGAGAGGGAGAAGAAGGCCAAAGAAAAGATGGATGGATGGAGAGGGAGAGGAAGGCCAAAGAAAAGATGGATGGACTGTGTGAGGAGTGATATGAAAGAAAAGGGAGTCAGTAATAATGTGACAGGGGATAGGACGGTATGGAAGAAGCAAACGTGTTGCGCCGACCCCAAGTAACATGGGATAAGGGCAGGAAGATGATGATGATGATATATTTTTAAATTACCAAGTAATGGTGCTTAAACAATTAGAAGTGTGATCTGACATGCGTGTGACTTCCTATTACTCGCTCACTGTGAGGTCCAGACATATAAACCTTTCCACTAGTTTCCCATGTAACTTAGATTAAACTTATTATAATGTTCATGCTGAGCACACTTGTAATTAATTAAAGAAATATATTTAAAACAAGTTTTGCGCTTTCATATTTGACTAGCTATAATTTATATATTAAATATTATGAGGTGTTGCCAGCGGTTACAAACGAAGCTTTCGTAGGTTTATCTATAATGTTTGTTTGTCCCCGCCAGCGGCACCTCATAATATTTAATGTATAAATTATACCTAGTACTTGTTTTACTCTTTTCAGTTAATTATTTTTAGCAGTTAGGTGTTTTGTTTTTATAATAATTTGTTTTGTTTTCACAATTTTTAGTTTTATTAATGAACGAGTTTTCCAAATAAGATATGGGGTAATATATTATTTATTTTGATATCAAAGTTACGCTTATCTTGAATTTGTGTCAATAACACACTAATCACACTAAAATTATGATAGTGAAAGTTTGTGAGTGTTTGTATGTGTGTTACTTCTTCACGCTCAAACGGCTGGACGGATCTGGATGAAGTTCCGCACAGAGATAGATTTTAAAATCTATTTTTTTTTTCTGGTGTACATAATAAAGAGTATTCTATTCTGTGCCGAATTTCATCCAGACACATTTCATTTTTTTCTGACTATTCAGGAATAGCATATAGGATACTTTTTATCCCGGGAATATGTTCCATCAGTATAATTTTCGACATACACGCAGGTGAAGCCGCTGGCAGAAGCTAAAAGTGTTACGATATGTATATTTTTAGAATGGTCTATTTAGTAGCTTTCATTTGATAACCATATATTTATAACAACGAAAAAAAAACTCAGTCCTTTTTTTGGTGGGTGTGCGCCATATTTAAAAATTATATAGCCTATGCCACTCCCACAATTGAGATGAATCCAACGATACCTCATATGTCATAATTCGTCAAGCCGTTTGGGCTGTAGAGCATGATATAGGAATGCACATACATACACACATACGCTCGAAAAACATTACCCACCCGCAGTCGGATACAAATAAAATTAAAATCGATATAAATAACTACCTATTTAATCTAAAAAGAAAAGTTCAGATCTACTTAAATAACTTTTCAATAGTAACACTAAACAGTGATTGATAATTTTCGGGAAATATAAAATTTAGCACATAACATTAAGTATTAAAAACCATTTTTTTTAAACTAGGAAAAATAGTAGATATTCCCAACTAAAAGGATTTAAAAGTAGCCAAACCAAATGAATTCATCCAAGAAAAACAAAAAAAAAACCAGCTTAATATCCCGTCGAGATCCTGTCTGTTAAGCCCGCAGCTTCTAGAAGTATATTGGTTTTCTCAACAAAAGCACATTTGTCTTTATCGTTGTTCACTCAAGAACTGCTCATAGGATTTGCATAAACTATTCATTTTGATTTCACTTTATTTGTGAACTCAGTACTCTGCAAATGGACGACTCGAACGGGTTTAAAAGCATTATGCTTATCGAGACTTATTTTTATTTTGTTTAAACTACTCTCTTGTAAATTTTTTGGTTGTGCTTACAATACAATGGTTTCTGCTGATGGGGGTAAAAAGCTATGGTAAATCTACGTCAACCAATGTTTGAAATAAAAAGGAGTGACGGGCGGACACGAAAGAGTTTTCATTAATTTTTATTTTACTGATTTAAATTCTGCTTTCAGGAGTTTTATCATTTCATTGTTGCTGGTATAATCTTTAATCAAAACCCTACACATTGCTGGAAAAGGTTTTATTTAACGCTGCAACATGTAGTTTTTTTTCTGAATATCTCCCGGCAGTTTCCACAAAATTCATTTAGTCAAAACAACGTTGTGCAAGCGCAAAATATCCTATGCATTCCAAAGTGATTCGATAGCTGGCCCATCGTGTCCGACCCCTCCTATATGTAATTTTATGGATGTTACACCCTGGGCTGCGCCTTATCTAGTTTGGACACCCTACCAACGATAATGTAGACTAAGAAAATACGCCCAAAAAAAATTGTCGCACTGATATGCTTAAATGTTTATATGAATATTTTGCTACTCTGTGGCTATTTAACATGGCGTATAAGGGGTGTCTGGAATGTGATTTGTCGCTAGCCTCGGGCACAGGAAAAGCGTTTAATTGCCGTCGAGTAGGTATCAAGGATCCGACCAATGGGACGGCCTCCGTTTATTGAATAACTCACCTTTACTGACTCTCTATACCTGGATATACTCCACCTTTTAATCGAGACGTTTAGAATTAGGAAATGGATTTGATTAATCTACATGACACGACAATTTGATTCGATTTTCGTTCGAAAATGGCCCATAATCAATAAATTTGCGTATATTTATGGAAACGAACTTGCATTTCAGGAATACCACTTACCTACGCGTTATTGTATAAAGTAAACCACTTGAAATGCAAGAGGCATACAGTATAAGAAACGTTAATTCATTTGTAGAGTCACGACCAAAAGAAAACATAACTTTCGACGACCAACAAAACCGCATCTATACCACCAATACTCATCCAACGACCGACAGTCACCTACAACTTTAAACCACACTCAAATACACCCGAAATGAACAAAAACAAGGGATGTTGTTGGCAAAATATTTAAATATAGAATTGAAGCGATTTCAAACACACAACAATGTTGTGGTCTACGGCAACGTTAACCGTTACTAATATGGCGGAACGGTAAACCGCGTCAATTATGTCCCAATTTGCGCATTTAAAATTCATGAAGGGTAAACCGATTTAAAGGTTTATAGTGTGTACTGAGCCGAAATTTACTAACTTATCTTTACAGGCCACCTCTCTGGTAGAGAGAAGGGGAGGACAAGACAAAACCAACAGGGTAGTAAAATTAATTGGAATTTCCACAAAACAACATTCGCATTCGCAAAATTGGTTGTTTTCATTAAAGTCAAACTTGTTAGTCAGTATTGACAAAAGGTCCTATATCCTTTGAATTGCTGTAAAGTTAAGAATTTGCAAAGCTATATACTTAATAAAACAAAGCAAAATAATGTTGGTCCGAAAGTGTTCCCTTGTAGAACCTCAAATTATCATTTCAGAAAATTGTTAGAATTTTTGTCAATTTTTGTTTATGACAAATTCTGGAATCAGCTGCGCTTAAAACTTAAAAAAAATATCACGAAGCCAACTGTTTTGCTATCAAATGAGCAGTTTTGGGATTGAGACACTATCGAATTCCGATGTGAGTAACTACATTCAAGTATTCTTGGAACTAATCTGACACTTCCCCCTGTTGCCACTTGACACATTGTTGAGGACCGGGTTGTATGGACGACATACTCGTAGGTCGGGATTAACAGCGCAATGAAGGTAATCAAACGAACCAGTACTTTAGAGGAGTGGCACATGACATGTATCATGGTCAGGATTTAAGAAGGAACAATATATAACTACACATATAAGATGGTGATATTTTTAGGATTGGTTCATAACACTTTCATGGGAATTCAAGGATAATGTTTATCTTGGAAATGCGACATGGGTCTATAATCTATGACGATGGACTAATCCTGACTAAAGTTGGACAAGAGGCTCTAGTAGACAAATAGGCATTCTATCAGAGACAATGAACGTCGAAAAGAAAAAAAATACAACCGACTTCCAAATAAAACACTGCAAATTTAACAAAACATAAACATGACAATGTATGTAATGACATTGATAATTTATAAATTGATTTATTGTAAGATAATTCCAATGATAATGATAAATTAAATATGATCTATTGAGTGATCATTGTGATGATAATGATTGTTTATTGATTGATCTATTGATTTGTTATTGTGATAATAATGATAATTTATTAAGTGATCTATTGAATTGAAATTGTGGGCATAATGATAATTTATTAATTGATCTACTGAATGATAATTGTAATTATATTTTATTAATTTATCTATTGATTGATAATTATAATGATAATATATTAATTGATCCATTGAATGATAATTGTAATGATAATTTATTAATTAATCTGGTTTTTATATGTAAGTTCATGTTGCATAAATAATGTAAATGTTTGCATGCCGAATGGTAAAATATGGCTGAGCCTTGATATCTTAACAACTTTTGTATATTACCCATATTTGCAAAATAAAATTCTATTCTATTCTATTCTATTCTATTCTATCCCTTTAGAATGTACCGGCGTGATGTACATTTTTGTTATGTTATGAAATGGCGTAAACAATAAACAGACATGCGATTTCATCTATCCCGAGAGATATGCCGTTGTTTATTGAAGAGTTATTTTGTATCTCCGAAGGTTTTCATCAGATCTTAACAAAATTTTTGGTTTGGGCGCACGGTCGGCGCAGTGGTTGAGCAATTGACTGCTGCGCTGCGTGTCGCTGGTTCGATTCCCGCACGGAACAAATATTTGTATGACCTACAGTTAGTTGTTCCGGCTCTGGGTGTTTGTGTATGTGAGTTTATATGTTTGTAAACGCACCCATGATACAGGAAGAAATTCCTAATGGGTGCAACTTTTTATTTAAAAAAAAAGAAAAAAAGAAATGGGACCACATGAGAAGCACCAGCTTTCAAATAAAAAAAGATCTTCAAAATCGGTTCGTCTAGTAAAGAGTGTTGAGGTAACACACATTAAAAAAATACAGTCGAATTGAGAACCTCCATCTTTTTGAAATTGTTTAAAAAGTTAAAGCATGTCACTCTGTCTCTGTCACCTCTGACCTAGACTAGAGTCAAGTGAAAACCCATCACAAATAAAAAACAAAAAGCGTTAGATTAATCCATCATTTCGGTAGTGCATGTCAATCCCCAAAATTATGAACTTGATCGTTTGTAATGAAAAAGTACCTGGGCGACCGAGCTCGGCTCGGGTGAAAATAGAGAAAACGACATTTTCTAAATATGAAACCTAGCTAGATCGATTTGTCGCCCCCGAAACCCCTTGCATACAAAATTTCTTGAAAATCGTTGGAGCCGTTTCCGAGATTCAAATTATATATATAAAAGGTCTTTCAACAAGGACGGGTCGATGTTAAAATTGAATAAAACAAGATGTGTGTGAGATATTAACGAAATTATTTTTTTATTTAAAAGGCCCATTTATGCCAATTATGGATGGAATATGACATCGTTCAAATGTCCGCCGCGGCTTCGTATGGTGGCACGAATCCGAGAAGTCCAATTTTTTGTGACTCTGCTGCATAGATCGAGCGACAATTTCTTTTGGCTTGAATTGAACAATATGGACGTGAACGACATGTGGTTCCAGCAAGATGGCGCTACTTGCCACACAGCGAACGACACAATCGACATTCTGCATGAACGGTTTGAGGGTAGAGTTAGAGTTCCGCTAGACTTTTTCTTGTGGGGTTTTCTGAAGTCGCAGGTCTATGCCAATAAACCACATTCGACCGTTGCCCTGAAAGCCAACATAACGCAGGCCATCGCTCAGATTCAGCCGGATCTATGCAGTAGAGTCATTAAAAATTGGACCTCTCGGATTCGTGCCACCATACGAAGCCGCGGCGGACATTTGAACGATGTCATATTCCATCCATAATTGGCATAAATGGGCCTTTTAAATAAAAAATTAATTTCGTTAATATTTTTTTTTTTTTTTTACTTTGTATAGGCCTGTGTTTGACCACAATCTCACCGTGGTCAGTGATGATGTGGCCGATGGTGGTAAGCACACAAAGCCTAGAAGGGAACTGGCTCTCAAGTGCTGCTGTCGGAACACACCGGAAGGTGCTTGGCGACAGATTTTCAACTTGAGGGTGGTTGCCAGCCAGGCGGGTACTACAAAGTACCCTACCACCGTGCTATGGTTTCCTCACGATGTTTTCCTTCACCGAAAGCTCAAGCTCATTGTAGGATTCGAACCCGCGACCTTCGTCTCGGTATCCGACGTCACTACCACTGAGCTATCATCGCCTCAAAATCGTTAATATCTCACACACATCTTGTTTTATTCAATTTTAACATCGACCCGTCCTTGTTGAAAGACCCTTTATATACAAGAATTGCTCGTTATTAGATACTATGCGACTACTATTTAAGTGCACCTCGCATGTAGTCGTCCAGATGCAGTCTTATACCTATTACTATATTATGTTGTTTCAATATATTGGGCATATATGTTGTTTCAAAGTTCAGCTAAGCTAACATGTACAGTAATATTATATAACATAATATGGGCAGTCTATTGTAGGGTCAAAACAATTACCACAACTATCTAGGAACAAACAAATCAGCGACAATTGTGTGTTATGTTTACTATAGACAAACAAACACACGAACGGAGCGTCGGAAACCGCAACAATTTCGGGCTACACCGAATGTTTGCTTAGATAAATGCAACATTTAACATGCAGCTCACCACCACTTTAGCAGCCAAATAATAAAAGCTATTTTTCAATGTTTTGTGACTCAAATAGATAGGTTTTAACTGTAGACGACCTGAATTTACAAGCGCGTACAACAGCACAACTTCGGGCTTTTCGAGATACAATCTTTCTGTTTGGTTTAAACGAAATATTGTTTTCATACGCTGGCCTTATAGGACGGTTAGGATGTGTTCAGTCTGGACACGAAATCCGTCTAAAAAATACCATACCATAGCTACAGAGAAAAAGACTAGCCGAATCATTAGACCGTGTTAAATTCGAAACTCAGTACAAATCTGTTAAAATAATTTTGTATTTTGATGGCTATCATAATGATAAATCTGTCTTTCAACTTCTCATGGACGCACACCATTTGAAATCTTACAAATTGTTTTGAAGTTTTACTTTTCGCAAAAACTTTTCACGCTTTCTTCAGTAAGTAATACATATTAATATATTCAAAATACTCTAAGGACCAAGACGTAAAATATTGAAAGACCACTGAAAAATCTGAATATTGTTACATAACTTAAAAATTCTTCTCATCATTATATCATGCTAGTTGCCAACAATAAGGTCAGGGGCAAAGAGATCTTTCGTTATTTCATTAGACTCTTAACATCTGTTTCCCTGAAACTTGATGCTATTGTTTCAAGTTTACTCCACGACCGATTTCATTTCATCGAAGCACCATCACTTCACAAAATAAATATAAACCTTTAATACCAAAGGGTAGGGTTTAAAACTGTGTAGCTTTAGAAATGTAAACGCAAATAATAAATTCAAAATTTGACAGTTCACGATACACTTTCCATAAATTTTGGTAATAATGGAAAATTTTGGAAGCCATAAATAATATTATTGTTGTGTTGTTTCTGACTGAGATTGTTGAACAAATATTTTCAGCCAAGTCAGAGGCAAATGTGAGGCCAGGCGGCTTAATTAACTCTGACTGGCCTCACACGAAAAATAAGAAGCGACCAGAATTATATTTTATATTATTCGTTCTTGTAGAAACTTATTTACATCGTAGAAAATTAGATAAATCGGCAATATCCTGAGGGCAGAATTTTACACTATTGGCATTGTATTCCACTTTGTATAGATACGAACTTTTCCCGCGGTTTCGATCCTGTACAGTGCAGTAGAGTGCAACTTTCTTTTAGTGACAGAATTTTGGTGCTGAAGGACTGATACACAAACAATTTTACCTACTATTATAATTTAGTTTAGATACAAAAATAAAAAGCAGACTTTTGGCAAATAAGTTTAAAAAATCTCTCATTTACCTCTCACATCACATCACATCATCAGCCTATTAATGTTCCCACAGCTGGGACACAGGCCTCCTCTCTGTGAGAGGGAATGGGCTGTTATTCACCACGCGGGCCCAGTGCGGGTTGGTGGATGTCATATGTTTTCGAATTTTTGGTTCTAGGATATGCCGGTTTCCTTAAGATGTTTTCCTTCATTGTTTTGAGAGCAGTGGTGATGAAATAATTTACACAAAGTAAAGCGCCTGCCTGAGCTCGAACCCACGATCTACAACTTGTAAATCGTAGCCGATACCACTGGGCCACCACTACTCTATATCTCTCATAACGTGTAAACTAAAATTTGTCTGCGGTTGGTCCACACAAAATGCATATCTACTAAGTTAAATAACCCGGTAAATGCTGACCTCTGGTAGGATATGCGGCTTATTTTTTAGGGCTGTGCGTTATTTATCGCGTTTGTGTCAGCTACACCTGCAGTGTGAGGCGGCATTTTCCGGTGTGCGCGACACTCTTGATCAATGGCGTCGCTCTTTGGCGTAACTACTAAGGTGCAAAGTGGAACGGGGTGCTTAAATTTTTGAATTCGCTTGGATCACTCTTGCAAATATTTACTTGAATCTTAAGCTTAAGCTATGTGCATAAGTCGAAAAAGTTACTATTTTTTCTTTTTACATGCCTACAAATTACTTTACCATTTTATGCAGCAACTGCGTGCCAGTGCAGTAAGTCCTGTTTGTCGGTTTTCTGAATTCCTTTATTCGAATACATCCTAATATGCAAAGCCCAAAAATTGATATCACACCTTAAAACCTCTCGTATGAAACAGAAAGTTAGTACCACTGATTTATTTCGCATTTCTAAAAGTTGCAACACTTCTCGACTACGGTGGAATCAGATAATTAGTGTCGTGTTATTTGACACATTCCCTGATCTCTTGACACTCACAACTTTGTTATAATTCTTGTTTTGCAAGGCTATTTTGCGGCAGTCCATTCCGTTACAACTAAGTTATCGTTTATGAAAAGAATTTGGTAATAAATAACTAATTTCATATCGTAAAGTTCCAATTTTGAAATAAAGTATAGTACACTTAATGGCACACTTTATTCACATTTTATAACCTTTTCTTAAATATCATAAACTATTAAATATTAGGCATTTAGGCATTCGTGATACTAATAACCGATGACCTAAAATGGGTAAATTCAACATTCTCCTAGAATTCTCCAAATAAAACTAAAAAACTCTATTAAACAAACAATCCCAAAATCAAACCTAGATTTTAATACTGTAACAATGTTTATACATTAAACTTAAAGCGCTTGTACGTCTACGTCTTTTAAAACAATGAATATTAGTATTTATCTTTTTAACGAGTTCTAAACAACGGTACCCCAATCGATGGCGTTGGACAAACTTTTTTTTTCACTCTCCCCATTAGCTGTATGGGAGCACCCCTGAAAAATGTTGACAATCTTTATGGCTTTGTGTCAACAAGATGCTTATACTGTAAAAAAATTAAAACCAAAGATATACTGTAAAAAATTGAGCCAAACCTGTGTGTCAGACAACGGACAGAACGGACACATGAGTGACAGCAATAGGGCTTTGGACCCTTTGGACCCCTCGGGTACGGATCCCTAAAAACTTTTAGATTTTTTTGCAAACAGAGGCCTTAAAATGTCTAAATGAAGGTTAGAACTTCTAGAACTCTCCAAATAAACCTTAAACTAAAAGGCTCTATTAAACAAACAATCTCAAAAATCAAACCCAGTTTTTATTACTCTAACAATGTTACACAAAAAACTTAAAGCAAGTCTCACGCGACGATTAATACGTCGTATAAATTTCATGGGAAGTATTCGAATCAGTTGAGTATTAGCATAAACAGACGACCGTAAAACGTTGACGCCTGGGGTTCGAGACCCGCGCCGGTACCACCCGGCACCGAACATTAGGATTTAAGGGAATTACATCGCATTACACTCCAGTACCGCTAACGGCGGCATGTGGGATTAGTTGTGAAGGCTTCGCGATGTTGCACGACAATTTCATGATTTTGAAAGCGATCATTTTAAAATGGGAAGAATGAAGATTAAGAATTTGCTGGTGGATTGACATAATTCAACGGATAAATATCTATCTTCGTTTTTCTTATCATAGTAAAACTGAGTCGTATTATAGTTAACCTACTTTTTTCATGAAGGCTAGGAACAGTACAGCCCTTCTTTACAAGTGCCAAATCTATAGGCGACCATTTTCATATATAAATGCCCCGATTAACAAATATGACTGTTAATGAGGGTATAATGAATTTGGCTGGTGGTTCAGTACAAATGTGTCTTTGCACGCCAAATTATCAACTAGAGCATGCTTACGTCTATAACTTTATGAACCACGCAATCCTAGTGAATACGTAAGCCGATGAGTTGCTTCAAACTCGGCAAACCGAGTGTACGGTTCATATTAGTTCAAGTGGAGTGCTATGTGCTACCTATGTGTGATAAACTCTAACCAAGTTTGTCTTCAAACATTACCAGATTGATGAACCTATATTATCTGAAATACTAAGCAGAGCGATGTAAATCCTTAAGGGAAGAATTGTGTTCTCTGATAAAAATAAACTCTTACAATGGCGAGTCAAGCAGTGTTCAGGTCTCTGCTTTTGGTTAAGGTGGTAATTCAATCGACCAATATGCCTAGCCTTCTACCAACTATGTTGAGGTTGGCTACCAGCGTAACTGGATGCAGCTGACCTTGATAACCCAGTAACTGGATAACACGATTCCCCTCATATTTACCTAAAGCTGGTCATTCAACGGAAGCATTCGAGTGCAATGTAACAATGCCAGGTTCGATTTAATAAATCAGTATACTGTCGTGCCATTCATTAATAACATCACTGGTATACCGTAAAAACTTAGTTGAAGTAAATATGTATAGTAGTCACAGCTCATCTTTGCGCAAGAAACAGTTTGTCATCGAGTATAATGCATAGAATAAGCGAGACAGGACGATGCGATAAACCTGAGTGAAAGAGGCTGTTATACTATGTTCACCTTCAACATTGACATAAAAATAGCTACTGTGCAGGGTCACGGGATCCCAGCACTAACAAAGAAAATTTAGTTCAAATAAATGTCACTAGATGGCGCGATATGTATCGATTTGTTATTGAATTGTGTGTAAAATTAACATTTTCTAGAATTGATCATAAAACATTTATGTTCTTTTTTAATCAATTCTCCTATGCATAAAATTATGGAATCTTAATTCACATTTCAAAGATTATTTGAACGGATCATTTAAATTTGATTCTAATAGATAGCGCGGTTTTAAATTTCTGAAGCGTGCCTGTGATTTTTTAAATTTGTATTGTAACATATTTTGGTACAATGAAACTGTAAAAACCGTACAAAAAAATAATATAAAACAAATCGTCACTGTATTTAAAGAAACAAATAGTCACGAACCGAGAAAACCCTTTTACTTGCAAGTCGCTGCTAACACCATCTTTAGCCGTGGAATGGAACCGAACGCGATCGAAGTACTTATAAAAATAATCATCTTAATCAGACGAAAAACGCTAATTACGTCGGCATGGTTTCTTTGTATGGGATAAGGCATCTGTATGCTAGTATTATATTATCTGTGGCAGGGTCTTGCAGCCAACTTCAGAGACAAAGATCCGGTTGTGAGTATTATAGCAAACTGTCAATCCGTCTAATCAAGGTAGATAACAAGGCAGTTCACATCAAGATGTTTACAGAATCGACTGGCAGATTTATTCCATTCTTGAAATCCTTACTAAAGGCCAGATTGTAAGACCTAAAACTTCAGTAGGCCCAACAAAAAAATTTTCAACACCCTTACGTCACGACAATAAAACCGCTCGTTTATATTTACGCATTCGGAATACCGGCACAGCACGCGGTACACTGTTCTCTTTTACGATCACTGTTATACTATCCCTCGGTACTCGGCATATTTACTTTTATTGCGCCCCGACGGTACTCGTATTTTGTAGGTGCCCTCGAATTCGGCGAAATTAAAACTAACGTATCGTGACCCTTCCATATGATGGGCAATCGTCTGTCTCTATTGGCCTACGAATTACAACTTAGATGTCATCATCCACTGACGTACACTGATATACATGAGCCTCCTCAAACGTCACCACAATCGAGTGAATGTCCTGATGCTTCTCACATCTGGCAGACTCCCGCGGCTCTCAGCAATCAACGGTCAACCTTGAGGGACCTTCTAACCCAAAATTTTCGGTCAATCAAAGTCCAACTACTGATCTGTTCTTAGGACACCGTTCGGGATTGGATATTGGAATACAAGAATAACAAACAGAGAAGAAAAACCGTAGAAAGATACGATTGAAACTGTTTTCCAGTGTTTGCTGTATGAATGTGTTAGGTCACTCTGTTTTACCAATAGTCATAAGCATGCAGAGCTGGTAAAATAGAAACTAAGTCCACTTGTAAGCGCCATTTTTAAAGTGTGACAAAAATGGTCTGAAATTATCTAGGGTGTTATAACCTACTAACGAACCTTGCCGCGCGGTTATTTTAGCTCTATGAGTGTTGTGGCTGCAGCACAACTATCGAAAACCAATAAATGAATCTAATTTAGTCGTCGTCGTCGGGTAACGGCCGCAAATTATCATACTGGATTAAATTGGCAGATACACTGATATCCACTTTGCTATTCCAGGAAACGTTACTGCAAGGGCTGGACACGGAAATACAATTCCTAGACGCTATTTGAGATTTAATACAGATCAAGATCGTAAATAGAGTAAATTAGATACCCTAGAATCAAAAATTAGGACATCCACCAACGCCCATTACCTCTCTCCCAGAGAGGATGGCTGTGTCCCAGCAGTAGGAACATTATAAGGCTGATTATATCTACTCTATAGTGTTATTGGGTTTTTTCACCTAGAATTGATCAGCAGGAACCCGGAATCTGCTTCGCTCCCTATTAAAGAGGACTTAAACATAACAACACTACTGTCAAAAAGTAGGTGTGCTATAAGCTAGCTCCGTGCTGTGGGTCACCCACGGCACAGCCTTATGCTGAGTGGAAGCTTTCTTGCCACAATCACGTCATACATCTGTTTTTATTTATACTTACATTTGTTTTTATTTTTTTAACTTGTGTGTACTAAAATAATTTATGAACTACGAACACCATCGTTAAGGGTTTAGTTAAAGCAAAATCTGCTACTATTGTTTTTGTTCTTGTAATCTACTAATGTTTGTATGTCGTTTTGTAGCAATGCAATACTTTTTCTTTCTTCTTTTCTTATCCTTTCGGAGAGTACAGGTGAATTTTATATTATCTTAGATACTCTAATAAGCAAATACTCTTTCTACCCTTTATAAAAATATATATAAATAGTTACTTATAAGACGACAAATCATTCACGGTCCAGGCTGTGTGTCAAACACAATTTTTAGTTGCCGATGTCAGTAAGGCAAGTCACTGGCTTCTTTTAAAAACCAAGTTAAAATCATTTCCTTTCTCTCTAATGCTTTTCTGTTTCTATCTAATTTCTTCCATCAATTTCTTATCTCATTTCTTCGTTTATGATTAGTATTTTATATGGCTTTATATTTTATATTTTAAAGTAGCAGTACACTACAGACTACCCTTTTATTTTCAGTTGTTTGCATCCAAAGGTTGTCTGGTAGATATCGCTGTCAGCCATAAGACCGCCATTGTACCCATAGTGTTAAGTTTTTATAAAAGAGATGTGTAACTTTTATAGTGTACAATAAAGTATATACCATTCTATGCTATTCTATAAGGGTCCCGAAACCACAAGTAAATTACCAATTGATTGCCGTCACTTACTCGTTTACGACTCGATAACCCCATATCACCGATAGACCTATTCAAAGAAATTGGGTCACTAGGCTAACGTACCCAAAAGATTCAAACACGCGACAAGGGTCAAGGCTATTCAACTTACTCAGTAACCTTCATAAATAACTTCTTTAGTTAAAGAAATCACAGCAAAAGTACATAGTGTTGTAACTGTAAAGGCGCCTTTTTCACTGGCTCTTTGTGTTTTCATTTCTGTACTGAATCTGCACAGATATTACCGAGTAGCTTCCTCACCGAATGGTTTCGGTACAGCTACAGATTCTGTATCAAGCGCTTACTCGCTACTCTGTACCGAGCTACTTGCTTGAGTCCCACGCGCCCCGTCTGGCTGTTCACTCACATACAGCAGGTCGCTATAGCCAATGACAAACACCATAAAAATAAAAAATAAACGATTCTGCACCGAAACCGAGCCAGTCAACAAGTGACACTCGGTAAAAATCTATACAGAAACAAATACGAAACGAAAACGCATCAGCCTGGTGAGAAAGGCGCCTTACCCATACGCTACTAAGCCATTTCTTTCCCACATACGTCGTTGAGACGTAAGTTATTGCTACTGACATGAACCCGAGCTTACGTCTCTATTCGCATGGCAGGCTTACAGGACACAGATAAGAGATAATTCGATACGAGTGGATTAGTATCGCGACACTAAATACAGATTACTCTGACGTACGGACATGGCAGTCGGAGAGCTGTGCCAATACGACCCAATGGCGTACGGTAATACAATCGTGTGTATTAATATATGCTACAGTTGAGAAGATTACTGTAAGTGTGTGAGAATATGGAGTGGAGATGAGAACGAAATATTATGTCAGCTGCTCGTCATTTTGAGTATCAATACAGTTAGGGTTACCACCAGACGTTAGGCTTTGCTCTGGATTTCAAGACCTTTTTTCGGAAAATACTGAATTATTTAATGATTTTATAATTTGTAGGAACAACAACAGAAATAATAATACCCAATCAAAACAAGCCAGCCTTTTCAGTTATACATCTGGTAACCCTAAATACAGAAGACTCGAGGGTAAACAAATAGAAAGATAGTGTTTTCGTATTTAGCAACTGGCTAAATATACAGTTTGCTTTAGGGCTCAATATACAGAAATTTGTTTACTGTGGTATTGTTGTTGTTCTAATAAGAAGCTGAAGAATGTTGTAAATCATTAATTGTTATGCTCTTTAAACAGATTGGTTTATAAAAAACACAATTAATTTATATTGCGAAAGAACATTGATGTAGATTGTAAACAGACGGACATGTTATCCAGTTTGGTGTAAACGTTATTGCTGCTGCCCTTTTAGATAACAAAGATAGGGTGGACTATACATTCTTGGAAACACCCACAACGCAATTTACAACGTTAATCAAAGTGCAGCTATAAACTTTTAAAACATGCATCGAACACCCACGGGGTGAATTTGTATGTAAATTATCTGACACTCATTTGTATATCATATCTCATTAGAAAACATAGTATACTCCTACTGTATGGAAAACATACTCTAAAAATTGCGGTTACATTCAGCCAATAAAAACCAACAAAACGCACACACGGAAAATATTCATGGAGTCGTACGGTTACCCTAATTTTTGTAAATAACAAGGAACAAGACCCGCTGGGACGGAATGCAACAAAATTTTAAACTGCGTACAACTACTGCAGTGTTTTTAGCCAATTCACTTTGCATTCGTATAAAACAAATGGGTGGAAAGTTCAGTTCTACCGTTCATAGCTAGAGTGTCACTATCTGATAAAATCATATTTTGAATTATAGACGAAACACAAAAACCACGCATTAATAAAAACCGGCTAGCACTTAGCCGGTGTCTCAGACTTTGCACATTTAGGGCTCCGTACCACATTTAGAATATATGTATTGGTATATGTTAGTAAAATATACGTAATAACAAACATTATCACCGAGATATGCTGAAATAGGAGCCTTTTTGGTCTCGCACGGGGTTTTTTATTTTGACTATTGTGTAATTTTTATGCTTATTTCTCGTGTCTCCTGTGCGGGTCACAAATAAATATTTTTCTTTCTTTCTTTATATTTCAAGTTCATAGGTCAATGTGAAGTTAAATATTCTGAATTTTGTGGCAGATGACGGACAGTCAGAAAAACGGACACGTGAGTAACAGCAATATAGTTCTATTTGGACCCTCTGGGTACGGAACCCTAAAAATCGACGCTATTTATTAACTATAAATCATAACATTAACATTAGAAACGGGATATTTACCATGTTTACTGTTTTTTGCGAGTTTTTGGACGCGAATCAAAGGGCACGAATGGCGAACGTTACTGTTCACACATTCGCCTGCATTCAGTTGACAGCAAGCGCCCGACCCATTAATTCATTAATGGCCTGTTTAATTTTTTTTTTTCTCCATCGTCTGCGTCGACGGTTCTTTTTTACGCAGGATATCTATATAATTTTATAAACTCATTAGATGTAGCATGCAAACTGCAATTATTTTCACGTCCTCCATGTTCGTGTGCGAATGTCAAAATAAATCACTCCGCGAATGTGAGAACAGTAGTTCGCGACGGCACTCGTATACGAATGTTCGTCGAGTGACGAGGCGAATGGCGAACACGATTGTGTAAATGCGGTATTAAAAGTGCAGTTCTTTATTTAAATTTTATAAAGTCTCAATATTGTTTACTATCTGTAATGAGAAGGAGCGAGACAACTTCAACACAGGTATTATTGATTACTTACTGTCTCTTCACATTTATAAATGTAACCGTAGGAGACAAAATTCTTATTTTATGACGTGACAACGTCTAATAAATCGATGAATGTACGAAAAAGTGTCCCGTTACGCTCATTGTCCCGTAACTCTTATTATCCCGTTACGCTCATTTCTACTACAAATACTCCACTGCTGGGACACCTTCGACGATACCGTCCAGCATTCCGAGCTCGGAGTGGCATGAGACGTTCGGTTAAAGATAGTTACAGATAACGCTTCATAAAATTGAGGCGCTACCGAAGAGCAGAGAGCCACCCAGCTAAGTATTGACAATAGGAGATGAGCAAGTCTACCATCTTGGTTTAACCTTGGTTTAACCTGTCCGTCCACCGAGTGACCTCAGGCAAGACAGTGGCAAATCGATCACGTACTACCGTACACAGTGAGGCTCAAGGGAGACTCCTTTATAGTCTCCCCAAGGATGTGTATTTTAAGAAGTGCTGATGGTGATCACCGGTTTGGTTTTAATGAGGTAGAAATACCACACTGCCTGGTATTAACCACAAAAGTTCAGGCGCGAGTTCAGGGTTTCCCTCCGATAGCAAAAAAATATGGGCATTCCCAGCAAACGATTGTAGACCTTGTCAAAGTATTCCCCTCACTGGCCACCATTATTATAAAACTCGTTTTTTTAAAATGGACGAGCTTTTTTCACTCTTCTTTATTTATTTAACATCATGATTAGCCTTTGTTTTATTGCAATGTTAGCACACATGGTAACAAGGTGGCCCAACGCAACGGTCTAATTGGCTTTAGATTCGTATTTAGACTCATTTTCAGATGATTCTCTTTTGTTTTCAATAATAAATTTCATTATTGTATAAAAAAATAACATTATATTATATTTAAATTAAACCCAGTTTCGAAATTCCGTATTTATAGGTGTCAATTTCAAAATTAATAAACATGCAAATATGGTCCGAAATATCGAAACTACGAAATTTCAAAATTTTTAGATGCCGTAATCATGACGTTGTCACGTTAAACTATCTTCCGTAAACCGACTTTACAGACAACCAATTTTTTTTCTATTATTTTACTTTTAGGAATAAATAATAGATCTAGAATGTTCGAAAGTGCGCAATTAGCACTTTCGAACAGATACATTACTAAATCTTATCGAAAATAGGTTTGTGAAAATAATAATAATTTGGGTCATTTTATTTTTTTTCCGGAATCTTTTGATAGTACAAAGTAGAAGAATATTTGCTTAGATAGATCCATATAGATTTATTTGGTGATTACGGAGGTTTTAAAAAATCAAAATCTGCCAAATGTCATATAGTGCAATTCTAGCTATAGGACGGCAGCGTTATTGCTAAATGTGCACTAAATATAGTAAACGTCGAATTTTGTTGGCAATTTGTTGCAGTATTTACAGAGTTCTATTAATTATGAAAATGTTAGTGAAATATTGTGAGTCAGTTTGCTATCGTGTTCGTGATACTGATGTACGAGTAACACGTTTTGCTGGTTCGCTTTGCTTTGGGCGATGCATATTTTTAGTAATGCGAAATGTTTTAGATGTTGTATTTTACTGGAAAATATCCATTTATATATTTTACGACTAACTTCTGTTACTACTACTGCCAGCAGCTTCGCTCGCGTGAAAGTCGCAAATTATACCAAAGGTACATATTACTGAATTAATTCTAGTATTCTATCCCTCTCACAGAGAGGAGGCCTGTGTCCCAGCAGTGGGAACTTTAATAGGCCGATGATGATGATGTGATGTGATGATTCTATATCCTAATCGGCCGTCCAGACATGAGAAAGTAACAAACAAACAGCCTTTTCGCTACTATAATGGTCTCGTCTGCCTGTCTAGCCGATTGTAGCGGATTACTAATATGGCGAGGCTGCCTGTCTGATCTCCACAATCCAGTTGTTGGGTAACCCGACAGCCCCTTGGTACGACTGTTTTTCAGACTTTCGTATTCCTAATGAAACCCGAAATACTAGAATACCAGCGTCAGGCAACTCCTTGTTGTCTAGCATTTTGCTGAATTGGACTTATATATTCGGCGCAGCCGCGGTGCACACTATCATCATCATCAGCTTATTAATTTTCCCACTGCTGGGACACAGGCCTCCTTTCTGTGAGAGAGAGAATCGGCCATAATCCACCACGCGGGCCCAGTGCGTGTTTGTGGTGCGGGGCACACTATGTAATTGTTTTAAAATTAAGTTCCCTTTTATTTGTACCTACATTGTGTGTATCTGTGTGTGCCAAACAAACTATTTTCCTTTCTTTTTTCAAATATAAAATATCAAATCATAAATATTTTCATTACAAAAAAAACTATTTTGAAACAAGATATAATTTAAAATTAAGCGTAATAATATAGTTTTATTACACTAATTATGTAAGAGAAACACAGCAGCAACACTAATCGCAGAGTTCACTACCAAGATAAATACGATATACGATGGAAATAAATACAGTTAACTTTAATTATGCAGCCGCACGTTCTATTAATTAATTTATGTAACTAAC
This sequence comes from Anorthoa munda, assembly GCA_945859665.1. Taxonomy (NCBI): domain Eukaryota; kingdom Metazoa; phylum Arthropoda; class Insecta; order Lepidoptera; family Noctuidae; genus Anorthoa; species Anorthoa munda. The sequence goes on along the minus strand of OX243902.1, from coordinate 27,333,495 downwards.
TTGTGTCTGCAGTAATGTGATATTACTCGTTGCACTTAGGGGGCTAAGACACATCAAAAAGGAATTGCAGAAGTTCAACGTAGGACGTCTAATTTTTTAGTGATTAAGAATCAGTATTGTATAGACAGATTTTGCCAAAACTGGAAGGAGGATGTGTGATGGACTCGTGAAAGGAATTGAGAGAGGTCTTTGCTTGGAATAGAATGGACTAGCAAATTCATAGAAATAACATGCACATATTTTTTTGCTTTACTTGTTGTATAATTTAAGTGAATGTAAGTACTTGATAGACCACGAAGCTACTATTCATTTGATATGAATAGTAGCTTCGTATTCATATTATGATGCTGGTCATTATTATGGGATATATGTTTACCTCCTTTATATTCTATTATCTAATTTTCATTTTCTACTAATTTTAGCCACCCACTCGCTGCTTTAAGCACATTATGTGTTACATGGTTAAGAAGGATTTTTAAACAGCCAATCCCGTTACTACCCACGCGTCAAATGAGATTAAAATGGCGGGTGATCGTGTAGTTGGTTCCCTGCATAATGATTACTACACGCCTTCTAGATAAACCTATTAAAATGATCCCTGGACCCCTACTCATATTATTTTTATCCCAGCATAAGCTACTCTTTTGCAATTTGTGCTAAGTCTACACAAAATAATTTTCAACATTTTCCAGAAAATCTGACACCAGTCTTGCCAAAGGGTACCTTGTTACCCAGTAACTGGATTGTGAAGGTAAAATAGGCAGTCGATCTATATTAAATACTGGTACTCAGACGCATCAGGTTAGACTGGAGTCGATCCCAATATAGATGGGAATAGGCGAGGGACTGTGTGTGGTGTAATGTGGTGCTAAGCTAACTCAATTGGATTGGATAAAGTGATGCTAAGCTAACTCAAATGAATTGGATAAAGTGATGCTAAGCTAACTCAATTGGATTGGATAAAGTGATGCTAAGCTAACTCAATTGGATTGGATAAAGTGATGCTAAGCTAACTCAATTGGATTGGATAAAGTGATACTAAGCTAACTCAATTAGATTGGATAAAGTGATGCTAAGTTAACTCAATTGATTTGGATAAAGTGATGCCAAGCTAACTCAATTGGATTGGATAAAGTGATGCTAAGCTAACTCAATTGGATTGGATAAAGTGATGCTAAGTTAACTCAATTGGATTGGATAAAGTGATGCTAAGCTAACTCAATTGGATTGGATAAAGTGATGCCAAGATAACTCAATTGGATTGGATAAAGTGATGCTAAGCTAACTCAATTGGATTGGAAGTGATGCTAAGCTAACTCAATTGGATTGGATAAAGTGATGCTAAGTTAACTCAATTAGATTGGATAAAGTGATGCTAAGCTAACTCAATTGGATTGGATAAAGTGATGCTATCTCAATTAGATTGGATAAAGTGATGATGAGGAGCAGTGGTGGCCATAGTGACTCCTCAACTAGACAAGATAGCACCGTCGTGTTTGGGCTTATTGGATATGTATTGACAAATGATATTACATTTGGATCGTTTTAGTCCATTAAAAGCTGGTTTTAAAAATAATTGGCCATTTAATTATTATTGATCTATTTGAGCAACGGTGGCAGGGAACAGCGGTGACCCAGTAGTAACGACCGCGATTTACAAGTCTTAGGTCATAGGTTCGAACCGGCAGGCCTTTGCGAAAATTATTTCATAACCACTGCTCTCAAAACGGTGAAAGAAAACCTATAACCAAAAATTCGCAGACATGTGACATCCACCAACACGCACTGTGCCCGCGTAGTGGTTTACGACCCATTCCCTCTCACAGAGAGGAGGTCTGTGTCCCAGCAGTGGAAACATTAAAAGGCTGATGATGATGGAGAATCCAACTCTAGTACACTTTGGGCTAAGTCAAGAAAATAATTAAGATAAACATAACCGTTCCGTCGGGGGTTAAAAATACGCAATATTGCATGGTCTTGAAAACTGAAAAAGAAAACTATAAAGTCACTGAACGGATTGCAATTGAAACTGAAAAGTACGGAAACGCAATCGCTTGAAACAGCATTTGACACAAAGATTACTGAACGGAAGTGCAGACGACTTGGATGTTTTTATATCTCTCTTCACTCCTTTGGCTTTGCAGATTTTATGGAAGATTTTAAACTTGAATTGTGCATAAATACAGGAATTTAATTTTAAAGTCTGCACAAATACAACAGTTTGTATGTAATTCCATGGTCTATGTTAATAATATAATAGGTATTGGCTTTTAACGCCTCTCTTAATAATGATATTTTTTAATCATTAATCCAGTTAACATAGCGACAGCGTCATCAACTGCTTACCTGCATTATTTTCTAAAGTATTCTAATACGAGAGACCCAATTAATGCAGCTGCGCATATCTAAACGAGATCACTATTTAGATAGAATATTTTAGGAGTTAGACAAAGATTAGTTGGTTTTCTACTTCCGTGTATTTTGAAAATAAAATCATATAGAAAATGATTCCTACATCATATAATGGAGTTATCTTACTGTTTTCCATCTACACTATGGCTTATATTCTGTATAAACTTTATAATAATTAATAACCCCAAATTATGGCACACGCGAGTGTTGTGAATATTAAAACTTATTTGAGTTAAGACGGAGAAAGAAGGAATTATGATTTGTTATCTTAAAGCATACTATTAGATACACCATTACATTTATGTTTAAAGTTGAGATGAGTCGTAGTATAAGCTATAAAGACAGCTCTAATCACTAGTCAGTCGTATTTACTGAAGAGTATACTCTTGTTCTTTATTTTGATACCCCTCACGATGGGTTTGGAAGAAAAAAAAAAATCGGCCCCCACAATATTGCGCCCAAAAACCGCCATTTTTATATTTTACAATGTGGTCAGTGACACTCGCAAGGTTAAGTCGAATCGATTGACGTAAGTATCGTACTTAAGTATCGCACGCGTCTGGTCTCTAGAACGCCAAATAGGAACAAACATACATACATAGACTGATAAACACATTACCCTCCTTCGGTAGTCGGGCAAAAATAATACCAGCCTGTAAAGCGGTATAGGCACAAACTACCACTCTTGCTCAAGAGAGGTTTGTAACTTCAGACGTATTATGATATGTCCAGATTTCAGACAGATGTCATTGTTTAAATGATTTTCTACAAAAAAAAAGTAAGTATCATATCAATGGTGTGGTCAGTCCAATGAACGAGTCGGCTGCTGAGCTACATTCGACTAGAAATTTCGCAAAGTTCATCCATAATCCATAATATTAATATTATAAATGCGAAAGTAACTCTTTCTGTCTGTCTGTCTGTTACCTTTTCACGATCAGACCGCTGAACCGATTTCGATGAAAGTTGGCATGGAGATAGTTTGAGACCCAGGAAAGGACATACGGTTCTTTTATTTTTCATAAAACACAAAGGGGTAGAAATAGGAGGGTGGGGTAGTATACTATGAATGTTTTTATTATGGCTTAAACCGCAGAACCGATTTAGATGAAATTTGGTATGGAGATAGTTTGAGACCTTGGGAAGGACCCCTTTCATGTTTTATGTAAACAAAGTAGTGTATACTTTGTTTACATAAAACATGAAAGGGGAGAAATGGGAGGAGTGTTAATTTTGTATGTAACTTCTTATCATGCAACTTCTTCTTAGTATGAACCGATTTAGATGAAATTTGGTATGGAGATAGTTTGAGAATCTGAGAAGGACATATGATAGGCTAGTTGCATAAAACACGAAAGGGGGAAGTTAACTTTGTATGTAACTTCTTATCATGCAACTTCTTCTTATTATGAACCGATTTAGATGAAATTTGGTATGGAGATACTTTGAGACCCTGAAAAGGACATAGGCTTCTTCTTTGTGCTTAAAAATCGAAAGGGGAGTTAGTTTTTATGAAACTTCTTATTATGGGGATCGATTCACTTCAAATTTTATACTTCCGTAACAAATAATTAAAGTGTATTGTTTTTTCTAATTACTCCTAAAATGGTTGGGTTTGTAAAGATAAGATGTACACATTTTCTTCATGGAGCAGAATTTTGGCAGGTAGTATAAAGATAGTAAACGTTAGTTAAGAAAGGATTTTTGTAAATTCTAATTTAAAGGGGGTAAATGAGAAAGCTGAACTTTGTATGAAACTTTTTATTGCGACTTCCGTATTGGTTGAAACTTTGCAGGTATGATTTTTATAACAAATGATTGAAATCTACATATTTATTTAGATTATCTAATGGGATGAGGCTTCGTATTACTCAATATGGGCAAAATATAATTGGTGCCAATATAACAGGTATGAGAAAAGGGGAAAGCGTGTTCATACGTCGAATCCCAATAATACCCATTGACCTATCATTTCAATTCAAAAGACTGCAGTTTCTATTCAAACTTAGTTTTGCTATTACTATTAACAAAGCTCAAGGGTAGCAAGGATTCATTTGCCAAAGCCATGCTTTACCCACGGCCAGCTAGATGAAGCTGCTGATGTTTGCGTATGTCCAGGGCGCAGAATGTGTATGTATTAGCATCAAATGATAACAGAGTATATAGTAGTGTCCTAAAATGTTGTACCCTTGTGTTGTTTTGGCATAATTAAGGAATGTCAATTAACTATAGATACAATTTATGATAGAGTTGTATCTTCAATTTGTAGGAAAGCAGAAGCTATGAGTGTTTAGTTTATTTGTTTCCTTTTGTAACTATTTAACCTATACCTGTATTGACTAACGTCTTCAATTAAATAAGTTAATCGTTTTTACGTTAACGATGCCTGTACCTATACAGGATGAGTTTTCCAAGTGGGTGTGGATAGCCAAATCTTCACTATGAAGAATAGCACAAAACAATCAAAAGAGTCAAGGGACCGATTTTGATTAAAACTAAAACTGCAACATGGATTGTTCTCACCCTGTATGTCGACAACCAGAATTGAAAGAAACAATCTATATTAACGCGGACGAAGCTGTGGGTAACAGCTAGTACCATATAAAAGGTGAAAGTGAAATTTCAAAATTTAAGAAACCCCCGACACATTTTTATTTCATGCTACATAATTTATCTAGAACATAGTAGATACGCTTCGATCGGCAATCTATTGAACACGTAATTATGTCACGATATCTTGCGTAAACACCCCGATTCAAACAGTAAAACGCCCATAATTTTTGAACGGCTGAACCGATTTTATTCAAACATAGCTAAGAACACTCTCAACAAAAACCATTCAAGCAAAAACAATAAATTAAAATCGGTTCGCCCGTTTGGACGCTACGATGCCACAGACTGACATACATATACACAGATACACAGCAACACACTCCAAACTTATAACACCTCTCTTTTTCCGTCGGGGGGTTAAAAACAACAACAACCTACACAATATCGTCAACACGGCAGCTGACACCCTTCACATTTTTAATCTGTAGCAAAATTATTGAAAACATTCCATTATATCGTCGCGTGGCGCCAATGAAATATGCATGACGTCAGTGAGCAGTCACAGCACGCGACAACAATACTGCCGTCCTATACCTAGAGTGTCACTATCTGACAAAATCATATTTTGAGGTAAAACAAAAAACCGCGAAGTAATAAAAATCGATGCTGTATAACAACTATCAAGGTGGAAACATACTTCCAAAACCCGACGTGACGCCATCCGACGCATTGCAGCACTAATCAATCCCATATATTTAATATGGTCAGAAACACATAGAAAACATGCCATGTGATCACACGCATTTCCAAGCGGGAACATCCAGTCGGTCTGGATCAGCGTGTTGCCGGGAGAGCTACGCACGCAGTGTGTTTCTAGATAACGCCCGAAGCCACGCGTCAGTCAGTCGAGAACATTCCTGGTATAAAAATATTTTTCGTTAGTTTTTATTTAAAATGTCGGATTAACAATTAATAAAATTAGTGAAAATGTACTCAGTATTATATGATATGAGTTCAGGCCAATACCAAGATCACAGTATTATAAATAATACTGGAAACGAAGCTATGATACTAGCGAAGAGTGTTGTAGCATCACGTAGCGTGTTGTATATGTGCACAATTCGCAACGGGTGTCGACACGTCACGTCGCGTCGCGTTTTAGTAGTATGTTTCCACCTTCAGTCATATGCTTAAGTTTCCGGTGCAAAAAATAAATCGTATTGCGTACTTTCAAATAGGCACATTGTTAGTTTAAATCAATGACTAAATCTTATCAAAATACATTTTTAAGGGTACACTAGTCGAAAATTCTTCCATACAAACGTAGTCTGACTTTTACTCCACTGTTTGACGATGTACGTTCAAAATATAAAATGATATCAATTTTTTGACGTGATAACGTCTTATAAATTGGTTTGCCGGGTGACACTTCAAGAAACTGCGTTACGCTCCGCTCACGTTATGCGCTCACAATGAGAGCGAGTGAGAGGCACGCGTCCCTTCCACTCGGGCATGGTTAGCCCGCCTAAGAGCGAGAGAGACAGACATAATCCTTCTTCCTACTATACGAATGAATATTCACATTAAAATTATTTTACCACTCAAAGTCGTTGTCACGTAAAACTTTCGCCCGTATACCGACTTTACAGGCAACCAATTTTTTTACTCATCATTATCTGCCCTGTATGGAAGCAAAAAAGTAAAAAAAAAAATTATTTAGATTTATGAGCTTCGAAAGTTTCATAGTTCAACACTAATTTTAACGCATCTTTGGGCGCAAATAAGTACCATAAGAAGAAGGAAAATTGAAAAACGGCCTCCAAACAGGGATAGATTAGTAGTTCAACAATGCAAATAATTTTATTTTGAACAGATACATTCAGTCGTTTTTTCATGATATCCAGACTCCCAAAGGTCTGTTTATAAAATTTCGCGCGCTCGTTTTCGTTCTAAATCATCATCCATTTCGCTACAAATTTGCATAAGTGTGTATTCGTACGCGAACTAGCTTCTTACTGCTGATAAAGCACGCATTTTAACCCCGCGCACAAAATAGTTCGTGCCGTCGACTAGTGTACCCTTAAGCATAGCAATTTGGGGCGTTATTGTTTTTATCCGGATTTAATAATAAAAAATACTGCTTACAAAGCAAATTATATAAATATAGAAACATACATTTTGGTGATTACGTAGGGAATAAAGAGTTGAAAAAGGCCAAATGTCAGATAGTGACACTCTATTTATAGGACGGAAACAATGTCCGAGGTTGTGTCATGCTGCGCTATGTTGCTCTTGTTTCCTATTGTGTGACGTCACCGCTGCGTTTATGAACTTGCAATGACAGAGACATGATGTGTATGGAAACGGCGGTGAATGGATGTTGGTTCAATTGGCAGCAGCTTAATTAGCATTTCTGTTGAGACGGATGACGAAAATGAGCGATAAACTTTTTGTTTTAATGGCATTCTTTTTTTTTGGCATGGCATTTTAATAGCATTATTTAATGGCATTGTTTAGAATACTAACGTTATTACTGTAACGCCTTCTCAATTTAATTAACAATATCTAGTATTATATTATCTGTGGCAATAAGCACAAACCACGTCTCATTTCCTGAACGCATAGCTGTCATAAATTTATATAAGTACCTACGTCTTTGTACAACTTTTTCGTTTTTTTCTTCTTCATCTTGTCTTTGCACGGAATACAACTCTAAAATCATCTGAAGCCTTTTATTTTATCTATCCTGGATATGAAATCCCAACAGGCATACTTATGTATCGAACAGATAACCTCCTTTTTTATGAAGTCGGTAAAAATACGTACGAGCCTGTTACTATCCTACTGCAGGACAAAGCTGCTCACCATGCTGCCAGCTTTCATCACCAGACTTCAGACCCTTAATAATTTAAACCCAAATTTCCTCACATGTTTTTCTACAGAAGAAAATGAATACCATTTTCTTGCATTGGCATTGGATATCGGCTGCTTATCAGACCTCCAGAACCCGTGATACTCCTTAGCAAGGCGGGTGTACCGTTGCGACCGTCAATGACCTACAAATGACAACCAATGGTTTAACGTATTTTTCGAAGAACGGAGCAGTCTCGGTATTTAAAGTACCCCTGTACCAGTCCATTGATCGACTTCGGCAAGCTTTGCTCAACCTTGAAGATAGACCCGGGTGACTCGTGTGTCTCAGGAAAGGAGCCATTATGATCCATCTGAAACTGAGAGACATGGTTGTATCGAATGCACTGTTTTGCAACCTCAAACTTATTGAAGAGCTCCTCAGTGCGTTGCGACTACTTACATTGTGATAGTTATGTTTTAGTTCAAAGTAGGTATCGAACCTATTATCATCAACAGGATACAAAACCAGCACTGGGCCGCCACTGAGAAATGTCCAAGATAGAAAACCCAATAACACCTTGCCCCACCCGAGCAACGAAACCAAAACCACATACTCAAAACCAAATACTGAAAACCCACATACTCAAAACCACATACTCAAAAACTCTCTCGTCGTTGATGACGCTACGCTTATGGAGGTTATTTGAAATAATAAGTTGTAAATAAATGAAGTTTATTGATCTACATAATTTCCGACTTAAACCAAAACTAACGAACATATCGAACATTTTATACTATCTGTACAACAAAATTAACGAAAATTTATCAATTTAAGGCCTTCCAAAAAAAAAGCATTGCAAAAAAAAAAGCTCTCAGTCTGGTTACAAGGGTTGGATTACGATGCCACGGAGCAGTTGCTCATTGTCCCCTCGTAGATTTTTTGTATCTTACCATCATGTCTAAATAGCCACCATACATGCGCTCACTCACGCTAACACCTTCATACAACATTTCTTGTATATGCACACTCTCACAAGCATCACTTGTTATTCAATAATGATATCTACCTAAATTGTATTTTATTTTCTGTTTGTTTATTAAATAAAAAAAATCCGTTTTAATATTTTCTCGTAATTGTGTTGGATTAACAATATAATAATTGATAAGAAGCAGATTCTGGGGTGGGGGTGAGAGCCTGGTGATCCGTAACACAGGGTAACCTAGTATGAACTCAAGTCTCTCACAAAGGGTCATATTTTTTATACTATTTTGTTTTGTTGGTGTCATATAAATGTAGTATGTAAGTATATACTGATGTGAACCTTTGTGAGAAGAGTGAAATAAAGGATTTATTATTATTTTACTACCATTTACTCTGAACTACTAAAACATCAACAAACTTAAAACAGACGCAAACTGCACAACATTCATAAATCAAGCAAAATTACATCTCTAGCGGGTAGAGTCACACGGTGTAATCTTTATTAGTGGAAACTTTTCACTCTGTATTAGTCCCCGGGCCCTCGTTCGCTTTACAAATTGTTTTACTGCATACACACACGTGAAATAAAGAACAGAATCCACGCTTTTTGGCTGAAAGTCTCTCTTGTTGTTGGTTAATGGATGTAAGAATAATATTTTGAGGTAGTCATAAAATACGGAACCTTACATTTATTTGGCATTTATTGAGGCAAAGGCTCAGTTGGCTGCAAAAAAGTTGGGGATTCTTGTAAAGGTGAGACAGTAGGTACACGCCTGAACAGCTGCTCAAATTGTATAAATAAAGTGAAAGTTCGGACATGCATAAAGTACTGCTCTCATCTCTGGGATGGATCTGCCAAATACCAACTTGATGCACTTGAGTCGATTGACAAACGGGCCAAGAGGCGGAGTTCGGTTTTTTATCGGTTACATTTCGGGGAGTGTGCGATGGAACTGCACAATTTGATTCCACCTAGCCCTTTCCATCATCGAACAACAAGACGTACGGCAATGCGCCACTGGTACATGGTGGACATCCCACCCATACGTACAAAGCGTTTTGTGAATACTAACATTTTGCGCACAGCTAAGGAGTGGAATTCCCTGCCGGAGTCTTTAAGTCAAGAGTGAATAGGTCACTTCTAGGCAAGCGTGATTCACCGTCGACCACATCATCGCTAACCATCAGGCGAGATAGTGGACAAAGGCGAGGTAAGAGAAAAATAAATAAAAATGCCCCGTTGCAGGGCGAAGGCGTCTATTAATTTTCTTCCAACCTAAAAAGGCCTACCTTACAAAAAAAATATTTTACTAAAGACAGAAACGGTCTGTACATCGCCTAAAATTCTAAATCAACATTTTATTATATATATATTTGCTGCTGGACCTAAGGACCAAAACAAAAAATATTCTAAACTGCACAAAAAAATTCACGAATCACAATATTACCACGTAGCCATAAAAGGAAAAAAAAAATATACAACAGGAAAAAATAAAACAAAATGCCAAGAATGTCATTTAGTCAAAAATGTCATAACGTACAAAAATCCAGACGTAGGTTGTATCTACGAGTACAAACGTTCATACATAAAACGTATCGTACTCGTAGATTTGCGTCACCCGGCACGCGTTCGGAATATTTTGCGTCACGGAAAAAATTAAAAGCGGCCCAAACGCCGTTCTTCGTATTCAATTAAAATTTTATGTAACCTGCGTATGTACGCGTGTTATGTGATATTACGGGGTTTGTTTTTAGGGTTCCGTACTTCAAAAGGTAGAAAAAGGACCCCTTTTAAGATCACTCACCACCGATTTTCTCAGGAACGGGTGAATATGTTACTTCTAGGCAAGCGTGCTTCACCGTCGACTACCATCATCGCTTACCATCAGGTGAGATAGTGGTCAAATCAAATAAAATACATAGTTCAAGCGCCAGCCAATTTAAAAAATTAAAACACCTATGGTTTTTAGGGTTCCGTACCCAAAGGGTAAAAACGGGACCCTATTACTGAGACTTCGCGGTCCGTCTGTCTGTCTGTCTGTCACCAGGCTGTATCTCATGAACCGTGATAGTTAGACAGTTGGAATTTTCACAGATCATGTATTTCTGTTGCCGCTATAACAACAAATACTAAAAACAGATTAAAATAAACATTTAAGTGGGGCTCCCATACAACAAACGTGTTTTTTTTGCCGTTTTTTGCACGTACGGTATGGTATATATATAATGGTACGGAACCCTTCGTGCGCGAGTCCGACTCGCACTTGGCCGGTTTTCTTTAATCTTTGAGCCTTAATATTTTATTCGGCCTTTTGGTTTTGAACTATTAACTTAAAAACATTGAATTACTATGTATAGTTCTCGCCAAACTTCTTGGCCGCCCTGAAGTTGGCTACAATGGCTGCGCAGTAGTAAATCTCATACAAAAACCTAACCGTTTCGTGCCTCGCGCATCCGGAAAGTCAACTTCAGGGCGGCCCAGAAATTTGGTGAGAACTATAAACATATTCTACTGCTACATAAGGTACAGTCAGACAAATTCATTGTTTTTACCCTAAAGCCCTGCGCACACCGCTGGAGGCGCGGCGGAGAGAAATTGAAAACCTCAATTTAATATAAACCTTAACTACCTTGACATACGGTCAATATAAGATCACTATGTCGTGCGCCGCTCGGCTCGTTCTTATTTATCTTTGCCATGACATTTTCAACTTTATAACATAAGAATTAGAGTCTAATTTAAATTGTTGCTGGGCCTAAGGATGAATTTCACTCGCACCTCATAAATAAATAGAGATTGTTTGATTTCGTGAAAAATTTGATTTTCAACGTTAATGTAGTTCCAATTTACGAGGAAGTGTTATCAAACGTGACAAACGTGTTTGTTGTGAATATAAACGTGTATATAAATGTTTGCAAACGCACCCACGAACTGGGAAAAATTCCTAGAGCGAGGCAACGTTTTAATAAGAAAAAAATAAAACTTGTTCGTACTAAAGTTATTTCTCAACTCAAATAAGTAATTTATTTGCCGTGTAGTGTATGTATGTTAAATATAGCTTGTTGAAAACTCAGCATTAAACGGCGTCGCATGGTCCCCAGTAATAAAGGCAGGGGTTCACTTCACGCGTTGAATTTATTTTTACACAGTGCCGGCACATATATAAACTGATGACTCAGCGTGTGTTCATGCGTTACTATTGTTTCGCGATCGTGGACCCTTTTTATCTGATACTCGATAGTGAATATTTTTAAGGCACTTTTCTTTCGGCAGTAAGAACCAATCAAATCAACATTACTTCAACTAAACTTTGAAAGGTACTATTGAACTGTCAAACAAAAAAAAAGATGAATCTAGTCGCATATTCGCAAGCGTCAGTAGGTCTCTATGGAGATGAACGTGCAAGAAACTCCACGGAAACTCTTTGCCATAAGTTTTAATTACAAGTATTTGGTTACATCATTCTTTTTTGGATAAATACATATATGTGAAAACGATGTCAACAGACGCGCACGTAAAAGCGTCTAGAACAATTCAAAAATACAAAAAGTACCAAACTAAAAACAGGCAGAGGATGCCAAGTTATGACCAATCCCAACTAATGGCACCCGTTCACGAACAAGACGTATGGATTGGCACCACTCCGTTCAACCATCATGAAGGGAACCGAATGATCCAACACATGTGCCACCATCAGATAGGCATCAGAGATACACTCAACCGCCAGGGCACACACAAGTCAACGAACATTTCACTGGAAATTTTGATGGCACAGTTGGTTTTCTGAGTAATAAATATCATTTAATTTTTCATGACTTGTATATGTAGAATTTGAAATACATTACGAAATAACCGGCATATTTTATCAAATCCTATTGACCCATGGACCATTTCCTAGAACATAATCCTGACTGGATTTTCTCTTTTCTGAGTATCAAGTAAAACTTGATTTACTTTACGAAATAGCCAGAATATTCTATCAACAACGCCAACTTCTTTCAATTTAAATTCTAGTGAACCATGAACCATTTCCTAGAAGCTGGGTACTCGGAAATCATATAACCTTGACAGAATTTTGTTTTTTCTGAGTACTTAATTTGTTGACTTCTTGTACAAGTAACCATAATTTACCTTACGGAATATCCAGAATATAGCCTGCCAACAACTCCAATTCGAAGACAAAAAGAAACTGAATTTTGACTCAAGATTCGGTGTTTTTTGAGGACCCAATGTACTCAGACACACCGAATCCTGAGTCAAATTAAATATAAATAACAATAATCAATAAATATAATAAATCTGTAGAAAAGTAGTTTTTGTACATCGAAAATATTTCCAAATAAAATAGCCAGGGTGTTAAAGGATAACCAACAGAACCCATTTCCAGCATTTTTGGATTTTTTGTCTGTTGTCGGTTTGTCTGTTTATTTTTGCACGCATCACGTAAAATGTACGAAGCCAATGTGTAATGTATGTAGTCTGGTTTCACCTTAGTAATTATTAGATATAGCAACATTGTATCACTGCATCCGGGTTCAACAGGAACTTGTTAGATTGTCATTTGTCAGTGTGTCACTCCGAATACAAGTATCAATGGACGACACTCGCATTTTATTTGTCCCTAAATCCCCTGTCAATATACTTCACAAAGCAGATAACTTTTATACATAAAAATTGTGCAAAGTATTACTTAGTTTTTGTTTCATCGCAATCGGTTCACACTATCAAAAGTTAGATGAATTTAAAGTAAGAAGTAAAATATCACAACACACGCAATTCAGATACTCGGACGGTTGAACTCCATATTCGATAGATGGCGTTGTGCATTTGACGTCATTTTCTGAATGGCAGTGTTAAGATTCGCCGCGAAAGAATGATCCTAGAAAAAAATCGGTAGGTAATTAGGGTAGACAGTTGACGGGAGCGAAGCCGCGGGCACAGCTAGTATAATATAAATATATAAAACAACCAAAATCTTTTCTTTCTACGTTAGAGTAATTACACTCCCAGTTGGATTTCAACAAGGTTTCGAGTAGCTGCTACATCTTGTCTACGCCGGGCGTTACGCCGTAGCCGAGTGCTACGCCGAGCGCTACGCCGTAGCTCGAAGGTTACATGAACTCAAGTGGTGTAGGTTCCGTCGGACATCGAGACGACCTCTTAGCCTGAAATAGGGTTCGAATAGACAAATATATTTTGCTTTATCTTACAAATGGAGGGTTGGTTACGTCAGCTTGCTTTTGCAGAGGTCCAAGGGTAAATGTGGCATCTCTGTTTGTAAGATATTTTCGACTGAATCGAAATAATTTTAGAAGGCAAATGATTACCAAATTATCTCTGAAAACCTAATGGTATTGTAGTAACAAAACAATAGAACAATGTCAATATAATAAAAACCATAACCTTAAAAATCAAGGTCCTTTTAAAATTATCTAACTACAAATAACTATATTTTCGTAACAATGAACCCATAGTAATTAGAACTCTAAGCTTTTAGTTAACAAACAAAAACTATAGGAACAATGGTTTTGTGTGTCTAACTACACTCCCCTTATCAACGTTGATTTTGTTCTAATCAGATATTCATAATTACTAGCTTTTAAAAGTAATTAAATAATTGGAACGCCACCAATTAACCTACATGAGTTTGGTTAAAGTAAATAAATATACAATTTTATAACTGTAACGTCAGCAACTCATTAATTATGCGGCTTGCGGTTAAACACGAACCACGTGAAATGATTGACTTTGAAGTTAAGCAGCACATCACATCACACATCACATCATCAGCCTATTAATGTTCCCACTGCTGGGTCACAGGCCTCCTCTCTGTGAGAGGGGATGGGCCGTAATCCACCACGCGGGCCCAGTGCGGGTTGGTGGATGTCACATGTCTTCGAATTTTTGGTTCTAGGACATGCCGGTTTCCTCACGATGTTTCCCTTCACCGTTTTTGAGAGCAGTGGTGATGAAATAATTTACACAAAGTTATGCGCCTACCTGGGTTCGAAACCATGACCTACAACTTGTAAGTTGAGGACGAAACCACTGGGCCACCACTGCGCTCTAAGCAGCACATAGCAGATCAACCACCGACCACCGAGATGGGTGACCATTCTGAGGTACTGACTCAATCCTACGTTTTATCGCGTTAAATCAATTTATTTTGTCTAATATGTCATATAACTACTTGATTTACTTATTATGTGTCACCTGTCATGACTACGATTGTGTTTATGTAAAATCTCAATAGCCATGCCTATGCAAGAAGACAGGCCAGGCCTTTTAAAGGCAACACCGCTCCCGCACAACATCGCCTTAAACGGAGATGACTGCTCGCTGTCCACGCGCCGACAGCTAGCAGGCAACCAGCTGTCCCCGCGCCGAGGGCTTTCACCTTACCTTTTTCAATAAGCTAGCAACATGCTTCAAGCGGGCGGCTCGCGTGCTGCACACACGCAGATCGTAGACTGGTGGTAACGCGTGGTAAGAGTGCGGTAAGCGTGACGTCAGCTGTCGACTGGTATGATGGCGGTAAGCTCGCTTACAGCAAACTGTCTGCTAATTTGTATTGTCAATGTAAAGTATGTCTACAGAAGACGCCCTGTAACTCACATTTTAATAAACATTATTTTGCTGGGTGGCAGCGCTGTCGTATAATTCAGATACGACCTTTATCCATTTTACATCAAAGTCAAAAGTCATTAAAGTTTAACCTATTGCGATCCATAACTTTCTGAATAATCCCTTAATGATTCTCACACAACCACTATATATAAACTACCATCACCCAACGCAACGTAACATCAAAATTTCAACCGTCAACCGTTAAAACAATATACGAGCCAACCCTAAACCACTAACAATAAATGTATAGTCATCAACAATGATTCACAGAATACGGCGCAGGGTTGATATACGCCAGCTCCTGGCTAAGATACAACTACGCCAGTGACCGCAGGAGGGCGCTGCGAACGCCATGATAAACTGTTATTGGCCCTCGGCCCTTGGACCAAATGAATGGTCAGGCACGAATCTAGATATGAGTAATGGGTTATAATAAAGATGGTGTCGTGAGGAGTTTACTGTTTTAGTTAGCTGAGATTGGTAAAGGAATAACATCAGCTTGTGTTTATAACTGTGTTTTTTTACCCAACTTTGCAAAAAGGAGAAGGTTCTTTGTTCGGCTGTAGGTAAGTATTTGTTTTGTGTTTTTTGTATTTTCACCGATTACTCCGTCAATAACGAACTGATTCTGAAATATCTTTTCTTTTAAAAGGGTATACTCGAGGTGATCCCATTGTCAATAAGTCAGGATCTGATGAGGGGATCCCATGGAAATCGAGGGAATGCCTCAATTTTATAGGTAAACATATAGCGATTTTGGAATTTTCATCAACATGGCAAGCGTTTGCTTTCAAAAAGTATCATTTGGTGAGGTAGAACTAATGAAGAAGACCACAGATGCTATAAATGATTTTCATTAAAAAGATAAAAACTAAAAAGATAAAAAGTCGGTGTCAAAAACGATATGTGTATTTATATAATCTGAATCTCGGAAACGGCTTCAACGATTTCCATGAAATTTAGTATGCAGGGGGTTTCGGGGGTGATAAATCGATCTAGTTAGGTTTTCTTTTTTAGAAAACGTTGTTTTCTCTATTTTCACCCGAGCACAGCTCGGTCGCCCAGGCACTGTAATATGGATTGAAAAAGTGGGAGTGTAGTGGGAGGCCTTCCAACGCATCGTCTTCTGGTTCGCGGTCGCCTAATAAATAAGAAATATGCTCCAGAAAAGCTTTGTCTATCATATTTACAAGAAGTATCCACGTTTGAATTCACAAAAATGTAAATTCTTGTTGGACAGTTTTTCTACGAAACAGCAGACGGGAGAAATTAAACGAGAAGTTTACTGCGTGTCGCTCATAACTACCTGCTTTAAAGCAGCCAAGAGCTCAAACAATACACCAACAAAAGCGTCTAAATTACGCTTCACTTTCAAGTATAAATAAACTCGCACTTCATATAGCCTAAGATCCCACCGCTACAATCTGTAGGTATTTTTTTTTTAATAAATCTTAGTTTTCATGAATGATTCTTGATGTAGATTAGATTACTGCAAGGTTGCCTAAAAATAGCCAAATAAATTGTAATTTATGTTTTAACCCCAAATAAATATATTTTTCAAGTGAATCCAACGTCGTTTGAAAGAAAATGATGTAGAAAACAGGAAAAAAATGATTGCCAGCACTTATTTAGCCGCAATCTACGGGTTGCTAGTTTATACATGGAAACCCATTAACTGTGGCTAACTAAGAGCTGGCTAATGTTGCAAAGATAACCAAAAAATCACGTTTGTTGTATGGGAGTTGTATTTGTTGTTATAGCGGCAACAGAAATACATGAACTGTGAAAATTTCAACGGACTAGCTATCACGGTTCATGATATACAGCCGACAGACGGACGGCTAGACAGACAGACAGACGGACCGCGAAGTCTTAGTAGTAGGGTTTTTACCCTTTGGGTACGGAACCCTAAAAACTAATTGCAGCTAGATATTGTCAGACAACCCTGCTGTAATCTATTCTTCAATAGAATACAATAATTACGTGTCTTTCATAAAAATTTTGTTTAATCAAGAACGTTATGACAGCAGTTTCTTGCGGTAGGATCTCGTACTAACACTCAAAAACTTAGTTCCAAATTCAAAACTCAAGCGGCACGTTCGCTAAGTGATATGCACTCTTAACTTTTTGGTCGTTGCCTCGCTTCATCAGACTGACAGATGCTCTCTGGATGCACTTCTTGAAACAAAGTGACAGAATTAAGGAGACGGAGAAAACGTTTTAAACTAATTACTGTCAGCAGTTGCAGCGCGACTGTCGTCAGATGAAAGCGTCTGGTCTTAGGTACGGTTTATGTAAACGTGGACTGAAGGTACGATTAGCTAGTTGAGTTTTGTTTTATGCTTGCTTTTTGTGTTGTAGAGTGGTTTGTTATTATTGTAGAGTAAATAAAATAGAAGGACATAACTTAGGGCTCTTTCAATTTAGACGTTTCGTGTCGGACTGCTGCAGCGCCGCAGCGGTGCGGGCGTCGTACCGCGCACGAGCAGTTTTTTTTTTCATACAATTTACACCAAGAGCGTGCGACATTCTATATAGGGTCAAATTTGTATCCTCTGCGGACACAAGTCCCTCGTCTGCGCAGGCCTTGAATTGTATAAAAAAAAAACTGCTCGTGCGCATTACGACACCCGCACCGCTGGGACGCCGCGCTGCAGCGGTCCGACACGAAACATCTAAATTGAAACACTTATTGGTGACTTCAGCATATACAGGTAGGTAGTTCTCACAATCAGCGTGTGTGTCTAAACGTTAATGAAGCAAAATGAGTATGTAAGGATCGTAGCTGGTGACTAAAAACTGAAATTACTATTACCGTTCATGGAAAAATGTGTTAGTTAATGTATGTATGTAGATTCTTCAATTTTCTCGACTGAATTAGAAAAATTTTGCTCAAAAGATCTTTCCGCAAAGTTCTAATTTGATTCTTGCATACTGAAACAAGCAAATTATGTCGTCTTGCCTTCATAAAGATAATTACCTGTCTTACACATTCACACAGTTTGGGTAGTTAAATAGAAGTAAATGGTATCGTGCAATGACAACTTATTTAGAATAAATTGTCGGCATATTGTTAAAATTTCAGAGGAGGAGCTCGTGGCTAAATAATAAAAGCCACACGGGTCAATCTTCAAGGTTAAGCAACGCTTGACGAGGTCGGTCCGTGGATGGGTGACCATTTCAACATACCGAGTTTCCTCCGTACCTCGGAAAGCACGTTAAGCCGTTGGTCCCGGCTGTCATTTGAAGATCTTTGACTGTCGTTACGGAAGTCAGAAGCCTGAGATCTGACACCAGTCTTGCCAAAGGGTATCGTGTTACCCAGTTACTGGATTGTGGCGGTCAGATAGGCAGTCGCTCCATGTTAAACACTGATACTCAGCTGAATCCGGTAAGACTGGAAGCCGACACCAACAAAAATTGGGAAAAAGACTAGGCAGATGAATATTATTAAAATTTCAAATAGTAGTTTCGGTCACTTGGAAGATATCTGTCCTGTTTCACTTTGAAATACTTGGGGTTACTCTAGTTTATGTTTACAAAACTTAGCCAAACTTGCCATTACTCAGCGCTGACAATATGTTTTTGTTTGTTCTAAGAAATTTTTAATTAACTCGAATGTTTACAAGTAAGAAAGTTTTCAATATTTGTTTCTGAGGTCGTTGTAAAGGGCAAATGGACTTAGTAACCTTGGACTTTAGTTCTTCGTAACATCTATTAAAGATCTTGTAAATATAAATAAGCTCATTCAAAGTAAGTTGTGTTAACATAATAATTACAAGTGGGATTCGAAATTAATTTGTTTCGTAATTAGATTTCTTTAGAATAACAATGTGTGGGCACGCCGTTTTAAATATGTCTATGTTCTATGTCTTTTTCTGGTCGATGTGTATATCTTCAGCTATAAGCGTAGTCTTTTTGTTAGTGAAACTATAAAAAAGAGCAATTTTGGTATGCAATAAAGTAAATAATATTCTATTGGATCCTACAAAGTTCCAGCCGCTATGATGGCTCCTTTTCCTTTACTGCAATGCGTCATTGGAACTCTCTTCCACATTCCGACGCGACAGCCCTTCTCTGAATGACTTCAAGAGGAAAATCAAGGACCATTTTTTTTCGGAATGACGCATTATTAGTATATGTATATAGGTATACATATATTTGTACTTATGAATGTATGTATATTTATGATTTATTTTATATTATTCTAAAATTTTACACTACGACTACTTCTCTTCTTTCTTTTGTTAACACTATCACTATAAGGTTTGCTGGTAGAAAACTGTTCTTTGAGTTAAACTCGCCTTTATACATCAACTTTAAATCACTCAATAAAGAATTAAGAATATTCTTTTTTTGGATTCTCTTGCTTTTTATCCTAATTCATGTGTTTTAAAATAATAATTAATTACTTCATCTTTGCCGAAAAAACTAAAATGAACTTATTTATATGGAAATTCAGGCGTTCCTGTTAACCGTCAATTAAAATTTGTGGAAAAAGCATCAAATTTTGAAAACTAACTATGGTTAACTTTTATTAGATAAATACATTGTAAGAAAAACAAACACTGCATTGAAACTGGAGATCAAACGCAAATCGGAATAGTTTTAAATAAAGCAAGAATGTAGTTTTATTACTGGAGCTCTCACGTATAAATTTAATTGAAACTACCCTATTTTCTCTTCACTGTAATAATTGAATTTCTCTTTGCAGTAGTATGTCTTACGTTTTGTGACGTTTACTTTTAGATAACATAATAGCATTCACATTTTATACAAATAAATTATTTGCACTTACTAAGGCATATAACTTTAATTTTGGTTTATTTTTACCCCTGTCAAACGCAGTCGACGATGGTGCATTTATTTTCGTAGAATGGAGTTATTATGAAGTTGCAAATGTTACGAAGCTGAAATTTCATTATTGCTTTCAATTAAATAAAAGGCATTCTACAAACAATTAAATTGCTTCGCTTAAATGAGCTGTCATGCTGAAGTAGAATAATTGTTTTTTTTTCATAGGGCAAGCAATAACAACGATCGAAAGTCTGAAATATGTGCCTTGTATGGGATTGCCACCATGTGAAACGATAGCGAATATAAATCCCATACATTTTGGAGTTTTCGATAATCGTTATATGAAATATCTGATATCGAAAAAGTCTCTTTGGCTCTCAATCCTGGCAAGCTTTTGTCTCTTCTAACAATGAAAATAAAACTAATGTATGATGCGTTTATGGTCGGTGGTCTATGGACCCGAACCTGTTGTAGCCATCCCCTTCAACCAAATACGCAAGTGGCTACAGGAATTATATCCACGGGACACTACTCACTTAACAAACACTTCTACACAATAGGCATAACAGACAGTCCTCTGTAGGTGGAGGCATTGAGGCTGAGGAAACCGACGCGCACGTTCTCTTTGAATGTAAGTTCGTATTTAGCGATTGGGCGACTCCAGGCATTCGTAAAAGTAGGGAAAAGCTATATGAACTTTATGGCCTAAAGCAACATATGAATAATACAAGTTTTGATAAGTATGTTGCGAAATATTCAAAAACCTTTAAAATTGCATGCAAAATAGCTAAAGCGTTGTATATTAGCAATAAAATAAAATCAGCAGACGATAAAATAAAAACTACCTGGAAAATAATAAATAATGAAACAGGTAGGAAAAAACAGCGTGATACTGAATTTAATTTAGCGACTGCACATGGCCCCATATCCTCAGATATAGAGGTAGCTCAGGAATTTGAAAACTTTTTTGTTAATATTCCTCTTAAAACTACAGCAGCCTTAAACTCCTCACCCACACTCTCTGCTGCCTTACTAAGAAAGAACGTAAATGCGTACCCATCGGAGTTCAAGTTTCAACATACAAATCTCCAGGCTATTTTAAAAGCTTTTAAAGATCTTAAAACTAAATCAACAGAAGATCTTTGGGGACTATCTGTAAAAGTGTGTAAACCAATCATTGAAACTGTTGCACCCTATTTAGCTTTCATATTTAATACTAGTGTCGATCAAGGAGTTTTTCCGGACCTCATGAAACACAGTAAAGTAGTTCCATTGTTTAAATACGGGGATAGCAAAGAAGCCAATAATTATAGGCCATTGTCAATACTGCCGGTTCTCAGTAAGGTCTTCGAAAAGTTAAAGCTCAACCAATTGTTGCGTCATTTTAACAAACATTCTATCTTTTATGATCAACAGTACGGTTTTACTAAAGGGCGTTGCACAACTGACGCCGGTGTCACCCTAATACAGAACATCTTTAACGCCTGGGAGGAAGCACAAGACGCCATTGGAATCTTTTGCGACCTCTCGAAGGCGTTCGATTGCGTTAACCATGAGACACTATTGTTGAAGCTCGAGCACTATGGAATTAGACATACAGCCCTTGGGTTACTTTGATCATATTTAAAAGCCAGACAAGTTAAAGTTCAGGTAAACGGCGTAAACTCACTAGGGTCTGAAATGACGATGGGTGTTCCTCAAGGTTCGATATTGGGTCCATTCCTCTTTTTAGTTTATATTAACGATTTACCCCAATTACTACAAAATCAACCGAAAATGGTGTTGTTTGCTGATAACACATCTTTGATATTTAAAATAGATCGGCGGTCACAAAATCTTGATGATGTGAATAACTCGATTCATCAGGTCCAAAAATGGTTCACGGCAAACAATTTGGTACTAAATGAAAAAAAAACCAAATGTATTAAATTCACATTGCCGAATATTAGAATTAGCGAATGCGACATCATATTGAATGGTGAAAAGCTGGCCTTTGTAAAACAAACGGTTTTCCTGGGAATCAGTCTGGACGACAAATTTCAATGGAGTTCTCACATAACATCTCTTGCGGGTCGGCTGAGCTCGGCCGCTTATGCTGTTAGAAAGATAAGACAGTTGACGGATGTGGAGACCGCGCGTTTGGTCTATTTTAGTTACTTTCACAGCATTATTAAGTTTTTAAACGTGTTTACGTCCGCTTTTTACTTGTAATTAGTTAATTTCGTCAGCTATCGGTGAGTACATTTACTTTTCTTGACGTGTGGGTATATCGAAATAATTGTATTCTCCGTTAATCTTTCACTTTTTACGTTCTAATTCGTTTATTCATTTGATTTGCGTATATAACTATGTTGTCTATTAATGATGACCCACCTGATCGTGGTGGAGAAATATTATTTCAACGTAACAATAAACAAAGGTCGCCGTCGACCTCCGCTAATGCTAAACGTTTGTTTAGTGAAATGTCTCCTTCGTACATTTCACCCGAAGTCAGATCAAAACGACTGCAAACATCGGAGTCAATTGAAAGGTCTTCGCCGATATTAAATGCAAGCAGTGCAAGCAATGACGGCTATTGTGATTTGGTTTCTTAGGCGTCTGCTTACCTGTCTAAAATTAACGACCTTGTTAATGACCAAGGGTCCCGCATAAATGTTGCAAATAAATCCGCTATTATGGACATGACTCAACGCATAACGGGTATTGTTTCCTTGCTAGCCATAAAATCATCTGCTAACGAAACCAAATTAGCCAATACGGAATGCGAATTAGACAAAATTAAATTGAATACCGGTGTCAACATTGCCAAGTCTGATGTCAGTAATATTTCATATGCTGATAAATTAAAACTTCGTTTACCCAAAATTGCTCCAGTGGTAGACTCACGTGCCAAACTTCCGTGTCTTGTGGCTTACCCCACTGATGAGCGATCAAATGATTACACAACTTCTTCCGCGACTAAACAAGCGCTCATGAAAGCAATAAATCCTAGTGACGGTTTTCAAATTGTAGGTGTCAAGAAAGCTGCGAAGTCTGGTGTCGTGTTACGTGTCGCTAACGATAATCAAATAAAAAAATTACAATCGGTCGATGCCATTAGGTCCGCTGGCTTGCGACTTGAGAAACCAAAAGGCCGTAGGCCTCGTATTTTAGTCAAAGACGTCCCATCTTCAATGGAGGACAGTGCCTTTTTGCATGCGTTGTACTGTCAAAACATTAAAGACGAGTTGCCATTAAAAGAAGACGACTTTATTAAATCAACAAAAATTATACGTAGGCGTTCGCTAGACAACGGTCGGAAATGGATAGGCATAGAACTCGAGTCCGCGGTCCGGAAACATTTAGTCTCGACTAAAGATAAATTGTTTATTGATTGGGCGACTTGCCGTTTCATTGATGATGTCGACGTAGTACGTTGTGCACATTGTCAACAGTTCGGTCATGTTAAGAAACACTGCACTATTAAATCACCTACTTGCGCTAATTGCTCTGAGGCACATGAAACCAAAGACTGCCCGCATAAGGATAATTTAAATTATACACCGTCTTGCGTAGCGTGCAAACGATCAAAGAAACCATCTGACCATCGCTGTGGGTCACCTGGGTGTGCTACTTATAAACTTAAGCTCGAACAACTGATCCTCAACACCAATTACTAAGAAAATGGATAGATTAACCATAGGACAATTAAATCTCCACAACGATAGGGTAGCGACTTCTGAACTGGACAAACTAATTATCGATTATAACTTAGATATAGTGCTCGTTCAAGAACAATATCAAAACGTGCGGTTACGTCACAAAGTAGTACAGTTGGATGGCAAAGCACGAGCTGGAATTTACGTGGCGCGTTCTTCTAACTTCACAGTAACGTCTTTACGTAACCTTATGACACCCCATTGTGCCGTTGCGGAGGTCTCATCGTCTTCTTTTAAAGTTTACGTTGTGAGCTGCTACTTTCAATATTCAGACCCTGTTGCTCCTCATATACATAACCTCCGTCATGTCTTGCAGTCGCTCGCGGGCTGCAAAGTTATCGTTGGCGCTGATGTTAATGCGTCTTCGAGTCTATGGTATGGCAAAGTTCGGTCTACGGATTATGAACGACGCTGCGCTGTTGAAGATTTCATTGCTGAAATGAATCTGACTATTCATAATACCCCTGACGCACCACCAACTTTTTGCAGCCAAATGGGCGAATCTTGTATTGACGTCACACTTTCTAGTGCAGACGTACGCTTGGATAGGTGGCGTGTCCTACCGGACGCGTCTTGTAGTGATCATCGCTTGATCGTGTACGAATTTGTTCCAGTTTTTACTCAGGGTACGTCACATGTCATTGGTAACTTTAGGTATAAATGTAAGGGTGCTAATTGGGAATTCTTTAGTTCGCTTCTTGCGTGTCACGCCAAAGACTTCACTCGTGTTGGGCTGTCAGCTGAAGAAAGTGCTGAAATTATGTCAGACACCTTCACTTACTGTGCTGACATTGCCATTGGTCGTGGATCTGTGACCAATATACGTAGATGTGATTGGTGGTGTGACTACCTAACTGAACAGCGTAAAAGTTATCGCCGAGCGCGCAAACATCTTAACAAGCTTAAAAAACGTAAGGTCACCGGTGACCCTCTTTCCATTGCGTTAAATACGTTTAGAGTTGCCAGGTCCCGCTACAGAGCTTCGGTGGAAAAATCTAAGGGTAATTTATTGCGTAAAATAGTAGATAAATTAGATAAAGAAGGTCCGTGGTCTCCTTTATATCATGAGTTTAAAGCCAATCGATCAGTCGACCTCGCGTTTGTTCAGAACATTAAAGTAAATAATAAACACACCACCAGTATTGAGGAAACAACTGAAGTTTTGCTGAATACTCTTATACCTGATGACTTACTTGCTAATGACAACGACTACCATCAACAGATCAGAGCGTGGGCAGCTGTACCACCTGAATCACCAGCGTCAGACCTTCCATCCACTGACGAATTTATAAACGTTGTCAAGAGGATACCACTCAACAAGTCATCGGGTGAAGATAAAATATCTAATCGGATGATTATAGAAGCGTGTAAAACAGCCGCTGATGCGATTTTGACCGTTTACAACCGTTGTATTGCGGAGGGCGTATTTCCTCGTATATGGCGACGCGGATTTATACGAATCATCCCGAAAAATGGCGACAAGCCCCCGGACGACCCTAAGTCGTACCGGCCCATAACATTACTTCCATCTTTGGGAAAACTCCTGGAGCGCCTTATCGTTCCACGTTTGCTACCGGACGGACCAAAATTTCATAACAATCAATTCGGTTTCACTACTGGAAAATCTACCGTAGATGCGGCCCTTACTGTTAGGCAAATAGTTAATACATCTGAACATAAGTACGTAATTGGGGTTTTTCTAGATATTTCTGGGGCTTTTGATAACGCATGGTGGCCAATGCTACTACTTAAAATGAAAATTCGGGGCTGCTATAGAAATATATATAATCTAGTTTACTCTTACTTTTTAAATGGTTCCGCGAAACTCAAACTCGGCCATCATTCCATGTCGAAGTCTCTCACCATGGGATGTCCTCAGGGTTCGGTTATTGGTCCGCCTTTATGGAATTTAGGCTTTGATGATTTCCTCGCGATTCCTCTTCCAAGCGGCTGTTCATTAACCGGTTACGCGGACGACGCTCTTCTGCTCATTCAATCAAGTACTCGAGCTGGACTCGAGAACTTGGCTGACATTTGCCTACGATTGGTATCTCAGTGGGGCGATCGAAACCGCCTGACCTTTGCTCCGCACAAAACTTATCAACTCATTTTGAAGGGTTATCTTAAATCGTGTCCTACTATTAAATTTAATAACGTTCCCGTAAAGAGGAAGCAGTCCGTGTGCTATCTTGGTCTCGTGTTAGAGAGGAATTTTGCATTTATAGATCATATTAAAATAGTCGGTGAAAAAGCAAAAAAAAATTTCTATGCCTTAACGAGAATATCTAAATCTACGTGGGGTCTGTCTTTTTTAACTTTAAAAACTATTTATGGGGCTACTCACTTGGGTTGTATTTGCTACGGGGCGCCAGTTTGGGCTGATAGGGCCACCATAGGGGCGGTGCGACGTAAGTTGCTTCAGAGTCAGCGTTTGGCTTTGATATTCTTATGCAAAGCGTACAGGACGGTTAGTACTGAGGCCTTACCGGTACTTGCTGGCGTACTTCCGGTCGACCTTGAAGTGCAGCGACGTGCTGCAATGTACTATTCCGCACGAGAGACCACGGACGCGAACTTTTTAACGCGGAGTGATCGTGAGAAAATCTCTAGATTATTTAAACCACCTATTGACGTCTGGGAGGAACTTTTATCCGAATGGCAATGTAGGTGGGATAATTCCATCAAGAGCCGACATCTCCACCAATTCTTTCCATCCGTTCGCGTTCGGCTGGCCAGGACGTGGCTGGAGGTGGATCACTGTGTTGCCCAATTTCTCACAGGGCATGGTAACTTTAAAAGTAAACTGTTTTCCTTCAAGCTCGTTGCCTCGCCTTTATGTCAGTGTTCTACATCTGACTGCGAATATGTACAATCTGCACATCATATCTTATGGGAGTGTATTCTTTGGCAGAATGAACGTAATATTATGTTGAATAATGTAGAGGCTACCTCAGGAGTTGTTTACTATACGGACCTTGTGGAAACTAGAACAAATTTCCGTGCGTTCAAGCGTTTTTGCCATACCTATTATTGGAATCAAACATAGCAGCTCACAATGTTAGGACCCATTAATTATTAATTCTTATTTTTATCCGTGGTGCTAGGCAACTGGGCTTATCCCAGTTGTAAACGACCCTTTGTGCCTAGTGGCCTTGTTTGTTCTGTCTCCTGCTTGATATGGAGGGAAGTGGAAATTTATGTTTTTTCCTACTCCTCCGTTATTCTTTTCTGATTAATTTCGTTGCGGGATCCAAGACAGTTAAATTCATTCTCCGGGACTTCGTCGAGCTTCATTGCCTCGGCGCTTTTCTGGTGGTCGCACAGTGGCGACCACCAGGGGGGGGGGGGGGGGGGGGGGTGGTGTTGGTGGCAGTGGCTCAACATTCTGGCTTTCAGGAGTTGCAGTGGTTTGGGAATAGTGCGGTGGGTTTGTTTCACAGCATTATGTCATACGGTATTTTATTGTGGGCCGAGCGGCTTACATTGAATCCATATTTATATTGCAAAAGAGAGCTATCAGAGCCATATATAATTTAAGTCACCGAGAATCTCTTAGGGAGCTATTTAAAAATATTAATATTATGACAGTTTCTTGCCAATTCATTTATGAAAATATTATGTATGTAAGGAAAAATATACATCTCTTTAGTAAGGTCACTGATAGACACAATTGTAATACGAGAAATAAAGATAAGTTAGATCAACCATCTTATAGACTAGCAAAAGTACACTCATCTTTCATGGGGTACTGTGTTAAATTCTATAACAAAATACCTTGTGATATATTAAAACTAAATGAAAGTAAATTTAAAACTTTAGTTAAAAGCACACTTTGAAAACAAGCATATTACAAATTAGATGATTATATTCAAGATAAGAATGCTTGGCAACATGTTGGTCCCACTCCGTAGGGCAATCTTTGGTGTGGACATAATCAAATTTGCTAATTTGTATTCCTATTCGTAGTTATTGTATTCTTATGTAATTTTTTATATTATTCCAGAATTTGAATCACACACGGTTCCGTTGTTGTTGAATTAGGTATTTTACCTATGTTTGGAATATTTGTAAGTATGTGAGAACCATGTTCCTATTTATCAAATTAATGAATTTACCTGTTAGTGCTTTTATTACTTTATACCTGTACGTAGTATAGTGTGTAGTGCTATTTTTGGGTGCATCGTCCTCACATATATAAATTTATTCATGTATGTACATAAGTAAACATTGTAAAACATTTTTTTTTTAAAAGAGTAAGTATGGAGTTTCTTGTGCGTTCTTCTCCATAACAAGCTACTTTCCGAATGCACGGTAGAGTCAATTTTTATTACTTGTACATTTTTAATTTAGATTTAATGTTTGACGTTCAAAAGTGCCGCTTAGTGGCCTAGTTGAAATAAATATATTTGACTTTGACTTTGACTTTGAATGCAAAGGTATCACCCAGAAAAGAACACAAAACCTGGGGTCACCCAGATCTTACACAGATGTTCTGAGAAAACCAGGAGATGATTAACTTCTGGAGGGAGGTGGGCTGGTTGGAATAGCCACCAAACGGCCGCCATGGCCCACGCATAATGGTCCACCTGAAGGACTACGTGCGGAAACCAAATAACATAGAACATTTATGATGAGTTCAATGTTCCACCTTCACAAAAAATTTAAGTTAGAACGTACATAACATATTACAGCAACCATATCACATAATCAGTACATGCTCAAATAGTATTAACTAACTCCTCGTTACCTCAAGCAAATAGAATCTACGCGCCGTACGCCGTACGACGAACGCGTTGCGACTAATTGATCAGCTAATTTGTGGATCGCAGGTGTGCAGCCGCCTTTATGAATTATAAGTAGCTATATAGTTGATATGTTAGGGTTGTAACCGAACTTCGCCTTCGTTTCCGCAATTGCAGTACTTTTGCGAGAACTCCGCTTATTCTTATTCTTTATTGCACAAAAAAACATAAAATAAAGATACAAATACAATGGACAGCTTATGTACAAAGGCGAGCTTACCCATAATTGGGTTTTCTAACAGCAAACCTCGGTTGTTATTGGAAATTTGCTTATGATGACAGTGATCCAAGTGCACAACAAAAAAACAAAGTAAAAAAAAAAATATATAAAAATCGTTGACGTTATCGTTGTCGTTCGTTGTCGTCCGCTTGATGCGGAGTACGGATTGTGTTGTAACAGAAGTTAACTTAGCGTAGGTTCGTCACATAATCCCTTGAGATTTCAGGGTTGACAGCCTGAAACACCAACGAGCAATGGCGCCCAAGTATTAAAAACATATGAGGGTCGGTTGACATTTTTTTATGAACTTATGCGGCATCGTGCAACACAGATTAGAAGGATTACTTAGTGTAGACCTAGAACCTAGTTCAGATATTAAAGAAATTTAAAATAGAGAGTTTTTTTTTTTATATGTCGTCTAGTCCTTTTAAAGCTGTAAAACAGTTTTTGTGCAATATATGATTTGCCTCCAGATTATAAAGAAAGAAAAAATATTTATTTGTTATATTAATATGTAAATATTTAAACGATTAACAATTGGTCTATTTTTTCTTAGAACACTGTCACAAAAACTATAACTTTATTCGGTTCATTTTCACACAGTACGATATTAAAAAAAGAATGGAATACATAGCCTTTTAAGTTTTAACAAATTTATTGAAGCCCACACTAGGATTCCCTATTTAGCGGATGCGAAGGCGCTGGATAAAACGAGATACAGCTGTATCTCGTTTTATCCAGCGCCTTCGCATCCGCTAGATGGTCTCCACTCCATCCCTAGTTGATATCCATTAGATAAATCGAAGGCGCCTCGCGTTTCATTATACATGTTGTGTTAATTTATCAAATGAGTTGTTAGTTTGAATTGAGAGTGTATTATTATTGATGGGCTAATTTATTATTTGGTATATTACAAATGTATGAGCTTGATGAGATTTGGCAATCTAACAGAAATTGCCAAATATATTTAAAGTCAATGTCGAATATAATATGTTATATGATATATAATATGTTAGATGTTATATAATATGTTAAAGAAATAAAATTTTATAAATTATATTTGTGGAAGAAATAAGGGGAGGCATTCAAAAGTAGGCAATATTTTTGGAGACTGATGTGGGTCGCGGGTGTGTAAAGCATAGGAACGGGCGATGTGAAGAGTTGCCTATGTCCAACTGTGTGTTTCGACTACAGTTGTCATGAATACGTAATCAGGTTTAAAAGACATTTTTTATTTAAATAACCAAAATAATCCTTTGAAGGAGTAAGATAACATTTGCCCACGCTTTCTTTCTTATAAAGAAGTAGCGGACGCCTCTCGGTTTCACCCGCGTAGTTCCCGTTCCCGTGGGAATACAGGGATAAAAAGTAGTCTATAACACCCGGGGATAGTGTAGCTTCCCAACGGTGAAAGAATTTTAGAAAACGGTCCAGTAGTTTTTAAGTTTATTTGTTACATACAAAAATTCAAATCTTTCCTCTTTATAATATTAGTATAGATTCTTAGGCCCCTATTCCGGATCCTCATGCTCGACTCAAACTCAAAATTGGCCACACTTACCAATCAACTGTCAACCAACTACAAGTCTCGAGTTTGGCATATTGGTTCTTCAGCTTGACACATGTGTACTCAATAGAGCACGAGCCCAGATGCCCCAGGCGTTACAACGAATCCTTTCTACACAAAGTGTGTGGTAGGTATTCAATGAAAATGAAAACCCAAGTTACCAAGTACAAGTACGTTGCAAGAACATGCTAACATTACTCAATTCCACAGATTTTATGTTAAAAGAGATCGATAACGTTTGGGGCTTTGGGCGTCTAGAATCTTGGACTTAGCACGTTAATGTAAATAAAAATAAGCCAACCAATCACAACTGCCCATTGCCAGTTTGAGTTGAGTTGAGCATGAACATAAGCCTAATAATAACAATAATAATACACTAATAATATTAATATCGGCCTTAGTTACTGCTTATTTCTCCTTGAAACAAACCAAAATGTGAAAGAGCTGTCTGGTTACGAAATTAGTTTACTTACATAAATATTCATTTACTTAACATCTTAGGTAAACGTAAAAAATATAAGGCGCTTGTTTCATAAAAATGTAACTTTACAACGAGGTTGTCTGGAGTTTACACTAAATCTTTACTTTGACTTAACTAAGACTTGAAGTCTGCAAAGTGTTAAGTAAACTTTAACTTGTTACAGCTTAATTTACTTCTGAGTAACACAGTAACGTGTTTAAAACATTGGTTAAATATTGATTTATTAAATTACTAGATAACAACGTGGAAACCAGAGTTAGTACCTCTACTAACTCTGAAATGAAGTTTTATTTTGGACTAGGTTTATTTTATATGTATGCTGCATTTTAATTATTCTAGTATTTATTAACAAAGCTGGTGGTAGCTCGTGGTTAATAACTGCCACACCAATCGATCTTCAAGGTTAAGCAACACTTGCCGAGGTTGGTCCGTGGATGGGTGACCATCCTAACATAGCGACTCCGTGCCTTGGCAAGCACGTTAATCCGTTGGTCCCGGTTGAAGATCTTTGACAGTCTTGAAAAGGGGTATCAGTTACCCAGTTACTAGGTTATGGAGGTCAGATAACATGTAAGATTGTCGCCAGTGCTACACTGGAATCTTCCAATACAGCTTAACAACTCCCTGAGATGCGGAATTTAGGTAATCATCAGATGCCCGAGCCTAGAGGTTTGTAATAAAATAATGATACGTCTGCAAACAAATGCAATTGCTTACCTATTAGGTTGATAAGTAGGACGTAAGACTTACTGGGTAGATCCAGAAGAATTTGTTAACAAATGCAAATCGTCGCCAGGAGTTAAGGATTAACAAGCGAAATTAACCCGGGTGCTATTGAAAATCTAAGCATCTTCAATACCTTTTTTTATAAAGAAAAATGTTTTTAAGTTGTTGATTCCGGGTCGATTTCCAAGCCAACACAGGGGAAGCCCTGTAAGTAAAGAAAAATAAAAATCTATTTAATTTCTTTATATTATTTGATTACCACAGTTATCACTTACTAATTCACTGGCATTAGAATATCACCCCAAATTCGATGCTCTACTCGACTGCCCTAAGCCAAAATTCACGCACTGTACAAGCAAAAATGTGGCCGACAGTCCCCTACCAATTGCGTCGAATCAAATCGTCGGATTACAGTCCTATCACTAGTGTTATATCACTTGCCCGAGGCCATTCGGCCTGCGACGAAATAATTTCGGCAAATGACGTTTAGGCGCCGAAAACGTCGGAAAACGTCGGTAATTGCCCTCTCGCTATATAAATTGGCTGAGTGTGTTACCGGCAGTGGGAAGGGCTTCGGCTCTAACTATGAAATCTCGATCTGAGGGATTTCTTTTTTGAAGACTTGATTGTGGAGAATAGATATTGTTGGGGACTAGAAAATTTTGAATTGTGTCACTTTTCCGCCAATTATTTGTAGGTACACAAGACTCACTTAAGTTCTAATAATTTTATAAGGCTGCCACAATGTACGAGAAGCAAGACGCAAAGCCATTTTACACAACGCTCTAGAAAAAAATCCACAACCTAAAAAAAATGGTGTAACTTTATTGCTGAACATACAAATCTACCATTTCAATTCATTCTGCCGATTTTCCTAAACCTCGTAAAAATCGAGAACCGCAAGTAGTGATGTTTAGTAGCACTCCTGCAAATGAGGTTTGCCGATGGATCCGGGGCGGTGCTTCTCGCAATTACCGCGTACCAGCGGGGCGCCACCGTCGCTCCCGCTGTACAGGAATTTATGAGAGGCGCGTGTCAAACGCATTTTTACTCGATAACAAAAAAAAAGGTAATGAGTAGGAAATTCTGGTGTTAATTGTAGCAGATTACTTGCAGAACAGTGAAATTGTTGTGGAAAATATTACTAAAATATCGTACGTAAATAGATGAATCCGTTTTTATTAATTAGTCCGCAATCCTAGTCACCAAAGTACAGGTGCCGCCTAGTTTGGGACAACCGAATAGACCAAATGAAGATTGCTAATACTTAGAAACCTAATATAATAATTATAAGGCAATCTTGGTATCGATCATCATTTCAGCCAAAAGACGTGCCTTGCTGGACATAGGCCTACCCCAAGCGTCGCCACACTGATTGGTCCTGTGCGTCTCGCATCCACCGGATTCCCTCAGCCTTGACCAGGTCGTCGCTCCACCTAGTGGGAGGCCTTCCGAGGCAACCTCTTCTGGTTCGCGGTCGCCTAATAAATATATTCAAGATAATTTACATTGAAATATCCTCCAGAAAAGCTTCGTCTATCATACATGAAGTAGCTACGTTTCTAATTCGCGGTCGCCACATCAGAAATTTTCGGCCCCATCGGCCATCCGTTCTGTGAGCAATGTGCCCTGCCCACTGCCACTTAAGTTTGGAAATTCTTCGGGCTACGTCGGTAACCTTGGTTCTCTTGATGTCTTTATTTATGATTCGATCACGCAAGGAAACTCCAAGCATAGCCCTCTCCATTACCCTTTGGGTGATTTTAAGCCTTCTGGTGAGGCCCATTGTGAGCGACCACTTTTTGGGATCCATACATCATCCATGGCAACACACACTGGTCATAGACTTTCGTCTTGAGACACTGTGGTAAGTTGGACGGTAAGATACCGTGACCACTTTTTTTTTTGATCTCGCTGGGATTAAATGCATTACGCATACCCGCCCATTGGGGGAATGGGGGGGCTATGTGGGGCTCCCCGGGCTGACTGACCCGGTATACCCACTAAAATAACCCAGCGGCACTCCCGCATCGTCTGAGTGGAGCAGGACTGGGAAACCGGCACAGCCTTTACTTCCAGACCTCCGCCGACGACCACCCGCCTTTACAGCGGGGCCTTCACGCCCCTCCCTTAGTGGAGGGGCCCGGGAACGACCGTGAGTGCTCGGCCGTTCCTGCCCGACGAGGGTGGTGATTGGTGCAATGCGAGCGAAAGGCGCCCCCGCACCTGTCGCCCGCTAATCACCACCAGGAGGTGGGAGGAGACGATCGTACAACTGCCTTCTCCCACCCCTTCTTTGCCTGCGGAGCGGAGGCGCGAGAGGATCGCCCTCCCGCGCACGCTCCGCCGCCTCCTTTTGCGACATCACGACCTCGCAAAAGGAGGCAACCGCCGCCCAGGCCTCCTCACTCCCCAGCATGGAGTTGACCACGCTGGGACGTTAGAGGGCACGGCGCAGCTCAGCCCAGGCTGGGCACACCTCGAGGGTGTGCTGCGCCGTGTCCTCCGCCGCGCCACAGTCATGGCACGCTGAGGCTTCCTCCCTCCGGATCCGGTGCAGGTGCGTTCCGAAACAACCATGTCCGGACAACACCTGCACCAAACGGAAAGAGAGGAAACCGTGTGGCCGCTCGAGCCAGCCCTGCAGGACTGGACCGAGCGCGTCCAGCGTCCGGCTGCCAAAGGTGGCGGTGGCGAGGTCCTCCGTCCAATGGACGACGATTGCGTCCCTCGCCTCCCGCCGCACGGCCTCCGCGGCGGGGCGCTCCCCGAGCGCCTTACGCCGCGCCGTCCATTCATACACTCTGGCGAGCACCCATGCCTCTAACTCCCAAGGAGGTGTGCCCGCCAGAGCGCACGCCCCCGTGATGGCCACCGAGCGGTAGGCCCTCGCCACCCGCTGTGCAATGGCCCTTTGGGGCCTGCGGATGGCGGTCGCGTTCTCCCTCCTTTGGAGGGAGTCCGCCCAGATGGGGGCCCCATACAGGGCCATGCTCCGCAAGAAGATACCGTGCACCTTCCCGAACGCTGCCCAACCGAGTCGGATTCGACGGTTAACCTCTTTCTCGAAGTTGGACCTATTACCTAACTAGACCGTTTGTCCCAGGTAGACTTAATCGTTCAAAACTTCGAGTATGGGATAGGAGTGTGTACAACATGGGAATTTAACATCACCTTGGTTTTGTCCATGTTCATTTTAAGACCCACTCTTTCGGAGGCTTCACTGAGGTAATCCAGGATTGTACAGAGGTCCTCCATGGTCTCAACCATGACCACGTCGGCAAACCAAATGTAAGTGATTTACTTGCCATGGACGTTGATGCGCTCTCCAGTCCAGAACCTTGAAGACATAATTCAGTGCAGCGGTGAATAGTTTCGGAGATATGATGTCTTCCTGTCTCACACCTCGATACAGAAGGATAGGCTCCGAGGTCTGATCCTGAAGTCGGACTGACATGGTGGCGTTTTTGTACAAACACTTCAACACCTCAATGTACCGGTAGTCGATCTGGCACCGTTGGAGAGACTGCAGTACAGCCCAAGTCTCGATCGAATCGAAGGCTTTCTCGTATTCCACAAATGCTAAGCAAAGAGGCAGGTTATACTCTTCGGTATAACCTGCCGCAGCGTATGGATGTGTTCTACGGTGGGAGAGCATTTTCGCAAACAGGCTTGTTCGGGATTTCGGGATGCTGGAAATCGTCAAAACTGCGCGCGAGACGATTCGTGATGACCCTTAAAAACAACTTGTAGACATAATGGCAATAGGCTAAGAAGTGAGATGAGGCTATAATTCTTCAACCGAGCATTGACGCCCTTCTTGAAGAAGATTATCACCAAACCCCTGTACCATGCCTGTGGTGTTTTCCCTTCAAGTATGACGGAATTAAGGTTTACCCACACATATAAGGGGCGTGCCCGGGACGTGACAGGGCCGGGTCCCCACCGATATTTTTTTAAGGCCCCGACGGGGCACGGTCTGTCCACGTCCCGTGCACGTCCCGGGCACGGCCCTGATATGTGTGGATAGACCTTTAAACAGCTTCTGAACGGCTTTATGTACCTATATACTAGCTGTTGCCCGCGGCTTCGCTCCCGTGGACCACCCCACAGGACCCGTTTTCGGGATAAGAAAATAGCTTATATCACTCAGGAATAATACAGCTTTCTATTAGTGAAAGAATTTTTCAAATCGGTCCAGTAGTTTCGGAGCCTATTCGGTACATACAAACAAACAAACAAAAAATCTTTCCTCTTTATAATATTGGTATAGATTTATTTAATTTCTGTATCAATCATACAATATTATTATTCATTTTAAGCATAATTCTGCATACTTTGCAACTTCTCTATTTACCCGACAGCCGAAGGAGGGTAATGTGTTTATCAGTCTATGTATGTATGTAAGTATGTATGTATGTTTGTTCCTATGTGGCGTTCTAGAGACCAAACGCGTTGGCCGATTTTGATGATTCATACGTCAATCGATTCATCTTAACCCTGCGAGTGTCACTAGCTACAT
The DNA here is from genome assembly GCA_945859665.1 of Anorthoa munda. Lineage (NCBI taxonomy): Eukaryota > Metazoa > Arthropoda > Insecta > Lepidoptera > Noctuidae > Anorthoa > Anorthoa munda. The sequence continues at coordinate 27,297,254 of OX243902.1, read as the reverse complement.
TAAAATTGGAAAATACAAAAATGGCGGATTTTAGGCGCCATATTGTGGGGACAACATATTTTTTTTCTTTCAAACCCAACGTGTGTGGTATTAAAATAAAGTGTTTTAATAGGTGATGTCTGTTTCCTGGAATAAGGTCACTTCTGGGGTTGCTGCTGCAGCGACCATTCTCCCGCCCACCAACAGTGTTCAAGATCAAGCTACTACAGACATGTTAACAATCCTAAAGACTATCAAATCGATAAAAAGTGAATTTCTAGCATGTGATAATATGATGGACAAAGTCATTTTAATTCTAACCCACCTTGGAAAATATGTTTAACTCTAACCTTTTGCGTGTTATGTATTGGAATGCTGATGGCATTCGCACAAAAATAGACGAACTCTTGGATTTGGTAAGTGAGCGCTCAATTGACATTATTGCCTTGTGTGAGACTAGAATCTCTCCCCAAACATCACTCCGTACTCCAGGCTACAAGTGCTACCGCCAGGACAAACTGAATGAAACCAGAGGACAGGGAGTTGCGATTCTGATTCACTCTGATATACCACACTCCCTTGTTAAAATTCCCAATTTACAAAATCTAGAGTGTATCGGTATTGAATTAACGATAACTGGTAAAAAAGCTGTCATAATTTCAGCTTATCAATCTCCCAACTTACCTTTACTGCTTAGTGATCTTGACTTGGTCATGAATCTAAACCCGCAACTGCTCTTAATGGGTGACCTAAACACTAAGCACCCCTATTGGAACTGTTCTGTGGCTAACCCTCATGGAAAATTACTTTTCGATCATATGGTCACTAATGATTACGAAATCCTTGCCCCTAGTACCCCTACATTAGTTCACTACGACTGCTCCCACGTACCTTCAACTCCTGATGTAATCTTAGCTAACAATGTCACAGTATCTAGTGAACCCGAGGCACTAACATGTCTGTCTTCTAATCATCTTCCAGTTCTTTTTACTATTGGTGGTGCTATTACTATTTGTCGTCTGAGCGAAATCTCCTTCAACTACAAAGATGCAAATTGGGCGAAGTATAGATCTATTATAGACCAACAGATTATCTTGAGTTCAGCCACCTTTAAGGAAATCTCTGAAATAGATATCGCAATTCAAAATCTTACTATGGTAATTACTAACGCTCGTAAATTAAGTGTCCCTATCATTAAAAGAGAAGGTAAAACTAAACTTCCCAGACGCATTAAAACCATAATTAAAGCTAAGAACATGTGGCGCAAGCTTGCTCTTAAAGAAAAAAGCCCTATGGAGAAGAAGTATATATCTAGCAAAGTAAATGCACTTAACAAAAACATAAAACATTTATGAATAAGTCACAACAACGAGATCTGGAATAAGAAACTATCCAAAGTAGATAACCCTGCCTCTGATATATGGCGTATAGTCAAATCACTCAATTTTAAACCCATCATAATACCTCCACTCAAGACGTCAAATAACACCCTAACGTCCTCCGTTCAAGAGCAATGTGAAGCATTAGCAGACGCTTTTCTAGAAAACTCTTTGCTCACAAAAAACTGGCAAAATGACCCTGAAACTGATAGTGCGGTTGAGGAATCGTCTGAAAAACTCAACAGGTACAAAATAAGTGATTTAAAAAATCCAGTGAGACCTAAAGAAATACGCAAACTTCTGAATGCTTTGAAAACTCGCAAAGCCCCGGGTATAGACGGGATTGTCAACTCACTACTTAAAAACTTATCGCAAAAATGTATAGTCCTACTTGCCAAATTGTTTAATGGCTGTTTTCAACTGGGCTACTTTCCTTCATGTTGGAAACTAGCTAAGGTTATTCCTATTAAGAAATCTGGCAAAGACGAAACAATTCCCTCAAACTATGGGCCAATAAGCCTTCTTCCTAGCTTAGCCAAACTTTTCGAGTCTCTAATCTTGAATCGCCTCTCCAAATTCACTGAGCATTTCCTGATACCTGAACAATTTGGTTTCCGCAAATCCCACTCCACAGTCCAGCAGCTGGCCAGAGTAACTGAGCACGTTGTTGACAACCTCAACCAAAACAAATCCACAGGCTTGGTGCTGTTGGACATTGAAAAAGCTTTCGATACAGTTTGGCATGAAGGTTTACTCCATAAGTTAATAACCAACCACGTCCCTCTATGCCTCATAAAGCTACTCCAGTCGTATTTAACAGAACGAACCTTCGCTGTTGCCATTGGTGATCAGACTTCCAGTCAGAGGCGAGTTACAGCTGGTGTGCCACAAGGATCAATATTGGGACCGTACCTACCTCTTTATTTTGTACCTTAATGATATTCCAAAGCAAAGGCTAACACATCTCGCTGTGTATGCGGATGACACTGCAACATATACCTCATCTGACGACCTGGACCTGGTAATTACTCGACTACAACTTTCGCTTGATCTTCTCCTAGATTACTTCACTAAATGGAAGCTTAAAGTAAACGCCACAAAAACGGAGTGTGATGTCCCTCAATAGCTTAAAACCAATCCTTAATCGTAAATCTAAACTAAGTCCACAAACAAAATTACGTATTTACTCCACACTGGTACGACCTTGCATGACCTATGCATCCCCTGTCTGGAGTAGTATCAGCGATAGAAACTACAAAAAACTCCAGGTTGTGCAGAACAAAGCACTTAAAACAGCATTTAACACATCTCCCTACACAAATCTAACAAAGCTACATCATCACATCAAGTTTCCACAAATTAAAGAATTCATTTTGAAAATTTCCCGAAAATTCTTCCTTTTTACTAATCCACATCATCGTAATTCTCTAGTCTCACACATTGGTAAGAGTAGATTTACCAGATTGCCTTATGCCAGAACTTACAAAAAGTACAAACTGCCCCATCATCATTTCCTAGTCGCTTGACGCTAGCTCACTTACCATCTTACCAGCGTAATTAATTGCTGTTACTGTGCTTATGTGTAAATTAATTTGTATTGATAATATTTAACTTATTAAATATCAGTTATTAGACCTTAAAATGAATATTATTAGGTATTCGCTTTCTTTGTATAAAATAAATAAAAAATAAACAAAATATTGGGGGGTGGGTGTAAAACTTTAATAAAAAAATGTGGGTCTGCAAACCCTACATAATTTATTTAGTTTAAGTTTTATTGTTACTAATCAGGAACTGTCAACATATAAATTATTAATGTTATATGTTAAAAGAGGCGATTTAGCCTACTTAACATTATTTGATGTATGCTAGTTTACAATTAGAATAAGATCTTTTTTTGTTAACTTTTTATACCTTTATGTCAATAAAGACCTTTAAAAATCAATCAATCAATAGGTGATGTCAAAAATATGTAACACTTATATGTTTAAATGTAACTAAAGCTAAAAAATATTAACTAAAAATTTATAAATAAAAAAAGTTAATTAAAAAAATCAAAAAACCCGACTACGTATTCGCGAGCTGGCTGACCAAAACCAGATGTATCCTCCGACTGCACATCATGATTTTCTTCTTGTTTACGGCTTTTTAGTTTGCTTTTTAAGCAGTCAAGTTTTATAAATTTTTTAAATTAACTTTTTTTTAAAGGTTACAATATATTCCAAAAACTTGCCACAGAAGCTATTTTTATCACATAAAACCCACATGCGCACATCCTCATTCCTATCCAAGCTCAAGAAGAAGACTTTTCTCATGTAAATACAAAAGAAACTAATTCTTTTCAGAAATAAAGACTACCCGTAAAGTACCCTTACGTAAGTAGAGTCTGAAGTTATTACGACTGGTTATTTGTAGGGGCTTACTCTTCCCAGTCGCAGTCATATAAAGTCGCGGCGAGAGAATTTACTGGAGGTCTGTGCGCCTGGCATTTTTGAGTTAATTCACCAAACATTATGTGCAATGCGTTCAGATGGTTGAGAGGAAATGCAGGGGATTTAGATGAAGTTTTTGATCGTACTTGTTATCTGCCTTGCTGTTTAATATAAGGACTTATATAAAAGTAGTTTACAATAGGTATTTAGTATTTAAGAATATGTTTAGTTTAAAACTAGCACAAGGCAACTACTATTTAGCGTAGCCGAGAGCCACACTTTTACAGATCTCCAAAATTATATTTTTTACCCTAAGGGTAAAAACGGGACCCTATTACTAAGACTCCACGATCCGTCTGTCTGTCCGTCTGTCACCAGGCTGTATCTCATGAACCGTGATAGCTAGACAATTGAAATTTTCACAGAAGATTTATTTCTGTTGCCGCTATAACAACAAATACTAAAAACAGAATAAAATAAACATTTACGTAGGGCTCCCATACAACAAACGTGATTTTTTTGCCGATTTTTGCGATAATGGTACGGAACCCTTCGTGCGCGAGTCCGACTCACACTTGGCTAGTTTTTTGCGATAATGGTACGGATCCTATTCGTGCGCGGGTCGAGTATTACCTGTCATCCGCGGCTCCGAATTTAAAAGCTTGTACTACAGCAAACATGCGAAACGAAACGGCTTTTTCATCTGGGACGTGTTTTGCTTGAAATGCTTGAAATTTAATACGAAACGCAGGCTGGTACTAAGATAAATTATATATCGTTTTGCAGGTAATATTGGTGGATTTTTAAATATCTACAAGTCTCACATGGGAAAATTTGCCAAGCATGAAAAACTTATTAACTTACACAGATATTAAAATCCTCCGCCTTGCGTCGTATCCCTCAGTATTGAGAGACGTGACCTCCCTTCTGCATCACCTTTTCTCAAATAATCTTTCTCCGTGTGTGTCTGTCTCTGGCGGTGTGGAGGGCGTTCTAAACTGTAGAGTCAAGAGCGGTGCGGATCTGGTCAGACCAACGTATTAAGCTGCGTACACGAGGCCTTTTCCCATGTACTTTGCCGGTCACAATAAGCTACTTGAGGTTGCTACCGTCTTTCCTTGCAATGTGGCCGAAGTATTCTAAAATTCTGCGCAGACACTCGGACAGACAGCCGCGAGGAGATTTTGAGTTCTCGCAATATGGTAGATATTAAAATAATATTTGTCAATACAATTCCAATTGGGTAGGTCCAACTTTGAGAAAGAGGTTAACCGTCGAATCCGACTTGGCTGGGCGGCGTTCGGGAAGTTGCGTGGTATTTTCTCGTCCAATTTACCGCAATATCTCAAGACAAAAGTCTATGACCAGTGTGTGTTGCCAGTGATCACCTATGGGACCGAGACGTGGTCGCTCACAATGGACCTTATCAGAAAGCTTAAAGTCACCCAAAGGGCAATGGAGAAGGCTATGCTCGGAATTTTCTTGCGTGATCACGTCAGAAATGATGATATCCGCAGGAGAACCAAAGTTACCGACATAGCCCGAATAATTTCCAAACTTAAGTGACAATGGGCAGGGCACATTGCTCACAGAACGGATAGCCGATGGGGCCGTAAGGTTCTGGAATGGCGACCGCGAACCGGAAGACGATACGTTGGAAGGACTCCCACTAGCTGGACCGATGACCTGGTTGGTTGGGAAGGCGCTGGATGTGAGACGCACGGGATCGGTCAATGTGGCGACGCCTGGGGGAGGCCTATGTCCAGCAGTGGACGTCTTTTGGCTAAAATGATGATAATGATGATTTGTCAATACCAACAACAAATACATAAATAATTTATGTTAGCACCAAACGTTTCAATACTTGAGACACAAAATAATGGAATGGATATACTTAAAGAAAATAATCATTCCTGAAACACATTGCAGTAATTCCTTTCAGTTAAGACATGCTTAGAAAGATTCCTTTTAACTACTTTTACGACGGCGGCGTTTAGTTTACAAAACGCGAGTAGAACTAATACTTTTACACTGCAGAGATGTACAGTCTTTGTCTATAAAGGGGTGTTTTAGGATTAGAGCTTGGCTCTTGATTAGTAAGATAACGGAGTATTTAAAGTTATCATTTAGATCAAAATCTAGGTATAGAATCTCTAACGGTATTATGTAAATAGTGGATTTCATTTAAACAACTATCCAACACCTATTCTAACGACACACACTCGATTTTAAAATGCACATCACTACACCAACAAACCGCAAACCGATTTGATACTCGTAGTTTCATAAAATCGATAAATCAAACACGAGTCTGTCAAACAGTAATCGTACATTCAATCTGTCTGCGAACAGGTTATAATCGAGGGTCGGGTAATATAATCGGACGGAACGCAGGCCGGGCGTGGATACAATATGCTAATTCAATGTTTGCCAAATGTACTGTGCCGATTCGATCCCACTCGTCGAACGAACAGAACTACGACACGCGCTATTTATCGATAGTGATGTGATGCGACATTTGTGCAGCACTAATGTAGTGTTCCCTGTGTGGGCGCAAGAGGCGTGGGTGAAAATACGATCGAATTTCAAACACAAATATTCCAGTTGAATCGGTTGGTGCCTCTGTTATTTTAAAGTTGAGGGTGAGCTGAAAATGTGGGATGGACAATTTAAAATACCTTTGGGGTTCACTGCCTAGACAGATGTTTTATTTATAGCCATTCGATAATTTTGCGGTGTTTAATCATAACCAAAAGCAACGGACATTTCACTGAGGGGCGATTTTTCATCGTCAGGTATCTTTAGACTGGGAATAAAATTTGCGGTTTTACAGCTTTGTTAAGGAAAATATGTCAAACACCTTAAATCTTCAGAGAAGAGTAAGCGATTCAAACACGTTTACCTATATAGGTTGCTAGTTTGTGTATTTATGAACGGTTGAACTCATCTCTTAGCAACAAAAGAGACAAAGGATCACATCACTACGAGTAAACACACAGTACATCGGACTATGCACTAGTTCGAACGCAACGCAACCAAACTCACTGATTGCCCAAGAATGTTATTGGATTGTGAATATATCGGTTTCAGTCACCGTCATTAAAATGGGTATTATCGACAATAACGATTTTAGTCAAACTTTTAGTTCCCATGTCAATCTTGAACACGATTCCCCAGGATTTATGGGGGGAAGATGTTGTAATAACTGTGGAACCTATCTGTCAAATATCTTGTGTCCTGGGTAGAAAAATGATAATTCTATTCAGTCAGTGAGATTATCAAATAATATTAGGCACATATTTTTTGCCAATCAATAAAATTTACAAAATTAAAGCGCATCAAAGTTCAGGAGTGAGGGCTTGTGACGTCACTAAGGCAGTATATACTGGACTAGCCGCGTGACGTTTCACGATTTTTCAACGCATTATATCGTCTTCACTTTATGTATGAGTGTCAAAAGAAAAAATATTGTTCAATATTTTTTATTAATCTACGAGGAGCTCGTGGCTAATTAATAACAAGGTTAAGCAACGCTTGACAAGGTCGGTCCATGGATGGGTGACCATTTCAGCATACCGAGTTTCCTCTGTGCCTCGGAAAGCACGTTAAATCGTTGGTCCCGGCTGTTATTTGAAGATCTTTGGCAGTCGTTACGGGTAGTCAGAAGCTTGAGATCTGACACCAGTCTTGCCAAGGGGTACCGTGTTACCCAGTTACTGGGTTGTGGAGATCAGCTAGGCAGTCGCTCCATTTAAAACACTGTTACTCAGCTGAATCCGGTAAGACTGGAAGCCGACCCCAATATAGTTGGGAAAAGGCTAGGCAGGTAGGTATTTTTTATTAATCTACCTAATTTTCAGTAAACTACTCTATTATTATTGTTGTCACAATCTCAAGGCGTTTCATTAAATTGTAACGTATTTCCCATTTTTGCCCACTGTATGGTGGCATCACCATACAGTGGGCAAAAATGGGAAATGTTGATCACGCTGAAACGGCCTAGTAACTATCAATTACATGAGCTGCTTGCATTTTCTGCAAGAATTTAGACAAATATTTCTATGACCTATTTTCTAAACGTTCGTTGTATCAGTCTTAGCTTTTCATACATAAACCATTAAATGCACTAGCTGAGAAACTTTAGCTATAAAGTTGAACCGTTTAGTCATCCTTACAGCTGGATTTCCTTTAGTGTATAAATTGTGAAGCAAGTAAGTAGCCTCTCGAACATTCTAAGACGGGAATTACTCAGCTCTCTAAGCGCCCGTGTTTTATACTCGCGAGTAAAATTCGCTGCACTTGAGACTTCGCGCTCTCGGATTATTTGAGTAAAGTAATCAGGTAAACTATTCTAAGAAATTAGATCTGGGAAATTATTATTCCCAGTATTTAGGTGCTTTGACCGAAACTTAGGCCTAATTATATTAAATGTGTTGGCAGTCTTCAGTTATCATTCTCTCGCTCATATCTCATTATTTAGGACCAGCTCAACATTTATCTTTTTCTTCCGTACTTTTCTACTATAGCTTGGCAAATTTGTACGTGACAATCCAATGGCCCGCGCGGGTAGTGGGAGACGTTACTACCCTATGTCGTGCCGGCGCGATGACGCGACGACGGCTCCCATCAGATGACCCCCGTCCCGCGCGCACTTTTTATCATCCCCGCTGCCTTACGTCCCCTGTCGCCCGCGGATCGTGGGAATGTCACGTACGAATTTGCCAAGCTCTCGCTCTCAATAATCAATTCCTTCTTAGCCGTTTTATCTTTTCCACAGTTTTTCTTTTACTCTTTTTTTTTGCTTGACCACTATCTCACTCCATTGCTGTACGCATAATAAAAGTATTACAAAAACGTTTGGTGCGTTTAGGTGGGATATCCATCATGTACCGATAACGCATCGCCGTACGTCTTGTAGCCCGATGATGGAACGGGCTAGGAGGAATTAGTTCATGCACTTCCAACGCACTCTCCCGAAATGTAACCGATAAAAAATCGACAGGCTACTCTCTCTAACTCGGCGCCGATGTTCGAGGTTCTGGAGCCTAGATTCGACCAGTACTTCATAGCCGATGAGCCTCTTGACCCGTCTTTCGATCGACTCAAGTGCATCTAGCTGGTACTTGGCAGATCCATCATAGAGATGAGAGCAGCACTCCATGCATGATCGAACTTGCGCTTGATATAAGTTGAGCAACTGTCCTGGCGTGAAGTACCGTCTCACCTTCACGAGGATCCCCAATTTTTTGGCAGCCAGCTGAGCTTTTGTCTCAATGAATGGACCAAAATTGAGCGTCGATGTCAACGTAATGCCAAGAACCTAAAGATGGTCAGTTATCGGCACGGTCACACCTCGGAAAAAAGGAGCCGGATGGAATTGGCTCCTTTTAGCAGAAAAAAAATGCCTGACCAGATTGGCATCGCCCCATTCGGAGACTGCCTTCAAGGACAGATTCAAGCGCCCAACCATGGCCTCCCGGAGAGACCGGATCTGGGGTCCAGTAGCGCGCGCGTCAGACAAATATCTCTCAGCAACAGTGCTGTCGTCAACATACCCAAAGGTTTTAGCAGATCATTTATATGCAGCAAGAACAATGTTGCTGAGAGAACCGACCCCTGAGGGACCCCGGCATTAATACCCAGTTGGTTAGACGAGCGGCCATCAATAACCACTCGAATGGACTGGTTCCTTAGGAAGTCTGCATTTTAATCGCACAGACCACTGGGCAGACCGAATGGAGGAAGCTTACCAATCAGGCTTTCATGCTAGACTCTGTCAAAAGCCTTCAAGATGTCGAGGGAGACGGCAAGCGCTTCCACATCCAGCGCAGTTCATCTATCGTTTCTTTGGTCTTCTAAATTTAAAACTTTCTCAGTATAGAGAGTACTTATTATAATAAAAACCCTGATCATCCTGCTCTAACATAGATACAAGAAAGAAGTTCCCTACCATGGCAAGTCCGCAGCAAAAAAAAATGTTATTAAAATCAAACTAAGTTAAAAAGTGAACAAAGTAATAAAGCGAAATCCCGTCTTCTTCATTACAGCACAGTTTGCAGGGAAATTCAATAAATCTGGGCATATTGCAGCGTATAATGTATTGCATATTGCAGCCTTCTGCCGTAAGTGAGGCAGTGGGAACGCGGGTATTAACTATGCGCATAGTGCAACTAATAGAGCGGAGTGCCGTTACTTATCGGTTGAATTGTTTTCATATGACTAGGTTCGAGTATAGGCTTTTAGAAAGGGTGTTTTAGTACTGAAGAGAATCACCTTTACCTTTACTGTTGTGAAATAAATGCAAGTATACATGGCGTTTGGGTTTCTAAAACAATATTAATTTCACCTGGTTGTAAGAAATTTTTAAGCGCTAGCGGATAGCCGATGTGTGCGTAGTAGACGCTAAAGAAATAAAATACATTTTGATTATTTGTTTATGAGTGAAAATTATGTATATTGAATTTTTTTTTTGTTTTAGTGTAAAACCATCTTCCCGTTATTGCCTTTCTAATGAAGCCGGTTTGGGGCACATCGATTGGATGGTTCAAAGTATATAACGGGTAAAGGTAGAATTAATTTTGTGTTTCATATATTAGGATAATATAATAATCATGGGTATGAGTATATGTTGCCCCCTTGACGCTACTTCACTAAAGTACTAGCGACTGTTTATGGGGGGTCCATTAATTGAGTGTGCAAGTCATCCCCTGCCATTTTATAGCAGTGTAGGTTCCAAACCCATAGCCCAATGTGTTTTGTCTCCATATTCTGCAAAAGTCTTGCACCAGCCGGGGGTTGTCCTTGGGTGCTCTTGCGTAGTGACTAGTGCATACAGGGATAATCGCCGGTTGGTGTCACATTTTATCCTACATGTCTAACAAGGCCTCTGCGAACTGGTTTCGGCCTCTGGCACGCCTTTCAATGGTCCGGGATCCTAGGATCGCGAGAATCTCAAAAACAAAAATGGGTATGACTATAATAGTAGAGGTATAACCAGACACGAATAATTGAATGGACTGTATAAAAGACTAGCTGTTCCCCGCGGCTTCGCTCCCGTGGGCTTCCCCATTGGACCCATTTCGGGATAAAAAAATAGCCTATGTCACTTAGGAATAATGTAGCTATCTATTGGTTAGAATTTTTTAAATCGGTCTAGTAGTTTCGGAGCCTATTTGGTACAAACAAAAAAACAAAAAAATATTTCCTCTTTTTAATATTATAAGTATTTCCTCTTTTTAAGTATAGATAATGTGGCCAGAAACGGGATAAATACTGAAATAACGACTATAATGGAGAATATTATGGAAATAGAAGACATACTGCGGCCTCAAATGAATAAGGAACAAGGGCAAGATAGTTTTGTTCTTAACCGACTTCAAAAAGGAGGAGGTCCTCAATTCGACTGTATTCTTTTATGTGTGTCACCTCAGAACTATTTACTAGGTGAACCGGTTTTGATGCTTCATTTTTTGTTTGAAAGCTGGTGCTTCAGATGTGTCCCATTGTAATTAATCAAGATTTGACGAATAGTTTTCGAGTTTTCCTTAATAATTAGTATTTATATGGTAATATAAAGTACCAAACATAAAAAGAGAAATATAAAAAACTTTAAAAAAAAAAAATTAAAACGACCTGTATGACGGCAGTCGGTGTCTTTGGTACCAATTTTTTTTCGTTTTTACACTGACTTCCGAAAAGAAAGTTATTTCGTCGTCGTCGTCGTTTAAGTCAGTTTAATGTTTTAACAGTATTTTGCCTGAACCTATTTCATCACTTGCCCTTGAACTTCTGCCTGCTCTTTCACCTCATACAGTATAAAGATACACATACCAACAGTATAGATTAACCCAGTATAACTCCATTTCTCTATCAAGGATGGCATGTAAACAGTAGACCATAACTTCATTTGCCGGAGTCGGCTCGACGTGCTTTGATTAAAATTTATCGACCTAAATTCTCATTTGTTTGGCCCTTTGTTCGCGTTACCCGTCCATAGTAACATGGACAAATTATTTCTAATTCGCTCTTGGGTACGCTCGACGTATTATGTAGATGGCTTGTAGAGCAATTTCTTAAGAAAATATTCTGGGTTGATGCCTATATCGGTTACTAAACTGCCGAGCAATGAAAAAGTTCCACCCACAAAATACCGACAAACACCTTAATTTAATTTTTTCACATTTAATTTAAAATTTGAACTCAATATTTACGTTTTTAGTTAGTAATATTCTAATGCGCTGTTAAATGTACTTCAATATTGCAGACGGCGTCATTAAGCTAGCCTTTCCCGTTTAGGAGTAATTTGGTGCTATGTCACTGGAACTTTTTCATTGCTCGCGAGTGTATTCGAAAATTTCGAAATGTAATCGAATTCTGGATATGCTAGTTATTTGAATTTGTGATCCACAAATAGGTTAGGATAGGGTTTATTTAACTAACATTGGACTGAATTTCGTTAAGTACATCACACAGTGTTTTATAGACCCAAAAAAAGTGACATCGGCTTTTTATCGGCTATTTCTACTTAATAGTTTATTACAAATGCACGAGTAGAACTCCCATGTGTCAATTTTGTGTCGTTGATTTTTAAAAAAATCGTAAAGTTTTCGTAACCTTGAAGCCCAAAAGACCAAAAAAAAATCGTAAAAAATAAACTGTACATAATTGAGCTTTATTCATATTGCAGTTCAAAGTGCAGGTTGCAGATATAGTCTATTGAATCGTAAGCAACAACACCCATGATAACACAGATAGGTTAAGTAGAAGGTAATCGCGGGGCCTCCTGTTTATATAGACAGACAGGGATCGATTTTACTAGAGTGAATTTTTTCAAACTGTGAAAATGTTAATGCTGTTTTTAATGTTTCTCGTCGCAGAGAACGTCATTATACGAGTCGGTAACATGTCTTCCACAAGCCTACCTACAGCCTAGGTACATCAAAGTTGGTTCGATCCTACATCGCTGAAGCAACTTTTGTACGAGTCAAAATCAAAAGCTCAAAATATTTTTATTACAACTTGGATTAGTTGAAATAAAAATATTTATACATTTTTATTTTGACTCGTATAAAAGTTACTTTTGAATTGCTAGCAAAAATGAAGCTAGAGTCACGGGACTATAGGGACAGTTGTCAAAAGAGAAATCTCTGCCATCATTTGATAAAATAAAATAATTGCGTGTATTAAATGGAATAAAATAAAAATAAAATAAGCCTTTATTAATACTATATAACTATAATTAGTTTATGTGAGATTTATATTGTGTTCCCATTGGAAAAAAATGGCAATTAGAATTACTTGATTATTATTCAATTAAATTTACTTCGTTGGTTATATATTTTGTGTACAATTTCACGTGAAAAGTGTTTTAAAATCAATTGTTAGAATTATACCATTATAGAAGATAAAAGACCTACTGATTTTATGTGATAAAAACTAATCGTCACAAATGGTCAAAATAGAGACAACCCTAACACATATTTTTGAAAATCATTTTCTCAAAACCTAGGCCCAAGTTGCAAGTAATATTTTTATGGATGATAAACCTTAGTATAAGGAATCTGTTTGTACCAGACACAGGTTCTACTTCGAGCTAGAATATGAATAAAAAAATAAATACTGATTTCGGTAAAACATTTTTTTTTGCGAGTTCTATTATCGTTTTTGATTATTTAAACACGGCATAATTTTCTCCTTGACTTGCTTAATAAAACTGCAATACGAACAAAATTCAATTGTGTAAATTTTTTTTATACGATTTTTTTTTGTTCTTTTGACCTAGTCACAAAAACATTGCAATTTTTTTAAAAATCAGGTATTCAAAATTGGCACATTAGTGTTCTACTCGTGCATTTGTAATGAACTATTAAGTAGAAATAGCCAATAAAAAGCAGATGTCACTTTTTTGGGTCTATAAAACACTGTGCATCATCGTCTGCCTATTATTTTATTCCTTATATCTGACATTATATTTTTCATAATATAATAAATACATAATAAATTAACAATATAAAAAAACTAATAATTTTTGTTTTAAGCTATTGCATAGCTTTTATCGCGGGCTTTGAGCGCGGCAACCGATTGAGCGCGGCGACCGAATCAAGAAATTTCGTAACGAAAAAAAACCTGACACCCCGAGCTGCTCCGAAATTGGACGATGGATTCCGAGTGTGTGAACGGGTGAGGGGAGAGGGTGGAGGGGGGAGGGGCAGGAGGGGTTGGTTGCGCGATTTTATAGAAGTTTAATTTTAATATTTTTAGACTGAAGGTAAAGAGGGGGGAAGGTAAAGAGTTAACGGGGGGGGTTATGCTATCTTGTTCTCCGGCCTGAAGGGACTGCGGGCAGGTTGGCAAAATTTTTCTTAGAATTGAGCTAGTTCCAGCCGTTTCCAACTGACTTTCAGTTTTTATGATTTGGTCGCCGGTTCGTTCTTGGTGGCGGCTCGAGGTCGGTTCTAGAAAAGTGTCTGCTCGGGTCGTCCTGTGATGGAGGATTTTGTACGTCTGGCGCTTAATAATATTGGTATTCAAAGAAAACGACCTTATGTCCCTAAGAATACGGGTCACTTTTGCGTGGCAATGAAAAGTGGCCTTATGCCAGTAGTAATAAGGGTCACTCAGAATTTGGTGCCGCGTTTTCCAGTTCGGAGGTTCGGTTCCGCTTGACAAAGAAGTTTTTATTCTTACTGACTGTATGATAATGTATAATTATGCTCGAATTAAAATTAAATGGGGGGGATCTGGAGTAGGTATCCTGAGGGCTCGGCACAAAATCGGGCTCGCTCCGTTTCCGAGATATTTGTGTTTTTGTAATTTGGAGGTTAAATTTCGCGTAGCAAAAGAAGTTTTTACAACTGATGGATGAACATTTTTTTATTGAGATTTAGCATAAATAAAAAATAAATAAATAATTATAATTGCATACGTTGTTAAAAAATGCTATGCAATAGCTTTACCGCGGCAGTCCCCGAGTGCCACACGTCTTTTTTTTTATATATAATAATCGTCTCTCAGGAGCCCTGGCCTCCGGTACCGTGGTCCCTGTTCCCGATACCAGTGGGCTACTATTTTTTATATTTTTAAATGTTTTTTCATTTAAAAATGAAATAAATAAAAAAAAACCGGCCAAGTGCGAGTCGGACTCGCACACGAAGGGTTCCGTACCATTATCGCAAAACACTGCATAAAAATCACGTTTGTTGTATGGGACCCTTAATTTATTTCATTTTAATTTATTAATTATTATTTTATGAAGTAAATATACAACTAAACATTCGGTGAATATTTCAAGCGTCTACCTGTTGCGGTTATTAATATCGAGCATTAAATGGAAAAAATATCACGTTTGTTGTAAGGGGGGGTTGTGATAACAAAATGATGATGATTATGTTGTCCAACAGAAAAAAAATATTTAGGCACTGTGGAAAAAACAGTACTTGCATAAACATCCTTCTGTAGGTTAAGCGAGGTGGCTTTTTGTGCCACCGCGTTTTCATTTTTTAAAGTCATCTTTACAAGATGGTATTCCCGGTAGGTTTACTTTTCTATCTCCTAACAAAGTAAAGGTAAAACACATACCTGTAGGTTCAACTAACCATTTCCTTTCTCAGATAATACGTACATTATTTCCTCAAGAATTTTCCCCAAACCTGTATTCAAAATGTAATAATATACATTAGGCAAACACGTGGGGCAAACAGATCGCTTGTATTAACGATTATCGCATTGGTAACCGACACCCTAATTACATCGCAATTATTGTTTCATATTGTGAGAGCTAAGAGATTTTATTTCCAGTATTTAGCTTATTTTCAGAGTCGTATTTGTTCAGTTTAGGAGTTAATTGCATTGGTTATGAAACACGATTTCGTTTGGTCATTGACGGTTGAATATAAGAGATATCCTTGAATTAGTTAGTGAGTCAGTTTGTTCGGACAGTTTGTGACGGATTATTGGTGGGCTTTCCTTAAATCTGACTACTTTAAAAACTAACACAATTTTTGAAACTTTTCATATAAAATATTCTCGTCGTTCTCTCAGCAAGACTTAGCTATCAAATTTTTACCTTGAATATGCTTGCTAAAAAACTTTACCAGTTCCCCTTCTAAAAATACGTCATCTTTATCAGGTGAATTTCAAAATGAGCGTCATAAGTAAATATCACACATTAGTTCGTTGCTATCCTAAAAACTTTCACAATTTTCATGAGAAGATAAGTCGGTGTCTGACCACAGCAACACGCTCAACCTTTGAGCCATTTTATTTCTTCAATGCAGTAGTCTAAACTGTAGCAGTAAACTAGGTTGGGTTTATGAAAAATATTTTAACAGAACTTTACTTAAGCCTGTAGGTAAATATTATAATTCGCACATTTTGCCCTGATGGACTCGCCCATCTCAAAATAACGCGTCACTACCCCATAGAATAAACAAGCGCTCCCAACACTTAAAAACCAACCTTATCACTGGAAAACAAAGTCTAATTTCGAAAAAAAGGTAGTACAAAATTGAATAAGCAAACATAATTTCGAAAGCTAAATAATAAAGAACTGCTTTGTTCCATTAGGGGTTCGATGTTGAGGCTGTTTCGTCTCGCACTAAGCTAGGAAGGTCCAAGTCGTTCATTGAACAAACTTCTAAAGTGAGGAACCCTTTCTTCGAAGCGTATTTACTGAGCCATCGCATGAGATTTGTCAAAGAAAACTCGGGAACTGTACAAACAGAAGAGGTGGGAACGAATCAACTTGAGATAAATAAAGAGGATTGTTTTTGTGCATTCAAATTGTACAATGTTGCGTAAAATGGGACAGTTTGTTGGCTCGTATGTCTGAAATATTTTGCTGTTATGTTGAGAACAGATTCGTTTCTTTCAACTTAGTGAGAACTGGCGGGCTTTTGTTTAGTGCCATACAACGTGGCAATACCGTCAGTCTTTTGGTCACAATAACCAGCAGACAGCCATGCACAAAAAAATTCGACGCCATATTTAATATTGTAACTCAGTAGCCTTACTAATTATATTGTAATATCAATAGTATACCTAAGATGACATCTTATAAATAAATATCTTGTATTGTTTGTTTAAGTAAAGAGAGATAGAGATATAATCAATTTAGTATTTTCTACACCTTGATTGTGAAATCTGAAAATAGTGTACGATACTTTCAACTCCGAACTTCGTTCAAATTCTTTGGTATTCCTTTTCGAATCGGGCATCAAACACTCGCTATACAGGTACGTATTGTCCTTCACCGGCTACTAGTAATTCAGTGGTGGGGAAGATGAAAGCTGCTAAATCCCAGTAAAGGCCTTCCAATCTACCGTCGGCTATGTCGGAATTGGATCGCTGGGAAAAAACTACCGACCGGAATTGCATTGCAGTGTGCATGTATCGTTGTGTATGACGATTTCAAACTGTACGATATTGACGTGAAAGATTGAGAAGTGACCAATATGTGCGATATTTACTGTTGACATCTGTTTTGGTTTTAAGCAGAAAACTGATTGAAAATCATGCAAAATAATTATGTAGGTGGGTATTGCCAACTGCTGCTTTTTAGGGTACCGTACCCAAAGGGTAAAAACGGGACCCTATTACTAAGACTCCACGATCCGTATGTCTGTCTATCCGTCTGTCACCAGGCTGTATCTCATGGAACGTGATAGCTAGATAGTTGACATTTTTACAGATGATGTACTTCTATTGCCGCTATAACGACAAATACTAAAAACAGAAAAAAATAAATATTTAAGTGGTGCGATAATGGTACGGAACCCTTCGTACGCGAGTCCGTTTCGCACTTGGCCGGCCCATTTCTTTTTAATTTTCCTTAATATCAAATTCAAACTCAAATAGACAAAATTTTAAATTATTCAAAAAAAATTAAAGATTTTTCGGTATCTCTAATCTGCTGATAAAATAGAGCTTTTTTGAACGCACAAATTTAAAAAATATACGATGGTAAAAAGCCCTTTAAATGTAAATATAATCAAAATGATTTTCGTGCTTTCAATAAAAATGTATAGGGACTCTTTACTAAAAGAACATCTAATCTGTACACCTACATTTAGCAAATAAACGATTTCATTCATTCATTCATTCCACACACACCACCTCATCATCACGTCACTTAACAGCAAGTTTGCCTTAAACTAGCAAGTATTCAACTTAGGTCCCTCGAGTCAGCCGTCTTGAGACGCTCGATCCGATCGCTTCAACTTAGACTTAATTACTAGTGATGGGCTGACTATTGACTTGGCCGTCTAGCAGACTAGTCGTAGTACAAATGTCTGACATGTCCCCGACTAGAAATATAGTCGCATAATCGGCTTTCCGACCAGTGGGTCTATTTGTATTTTTTTTGTTTAGGTTTCATTATCTAAATTATAAGTTATAATTTAGTTAATGTTTTATCGTTCGCACTGTTCGTGTATGAATGATTTAATTCTTTAAAATATCCACTCCATCGCTTACCATCAGGTGAAATGGTGATCAATCGCGAGCCTATCAATAATAAAAATAAAAACCGGTCAATTGCGAGTCGGACTCGCGCACCGAGGGTTCCGTCTAAATAGCTACATTCACCAAAATAGTTAGGTAATATAACTGTAGTTCTTAAACTATGAAAGCTTAGCTTAGCAGTAGAATATTGCTCTAACGAAAATATAAAGTGGATTGAGGAACAAAATTAACTTTGCCGTTGGAAAACTGTTGTCCCCATACATGTACATAAGTCCTGAAAACCAGCGTCGGGCACTAGTTGCGCAACATTTTGCTGAACTGGTCCTATTTGGCACAGCCGTGGGACACACAATGTCATATTTATATTGTTATTTAATCTTTTTTATTGTTGTATAGTTTTAAGTTTTCTTTTTGTTTTTCTTTTTTTATATTGTGTGCCCTAGTGGCTTGTGGCAAATAAATGAATTTTCTTTCTTTCTTTTCTGGCCGGGACTTTACCGATTGTAAATATTATAATATTTTTTAATTTACAAATTTACGATGTTCGGAATTTTTCTTTGCTAATACATTGCTTAATGATGAATATAAGACATTGCTTATTGCCAAATTTCTGGGTCAACGGGACGTACTCCATACGTTTTGTTTCCCTTGCAAATCATCAAATTTGCGGCATAAACGGCGATATATTTCGATTTCGTTCATCTAGAAGTTTGATTTTGTCACAGCTCCAAGGGATTGCAGCCTTAAGTATAAGATATTCATTTAAACTTGATGCATGCTTGAGATAAAATTCTTGACAGGCGGAATATTGCTTTTATTATATTTATATACAAGTTTAAGATTTTCGGCTTTTTTCGTTTATGTGTATAGACATTGCTTCTTGCCAAATTGTATAGTTCTGGGTCAATGGCAAGTACTCTATAGGTTTTGATTCCCTTGCGATTCTAACAATTTACGACATAAAAGGCGATATATTTTGATTCGTTGTTCTAGAAATTTGATTTCAGATATTAATTTCAACTTGATACCTCCAGGTGTTCCAGAGAAAAAGGTCTTGACACACGGACAGACAGACAGATGAACAAACAGACAGACAACAAAGAGATCCTGTATAGGTTCCTATTTTTTCCTTTTAAGGAACGGATTACGGAACTCTTAAAATACATAAAACGTATACAGGTACCCGATTTATTTCTTTTATTTTCAGTCTTCCCGCAACTTATTAACCCCTTGATTGCCAAAACGTGGATCCACGCGAAACACAGTGGCTTTTTAATTCTTTGGGTAATTACGGCTTTCTACCAGTTAATGGCCGAAAAAGTGGCTGGATAGTAGGCTTTCCCAAAATCCCAACTAGTCAGCGACTACTTGGTACATCTCTATTAATTACCGGTCTCCATTTAATAAGTGGTGTAAGTTTATAATTTTCGTGATGTTTTACTTTTAACTTCGACTTGTTTGAAGTGTGGAAGTATCTTTGGAGGGTAAGTGTAAACGTTTGCTGAGTTTGTGAAAGTTTGGTGTGTTAGTTTTTGCTAGGTGGCTATTGACTAGTGTTAAGGATCTTATGGATTTTAAGTTTATTTTGATTGTTTTACTTGGAGCTCTCAAATTAATGTAGAGTTTTTCTTTTATAAATTAGCCAGAGGGGTTAAAAGAGTTTATCATTGAAGTATAGTAAAATGACGATGAACTAAATCTAATACCTACTTTCGTACGATGTTTTCAAGACTCAACTTGATAATTTAATCGAATGTAGAGAATGTGCGTGTTAGAATTTGAAGTATGTGTGACGTCATTAAATCGTTAATTTTAATTATTCAAGTCACAATGGTTTGCTACTTAATACATAGCTGTCATATTTATTAAGCACCAAATGTCTAAGTACCTATCTAAATTTTTATTGCGTTGTCAACTACCTACAAATCTAAAAGAGTACCCACCTAAGTAAATATTGTGTACAGGAAATAACTCTAAACTTATATTTAAACTACATTGATGGTATTCCTATAAATTATTACGTAATTTGTAATGATCATTGTTATGTATCTTGGATTTTATATTGCTATTAGTATTATAAGTCCTTTGAATCAATTAGTACAATACTGTCTGTTATCTGTCTCAATATTCTTGATTAAGAATGACTAAATAGGCGATATGAAATTCCTTAATTGTCTTGATACGTTTTAAAATTATTTCATTACAAGATAATTAATAATTGTTCGCCTAATTGTGCGATTTTTAAAGCAATATAGAAAATGGCGGGATACCGCGCTATTTTCTCATATTGGACATATTAAGACACTGATAGACCTGAGATTATAAAATATTGTGTAATTGATAAGCTGACTTACTTTTTTGTAAACTACAAGCCAGTACAGGCCAGATATATTATTATATTTCCTTTATCATTAATACTTGGTGTAAGATCGACTACACAAGGCTAACGTAAGTTATTTGATATTATAACTTTATTATTGCTAATGGTTGTGTTGAAACTGTATCTATATCATATTGTAAGTGTACCTTCTATGTACGTGTTGTTGGGTGTTATGAGTCATGTAAATAAAACAACTGGTTTCGGTGAGCACTTGTACACAACTGCATATATAATTATTTATTTGACCATTATCGTATTTGCTGTGCATGCGACATGTAATGTGTCGATGCACCACATTATTTCCCCCTTTAAAAACAAATAAAAAAAAAATCGAGTACACTTACATAAAAATAATTAAAAAGTTTAAATAAAAAATAAGACAAAAGAAGTATTCTTTCTACACGAAATATAGCCATACACGAACAAAAAAAAAAAATATCGAACTTAATACTACGCGGTTACACTTTTCTTCTGTTTTCCTTTTTTCCGATTGCTGCTGTATTAAACGTTTTGTGGTTTGTGTTGACGAAATTATGCTTTGCTTTATTCCGTGTTTTTCTTTGTTGATCTGGCGGTATTGTAAATCGTACCACCGGATGTATGACGCGGCCTGAGCGTGTTGTGTTTGGTGCGGTCTTATTAATTTCTGCTGGCTCAACATTTTTGTCGTCGTTCACTTCGCTACTGCTACTTTTCTGGCGTTCTAAAGGTTCATTTACCTTTCCGTCCATTAAAATGTATGCTGGTTTTAATCTGTCCACCGTTACTATTGATGTTTTCTTCGGCAATTGAATCTTGAAATGTTTCTCTTGCTTCTCTAACACTTTATATGGGCCTTCGTAGGCTGGGGTCAGTGGTTTCTTCACAGCATCCGTTCTGACGTATACGTATTCGCAGCTTTTCATGTCTGGATGTATGAACGATTTGTGACTGCTGGCGTGTTGGTTGTTGCTAAACGGGCTTAGCTTTGCCATTGTCCTCTGGAGTGTCTGTGCAAAAGTCTCTGGTGATGTTACTTGCGTTTTCGGCTCGATAAACATTCCTGGCAGACGTATGTTAGTTCCGTATAACATCTGTGCTGGACTTGTATTCTCTTTCAGTCGTAGTGCTGCTCGTAATCCTAGTAGCACTATGGGTAGTTCGCTTGACCAGTTCGTTGTATTTCCGCGCGCGACTAGCGCGGTTTTCATTGATCTATGCCAGCGTTCAACCAAACCATTTGACTGTGGATGATAACTGGTGGTTCTGGTCTTCTTAATACCGAGTGACTTGGTCAGAGTGATAAATAAGTCTGACTCGAACTGTCGTCCCTGGTCCGTTGTTATGGTGTTTGGGCATCCGAATCTCGCTATCCAGGTGCTTATGAGAACTTCCGCTACAACTTTTGCTGTTATCTCTGCTACTGGTACAGCTTCCGGCCATCTCGTTTCTCTGTCGATCATTGTCACGATGTATCTGTTTCCGTTGGATTCTGGTAGTGGTCCGACAATGTCTACGTGCACGTGGTCTAATCGTGCTGTGGGTGGGAAAATTCCGATTGGGGCCGAGTTGTGCCTATGTGTCTTGCTTTTCTGGCATGCCTGGCATGTTTTTGCCCAAATGCCGACGTCAGTATTCATGCGTGGCCAGAAATAGTGCTCGGAGATCATTTTCTTCGATAATCTTATTCCGGGATGTGTTATGTTGTGCATGGTGTCGAATACTTGTTTTCGAAGTGATTTCGGCACATACGGTCGTAAACTTGGTTTTGAATTTTCGCAGAGTAGTTGTCTTGTTCCTGATAATGTCGTTGTTTTCCAGTTAAGGTTGTAATTTTTTAACAGCTGAGTGAGTTCAGTGTCATTGCGTTGCATATCTGCTAACTCAGTCCATTCCACAGGTGTGGGGCAATCTATTTGCTCGAGTCGCGATAACGCGTCGGCCACCGGGTTCATGTTACCGGATAGGTGACGTATGTCTGTCGTGAACTGTGCGATGAACTCGAGGTGACGTAGCCGTCTTGGGGCTATCGTTTTACTTGTGCAGGTTTGTTTTGTAGTGAAAGCATGACATAACGGCTTATGATCGGTGTAAACTATCAACTCTCTTCCCTCGACATAAGGTTGAAAATGCGTTACTGCCATGTAAATGGCTAGCAATTCCCGATCATACGTGCTGTACTTTGACTGCGTTTCACTCAGTCCCTTTGAGAAAAAGGAGAGTGGCTTCCAGTTTCCGTTTTCATACTGTTGTAAAACGGCGCCCACGCACGTTTGAGATGCGTCTGTCATTAGTGATAGCGGGCAATGCGTTGTTGGTGAAGACAGTGTAACGGCGTCGCTTAGACTTGCTTTACATTGATCGAATGCTTCTAATGCCTCTGGAGTCCATTGTATTTCGGTTTTGTCATTTTTCTTCGATCCAACGAGGTATTTGTTTAACCGAGCTTGGTGTTTGGCTGCTTGTGGTATATTGTTCCGGTAGAAGTTGATCATGCCTAAAAATCTTCGCAAATCTTGTACGGTTTTTGGTATAGGGTATTTAGTTATTGCTTCAACCTTGTCTGGTAATGGTTTGATACCATCTTTTGAGATCTGATATCCGAGGAACTCTACTTGCTGTTTGCCCAGTCTGCATTTGGCTTGATTTATTGCAATGCCATGTTCGTCTAACCGTTTGAACGTTTCTTGTAAATGTCGACGGTGTTCGCTGGTTGAAGATGACGCCACTAGTATATCGTCTATATATACGAATACGAAGTCAAGTCCTGCTAAGACTGTGTTTAGGAATCTGACAAAGGTTTGCCCTGCGTTTCGTAGTCCGAACGGCATTCTTGGAAATTCGAATAAACCGAACGGGGTTATTACTGCAGTCTTTTCTACGTCTTGTACTGGAATCTGATTGTAAGCTCTTTTTAAATCGATCGTTGAATAAATACTGGTTCCTGGTAGTAGGTATGTGAAATCTAGTAGTCTCGGAATTGGGTATCTGTCCGGTACCGTGATCGCGTTCAATCTCCTGTAGTCACCACATAGTCGCAACTCGCCGTTTTTCTTCGATGTCACGTGCAAAGGACTTGCCCACGGACTCTTGGAAGGCCTGCATAACCCTGTCTCTAGCATGAGTTCTATCTCCTTCTTCACTCTTAGGTATTTGTCCGCTGGCAAAGGTCTTGACTTGGAGTAAACAGGATGTCCATTGGTGATGATTTGGTGAACAACGTCGTGCTTCGGTCGTGACTCTGTATCGAGAGGTTTCAAAATGTTCGGGAAATCTGCTAAAATGTCTGCGTAGTCTTCGGTTAAATTTACGGTCCGAAGTGTAGGCGTGCTTGACTTCATTAACTTTGCGTTACTCTGAAGTCCAGTTGTACCATCAATCAAACGTTTATTCCGAACATCCACCAAAATGTTGTTTCTTTCTAGAAAATCGGCTCCAAGTATTGGTTGCGTAATGTCAGCTACGATGAAAGTCCAACGGTACGGGCGTCTCATATTCAGATTCAACGTCAGCGTTTTGTCGCCATATGTTTTTATTGGTGTACCGTTTGCAGCGTATATTTTATATGTGTCGTCAGCTTTTAAACGATTCCCTCTTCTAGGTATGGCTGAAATGTTAGCGCCTGTATCTACCAAAAAACGATACCCACTTTTTCGGTCGGTAACGCAAAGGCGGTTTGACGGTATGATAGCGCTGACGACCGCCTCTGTCAACGCTGAATTTAGTTTTCCGACGGTTTCTTCCAATTGCATGGATTTTCACAGTTCCGGGCTCGATTCCTGTACCGATGATGATACCTACATAACCAGTTGGGACTGTCGGGTGTAATCCTCGTCCTGGAGTGGGATCTTGTGCGCGGCTGGCTTCGGTTGCGCCTGTAACTACGGTGTCTACCATTATTTGCATTGGATTTTAAGGCTGCTATTTCTATGGTTAGCTTACTCATTTGGTTGACTAACTTAACCATAAGCTGTGTTTGTCCGCTTGATATTTCCGACACTTCGCCTGATCGTCCTTCCAATATCTTGTCTGCTATGGCGGCGAGGTTGTCGAGTTTCTGATCTTGACTGACCGTTAACACTGCTCGAACGTGATCAGGGAGTCTTGATATCCACAAACCATGGAGGGTTTTTTCGGCCACCTGACTCTTACGTGCCAATTCCCTCATTCGTCTCAACAGTTGCGACGGTTTTTGGTCGCCTAATTCCACTTCACTGACCAGCTTTTGAAATTGCCGCTCCTCTGATTCTTCGTACACGGCTAGGAGTATTTCTTTAATAGCACCATATTTATTAGTGGCGGGGGGTGACATTATTATGTCGGCCACTTGACTTACTGCGTCTTTGTGGAGCTTGGACAGTACGACTCCGTATTTTACTTCGTCACCCTGTTTTTGGGGAGCCATCATTGTCTCAAACTGCGCGAACCACACCCTGGGCATCTCTATCCAAAAATCCGGGATCTTCGAGGATATTCCTAATGCTGCGACTTCGGCCTGACTGTTGTCCGTCGCTCCGCATGCTGGTATCACACCACAATTTCCACTTGTGCTCATGTCTTCGGTAACCATATGCCTCTTGAAAACCAAAACCAGTGAGATCCGCTTGTGGAAGGCTGGTAAGGTTGTGCAGTGCAGTTACCACGACACGAGGAAATCACTTTAAATCGCGGCGCGTGTTAATTCAAATCGGGGTCACCAGATGTAAGTGTACCTTCTATGTACGTGTTGTTGGGTGTTATGAGTCATGTAAATAAAACAACTGGTTTCGGTGAGCACTTGTACACAACTGCATATATAATTATTTATTTGACCATTATCGTATTTGCTGTGCATGCGACATGTAATGTGTCGATGCACCACAATATTATGGCCTATATTCCTAATATGTTATATTGATTTAAGGGCTAGTCTATGTCCTTTGCCTTATCCTTGTTATTTTGATTATATAATATTGTAAATACTTTATGTGGTTGTAAAAGATATCGATAAATACTATGAAAGAGCTTCCGTGGGGTATGCTCCCCTTCTTCTCCACGAGAACTAGTCTAGCGAACGTGTGGTAAGCTCAATGAGCCTTCTAAATATGAATTAATTGACAAGCCTTATTTATATAAATACCTAGTCTTGTCTTTCTGTGCTTTTATTCATAAAACCACTTCCCTTACACACCACATACATTGGAACTCTGATACACAGTAAATAACCAACAACCATCCTCACATTCACAACTTGCTATCTTGGTAGATATCAATACTTTTATATAAAGTTCCATTCATGATTCTAACAAGCGCAATTTAATTTTTAATAAAATAATTAAATCTATGTATTTTGGTATGCTTAATCCATATTAAAAATTGGATTTCTCTCCTCTTATTTTTGTTCCCATTGTTCCTAAAAGTTTTATTAGGTCTACGTTATTCAAATTATCTAAATATAATAACAATATTATAAATGCGAAAGTTTGTAAGGATGAATGTATGTATGTATGTTTGTTACTCTTCACGCAAAAACTACTAAACGGATTTGGATGAAACTTTACAGTAATATAGTTTATATACCTTAAATACAATTAAATTGTATACTTTTTTTCAATGCACATTTTAGATTATTTATCAAACTCTTATCAAAATCGACACATTTGTCGCTTTGAATATTTAATGTAGATAAAATTTGTCTTTTACACTAAGTAATTTGAACGCATCACGATAAGATTGACTTGAATGGAGCTCGAGCGACATACATACGCGCGGCGAGTAAAGCGGGGGAGCGGGGGAGGGGCGATGTGATGTGATGTGACAATGACGAGTACATATTTTCTCTGAACGTAACAAATCAAGTAACATAGTTTACAGGAGTATAATGTGGTATAATGCAGTAGGTAGGACCGCCGAAACTAAAATCACATTGATAAATTACCTACCTTATATTATAAATTATTGTAATCCTTTAAGTTTTGCTCGCTGCTGCCGAACGAAGTAATTCATTTCAATAAATTCAATAACATTACATACTAATCCTTGACTGACACGAACAGTAAATAAAGTAACCTTTGTTGGTCCCGTTTGTTAATCAGTGTCATTGTATGTTTCATGGCTGTGCTGATCTGTTTGTGATGAAATTTGAAATGGATAATCTCAAGCCTGGGGAAGGACATAGGCTACTTTTTATCAACACACCACACAGGCGGAGTTTATAATAAAACTGTAACTTGATTGACTAACACACCCAGCGGTTGACGCACAACCGAAACCAATGAGCTTAAATGAGCACTAAGAAAGGAATTTCGATAATTCCACCTCCAAGGGTTGCCCCCTTATTGGTGGGTTCAAAGATTGTATGGAAACCATCAGTTTTGATGTTAGACATCTGAAATTTCGGATACAACACATTAAAAAAAAAATGGTTTGTCACGAAACTTTATCTGGCAGACCAAATTCCACGCGAGCGAAGCCGCGGGCAAAAGCTTGTACATTATATATTTGAGTCCGTTTGGTATGAAGTCAATATTCATACCAAAATGACTCAGATATATAATGTTCTGTTAGACACTAACGTGCCTAGCAAAATCTAGGACGTATTACACATTGGGCACCCGTTTTAACGGCTCCTGAGTTAATGGCACCTGAGGTATTCCATATACGACAACTTTCTATATTTTTCGCATGTGCCATTATTGGAATAATTTATTATTTGATATTTTTTTCCACATTTGGCACCTACGGATCAGTAGATCCGAGGCCGTTTATTTTATTAGGACGTCAAAATCAAAAATTCGATTAAAATCAGTAGAGAGTTTAATAACAATACAAATAAAACTTCCTCTTATGCATTTTTAATTAGATGTTGAACATTCTATGCATTTATACCCAAACTACCAGGAGGCCAGAATCATGAGCAAGTCTGAATGAATCTAAAATCTCCCGGTAATCTTTTTACATTTCATGATTCCAGCCTTGGTAGTACATCTTCATGATTGTAATCGTCTGGTACTTAAGTTAGTCTTTACCGGTAATGATTCCAGCTCCGCAAATACTAAGACTTCTTCATGTAGAATACATCAAATCTAGCGTTCACATATCAGTCATAGAAAATGAGAGAACAGGCATTCCGATAATAACCCGATTTAATCTGAGTATTATTTTCAATATGTGTATCGCCTTTTTCTTTGCCCAGAATAATCTAACTCACTCGATTTGAAAAGAAAGTCTAAAAAGAAGTCAGTCATCTTATTTTTTTCTTGTATAAATGGTTAAACCAGACGAATTCACCCAATTTCGGGTACTTTTACAGTCCAAAAACATTGCATAGCTACTAAACTCCATCCAAACAGAGCAATCATCGCGCTGTCAGTAAAACCACGGGCAATTGTCGGAATGATATTGCGACAGTGTCGTCAAGGGCCCGTTGCGGCCCGGGTGGGGCCCGATGCTCCCCGAAGTGCGGCCCGACTGTCCACAACGCTATCTTCCCAACTTTTCTCGTTTAAACTTATTCCCTTTTATCTGCGAGTGGCCGACGTGGGCCCGCACTTATCGCGCACTTTTATTAAATTACTTGATAATTTCAATCCCTGACGTCTCGCGTGGCGGCTTGTTTATTCTTTTCCGACGTTTTTGTCGAGATTTTGTGAGTTTTAATGGGACTGCTGAGTGGGCGGACATGAAATGATTTTGATCCTAAGTGACGGATGAACAAGGTCATTCCATCCATAAGCACGAAATATTTTGGTAATGGAGTGGAATTGCCCGCCTAAGTCTTTGTTATTTGCAACTGGAGCTCATTAAGTCAATAGTGAATAGGTATCTTCTGTTCATCGTGCACCATCGTCTAATACATCAACCCTCACTATCAGGTGAGATATTGGTCAAACGCGAGGCAATTCAGTAATTTAAAAAAATAGTTGTCATAGTATTTTTAGAGGACAATGGAAGTTGTGCCAAAACTCGCGTATGACGGATCCTCTACATAGGATCATTAATAGATTTTATAGTGTCAAATAGACTTAGCTGTCATAGTTGAAAAATCGGGATACGGGTAAACTAGACACATAAATCTACGCTGTTACTTAATTGTTATAGAGTCCATTTTAGGAGTATCACTAACAATACTGCTGCCTGAGTAAGTCTCAACGGTGTCGTCACACCTGTGTATATTTGGTCCTATATCAAGCTTAGACCAAACCAATAAGGTACGGGCTATGCCTTGATCCGTTTTGGGAATATAGGGCTTCTACAGCCCGGATTCATGTTATCGATTGCAACCAGCTAGACCGTAGCTATATGTTAGGGATATGTTACAATAAGTGCCTAGTTTATGTTGTAAACAATTACACCGTAGAAAATATTAGGTTCGTTACCATACGTAACGAACCTAATATTTTCTCTGTCTATCATCTCTGTCTTTGGCGCAAGTGGACATTTCAGAATTAGTTGCAGAACCAGTTGAACACAAGGTTAAAGAACAATTATGTCAAATCTAATACCTTTAAACGAGCAATTCTTGTATATATATAATCTGAACCTCAGAAACGGCTCCAACGATTTTCATGAAATTTAGTATGCGGGGGGTTTCGGGGGCGATAAATCGATCTAGCTAGGTCTTATCTCTATTTTCACCCGAGCAGAGCTCGGTCACCCAGGTTATTAAACAGTGTTAGCTCTCGGAGCCCAACATGCCCGACAGTGTCCACAATGGTTTAAATTAACCTACCATATAATTTCACATGTGGAAGAAATAAATATATTGAGTCTCGGAGTTAGTTAGCGAACTGTGAGACAAGGGCGGCGAGGTTCTAAGTAAATTGTCGAAAACTTTCTCCCCTCAAAAACTTATGAAAATGTATAAAGATACATCTAAGCACTTCTTACATTCAGGTTCGCATTCAGGTTGGCCGCAGCAAGGACAACCTCCACAGGTGGGGGTTTTCTGATGGCACTAGTCTTCAGTGCTTGTGTAGCATCTCTCCGCAGACCATGGCCCATCTCACGGAGTGTGCAGCATGCCCTGTCACCTATACGTACGAAGATCTTATTACTGCGTCACCGAATGGTGTTGCCGTGGCTGAATTCTGGGCCAAACACAATATTTATCTTTTATATTTGCCGCTACGCACGCTAAGAAGAAGAAGCACTTCTTACTAGACTAATCTCGAAGAATCGTTCTGAAAATATTTTAAAATAAAAACACGCCTCTAAAACAAGATTGATGAGGCATATTAATCCACAATTTGCATGAGAGATCTCACGAGTACGACCGTCGAAGTAAATCTCTATAACGTTAGATAAGATATTGAAATTAAATTTTATCTGCTCCCGATTCTTAAAGACTTTATAATGGCGATTCGTGAGAAGTTTATCCAGTGTTGGAATGCCCTATCGACTTGAAAACTAATTGAACAACTGCCGTAGCGTCGCAATTATTAAAGTATGGGAAAACTTTGTTGATAGTGTTAGCTTTCGACTATCAAACTGTCTTTCTCGCGATTGCAGTGCTGTAATTGTTCGATGTTATTGTGAATTTATTGGTACTTTGTTGTTTTACTTTGTTTTCAATGTTGGACTTGAACTATGCTGCAATATTGTTGTTGTTTTTCATGAACGATGCTTAAACACAAATCGATATGACACTTATAAGAATTAAATGTATCATCATTCATCATCATTATTTCAGCCAACAGATGTCCACTGCTGGACATAGGCTACCCTCAAGCGTCGCCACACTGATCGGTCTTGTGCTTTTCGCTACTACCGGATTTCCACAGTTTTGGCCAGGTCATCGCTCCACCTACAGGGTGGCCTTCCAACGCTGCGTCTTCCGGTTCGCGGTCACCACTCAGGTCTCGCGGTCAGAACTTTTCGCCCCTATCGACCATCCGTTCTGCGAGCAATGGGCAGGGCACACTGCCACGTAAATTTGTCAATTCTTCGGGTTATGTCGGTAACCTTGGTTCTCTTGCGGATGTATTCTTTTCGATCGTAATACTGCTAGAATATTGCTTTGTCTAGGCCTTCTTGTTGCACTATAGTCAAAACCTTTTTAACCGACTTACCAAAAAGGAGGAGGTTCTATGTTCGACATTATGTTTGTCTTTTTTTTTTTGTCTGTTCACGCATATCTCCGTCAATTTTGGACCGATTTTGAAAATTCTTTTTTTGTTTGAAAAAGTATGTTCCGAAATTGGTCCCATTAGTTTGGTGACGATCTGATGGAGAACTTAGAAGATATACAACAGAACTCTTCAATAAATTACGGAAAATCTCTCGGAATTGCTGCAATCGCATGTTTGTTTATTTTTTATACCATTTCATAACATAACATCACGCCAGCACGCTCCTAAGGGGTACGCAGATCTCTCATTTCACCGGTTATGTTCAAGTTTCATGATATTCGGGTAATCTATTCTGGCGTTACCGGTACCTTACTAAACAACTTGCCTATTATGTAGGTACAACTAAAAAGTGAAAAATAAAAAGCTTTTTTTACAAAAAAATACTACCGACTTCCAAATAAAAAAACTATAAAGTCAAAAATAACTTTATTTTTGGAAGTCGGTGTCCATAACGCAAAAAATTGGTACCTACCTACAAAAGACAAATTCTTAAAATAATCTTACTTCATCTTGGAGCGTCCCTGACCGAGATAGAATCAACCACGTGACTTTGCGTTTGCATTCATACGATAAGCTTTAACAAGAGATCGTGAGTTTTGCAATGATTTTTATCTTTGTATGAAATATCAACTAAGGCCAGGAAGATAATAATGGTAATGATCAGGGTGTCATTTATATATGTCAAAGGTTGTACATTCCTACGGTGTTAGTATTTAATGTGATCAAACCTTCAGCGTAAAGTTCAATCATGTCAAAGCCAGTGGTTTAATAGAAGGTACCTATAGACTTCAAATAAGACTTAAGACTTATATTATAAAGGCGAAAGTTTGTAAGTGTGTTTGTATGTTTGTTACTCTTTCACGCAAAAACTACTGAACGGATCTGGATGAAATTTGGCACAGAGATAGATTATAGTCTGGAATAGCACTCTGGCAGAAGCTTAACATATAAACTTAACTTAGCTTAAACTTCGTTTTATAAAAATTATCTAAAAATAAAAACAGCCAGTAAGAATATTCGTAAAATTAATAAACTCCTCAGACAGAAATAAACCTTTTTCTAAAGCCTGTCAAGTTAAGTACTCACCTTCAGTCATTTGATATTTTTACAACAAATTAAATTTTCTAGAAAAATTCAACTTAATTTAAGTAAAAAATGTACAGCTCAATTTTCTTTTTAATTTCAACGCAGTAGTAAGCATTCTTAACAAACACTGGAATTCATTTAAATGAAAATATGGTAAATTGGTATTTAGAAATAAAATATCAGTTAGTAGTTTGAGTTCTTACGGGTTCACTGTACCTACACGTGTGTACGTTAAAATTAAGATCATGAAATTATACTGTAAATCACGAAAATTAGAAATTGAAATCGTTTATTATCCAGATGGTCGCTGAAACACCGTTATAAACAAGTTAAAATGTCAGAGTAGTTTAAATATTACTAACAGCTAGATTACTTGCTTGACCACAAACTCATATGGGGCAAGTTTCTGAATTGAGATTACTTTCTTTAATATCAAATTTCTTAATTCAGAAATCAGCGGATAGAGTACTAGAAAACAATAAGCATAAAAGTCAAACTCAAAATCAAATACAACTAGGCCACCAAGCGGCACTATTGAACGTTACACAATTAAAATTTACTATTAAAATTTACAAGTAATAAAAATGTATTCTACCGTGCATTCGGCAAAGTAGCTCGTTATGGAGAAGAATGCACAAGAAACTCCATGAATTAGATCTACAATTTTCACATCAAAAACTCAAAGATAATATTCATTTCTTTAACAATAACTCAACCAAGCAATATGAACTCTAATACCACGCATGTATAATATTCTCTTATTACACTAGGACTAAAATAAGGGACCACACACAAAGTTCGTATATAATATGGCACAGATTACACAGACTTTCGGGGAAACGTTTTTATCTGGGGAGTAAGACACAGCCTATTATCCGCCATACTTATGTGACGGGCTAAGATGAAACTTGCCATCTGGGGAGCTTGGGCCATTACCACAAAACGGTAGAGTATACAGAAGGCTAAACTGGTACAGCTTAAGTTACAGAGCACCTGATTACCTTAGAAAACTTGGAGATACGAAAATGTTAGAACAATTTTCTGTGGCCGTAGCAACAAAGTTATATAAAACACGAAAACATTCATACGACGGAGATGTAGAACAAATCAGCATTGTTCCATCATACAGCATACAACTGGCAAACTCTTCATTCCATGAGATAGATGTTATAAACTAGCGAAAAGATTAATTAAAACTGTAACCCGAATACTCGGTTTTTTTTTGTAGCCTACAATTTTACCCGTGCCATAATAACGAATCGATTGACACCTTATTCATCAAAATCGGATGAATAGTTTAGGCACTACGGAGGAACATACGTAAAAGCATACATACATAGACTGCTGAAATCATAACCCTTCCTTTTGCCTTCGCCGTAGTCCATAAAACCGTCCATTTTAAGAATTTCATTGCAAACCATTTTCATGAAGTCCTTATTTGTGGATACCGCTTACAAATCACATAAAAATATGCCGCTTGGGTCAGCGGCACCCAACTCTGGAACAATACTGTAAATGTATGTGCCGCCGTCACTGAGAGTGTTTAGCCTTCCTAGACGCTCTTGATAACTTGCCACAACCACAGATAATATAATACTAGCTTACAGATGCCTCATCCCATACAAAGAAACCGTGCCGACGTAACTAGCGTTTCTCGTCTGATTAAACTGATTATTTTTCTAAGAACATCGATCGCGTTTGGTTTCGTGCCTCGGATATAGATGGTGTTAGAAGCGCCTTGCAAGTAAAATTGTTTACTCGGTTCGTGAATATTTTATTTTTAAATACTGCCACGACTTGTCTTATAGTATTTTTTGCACGTATTTACAGTTTCATTGTACAAAAAATGTATTACAAAACAAATAAAAAAATCGAGTGGATGCCTCAGAAATTTAAAACCGCGCCATCTATTGGAATCAATTTTAAATGATCAATTCAAATAATCTTTTAAATGTGAATTAAGAGCTCAATATTACATAATTTTGTGCTTAAGAGCGCGGCGAACGGAGCTCGCAAATGCGATTCGAGACGAGTGAAGAATTCGTTCAGAGTATTGCTATCTCGCTTTGCACACACACGCGGTGTGCCGTGCGCAGCCGTGTGTGTGCGAGTAGATAGGCTTCCATTCATAACGACTCGAAAGCCGGCAAGCCGGCCAACACGAACTGCGCCGGCGTTCTGTTGTCTTATTTATGTAGGTAACTATGCTTTTTACGAAACCTCAAATATGTATTGTTATAATAAATAATGAATGCAAGTAAAATAATACAAATGTTACTTAGGCAAAGTATTAGTACAAGACAAATATTCCAATAATTTATGCCTATTTACGCATAAGTAGTTACAGACAAATAACAGCGCTCTGATCTAAGAATATTAAAAATAAAAACACGAATTTCGTATAAACATTTATTTAGTTATGTTTTACTTTATAGATCATCATTCATCTATTTAAAAAATATAAATCAAAACGTGATAAAGTCGTGTAGGGTGACCATAAATATTATCGACTGAACGAAATACAAAAATACAATAATGATAATCAGAAAACATTTTTACGCATGCTTTTTAGTTTATATGTACAATTGTACATTGTAATAATTGTACATTACGTAGGTAAAGAAAAAAAAAAGTTTATATTCTGTCTCTGATAGGCAGATTTCTAGGTAAACAGGGATCTATTAATTCAGGCAATATACATTTAAAATAAAACTCTTCTAATTTTAAGACTATTGAATTCCAAAATTCGTTGTCTTTTTACCCGACTGCCGAAGGAGGGTAATGTGTTTATCAGTCTATGTATGTATGTATGTATGTATGTAAGTATGTATGTATGTATGTATGTATGTTTGTTCCTATGTGGCGTTCCAGAGACCTAACGCGTTGGCCGATTTTGATGATTCATACGTCAATCGATTCGTCTTAACCTTGCGAGTGTCATAGGCTACATTAAAATTGGAAAATAGGAAAATGGCGGCTATTATATATTGTGGGGGGCCAATTTAATTTTTTCTTCCAAACCCATCGTGTGGGGTATCAAAATGAAGGGTTTCAAGAGGTGATTTCAAAAATATATAACACTTATATATTTAAATGTACCTAATTCGAAAAAAATATTAACTAAAAAGTTATAAATAAAAAACTTAATTAAAAAAATCAAAATACCCGACTGCTTAAAAAGCGAACTAAAAAGACGTAAACAAGAAGAAAATCA
Source organism: Anorthoa munda (assembly GCA_945859665.1). Lineage (NCBI taxonomy): Eukaryota > Metazoa > Arthropoda > Insecta > Lepidoptera > Noctuidae > Anorthoa > Anorthoa munda. The sequence goes on along the minus strand of OX243902.1, from coordinate 27,262,236 downwards.
TGCTGTGCAGTCGGAGGATACATCTGATTTTGGTCAGCCAGCTGGCGAATATGTATCCTCCGACTGCACAGCATGATTTTCTTCTTGTTTACGTCTTTTTAGTTCGCTTTTTAAGCAGTCGGGTATTTTGATTTTTTTAATTAAGTTTTTTTTCAATTTTTTCATATGCCAGTCCTTTAGGCGTCCATATTATAAAAATGCAAAGTTCGTAAGAAAGTAGATTACTCAATATCAAAGTTCAAATCACAAGGCAAATCTAAATCCAAGTTCATAGCTTAGGTCAATAGTGTCAGAAATATTACAATAAGTACTTAGAAAATAAATAAATACGCACGAGCAGCACAGTAAAGTAATCGTCTAACACTGACAATAAACCACAAAAAAAAAAGATAATTAAAAAAATCAAAAAACCCGACTGCTTGAAAAGCGAACTAAAAACACGTAAACAAGGAGAAAATCATGCTGTGCTGTCGGAGGATACATCTTCGCGAGCTGGCTGACCAAAACCTTATTGGTTTTTTTTTTCGACTCAGGTACATTTAAACATATAAGTGTTATATATTTTTGAAATCACCTCTTAAAATCCTTTATTTTGATACCCCACACGATAGGTGTGGAAGAAAAAAAAAATTGGGCCCCCACAATATGGCGCCCAAGAACCGCTATTTTCCTATTTGCCAATTTGTATGTAGCCAGTGACACTCGCGGGGTTAAGGCGAATCGATTGACGTAAGAACCATCAAAATCGGCCCACGCGTTTGGTTTCTAGAACGCCACATAGGAACAAACATACATACATACATACATACTTACATACATACATACTTACATACATACTTACATACATACATACTTACATACATACATACATAAATAGACTGATAAACACATTACCCTCCTTCGGCAGTCGGGTAAAAAATATACAATACAACAAACAGTAAACAACCCCGAAGTGCCCCGAACAAAGCCGTACGAGCGATACCTACTCAACCGTATGAAGCACGACGACACACACATTGACATGACGTGCTCGACGCGACATCAATACTAGCTATTGAAAATGTATGATTATTTTTATGTGTTCCGTAATACCAAAAATGATGAATGAAAACTTAATGTTTTTTTATTTTTTTTTCGATAATTTGTTTCTTGATAATATGAGCTATGTTATAGCGTTGACAATTTTATAGATATTGTTTTTTTTAAGATAGAAAAATCAATAAGAAAACATGTCATTTACGCTGTAAAAATGTACGAAATGAAATTCGCTTAAACTTCATTTTAGGTAACTATTTTGAAAAAAAAAAGACGTAGGAACCTAGATAAATACTGACTGAATCCGAATATTAGCATAATTTGGTGGAAATATGCTCAACTTACAAATGATTTAGGTATTACGTTTGTATGGACAATTCATGCTTCGCCGCGCCCTTAACAAGAACATACATTTTTTACGATCGTCTCTAGAAAATCTTAATATTTCACAAAACTCAATAATAAATCGAAGCTTACCACGCCATCTAGTGCAATTTTATTTAACCAAATTATTTCTTCGCGTTGGGTGCCCATGCCACAAATAATTCCTACTTACTCCAAGTTTCTTGATGCAAACCAGAAATCAAGGTACAGGTTGTACAAGGTGAACCTTCTGCATGATCCTTAGCGTCTGAGTATCTAAAGAATGGCCCACATTACTCTCTATAGCTATGTGCGAACTACTTTACGTGTTCCCTTATTCATATTAAAGATAATATCCGCATAACGTTATACTGCGTTAAAACAACACGTCGGAACATTCACGAGTCGTTTTTAAAATAGAAAAGACATTACCCAAATGGGTTTGTAAGCTAGGATGTAAAGTGCCGCTTAAAACTTAGGGAACAACTAAACTTTTAGTCTAAAAAGAAATGGTGCATACTGCATAAGTAGTTACAGTGGCACGGGCACTGTATCCCACTTACATTGTTCTTAGCTAAGATAAAAGCTTACTTATATATTTCGCTGTTTCGTTGGTATCATTTTTGAAACTACGGACTTTGGAGCCCGGGTTGAAATTTAAGATCAGTAAGTTACGTGAAAACTTTCCACATTTTATGGCAAAGGCTGTTTTGGGTCTAAAACCTTCCTTCTGTCTTATGTGGCTGTATCCTCCATGTAGATCAAGATTCGAGACGTAACCTCTTTATAAATTAGTGCTAAATTCATTGCACATTAATTCATTCAGGGAATAACGTGGAAAGCCCTTTGGTTTTACAAAAGGCTTTCCACGTTATTCCCTCCCAAAACATGAATGTGGTTGCTTCTAGGTAGAATAGAAAATACTTTATTGTACACCATAAAAGTTATACATATTTAGACTACCTAGAATAACTGGAGCATCCACCCAGCAGGAATATAAATTAAAATGAACTACAAAGCGTACTAATACAAATACGAAATCAACTGTCAAAACAACTAACAGAGTCACTAGTTTACTCCCCGACAAAAAGTCGGCAAATCATGCTGACGCGAGCTCACATAAGTAACAAAGCCAAATTCGAAAAGGGTCATTTCTCCAAATCGAATTACAGTTTTTTCCAAGAGCAAATTTTTTAGATTGGACTCGGCAGGGGCGTCAGATAGTAAAATTAGAGCGTGCCCGTAATTGTTTGAAGCGAACGTACGCTTGTTACCAACTAACTAACACCACCCCGACAAAGAAAACCCAACTTTATTTGTTCGTGATAGAGGTGATTATGAGAGCAAAGATAAAGTTGGTGCTGATATCCGGAATTAGAACAAAGGGTTGTCACCGGTAGAACGTTGCTCAATAAAGTTTAATCAGAGCCGACAAGCAAATGTAACTTACGTTCAACCTTACACCTTCATTGCTAGTGACGTAAATACATTTATGTTCTGAAGTAACGAGCCTACATAATTCGCTGGGAATGCTATTATGGGCGCTAATATTCTAAATTTATTTTGCGAGTATATACTCGGAGAAGGGACTGCACGGATCATTTTATTAGTGGGGCGAACATGTCCTTATTTACACAGTGGTGGTTGTATCTTCTAGACCTATTGTTAGACTCGCTAGCTGCAATATTGTAATATGCAATAACGAGCCCAATATTTCGATCGTGTTTTTTTTACCTTTGTAAGGTAAGTTGTCCTCTTGCATCCCTGCATTTGTGCAAGTGAAATTTTCGGATGCCTGTATATTTCCTGCCAACATCAAACAAATGACTTCTTGAATAATTTAATTTTATGCGGAACGTTACTATTTTCCTTGCCCATGTTGAATTTGAGAGTACCTTACATGAAACTCACACCAAAAACAATAGCGAATTCGCTATACTAGGAGCACAAACAACACCTAACGTATTAGACATTCACAAAGACAGAGAACGTGCCGACCCAACTGTTACCCAACAAAAGCTAGACCGGTCGATAGCCATGACAAACATCATCAGACGTCCAATGAATATTGTGAGAAGGATCCTACACAGATATTACAGGCTGCTATATACATACCCCTAAATAAACTGCTGATTTCACAAGGGGAAAATGAAGACGAGGGTTTACGGCATAAATAAAATCCTAAGTGTTTTGAAATGACTTCAAGAGTCAAGGACCCTTTAATGAGCAGAGAATTACTAAATAAAATGTCTATAAAGCTATTTACTAAAATAAAATCAACGACGATACAGTAAATGGATTGTCTAAAACTCTCGCTATATATAATTTGATAGTTTTGATACACATATTACGCCTTAATACCCGTTCCTTGTTACGCCAAACCCAATCGCGGCAATACCCAATCACAAATCGAAATAGCTTTCCTGAAACTCAGCAATGTCGATTTTATATCAAAAGCCGAATCGAAGAGATAAAACCTCGCGAAAAATCTTCTCCCTCGGCCCCGCAAGCGATTATCAAACCATTTAGTTTTATTACCATCGATCGCTCCCTCGAACTCATTCAAAATGGTTGACATTTAACGCACGAATTCATTTCTAATTTTCCGTCATTGTTTGAGCGAAATTAGTATTTGATTGCTTCTCAACGTAAGGTCACGAATTCGTACAGCCAATATAAAAGTTGAATTTGGAGGAATTTCTATTAAAATTTTTGATGTGGATATTATTTGTTTTGAGACCCAGGGGAACATTTCAGATTTACATTTTGGGCAGAAGGATTTTATAAAGGCGTCCTTAGAGAGTAAAAAAACTAAGTCTTCTGTTTTGGTCATCATTCAGAACAGAAAAGTTACGTATGTAGATACGCGTTTTTAACCGACTTACCAAAAAGGAGGAGGTTCTATGTTCGACATTATGTTTGTTTTTTTTTTTGTATAGAACATTAAAATAGCAAGTATGATTAAATTAGGCACACAGACTTCTTCAGATTCCTATGTATGCAGAAAATAAATAAAGAGAAAACAGTTACAGTACCTGAGCTACATTCAATATTTACTCCAACAGTTTTTCATATAGAGTCATAACAAACACGTGACAGTACATAAATTTAATATTTTGACAAAAAAAATACGTATTCTCCATGTTATGTCAGTCACAGATGTCGAAACAGCAGTTTTCGAAATTTATGTGTGTGCGCAACCCTTGGCCTAGATTATGGGGCGGTTTTGTAGATAAGCTTATGTCCTACTAGCTTTAGTCGTTAGTGGGACAACCAACTAGACAAAAGTTAAGAATAAACATGACCGATTAAAAGTATTTTTCATGAATTTGTACCTTATTATTGGTACCTAATCTAATGTTGTTTTGGTACCCTTTTTGGGAAAATAGACTATATTGAAATTGAGTCTCGTTAATCGTTCAAATTGCCATTATTTTAGGCAATCATTAGGCTTTTGGAAAACCTGTATAATTTTAATAGAGTGGCGACTCAAGAGACCAGGGATAACCCGACAACCCTTCCTAATTTTGAACAGTTGGCATTCGATTTAATGAATACTCAATACCTCGCTGGATATGTCAATTTCAATTGCTGCTATCTAAATAGTAATTAAAAAGTTTCTCCTACTTAGGGTTCCGTACCTCGAAAGGAAAAAACGGAACCCTTGTAGGATCACTTTCAATTCAATTTAATTTATTTATTTCAAGTAACACAGACTCATAATATAATAATAATAGCAGCACACGCACACGCACGCACGCACTTTGTCAGTTGTCCGTCCATCTGTCTGTCAAGACCCTTTTTCTCAGGAACGCGTGGAGGTATCAAGCTAAAATTTATATCAAATACTCAAGTCTACTGTCCCTTAAAGCTGTGAAAATATCAAACTTCTAAGCCAACGCAATCAAAATATACAGCCGTTTATGACGCAAATTTCCGCAAATTTTCGACACTCGCAAGGGAATCAAAACCTACAGGGTACTTCCCGTAAACTCAGAATCTTGAAATTTGGTACGAAGCAACGTCTTATAGTACAGATAAAGGAAAAAATTGCGAAAGCAGTCAATTTATAGTTACATCATATAATATAAATATTTTTAATAATTTTTAAACTTACTACCCCTTTCCTCATGAACGCGTAGAGATATTAAATTGAAATTCATATCAAATACTCAGGTCTATAATACCTTTAAGCTGAGGTTTGTACGGAACCCTCGGTGCGCGAGTCCGACTCGCACTTGGCCGGTTTTATTTCTACTTCCAGTTACTTGTGAAACACAAAATACTTATGAATCGAACGACCTAATAACAACCTTTTGAAACCAAGTCACGACTTTTCTAATACTTATAACAAAATTATACAAACTAGTACACTGTAGGTATTATCGAGTTTGCTAATCGTTTGCGACCAACTTAGAGGATCATCTATTTTGATTGGATTCCTAACTTCCAGTTAGGGGTGTTGCGGAAAATCGACTCCGATTCTGAAAAGTCGAAACTGCCGATTGATATCACAGCTCCGACTCAAACTTCGGTTCCGACACATTTAAATTGGAGGTTTAATTTACAATCACAAATTCTTATTTAAGATCTAGCTGTTGCCCGCGACTTCATCCTCGTAAATATAAAATAAAGGCCCGCTAAAATCGGTCCAGCCGTTTCGGAGATTACCGGGAACGGGAACAAACAAAAAGACAGACATAAATTTTAAAATTGGGTTTTTGGTATAAGTAGATACAGTACTTGCCAAACCTCTTGGCCGCCCTGAAGCTACAATGGCTGCGCAGTAGTAAATTTCATTAAAAAAACAACACTACCACGTGCCTTGCTCATCGGAAAGCCAACTTCAGGGCGACCAAGAAGTTTAGCGAGGTAAACCTATTAAGTTTCAGATGCATTTAGTAAAATGCTGTTACAAATACAAATATATATCTAAATTTTATTTATTGGTTTAGTATCATCATCATCATCAGCCTATTAATGTTTCCACGGCTGGGTCACAGGCCTCCTCTCTGTGAGAGAGGGAATGGGCCTTAATCCACCACGCGGGCCCAGTGCGGGTTGGTGGATGTCACATGTCTTCGAATTTTGGCTCCTAGGGCATGCCGGTTTCCTCACGATGTTTTCCTTCACCGTTTTGAGAGCAGTGGTAATGACATAATTTACACAAAGTAAAGTGCCTGCATGGGCTCGAACCCACGACCTACAACTTGTAAGTCGCGGCCGATACCACTGGGCCACCACTGCTCTGCTCTGGTTTAATATAGATTTGAATATTCTTATGTGACCTGCCTTTTACAATCTTAATATTCTCTGCCTCCGATTAGATATATTCTGGCTCCAAACCAAATTTATAAACTCCGACTCCAACTTCGCCTCCGATAAAACCACCTCCGTAACAACTCTACTTTCAGTATAGTTGCTTCATAAGGATTATTGGCTCTATTAATACATATTACGGAGATACTTGGCCGGTATTACACGCGATAGTCAGTGGTCATTAGAGCATAATGTTGTATGTTCTCTGGCGTATCTCCCAAATGAGAGGAGTTGTTGGTAAGTGTGTCAGTAAATGTTTACTGGATTATGATTATAGTGGTAGTTGTTTTAGTGGGTAGGGTAAACTATGTTTTGATTAGTGTAATCACAGTTGGACTAAGCACTAGTCTTATCTCAATAAATATTGTTAAAAGGTTAAATTATTGTATGTTTATATGTAGGTACCTTCCAACTTGTGGAAATATTTTTCACTAACGGACGCCTCGCGGTTTCACCCGCGTAGTGCCCGTTCCTGTGGGAATACAGGGATAAAAAGAAGCCTATGTCACCCGAAGATAGTGTAGCTTCCCAACGGTGAAAGAATTTTTGAAATCGGTCCAGTAGTTTTTAATTTTATTCGTTAAATACAAATATTTCCTCTTTATAGATATGTCAAGGCTCGCGCTTGACCACTATCTCACCTGATGGTAAGCGAAGATGTGGTCGACGGTGAAGCACGCTTGTCTAGAAGTAACCTATTCACTCTTGACTTAAATACCCCTAGATTGTAGCTATCAGGAAACGCAGATTCCGGCAACGAATTCCACTCCTTAGCTGTACGCATAATAAAGGTATCCCCAAAACGTTTAGTGCGTATGGATGGGATGTCTACCATAATTATATCGATGGCGCATCGCCGTACGTCTGGTAGTCCGATGATAAAACGGGAAAATAAGTACAGATTCAGTAACGAAAATTCATGCCCTGTTGGAAATCAAATCAAATCAATCACCGATGATTGTCATGTGCCAATTTTTGCCTCAAAAAAGTGTGCTTTTCCTGTGGCATAGACCAAAGGAGCGAAATCGCTAGATAAGCTGGCCGAAAACATTTTAGATAGAAATAGTACCTACGGCCTTAAATTTTCCTTTGCCGCATGGCTCCATTTAATTGATATTTTTACTCATCTCAGATATTTATACTCCCTCAATCATTATTTTAGGTCATAAAAGAAGCTTTTGAACCTATATAAATGTGTGTTACTCTTTCACACAAAAAATACTGAACGGATTTTGATGAAACTTTACGGAAATATAGCTGGAATTTGATGAAACTTCTGATGTATACGTCAGAATAACACATAGGCTATAATTAAAAAGGTACTAGCTTCTGCTAGCGGCTTCGCACGAGTAATAATAATAATAATGGATAGGCGGGTCCGTACACTGCTGACTGCATATCGAATGCATCACCCACGATCGTCAGTCATGAGATTGTATAACCCGCGGAAGTGTGGTGGCCGAGGCTTTTTAAATGCCAAAAGCCTCCACAACCGCGAGATATGCAATCTCAGGGAATATTTTCTAAACACCGACGTGGGTATGCATAGATGTAGTAGCAGTGGACAAGGGACTCACCCCGCTCTCCTTGGCGAATGAGAACTGGCGCAAGCCTGTAGTGCTTGACACTAACGACCGCAAGGAGGTATGGCAGAGTAAGGAGCTTCACGGACGCTTTTTCCGGGCCCTACATGGGTCCGATGTAGACCAGTCAGCGTCCGTAGCCTGGTTACGTTTCGGAGACCTCTTTGGGGAAACCGAAGGTTTTGTCTGTGCAATTATGGACGAAGTTATCATGACGAATAACTACCGGCGATTTATTGTGAAGGATGGCACGGTTGACATCTGTCGTGCATGTCACTGCCCGGGTGAATCGATCCGTCACATTATCTCTGGTTGTTCTCGTCTAGCTAACGAAGAGTACTTGCATAGGCACAACCTTGTAGCCAGGATTATCCATCAGCAACTTGCTCTGAAATACACTCTTGTGGCAGCGGAGGTGCCGTACTACAGGTATGTGCCCGACCCAGTTCTCGAGAATGGCAATATCACATTGTACTGGGATCGGTCCATCATCACTGATAGGACTATTGTAGCCAATAAGCCTGATATTGTGGTGGTGGACCGAATCGAGAGGCATGCAATGATTTTTGACATTACCGTCCCGCATGACGGGAACCTCGTGAAAGCCGAGAAAGATAAACAAATCAAGTATCTTGACTTGGCTCGCGAGGTTGTCGACATGTGGGATGTGGATACAGCGATCATTGTACCGATAGTCGTGTCAGCCAATGGCTTAATAGCCACGAGCCTCGACCAACACCTTAGTACGCTCTCGTTAGGCGGCTGGGTCAAGGGCCTGATCCAGAAAGCAGTACTGCTGGACACGGCTCGTATTGTTAGGAGGTTCCTCTCTCTGGAGTCCTGACCGCCGGTAGCTTGGACCCTGTTCCCGATACCGGTGGGCCTCTATTTTTTATATTTTTAAATGTTTTTGTTTTTTAATTTATTTTATAAAAATATTTAAAAATGTAGATAATAAGATATTTCATGAATAAAGGACATAATAATAATAAAGCTTTATTTATTCCTTACACATAGTTTACATTAATTCTATACATTATTTGTAGTGTTAGTATTATTCTTATTCTAGTTTCTTAGTTTAAGTTATGGCACTGCGTTAACGCATTTTGGTGTAAGGACCGCCCTGGCGGTGAAAGCCTCCTCCATTTCCTTCCATTTCTCTCTGTCTCTTGCCAGTCTGCTCCAGGTATTTCCCACCGTGGCAACTATGTCATCACTCCATCTTTTGAATGGCCTTCCTTTCCGTCTTTTTTTGTGAATAGGGTACCAATCAGTGACAATTCTGGACCATTTGATCTCAGGTGATCTTTAGACATGCCCAGCCCATTTCCATTTTTTGGTCTTTATGGTTTTTGCTATGTCTTTTGTCTTGGTAATTTTCCTGACGTCTTCATTTCTCACTTTATCGCTTAGCTTAAGGCCCAGGAGACTCCATTCTATGCTATTTTGGCACACTTTGACCTTATGAGTCTGTTTTGTTGACAAAGGCCACGTTTGGGAAGCGTAAGTGAGACAGGGTACTAAACATGTCTGCATAGCTTTAGTTTTTAGTGTAACTGGTAGATTACTTCTGAATACCTCCTTCATTGCCCAATACTTGTTCCAGGTTATTTTGATTCTTCGCTCCACTTCCCTATCATTGCATGACTTGAAGGACAGTAAATGACCCAAATAAATATAGTCTTCGGCGTATTCGATTTCTGTAGAGTCTGACCTTATAATAATGGTATGCCTATTTTTCATTAATTTAGTTTTCTCCCAGTTAATTTCTAGACCTACTTTTCTGCTTTCTTTGCTGAGTGACTGTATCATGAATTCCATTTCTTCTGGGTCTTCTGAGAGCAGTACTATGTCATCCACGAAACGCAAGTGCGAGAGGCGGTTGCCATATATGTTTATCCCTCTATCTTCCCAGTCAAGAGTTCTGAATAATTCTTCAAGTACTGCAATGAAGAGTTTTGGAGATAAGGGGTCGCCCTGCGCCTTCACTCCTTTTCCAATTTCAAAGGCTGAGCCATACTCATTTATTTTAATTCTAGCGTTACTTTTGTTGTATATTTCCTTCAATATATTGATATAGTCATGGTTAACTCCTTTCTTTGATAGAGCTCGCCGAATTGCACTATGGTATATAGAGTCAAATGCTTTGCTATAGTCAATAAAGCATATGTAGAGAGGAAGATCGTATTCGTTGTATTTTTCAATGACAAGTTTCAAAGTGTGGATATGATCTGTTGTCGAAAACCACTTTACAAAACCTGCCTGTTCTACTGGCTGGTGTTCATCTAAGATACTATTAAGACGTCGGAGTAGAGTCGATGCAAACAGTTTGTAGACGCACGACGTGAGGCTGATTGGTCTGTAGTTTGATATTGATTTCGGGTCTCCTTTTTTGAAAAGCAAAACGATATCTGAGCATGACCACTGCGTAGGTATTTCTTTTGTTGAAAGTATTAAATTAAATAGGTTTGTTAGTGGTGAAGTGAGAGCGTTTGTACCGGCAATTAGCATTTCGTTTGTAATACCATCAGATGCTGGGCTTTTTTCGGGTTTTAATAACTCAAAGACAAAGACAAAGATATTTTATTTCAACTAGGCCACCAAGCGGCACTTTTGAACGTTACATTAAAATGATTCTACCGTGCATTCGGAAAGTAGCTTGTTATGGAGAAGAATGCACAAGAAACTCCATACTTACTCTTTTAAAAAAAATTGTTTTTTTACAATATTTAGGAACATACATTATTAAATTCATACATGTGAGGACAATGCACCCAGAATAGCACTACCCACTATACCATCTACAGACAAAGTATTAGAAGTACTCACACATGTACTGCGCAGTTATATAATAGATACTAGAAAAAAATTAACATCCGAAGCAGTCAAGTTATGACCAATCCCAACTGACGGCGTCCGTTCACGAACATGACGCATGAATTGGCACCACCCAGCTCAACCATCATGAAGGGAACCGGATGATCCAACACACGCGCCACCATCAGAGAGACATTTGAGAGAGCATGACACACTCAACGGCCAGGGCACACACAAGTCAACGAACGACGCATAGGTACAGTAAATGGTAGATTTACAGTTGGGTACATAGTACTCACACACGTGCTGTGCAGTTATACAATACTAAAGAAATTGAGTCTATACAATGCAAATATTAATAATTCATACAGTCTTCAGCAGGTCCAACAATACCTCAAAACAATAATGTTCTGCATATCACTTGTTATTGCGCCCTAGTGGTTGTGGATTGTGGAGCAGGACTAGCATTGAGCCAAGCATTTTTATCAGTGATGTAATCCCCCAACTTATAATATGCCAGCCTACATAGTGTGCGTTTTATACAGGTTTTAAACTTCGTCTCATTCAGTTCAAGAATGTGGGGAGGAATTTTATTGTAACATTTTGTACAGTACCCCATGAAAGATGAGGCTACTTTAGCCAGTCTGAAACCTGGTTGAACTAATTGGTCCCTATTTCTAGTAACGTAATTATGTCTGTCGCCGTTTTTACTAAAAAGATGTAAATTTTTTCTCACGTACATGATGTTTTCATAAATATATTGACAAGGAACCGTCATAATGTTAATGTCCTTAAACAGTTCCCTTAGAGAATCGCGCCGGCGAAGATTATATATTGCTCTGACGGCTCGTTTTTGCAGAATAAAAATTGACTCAATGTCTGCAGCCCTTCCCCATAGTAGGATACCGTAAGACATTATACTATGAAAATAACTAAAATAGACCAGTCTCGCGGTATCCACATCGGTTAACCTACGAATCTTTGCAACAGCATACGCTGCCGAACTCAGCCGCCCTGCAAGGGATACCAAATGAGGACCCCATTGCAACCCCGAGTCCAGCGTGATCCCCAGGAAAACCGTTTTATCGACGAATTCTAGCTTCTCCTTGTTTAATATAATGTCACAATCAGTACTTTTGACATTCGGCAAGGAAAATTTTACGCACTTGGTTTTATTACCATTTAAAACTAAATTATTGGCAGTGAACCAATCCTGAACCTGCCGAAGCGCGTTATTTACGTCGTCAACCCGACAAGTACGTCTATTTATTTTAAAAATTAAAGATGTGTCATCAGCAAATAACACCATGTTTAGTTTGTTTTCCAATAAACGGGGTAAATCGTTTATGTATATTAAAAATAAGAAAGGACCTAAAATTGAGCCCTGGGGTACCCCCATTTTTACGTTTAACCCCGACGAATTCACACCGTTTATCTGAACTAATTGCTGTCTATCATTCAAATAAGATTTAACCAAACTTAACGCTGCTTGACCTAGCCCGTAATGCTCAAGTTTCAGAAGTAATGTTTCATGATTAACGCAATCAAACGCCTTCGACAGGTCGCAGAAGATACCTATGGCATCCTGCGACTCTTCCCACGCATTAAAGATGTGTTTCAATAGGGTGACACCAGCGTCAGTTGTACAACGTCCTCTGGTGAAACCATACTGTTTATCATGCAAGATGTTATTCGTATTAAAATGAATGAGCATTTGATTTAGCATTATCTTCTCAAATACCTTGCTGAAAACCGGCAAACTTTAACGAGTATTCGATTTCATTTATATTAAATATTGGTACTTCGTCATTGTTTTGAGAAACTCTTTCCTCAGCTAGTTTTTCCTAGTTTGTGATATCTTGTGATGCATACAGTTGCTGGAAAAAGTTTGTGGCTATTTGCAAGATCCCATCTCTGCTCGTAACTGTAGATTTTTTCTCATTTTGAAGCTGGTTCATTACGTGTTTAGCGTTGGTTAGATATTTATACACCCTTTTAACTGTTCCAGATTTTCTGATGTGATTTTCTATAATATTGACTCTATATTGTCTCATATTTTTCTTAATCAGTTTATTTATTTGTCTATACAACTTGCTAAGGTGAGTTTTTTCACTTTTTGTTTTATTGTGCTTGTTTTTTAAGTAGTGTCGTTGTTGACTAAGTTCTATAATTTCTGTTGTTATTATTGCTTTCTTTCTGTTGTTATAGTTTGATGATGCAAACTTGATGCTAGTACGTTCAGCGCTCTGTAAGATTGTATTCTCTATAATGTCATAGTATTTCTGCACAGATGTTGTCGTGTCTGGCTCTATGAATTTGTTGATTTCTGCTGTGTATATTTCGTAGTCAATTAGTTTTCGTGCTGTTGTAGAGAAGTTTTTGCGTGGTAGGTGCCTGCGCTCAATATTGATTGTTATTCTAACCATGCGGTGGTCACTTGGGTGGTGCATGCTATTTATCACACTGCAGTTTTCTATAATGTTCGGTTTGTTTGTGGCAATGAAGTCTATTTCGTTTCGAGTATAACCATCAGGTGACAGCCAAGTCCATCTTAGTTTTCTGGGTTTTCTGAAGAGCGTGTTAGCTATTTTCAAATTATTCTGAAGGCAAAATTGAACAAATCTTTCACCTCTCTTATTTCTTTTACCGTATCCGTAGCTGCCCATCACTCTGTTCTCACCTTCTGCTGGTTGCCCAATTTTGGCATTCATGTCCCCAAGAAATATAAAATTTGGGTTGCTTTTTTCCAATAATGTATCTAGGCTGGTGTAAAACTCTTCTATTTCTTTCGCTTGCTTTGTTTGACCGATACTATATAGTTTTCCATGTAGCTTGATGTGAATTAAAGCGACTCTATCTGTTATACCGATAAAATCAAGGACCTCTACTGACGGTTGTTTTTTAACTAGGAATCCTACTCGATATTTGCCTTTGGTGTGGCCTTAGTTATAAAGGTAGTAGTCGTCTCTGTCTTCTATTGTAAAACCTTGTCGTCTCGTTTCACTGATGCCTATTATATCCCATTTTAGTGATGAAATAGCATGCTCCATTTCCAGTATTCTTGATTGAAAGTCGAAAATTATCCTGACGGTACAGATTTCTGGAATAAAATGTATCCTATGTGCTTTTCCAGACTATATTCAGTGCTATTCCAGTTCAGTAGTTTTTGCGTGAGTGAGTAACAAACACACACCCTCACAAACTTTCGCCTTTATAAAATTAGTTTGATTGGAATAAATACTAATAAAACGCGAGCGGAGCCGCGGGCGGCAGCTAGTATAAAAGGGTGCATCCGCAGATAAAAATCTCACATGCAAAGAAACCACCCCTTTCATAAAATAACCTAACAATATCCGGAAACCCCACTATTTAATATGGGTATATAGCTTCTATTTGTGTCGGAATAGAAATAGGACGCACCCTTGCGGCCGTTTACAGAAACTGTAAATAAGGTGTGAAAATATTTTTAAGGGTCGCTCCACACCTTGTGAAGTGTTTGCAGCCGCCATAGGTGAACCCGGACCAACATTTTTCTCGCAACTGTTTTCAAAACAAACTGAAGGTTATGATGTTAGAAGGTTGAATAGCTTTGGAAAACGTATGCTCCTTATAACCATATTCGTAGACAGGAATTAGATTAATAATAGAAACTCATTGATTTTATTATAAATCTTGAAGCTGTCTGAAAATCATCAGGGTGCTGAACTTGTCTGTCCTTTTTCTCCTTATTTTTTCTTAGGGCCAATTTCAGGCTAAATTAGAGTTTTATAAACACTTAACTTGAATTTCTTAATCGTGAAATTCATGGTTAGTCTCTTGGTTATCCAATGCTGTTCAACCAGGTCAAAGTCAAAGCCACAGCCATTTATTTTCATTATTTATTTATTACATACTTTATTGTATAATTACAGGACAAAAACATTTATAAAGATAAGTGTACAATGGGCGGTCTTATCGCACAGGGCAATCTCTTACAGACAACCTTTGGATGGACTGAATTAGAGGAGCCAGACATAGGGTTGTCAGTGTACAAATATATCTAAAATAATATTACTTAGATATTACATAAAATACATACATACAATAATAATATACTAATAGATATCAAATATAGAACAGAGAAAGGAGAAGAATAGTTACAGAGAAAGGAAATGCTCCTTCACCATTTTTTTTATATGTAGGTAATATTTGCTTACCTCAATAGGTAATGCATTCATCGAATTTGTTCCGCATTTGTTCTAGGGTCGTTCTTCCGCGGCAAATCACTGACACCGCCATTCAGAAAATTACGGCAAATACACAACCCATCTATAGCACATGGAGTTCGACTGTCCGAGTATCTGAATTGCGTGTATTGTAAATTTGTGAAAATTTACTTCTTGAAAACTTTAAATTCACCTATATTTTGATAGAGTGAACTGATACCGATGAAACAAAAACTAAGTAATATTACTTCAAGTTACTCACAATTTTTATGCATAAAAGTTATCTCCATTGGTTTCGTGCATTTTAAGTGATGCGTGTGTTAGTATTGGAAGTACGTGTGACGTCATTAAATCATGAATTTTCACTTTATAAGCACAATGGTTTGCTACAAAATACAAACTGTCATATTTATTAAGCATCTACCGACAAATGTTGAAGTACCTACCTAAATTATTATTGTGTTGTCAAATACCTACAGTTGTTAGAGTACCCACCTAAGTAAATATTGTTGTGTTTACAGGAAATAACTCTAAACTTACATATATGACATAGTGATGATATTCCTATAAAATATTACGTAATTTTTAATGATCATTGTGATGTATCCTAGATTTTATATTGCTATTTTAGTATTATAAGTCTTTTGAGACAATTAATACAAGACTGTCGGTTAGTATCAATATTCTTTTGAATATTGATTCAGAATGACTAAATAAGCGATATTTAATTCCTTAATTGTCTTGATACGTTTAAAAAAAATTTCATTCCTCAAGAATTGATTATTGACTTAATTGTGAGATTATTTATAGCAATGTAGAAAATGGTGGTGACATTTGACGTATTGAGACAAGTCGACTCGTTACTATAAATAGTGTGTAATACGTAAGTTAAGGCACTTTGTGGTGAACTACATAAGCTTCACGTAAGTTATTTGATATTATAACTTGATTATTGCTAATGGTTGTGTTGAAACTCTATTTTCATGTTGTGGCCTTTATTCATAATGATGTTAAATTGATTTAAGGGCTAGTCATGGTCTTTGCCTTATACTTGTTGTTTTGATTATATTACATTGTGAAATGTTACAAGATTCATCATAATAATGGCCATAATAGAATTAGATCTTTATTGTGATAAACGATATTTATATCGTTGTAAAAGATGTCTATGAATACTTTTGCAACCATAGTTGCTTCCGTGGAGTTTCTTGCCCTTCTTCTTCACAAGAACTAGTTTAGCGAACGGGCGGTAAGCTCTCTCGAGCCTCAATATGAATTAATTGACAATTCTAATTGAAATAAATACCTAGTCTTGTCTTTCTGTGCTTTTATTCATTAAACCTTTCCCTTACATACATAGGAACTCTGTTATACAGTAAATAACCAGCAACCATCTTGACATTCCAAGCTTGCTATCTTCGTAAATATCGATACTTTTATATGGAGTTCCTTTATGATTCTAACACGTGCACAACTAAACATACAAAAATCCCAAAAATGCTGGCAATGGGTCCTGTGGGTATTCTTTAACACCCTGGCTATTTTTTTTTTAAATATTGTCGATGTACAGAAACGACCTTTCTACAGATTTATTACATGTATTGATGAGCTTTCAATAAGCAGATCTTTAAACAATTTTACACGTTATTTTTAACACGTCGGGAGACTTGTTTGATTCAAAGAGTAAATCTGGGCTCTACATTGTTGTAACAAATAAAAGGAAGATAAACTAACTGTTCTCCTATATATGTATGTAACAAAAAAGTAATCAGATTAAACCATAACATAAAACACTAAAACCTTCTAGCGACTCTCTTATGGTAATGAAAGTACAGTGCAGGTGATAAAGTGCAGGCTGTAGTGTTTACGTCAAGTTTTCACATAAAGCGTCCGACGAGATTGTTTGATGTTTAGATATGGGACTGTGTGGACCAACAAGCGCATTTAAGAGCCACAAGATTTTCTGTGAATGTTTAAAAATGTCTAGCATCATTATTTATATACATACATATATAAAAGCAAAAGGTCACTCACTCACCTATCACGAAATATCGAAAACCGCTTGACATCATATAAAGATGAAATTTGGCAAAGAGGTTCCTCAAGTGAAGTAAGTGCGCACTAAGAAAGGATTTTTGGAAATGCCACCCCTAAAGGGGTAAAAGGGAGGTTGAAAGTTTACATACATACCAAGCTAATAAAAAGTGTTAAAAAATAGCCTAAATTTGTTATAACATTGAATGAACTCATAGAAGATAATCAATAAAGAAATGCATCGCAAATTTAAAAATAAAAGTGGTTTGAATTGTACTTCCCCAACCATTCACTATCAAATGTGATCATTGTCAACCACCATCTGTTGAACTCACGCCGGACCATTCATTGACAATATGTGATGCCACCATGCCGCAGTCTAGTGCCAGTTTGCCATTAGAAATTACTAACTGTTTGCCTAAAAAGAGTGTAAATACAGAAATAGTATTATTTTGTGATGAAATTGGAAAGGATCTAGGCCACTTGTTATCAAATAAATATCCAGAACACTCAATAATGAACTACTGTATGCCTGGTTGTTTTTTATTTGATATAATGAAAAAAGTTATAAAATGCAATTTTAAGCAGGATACTACATTATTAATTTTTATTGGTAATAGGGGTAATGTGAACAAAGATGAATTACTCCAACATTATAGATCATTGTGCAACTTTAGTTTAAAAAAAAATGTGATGTTCATATTCCCATACAGCCAAAGTTTGCCACAGGAAGAAAATAATCTTAGATTTGAATTGAATAGGACATTACATAATTTAACATATAGTAGTAATTTATTCCATTTAATTGACACTAACAATTATGTTGGTAATCACTTTTATTTGACAAAAGATAGTTTTTTCATGGATAGGTACTTTCTTTCAAAGTATTGTAAAAGACAGATAGCTGTGTCGCTATCATATTATTTTTCTATTACAGCCAAGAATTTGGCTAAACAACTTGCTTCTTTTGAGCAATGCCAAGATAATAATTTGGTATCAGAAATTGATATTGATATTAATTTAAATTAGAAATTAGGACATTAGGGACAACCTCTTGCAAAATTGTACAGGATGAAAATTGCAAAATAAAATCAAATAAAAGTTTAAAATCAGTAAATAGTATTAACCTGGTGCATCAAAATATTCAAGGATTTATGAACAAAGATTTAGATGTAGAATTATTTATGAACTTAAACAGTATTGATATTCTTTGTATAACTGAACATTGGCTTAAAAGCCAACAGTTATTGTTCAATTTTAATAATCACCAGGTTGGTAGTTCATTCAGCAGAGTTAATGCATGGTGGCTCCTTGATTTTAGTAAGTAACCAGCTTAAATTTAAAGACCGTAAGGATATTGTGAGCCTATCTGTTGAGCAGACAATTGAAATAGCTTGTATAGAATTGGAGCAGTTTATTGTATTAAGTGTATACAGACCCCCTTGTATGACTGCTTTGAAAAGGTAATGGATGAAGTGTTACACAAGATTTGTAACTCGAATAAATCCATTATCACTTGTGGTGATTTTAATGTTAATTTATTAGAAAACTCAGGTTCTTGTAGTAAAATAATAAGTCTGTTTCAGTCCTACAATCTTGTAAACCTATTTTTGGAGCCCACAAGAATAACCCCTACTAGTGCCACATGCTTAGATAATATTTATACTAATGTTATACCAGTCCACAAAGAAATTATAAATTTACTAGATTCTGATCATTGCGGGCAGAGGATTACTATACCAAACCAAAATAACAAAGTGGCTAAAAAGGATATCACTGTTAACCCCAAAACTGCAAGTCGCTTGG
This sequence comes from Anorthoa munda, assembly GCA_945859665.1. Lineage (NCBI taxonomy): Eukaryota > Metazoa > Arthropoda > Insecta > Lepidoptera > Noctuidae > Anorthoa > Anorthoa munda. Next base: position 27,243,074 of record OX243902.1, on the reverse strand, counting down.
CAGCTTTTAAAGTTAAACTTATTAATAAATTACCAATTTTGTCCATTCATGCTAAACCTAATCATCTATATGATGTTTTTTTTAATATATACTGTAGACAATTTAATTCCACTTTTATTCCCAAGACTATCTCGTTTAATAGTAATGCTTCATTCGGTGATTGGGCTACTATTGGTATTCATAAAAGTAGAACACGGCTTTATGAGCTGTACAGTGAAAGGACTTATGTAAACACTGCTGAATTTAATTGATATGTTAGAAATTATTCAAAATTATTTAAAAAAGTTTGTTGTTTGGCCAAGTCGCGTTATTTGAGTTCGAAGATTAAAAGCAGTAGTAATGTTATTAAAACGACTTGGAATATTACTAATAGTGAAACGGGAAGATCTGGTAACCGAAATATTGACTACAGCCTATCTATTAATGACAACATCATAAAATCAGACTCACAAGTCGCAGTGGCTTTTGAAAATTTATTTTCAGATATTCCCATTTCAACTACTAAATCCCTAAACTCATCACCTTCTGTTGCTGAGTCTATACTAAAAGAAAATGTTAATGTTTGCGATTCGGAATTTCTTTTTGAACATATTACTTGTAGAGACATAATTAAAACCAACACTTTAAATGTTAAAAAGACTGCAGATCTGTGGGAACATTCTGTAGAAGTTGCTAAGTCCATTATTGACATTGTTGCACCTAGTTTAGCTATTATCTTTAATAATTGTATCGACAGTGGGGAGTTTCCTGACCTAATGAAAAATAGTAAAATAATACCTTTGTTTAAATCAGGTAGTACTTCAGACCCTACAAATAATATACCTATTTCAGTACTACCTACGTTTAGTAAAATATTTGAGAAATTAATTTTAGAGCAATTGCAAAGATTTTTTAATAATCACAAATTATTACATAGCAAACAGTTCGGTTTTACAAGGGGTCGTTCAACTACTGATGTTTGGTGTTCAGCTTTTAGGACATATTTATAATGCATGGGAAGATAAGTGCGATGCCTTGGGAATATTTTGTGATTTGTCCAAGGCATTTGATTGTGTTCTTCATGAAACGCTAATCAGGAAACTCCGCCACTACGGGATCCGGAACAGCGCTCTGGCTCTTCTTACTTTATACTTGAGTAATAGGATTCAGAGCGTTAACGTTAATGGAAAAAGATCTCCCGGATCTATAGTAACAATGGGAGTCCCACAGGGTTCAATTCTTGGCCCTTTCTTGTTTCTTATTTATATTAATGACTTGCCTTACCTCATAAAGGATAACCATGATATAGTGTTGTTTGCGGATGATACTTCACTTTTGTTTAAACTTAAACGTCAGCAGCTGGTTACTGACGATGTAAATAGCGCGATCTCAACAGTAGTTCACTGGTTCAATGTTAACAATTTACTTCTAAATGAAAAAAAAACCAAATGCATTAAGTTTTCCCTACCTCACGTTAGGCAGGTGAAAACTGATGTGATTTTAAAGGGCGAAGAATTGAATCCTGGAAATAGCACAGTATTCTTAGGCCTAACTTTGGATGGTAAGCTTCGGTGGGGCCCACATATAGATAAATTGTCAAAGAAGCTAAGCTCTGCAGCATATGCTGTTAGAAAAGTTCGTAATTTAACTGACATAGAGACAGCCCGTTTAGTATACTTTAGCTATTTTCATAGTGTAATGTCGTACGGTATTCTGTTGTGGGGAAATGCCGCCGACATCCAGACTATCTTTGTTTTGCAGAAAAGAGCTGTTCGATCAATTTATAAATTAAGCCCTAGACACTCTCTCAGAGAGAAATTTAAGGAGATTAATGTAATGACTGTGCCTTCTCAGTATATTTATGAAAATCTTTTATATGCCCATAAAAATATAAAATTGTTTAAGAAATACAGTGATATCCATAACATAAATACTAGGAACAAACACAAATTTGTAGTACCTACAACAAGGCTCAAGAAAATAGGTGGCTCGTTTAGATGTCAATGTGTACGGTTTTATAATAAGCTTCCAAGCAACGTACAAGGTCTAAGAGTTAATAAATTCAAATCATTCATTAAACGTAAGTTGTGCCAGAAAGCGTTTTATAACATTGAAGATTACGTTGAGGACAAAAAGGCTTGGGATTGAGCTGCTCCAATTAATTTAGTTTTTTATTTTGCACCATGAATTTAGTTTTTTATTTTTTTTATTTATTCTTGCAATGACAAGAATATTTACTTTTTAAAGTATAATATTATTTTGTTTTAATTATTGTGAATGTGAGGACTATGTGGATCATTCTTTTTTTAATTTTAATTTATCTTAGTTAGTTTTTAATCATGATCTGGCAGTTTGAGTATTTATGCGGCCTACCCGAATGTCCTTTCTTTGGTATTGTTCGTCAATTCGTTGAGCTCCCTAAATTCGAGCTGCACGGTTATTAACAAATGCGTGCACTGACTGGACAGGTCCACTCTATCTGGCTGGTTCTTTCTTCAAAAGACCATTTCAGACATCAGTCTACATGGTCTTCACATGATCTAACCAAGATTTTGTCTGGACTTTAAAAGAGACTGTGACCTCTGAGTTTGTTTCGGCCGTTCTTCTCAGAGTAGTCAGACAGGAAACGCCGACCTCAACTAGTTTAAAAAAATATGATCGACATGTAAAAGTGTTTGTACAAACCAACTTACAGAAATAAAATCATTTATCAAGGAAGCTATACAATCTCAATTTTACTTTCTGAGCATGTAAATTTGTTTATTTCTGAATAAACCATTATTGTATTGTTGTAATGTTGCTCGTGTTATTACCGTCACCAAACTGCCATCTTACACCACTATAAATTCAAAATCATAATTTTAACCGAAGGACGTCCACTGCACACAAGCCGTCACCAAACGTCGCCACATTGACCGCCCTATTCTTCACTAAAACACATCAAAAATGTTTTCAGTGTTGCTCTATAATTTATTTCCCACGCTATAATACTGACGACGGCACCGCATTCACCGGTGTGGCGATGTATTTATCTCCAACACCCAGCCGACGGCACACGACGGCACACGACGGCACACGACGGCACACGACGGCACCCAACGGCAAGCTACACCGAAACTCCATTACACGATTGCTTCGACCACTTAACGTTATCCTCACTAATTAATATAAATGATTAACAAATTGCACACCGCGCCCGCCAGTAGTGGCTTTCGTAGTATCAGTTTTTGTAAAAGCAGATTTTTCGCGAAACCAGGTTGAAAATCGTGGGTAAATCTGGTTTGTTTTTTGTAATACTTTTTTTCCAATAAATAAACACTTTTTTTAAACAAGCTTTTTAGCTTACCGTGCATTGTCATCCAAACCAAACTTGTATGCAATATTTCATCATTATCGGATGAGGATCACTGCTTCAAAATTCAGTTGCAAGATTTGACCAGAACATACACACATTGCAAGTTAATAAAATGCTTGTAATAAAAAAAGGAGATTTAAAGTGAATTATATTTTGTGAAAGCATTTTCTAAGGATATTTTTTATTTACTGTACCGTTGTTAGTTTAAATGAAGGCCTGTAAACGTCCTTTAATAAAAGACATGCTGGTATAATTTCAGTTCTATACCTAATATTAGACCTCTGAAATTTAAAAAAGTGGTGATTATAGATGGCGGCAAAAATAGATGTATGGAAAAATTACAAGCTGCCCAAACCCCAAATAAATTGGGATTAGGACAGGAGGCACAGCACATCAAACACAGGACCGGTAGATGAGGTGTCACTTTGAGGAGGCCTATGACTAGCAATGGACGTCTTTTCAAGTGGCATCAACTGTGGACCCTATCAGAATATCAGCGCAGCGTTATTTCCTTTTTAGGGTTCCGTACCCAAAGGGTAAAAACGGGACCCTATTACTAAGACTTCACGATCCGTCTGTCTGTCTGTCCGTCTGTCACCAGGCTGTATCTCATGAACCGTGGTAGCTAGACAGTTGAAATTTTCACAGATGATGTAATTCTGTTGCCGCTATAACAACAAATACTAAAAACAGTATAAAATAAATATTTAAGGGAGGCTCCCATACAACAAACGTGATTTTCTGGCCGTTTTTTGCTTGATATTAATAACGGCAACAGGTAGACGCTTGAAATATTCACAGAATGTTTAGTTGTATATTCACTTCAAAAAATAATAATTATTAAATTAAAATAAAATAAATTAAGGGGGGCTCCCATACAACAAACGTGATTATTTTGCAGTGTTTTGCGATAATGGCTCGGAACCCTTCGTGTGCGAGTCCGACTCGCACTTGGCCGGTTTTTTGGATATCGCTGCACATGCTCAGATAGGAGCCTTTTTGGTCTCGCACGTTTTTTATTTTTACTATTGTATAATTTTTATGCTTATTTCTCGTGTCTCCTGTACGGGTCACAAACAAATATTTTTTCTTTCTTTCTTTCTTTTCAGCTGCAATAGTAATGATATGAGAGCAGAATGATGATGATTCTTACCACTGAAAACTTCCTCCCATCCAAACCACAAACATTAATAAAACTCTTACTAAGGCAGCGAACACACCGCACGATACAAAATCCATTAAAATTTCATCGTGTTTACCAGCTAAGCGAATAAATTAAATCGATCCACGTAACATTTCACAAAACATTGCACTTGTGTTAGGATCATTTTTAATCTAAATTCCATCCATGCCCGCCCTTTGTACTGCGGGAAGAAATTGCCCTACCACCCTCATGGGCTACGTATTGCCTACATTATACTGGATAAGAATTTATTCCACACGAATAACCAAGAACACTTTAAAGAAATTGAGCAAAGGCCTTCGGAGAGGATACTCTCTTTAAGACAAACTAATAAAATCTTAGAAGGGATTAAGGATGATTTTCTGAAACTATTTGGGTTGGGGAAACTTGTAAAAGTTTGCTGGCTACAATATATTAGAAACAATATTTTTTTGGGTACAATATTCTTTTTAATAAAAAACGGTAAGAGCCAAAATAAGCCTCTGAAAATTGTGCTGTGGTTAGTATTCTACCTTATTTTTTGCGTTTTTCATCCTAATTCGAGTAAGAACTGCTTAAGAGAGAGCGCTGCGCTCAAAAATATTTAACATAAACTAAGTTAAAACCAAAAAATACCTTCATATTCACACCTTTAATTATAAAATTCTCAACGGTGTTTAGCAATTGATTAAAAGATTTTTAATTTTGTATAGAAAACTTTGAATTAAACATGTGCTCAATTGCTAAACACCGTCGAGATTTTCATAAATAGGTAAGGCATTTAGTGACAGTTAATCGCTTAAAGCAACAGTAACCACATTATGCCTTACCATCAGTTGAGATAGTGGTCAAACGCAAGCTAATCTGTTAATAAAAAACCGACTAAGTGCGAGTCGGACTCGCGCACGAAGGGTTCCGTACCATTATCGCAAAAAACTGCAAAAAGATCACGTTTCTTGTATGGGAGTCCCACCTAAATATCTATTTTATTTTGTTTTTAGTATTTGTTGTTATAGCGGCAACAGAAATACATCATCTGTGAAAATTTCAGCTGTCTAGCTATCACGGTTCATCAGATACAGCCTGGGGACAGACGGACAGACCGACAGACAGACAGACGGATCGCGGAGTCTTAGTAATTGGGACCCGTTTTTACCCTTTGGGTACAGAACCCTAAAAAGAACCTAGATTCGCGTCTGACTTCTGCAAACACAGTCCGTTCCATATTCTTTCCACAAGCAGAAAAACTTTTAAAACAAAACACAATCTCCATCCACCAATTAAAACACAATCTCAAACTGTACGATATCCTTAAAACAAACTCATTAATTGACAGTTTGATTTCGAGAACGGAAGTAAAACATCTTAATTTGTTCGCCGTCTAAGTACTAAGTTCTAATAGAAAACCTACTTAAGATGTCGTTTCAGGAGACACATTGTTTAGTTTTGTAACTCCAGTGCTCAACTGCTCAACTCAAGCAGAGGAATCTGCTTAAGTGGACGAGAAGCAGAGCTTTACCTAGGAAATGTTTGCGCACTTCAACGAACACGTTTTATAGATCTTAAGCTGAGTTGAGCGGGTTGAGAGATGAAGTCTCTTTTAGATCTTGTTTTCAAAGATCTGTAGAGACGTAGAATGTTTTACAGATGTCATGAACTTCTGTAAATCGATCAGCACAAAGTATAATCAGAAAATCCGCGTGCAGAAAATTACACAATACACTTCTGACCGAATGTGTCGCAGGTAATTTAAAGAGCATTGAACAAACATTTCAATCCCTTTACAAAAACCGCAAATGCACAGTTAACAATCGATCCAATTAAATCGAACAGTGAAACAAAATGAAGCTGGCAATTTTTGTTCAACCAAAAGTAACCAAAAGACGATCATTTTATTTCATACGTGTGTTCTGTATATGTTTGTACCAAACGCCCGCAGGTGACTGGGCAGGACACACAGGCGGACCAATACGCTCCAATAGATTGAATAATTAACTTATGCAAGCGTTGTCAAAACTCAAACGCGAAAAAATATTGCATCCGCGAATGAGTCATCGGGAAAATACGGTGAAGTAGTTTCAATTGGGGTTGCAACGGGGGATTTTTGATGTTATGGTAATTTTTGACAGTATTTTTGGCAATCAATTGTTTGTTGACTGTCAGATGATAGGATACAAGTAATTAAAACACACTCTCACTAAACAAGAAAAGTGAAAATAGAAAAAAAACGCATTTGTTGTGTTCAAACATTAACCGGCAACCTACTTGCGTAATACACTAAAACACAGTAACAATCACAACCGAATGAAATGCTTGATTCATTGCTTCCCATGTTTACAAAATAATTAAAACAAGCCATGAATACTTTTGAATTGACCAAATGGAAGGAATTGCGATCTATTTTCTGAATTTGTGTGTCATGCAATTACCCCGCAGTTAGATATCGAACTGACCAATTATACTGACGCTCATTCCATTCTCGAGACCCAGAAACGTACTCGAACATGAGCTAGAACTCCCAAACGTAGAGATCGTTCAATTAACGCGGCTAGCAGGACCGTCCACTAATTAAATGAATGACCAATTAGGTACATAACGTCTGGCTACACCCGGCCATCTTGGATAATCTGCATCGGTAGTTCTGATCATCACGAGATGCTCTGTGACAGTATCAAGCCTTCAAATTATATGAGGATCGAATCTAGCTCGTTAGCGCAGCACTATCTAGCTATTAATACATCAATTATCTTAAGTAATAGAGTGGAAAAGGAACTTTGGGGGCATGTGGAATAGGGTGTAAATTGTACTATTCATTATTCTGTGGTGTCTTTACAATAACCGTTGGACAGCTACCCGGTTCCCTTTTCTATGGAGGTTTGTGGGAAAAGTCCCACAAACCTCCATAGAAAATGGAGAATCCTCCGACCAGAAGGGTGTTGCGTCTGGTCCGGGCAACTGCCCACCGGTTATGGTCGGACTGTTGTATGTGATTTGTGTGACGTCATGTCATTAGTTCGTAAGTGGCGGCGTTGGTGCCACTACAGAACTACCTGATTATACCTCAATGAATCTGGTTCCCATTTGGTTTCAATGAGCAGTGGTGGCCCAGTGGTTACGAGCCCGACTTACGAGTTGTAGGTCGTGGGTTCGAGCAGGCGCTTTACTTTGTGTAATTTATTTCATCACCACTGCTCTCAAAACGGTGAAGGAAAACATCGTGAGGAAACCGGCATGTCCTAGAACCAAAAATTCAAAGACATGTGACATCGACCAATCCGCACTGGGCCCGCGTGGTGGATTATAGCCCACTCCCTCTATGAGAGGAGGCCTGTGTCCCAGCAGTGGGAACATAAAAAGGCTGATATGATTATGATGATGAATCTGGTTCCTATTCTAAGGAGAATTCGAAAGGAGGTGACTATTATGATGACGGCAAATAAAGTTAAATGACCACAAATAAATAATTAAGATAAGGAAAGTAAAGGTAACAACGAGCTTTAGACCTAGTGAAGGTCGAATCTTGTTTGACATTGGAGAATTATGACGGTTCCCTAATAGCTACCTTGAGTCCAAACTTAGTAGAGTCTCAGCCTAGTTTAGCTTGAAATTATTATACTGAAAATATGTTAGTGCTACCTCCCCTAAAATGTACGGACGCTGAAAAATCTGGAACTACTGACCCTTATTTACGTTTGATAACATTCAAAAGCACGCACCATGTAACTGCGTTCATTCAGTGAATTCTATACGTACGTTAACAGAGGGTAGTAACGAGTATATAACATAGCCACCATTTTGTTTTCAACACAAACGAAACCCCGCGGTTTTGATAGATATCTGATTGGGAAAGTTCACCAATCAATCTAATTTTTCGATAGAAACGTTTAGATAACGGTTACAACTCGGAACCCCGTTTTTACAAAATTACTTATCTAATTTTACTTTTGATGTAAAAGTTTTTATGTTAGAACTCATCAGATACACTGATATTTACTTTAATGGTATTGGCTCCTAGACGCTGGCTGGCAATCAATATTACAAGACACAAATTAAAGGTAAGTCAAGTGTTGTGATTGGCTGTGGAAAATTCATTCAAACAATCACGGCAGTTACAGAGCATTTGAAAATTTTTCACATTAATTTTGCGAAAATTTTCGCTCTAAAATCCCGGTCCAAAAGACGAAAACACACTTACGTGTTGTGGCGTGGCATGGCACGGGATCCACCAATCGCACTACTCTGTTCCAGCCTACGCCATAACAACGAGTTTTGTAGCCAATCAACTGCGTCAAAAGGCGCCACGCCACATGTAAGTGTGGTTCCACCATTAGACGTTTACCTTAAAATCGCCACCTGTACATAGCGTTGCGGTTATCTTCTATGTCGTATTCAAATTAAATGTGTTTTGACCAGAATTTAGTCACGGCGACAGAATTAGCATTTGCGTCGTAAACTCGTAAAGGTATTTCAGGGTGCAGGTGTTGTTGCACAGAAAGCACGACAAGAGGAGAGGCATGGCTACGGATATGAATTTTTTTGAAAAAAAATATTTTGTAGTCTGTATTCACGATGATCAACATAACGCAACTCTGTTGAACACAACCTTAATAAACATTCACAGAATAGTTAATCAAAACTTTAATATTACTGTTTAATAAATGTACAAAGTCATTCCATGTTTTCTCATCATTATTTGCAACGCAAAATATTCCGAAGCGTGAATATAATATAAATGGAAATTACAAACTGATGCAGTGCCACCAAGCGAGGGACCAATGATGAACATATATACGTAAATTCACGGCTTTATGCCATGGGTGTAAGCATAGACTACAGAATGCCACCTACTATCCTTACAAACTTCTTTTGCCTTGTCCGCAGCCGAATTGCGCAAGTGAATTCGGCAAGGCGAAGGGTTTGACCGCTATCAAATCGACCAATCACATGCGAGATGAATGACGCGATGTGGATTTCCGTCTGTGTGATTGGTCCATTGATAGCGGTCAAACCCTTTGTGTTGACATATTTACTTACGGAATAAGGCTGCTGGTCTGCTCACAACCGGCGTGCGTGTATGTACTATGTACGCCGTTAGCCTTCCTGAAAATCACCAACAAGTTTCGTGTAAATCCTTCTAGGGCAAGGACTCCCAAACTATTTTGGGCAAGATCCAAAATAAACTGATACCTCAGATCATTTTTTATTGATCAATACTTTAAAATCCGCTTATTGACTTGCCGAGTTTTCCATCTTGTACGAACTCGTGAACGCTTATCGACTTGAGTTTTTTAAAAGTACAACAATGGTACTTCCTACTAAAATATTAGTCATTCATAAAACAAGTTGGTACACGTAACACAACTTATACAGAATCTTGAAAGGTTTAAATAAGAACTTGTGTTATTTAATAGGGGTCGATTTTTTAGACCTCGTCCATCCCCAAAATCAGTTTTCGTTTATGGCGACTCCTGGGAAACCGATTTCGACCCCAAGGAATTGATATCGACCACTTTGGGATTCCCTGTTCTAGGGCACCTACCGGCGTTTCCTTTCACATCTACCTTGTAAATATGTTTAGTCTTCTTTCATTCATCCTCCCAAGAAGATGAACATGAAAAATAAATAAACAAAAACTTTAAAATCAAGTGAAAGTAATTGAATCATTCGTTTTGTGAAAGTTGTAAAGTTGTTAACGAACACGGAATCTAATTGGCAGCACTTGACCATCGAGACAAACAGCCGAGACGTAGCGGGGAATCTAAATCAGGGTTAGGGGATCATGGAAAAACGTCTTGATTACGGCTGAATTAAATTTAATTTGTCGCGCGAGGTGTTCCGCCCTCTCTCGCTCTAATGAGTTCCCAACTTTCCCTCTTTGTGAGATTAAGCCCAAAAATTGTGAAAAACTTGAGCGTCGACCGGTCCCAGGGCGGATGTTGTTTGACATACATAATATCCCGCGTCCTTGCCTGCCCCCGACAAGTTTTACGTACTTTCTACAGCTGTTTACTTAAGTATGCTCGGCGGAATTAAAACTTAGAGGAAAGTTGTTCAGCTGAAGTGATTTCCTTAACTCACGCAACGAACGTTTTTTTATTTAGAAGTTTTTGGATAGAAACATTTTGTTTAGTTTTTCTCATTAATTATTAACTACTTTTTTTCTTTCTGTAAGTTAGTAAAACAGTAATAAATTATAGTAACCGACCGCGATCTGGCTGACCAAAACCAGATGTATCCTCCGACGAATTTTTTCGAATAAGGTACATTTAAACATATAAGTGTTATATATTTTTTAAATCACCCCTTGATACCCTTTATTTTACTTATTTTGATACACGATGGGTATGGAAGAAAAAATATTTGGCCCCCACAATATGGCGCCCAAAAGCCGCCATTTTTCTATTTTCCAATTTTAATGTAGCCACTCGCAACACTCGCAAGGTTAAGACGAATCGATTGCCGTACGAATAATCAAAATCGGCCAAAGCGTTTGGTCTCTGGAACGCCACATAGGATCATACATACATACATACATAGACTGATAAACATATTACCCTCCTTCGGCAGTCGGGTAAAAATACACATCATCATCATCATCATTTCAGCCAAAAGACGTCACTGCTAGACATAGTCCTCCACCAAGCGTCGCCACACAAACATACTCAACCAAGTTAAATTAGGTTAGTACTTTATAATATCTACTTACTAGATACATATTTAATTCTAGCAGCAAGGAACTCATTGATCCAAAAACGCGTCTGCTGCGCTCAATATTGTTGCCACAATAACTTTGAAAATACGTTTAAACAGACAAAATTTATTGCACGGACGGGCGCTGCCACAAATAAATATGGCAACATTCGCTGCAGATGACAACTGCGAAGTCAATGTTTACTTAATTAAACACCAAGGCAAAATACATCGAGCAACAAGCTTTGTTTTATATAAATCAGAAATGAGATTAACAAAATTACAACAGAATGTTTTAAAATCCTTCAAGCGAGGAAAATATTTAACGTTACTGACAAATTTCATTAAGCTGGTACTAATTAAAGAGCAGTATTGTGGCTGAAAATTCGGCGGCAAAACGTAAATGTGGCTTGTACAAATTATATCTGCTAGTTATCATGTACGGAACATGTACAAATATTGTTTCGAATTAGCGGTAAAATTATCGTATTTAACAAGAATATACGGAGCTCCGTATATAATTATTAAGTAGTGAAGTTAGGATAATCATTTATTACAACAAACTAAGTTCGTAATGAAGTTGTTGAACTTTGCCAATCAATCAATTTTAATGAAAAACCGCACCCAACTTCAAAGTTCTGGGTTCTTAATAAAGCAATAGGGCCATAAACCGTCTAGATAAACCCGTATTTGGCTCGTTCGGTTTTTACGATGCGATCACCGTTCACGAGGGTAAGGTGAACGAATGATGTAACAGAAACTGAACAAACAATAAGAAAAGAGCTCTATTTCGTATGGCGGCGAGATATTGTCCCGAAATGCCGTAGATCCCAGTACAAATAATACTTTACCGGGGACATATCCTCACGTACTCTCGCAGGGCATCTTCGACAGGCTTGTCTAGTTAAGCCTCACATATTTACTGATATTGATACAGGGAACAACCCGCCAAGATGACAATTACTTGGCTCAATGGCTCAGGCGAATCTCACTGGATATGACACGCTGAAATTACCAAACTGTCCTCATAATTAATTCTTTTAAAGTTGGTATGAAATCAACACCGCTATTTTCGCTTTAATTACCCGACTGCAAGGAAAGGGTTATGTATTTCGCGCGTATCTTGTATGTTTGTATGTATGTAATATTCTTTATTACCTCATATCATTCAAACCGCTAGACGGATTAATATAATTAAGACATCGTTAGGTACGTCTTACCACCTAAGTGTTCTTAGATAGGTGAAGTTAAAAATAACAAGCATGGCGGTTTTCGGGCGCCATATTGTGCGAGTCCCAATTTTTTTTATTCCTGTCCCATCGAGTGGGGTATCAAAATGAAGGGTTTTAAGAGATGATTACAAAAATATGTTTAAAAGTAATTCGGAAAAAAAATTATAACTAAAAAGTTGTAAATAAAAAAGTTCATTTAGAAATTAAAAACCGCTAGTTCGCTTCTTAAGCAGTCGGTTTTGATTTTTAAATTATTAACATTCTGCAATATATCAAAGTTTACGCGGCTACGACCATTCGCCTACGAGCATTTCGCTTACGAATCTACTACACAACGTAGCGCGTAGCAATGCTACGAGCACTACGCGCTACGCTAGAATTATACAAATCACTTTTCTATTAATTACTTTCAGCGGCTACAAGTGTTACAACTTTCACCTCATCATGTTCACTAAGCATACCAACTCATTGTAACATAATAGCAATATTTATGGTGTGAAAAACAGTTACGAATTCAGTTAGAAACTCATTTAGATGGTAGATTAAAACTCAGTTAAGCCTAAATCACCCGTTGGCGCGAAACAGTTTCGGGTGTGAAAAAGTTATTTAGAGGTTTGAACCAAACACTAATTTGCGTGCGAACAGAGCAGTTTAGCAAACCGCATCGGCTATTAAATAAAGTAAACGACATTAATGCAGGTCCTTTCCAGCGGCAATATATCTGTGGCAAACGACAAAACCGCTGAATTTCCCAGGAGCGCTATCCACAACATACAGCGAAGAAGAATAACCGGAGTGAATGCAAAATGAAAATTATCATACAAATTCACCATCTTATATGAACCGAGGTATTACTGTCACAGTATAAGTATGCAAAAATATGTAAGGAGAACGCGGTTGCCTTTACGGGCGCGGCGAAAATACGCCACTGAATATTGGCTACGTATTCGTGCGCGTAAATTTTCAGCACTTGTAATTTGCATCCGTAAAATAAATAATTGTGGGACGTCTTTGTTGCCTTCGATGTCTCCGGGGCTTTGTGGCGTTTGTTGCGAAATCGTCGCCGTCGGCTGATGTATGGAAATTGTGTTGAATATTTTTTTTTTGTATCCTGTAAGCGTTGAGTTTGTTTGAACGGCTTTATGGTCTTTGAAGCTTTTTTAAAGAGAGAAGGCGATGATAACTGCGGGGATTCTTTATACGTATTATTGAATTAGTTCAAAGGGATTTTTGTCATTTGTAATAGGTACCATTTCGTTCACGAAAATCTATTGAATTGATGAAGCAGTTAAGCTGAATTCTATACCTAGACACAGATAATATAAAACTAGCATACAGATGCCTCATCCCATACAAAGAAACCTTGCCGACGTGTCTAGCGTTTTTCGTCTGATTATTTTTATAAGTACTTCGATCGCGTTCGGTTCCGTTCCATGGCTATAGATGGCGTCAGCAGCGACTTGCAAGTAAAAGGGTTTTCTCAGTTCGTGACTATGTTTTTCTTTAAATACAGTGACGATTTGTTTTATAGTTTTGTTCTGCAATTTTTTACAGTTTCTTTGTACCAAAACTGTGTTACAACATAATTTGAAAAATCGACTGGCATGCCTCAGAAATTTAAAACCGCGCCATCTATTGGAATCAATTTTAAATGATCCGTTCAAATAATCTTTGAAATGTGAATTAAGAGCCCAATATTCCATAATTTGTGCTTAAGAGTGTTGATTAAAAAAGAACATACAATTTTTATGATCAATTCTAGAAAATGTTAATTTAAGACACAATCCAATAACGAATCGATGCATATCGCGCCATCTAGTGACATTTATTTGAACCAAATTTTCTATGTTAGCGCTGGGACAACGTGGCCTAGAGTAGATATCTAGGTTACCAGCTTTTACAAGGTTTTACTACATAAGAATCCTGAAGGTACTGATAGGTAGGTACCTACACCTACCACCTACATTAGACTCAACTTCATACGCTTCTTCTTCATTTATTCGCCATTCGACGGCCTTCAATTGACTTTGTGAAACATAAGTAGGTAGGTAGAGTAGATATTATTTCGTTTAGTTCAAAAACAAACTACTGCAGAAATCCTTTCCATCAAAAATATGAATTAAACATACAAGTTAATAAAGTCAGAGCACCCTTTTTTATAACAAGCAAAGTTAGCATAGGTAGGTGCACAGTGCTGCTTGCAGTGTGCATCGAATAAGCGATGAGGTCGAGTGCGGCGACGCAGGCTCTTGACGCCGAGTGAGGGCAATGAGCAGAAAACATCGATAGTTGCCAGCCCGTTGGGCACAGGAATCGTAATATCCAGCCTTGCGAATAAGCAGGTTTATTATTTTGAAGGACATAAGTAGGTTCCAAATAAAGGGTATCATTCTGTACTAGAAATTGACCCTGAGAGGGATTCCGGGCGAAATTTATCTAATCTTCAACACTGAAGGTTAAGATAATTGGTAACGTAATGTAGGTACATACAGATGAGTTATACAGAAGTGTAGATACGAGTACCAACGGCGCGCCGCCGCTTACATACTTTGTACCAATAGCACACCAATTGTGCGAGTTGAGTCTAGATACGAAACAGAAATGATGTCGACAGACTCAGACAGAGACTATAACACTATTTAGTGGTAAGTTTTTAACCGAATTTCCAAAAAGGAGTAGGTTCTAGGTTTGACTTTGTTTGTTTCACCGATTTCTCCGTCAATTATGGACCGATTTTGAAAAATCTTTTTTTTGAAAGAGTATATTCCCAAATTGGTCCCATTTAAATTTGGTGAAGAACTGAAGATCTGGTGAAGAATTTCGGACTTCGGAGATATAGGTACAACAGAACTCTTCAATAAATGACAACAAATCTCTCGGGATTGCTGCAATAGCAAGTCTGTTTATTGTTTATCCAATTCATAACATGACATCACGCCAGTATGCTCTAAAGGGGTACGCAGATGTGTGCAGTTCGCCTTGGTACACCCATTTCACCGGTTATGTTCAAGCTTCATGATAACTATTCAGGTAATCTATTCTGGCATTATAGAACTTGTCAATAGTCGCGTACTGACTGAGAGAGCAGCCTCGTACCATAACTAAACAGTTTTTTTTTTTACCAATTTATATAAACAACTTCTAAATAAAAACACACATCATCATCATCATTTCAGCCGAAAGATGTCCACTGCTGGGCGTAGGGCTCCCCCAGGCGTCGCCATATTGACCGATCCCGTGCGTCTCGCACCCAGCGCCTTCCCGCAACTTTAACCAGGTCATCGGTCCACCTAGTGGGAGGCCTTCGCATCGTCTTCCGGTTCGCGGTCGCCATTCCAGAACTTTTCGGCCCCATCGGCCTGCGAGCAATGTGAACTGCAATAGCCCACTGCCATTTAAGTTTCGCAATTCTTCGGTCTATATCGGTAACTTTGGTTCTCCTGCGGATATCCTCAAAAAACGAGGAAATGAAAACAGGAACACCGACTTCCGAAAAAGAAGGATCTCTTCTCTTCTTGCGCACTCTCTCTAACCCTTCGTTTTAATTGATCCCACATGTGCTCGATCGGATTTAAGTCCGGACTGTTTGCTGGCCACGGCTACACTTGAATGTGAGAGCCTTCCAGTACAGACTGGGTTGCTTGAGCTGTGTGTACACGAGCATTGTCTTGCATCAGGACGAATCCAAGAACCATTCGCTGTGCAAATGGGATCACATGAGGCCTGATGACTTCCTCAATGTAACGCTGAACAGTTAAAGAACCCTCATTTAAAATAACGAGTTCAGTTTTGCCAGGTAAACTTATTCCACCCCAAATCATTACATCGGGTCCACCGAAACGGTCAACTTCGTGAATGCAGGCTTCCGAAATTCACTCGCCACGTCCATACCCTAATGCGCCGATCGTCATTAAAAAACTTTACTTTGCACTCGTCGGTGAAAAGCACCATGCCCCACTGGTTTATGCTCCAGTCCAAATACTGACGGGAGAATCTTAAATTTGCACGTTGAGCCCTGGACAAAGCAATTCGAACAACTCGACGTTTTGATGTTTGCTGGTCTTAGTTTAATTGGTTACGGATCGTTTGGTCACTGACACGAGTACCCGTTGTCAACCGTAGACGATTTTGTAACTTACGAGCCGTCACTGTAGGTTCTCGGCGGGCACTTAACCGGATATACCGATCTTCATGAACAGTTGTAATGCGAACTCTACCCGAATCAGATCTTCTTGCAACACTGTCAGTCTCTTGGAAGCGATTCCAAGTAGTTTGTATTTCTTTTCGAGAAAAACCCAGTTGCAAAGCCTCAGACCGCTGCGAATTTCCTTCTTGGATCATTGTAACGGCTCTGGTTGCAGTAATTGCATCCATATGTCTTCGTTCTTGTGGCATATTAACCTATGATGTTATTTAAACAAATAAACAAAACAAAATTACGATTATTTGAGATTACCATGAAGATAAATCATGATAATAAAAACAAAGAAAAATCAAAAGAAAATTTCAAAATCCAATTGTTTTTTAAATGATGGCCAGTATTTTGGTCTTAAGAACAAAATCAAAGAGGTTAAATATCGAAGAGTTTGTAACTTCAATATTTTGATACTTAATAAATAGTTCATTTTCATTAAATTGCATTGAAATATAAAAATAACGAGAGGCTCTTATTTTGTTTTGAGTACCTAGTATATATATCTATCTATCCTAGTATATAGTACATATATCCTAGAGAATTGTCCGTCTGAGGTTTCGAATTAAATCGTGAGTATCCTACCCATAACGGAATGTGAAAAGCACATAGGTATGACATGATATTCTTATTGCATTTCCCACCTAATATTAAATTATTCCCTAACCTCCCACTAACGTTGTCAGGAATTCACGATTGCGTGGCTCTGAGGCTATCACTAAATTTAAAATACCATCGACTATTCGCACGGTTGCTTCCGCCATGGTGATCAATTAATTAACCAACGGCAGCCGATCCACGCTTGATAAAATACTCACTGACTTTACACAGGAATCAGGCCTGCCTGGCTAAAATAGGTATTTTAGAACTACTCATTATTTTATGAAAATGTTTGTTGTTGAAGTTTGATGGGGTGTCTCAAGTGTAGTGTGCTTGAGTGATGTGAACATTTAAAAATTGTTTCAGTTTTAATGTTGGTAACTTGTTGGTTGGTAAGTATGGTTTGGTAAAAGTAGTTTTACGAAAAGTTGTAGATTTATAATTGTATGCAATCATTGTGCTTTTAGTTGCGTGCCATACCTTGAGTAACGTAAGAATAAGGCAAAAATAATTTTATTATACTGTGAGAATAAATAAGCCGCGGCGGTAAGAGTCGTTAGACAGTGGTATTTCAAAAAAACTTTTTTACAAAAAAATACAACCGACTTCCAAATAAAAACACTACAAAGTGAAAAATAACTTCAATTTCGGAAGTCGGTGTCAAAAAACGAAGAAACAAAAACAGGATCAACGACTTCCGAAATTTAATTAGTTTTGATTTTTACTTTTTAGTTGAGGTACTTAATAGGCATGTTAAGGTACCTATAATGCCAGAATAGATTATCCGAATATCATGAGACTTGAACATAACCGGTGGAATGAGAGTGAACCAAGTTGAACTAAATGGGTCCAATTTCGAAACATAATCTTTCAAACAAAAAATCACAATTGACGGAGAAATCGGTGAACATAAACAAAAGTCGAACATAGAACCTCCTCCTTTTTGGAAAGTCGGTTAAAAATAGGTAGGTTATAAGTACTAAGACTAGCCAAAAATCGTCGGCAGAATCCGCTCTTAATCTGCCGAGCCGTTTTTCCAACTTTATTGGTACGATTTTCAGTGTAACCGAATCGGATACAGAATCCACTGTACTTTGACAATATTAGAGTACTTAAAAGATTGGCAACCGATAGCTAATTTGTATACAAAACTTACAGCACACAAATCTAGAATTCTTGTGGTAAATTATAAACGCGCCACACAATTAAAGCAAGTTATGAAGTTAAGTTATGCCATGGACCATGGAGACCATGGAGGGCCTCAGTACAATGCTCGATGATCTCAGTAGAGCTTCAGAAAGAGTGGGTCTTAGGATAAACATGGACAAAACCAAGGTGTTACACCTACTCCTATCAAGTTCGGAGACTCTACACTCGAAGTTGTTGGCGACTATACCTACCTGGGACAAACAATCCAGTTGGGTAGGGCCAACTTCGAGAAAGAGGTCAACCGTCGAATCCGACTCGGCTGGGCAGCGTTAGGGAAGTTGCGCGGTATCTTCTCGTTCAACTTACCAAAGTGTCTCAAGACGAAAGTCTATGACTAGTGCGTGTTGCCCGGTGATGACATATGGCTCTGAGACGTGGTCGCTTACAATGGGCCTTATCAGAACGCTTACAGTCACTCAAAGGGCAATGGAGAGGGCTATGCTCGGACTTTACTTGCGTGATCGAATCAGAAATGTAGAGATCCGAAAGTGAACCAGGGTTACCGACATAGCCCGAAGAATTGCCGAATTTGAAACTTAAGTGGCAGTGGAAACGGCACATTGCTCGCAGAACGGATGGCCGATGGGGCAGAAAGGTTCTAGAGTGGCAACCGCGAACCAGAAGACGGTGTGTTGGAAGGCCTCCCACCAGGTGTACCGATGTCCTGGTGAAGGTTGCGGGGATCCGCTGGTTACGGACCGGTCTTGACTTGGTCAAGACTTGGCGTCTTGCACGGACCGGTCAATGTGGCGACGCTTGGGGGAGGCCTATGTCCAGCAGTGGACGTCGTTCGGCTGATATGATGATGGTTTCGTAGTTACCTGTTCGGGCGCCGGCAATGTATTAACATCGGAGAGAAGTTGTTTTCCTGGTGTAGTACTTCTGCCGGGGTACCACAGGGTGGCGTTTTATTCCCTTTACTTTTCACAGTTTTTTTAAGCTCAACCTCCAATGAACTAATTGCTTCCTACCACCTTTATGCAGACGATCTGCAATTATACTCGCGAGCTCCTCTCGGAAAGCTGTCTGAGGCTATAGCTACCATCAATATTGATCTGGCTCACATTTGCGATTGGAGCAGGAGGTATGGGCTTATGGTCAACCCTGTAAAGACGCAGGTAATTGTAGTGGGCAGTTCTAGAATGGTTAATAGGATTGACTGGACGTGTCTTCCCCAAGTTCTTTTTGAAAATTCAGTAATTCCCTTCAGTGAGAAAGTTAAACACTTTTGGGGATACTCATCGACAAGAGCTTCTCTTGGACTGCTCAACTGCAAGAAGTCAGCCGCAAGTTGTTTTCATCTGCTGCAACTTTGAGGAGACTGCGTAATTTTCTTCCGACTGCTACTAAGATTGCGCTTAAACAATCCCTTCTCCTTCCCATCCTTGATTATGCTGATGCCAGCTATCTTGATATTACTCAAGAACATTACTTAATCAACATTTTTAATGATTTTTTTGTTTCCATCGGGGAGACTACGAACAACTCAACCGGCAAACCGAAAGGATTTCCAGTTGTATGTCCTACAGAGAATTCAATTTTTCTCAGCCCAATTGATCCTTACGAGGTGAACAAATTAATTAAAAAAATTAAGAACAAAAAATGTCACGGCGTTGATGAACTTCCACCTACCTTATTAAGACAATGTGCAGATGAATTAACCTTACCATTCTAAATATAAATTATTAAACCAATCATTTGAAGAAGGAGCTTTTCCTGATCTCTTAAAACAAGCTCTTATAAAACCTATCCATAAGAAAAATCATAAAACTGATCCGAATAATTACCGCCCTATTGCCCTCTTGTCATGTCCAGGTAATCTCAGTCCATTCCAGGTTGCCTGGAAGAGATCGCGGCATGCGATGCCGCCCATTGAATTTTTTTTTAGTATTGTTTATTTTTTCTTGTTTATTATGGTGTACAATAAAGTGTATATAAATATAAATAAAATGATTGTTTTATGCGATTGGCTGCTGAAAATTCATTCAACCAATATTACAGTAGCCAACGCGCGTTCGCAATTCATTCATTTTCGTTTGAGAAGCTGGGCCTATAAATATTTTTTGTAGGCTTACAGTGATCAATTGAAGATTCACGAATCAAGGACATAATTTTAAGCTTTATAAATTTCTTCAGCGAAAAAAGGATGAAATCAAAAGAAAAATCGAGTGTAGTCAAAAAAAATATTTATTTAATAAGAATATAAGCTGTCGTTACATAGTTATAGGTAGGTACTTGGCAGATCAACTCGATAAAGTTAGAATTTAATAGAAATTGCTTTAAAACTAGCGAACAACATAGAATCTCTTAAAATATTTAGTAAGTACCAATCACTTAATATAAAGGGTAGAAGAAATACAATAGTTTATTGCTACAAAATTATTGTCAAGAATATCAGACAGACTTAAATAAAAAAAATAAATGCATATCGCTCAATAAGGTATTCAAACAAATTGCATGCAATATGAACTGGAATTTTCGATATTTTTGCATCATTTAAAATAATTTGAGATTTCTGAATTCCTTCTGCCCAATATCTAAAAATACTTATAATAACAAACTGTTACATTTAATAAATGCAAATATATGTAAATAAACTAAATAATTAACATATAAAAATATTTCACTGTAGTAAAATTTCGAAAATATTCTATTAGATAAGGAAAATTGAATCATTTTTCACTGGAGGCTTTGGTTTTGTTATTAGAAACTAAGTTACTTAAAATCTAAATTATTTGATATAAGAATTAATGCCACACACAGAGATTCTAGTACTAAAATTATGGCGAAAAAGTCCATTCAATATAAAAGTTAGTTTGTATGCAAAAGCAACTTTCATCTCCATAGTTAATCTGTGCTGAAATGTTACCAGCCTCAAAATATTTGTATCACATCTCTACTTTTCTAGATTTTACTCATAAACATAGTTGATTTGAATTTCCTTAACTATTAATTTTAGCTGCTTATTACTATTTTTATTATATGACTTTTGTATAAATTTTATCGAGCAATGCCAAATGTTTTAAGGCAAAGTCTATCCAGAGACAAAAACAATATTTTATTGAACAAAGCTCAATAACAATGGTTCAGTGTATTAACATCTATTTGGAGTGTGCAGATGATTCTTTAGATTATTCTCAATACTTTTTCTCACAGAATGGAAGACTTCACACTAGCAGAGATTTACTTCAACACTTAAATTTAAACAACGTTGGCAACACAGCTTCTTAATTTAAAACTCATCATGGCGGGCGAGTGCTTCGCCGAAATCAGTCGCTTGGGAACCTACAAAGAGGTCGTATTTGTCTAGAATCTCGGTCTTGGTGAGTTTTTCGTCGGCATCCGTGTCTGCTTCGAATACTAGGTGTCTCGCTTCTGCTTCAGCGTGGTCGAACTCGGGCGGGGCGATCCAATCTTTGACCTCGTTTTCGTCCATGAAGCCGTCCTTATCTGTGTCTCTGTTGAAAAATGTGATGTTTAGTTTATTTATTTATTTATGTATTCTTTATTGTACACCAGAAAATACAGTAACAAAATAAATTTAAAACTAAAAATATACAACGGGCGGCCTTATCGCATTTAGTTGTGATTTCAATGTTACTGGTTGCTGATAGCCTATTTAGGACTATTTTTTTTAAGAGTCAGTAGTCATTTTTGACTGAAGACTAAATAAGGTTGTTTGAGATATCTTATATACCTACAAAATTATTGAAACCGCCATTTTTATTCCTCAGTATATACCTAGTTATCTAATTTTGAAAAAGGCCCTTAATGCAGCAGTGCTTTATTATCCCAAGGGAATGTCTAAAACTCTAAACGAAAAAAAGTACTTTTGTCCTAATCCAGGGCATCGTCTACCAGTGTGCCTAGTTTCATCCAAATCCGTTCAGCCGTTGACGCATTTAACGCGACACAGACTATGGTTAAAAACGAGAATATGGTTTAAAACGGTGCAAATAAACGCAGACAAAATCTCTCACAGCCATATACGCTACCTAATCCTATTCTTATCGTAATGCGTATAATACAGCTCTTTAACCGTACAAAATTAATTACAAGAATAATTAATTTCATACTTGTTGCCTACACTTTACTACTGAACAATTTAGCAACATACATACATATCTTATGGCTATGTTGATAGGCATCATCAATCATCAAATTCCTGCCAAATATCCCATGTTACTTGGGGTCGGCGCAACACGTTTCCTTCGTCCATACCGTCCTGTCCCCTGTCACGCTATCACTGTCTCCCTTTCCTTTCATACGATTTTGATGTTTCTTACGTCGATCGATTCGACTTAACCCCGCGAATGTCACTGGCTACATGAAAATTGGAAAATAGAAAAATGGCGGTTTTTGGGCGCCACATTTTGGGGGCCGAAATATTTTTTTTCTACCAAACCTATCGTGTGGGGTATCAAAATAAAGGATTTTAAGAGGTGATTTCAAATATATATGTTTAAATGTACCTAATTCGAAAAAAAAAATAACTAAAAAGTTAATTAAAAAAATCAAAAAAACCCGACTGCTTGAAAAGCGAACTTAAAAGACGTTAACAAGGAGAAAATCATGCTGTGCAGTCGGAGGATACGTCTGGTTTTGGTCAGGCAGCTCGCGAAGATGTATCCTCCGACAGCACAGCATGATTATCTCCTTGTTTACGTCTTTTAAGTTCGCTTTTCAAGCAGTCGGGTTTTTTGATTTTTTTAATTAACTTTTTTTTAAAAACATGCGCTTAATGTATGGTCATGTGATGAGGAGGGCCTCATCAAAACATAGCAAAGTCATGGAAAACATAGCAAAGTCTTCAAGCACATCTAATGACAGATATACGGGGTGTCTGACACCGACGCGAAAAAATAAATGGATTCAGTACATGATTCTGGACCAGTGGGTCCAGAATCATGTACTGAATCCATTTGTTTTTTAAATAGCCAAATTCCAACGGTAGTGACCGTTGGAATTTGGCTATTTTAAAGTCATTAACTAATTACCTTTTTTCACAAAAATAAGCAATGAAAATAAAATTCAAAAGCGCTACAAGCTGATTTCTTAAAGTAAACGATAGAGGTCCGCCGGCTAGTACACACACGCGCCGCGCCGCCCGCACTTTTTCTCTATGTCGGCGAGCCAACACAGGAGAATATTATGAATGTAGACCTATATGGTGTGTCTTTTAGTCTATGCTATATAAATGTCTTTCTTTATATTTAAAAAGCTAATTGAGATTTTGAACCGATTACAGTAAAAAAATATGCCGATTTTCAAAACCGATCTTCATCAAACATAGCTAAGAACACTCTCGATGAAGTCACCTTTTAAACAAAAAAAAACCGAAATCAAAATCAATTCATCCGTTTAGGAGGTATGATGCCACAGAAAGATACACAAAGACACAAATACACAAACACACAGGTACACACGTCAAACTTATAACACCCCTCTTTTTTCGTCGGGGCTAAATAGTACGAAATGTAATATCGCTTGTCAATACATATCTAATGAGCCCAAACACGATAGTGCTATCTTTTCTGGTTGGGGAGTTGTTATTTGCCGGCTCCATCATGAGACCAGCGCCATAGTATTTCAATTTTTCCAAAGTTACGTAAAGTACGGTAGTGGTCGTGGGTTCAAACCCAGGCTTTACTTTTTGTAAATAATTTCATCCCCACTGCTCTCAAAAACGGTGAAGGAAAACATCGTGAGGAAACCGGCATGTCCTAGAACCAAAAATTCTAAGACATGTGACATCCACCAATCCGCACTGGGCCCGCGTGGTGTATTACGGCCCATTCCCACAGAGAGAAGGCCTGTGTCCCAGCAGTGGGAACATTAAAAGGCTGATGATTATGGCATAAGTAAGCCAAATTTCAGAGCTTATTCGGATGCCACTAAACTGTTTTTGAAAAGGATTACTAATTGCCAGACACACATATGCAATCAAGGTATAATACTCACAGCGGATCTTTGTAACTCTGAAGTTGGCTGCAAGACCCTGTGCAGTTGCTATTTTTGTGAGAATATTTATGTAGAAGATATCATTTTATATATGCCCCTTTCGCTCGCTTTCGTTTGTCGCATCATTCTATCTCGCTGACTCTATGCATTATAATGACAAACTGTTTCTTGCGCAATGGTTCGCAGAGCCAACTTCAGAGCCACAAAGATCCGCTGTGACTACTATAATATCTTATATATAAAATTCTCGTGTCACAATGTTCGTTCCCGTACTCCTCCGAAACGGCTTGACCGATTCTCATGAAATTTTGTGAGCATATTGAGTAGGTCTGAGAATCGGCTAACATCTATTTTTCATACCCCTAAGTGGGTAGGGTAGGGTAAGTAGGGTAGGGTAGGCATGTAGGTAGGGTAGGGAAGGTAGGGTAGGGTAGGGTAGGTAGGGTAGGGTAGGTCGGGTAGGGTAGGGTAGGTAGTTAGGGTAGGGTAGGTAGTGTAGGGTTGTTAGGGTAGGGTAGGTAGTGTAGGGTTGTTAGGGTAGGGTAGGTAGGGTAGATGAATGTTTGGTGTTTTTATGGCAAAACAAAGTTTGCCGGGTCAGCTAGTTGTACTATAAGCTTGTAATAAAAATGTATGTCAACTAACTGACCTGCTATGTTGTTCAGTGTCAATACATTCAATGGAACTAAATTGATATTATTGCGGCAGCGGTAGCCAATGACGCCTGCTCATTGACATGATTTGTGAATCAATGGCAATGACTTGTTCATTGTGAAAGAGCAATGAACTAGAAATAGCGAAGTGGAATTCTCGGCGTCAGATATAGATTTTTAAAAAGAAAACAAGAGATTCATTTGCTGTTTCTAAGGGGTAAACAGATTGTTTGTCTTTCCAAAAACCATGTTCCAAAGCCTGTTTGTGCTTTAATTTACTGTTAGCAGTTTCTTTAGAGTGTTAAAATAGGGATGTTTCCTGGGTAGAAAAATGATAATTCTATTTAATCGATCAGTGATATTCATCATCATCATCATATCAGCCGAAAGACGTCCACTGCTAAACATAGGCCTCCCCCAAGCGTCGCCACATTGACCGGTCCCGTGCGTCTCGCAACCAGCGGATCCCCGCAACCTTCACCAGGTCATCGGTCCACCTAGTGGGAGGCCTTCCAACGCAACGTCTTCCGGTTCGCGGTCGCCACTCCAAAATCCTTCTGCCCCATCGGCCATCCGTTCTGCGAGCAATGTGCCCTGCCCACTGCCACTTGAGTTTGGCAATTCTTCGGGCTATGTCGGTAACCCTGGTTCTCTTGCGGATCTCTACATTTCTGATTCGATCACGCAAGGAAACTCCGAGCATAGCCCTCTCCATTGCCCTTTGAATGACTGTAAGCTTTCTGATGAGGCCCATTGTAAGTCTCAGAGCCATATGTCATCACTGGCAACACACACTGGTCATAGACTTTCGTCTTGAGACACTGTGGTAAGTTGGACGAGAAGATACCGCGCAACTTCCCGAACGCTGCCCAGCCGAGTCGGATTCGACGGTTGACCTCTTTCTCGAAATTGGCCCTACCCAATTGGATCGTTTGTCCAAAGTAGACATAGTCGCCCACAACTTCGAGTGTAGAGTCTCCGACCTTGATAGGAGTGGGTGTAACATGGGCATTCAGTCAGTGATATTATCAAATAATATTTGACACGTATTTTTTGCTCTATCAAATCAATAAAAATTGACAAAGATATAGCGCATCAAAGTTTAGGAGTTGGGGCTTGTGACGTCACTAGGTCTGTATAAAGTGTACAAACGGCGTGACGTCATACGATATTTCAACGCATTCGTATCGTCGTCACTTTATGTCTACGTGTCAATAGAAAAAATACGTGTCCAACATTTTTAAATATTCTACCTGACGGACAATAAACTAATTTAGTGTAAACATACCTATTTTTGTACTTTGTAAAGATGTCTACTGCTAAACATAGGCCTAAAGAAATTGCTAACAAAAACTTTTACCTATAGAAGCGTCACAAATGAGTTAGGCTGCGTTTCCACCAGAGATGTGCGAGGTAGCTGGGTGGTGCGAGGATGCGGTAGCGACGCTGTGAAACGGTGCGCAGATAGGCGGTGCGAGAATGTGTAGCGGGCTCATTTCAGATGAGGTGCGGTGGGACCGGAGCGCGCGCGCCAAATATAATATATATCTATATATATGGCGAGATATCTATAATATCGCCATATATCCATATATATCGTTGAATTATTTTTTGTCGCTAATTGATATTATGTTTATGTCGTTAATAACCACTCATGAAATCCGCTAGAACTAGCGACAAAGTCGTTTCGCACACATTTCTCGCACTCATCCCACACAACACATCTCTCATGTGTTGTGTGGGATGAGTGCTCACATTCTTCACTTTTTTTGTATGTACAACCTCGCCTGGCTGAGCCATTTCCACTAGAGCTGCGCTGAGAGAGGTTAGGTAAATGAAGTGATTCTATTGGTTCTTAACAAAGACATCCCTCGCTACGCAACCTCGCACATCTCTGGTGGAAACGCAGCCTTATCCTTGTTTTGTTTCCGTTTGTTCATCTGTGCATAAAGTCTAGACTGACTACAGCACCTCCGATTACTTGAAGATTATAAGATTGATCTTTTCTCCCAAGGGTGTAGGCAGAAACTACCTGCTACGATCCTTACATACTACTTTTACTTCGTTAACATTCATGCACGCACGCTGTTTATGACTACTACGCAACTGTCTAATCTAAAGTACTATAGCAGAGATGCGGCTGAATCCGAGTGATGGCCTGCGTTATGTTGGCATTCAGGGCAACGGTCGACTGTGGTTTATTGGCATAGACCTGCGACTTCAGAAAACATGAAAAATTGCTATGCAGCAGAGTCATTAAAAATTGGACCTCTCGGATTCGTGCCACCATACGAAGCCGCGGCGGACATTTGAACGATGTCATATTCCATCCATAATGGCATAAATGGGCCTTTTAAATAAAAAATAAATTTCGTTAATATCTCACACACATCTTGTTTTATTCAATTTTAACATCGACCCGTCCTTGTTGAAAGACCCTTTATAATTATTTTAGACCAGCACGCTACTCTTTAGATTGCAGGATGATACCGCCACGCTTTTCTGTCACGTGTTTTTAACTCCCGACGGAAAAAGATGGAGTTATAAGTTTGACGTGTGTACCTGTGTATTTGTGTATCTGTTTGTGGCATCATAACTCCTAAACGGATGAATCAATTTTGATTTGTTTTTTTTTTGTTGTTTAAATGGTGACTTTATCAGGAGTGTTCTTAGCTATGTTTGATGAAAATCGGGATGTTTTCGGAATATATCATGTCATATTACGTGTTCAATAAATTTTCGATTGAAGCGTGTCTACTACTAAATAAATTATGCAGCATGAAACAAAATTGTGTGGCGGGTGTTTATACTTTTTAAATTTTACTTGTTACTTAAGCTATACCCTCTTAAAACCAAGTAATGTTAACTGACCTGTAGCCATGGAACTGTTCCCTCTCCTGCTTGACCCAGTCAGGCTCATCTTCATCCTCGCCATCCTCAGGCTTGTACATGTCACCAATGTACTCATCTAAAGACACCTTGCCGTCCTGCAATACACGATTAACAATAAGATTAGTTACTTGAAGCACATATAATATAATAGTAGCAAACAGATGCCTGAGCCCATACAAAGAAACCATGCCAACGTAACTAGCGTTTTTCGTCCGATTAAACCGATTATTTTTTGTCCATCAATCGCGTTCAGTTCCGAGCCACGGCGATATATAGATGGTGTTAGCAGCGACTTCCAAGTAAAAGGCCTTACTCGGTTCGTGAATATTTTTTCTTAAAATACAGTGAAGGTTTGTTTTATAGTATTTTTTGCACGTTTTTACAGTTTCTTTGCACCAAAATGTGTTACAATGCAAATTTAAACAATCGAGTAGAATGCCTCAGAAATTTAAAACCGCGCCATCTATTGACATCAATTTTAAATGATCAGTTCAAATTTTCTTTGAAATGTGAATTAAAAGCCCAATATTCCATAATTTTGTGCTTAGGAGAGTTGATTACACGAGCAAGAACATACAATTTTTTTGTTCGATTCCAGAAACTGTTAATTTTACACACATTCAATAACAAATGCATCATCGCTATCGCGCCATCTAGTGAGATTTATTTGAACCAAATTTATTTTCTTGAAATTTTCTTTCTTAGCGCTGATACCCCGTGCTTGAAGGTTGGCTAAAAGTTTGATGTACCTGATCCTTATCGATGTCCTCCATGGTCTCGAGCACGACCACGTCTCTCATCTCGGAGTGATCCTCAGGGTGGAGGAAGGCAGCGAACTCCGTGCGGTTCAACGCGTCATTTTCATCAGCATCTGAAGATGCAAACATTAATTTGAAGAACAGCTAAATCAAGAATTATCCAGAATGGGAACATCCAGGATGATCAAAAAAAAAAAGAAAAACCGCCATTATCATAAAAAAAAACATGATACAAAACTTTTTAACAAAAATATCAAACAGTCGGTTTGGTTTCAATTCCAAAACAAAACACTACAAAGCGAAAAATAACTTTCTTTTCCGAAGTCGGTGTCTTTGGTACCTATTATTTTCCGTTTTTTACCCGACTGCCGAAGGAGGGTAATGTGTTTATCAGTCTATGTAAGTATGTATGTATGTTTGTTCCTATGTGGCGTTCTAGAGACCAAACGCGTTGGCCGATTTTGATGATTCTTACGTCAATCGATTCGTCTTAATCCTGCGAGTGTCACTGGCTACATTAAAATTGGAAAATATTTTTTTTTTCTTCCAAACCCATCGTGTGGGATATCAAAAAAAAACAAAAACCCCGACTGCTTAAAAAGCAAACTAAAAAGGAGGATACATCTGGTTTTGGTCCGCCAGCTCGCGAATGTATCCTCCGACTGCACAGCATGATTTTCTTCTTGTTTACGTCCTTTTAGTTTGCTTTTTAAACAGTCGGGTTTTTTGATATTTTTAATTAACTTTTTGTTCATCATAGTCGGTTAACTATTCGAGATATCTTATACCCGTGACATTCTTAGCATTAAGGTTGCCCTAGTCGACGGCACGAACTATTTTGTGCGGGGGGTTAAAATGCCTGCTATCTCATCCGACAACAAGTGCGAAAGAGATAGATGCTGTGATGAGCAGTAAGAAGCTAGTTCCCGTACGAATTAGCACTTTTGCAAGTTTGTAGCGAAATGGATGATGATTTAGGAAGAAAACGAGCGCGCGAAATTTTATAAACAGACCTTTGGTAGTCTAGATATCATGAAAAAACGACTAAATATATATTTTCAAAATAAAATTATTTACATTGTTGAGCTACTAATCTATCCCTGTATGGTGGCTGTTTTGCAATTTTCCTACTTATGGTATTTATTTCCGCCCAAAGATGCGTTAAAATTAGTGTTAAAATATGGAACTTTTGATGCTCATAACTTTCAAATATTTTTCATTTTTACTATTTTGTTTCCATACAGGGCTAGATAATGATGAGACAAATTGATATCATTTTATATTTTGAACGTACATCGTCAAACAGTGGAGTAATCGCCAGACTACGTTTGTATGGAAGAATGATCGACTAGTGTAACCTTAAGAAGTTTCGACAGTGGCTTCTTTGCCGAGATACAGGACTCGTCCTAGTTCGGCTACAGATGCTCCCATGTTGCATAATTTTAAGTACTGGCCTGTAATACTTTAATTTGTTGTAAGTATTACTTTTGGTGACATAAATAAATAATAAAAAAATTATAATCTGTGGTCTTCTTCATGAGTTCCACTTCACCAAATGATACTTTCTGAGTACAAATGATTGCATTGTTGATGAAAATCGCTATATGTATGCCTATAATATTTGAGGTGTTCCTTCGATTTCTCCAGGATCCCATTATCAGATCCTGACCTGATGACCATGGGAAGACCTGGGAAGTATACTCTTTCAAACAAAAGAAGATTTTTTCAAATCGGTCCAGGCGTCTTTGAGTAATCGGGGAACATAAATAAAAATTAAAAAAACGATTCTGACGAATTGAAAACCTACTCCTTTTTTTGAGATCGATTAAAAATACCGATTTTTTTTTATTATCAGTAGGCTCGCGCTTGACCACTATCTCACCTGGTGGTAAGCGATGATGCGGTCGACGGTAAAGCACGCTTGCCTAGAAAAAACCTACTTCGTAAAACTTCGTCGAAGCGATGGGAGGCGAGTTCGATTTGTTATATTCTGACAGACAGCGTGAAGACGTAATATCAACGACTACTGCTATTCATAAACTTATTATTACCGTGAAGTTACAATCGCAATCATGATTCACAGTTAACCGCCTACAGGCCCAACAATGACCTATTTCCTTCAATTGAATTATAACTTTCAATAGAACAAAAGCAGGTCATATAATACTTGTGTATGGAAGGTATGTTTACCACTTTACGTAAGCACTAATAACTTGGTGAAACAACCTATAAATCAATGCTTGATTCAGTTTGAATGAGTATTCATAAGAAATGCTTTGATACTATACTTCACTATGGGGATAAAATAATAATTACAGAAACTAATATTATAAGATTAGACTGTTCGTTTTTAGGGTTCCGTACCCGAAGGGTCCAAACGGAACCCTATTATTGTCATTCACGTGTCGCTCTGTCTGTCCGTTGTCTGTCACACATGTCACAGATAATATAATACTAGCATACAGATACCTCATCCCATACAAAGAAACCGTGCTGACGTAACTAGCGTTTTTCGTTAACTGCTTATTCTGGCAATTTTTTGTACATCGAACGCATTCGGTTCTGTTTCACGGTGATAGATAGATGGTGTTAGCAGCGACTTGCAAGTAAAAGGGTTTACTA
This sequence comes from Anorthoa munda, assembly GCA_945859665.1. Classification (NCBI taxonomy): domain Eukaryota; kingdom Metazoa; phylum Arthropoda; class Insecta; order Lepidoptera; family Noctuidae; genus Anorthoa; species Anorthoa munda. The sequence continues at coordinate 27,211,769 of OX243902.1, read as the reverse complement.
GGTTCGTGAATATTTTTTTCTTTAAATATAGTGAAGGTTTGTTTTCTAGTATTTATTTGCACGTTTTTACAGTTTTTTTTGCACCAAAATGTGAATGCAAACTTTAACAATCGAGTGGAATGCCTCGGAAATTAAAAAATGCGCCATCTATTGGCATCAATTTTAAATGATCCGTCTAATAATCTTTGAAATGTGAATTAAGAGCCCAATATTCCATAATTTTGTACTTAGGAGAGTTGATTAAACAAGAACATACAATTTTTGTGTTCAATTCCAGAAAATGTTAATTTTACACAAATTCAATAACAGATGGAGGAGCATATCGCGCCATATAGTGAGATTTATTTGAACCAAATTTTCTTTCTTAGCAATGAGACCCCGTGCACATGTTAAGCTACTATTATAGAATATTGTAAGAATTTTTGTAACCATATTTATCTGCAAATAAATCTTTGACTTTGGCCGGTACAATAGTAGTTAAGATTGTTTTGTCGATTTGTAATGCATGTGATGTAGCTGTGCTAAAATAAAAAAAAATAAAAAAACTGAGAATGAATAAAATTCCTTCACAGATAAAAAACCATCGCTTTCATAGGTTTATCCCGGAAACATGTACGGTTTCGACGGGAACCCAAGTTATTTATTGCTTAAAGGGTTTAGTATGGCGGAACTGAACAGGAAAGTCCCGATGACCATGAAAAGGTCTTTTCCTGAGCTCTGGAACGTATTGTCACGTTGTTCCACTAAAATTTTCCTAACAGATTTTTTCTACTCTTTAATGCCAAGGTCATCTCAGCATAAAACCAGTACTTACCAGCATAAGTCCACCTCCTGCGATCCCTTTTCAACAGGTTGGTGTATGTGAAGCCTTCACTGTTGGGCATCTTGAGCTCCTTGGGATCCATCTCATCCATAAAGCCATACACGTTCTTTCTGTAGACCTACAAAAAATAAACATTTTGCTAGTAGTAGAACAGTAATATTTCGTTATTAAGAGGAAATGCGAACAAAGAGCTCCGATTGAATTTCCTTAGTAAAAAGTCATAATTCAAGGTTTGGCTCTCGCCTATTTCCGTGAACGTTACCCCAACAGGAAAGTTACTCCTAGAGTGATATGAGTGGAACGTATACTTAGTGCGTAATCTGCTATGCATGTGCGCCACATAAAATATAAGTGCGTGTCGTAGTTTTTGAAAAAAAACGAAAAAACGATTCCTGCTAGGGTAACGTTGTTCCAGCAGGAAAATTCTAAACGAATGATCGGAATGAGAAATATTGTGCATGGGCAGAGAGCTTATGGTTGTGCAAAAAAGTGCACCGAAAATACAACTGGTGCGTCATCAGGTTTTCGAGTTATTGCATTTCCTGCTGGAGTAACGTTTTGAAGAATCGTGTATCTCTAAAACCATTGTACGTGCGCCTGTAGAATAAACATACACGAGTAGCTCTTGATATGTGCGTATTTGTGCCGGAATTAGTTTTAAGGAAATATTTATAATTTACAAGTAAATGCGCTTTTTAGAAAACCCGAAAAAAGTTCGCAGTGCCTAAATGAGAAAACGTATAAGCTCGCTGAGAACTGTATTCAGTCCATCTTGACGCTTCTAATAACCATAAAAAGTTTCAAAAGCATACATGCTTGCGTTATCGAATAATATTGCTAAAAGTCAAAACGAGGTTGTCATAACTTTGACGGCAAAATACAAGAAACTGACTCAACCCAAGATAGGTAGGTGTAAACCACAAGTATGTGCGCTTAGTCAAAAATATATACTGAAAATATTCAGCTTGGAATGTTTCTTATTTAGTAGATTTAATGAAAAAGCTAAACATGTAAACAAAGGCTGGTTATCCGACCAAATTCAAATGACTACGAAAAAGCGACGGATTCATACATATCGATGACCTTCTTAATTGGACGTATTAAACCTAAGCTGTTGTCCGTACAGTCGCGTTCAAACGTTTGTTGGTAGAGTCTGGCAAATGAAAGTAGACACTCGAATTATTTGCAAACTTTTTATATGGCAATGTTATACTAATGTCAACATCAATTTTTGGTGATTTGTTGTGGTCTGGATAATAGCATTTATTTAAGTGAAAAATTAATAAAACAGTTCAAAGTGGATTACGGGAGATGTCGTTTCGCATGATGTCTAAATATCAAGAAAAACATCAGGAGAAAGATTGCATAAAAAAATAACCAAGATTTGTTACGTGTGTTGTTAGATTTCATAAGTTATTATGACGCTAATAAGTTGAATAAACCAAAATTATTACAGAATACTGTTGTTTTTTTTTTGAGATTGATACATAATATCTATAATATTACCTACCTCAATTACCTATTGTATTTTTATTCAGACGAAATAAAATAAATATTTCTAAAGTATCAAATTAGGTTATTCCAGATATTTCATACTAGTTTTGGGGTTGCTATGCTGATATTTTTTAAATTTTCCGCGCTTTTTCAGTCTATACTTTCGTTTGCTAGACTCTATGACCTAATTTTGGGGACTAATTTAAAAAATACATTAAATGCACCTTGTGACCATAACAAATGAAAGAGCTTGTTGATGTAGAAATTATTATTTTTATTCCCTTAATTTTGTTTCTTAAAGTAATTATGGCATCAAATCACAGATCAAATTACAAACCTATTAATATTGGAAAACAGTTCAATCAAATTATTTGTACCTTGTGTAGTCATTATTATTTAAAATCACATATTTGTTTTTCATTTACTTAAGTACTAAAATACAAACAGTAAAATTGGCTTTTAATTTATGAACTTTATCTGTAGGTTCTTTTTTGTAGTCGGTATTCATCCCACATAACTTGAACGTTTTTTTTTTAAAACAGCCGCCATCTATTTTTTGTTCTCTAAAGTACTTTTTTCTATTAATATTATAAAGGCAAATGTCTGGATGTGTCTTCAAAATACCGAATATATTTTAATGAAATTTGGAATAAAGAAGATGGGTTATAACTTGGCACTACTTTTTCTAATGTACTTACCTAATCAAGTAAACAAACAACAAGACAGCTAGTAAAATATAATCCAATAACAAGTAAATTTTTCTATAACTTTTCTACCTCAGTGTACTCAGGCACAACACGCTACAACCCGTTCGTGAGTAAAGTTAAGAAGGTCATCGATATGTATGAATCCGTCGCTTTTTCGTAGTCATTCGAATTTGGTCGGATAACCAGCCTTTGTTTACATGTTTAGCTTTTTCATTAAATCTACTTAATAAGAAACATTCCAAGCTGAATATTTTCACTATATATTTTTGACTAAGCGCACATACTTGTGGTTTACACCTACCTATCTTGGGTTGAGTCAGTTTCTTGTATTTTGCCGTCAAAGTTATGACAACCTCGTTTTGACTTTTAGCAATATTATTCGATAACGCAAGCATGTATGCTTTTGAAACTTTTTATGGTTATTAGAAGCGTCAAGATGGACTGAATACAGTTCTCAGCGAGCTTATACGTTTTCTCATTTAGGCACTGCGAACTTTTTTCGGGTTTTCTAAAAAGCGCATTTACTTGAAAATTATAAATATTTCCTTAAAACTAATTCCGGCACAAATACGCACATATCAAGAGCTACTCGTGTATGTTTATTCTACAGGCGCACGTACAATGGTTTTAGAGATACACGATTCTTCAAAACGTTACTCCAGCAGGAAATGCAATAACTCGAAAACCTGATGACGCACCAGTTGTATTTTCGGTGCACTTTTTTGCACAACTATAAGCTCTCTGCCCATGCACAATATTTCTCATTCCGATCATTCGTTTAGAATTTTCCTGCTGGAACAACGTTACCCTAGCAGGAATCGTTTTTTCGGTTTTTTTCAAAAACTACGACACGCACTTATTTTTTATGTGGCGCACATGCATAGCAGATTACGCACTAAGTATACGTTCCACTCATATCACTCTAGGAGTAACTTTCCTGTTGGGGTAACGTTCACCCTATTTCCTCCTCCAGTACTGGACAAATTTAAAAAAATTGCCTTTAATTAAATAAAAAAAGAATATGTTGCGCTTCTATGTTTTACTTTTTTAGGGTTCCGTACCCAAAGGGTAAAACCGGTACTCCACTACGATTCCACGATCCGTCTGGTCTGTCTGTCTGTCTGTCACCAGGCTGTATCTCATGAACCGTGACACAGTGTGTTATTTTGTCTCAGTTGCGGACATGCCAGTTTTATTTTTTAAATTCATAGATTTAATCCTAATAAAACATTTAAAAAAAATCTCGTTTTGATATTTCACTTAATTTAGGAGATAAAAATAAATTTGTGAAAGGTCATTGATCTGCTCGAAAAAGCTTTTCGTCTGTATTTCTTGAATAAATTAAATCTCAACCTTTTGTATAAATACAGGTTAATTGTTGGTTGTAAATATATCAGGCCTGAAAATTTCAAGTCCCTAACATCACAGGAACAAGAGTAAATAATTATTTTATAAATAAACAAAAAAAAAATATATAAAATTAACTATTAACTGGTCGCGTTCTTTTTAGTTAGCATAATATACTTATTTATAGTACCTTCAACTTGAGAAAATTCTAAATATGTAACTAGCGAGATCTCGGAGATATTACGTTTCTAAGTTTTTTTTAAATTTCTATGGAAATAGGGTATTCACAAACTAGTAAACATTTCAGTTGATTAATTCAATCGATTTGAACTCGTTTTTGACGGATTGGCCGGTGAAGGCTATGGGGGAGGCCTTTGCCCAGCAGTGGGATAATATAGGCAAATTTAAAAAAAAATCTTTTAAACTAGTTATCCTCTGAACGGTTATGACATAACCTCACTATCAGATTCAATTACCATTTCATCAGTCGTCAGCGTGAGATCATTTGCTTCAAACTCGCACTCGCATTTGCTTTTTCGCACTTACAGATAAATTTGGAAATACTCTCATAAAGACTTTTGTTTTGTACATCAACATTGTTAGGAATACCCGTTGGATATAATGCATTTAAAATAATCATGGATCGTTCGTTCATTTCAAGGTCACCCGGTCTATGTTTTGACCCATATAGTCGGGCCTTTTCTACCAAAACATTATAAATATCCAGTTTCGTAAGCTTGTTCGGATCCGTATTCAGGCATTGGTCGTCGGTAATAATTGACACTTGCTGACCAGTATGAAGGTTGGCGCCCTCATGCCCCCCTTGCATTATGTCCTCTGGTCGGGGCCCAGACGGACATCCCCCAGCAGGACGGGTCAGTGACGGGACGGGCCTGCTGAGGCAAAGCAGTGCCATGGCTCTTTGACGGCCCCATGACATCTCAGCCCCGGTTCTCCAGATATTATGTATAGGAATTGTTTTTAGCATATGCCTGATGAGAGCGGATCCCTTCCCAATTCCACATAATATCCTTCATCGAAGATAGAAAATCTATGGACGGTACTAGTAAACAAAAGTGGTCAAAATTCAACTATTATTAATTTTTAATTTTAGCTTTCCTCAACTATTTTCCATAATTATAAACTTAAACTATGTAAACTAGGCACGTAACAATTTGAACCGGTAATTGCTAATACCTGAGTCCAAAAATAATGTTTTTATAAAGTAATTGTATGTTGCTCACAGGTTTATTGACAACCCTAGCCCACAATAAAAAAATTGATATTTCCGAAATCCTGGGTTTGTTGCGTCTGGTTTTTTTTGTGGCGATAGTTATTATAGTAATCAACATATATACATTTAAAAAAAACGCGACCATGAAGGGACCCGCCAGAAAAATAATAATTTCAGAATCATATAAAAACAATATTTACGCCTGGGTGAGCAAGATTATTAAAGTTTTCGAGAAACAAATTGTTCCTATAGTAAACTCCTATCATACCTTTAAAACATTTAGTGTAAAAATTTAATCCAAAAACGAGATATTGCGTTTCTATGGTTTTTAAGGCTTTTTCTCAATTTTCTTAATTTCTCTTAAAGTATAGTAGTTAGAGCCGGCGGAGTTTTAATGTGGTGTATGATTAATAGTTAGCTTGCCAAAAAAAAAAAGAAACTGGCATGTCCGCAACTAAGGCAAAATAACACACTGTGCGTGATAGCTATAAACTCCATTTATTATAACATTAGACAAAAGAGGCTCGCAGAAGCAGGAGTACGAAACCTTTTATTTTCAAGTCAAGTTCAAACAATTTTAATAAATAATGTATGTGATGTTTTTGTAAGTAACAATGTATGGCATACAATAAAGCGTATTCTATCTATCTACTCTTCACGATGCTTGGATAGGTACATGAAATGAAAAAAAAATAGTAACAATCAGTTTATTAAAAACAACTTTATCACAATATCTCTGTATTATTACAGATAGTGTTTTCAATAAACCAAATAAATACGATACAAAACACCACTTAACAATTTAGTCACTGCTACCATCAGTCATCACAAATTATAATAATTAATTGACATGGGTGGTAACAAAAGTCATAATTTTAACTATAATAATAAAGTGGCCCTAAGATCTTTTTCCTCAAAAGGAATATTTTTGTTTTTTAGCCACTCCTGAATATCTGCCTTTCGTGTGGCTGTAGTTGGCAGCTTCTCTAATTTCCTCGAATGATATGGCGCATTATCCATAACAATAACTGTACCACTCTCGACTTTTGATAATATTAATTTGAACCACTTTTCAAAATTGTGTGCATCCATTTCAGAATGGTAGTCTCCGTCACCCTTTTTGGCTTCAAATATTAAGTCACCATCCACCAAATACCCATCCGTTGATCTTGTGAAATGAAATAAAAGCAAATCAATAATTGTGTACCGGTGGTGTAGATTACTTGATCGCTGGAAATAGATTTTAACCTTGTAAGTAGCAACCGAAATTAACTGCATCATTACTGTCATTGAACAGGTTAATCTACAACCATAAACATCTTTCTCCGAGGGGAGGCATTAAGACTTAACCAGTTTTCAGTGACGGAGAACGGAGTGATCATTTTATTAATGATTTGGTAAAGTCACATTAATAATAACATAGCATGATTTTGAAATTATCAAAAAAATACATTTAAATCAAGTTTTACCAATATGGCCAATGATAAGCCGTCTTCCAATTTGTTTTTGATTGATTTGTATAAAGTGCTTCTTTTAAAATCAGGTAGAGACTCATCGCTATTAACGGCTTCCAGAATCTTGTCCAACGTTGGTAACTCATTATCAAAGAAAAAAGAATGAATTTTTCTTCGTATTCCACTTAACGTTATATCATCATAATCGTCAGATTTTGAGTATTTCCATTGGCGAGGAAGGGGTGATTGAAGGCGACCTTCTGTATTGTACTCTTTCAGTACATTTTAGACTGTTGCACGAGATATGCCTATAAAATAAGATTAATAATGTATGTTATTACCTCACAAAGCATATTACTTTCAAATACATTTATTTATAATAATAATTTTATGATCTTTACCTGCAATGCAGTTTTGTTAATTAACTGCGTCCTATAAGCAGGAGTACCTTCGGGCCTGGACCCCTTAACATCTTTATAAATATTTATGACTGTTTTTTTTTCTGCAGCACGAAGCGGTGTTTGCTTTGTTCTCTTTTTCTTGGGAGACAATATTTTAACGTCGTGATCAACGTTGGGGCCACGTATTTTTCGCTGTTGACACTAAACAGCGTTACCAGCAGTTACAGAGCTTACAAGTTGCGCTTGCAAGCTACTCTGGCCTGCACCGGGATCGTCCCTGTCCATAGTTCAACAAAACGTACCGCTTTGTACAAACAAACAAAACTAACACTAATAACGATAACAAAACAATAACAATAGAAAAACAGTAACAAATAACAACTAAACCACGATAATTCAACAATAACAACGAGAAAAGGCGTAGCATTCACAAGTATCCACAAGCGAATGACAGTATGACAATTGACAACTGCAGATTATTTACGCAATTTGACGGATAGATGACATCATAAACCGACAAAATAAAAAAAACACGTGCAGCCACAACTTATGAACGGAACAGGTAACATTTTAGATTTGGTTGAGTTATAGTGACATGAAAAACGTTCCCGGTACTGTCCGCCCCTGCTTCTTTTAGATTTTAAACATTGACACGACATTATTTTATGTAAAAACTAAATAATATTAAATGCAGGCCTTGTAATTTCAGAAGGTAGATAGGTTAAATAGATGCAATTAAGTGTGACAGCTGTTATTTAAATTGATTATATTTAACTCCACATCAATATTTACTGTAATAGTGTTTGTTGTATTTTTATTACAAAGTGTGCACCTAAAAGAGCCTTTTTTAACTTCTGTCTAATGCTATAGTAAATGGAGTATAGACAGTTGAAATTTTCACAGATGATGTATTTCTGTTGCCGCTATATCAACAAATTACTAAAAAAACAATAAAATTAATATTTAAGTGGGACTCCCATAAAACAAACGTGATATTTTTGCCGTTTTATGCGATAATGGTACGGAACCCTTCGTGCGCGAATCCGCCTCGCACTTCGCCGGTTTTTTCATTTACAGTTGTAAAATTTAAATAATAGGCCTTTGAAGGGTTCCGTACCATTAACACAAAAAACGGCCAAAAAATCATGTTTGTTGTATGGGAGCCCTCCTTAATTTATTTTATTTTATACTGTTTTTTGTATTTGTTGTTATAGCGGCAACAGAAATAAATCATCTGTGAAAATTTCAACTGTCTAGCTATGACGGTTCATGAGATACAGCCTGGTGACAGACGGACAGACAGACAGACGGATCGCGGAGTCTTAGTAAACCTCCCGTCCCGTCCGTCCTCCCGTCTTAGTAAGGGTTTCACCCTTTGGGTACGGAACCCTAAAAAAGCGACATGATAAAAACTCCTGACAAAAACTTGTAATTGATTAGTGATATTATGCTGTCATTTATCATAGCGAAACTGACATGACCACAGCTGCATGATCTGCGTACCAATTGTTCCATACCAATTTCAACCATATTTAAGAACGGTTAAAGTTAAGTTTCATCTGCTATCAAAAATATCTTTCCAATATTCTACGCTGACCGTGAAAAGCGAGCCATGTAATGTCACATTGACTTGTTAAATGCCATGTCAGCGAAGGTTTAGGGTGCGGTGCCATCGAGAGCACATAAATATTTAAACTAGTGAACTATTACTTGCTATTTCTGTCTGACCTTGTAGATTTAATTGCAGTATAGATATTCCTGAAGTACACAGCTACTAGTTAATAGCTCTCAATGGGATCAAACTATTTATGCTGCTGCACTGCATGCTTAAAATCATTAGGTCCGGAGTGAATGTTTAACTCTTACCTCCCACTCAATAACTTCATTGTTGTTCGGGTTATGTTGCCTCCAGTGCCTGTCAACATCCTCGTTGATGTACCGCTTCTGAGTGTATCTGATCCAATCCTTCAGTTCTACAAGCGTCACAAAGCCGTCCTTGTCTTCATCTATCTTGTCAACGATTATTCTAGAAAGAATTAATCTAATTACTCACTGCCGCGCCTGATAATGGGGTCAGTGAACTGCGATAGGAGTAGTTTTTATGTATTTTATTTTTAGGTAAGTTACTTTTGGTATAGATATGTATAAAATAACTATCGCATTTGTTTGCACATTCTTGAGCTATTCCTATATATTTTTTTATTTACCTATTTTTTTCCAACATTAGGAGAATAAATAGAACACAGTACCTACCTACTTAATGCTTAATTATAAACTCGATAAAACAAGGTAAATTGAAACCTGATAAGGGTTTATCTTAATTATATTTCATGGATAAATTACAAACAAATTAAAACCAATCAGTACAGCATAAAAATTAATTGAAAAAAAAAAGTAGATTTTCCTCAACCAATATAAAATCGGTATGATCTAAGTCTTAAAGCAGATATATGCTAGAGCAATTTCATACACACAAGGCCGTCTTAAACTATGCTGGGGCTCTTGGGCACACAAGAATTTGGGGCCCTTTTGGAAAGTAAAGAAAGCGAATTATACTAACATTTTTCTACTATGATCTTCTATTTAATAAGGGGAACCCAAATTTTTTACCTTTTGAGGTACGGAACTCTAAAAAGGCAAAGTTTGACTTGATTTTGCCTTAATTTGGTTAATTAAATCGTTATAATTTTGACATGAGTTTTAAGACAAGTGTATGTCTTATTTTCGGTCCGGGTGCTCTCTATTACTGTGCCCGACAAAAATGTTTTGAGAATAAATGTGAGATAAATTGTCTGTCCTTCGGGGCCCCCTGAGGTTGGGGGCCCTGGGCACGGGCCCTGTGTGCCCTTATGGTAAAGACGGTACTGCATACACAGACTATAACTCTATGAGAAAAAACTACAAACTAAACCATTCAGTGGTTCTCGAGATTAACTGTATCATACAGACAGATCGGTAGATTGAAAGAAAAGAAACTCTAACTTCCTTTTTAATCCCTGATAGAAAAAGAGGGGTGTTATAATTTTGACTTGTGTATCTGTGTGTCAGTCTGTAGCATCATAGCTCCTAAAGGTATGAACTGATTTGGATTAACAGGTTCACTGTCCAATTAATAAAACAATAGTTAAAAACAATAGAATGAATCATATATGATTCATTGGACAGAGAAACTGTTAAGTTTGTTAGTTTGAAAACTGATATTATACTATGTTAGGAAAAATATTTAACTAATGAAAACATGGTGACAAAATACTGTCCTATTCATTCATTAATTAAAATACATTTGTTTTTTGTGTAAGCATGCATGGTAGTTACTGTAATCATTGTTTTAAAAATAACCAGACTGTATACACAGATGGTCTGAACTGTTATCTACTAGTTAAACTAACCCACTTACTGTGGGCGAGATCATTGACACACTGAGATAATCTCAAGAGGCAGGAAATTCGAAGATCTGCTGTTTACCTAGAACTTTCTGGAATATTGTGCTACATCTAATATCTTCAAACAAGCAATTCTTGCATATATATAATCTGAATCTCGGAAACGGCTCCATTGATTTTCATGAAATTTAGTATGCAGGGGGTTTTGGGGGCGAAAAATCTATCTAGCTAGGTTTCATTTTTAGAAAACATTGATTTCTTTATTTCCACCCAAGCAGAGCTCGGTCATCCAAGTACTGAGATATTATTTAATAAACATTGAGATTATTTGTAATGAAGATTATTAATGTATAATATTTTATAGACCTCAAAATATAAGTGAACTGGTTGTGTTCTTTAGGTAAATAAAATGTTTAAAATTATAAATATTAAAAGGAAGGGCTTTTAAAATGTCTTTCTTCGGAATTCTAGAACAAAAATTATATATAAGTTATCCAGTAATCCAGTTTCAACTCACCCTAATCTCCGTTTGCTCTCTTCAGGTGGCAACTGATCAAATGTCTTTGCCTGATCTTCACCCAAAAAGGCATCATGATCAAACTGCTTGTTATGGTGTTCGTTTTTGAAATGTTCGGACTCTGAAAGACGGTCCATAAGTCGTTTTGTTTCTTCAGGAGACGGCACTCCGGCAAATACTGCCGAAACGGCCAAAGCAACGAACAGGGACCTCAGCATTTCGATCTATAAAAAATACAATGCCATGAAACTTACGTTATCCAAATGAAACACAATGCAAATCTAATAAGTTTTCTTTAATTACACAGTTAAATTGAATGAATCAATTAAATTACCTACTCAGAAACTGCAATTAATAAATTCTACTCAAATTTTGCGTTAAAATATCTACCCGTTGGATAACGCCACGTCAACACGACCACGTAAACTTCCTCTGTTCCCGGAAGATAACACAATCGGGATGAATCGGAACTGAAATCTGAATCGCGGGAGCGGAGCCGGCCGGACGGGAGGAGGCCGAGGAGGAGTAGGCGAGGCGAGGAAGCTGCGCTGCGCTTTGCGTGCGTTCCAAAACCTAATGTAACTGTCAATGTCGAAACTGACAGAACTAAATTATGTCAGTTTGCCAAATAAGTCTGATTTTATTTTAGCGAATTGTCTATCTCAAAGTATTCAACTTGAATTATTTACATAATTTATTCAAAATAATAATATAATTGACATTACATTATTTATTTTTTCGAAACTCAAAAAAAATGTATTGAGTTTTAGGACGAAGCTGTCATTGTTGATGACGAAAGAATAATGTTGCTAACAAAAAATCTGGACTATTTTTCTCAACAATGCAATTTTGACTCGAATGTACAAATCAATAATATAAAATAGCAAACATCGCGTTCCCGTGGGAACGCACATGCCACATGTGCGTTCCCACGGGATGGGGCCAAATGGGCTAACTGCCACTGCCTTCACCTTGACTTGAAGCTGAAACTTTTCGCATAATAGGTAACAATTATTAAATAATTTACTGATGGAAATGGAGCCACTTAAGTAAGTTATGGTCGGCTTCCAGTCTAACCAGATGTAGCTGAATATCAGTATATTCAGCTACATATGGTTAGACTGGAAGCCGACCATAACATGGTTAAAACCCAAATTTAGTTGACCTTCCAACAACCTTGGTTGGGAGGCCGGATATATGCGCTTGAGACGAATTTGGTTAAATTAAATTATTTATTTCACAATCAACAGGTTTTACATAAAAGTTGTAAAGGACCTCTTTTAGATATGGATATACCTGTACCAGAGGATCTCACACTTCCATATCCATACATTACTTAAAGAGCCTGTTAGAGTCTGGCCAACGAAAGTGTGATCTGAAAAACGCGGCAAATTCAAAAAATCCTAGTGTGGTATCACCAACTATACCTCTAGTTAAAAGTTTTGATACTTGTATTATTTGTATTGATTATAATTTATTTTTTGATTTATTGGCTCCGTTTAGTGAAGTGTGACGGAACCGTGACTGTCATGGATGTGAGTTAAAAAACGAGTTTGTAGATTTATTTATTAGTATGTACATAATATTAACCCACTTAACATTTAATTTATTAATTACTTAATTATCATACTCAAAATCATAGTCTAAAAATTCAACCTCTAAGTATTCATCTGTATCTGAATCATCATCTACACTTATATAATTTTTTCCAATACTTCTTCTGTTATGTGATCTCTTTGTTTATATTTATTTTCCACATTTATTACATGGTCCGTCAATTTTTCCAGTCTTCTGCAGTTATTCGGCCAAATGAGGAACATTGAAACATAAACATAAGAAAAGGTATCATCATATCGTAAAAATATAACAATCAGCCAACATGGATCAAGATTACCAAGTCATACAATCACAGACTTTGACAACATATCAATGTTGCCATACCCCAACTTTGAAAATACCCCAGATCACGCTTTCGTTGGCCAGACTTCTAACAACATAATCATAACAAAACAAAATGAAAATTAAGATAAAATTGGATTACATAAAATTAGAAGATAAATTAAATAATATTGTATCAAAACGAATAAATCAAAAAAATCAATTAAAGAAAGAAATAAAGTTAAAATTGAAAAACTTAAATAAAAAAATAAATCAGTCAATAATTAAAATTAATTAAATTATAATTGGTTTAAATAAGAATAAAATTGGATTAAATAAGAAAAAAATAATAAATAATAATAATCAATCAATAAGATCATTTTAAATATAAAACAAAACTGAACTAAATACTCATGGTGTGTCAGTGTGAGTGTGTGTGTATATGGTGTGTGTGTGTGAGCGTAATTCCCTCCTTTAGTTCAAAAATTACCATTATATACTTTAGCTTAAGTATTTATTTTGTAACTGGGTGTAGAAGTAACTGTTTCTTCATAATTAAGGGTCTTTAGCCATGCGGTCAGAGATCTCTTACATTCATAGCGCGTTTTTTGGTACAGAGCAACCTTTTTGCTAACAGCGCTGTATAGAAAAGAAGCTTGAGCAATAAATTGCCTTCATGCGAATGCAGTGCGAACTCTATTCACAGGAATACAAACTAACCACCTTCTGCTTCATCTTTTTTGGTTGGTGCCCCGACTAAGGGCACCTTGGTCGGACGGAACAACCGTCCGTCTGCATATGAGGCGTTTAAGATAAAAATCCAAATCCCACAACACTCGCTCCTCTTGGCAGCGTTCTAACTTTTCTGCATAAATAATTAAGGTTGACTGGAAGAGAATGCCTTGTGGCATTAAGTCCGCCTATGTACCACTATTGTACATGCAGTTTAAATAAATAAATAGTAATTCATTCATTTTCAGACTTTCCATTTATCTTAGAAACAAAACTATATAGGTACTTTATCTAAGGACCAAGGCAAATAGGGATTCATTTTTATATAGATAGATTGTACTTGCACTCGTAGAGTTCACTCCTCATGACAACCACAAACAATCTATTACTATACTCTATGACCACAAATGACAACCTCGTTCGATTCTTCGATTTCTCTACAGAACCAAAGATTTACAGAACACAATTTTGCTCTATGATTTTGACTGCTGTTTTTTAACTCTCTAATCTTTGTTTGTCTGTGGTTATGTCATAATCGTAACTGTTGTGCTTATTTTGCCCATTTCCAAAAGAAATTCCAATTATGTTTCTAGAAATAAGTGCAGTGTTTTTGTGAATTACCAATAGTCTGCCGTGACAACCGTATATTCAGTGAATAAGTTGCTAAAACAGAATTGCAAATGTCAATATGTCAGGATCTCGGCCTTAATTTCCAACATAGAATGGTGAGAGAAATGCATGTTTAATTACATGTTAATTAATCAGCTAATTACGATCAAAAGTTGAGGAATCGATTAGGGTATTGGTTTTGAAGACCGACTCTCGAAGTGCGCAAAGATGAGAGTGAAACTAGTGGTATTGCAACGTCTGATAAATGTCGGCATTTTTAATGGATTTGTAATATGTGGTGCATTCATTTTTATTTCAGGGCGCAAATATATCACAACTAGAAAGAGATATCGGGTCAGAGCAGTTCCCACCGAATGAACATTATTTTGGTTTAGTTAATGTAAGTTGTTCAAATATATTTACTATTTGCCAAGCATACAAAGTAGTCTAATTAGAAAATAGTAATCAGTTAAAGAAGAAGGTAAGTCATCAACTCATAACAATATCTGAGCTAAAATTATAATTATTGTCATCACTGCAAAAAAAATTGTAGATGAAAATATCATCAAAGTAAGTACTTAACCTTCAATGGGATTCATTTTGAAACTCAAATATTTTCACTTGAGCAGATTTCTAATGTCCTCGGTGAGTAATAAGGAATATGATGTATGTGAATAAGATAAGAAGCTCTTATCAATATTATCATTTTCCTACAATGATTAAATGACAGTAGCAGATGTCCAGTTGCTATGAGAATCTAATAAAAATATGAAGGTTTTAGGTTGTAAACAGAACACTTGAAATCTCAATTGCAGTAAAAGCCTCTATAAATTATCCAATGCAGGGGCAAATATTTCAGTATTCACTATGAATAAACTACACCATTTAATGAAGATCATTTTATTTAAAAATAGACATAACTTCATTGCTTGGTTTGACTGTAACTTGCATTTTGTTTTCAGTTTGGCAATACATGTTATAGTAATTCAGTGTTGCAAGCATTGTATTTCTGCCGCCCATTCAGAGAGAAGGTGCTAGAGTATAAGGCCAAGAACAAGAGAACAAAAGAAACCCTTCTGACATGCCTCGCAGACTTATTTTATAGCATTGCTACACAGAAGAAGAAAGTAGGTTCCATAGCGCCTAAGAAGTTTATCGCTAGGTTGAGAAAAGAAAAAGGTAATTTCTGTTTCATTAATATATTTTTAAAACAAGGCACTAAAAATATTTAGCTGCAGTCCTTGGTTCACGAAAAACATGAGTACTTATAAATCCCTACAATAAAGAATTTGGGGAAACATCATACAAGTCTTATAAGGAAAGACCCCAAAATCACAGAAATTAAATCGCTGAGGCACTACTGGACCCCAGCATTCGTACTCAGCTCGCTACCCTGGTACTCAGGACCTGATTTGACAGCACAAAGCATGTATGCTCATGTATATTCCATGTTTTGCACTGTTGAGTTATTGGATTTTGGAACATATGAAGCAATAAATGGAAGCAAAGAATGTTTATGCCATTCTTTGAACTTACACGATAGGATGGTAGGAGAGCAAGTATGCCAACTTTGCCCAGAAAGGGGTCAAAATGAACTAAAAATAAAAGCTGTAGCCTGTAGAAAAGTCTTCTTATTTATAAAATACATTATTAAAAAGTTTTTAAATGAATTTCAGCTAAAAATTTTGTCTTTTCTAAATGTGTGTTTTGTTCTTTTCTGTTACAGAAGAGTTTGATAACTATATGCAACAAGATGCCCATGAATTCCTAAACTTTCTAATCAACCATATAAATGAAATTATTTTAGGTAAGTCGCAATACTATAGTATCATAACAGTAACACTAAATATATTTTTGACTTACCAGCTTATAGTCAACACTTTTTATTTCCTCAAATGATAATAAATAGTTATCTTTCTGGAGATTATTCTTGATTTACTTTCCAACAATGATTTAACTAAAACATTTTATTTGCTAACTGTTATTTATATATTTTTATGATATTATTCATGTTTTTATCTAGCTAATGATATGTTGTGGTTAGCATTTTATTTACCAACAAAAAGGAGGATGTTCTATGTTCAACTGTATGTATTTTTTATGTATGCTTTTTTGTATTAATGATTTTCATGGAAATATGAGAAAACAAACTAAAAAGAGAAAAATTAAAACACAAAAACAAAACTATTTCCAAATAAAACTTAACACAGCGAAATTATTTTTTTTCGCTTTGCTGTGGCTTTGGAAGTCGGTTTTTCTTTTTTGTAAAAACGTATTTTTAAGTCTAATAAGAATCTGGTTAGTATGAAAGTTTTAAAATTTTAATGTATTTGCATAGTCGTAATTTTAAAAGAATAATTGTTGTTTTCCTTCATGTTCTTTCCAAAAAATATGAATCATTTATTTTGCACTGATGGTCCCCATATACGGATAACCTTTGTTTAGCGAGCTGGGAGACATTGCACTGTAAAAACTGCCTCGGTTATCAATTAGGGTGATTAGGTGAATTATTGTGGCGTTTGACGTTGTCTAGTTAGTGGGGCAATTTTGAAAAAAAATACTAGAATGTTAGACTCAAAACACTCCACAAGCAGCTGCGAAGTAGCAATTTTATTTAACAGAGAGGTGAGGGGTGGCGCACTGCGCAAAATCTAGAATTTTTGCCATGCATAAGGATAGCCACGTAAAACACCTTATCACAACAAAATCTTAGTCCTAATTGCCACTATAACTTCACAAATCCTCCTCTAAAATCCGTTGCAGCTGAACGCAATCAAAGCACCCTGAAAGTACAAAAGAATGCGTCTGGCGAGAACGTCACGTGCAACGGAACGGCGCCTCAGAACGCGGAACCGACGTGGGTTCACGAGATCTTCCAGGGCACGCTCACCAGCGAGACCAGGTGCCTCAACTGCGAGACTGTTAGCAGCAAGGATGAGCATTTCTTTGATTTACAGGTACGGTTTTATTTTTCACTTTCTTATTTTTCACTCATCATCATCATATCAGCCGAAAGACGTCCACTGCTGGACATAGGCTTGCCACAAGCGTCGCCACATTGATCGGTCCCGTGCGTCTAGCATCCAGCGGATCCCAACAACCTTCACCAGGTCATCGGTCCACCTGGTAGGAGGCCTTCCAACGCAACGTATTCCGGTTCGCGGTCGCCACTTCAGAACCTTTCTTCCTCATCGGTCATCCGTTCTGCGAGCAATGTGCCCTGCCCACTGCCACTTAAGTTTGCCAATACTTCGGGCTATGTCGGTAACCCTGGTTCTCTTGCGCATCTCTACATGTCTGATTCGATCACGCAAGGAAACTCCGAGCATAGCCCTCTCCATTGCCCTTTGGGTGACTGTAAGCTTTCTGATGAGGCCCATTGTGAGCGACCACGTCTCAGAGCCATATGTCATAACTGGCTACACACACTGGTCATAGACTTTCGTCTTGAGACACTGTGGTAAGTTGGACGAGAAGATACCGCTCAATTGCCCGTTTTTCACTACACGTAAATAACTGTGCATTTTGCAGCCCACTCCCGCCAACTGCACAGTTATTTTGGCCGACAGTACTAAAGACAATCATGCATGAAGCCCAGGGGCCTATTGCAATGCATCGCACCAAAGCGGGTAGCATTTCTAGGCCCACATACTCTGACATCTTCTGACTTTGAGACACCGTGGCTCGTAACTTGAATAGAGCGCGATTTCATAGAAAAAATGCTGAGGTGTAGAGGAAGAAGGTCGAACCGAAAAGACCGACCGCTACAACCTACATGCCCCCGTCCCTTATCTTTTCCATCACGATCTCGCGCATTCGTAATAGTTGTTTCAATTTCGGCACTTGCCAGAAACCTTCGGTTTGGCCCGCAGCCGAAGGTTTGGCCGAAGTCGAAGCTTCTATCGTACACTACCTGCATGCATTCAAATACTACAGAACATAATCAGCCAATAAAGTTCCCGGTATTGGCCTGCTCGCCGCTAGGGTGTGTGCCATAATCAACCACGCGGGCTAAGTGCGGATTTTTTTATATCAAAATCTCTTCGTATTTATCTGTTCCTAGTAGACTTTCCATGAATAATAATCATCATCTGCCTAGCCTTTTTCCCAATTATTGTTGGGGTCGGCTTCTAGTCTTACCGGATTCAGCTGAGTACCAGTGTTTTACATGGAGCGACTGCCTATCTGACCTCCACAACCATGAATAATAATATCCGAAAAAAAAGTTATGACATTGTTATCGACGAAGTTACGATGATCCATCAAGCCGTTTGTGTCCGGCGACCTTATGCATATCTACAGTAATGTTTAATTGTTGTATTATATCGCGTACCGGACCAAACATATATTATCGTAGCTTGTTTTATTACAACACACGTCATCAAGCATGGGTGCATACTAAGGAATCTTATGTTAATGACATATTCATTAAACTCAATTACAATATTAATTTCGTTATCTAGGTACATAAGGTGATTTGTATAATGGATCCAGCAATCAAGAGTTTCGTGGCTACTGACAGCGGTATCATTGATAATTATAATTGTCTGTATTTCCCAAAGAGTTAAGGAAAAATGTACCATATTGCGCTTAATATTTGCGCAAGCATAGTGCTATCAACCAGGTACAAATACTGAGAAATCCCTGACGGCGAATAACACTCATCATCATCATCATATCAGCTGAAAGACGTCCACTGTTGGATATAGGCGTCGCCACATTGACCGGTCCCGTGCGACTCGTAACCAGCGGATCCCCGCAACCTTCACCAGGTCATAGGTCCAATCTGTGTGAAAGGCCTTCCAACGCAACGTCTTCCGGTTCGCGGCCGCCATTCCAGAACCTTTCTGCCCCATCGGCCATCCATTCTGCGAGCAATGTGCCCTGCCCACTGCCACTTAAGTTTGGCAATTCTTCGGGCTTTGTCGGAAAACCTGGTTCTATTGCGAATCTCTACATTTCTGATTCGATCGCGCAAGAAAACGCCCAGAATAACACTACCCGTCTGAAAATCAAGCCCAGAAGTTCATACCTAACCAAAATTCAAAGAAGCTCACCAAATAAATATTTTCCTTGTTACAGGTGGATGTTGGTCAAAACACAAGCATAACACACTGTCTCAAATGCTTTAGCGACACAGAAACACTATGCAACGACAACAAATTCAAGTGTGACAATTGCAGCAGCTATCAGGAGGCCCAGAAACGTATGAGAGTAAAGAAACTGCCACTCATATTAGCTCTACACCTTAAGAGATTTAAGTATATGGAACAGTATAATAGGCATATCAAGGTGTCCCATAGAGTCGTTTTTCCTTTGGAGCTGAGGTTGTTCAATACGGTGAGTTTGATAGATTATTTTTATACTGTAATTTTATTGTTCTCTCTCGACAAGTAATAAAACTAATAAATACATTTCATTCTTACCTTGCTTTTGGTGAATTGTTTCCTCAAATATAAATGCGAGTACTACGAAATACTTATAAATAAAAGGGTTCCCCAAGGTTGCATTTTTAGGCCTATCCATTTTGATATCTATCATTAGTTGTTTTATAGATAAATCATGCGTCGAATCAATAAGATTTACCAAAAATTTATATAATCGCCCCCATATACCCAGTTGCTGGAATAAAATGATCACAAAATTAATGTGCCCTATTGCCAAACGGGCGTTTGGTTGCATGAAATTAACAAAGGCTCTAAACATACCGGCTGCATTTGAACTGTACGCCAACTGTAAAAAACACTTGGGACTCCTTCAATAAAATCCAAGTCAAACGCAAGTCAATAGGTGTAACACTTGATATGAGTTAAATTTGTGTTGCGTCGATCATTTCGTTCCATAAACAGTTATAAAATGTATATTGAGAAGACCTATATCAAAAATAAAAATAAAACTGTAAATAGTGGACACGTATTTTTTCTTTTATCATGTAAACAAAAAATTACGACGATACAGTGAGTTTAAATATCGTGTGATGTAACGCCGTGCTAGACTTTTACTGACAAAGTGACGTCACAAGCTGGGGCTTCTGACGTCACTTCTGAATCTTTATCTTTGTCAGTTTTTTTATTTATTTGATAAAGCAAAATATACGTGTGTGTATTTGATAATCTCACTGACGGAGTAAATAGAATTATTATTTTTCTACCCAGGAAACATCCCTTTATATATTATGTCGTGGCCATATCTTAGAATTGGTCACTTCATGATGTGGCCATATCTATTTCATGAAATGGAAAATACCTGCTCCCCGCATCATGAATGGTCTGGCCAAAATCCAGATCAATGAATATCAGCGTTTGACGATTTGAAGGCTACTTCATGCATGCTTATGTTCAAACATTAGTGATCTTATCGCAAAATAGTTATATTATTTACCGTTATTTGCGCTGATATCGTTTTGTTTTTATGATGCAACATGTTGGCGGATAATTATTCTGATTTAAAAGCTAATAATAATGCACTAATTGAAGATAAAAGTGAAGTGGAATGTCGTTACCACATACAACTAAATAAATTTTACGATAATCACTCAAAAAAACAACCGGCCAAGTGCGAGTCGGACTCGCGCACGAAGGGTTCCGTAAATCCGTACCATTATCCCAAAAAACAGCAAAATAATCACGTTTGTTGTATAGGAGCCCCACTTAATTATTTTTTCTTTTTTTAGTATCTGTTGTTATAGCGGCAACAGAAATACATCATCTGTGACAATTTCAGCTATTACGGTTCATGAGATACAGCCTGGTGACTGACGGACCGCGTAGTCTTAGTAATAGGGTCCCGTTTTTACCCTTTCGGTACAGAACCCTAAAAAGCTAATAATAATAATGCGCCAATTGAAGATAAAAGTGAAGTTGAATGTCGTTACCACATAAAACTAAATAAATTTTACGATAATCATGTAAAAAAATGAGCGCGAAAACCTTTGATATCATGAAAACCCTACATTAATGATATGGCCCAACGTGGATTGACATATCATCAAACGTTGACGTTTCAACGATTTGGTCAGTTTTAGTTGACCATATCATGAAATACAACCATTTCATGAAGTAGTTGGCCACATCAAGAAGTGATTCTAAGAGCTGGCCACACCATATACATATATAACCACATACATAAATCTTAACTAGATAACGCAAGTCCCTCCATCTGTATGAAAACCAAGGGTGCCACTTTTTCACACACAATTCAAAAATAAATTTACTTACCAAAGAAAGAAAGCATTTCCAATGCCTCGGCCAACTTTTTCTATACAGTCTTCACATCTCAATATGGCCTAAAAAGGCAAATGCTTCTAGATTTCTTTGGATTTCCGTGGCCGATAATGCTAAATGAAAAGCTCAAAAAAGTTAATAAAATCAAAAAACCCGCCTGCTTATAAAGCGAACTAAAAAGATGTAAACAAGAAGAAAATCTTGCTGTGCAGTCGGAGGATACATATTTGCGAGCTGGCTGACCAAAACCAGATGTTCGCTTTATAAGCAGGCGGGTTTTTTGATTTTATTAACTTTTTTATTTAAGTACAACTTTTTTGTTATACTTTTTTTTCGAATGATTTTAAACATATAAGTGGTATATATTTTTGTAATCACCTCTAAAAACCCTTCATTTTGATACCCCACTCGATGGGTTTCGAAGCTAAAAATATTGTAACCCCTACAATATAGCGCCCAAAAGCCGCTATGTTTCTTTTTTAACGGCTCTTATCTAAGAACACTTGGGCGGCCAAGACCTATCTAACGATGTCTTAATTATAAAAATCCGTCAAGTGGTTTGAAAGATACGAGGTAATAAAGAATATTACATACATACATACATACAAGATACTCTTGAAAAACATAACCCTTTCCTTGCAACCGGGTAATTACGATCAATTTTACTCCGTTTTTTGACACGCGAAGTACATACAATCGCGCCATCTAGTTAGACATATATCAGTGTATATAACACCAATGAAGCCTTATAGCACAACTGAATACATATATTATAGCATTTTCCCTTACAGTCCGACGACGCGGTTAACCCAGACAGGTTGTACGACTTAGTGGCAGTGGTGGTGCACTGTGGCTCCGGCCCCAACCGGGGACACTACATCAGTATTGTGAAGAGTCACGGCTTCTGGCTGCTATTCGACGATGATATGGTAGATGTGAGTATACGGTGGATGCATATGTATTTTATATTGTTACAGTAAAGCCGGGGTTACATTACAGTGTTGTGTCGTGCCATCTTCTGATGCAGTTGATTGTCTACAAAACTCGTTATGTTGATGATGCTATCTAGCCGGTTTCGGCCACAGCGACCGCAATCATTGGCTACTCGATGTGGTTGAGAGCTCAGGTTTGCTGCTCTGTTATGTGCTCTCATGTGACTTACATAAATGATTTTATTTCTGTAAGTTGGTTTGTACAAACACTTTTACATGTCGATCATATTTTTTAAAACTAGATGAGGTCGGCGTTTCCTGTCTGACTACTCTGAGAAGAAAGGCCGAAACAAACTCAGAGGTCACAGTCTCTTTTAAAGTCCACACAAAATCTTGGTTAGATCATGTGAAGACCATGTAGACTGATGTCTGAAACGGTCTTTTGAGGAAAGAACCAGCCAGATTGAGTGGACCTGTCCAGTCAGTGCACGCATTTGTCAATAACCGTGCAGCTCAACCCAGAATTTAAGGAGCTCATATCCACCCTTGGCCGTAAAACTCCGAGCACGAAGCGGACACGACAGAACACCATTGACTACGTGATAAATAGTAGCTGTTGGTGGTCTAGCTTTGAGGTCGTCGCGTTTCTCTCTCAAAGGCCGACCGAAACCTGCCGATGCACACGACGTCTCCACTCGGGCCGATTTTGTGCCTGATTCTCCCAAAGTGTGGGGTCAATGTCAGTGTTATGACGTAGGTAGGAACAGAGTCGTTTGATTGATGGATCTCGC
The DNA here is from genome assembly GCA_945859665.1 of Anorthoa munda. Classification (NCBI taxonomy): domain Eukaryota; kingdom Metazoa; phylum Arthropoda; class Insecta; order Lepidoptera; family Noctuidae; genus Anorthoa; species Anorthoa munda. The sequence continues at coordinate 27,188,244 of OX243902.1, read as the reverse complement.
GTCACGACACGGTAGTGTAACCCTGGCTTAAGACGACGACAGTCGCCAACGACCTTGAGGGATCAAAACACGCACTAGTTTCACACCCGCGCAACCCAAAATTCTGTAGTTTTTTGTACTTTCCTTATTATTCTTAGACTTTAAAAAAAGGTTCAGATCAAAATTTAGATAATTTAATTGTCTTTGAGATGGCGGCAATTTCATTAAAATACACCTGGCGGTTTTGGTGCGATTGTCGTGTTTTGCCCGTGTTAGACATAACTTTACAAATTAGATACACTATTTTATACGAATCAAAACTCCAAATTTTCTTAGATCAAATTATTAAGAAAATGGTCTAATGTAACATACCTATATTTTTATCAAAAAATTACGTCTAGCCGTTTAGACGTGATTCTCATTTTAAAATCAGCTACTGAGGGGTATCTGCGCCTTAACCGGCACGAGTTGTGACCAATCTCTTCATTGGTCGGTTCGATGTTGACCGAGCTGAGACTTCACGTGGTTAGTCGTGCACTTATCGTTCGACACTATACATTGCATGCTGTTCATCTGTGCTTATGACTCCTGCTGGAGACCTTTTTTTATACTATAGGCTCGCGCTTGACCACTATCTCACCTGATGGTAAGCGATGATGTGGTCGACGGTGAATCACGCTTGCCTAGAAAAAAACCTATTCACTCTTCCTCTTGACTTAAAGACCCCTAGATTGTAGCTGACGGGAAAAATAGACTCCGGCAGGGAATTCCACTCCTTAGCCGTACGCACAATAAAAGTGACATCCTCCTTAAACTACCAAATCATTGTGTTAGATTTTAAAATGATGATGTTATCAACAGCCTCATCAAAACAGCTATGGGTAAAGATACCATACAGTATCCGAATTGAATTCACGTATCTCACCTATTATTTATGTACTTTACTAAACCTAGTTTTATCTCTTTACAGAAAATTGATGCCTCCGCTATAGAAGACTTCTACGGCCTAACTTCTGATATACAGAAATCATCAGAAACAGGATATATATTATTTTATCAATCTAGAGATGCTAGTTGTTAAGTTTATTCAATTAATTTTAGTAATTTAAATTATTTAAGATAGTGATTATAAATAAATCATGTTATCATGCCAGATTTGTTAAAGTTGAAAAGGCATATAATATAATTATTGAAAAATCGTTTAATTCCAATCATTGATTATATATATTATTCATCTTTTTAATGGTCATACAGTTGTAAATATATTTCATTTCAAAATAAAACGTTGTGATCTTTCTCCGCGTGAATTGTTTTTTATTACCCTAGTATTGTGCTCATCATTTAGTATTAATTTTCCACTAATTATATAGTAGCGTTGTTTACTTGCCCGAAATATCTATCATAAAGCCCAGCTTTAGTTTTATATTCAAATCCTTGTTCCCAAATTGATGTTAGAAAAAAAAAACCGGCCAAGAGCGAGTCGGACTCGCGCACGAAGGATTCCGTACCATTATCGCAAAAAACACGTTTTTTGTATGGGACTTTGTACTTAAATATTTATTTTATTCTAATTTTAGTATTTTGTTATAGCGGCAACAGAAATACATCATCTGTGAAAATTCAACTGTCTAGCTATCACGGTTCATGAGATACAGCCTGGTGACAAACGGACAGACAGACGGACCCTGGAGTCTTAGTAATAGGGTCCCGTTTTTACCCTTTGGGTACGGAACCCTAAAAAACACTAAATTACTACTACAATAGGGATTATGACTAAAAATAGTTTTGTCCGTCAAGTAGTAAAAAAAATTTGGGCACGTATAAAATAATATAATTATTTTACGACAAAAAAAACGGCGTTGTGTCAATATATCGCGTTTCGTCACACCTTTGTACATTGCTACATAGTATAACACAATATTGCATTCCGCGTCTGTCTGTATATCCGCTAACTCCTCCTAAACCATGCAACGGATTTTGATGTGGTTTTCACTAAAAGAAAGAGTGATAAACGAGAAAGGTTTTTGTATATACTTTGTCCCATGCGAAGCCGGGGCGGGTCGCTAGTTTTATACAAAGATATGACGTCTCTTTATTACTTTAATGCGCTTTATCCAAGTATTTTTTTTTACTTATTTTGTGAAGCAATTTTTTTTTCCTACTCCGTTATTCTTGTCTGATTAATTTCGTTGCGCGATCCATGACAGTTAAATTCATTCTCCGGGACTTCGTCGAGCTTCATTGCCTCGGCGCTTTTCTGGTGGTCGCCACTGTTGATTCTGGCTTTCAGGAGTTGCAGTGGTATGGGAATAGTGCGGTGGGATCGTCCCAATAAAAAAAGCAAAATTTATCTAGTCACAGTACGACTGATCCAGTAGTAGCCCGTGTGAACATAAGCTTTGCGAACTTTCGCGCATGTACACTCGTGAAGAAAACAGCCATTTGGTTCATAAAATATGTTTTGCTCAACCAACAACCATTGGCGCTTACTTCAGACGGGCCACGCACGACTCATCGGTCGTAGGTACTGTACGTATCTGTTTTTTTTTTTTTTAACTGACCAACTTAATTTTTTTTTCTTGCAACGGGGTATCCGTTGGCGTAGGAATGATCCCTATTGAAAATAGTCCCTAGTAAAAACAATAAAAAGTGCAAAAATAACTTCTGAAAATGTTTTTATATCTCTTTAGTTTTAGTACATCCTATCACTAGTCAGATTGCCAAAAATCCCATAACTTAATTTACACATTCGTGATGCTTGTCGGTAAGGAGTTCGGTTGTATGTTCCATATTTTGAAAACTGCTACACCGTATTTGATGAAACTTGTACTGATCCCTAATTTGAGAGATACTTAATATTTCGAAATTTCATTTCAAATTCAACATGGCGAATTAAAGGGTTAAAGTGGGCCTTGGAGCGAAAGTACAATTCGATTCAAACTTGAAGTACATACATACGCTACTCGCTGCGCAGTACCCCAGCCTTCACAAGAATTTGCTACTGCGCAATCAAATCCGAAGGTTTCGTTTGAGCAAAATTTAGCCCCTCCATACGGTGGAAAGTCGAGGAGGGAAGGCAACCCTCCTCAACTATTATACAGTAGGTATATATTTATACAGGGGGGTGACCGTATGATCTTAGAGTAAGGTTATTTTGAGTGTGCGTAATGAACAGATGTTTCGGATGAAGAGTTCTCAAGAATATGAACAATTTATTAGAAACTATGAAAACTAAAAAGTCTGCTGTTCCTTACATTTTGTACTAATATTAGGCTGCTGCAGGTGGAAAAGCAGACTGAAGCCTAAGTTATAATAAGTCACAGTAATGTAAACTTAAATTCTGATTTTTTCAGGAGGCTTCCTAAAATATAGTCTGCACCAAACTTCTTGGCCGCCCTAAAGTTGGTTTACCGGATGCGCGAGGCACGCTGCTGATTTGTATAAGATTAACTACTGAGCAGCCATTGTAGCTAACTTTAGGGCGGCCAAGAAGTTTGGCGAGAACTATACTAATATTTCTACACACATCACATCATCAGCCTATTGTTAATGTTCCCACTACTGGGACACAGGCCTCCTCTCTGTGAGGGGGAATGGCGTATTATTATATTACTCTTTGGGGAATGGGCCGTAATCCACCACGCGGGCCCGGGTCTATCCCACTAGTCCCATTGGCCCAGTCCCACCATGGGACAAGTGGGATAATATATCCCACTTGTCCCATGGGACAACTGATACTAACATATTTTTAAAATTATGTCCCAATAGTCCCATGGGACAACTGATACTAATATATTTTTAAAATTATATCCCATTAGTTCCATAGGACAGCGAGTACTGATTATATGATTGGGACGGTGAATCACGTTTATTTAGTTTGGATAACAATTCATTGTCGTCCAAAATAAATAAATGTGTGAAAAATTACATCTTAATCAGTGGAAGATAACTGCTTTAAAATTCAGTTGCAAGATTTGATCCGAACACACGTACAAACATACATACATTGCAAGTTAAATGCCCTACGTTGAACGCCACCTGTAAGCCCAGTTCCTCGTTTTACAGATCAACCGTGCCTAAAGTAATTTTATAGGATATAATTTACTAGGGAAAAATCCAATTAAACAAATACTTCATTACACATTACAAGGTTTATTGTAATAAACTATCCTACAGGTACACATACCTAAAATGTGGCGAGCCACTTAACATATAGATCTTTCCAGATCATTATCAAATAGGCATTTACTCTAACGCACCCAAACTCAGTACCAAGGTGTGTTAGGGAGACATCAGAGATGATACAGCAAAAATACAACAAGCTCAGAGTCGCTTGTGAGGGTTCGTGAGATTAACGCTTAATCATTTCTAACTCAATTGAATACTAACAGACGTATTATGTGCTCATAAAAGGAACAAAATGCTTCGTCAAAGCAACCAGAGATACAACCAAAACATAAAATCTATAACAACTGGTCTTATTACACTGAAATTACCTTATCAAAATGTTCAGGATGTGGCTGGAGGTGGATCACTGTGTTGCCCAATTTCTCACAGGGCATGGTAACTTTAAAAGTAAATTGTTTTCCTTCAAGCTCGTTGCCTAGCCTTTATGTCAGTGTTCTACATCTGACTGCGAATATGTACAATCTGCACATCATATCTTATGGGAGTATATTATTAATTATTACGACCCTTTGTGCCTAGTGGCCTTGTTTGTTCTGTCTCCTGCTTGATATGGAAGGAAGTGGAAATTTATGTTTTTTCCTACTTCTCCGTTATTCTTTTCTGATTAATTTCGTTGCGGGATCCAAGACAGTTAAATTCATTCTCCGGGACTTCGTCGAGTTTCATTGCCTCGGCGCTTCTGGGTGTGACTGACTCTGGCTTGGCCACCATCAGGGATTTTAATTTTGATAACACAAATATTTAGTCGGTAATTGATCGAAATTAGTCGCCAAATATTAGATTTAGTCGGTCACTGGTTCAAAAGTTAGAAGGGTTGTTAGGTGGCCGATCTGGAGAGACTCTCCCCAGCTTGGCCAATTTTATATCTCAAAAACTAGGGCACCTAGCGAAGATCTGTTTTCTGCCAGATTTAATCGGTAATTAGTCGAAATTAGTAGCCAAATATCAGAATTAGTCGATCACTGGTTTAAAAGTTAGAAGGTTTTATAGGTGGCCGATCTGTAGAGACTGACCCCAGCTTGGCCACATTTATATCTCAAAAACTAGGGCACCTAACGAAGATCTGTTTTCTCATAGATTTAGTCGCTAATTAGTCAAAATTAGTCGCCAAGTCACAGATTTAGTCGGGTCTTAGTTTCGAAGATAAAATGAGTTCAACTTTTAAGGTATAGTCCAAGAGCTAGATCATAACTTTACGAAAGATAGCCAAGAAAAAAATATTTCTATTAATATGTGTAATAAAAGTAGAAACTTCTAGTTTTTAACCGATTTACCAAAAAGGAGGAGGTTCTATGTTCGACTTTATGTATGTTCATCCATATCTCCGTTAATTGTGGACCGATTTTGAAAATTCATTTCTTTTTCGAAGAGTATGTTTAGAAATTGGTCCCTTTTTACTTTGGTGAAGATCTGATGAAGAACTTTGGAGATATACAACAGAGTTCTTCAATAAATAACGGCAGATCTCTCGGGATTGCTGCAATCGCATGTCTATTTATTGTTTATATCATTTCATAACATAACATAAAATCACGCCAGTTTGCTCTAAAGGGGTACGCAGATCTCTCATTTCACCGGTTGTGTTCAAGTTTCACGTTATTCGGCGTTAATCTTTTTTGGCGTTATAATTACTAAACAACTTGATTATTAGGTAAGTAAAACTTTAACTTTAAAAAAAAATACTACCGACTTCCAAATAAAAAAATGTGAATGACATCCTTCGGCAGTCGGATAAAAATAAAAAGAACTTTTTTACAAAAAAATACTACCGACTTCTAAAGAAGAAACTACAAAGTGAAAAATAACTTTATTTTTGGAAGTCGGTGTCCATATCGAATAAAAATGGTACCTATGAAAGACACCGACTTCCAAAAATAAAGTCATTTTTCACTTTGCAGTTTCTTCTTTGGAAGTCGGTAGTATTTTTTTTTGTAAAAAGTTTATTTTTATTTTTATCGGTCTAAAGTCCTTAGAAATGTCAGAGAGATATAAATTCTAAATTAAAAATATATTTTTATGTTTTATGTTACTATTATAGGTTATTATACTCTTATTATTATTATTATACTATTATAGGTTAGAGTAGCTTAATCTTCTTTGAAAACATTAAACCTTGCTCTTGGTCATTTGGTGTCAAGATGTACAGTCGCATACAACTGTTTTACCAAATTATAATGTTAGGGTCTAAATTACGTTAGAATAATAAAACTTCTGTTGCCCAATAAGAATATATGATGTATCAACTTAATACTATGCTTGCACGGGGACCCAGCGCTAAGAAAGAAAATTTGGTTCAAATAAATATTACTAGATGGCGAGATATGCACCGATTTGTTATTGAATTGTGTGTCAAATTAACATGATATGATGATAACATGTACATAAATATTTTATGTTCTTGTTCAACCAACTCTCCTCAGCACAAAATTATGTATATTATTTTGTTCATAATCCACATTTCAAAGATTATTTGAACAGATCATTTAACTGATACTCTTTCAAAAAAAAAAGAATTTTCCAAATCGTTCCAGGCGTCTTTGAGAAATCGGGTAACACACATAAAAAAGAAGTTTACGATGAATTGAGAACCTCCTCCTTTTTTTGAAGTCGGTTAAAAATACATAACTAATAATCTTAAATCAAAGATGTATATACCTACTTACCACCCTGGCCACCTAACAACCCTTCTAACTTTTGAACCAGTGACCGACTAAATCTAATATTTGGCGACTAATTTCGACCAATTACCGACTAAATATTTGTGTTATCAAAATTAAAATCCCTGATGGTGGCCAAGCCAGAGTCAGCCACACGGAATGTTTGTTTCAAAATATAAACCTAAATATAAAGTTATTCTATGTTATTTTATACCAAAAAAGGAAAGCAGTATGTATTACCTAGAAACAGATCTACAATAAATATAATGTAATTATTTATCGAACATAATGTGGCAGTCGCTGGCAAATAGATCACTGCGCTCCAGCGATTAAAATTAATATTGTAATTAAAATGTCTACTGTGATTAAAATTTGATTTTTTAGGTACCTAGTACCTATATGTTTGATTAAGTCCTCGTTTCTGGATAAGCGGCGCGTCGGGCGTGGCGGCTCGCACCAAAATTCAAACATAGAATATTCTATGGCGTTGTATGAGAATTTTACAAATTTTTGCTTGAGATGCAGGCCGCGTCCGCTGCTGCGAGCTCTCCCGGCAGCGGACGCTGCGGACGAGCTTTAGGTATTTTTATCTATTTACAACAGTATTATTATACAGTGGTACAGTGTTTTATTCAGTGGTATTATTTATTACTTAAAAAATATTGAACTAACAAGTATAATATTTTTTAAGTAATAAATAATTATATATTTCGACAACAGAATTTTTATTATTCTTACCATAATTAGAGCCAATGGTGTCATATTAGGTACCTATCTAAGTAGGTATATACATCTTTGATTTAAGATTATTAGTTATGTATTTTTAACCGACTTCAATTAAAAATATTTATGTACAATTCCAGAGAATGTTAATTTGACACACAATTCAATAACAAATCGGTGCATATCTCGCCATCTAGTAATATTTATTTGAACCAAATTTTCTTTCTTAGCGCTGGGTCCCCGTGCAAGCATAGTATTAAGTAGATACATCATATATTCTTATTGGGCAACAGAAGTTTTATTATTCTAACGTAATTTAGACCCTAACATTATAATTTGGTAAAACAGTTGTATGCGACTGTACATCGTGACACCAAATAGACCAAGAGCAAGGTTTAATGTTTTCAAAGAAGATTAAGCTACTCTAACCTATAATAGTATAATAATAATAATAAGAGTATAATAACCTATAATAGTAACATAAAACATAAAAATATATATTTAATTTAGAATTTATATCTCTCTGATATTTCTAAGAACTTTAGACCGATAAAAATAAAAATAAACTTTTTACAAAAAAAATACTACCGACTTCCAAAGAAGAAACTGCAAAGTGAAAAATGACTTTATTTTTGGAAGTCGGTGTCTTTCATAGGTACCATTTTTATTCGATATGGACACCGACTTCCAAAAATAAAGTTATTTTTCACTTTGTAGTTTCTTCTTTGGAAGTCGGTAGTATTTTTTTGTAAAAAAGTTCTTTTTATTTTTACCCGACTGCCGAAGGATTCACATTTTTTTATTTGGAAGTCGGTAGTATTTTTTTTAAAAGTTTTTTTCCCTTTTTAGTTTTACTTACCTAATAGTCAAGTTGTTTAGTAAGGTATTTATAACGCCAAAAAAGATTAACGCCGAATAACGTGAAACTTGAACAGAACCGGTGAAATGAGAGATCTGCACAAATCACGCCAGTTTGCTCTAAAGGGGTACCCCTTTAGAGCAAACTGGCGTGATTTTATGTTATGTTATGAAATGATATCTATACTAATATTATAAAGAGGAAAGATTTTTTTGTTTGTTTGTTTGTTTGTTTATTTGTACCGAATAGGCTCCGAAACTACTGGACCGATTTTAAAAATTCTTTCACCAATAGAAAGCTACGTTATTCCTGAGTAACATAGGCTATTTTTTAATCCTGAAAACGGGTCCTATGGGGTGGCCCACGGGAGCGAAGCCGCGGGCAACAGCTAGTAAACAATAAATAGACATGCGATTGCAGCAATCCCGAGAGATCTGCCGTTATTTATTGAAGAATTCTGTTGTATATCTCCAAAGTTCTTCATCAGATCTTCACCAAAGTAAAAAGGGACCAATTTCTAAACATACTCTTCGAAAAAGAAATGAATTTTCAAAATCGGGTTACAATTGACGGAGATATGGATGAACATACATAAAGTCGAACATAGCACCTCCTCCTTTTTGGTAAATCGGTTAAAAACTAGAAGTTTATTACACATATTAATAGAAATATTTTTTTCTTGGCTATCTTTCGTAAACTTATGATCTAGCTCTTGGACTATACCTTAAAAGTTGAACTCATTTTATCTTCGAAACTAAGACCCGACTAAATCTGTGACTTGGCGACTAATTTCGACTAATTAGCGACTAAATCTATGAGAAAACAGATCTTCGTTAGGTGCCCTAGTTTTTGAGATATAAATGTGGCCAAGCTGGGGTCAGTCTCTCCAGATCGGCCACCTATAAAACCTTCTAACTTTTAAACCAGTGATCGACTAATTCTGATATTTGGCGACTAATTTCGACTAATTACCGATTAAATCTGGGAGAAAACAGATCTTCGCTAGGTGCCCTAGTTTTTGAGATATAAAATTGGCCAAGCTGGGGAGAGTCTCTCCAGATCGGCCACCTAACAACCCTTCTAACTTTTGAACCAGTGACCGACTAAATCTAATATTTGGCGACTAATTTCGACCAATTACCGACTAAATATTTGTGTTATCAAAATTAAAATCCCTGATGGTGGCCAAGCCAGGGTCAGCCACACAAACATTCCACCTTAAGACATCATGTATTGTCTAGAAACTACTTATAGTATTTTGTACTTGCTTGTACCAATGTATGAAGAAATTTATTACTTTAATATCTTTTTAATTACACACCGACTATATCTGTGACTTGGCGACTAATTTAGACTAATTAGCGACTAAATCTATGTGAAAACAGATCTTCGTTAGGTGCCCTAGTTTTTGAGATATAAATGTGGCCAAGCTGGGGTCAGTCTCTCCAGATCGGCCACCTATAAAACCTTCTAACTTTTGAACCAGTGATCGACTAATTCTGATATTTGGCGACTAATTTCGACTAATTACCGATTAAATCTGGGAGAAAACAGATCTTCGCTAGGTGCCCTAGTTTTTGAGATATAAATTTGGCCAAGCTGGGGAGAGTCTCTCCAGATCGGCCACCTAACAACCCTTCTAACTTTTGAACCAGTGACCGACTAAATCTAATATTTGGCGACTAATTTTGACCAATTACCGACTAAATATTTGTGTTATCAAAATTAAAATCCCTGATGGTGGCCAAGCCAGAGTCAGCCACACCGCTTCTGGTGGTCGCCACTGTTGATTCTGGCTTTCAGGAGTTGCAGTGGTTTGGGAATAGTGCGGTGGGATTGTCCCAATTTAAAAAAAAAAATAACTACGGTCACATGCGTTTATGTCGCATAAAAATATAAATTCTTATACAATTTTGATGTAAAGAATTAAATCACAGCTGCCAACAACCAGTTAAAGTAACTGTGGATTTCGAAGAGGCAGTGATTCAAGCCTTATTTAAGATATTGCCTAATACAACAGTGAAAGGGTGTATTTTTTTCTTTTTACTAGATGTTTGAAAAAGAAAGCAAGAGCGTTGGGTTTGAACAAATCTAAGCTGACCAATCGGATTGTTGGTTTATGTTGTGCATTACCTCTCTTACCAAATGATATGATATGATACCTACAGTTGTTTTTTTTTTTTGTATTAATCTATTAAACTATGATCCTAGACATATAATGTAATAAATACCCCCTAAGGTACCATTACCTTAGGGGATATTACGTTATATAGTGGAAATTCTATTGAAGGTTGATAACGCAAAATATATAAGAAATTTACAAAAGCAGGATTATTTTTTTAATTTTGCCATTAAGTATTAGTAGACGATGACGACGATTGACGACATCGCAATCATACTCGTAATATCAGTATTTGCTGTCCTATGGAACTAATGGGACATAATTTTAAAAATATATTAGTATCAGTTGTCCCATGGGACTAGTGGGATATAATTTTAAAATTTTGTTAGTATCAGTTGTCCCATGGGACAAGTGGGATATATTATTAGCGCCCTGCACACGTACAGTTCGGACCGCGCATCTTGGACTGCGTTCCAAACAGCAGTTAGATCTGTACGGTTTGGACTGCGGATCAAACTGTTGTGCTAATTACGATAAAAAATGCATTCACGGTTTGGATTGCCGACGAAACTTACATAATCTAGACAAACGTTCCGAACTGTGCGTGTAAATTGATTTTCAAGAGTTTGGACTGCAGTTTGGACTGGCGCGTGGAACGTTATAGCTTTTAAAAGTTTTTTACACAGTAGTAAGAAAAATGGACGATCGGTTGGTCATCGCGTTAGCTGGATTTGTAGTTAGCTTAAACAGCCGAAAAAAACGACGAGTGTGGGTAAAGGAATACAGACAAAGATATGGACATTTACCGATGTTAAGGGAATTACGACAGTGTCATCCGGAAGATTTTAAAAATTACCTAAGAATGGACAGTGACGATTTTGATTGTTTATTAGCACTGATACGTCCCAAATTAACTAAGCAAGATACAGTTATGAGAAAATGTATAACAGCAGAAGAACGATTGGTTGCCACGTTAAGGTTTTTAGCGACCGGACGGTCCTATGAAGATCTTAAATTTAGTACAGGCGTGTCTACATCGGCGTTAAGTAAATTAATACCGGAAACGTGTAGAGTAATTTATGAAACGCTTCGGGAAGATTATATGAGGGTAAGTAAAACATTTTGTAAATCAGTTATATACTTATATAATTTTTATCAGTCACAACAATCACAGTACAATCAGTTAAAATGAATAATTAGTTATTATAATTAGTTAAAATGCTTATAGTAATCTCTTAATAAACACTGAGATTCATTTACGAGAGTTACATCAGTGTTTTGGGTTTCCAATGTAGGTTGAAGAGACGAATGTTGAGCAGCGTCCGTGTGTACAGAAGTAGATGATGATGGTGAAGATAAAATAACAGTTTTATTGCACTGCTTATCACAAATATCAGTTGAATCAGTTAATTGATTTAGTATACCCCTGCGTAAAACTGAATGTATAATTGTTTCAGCATGTAAGGCTTGAATACTATTCATTTTCTCCAATTTTTTGGAAATGGTTATGGCCAAAGCATCATATTCTGTCACTTCCTTTTTTTTTAATGCTTCTGTACATACAGTCATGAATTTAATCTGAGTATCTATCACACTTGGTTTCGTTTTCCTCTTCATACCTCTTGAGGCTGATCCTAAAGATGAAGATGATTCCTGAAACAATACAATTTATAATAAAAGTTGACGAAACATAATTTTATTGGTTTTATTTTTCAGTTTCCTACGAGCAAAGAAGAATGGTTGGAAATTGCTAAAGGCTTTCAAAATCAGTGGAATTTCATTAATTGTGGTGGAGCTCTCGACGGAAAGCATATTCGAATTGTACCACCTGCAAATTCTGGTGCAAAATATTATAATTACAAGAACTTTTACAGCATGGTTTTATTAGCTTTGGTCAATTCAAACTATGAGTTCATTTTTGTAGATATTGGTAAAAACGGCAGAATGTCCGATGGAGGTGTCCTCGAACACACGGAATTTTACAAAAAAATTATAAGAAATCAATTAGAACTACCCGACAAAAGTGAGAACGTTAACAATTTAAACTATGTTTTCATTGGTGATGAAGGTTTTGCTCTCAAAGAAAATCTCTTAACGCCCTATGCACAAAGAGAACTTGATCATGACAGACGGATTTATAATTATAGACTCTCGCGCGCTCGCAATGTTGTCGAAAATGCATTCGGTATAATAGCCTCTAGATTCCAGATATTACGTACACCCATTAACATGAAACCCGAAAACATATGTTACATAGTACTAGCAATATGTAGCATCCACAATTTTCTAAGAAAGAGAAGTAATATGTACCTGTCGGCAACGACAGTAGACAGAGAAAGTATTGAATCTGGACGCGTTAGTGAAGGAGACTGGCGAAGAGACAACTTCGACCTAACTAGATTGGACAGACCTTCAGTCAGGAATGTCTCAACTTTGGCTAAACAGAGCAGAGATGAATACAAAACATATTTTAATTCAATAGGTCGTGTCCCTTGGCAAGAAATTATGATTAACGCTGGTAGAGCATAACTTTATTCAGTGCACCTATAGGTTTATGGACGTAAGTTGAGCGCTGATTAAAGAGGCAGAAACAATTGCGCGCAGTGACCAATAAAGTTGCCGCTACCTATACATATTTTTTTTTATCTGTACAGTAAAAAAATTACAATATATTGTGTTTTTATTTACCACTTACCTCTACAATTGTGTGGTCAGAGTTTGGCAGTGACGTTATATTCGTAGGCTGCTGAGATGTTGGTATGTCGTCGTTGGTATAATGTTGTGGGGATGGTGTGTGGTTTGCAAAATAGTCTAAAGTTTCAGCTGTAGACTCGTCCGTCGGCATGTTAGACACGCTTGGGGTTGGTAATTCTTGGTCTTTTGTGAATAAAAGTAAGTCAAAGTACCAAAGAGTCGGTTTATAAACATCTTCTTGGGAGCTTCCACTTTTGTTCCGTGTCTCCGTTACTTTCTTCAATTCTTTGCGAAATGCACCTCTTATATTCTGTATTTTTTTGCTGACGAAATCGCGATCAGCTGAAACAAAACCTACTGACTTGCAAAAATCAACGAGCTCGTCATATGCTTTGTTTCTCATATTCCTGTTACTATACTCCTTACTTTTTATCTTCCAGAGACACGGATGTTCACGGTACAAACGAATGAACTCTGTGATAGCTTCGACGCTCCAAACCGCCATTTTTGTAATTTACGTTTATACGTGATGCGCGCGTAAAACTGTGAGACATGCACTCGCGTCGAGCTGCCAGATCGGACTGTTAGATCCGCACATCTACACGTACAGTTCGGAGCGAGGGATGGAACGGCGCGTGGTATTTCCCGCGGTCCGAACTGTACGTGTGCAGGGCGCTATTATCCCACTTGTCCCATCGTGGGACTGAGTCAATGGGACTAGTGGGATAGACCCGCGGGCCCAGTGCGGGTTGGTGGATGTAACATGTCTTCGAATTTTTGGTTCTAGGACATGCCGGTTTCCTCACGATGTTTTCCTTCACCGTTTTGAGAGCAGTGGTGATGAAATAATTTACACATAGTTTTTTTTTTCTACTGGAAAACAATTTGTGTAAAAATATTGTCTAATTATAAACAACTTGCCATTTAGGAAGGAGTTTATATAGAACTTTACTGTATGAGAATGGTAACTAGTTCTGATATGGAAGGTTGCAAAAGTTACTTGTTTTTTTTTAAATATATCTTCAAAGATTAATTTGTCATATAGGAAACATTTCCAAGGCAGAAAACTATTGATTTTAATATTCAGACCAATATGTTAAAAATAGGTAGAATAATTTCCCAAGTGTGATGTTGAGAGAGTGAAATAAAATTCTTTCATCCTTAAAGATACTTTTTATTTCTTTTAAGCTACAAACTCATAGGGGATGGGAGCCAGTAACACTGGTTTCTCAGTACCACTGACAATATGAGCGGGCTTAGGTCCAGCAGGTTGTCTCTTCAGGTTGGCGATCTTGCCTGCAGCCTTAGCTTCAGCCAGGAGCCTCTCGTTCTCCTTCACTCTCTTGAGGAAGTCCTGTCTGCACTTGGAGTGCTTGATGTGCTCAACGCGGACATTGATGCGCTTGGGTAGGATCCTTCCGCGGACACGCTTGTTCACAATGACACCAAGAGCGTGTTGTGTGACATTGTAGACACGGCCAGTCTTTCCGTGGTAGACTTTGTGGGGCATACCCTTCTGGACTGCACCATTACCCTGAAAGAACACATTGTGTTATGAGAAATCTAGATTTATTTGATAGAAATGCCATACAGGATATTGATGTGGGCTGTCACTGATGACTACATTTGAAAAATGGAAGTTAACAAAAAATTATAATGAATCACATCACATGAATAGTGCAAGTACCACTATAAGATGATGCGCTTCCCTCCAAATTGGAAACAAGCACTTCGATTTGAATAAATACAGAATGAGATCATCCAACAACTAGTAACATTTGTATTTTCACTAGATTTTTGCAGAAGTAATTGATTAATATTGTAGTAATAGTTTCTCCAAGACGAAAAATCTACATCATTCGTTAGTCCGCTCGCAACTTACCCTGATGTCAACGATGTCGCCGACTTTGTACACTTTCATGTACGTGGAAAGGGGGATGGTTCCATGGGTGCGGAATCTCCGGGCAAACAAGTCCCTGGTTCCGCGACGATAACCTTTGGAGTTCGTCATTTTTGGGCCTGAAACAAAATCAGTCTACGGTCACTGATAGTCGCACACAACACGTGGATTTCCAATTTCGACTAACAATAGCAAGTTATAAACGGAACTGTTATTAATATCACTATAACAATTTTTAAACGTGTATTTACATCAAATGCTTTTACTTTTATTCGTATTTTGTAATATTAAAAATATTTTTCTTGATATTCACCTTGTGTTACAAAGCTTGACGGATAAAGAAAGAGGTTATGTTAATCTATGGTCGGCTCAACTACCAAAGATAGCCAGAGTGGAAAGCCAAAAAAATAATGTTTCATAGTCTATGCATATTATGCTAGGTCTACATGCAGTGACTTTAGTAAGTAAAAAGAAATGTAGGACTGGCAGTGGCATTTTATATTTAGTCTAATGATCAATATTTATTATGACAGCTTTTATTTATTTGGGGAAAACAAACAGTGACACATTACATTTTACAACTTACTATTACAACGGTTGTGATGACAAGTGACAACTCGTCAAACTAGCTATCTCGCCGCTATCTTTATAGGTCTTTTTCACTAATACGTCACTTTGTACATGTAGTCAGTTTATGTTCAATGTTGCATTTAAAATTTATTTGCATTAAAAATAAATATAACCATTATAGAATTGAATAATTAAAATTTCTACTGGATAAGTGTTTAAAGTACATTATTTTTTAATTCTTTTGTAGACTTGCCAACGACATTTCAGATTTACTGCGACGCCGCGCCGCCTCAATTTGAAACTGTTGTTTGTAATAGTGCTTACACACGTTCGAATTTGGTCCGGCCGGACTAACTCCGCCCACAAATCCTTTCTCGCTTACACACGCTTGTGTGAACTGAGACGGACTCAATTAATAATAATGTCCGGCGGACCACTCTACACACGCTGGGATATGGTCCGGGCCGGACTAACTCCGCCCACAAATCCGTGGTCCGGCAGTAAATCTGAAAAGTGTGTATGTCGTTTTGTGACAAATAAACACATTACCTTTCTTTCTTTCTTTACACTATAATCGGTACCGACTCGCGTCAACTGAAGTCGCTGGATGTGGAACATACTTCACTGGAAAATACATTAGCAATAAAAATTGTTAACGTCATTGCTAAAAAAAATTGTTCAAATTATTGATGCTGGCAACACCAAACATTAGGACATTGTTTTTCAGTTTCCTGCAATGTGCAATGATTTTGGCGCCGAATTGTATTGTATATTTTGTTCAAGCTATATATATTACCTTGCATTCATACGTGTGTCCGGCAATTTTTTCTAGCACTTTCTGGTATCCGATTATACTGAAACTTGACGCGCATAAGTAAGGCTGCCTTCACATTACAGTGTCATGTCGTGGCGAGGCGCGGGAAACCCTACAAAAAATTCTACTTTTATTGTAGTGCTACTAAATCATGCTGTGCTGTCGGAGGATACATCTTCGCGAGCTGGCTGACCAAAACCAGACGTATCCTCCGACTGCACAGCATGATTTTCTCCTTGTTTACGTCTTTTTAGTTCGCTTTTCAAGCAGTCGGGTTTTTGATTTTTGTAATTAACATTTTTTATTTATAACTTTTTAGTTATAATTTTTTTCAAATTAGCTACGTTTAAACATATCAGTGTTATATATTTTTGAAATCACCTCTTAAAATCCTTTATTTTGATACCCCACACGATAGGTTTGGAATAAAAAAAAAATTTGACCCCCACAATATGGCGCCCAAAAACCGCCATTTTTCTATTTTCCAATTTTCATGTAGCCAGTGACACTCGCGGGATTAAGACGAATCGATTGACGTAAGAACCATCAAAATCGGCCCACGCGTTTGGTCTCTAGAACGCCACATAGGAACAAACATACATACATACTTACATACATACATACATAGACTGATAAACACATTACCCTCCTTCGGCAGTCGGGTAAAATTTAGTCTTCCATGAGATCTGTGAGTGTGCCTCTCGAAACACATTATGTAATATGTTCGGTAGAGTAATTGCTTGCACAAAGTGCAAAGGCGCGTGATGAGCAAATTACCGCACGATGATACGCGGCCTCCACAAACACTTGCTGCGCGGTCGACTTGCAACTCGCGACAGAACTGACCAGTGATGAGAGTTGCATCAGAGGGAAGGAGATGAATAATTAGGAAGGTCCTAGGCGCTTGAGACGTTAGGGCGTTGGTAGCACCAACAATTTTTGCTTTAAATATTTGTGTAAGTAAATTGCTCATAGCGCGCCTTCTCACAGCTTAATTATACTATTATATTGTCCTAATTTAGTATAATATATCGAATTCGAGGAAGAATTGAGCGGGTTACTCTGGAGTATCATAGGGTTATGCCGTATGCGACGTCCGAAGAGAGGGGGAGGACTCGATAATCCTTCCGGTAACCTGCTATACTTCCGAGAGGTTGACCGGCAGTCCCAGGGTGGTGTGGTGTCGGGTTTATCGTCCACAAGTCCCTTGTGACCAACGTAGTGAAGATCGAGAGTGTATCGACCAGGGTGGCTTACCTTATACTCAGAATATCCTCAAGGTATTCGCTGAAGGTCATACAGGTCTACGGCCCGACCTCGGTACACCCCAACGACGAAGTAGAGATCATGTATGAGGACATTTCTGGAGCCATGCATGGTCATAAAACTCACTTCACCGTGGTCATGAGGGACTTCAATGCGAAACTAGGCAAACGAGACGATAATGAGCTGCGAATGGGCCAATTTTACCAGTTTTATGGAGAAGGAAGGCCTCTATATTATGATGAATTCCTTCTTCAGAAAGCGTGAGCACAGGAAGTGGACCTGGCAGAGCCCCGATTGTCAGATATATCTTTCTTTTTTAGTTTATGGAATATCTTTTAAATTAGTATATTATTGGAGGGGGAAATAGGAGAGAGAGAAAGCTCGAATTATTAATTTTTAATAAGGAAATTCAGTCAGATGTCTGCGACCGTATTTCCTCTTAATACGAGTTATTTTATAACTTATAAAATAACTGATTGCGTTATCTAACTTGGTGCTGGTTTCAACACCTACCCTGTTTTGTCAATTAATCATGAATTAATTGAATCATTTGTGAGTTGTAACTCATAAATGATTCAATTAATTCATGATAACATGCTTTTATTGATTTCAATAAATTACACTTGTAAAACTGGAATAAACGGCTTTTTTAGGGTACCGTACCCAAAGGTAAAAATGGGACTGCTTGTCGGCCTGTCTGCTTGCCTGCCTGCCTGCCTGCCTGTCTGTTTAATTCTTACAAAAGCAGCCCACTTCATGTATCCAATGACTACTAAACATTAAAAAAAAAATATTATGAACTTCGAATCATTTAAAAAAATTAAATTTTATTCATTATTACGACACATGACGTGGTTTGAAATACCCTGCAGCGAGCGTCGTCCTTGCTTTCCATGGGTCAGCAACATTTTTATCGTGTTTCTTATTACAATCTTAATGTTCTCGGTATATAACAGTTTATAAAAAAGCCGCTTAATAACCGGTTGTGTGCCGTAATTAATGAAACAATTAAAAGGCCATTGAATCTCGCATGGATCCACTTTTAAGGCATTCAAGGGGTTAATTCTAAAATAAAAATATACATTTATTTTACATAGAGAAAAAGAGTTTATTTGCGCCGATCATGACGCATAGGTAGGTACCGCAAATATAATAGAAATGAGAGGTAACAAAAACAGGGAAAATATTATTCACATTCGCGCCAAACAGCCATCGCTTATCAAAGTTTTTTTTACCTAGTCTGGAGCCTATATAGGAAAGCTCAGAATTGCTCTCGTTTCCAAATTCGAAAAAACACGAAATTCGCGTACCGGCACTTTTTAAAACCGGCCATAACGCGTTGTGGCAATGGAAAAATGCCAGAACGCATTCTATCTGAGTCTTAGCAGATGCACAACGCGAATCCACAACGGACGAAAGGGCGCCGACGAGAATTGGCATATTTTTCGTTATAAATGTTATTTTCATGATTTTCGGGGTCGCAAATAAGTTAATAACTGATAGATGTGGTCAAAACCAAAATCCAAGATAGTGCCGATGAAAATTTGACAACTTTTCGTCATGGGTGTCATTTTGTTATTTTTGTCAATGGTTTTTGAGGTCGTTTTTAACGAATATGGGGTCAAAACCAAAATCCAAGATGGTGTCAACGAAACAACTTTTCGCCTTGGATGTCATTTTCATGGTTTTCTGTGTCCCTAATTACGACTAAAGGGTCAAAACCGTAAGTATTACTTCTTGAGTGTTAGACAGAGTTAAGTAAAATGAGAATTAATTATTTCACCATTTATTAGACTAACAATTGATAAAAAATCGCGTTTTACTGAAATTAGAAACCTTTGGTTAGCATATTTAACAAAAAACTGGCCCTTAGAAAGAATGTAAATGCGAGCCCTTCGGAGTTTAAGTTTCAACATACAAACCAAAGATCATAAAATTAAATCAGCAGAAGGTAACCGTCTGTAAAACTCTGTAAATCAATCATTGAAACTATTATGCCCTATTTAGGTTTCATTTAACACATGAGACACTATTGTTGCAGCTCGAGCAATATGGGATTAGAAATACGAACGCAATCACATGCAACGCAATATGCAACTAATTAGATTTTATTTAAAAGCCAGACATGTTCCTCAAGGATCGATATTGGGTCCATTCCTCTTTTTAGTTTATATATATGACTTGCCCTAATTATAACAAAATCAACCGAAAATGGTGTTACTTGCTGATGACACATATTTGATATTTAAAATATATCGGCGGTCACAACATCTTGATGATGTGAATAACTCTATTCATCAGGTCCAGAATTGGTTCACGGCAAATAATTTGGTACTAAATTGAAAAAAAACACAAATGTATTAGATTCACATTACTGAATTTTCTAGGTAGCGAATGCGACACCATATTGAATGGAAAAAACTGGACTTTATAAATCCAACGGTTTTCCTAGGAATCCCTTGAGAAAGAATTTACATATTTTTAGTAAAAACGGCGACAGACATAATTACGATACTAGAAATAGGGACCAATTAATTTAACCAGGTTTCAGTCTGGCTAAAGTAGCCTCATATTTCATGGGGTACTGTATAAAATGTTACAATAAAACTCTTCACCACATTCTAGAACTGAATGAGACGAAATTTAAAACTTGTATAAAACGCACATTAGGCAGGCAGGCAGGCATATTATAAGTTGGGGGAATACATCACTGATAAAAATGCTTGGCTCAATGCTAGTCCTGCTCCCACAACCACTAGGGTGCAAAAACAAGTGATAAGGAGATTATTGACATTATTGTTTTGAAGTATTGTTGGACCTGCTGAAGACCGTATGAATATATTTGTATTGAATTAACTCAATTTCTTTTAGAATTATATAACTGCACAGCACATGTGTGAGTTCTATGTACCAACTGTAAATCTATCATTTCATTATATGTATCTTCACCATTATAGATACCTATGTGTCGTTCGTTGACTTGTGTGTGCCCTGGCAGTTGAGAGTGTGTCATGCTCTCTCTGATGGTGGCACATGTATTGGATCATTCGGTTCCCTTTATGATGGTTGAGCTGAGTAGTGCCAATCCATGCAAGTTCGTGAACGGGCGCCATCAGTTTGGATTGGTAACGGGTGCCATCAGTTTGGATTTAACTGCTTCGGCCTGCTTTTAGTTACGTATTTATTTTATTATAGAATTTTATGTTTTACTCTAGACGCTTTTACGTGCATGTCTTTTTACATCGTTCTCACATATGTATTTTTCCAACAAGAAAGATGTAACCAAATAATTGTAATTAAAACTGATGGAAAAGAGAGTCCGTGGGGTTACATCGGTCGGTCGGTGTCTGTCGTTATGTCTGTCTGTCTGTCTGTCTGTCTATCTGTCTGTCTGTCACCAGGCTGTATCTCATGAACCGTGATAACTACATGGACACAGTCATTACATATTAATGTAATGACTGTGCCTTCTCAGTATATTTATGAAAATCTTTTATATGCCCATAAAAATATAAAATTGTTTAAATAAAAAGCTTTTTTACAAAAAAATACTACCGACTTCCAAATAAAAAAACTAGAAAGTGAAAAATAACTTTATTTTTGGAAGTCGGTGTCTTTGGTAGTTAACAAATTTTTAAGTTATGGACACCGACTTCCAAAAATAAAGTTATTTTTCACTTTCTAGTTTTTTTATTTGGAAGTCGGTAGTATTTTTTTGTAAAAAAGCTTTTTATTTTTCACTTTTTAGTTGTAACTACCTAATAGGGAAGTAGTTAAGTAAGTACCTATAACGACAGAATAGATTACCCGAATAAAATGAAACTTGAATATAACCGGTGAAATGAGAGATCTGCATACCCCTTTCGAGCGTACTGGCGTGATGTTATGTTATGAAATAGTATAAACAATAAACAGACATGCGATTGCAGCAATCCCGAGAGATTTGCCGTTATTTATTGAAGAGTTCTGTTGTTTATCTCCGAAGTTCTTTATCAGATCTTCACCAAATTAAAATGGGACCAATTTCGGAATATAATCTTTCAAACAAAAAAAGAATTTTCAAAATCGGTCCACAATTGACGGAGATATCGGTGAACATACATAAAAAAAAAAAAAAAAAAAAAAAAAACATACATAATGTCGAACATAGAACCTCCTCCTTTTTTGGTAGTCGGTTAAAAATACAGTGACATCCATAACATAAATACTAGGAACAAACACAAATTTGTAGTACCTACAACAAGACTCAAGAAAATAGGTGGCTCGTTTAGATGTCAATGTGTACGCTTTTATAATAAGCTTCCAAGCCACGTTCAAGGTCTAAGTGTTAATAAATTCAAATCATTCATTAAACGTAAGTTGTGCCAGAAAGCGTTTTATACCATTAAAGATTACGTTAAGGACAAAAAGGCTTGGGATTGAGCTGCTCCAATAAATTTTGATTTTTTAATATTTTGCACCGTAAATTTATTTTTTTGGTTTTCTTGCAATGACAAGAATATTTACTTTTTAAAGTATTATATTATTTTATTTTAATTATTGTGAATGTGAAGACTATGTGGATCATTCTGTTTTTTTTATTTTAATTTATCTTAGTTAGTTTTTAATCATGGTCTGGTAGTTTGAGTATTTATGCGGCCTACCCGAATGTCCTTTCTTTGGTATTGTTCGTCAATTCGTTGAGCTCCTTAAATTTTGAGTTGAGCTGCACGGTTATTGACAAATGCGTGCACTGACTGGACCGGTCCACTCAATCTGGCTGGTTCTTTCCTCAAAAGACCATTTCAGACATCAGTCTACATGGTCTTCACATGATCTAACCAAGATTTTGTCTGGACTTTAAAAGAGTTCGTTTCGGCCTTTCTTCTCAGGGTAGTCAGACAGGAAACGCCGACCTCATCTAGTTTTAAAAAATATGATCGACATGTAAAAGTGTTTGTACAAACCAACTTACAGAAATAAAATCATTTATCATTTAACTAGACAGTTGAAATTTTTACAGATGATGTATTTCTGTTGCCGCTAAATCAACAAATACTAAAAACGGAATAAAATAAATATATAAGTGGGTTCTCCCATACAACAAATATGATTTTTATGCCGTTTTTTGCGATAATGGTACGGAAGTCGGAACCCTTCGTGCATGAGTCCGACTCGCACTTGGCTGGTTTTTTGTTTTTTTTATGCGTTGCGTGCGTTTTCAAAAAGCAATACATAATTACAAAAGACAGACACTGAAGGTCGTAAGTGCGATACCATGCATTTGGTATTATTGATATCTATTTAAGTGGCTGCATTTACTTCACCTTCAGGTGGGGTACCTACCTACCTGCGTATTTGCCGCTTCATGGCATGCATAAAAATTGTAAATACCTACTCTAATATATTTCATTTAGCAAAATTTGATCACTTAACGAACAGTTATTCAGTATGTTTGTTAAACAGAACACAATAAAATATTTTTGTGTCTGATATTCCCACGCTGATTTCATTTTGTCAGTAATTATCGTCATGATTATTATTTTTATACAATTTATATAATTAATACTATTCTATTTAGGGTACTGTAATTCCGTTCCTCAAAAGGAAAAAAGGAACCCTTCTAGGATCACTTTGTTGTCTGTACGTGTGTCAAGACCTTTTGCTCTGAAACCCCTGGAGGGATCAAGTTGAAATTAATATCGTAATCTCCAGTCTACAACCCCTTGAAGCTGTAAAAAAATCAAACTTCTGAATGAACGCAATCAAAAGATACGGCCGTTTATGCCGCATATTTGACGAAACGCAAGGGAATCAAAACCTATACGTTGCTTCCTGTTGACCTACGCAAGAAGCATTATATTATAACACAAATAAAGGAAAATTCCGAAAACCGTGAAGTTCATGTACGTACTTCAATCCAAAAACAAAAAAAAACTATTATTAACTTATTTGCATTTGGTAAACTGACCGCGCTTTGTACGGGGGCAACAGTTTTGCAACGGCAGACTTAATTTTGTCCCTAAAATCAGATTATCTTTTCGTTAAAGTGCCTCCGTTCAGTGCTTTTAATGTGAAGTTCATAACTTCAGTAATGTTACCTATTTATTTTAATGAATGTTGCTGTTCGTTCGGAACCCTCGGTGCGCGAGTCCGACTCGCACATGGCCGGTTTTTTAGGGTGCCATACCCAAAGGGTAAAAACGGGGTCCCGTTTTTATTTAATTTATTACTAAGGCTCCGCGATCAGTCTGTTTGTTCGTCTATCACCAGGCTGTATCTCATGAACCGTGATAGATAGACAGTTGAAATTTTCACAGATGATGTATTGCCACTATAACAACAAATACTAAAAACAGAATAAAATAAATATCTAAGTGGGGCTCCCATACAACAAACGTGTTTTTTTTTTTGCGATAATGGTACGGAACCCTTCGTGCGCGAGTCTGACTCTTACTTGGCCGGTTTTTTTTATACTTCATGTTACGTTTGTGGCATTTATGACTTAGTTGTTTACGAGCCTCCTACCAGTATAGGCAACTACATCAAAATGAAAACTTTATGTGTAATATTACTAATGTAAGTAAAACGTTTTTGTTTTTTTTGGGGTTGTAAATTATCCATTGACTTCCCCCGCTCTGGGTGAAGCGGTAGGGTGTGTCAGAGTTTTACTGACTAAAACCCACCCGTGTTCCTTCAGTTGCTTGTACCAGGCTCGCGGTAACTCTCTTTTAAATTTATCCGCGACCCAGACAGGCTTCGGCCCTAGCGGGCCCCGTCAGTTTTGCTGACATCTCTTTGAGGCGCATAGTGTTCCACCTTATCGAACGGAGAGCTACTTTTTACTCGCCGTCCGTAAGTCCGCGCCTACGGTGGCCGGGAATCATCACAGCGTCTTCTGCGGTGGCTAGGGGCGTGAGGGCGTCTCCGTTGCGTCTCCCTCACGCGTTCCACCTCCTCCTCTTCGAACATTATTGCTTCGCAGTAGGAGGAGACGGATTCCCATGGCCTCTCGCTCCATACCATGGCCTGGACCAGGGCCGGACGCGAAAGGTCGCCACCGCCGATCGGCTCCACGAAGACACGGCAGTGCTCCGCCAAAATGGGGCAGACCTCCACCGTATCCTCTACCGTGTCCTACGGGCGGTCCACACAATGGTAAAATCCGAGCGTTTCCTCCCGCCTTATCCTGAACAGGAACCTCCCGAAACAGCCGTGCCCGGTGAGGACCTGCGTCAGGCGGAAGGTAAATGTAAGTACAATTACGTGTTTAGGTACTTGTTCTTCTTTGAAAGGTTTCCTCTTCTTTTTACCATCTTTTTGACAGAAATGCCCTAACTTTATTGAGGATATTTCAGCGAATAATTATTTGAAAATTTTAGTTCCAGCCTAAATGAGTGTCAAAAACTGGAGGGTGCACATCTTATCTTATCTTGTGGAGAGGCCGAGAAATAACTCGGACACTTAGACCCATTGGGATATTTTGTGGTCCCCTACTCCTCCCCAATCTCGTTGAAAACTTTCTTCATGAGTTTTACAACGAGACTAGGAGATATGAGCCTATAGTCTTCTGGTCTTGTATATCCTATTCCTAGAATACCTACTCATTCGCTTACCAGCCAGTGCATCGCATGTGCACAGAAGGTGCTCCATGCGTTCCGTATGTTCCCCTCACAACATGGCTGTCGAGGTTAGACCTATATATCTTCATGAGAATTTCGTTGGTTCCAAAGTGGCCAGTAAAGGCCCTTAGCAGGTAGCGGAGGGTGCTCATACTAACTATTGTTTTTTTATAAACAAAATTCAAAAGCTGCTGCAGAATCAGTTCAAACTCGTTTTATTTACTGTATAAAGAGTAAATAAAACGAGTTTGAAATAATTCTAACGTTTTTTTTAAAGTGTCAAAAACGGAAAACATTCTGAGACACCCTTTATTTGTATACTTGACAATACGGTTGGCGCCTTGTTTGTCTGATCCCGTACGTAACCGTAGAGGGCATCATTTAATCCATGATGTTGACCTTCTTAACCCTCTTCAAAAGTTCACCAAAGACCTAATTGCACTTATTACGACGGGACGGGAAATTTTCCTTATTATTATATATTTTTCTCAAACATGCTTGGAAATTTGAACATTATTTTGACAACCTTCTTCGAGATAAATCGAAATTGCTGTACTGGCCGAGCAGCGGCCGGCAAAAGTTGTATGAAAATCCATATCTGTCGTGTCTAGCGGCCAAATAAATTACATAGTAAAGTCATATCTGTCGTGTTATTTAAAAATAGAACGATCTTTTACTGCGAAACATGGCAACCAAGGAGGTAACTTATCACAGGTTTTATTTAAATTTCGAACTGGCTTGCAAATAGATCGCTGTTTATTGAAAAAAAAAACAAAAGAACACTAACGCGGGAACAATTATTGTTGTTCGCCATTGATATTGACAAAATGAGTTCTAGGTACTTCTTAGTTTTAATTTCCGCGCATTATTTGAGAAAAGTACTATACAAGCCTTGGCCACAACTTGGCATTGATGGACTTACGTATATGTGCCTCGGCTTCGCCTCGGCCCACATTTACACGTTCGTCCATCAATGCCTCTGTTGCTGGCCGCTGCAGTAATGTACTAATAATTTATAAGGAAAATTTTAGATGTATTCATCTGCATTTTAAGGAAAATATACCGCAATCTTTTGGACCTCCTTGGTAATGTTTTGTAAATAATATTTTGCAGTATAATACAAGACGTACTAAGTGATGGAATCCAAGTGAAAGTGGAGCAAGGCATGTTGGAGGGTGAGCTACTGGACTTAGTTACTCAGGATGGACAGTACTACAGTTTCAAAGGGATACCGTACGCCGAACCACCCGTTGGAAAACTAAGATTTAAGGTAATGAAGTGCAGAATGTTTTCTATTAAGTACCTTACATAAGACCCCGTTGCGCCAAAAACTTAACTCTGTGTTAATTACTAACTCGAGGTTAAATTGACAATATGTCTTAACTAATGGGCACGTGTTAGCTACTAACTCGGAGCTAATAAGCAAACCCAGGGCGCAAACGGGCCTAAATCATTACTTGATTCACTTTTTCTTGAGCCAACCTTGAAGCTAAACACACACATTTTGTTTTGTGATATTTTTTACCCGGCTGCAAGGAAAGGGTTATCTTTTATGTATGTATGTAATATTCTTTATTACCTCGTATCTTTCAAACCACTTGAAGGATTTTTATAATTAAGACATCGTTAGATAGGTCTTGGCCGCCCAAGTGTTCTTAGATAAGTGTCGTTAAAAAAAAAGAAACATGGCGGATTTTGGGCGCCATATTGTAGTGGTTGCAATTCTTTTTTCTTCGGAACACATATAGTGGGGTATCAAAATGAAGGGTTTTTCGAGGTAATTACAAAAATATATACCACTTATATGTTTAAAGTCATTCGGAAAAAAAAGTATAACAAAAAAAATGGAAATAAAAAAGATAATAAAATCAAAAACTCTTCTTGTTTACATCTATTTAGTTCGCTTTTTATGCAGTCGGGCTTTTTGAATTTATTAACTTTTTGTTCTATTTTTATTTTATAAATGAGAATGACCAAAAGTGGTACCAAAAAGTCTCACGCATCAAGACCAAAATTTTATAGTAATTAGTTTCATATTTTTTTACGACATTACACATCGGGGATTTGATTTTTGAATATGGAATTTAATTTTGTGTTTAAAAGTATGGATATTGACTATTGTTTTACTCCTTAGATAAAGTACCAATAGATTAAGCACTGGCGTGGCCGCACATGAGACAGCAATAGTTAGTTCTGGTGTTACAACAAGAACGAGAACACTACAACCCACCATCGCACTGACACTTCTATAAATAACCCAAATTCCTTGTCTCAATTAATACATAATACCACGAAATCATAGAAAATCAAACAAAACTGAGTTTGTTTGTCAAACCTGCCATTGTATTAGAGATTGACAAACAACAGAAACCGGCCACGGTGACAAAGACAAAAAATAATCTTTTGTCCTTATTATTTACATGGAGCTACCAATTAGCCATCTCGCTCTATCAAACAAGCTCATTTTAAGGCTTAATCTATAGGTACTTTATCTAAGTTTTACTCCATATAAATGACGATCCGTTTTACATGATATTATTATAATTAATATAACCATGATTTTTGAAAGTGTCATGATCACTAAAAAAAATATAATTAGTCGATTCTACATTAATTTAAAAAAACTAGTATAGAATAGAACCTTTATTTAAAAGATTACCATTATTTTATCTATGGTTAATTGGCCTTTCACAGCCAGTCATAAAGATGTAGAATGCAATAGAATCGATTTTTGATGAAAAGACTAACCAGTAATCATTTCTTTTCTGTAATAAATAACTATAACGTCCTATATAACATTTCCATATAAATTACGTCGATGGTAGCGTCGAACAAAATAGACCTAGTTTTTAGGTTATTTTCGATTTTATAATATAATTCCGAAACCCGGGTTTTGTTTTCATAAATAACTTTTGTAGGAGTTAACATAATCAGTGTAGTCTATAAAAAACAAATATTGATTTTGATGCATCATGGTACGGGATTCCATACATCCATGAGCATTCTCCTTTATATTAACTCGCTTTCTTATGTGTGTTCAGCAACTAGTAATCCATTTTACAAGCACTTACAACACCTGGCATCCCAGTAAGCTGAAACTTGGCTTACTTATGTAACTTTGGAATCAGTTAAATAATATGGTAAAGGTAAATCAGACTGTCCACGGTCTGCCTTCGTAGGATTCTTTAGTCACATTGCCAGGAAGGACGGACACAACCTCGAACAGCTGATGGTTACTGGCAAGATCGAAGGGAAACTTCCGAGAGGTCGAAGTCCAATCAGATGGTCAGACCAAGTCCGCACATCGCTAAATACCAGGCTGCACGATGCTCTCCACGACGCCAAAGACAGAAGCAGATGGCGCAAGTTGGTGAAGGAGAAGTTGTTTCCGGGGAATCACGACCCTCAATAATGAGGAACACGATGCAAGGAGGGATGGTAAAGGTACCGACGGAAGCTGGATGAGGGGTATGGAGCTGGTCTCATCATGGAAGGTGGCCATAGCAACTTCTCAACCAGAGAAGATAGCACCATCGTGTTTGGGCTTATTGGATATGTCAATATTTCATTTATTTTCTCTTTACAATAGTTGCCTTAAAATTAACATTACAATACAAAAGACTGGTGCCTGAAGTAGGTTTTTGAAAAAAAAACAGGCCAAGTGCGTGTCGGGCCACGCGCAGTAATAGAGTTCCGTAGTTACTTTAGCTTTAAGCTCGAATAATATTAAGCTTTAAGTTGCAAATTAATGTTAGAGTCAAGTGTCCCCCCTCCTGCCAGCGAAATGGATGCTCTTGGCTATGTGCAATAATTCACGGCAGTAGTAAATATAACGAACATAAAAGGAAAATTATCACGGATAACAAGGCTTTACAAGTTTACGAGTAAGTCGACCAACTTATAAAATGTAGGTACTTGGAATACTAAAAATTTTGTACAAATGCCATTGAAAAATTACTTAAATAACGTTGTTAGCTGTGTAAAACAGATAGTAAATATATGCTTATGAACCATGTAAAAATATACAAAAACTAAAATCGTAACATCCTTAATAATAATGATTTCTAAATTAATAATTTTTAAGCTCGAATAACGCATTGGAGTGGCCGGTGTCTTTGGCAGTACCAGAACGTAGTCCATACGGCGCATGCGCACGGTGGAGTCTATTTTGTGTTAGTGCAGAAGTATTTTCGACGTTTTGTAATTAAAACGTAAAAGTAAAATCAAATTAGATTCGATTTCCAAGCAAATTACTTATTTTCTTTTGTCGATATCCTTCTATAAAGTCTTCATCACTAATTGAGTAGCGTAAAACTTTCCAGAATTAAATAGTGAATACCGCAGATTAGAGGATTCACCTCTAATCTGCGATATTAGAGGAGATTAGAGGTGAATACATACGATTTTTTTCTAATTCCGAAAGAGAAATAAACAAGGAACGTGCAAGCAAGGATCCAGGAACGAACTATACCATTCCCTGTGGCTCTAACGCGCGCTCGTATCGGCTCCTTTCGCAATTCTCACCCGCGGTGGTACTCAAATAGATAATATTTTTCTAACTTCAGTTGCGAAGTTGGATTTTATAACTCCTTCTTCAGTTACCAGATAGTCCTTATTTAGTTTAAGTCAAGAGTGATTAGATTACATCTAGGCAAGCGTGCTTCACCGTAGACCACATCATCGCTTACCATCAGGCGAGATAGTGGTCAAACGCGAGAATATTGATTAAAAAAAAACATCATCCTATGTGGGCCCGTTTTTTGACTTTGTGAGCAGCTGAAACCATTCTAATGTTCATGTAACAACAACAAAACCCTCTTTTTAGTCCGCATTATTATGCAACTTCGAACCCTATTACTGCGCGTGGCCCGACAAGCACTTGGCCGGTTTTGTTTATCTTTATCTTTATTTATCTTTTGTTTCAGTCGCCAAGGCCGGTTGCCGCGTGGGACGGTGTTAGATCCGCAACGGAACATGGTCCTGTATGTCCACAAGGGGATCTCCTCACAAATATTTACATCCCCGGAGATGAAGACTGTTTGTTTCTAAATGTATATTCGCCAAATTTGACTCCTGACACACTTCTATCAGTTTTAGTATTCATACACGGAGGAGGATATAAAAGTGGATCCGGCAATGTCGGCCTCTACGGACCAGACTTCATACTCAGACATAATATGGTTGTCGTGACACTTAACTATAGATTGGACGCATTGGGATTCCTTAGCCTCGGTACTAAAGACGTTCCCGGAAACGCGGGACTGAAGGATCAAGTTGAAGCTTTGAAATGGGTGCAAAAGAACATCAAACAATTCGGAGGTGATGCAGACAGAGTCACCATCATGGGTCAGAGCGTAGGCAGCGTTTCTGTTGCATTGCATATTAGTTCTCCGATGTCCAAAGGGTTGTTTCACAGGGCCATTGCAATGAGTGGCTCACCGTTGTGTGATTGGGCTTTAGCGATTGAGCCTGAAAGGCGTGCTTTTGTACTTGGCAAGCAACTGGGCCGGGAGTTGGAAGACACCGATGAACTGCTTTTATTTTTACAGAGTGTCCCTGTACGTCAATTGGTTGGCACATCTCCTAACGTATTAGCATCTGAAGAAGTGAACGACAGTATACTAAAAATGTATCATTTTGCGCCCGTTTTCGAAAAATATAATTGTGATGACAGTTTCTTGACCAAGAAAACATTTATTAACACAGAGAATATAAAAGACGTAGATATTTTGTTTGGTCACACGAATCAAGAATTACTCACAGGACTCACAATCATTGTTTCTTCACTTTTAGAACGTTACAACAAATATCCTGAAAATTTTGTTCCAAGAAAAATTTCGACCATTTCTTCGCCATATTCAATTTTGGATCTATCTACAAAAATTCGTAATTATTATTTCGGAAACAAAAGCGTTAATATTGACTCAATTAAGGAGTTTGTAGCTTACGCGAATGATGCAACTATTATTTATGATATCATCAGGTACTTTGGATTGATACCAAATATTGGGCATGCCAAAAAATATTTCTATCAGTTTTCCAGTTTGTCAAATAGAAACATATTTGGCAACCAGGAAGAACAGTATGGTATCTACGGCGCCGCACACTTGGATGACTTGATGTACTTGTTTGACCCGAAGACATTTAATATGGCTTTGGATAAAAATAGCCGTGAATTTGAACTCATAGAACAAGTCACTACGCTCTTCACAAACTTTGCCAAATATGGGTAAGAAATAAAGAGTACTAAGCCACAGATTAGAGAAAGAATAGTATTTAAACGAGTGAAAATAAATTCAAATTAAAGGTGTAAAAAATACTGAACATGGCTTACTGAAATACTAAGTGGGTGACAAACAGTGGGCGAATACAAATGTTTAAAACAGCCACTTGTAAATAAAAGTTTGTCGATGGGCTCCTTTTTCTGTCTGCAGGGTCTAAAGTAACCTAACATGAAGGAGATGACGGAAGCTAAGTTCGCTCGCTTTGCTCGCTCACTTTAGCTCTCGTCATTCCCTTCGAACCTAACCTATCCGTGTCGGGGTTCTCTAAGCTCCCGAGCTCCCGCACTGCACAGCGATGTCGCCTCGATGGTTGTTCAGCTATTTTCAAAAGAATAATATGCTAAAATAGAAAAAAATAGAACCCCAACTACAATTAAAGTATGTAACAATGTTATTACCGTAGCTCACAGAAACCTCCTAAGGGTATTACTCATACCGGATAAATAGTTACTTATTTAGTACAATAGTCGCCCATTCAGTATATTTTTCGGCCGGTTAATAATTTTCCTTAGAGAAGTTACTACGTACCTACTAAGCGTAACAACGGCGAGCGTCATAACGTAGTCCCCAGCTGTAATCAATTCCATACCGAATTTTAGAAAAAAACAGGAATCTTAGAGATTTGCCTCTGCAACTTATAAGTTCATGTGTGTCTTACTATTTCAAACTCAATGTGTCATAATAATTTCCCCGTGCTTCCTGTTTCATGTAGCTTATTTTGAATAACTTTTTGGTTTCAGAAATCCCACTCCTGATCCATCATGCAACTTTACCTGGCCCGCGTTTAAGCCAACTACGATGAAATACCTAGACATTGGCGATGATTTAACCATTTTAAGTGTAAATGACAACGAAAACTATCGTTTCCTGGAATGTCTGTACCATTTCTTTGACATGAAGCATTGGTTAAACTACTTGTAGAAGACAGAAGAAATATAAGGGCAAAGAGCGAGGCGTACTCGCCCACTGTAGTTTCCATACCTTGGTAAAAGCACAGATAATATAATACTAGCATACTAGAAGTAACATTTATCTATTTTTAAAGTTAAATTCTAATCGTATACACCATTTATCACTCATTTTGCTTTTATCAAATAACAACTTAGTTTATTCGTTAAGTTTTTTGTTGATTACTAAATAAAATTAATCATTTAAACATCAGCGTCAGCCTTTTAATGTTCCCACTGCTGGGACACAGGCCTCCTCTCTGTGAGAGAGGAAATGGGCCCGGGTTGGTGGAAGTCACATGTCGTCGTATTTTTGGTTCTAGGACATGCCGGCTTTCTCACGATGTTTTACTTCACCCTTTACAAAGTATTACAAAGTAAAAGCCCACAACTTGTAAGTCTGTTTAAAGACAGTTTTATATCTCTTTTTTTATTTTTAGTAGATACATAAACTTCCACAGGCCAGGTGCGCAGTACTCATAACCGGCGTGTGTGTATGAATGTGAGTGAAGCAAAAGAAGTTTGTAAGGATCGTAGGAGGTGGCGTTCTGTAGTTTCTGCCTACCCACATGGGAAAAAGGCGTGAGTTTATGTATGTATGTATATATAAGCTTCGACCTAAAACAAGTATGTCAGATATTTCTCTTCGCAAGCTTCGTAGCACAAAATAGAAAGCGCCGCCGCTTATGTACGACCATGCTACCCCCGCTGGGGTAGCACTTTGGTGGATGCTACTTTAACCCTCGAACGAGTCCTCACCCTGGAAGGGTTGATTCTATGAAAATTTGGGTTATTGGACGATTCGCACGAATTTAACTCGCCCGAAAAGTGCGAATCGACTACTTTTAAAAATATTATTTTTTCTGTGGCGATTCGCCCGACGTTAATTTATTGGTGTGCCGCCTAGTACTCCGTTAGTCTCTACCACTTATGATTCTATCCCTGCAAATACTTCTTCATGATTCTGGCCTCTTGGTAGTTTGGGTATAAATGCTTATAATGTCAACATCTACCTAAAAAAGCAAAAGAGGAAATTATATTTTTATCATGTCATTAAACTCTCTACTGAATTTAATCGAATCTTTGATTTTGACGTCCTAAAAAAATAAACGTCCGAACTAGTAAGTACCTACAGATCCGTAGGTGCCATTTAATTTTACGGAGTAAAATTGAAGGTGCCGTATGTGGCATTCAATCAATTTCCGTTTAAGTGGGTGCCCAATGTGGAACACGTGCACAAATCATATAGTAGATATTTTAATAAAGTCATTTTTGATTAATTTGTGTCTCATTTCATATCAATAACAATATTTAATCCTTAATACTTCCTTCCTTCCTTCTGTACTTGAGTGTACTTTACCTTAACGGTAATGGATAAAAACAATGTGTGTGCGAATCGCCTTCTATATAATTTTGAAGTGGCCGATTGGCACACCGATAAATTAACTTCGGGCCAATCGCCACAGAAATATAATATTTTTAAAAGGGGTCGATTCGCACTTTTCGGGCGGGTTAAAGTCGTGCGAATCGTCCAATAACCCCCTCGTTTGCGTCTCGTGCACGCAAGTGCAAGAGCATTGGGCGCCCTGTATTTGATCCCCAGATTGGTCAGTGTTACCTTGCTTTTTCATAAGGAACTCCGTTGTTAGCGAACTGGGATTATACTTGGGGCTCTAGACAAGTGGCATATGATGTCAGCGAAGGCCATAGTCGAAATGTCAAAATATTAGTGATTGATCACGTGATTTTTTGATATCGCTCGCGGGCCGCCTCGCCCCTCCGCGCCTACGCGATTTTAAATAACACTGTCGGGGTAGGGAAGACAAGACTACGTGGAGTCGGTTTTGCAGCGATTCGTTTCTGTCACGCCGCTCCCGCAGCATGCTCACTTCACTCGTTCGCCTTCGCGCGTTAATGGTCACTGTTCTAACCAAACCTAACGTAAATGATTCACCAACATAGAGAGGACCATTTTTTTTTATCTTGGAGATATGCTCATGCACACTGCGCTACCACGTGGAGATAGCGCAGTTATGTGGGACTATAACCCACTAAAACTACACGGTGTCCTCCTGTGCCGCTTATGGCGGGAACACGGGTACGCGTTAGCACTCACGGCGAACCGGCCGCGGCTGTCCGTCACCGGACCCTCCTCTGGGTAGTACCCCCCATCACCGGCGCACCAGAACACACCGTGCGCCGTGACCACCCCAGGGACCAAACCAGTACATGGGTGCCAGACGACCCCGTGTATGGCACCCTTGGTCCCCTACTGACGTGTCAAGGTCAATGGCCCCGCCACCTACAATATTTCGGCCGCAGGGGATCGGGGGAGCGGCCAACGCTATACCAACACTCCTCCACCCCTGCGGCCCCACCGCGTCCACCATCAGACGGTGGCGACCCCGTCCAGGCCGCGGAAGGTAGGGAGAGCGGCGCACCGCAATACCAGCTCTCCTCTCCCGCCGCGGCATCCAACTCTCAGCCGTGATATCGTATGGGTTTGGGAGACCCCATACGACCTCACGGCCCGCCTCAGTTGCAATGTTCCCCAGGCAGCACCGCAACCTACATGTTGGCCGCTACGTTGTCGGCTTATCGGCAAAAGCCCTGACAAGCGGCCCCTCCTCGGGTTCCTCTTCGCTTCACCGTGGATGACCAAGCCACGGTTACTGAGCCCCCCCGCCTCAACAATGCGGGAACCCACCGGGGGGAAACATTGAGGGGACCTGGCTCTCCGCTCCGCTCCCACCTTAACTCTAACCTAATATAACCCATCCGAGTCGGATTGAATCGGGGTGTTAACCATAAAGATGGTATCAATGGTGAGATAGTGGTCAAGCGCGAGCCTATCTATAATAAAAAAAAAAAAAAAACTATATTAAACTAATAATTAATAATATATTATTATATTATTAATTATATATTTTAAACGATAGGCCAAATGATTTTCGATTAAATAAACGTTATATCCAATAACGTTATACGAAATAAGTTTTAGAGTATATAAATGTTATATCTAAAGAAATTATATCAACAGTTGGTATAACTCACGTTTATTATATCTTGTGAACGTTATTGAAATGAAAATATACCAAATAACTTCATATGATATGAGACGCACCCGGTTTTCGGTGCGTAGCATTCGAATATCCTATTTTTATCGCGTTATAATAATGTATGCGTGTGAGCTGCCATACGAAATTATTGGTTCATAATTGTTGGTATACAAGCTTTCACCCCAAAAATTCAGAAATTCGCATTTGCGGAGGCGTAGACTAAGTTACCTCTACAGCCCTACTTTCAACCAATCCCAAGTGTTTACGGTACTCTTTATTATCGTCCCAAATGGTCGTTAAGGTTACACTAGTCCAAAATTCTTCCATACAAACGTAGTTTGGGTTTTACTCCACTGTTTGACGATGTACGTTCAAAATAAAAAATTATATCAATTTGTCTCATCATTATCTAGTCCTGTATGGAAGCAAAAAGTACAAAAAAAAATTAGCTTGAAAGTTATGAGCTTCGAAAGTTCCATAATTCAACACCAATTTTAACGCATCTTTGGGCGCAAATAAGTACCATAAGAAGAAAGAAAATTGAAAAACGGCCTCCATACAGGGATAGATTAGTTGTTCAACAATGAAAATAATTTTATTTTGAACAGATACATTCAGTGGTTTTTTCATGATATCCAGACTCCCAAAGGTCTGTTATAAAATTTCGCGCGCTCGTTTTCGTTCTAAATCATCATCCATCTCGCTACAAATTTCCTCCCCGGTCAGTGGGGCGGAGGGGTGCGCGTGCGGCGCATATACACCTACACACACACGCTCACTAGTTTAGCTACCGCCCGGCGCCCGCGCCCCGCTGCCCCAGAGGGGCCTCAATCGTCTGCTGCATAATATATACGTCACCGTAATTACGCGCGTGCGGTGTATGTTATTGATATTGTGATATCGACGATAACGTATTCGTATAATATTTTATAACATTGACCCCTGGCTTGAACTTTGGATTCCGATATTCCTTTATGTGTTGTGTTGATTATTTTGAATTGGTCCGAAATTTTACTGACCCTGGCGTTCGTGGGATTTCATACTGATTTACATGGCGTTTGAATTTGAACTTGTTGCGTCAGTGAAGTGATCTTCAGCACTTCAAGTAACAATGGGTAAGTTGAATCTTTTATCGAATTTAGTTTGTACAATTCATGAGGGCGCTTGACATGACTTTATACCTAAATAAACACAGACTTGTAATTCTAATGTTTCACGCGCATTTATACAATTTTAAAATTACAAACTGCCTATCTTTATCTATAATTAGAAAATCTTTTTTAAAAATACTACCGACTTCCAAATAAAAACACTACAAAGTGAAAAATAACTAATTTCGGAAGTCGGTGTTCTTGTTTTTGTTTCTTCGTTATTTTTTTTTTTTAGTTGTGGTACATAAAGATCAAGTTCAATAATACCTATAATCTCAGATTAGAGAAAATCTGAGCCTAAAATGCCCAAATTTATGCCTGAATAGATTACTTGAATATCTAACATAAAACTAACATAACCGGTGCAATGAGAGTGTATCTTTCAGGGTGAACTGTACAAATCTGCGTACCCCTTTAGAGCGTACCGGCTTGACGTTATGTTATCAAAAGGCCTAACCAATAAACAGTTTTGCGATCGCAGCAATCCCGAGAGATTTGCCGTTATTTATTGAAGAGTTCTGTTGTATATATTAGGATATTAGATTCCAATTAGATTAGGTATTTTAAGATTTTCGATAGTCGTGCCTACTTATATCGAAAGTTCATTATTATGTAGGTACCTATCTGTTATATCGATATCGGCTCGGCTTCAGCGGCGGACAAACACAAAAGGAAGCTATTTTTTAACCGACTTCAAAAAGGAGGAGGTTCTCAATTTGACTGTATTTTTTTTGTTACTTACCTCAATACTTTTTTAATGTGAACCGATTTTGATGATTCTTTTTAGGGTTCCGTACCTGAAGGGTAAAAACGGGACCCTATTACTGAGACTTCGCGGTCCGTCTGTCTGTCACCAGGCTGTATCTCATGAACCGTGATAGCTAAACCGGTGAAATTTTCACAAATGATGTATTTCTTTATAACAACAAATATTAAAAACAGAATAAAATTAATATATAAGTGGGGCTCCCATACAACAAACGTGATGTTTTTTTGCGATAATGGTACGGAACCCTTCTTGGCCGGTTTTTTATTTGTATACCTACTATGCGCGCCGACACTCACAAGCTCGGCTCAGCCACCCGAAGCTATTATATTGTATTGTGATAACAAAGAGAATATTTCAAACTGCTATTGTAAACAAACAATCAATAAACAATTTACAAAATAACATTATTTTTTATTTGATGAACCTAATTACCTAGAAAATAAGTCTCACATCAAAGTGGCGTTATCGAAAAAGCAGTTATCCTAACTCTGGCTGGTATGAAATACCTACTTACGGGGAGGCGCCTGTAGGTTATAGCTAACTAGCTAAGGTAAGTAAATACCTATTTAACACACATTGTAATATTTGCACAACCTGCAATAAAATACAAAAACATAAAGACATGACCTACACCCGTGCGCATAGAGCCTAGCTTTCCGCACGCGCTGGTACGATACCTACAGTCAGCGAAGCCCTGGCGCCCGCTCTGCCAACGTAAAATCTACCGACTTGACGCTCGAACACTTTTCATGTTTATAACTAAGGGCATAAGGTTCAATAAGCGCGCAAGCGGCTCGCGCTGCTCTGC
Organism: Anorthoa munda; assembly: GCA_945859665.1. Classification (NCBI taxonomy): domain Eukaryota; kingdom Metazoa; phylum Arthropoda; class Insecta; order Lepidoptera; family Noctuidae; genus Anorthoa; species Anorthoa munda. The sequence continues at coordinate 27,149,853 of OX243902.1, read as the reverse complement.
CGTCGCCGCCGCCAAAAATAATTAAAAAGTCAAATCTAACATTACTTGTCGATAATAAAAATATCTATGTAAATTCACATTTTCGCAAAAGATCTTATTGTCAAGTTGGCAAAGTCGCGGGTAAGTATAGGTGCATAACAACAAGTAAATTGAGTGCCTTCTAATTACGTTACACACAGTAATAATCCAAAGTTCTAACATCTATTTTTTTATGTTTATGTTGTCAATGAATTGCATACGCGCCACCGCAACCACACACAAGTATATTATAGTAATCTTTGCACACACACCGCCGCGCTGTCGGCGCTCTGCAATGAAATTGCGCATGTGTGCGTCACACAGCGTTATGAGTGTGTATACGAACACGATCTAGCTTCTTACTGCTCATCACAGCGTCTATCTCTTTCCTGCGCGATGTCGGATGAGATAGCAAATATTTTGACTAGTGTAACCTTAAGGATGATTTCCAGGATAAAAACTATTCTATGTCATTCCCACGACCTCGAACTATGTCCATACTAAATTTCTTGTAAATCGTTTTAGCGTTGACAATTGACATTAATTTTAATATAGAATAGGTAAGTACGATTATTATTTAAGCAACATAGCCTATTTCTGTCTGCCCAACCGTTACGTAGCATTATTTATAATGATCAAATAAATAGCATTATTTATTTGACACACATTTTTATTTGACATTTTACAAAGCTTTGGCGTATAATAATTGACAATTGATTTATATTGTTGACTTTAATAATAATATTTTATTTTTATTATTATTGACATTTTGTAAATGTGTTTAAATTATTTTTTGTAATTGTTCATGATTTTAACTTTCAAAATATTTGCACGCCATAGTATGTGGCAAATATGTCCAAAATTTCGTATTTTTTTTAATATTATCCTGCATGCACGTGATATATATGCAAGACCATGTATACACGTGTTTGAGTAAATAATTATATAAAGAAAGAAAAGAAAGAAAAAGTGTTTATTCGCCACAAAAACGACATACAAAATTTTCGACATCTTATATCTTTATCTTCCTCAACCATTCTAGAAAACACATGATTTCATATCATCGATTTCCTACACCAGATGACCCGAATTGGTTAATCATAAAAAATAATCATCACTAGGGGCGTACAGCAATACGCCCCCTATGATAACAAAAATTATATCGGCAGTCCAAAAACCAGCGCAGCGCACATTCGCAAAACAACCGTTTACCTGGGCAAATGGACCATGTCCAGCACATTCGGAAAATGTCTCTTTCTGCTATACGTACTTTGGTTCGTTCCCCTTGATTGTGAAATATACCAAGACCGTCCAAAAATCAAGACATCCGGAGGAGATCTGATTCTGGAACCCGCGTTTGATAAAAATATTTTTCTACGCCCCAATGGACCGAAATCAAGCATCTTTGTTGGAGATATCAACGTACTCCACCCAAACACCCCGAGTGACGGAACGCAGTACCAGCCAACGAGTACTGAAAACACTGACAAAAACATAAACGGCATATTAGAAAGACTTGAGAGATTGGAGAACAAGGATTCTGCGTTGCCAAGTGACTTTCTCTTCAATATATCAATGCTTTGGCGGAAAGTCAACAGTATTCACAGGAAAGTTTTAAATATAGAAAACCAATTAAATAACAGAGGAAAAGACGAATGTCAATCTCATCCGTGCCAGCATGATGGAACTTGTCTCAACTTAGTAAACGGCTACCATTGTCTTTGCCCCACAAACTGGGAAGGCAGAGATTGTGACGTCGATGTAAACGAATGCCGCAATTTTGCTGGAACGGACCTCGGATGTCAAAATGGAGCTACCTGCATCAACAGGCCAGGATCTTACGAGTGTTTGTGCAAATCTAGCTGGTTTGGCTTACATTGCACAAGGAAAGAAAAGGATTGCTCCGGTGGTGACTTTGAAATGTGCGGCCATGGAACTTGTGTACAAGTAAAGTCAGGAGCTGGTATTCAATGCATATGCCGCCAGGGATGGACAACGAATGGTACCGGTGTGGCTTGCTTAACCGATATTAACGAATGCGAATCCTACCAAGGCCCTCGGTGTTCAGTGAACCCCAAGGTTGACTGTATCAATCTACCGGGCTCATTCCGATGTGGACAGTGTCCTTCTGGTTATGAAGGCGACGGATACACTTGTTACGATATTGACGAATGCACAATTACTCCCAACGGAGGCTGTAGTCCTCTAGTGACATGTCACAACACCATTGGCTCCCGAATATGTGGCTCATGTCCACCTGGCTATCAAGGCGACGGAGTTACGTGTTCCTGGAGAGGTACCTGCAACATTGATCATGGAGGGTGCCATCCATCCGCTCAGTGCATAGAAAGCGTATCGCCAAATGGCCAATCAGCACAATGTATATGCCCCGATGGCATGGAAGGCGATGGAGTAGGAATCAGCGGCTGCTACGTTTCAACGGGCGGAGGAAACTACACTGCCGGTTGTGAAGTCAATCCATGTGGCATCCACGGACAATGCCATTCTCTGCGTGCCGGCTACACATGCATCTGCTTCAAGGGCTACAGCGGCGCTCACTGTGAGATGGCCGCCGACGCCTGCAGAGTGAATCCTTGCCACAACGAAGGAATCTGTAGAGCAGACGACAGTGCAATTGGAGGATTCCGCTGTGAGTGCGCGGCGCAATTCTCGGGCACCTTGTGTCAGGTAAGGACAAAGTCTTGTGGTGGTGTTCTAGATAACGAAGAAGGCAGCATTGTTTATCCTTTGACTAATACGACGTATAATCATAATTCTCAATGCGCTTGGGTAATACACACGGCTACTGATAAAGTAATTAACGTAACGTTCAGTAAATTCAATTTAGAAGGAAGTCCTGAATGTATGTACGATTTCCTACAAATTCACGATGGTCGAAAATCTTCTAGCCAACTTCTAGGAAGATTTTGTGGAAATAATTTACCTAAAGGCGGTAACATCGTATCAAGTCATAACAATTTATATTTCTGGTTTCATTCAGATAAAACAGTAGCTAAAGACGGGTTCGCATTACACTGGACTAGTATTGCCCCTGTGTGCGGGGGCGAGGTCGACGCCACCACGCATGGTCACATCAGCTCGCCAGGGTCTCCCGGGCCGTACCCTCCTAATCGTGATTGCTATTGGCACTTATCGACCTCTCTCGGTAAAAGGATTAACTTACATTTCTTTGCTCTCGATATTGAATCACATTCAAACTGTAGTTTTGACTATTTAGCAATTTATGACGGTGAGCACACGACGGACCCTCTCATTAACCGGTACTGTAATACGACGCAACCCGCGCCCGTCCAGTCGGCGGGCTCCGATATCTTGATTCACTTTCATTCAGACGCTTACGGTTCGGGACTTGGATTTCAAATCGCTTATGCGCCTGTCGAAGGCGTTCCTGGCTGTGGAGGTTACTACACTTCTGACACAGGGGAACTCGTTTCTCCTACTTATAATGGCCATTATCTTAGTAATTTATTATGCGAGTACAAGATTAAAACTAGCTTGGATACCAAGATAAAAATAACCTTCAAGTCATTTCAGCTCGAACGATCTTTGCGATGCCTATACGATTATTTAAAAATTTATGACGGTCCGTCTTCTAACTCACGACTCGTCGGGAAATTTTGTGGCACTACTTTTCCAAAATCATATACATCATCGTCGAATGAGCTTTACCTTAAATTCAAAACTGACAGCAGTACGCACGACGAGGGTTTCAGAATCACGTACGAGGCCTTATGCGAGAAAACTATTGCAGGCGATAGCGGAGTTATAAAATCACCCGGTTATCCGTTTAGTTACCCAGAGAACAAATTTTGTGTTTATATCATCAGCACAGTTCCCGGCAAGGCAATTCAATTGACATTCCAAGATTTTGATATTGAAGACAACCGGCACTTCAATTGCCAATACGATAACGTTGAGGTGAGGGACGGCCACGACCAGAATTCTACTTTATTAGGCAGATACTGCGGCCCTAGCGCGCCTCCTGTACAAATATCCACTCTAAATTATATGTACATAAGATTCAAATCAGATTTAAGTCTTTCGGGAACGGGATTCTACGCTAATTATACTACCATCGATAAAGATTGCGGTGGTATTTATAGAGATACAACTGGCTTAATAAATCATCCATCCGGAGACGATACTTACCAAAACGATCAATCCTGCCAATGGTTGCTAATCGCTCCTGAAGGAATGCACATAAAGTTGACTTGGAACAGGTTTGACATTGAGGATATGCCCGGATGTGGCAGCGACTACCTGGAGTTACAAGAGATAGACGAAAATAATGAAAGTAATTCTATGGGCAAGTTTTGTAGTAATCGCGCGCCTCCTGCCTTGACCACATCCACTAACCGGCTCAGGTTAAATTTTGAATCTGACGGCAGTATTCGTTCTTCAGGTTTTTCTGTGACATATACATTTTTAGATGAAAAAACACATTGCGGCGGATCGTACATTAAAACTCATGGCTTTATATACTCGCCTGGCTGGCCTCACCCGTACGAAACCAATCGCGATTGTACGTGGATTATCACGGTGCCAATCGGGCAGCAGATCATGCTCAATATTTCAGAGTTTAGTCTGGAACAACCTATTCGAAACAAATGTAATCTAGGGGACTTTTTAGAAATAAGAAATGGCAAAAACGAAAATTCACCATTGATTGGCCAGTATTGTGGAAGTTTCCAATCAAAACGAATCATATCATTATCGAATGCTCTACACCTACATTTTTATTCTGATTTCTATTTAACCGGGGCTGGGTTCAAAATCGAATGGGACGGTACTATAACAGGTTGCGGCGGCACTCTGACGAGCCCGTCTGGCTCTGTAACATCGCCGAACTATCCACATGATTACAATGAAAACGCCGAATGTTTCTATAGAATAGTTACCAGTGAAGGTTCACGGATCCGTATTTCATTTACAGAGCTTGATCTTGAAAGAACTCCTAACTGTAGAGACGATTATGTGGAAATCTTTGACGGCCGTGACACAAGTGGCAACGTTTTAGGAAAGCATTGTTACATGACACCGGAATTAGCTAATATCGAAACAACAACTAATTATGCTTACGTTAAATTTAGATCTGATATATACCAGGGCGGTAAAGGATTCCTGTTTAATTATCAAACAATATGTAATAATAATATAACTGGAAGATACGGAGTAATTGAGAGCCCGGGCTATCCAGGTAATTATCCCTTGCACTTAGATTGTATATGGAGCATTACAGTACCCAAAGGTAATAAAATTAATGCAACGTTCATACACTTTGATGTTTACAAAAGCCGCCGATTTATTTATTATCGTTGGTCTAGAGCTCGCCATGCCTCACATAGAGCCTATTGTAGTGAAGACTATTTGCAAACAAAAGAGTTATCTGATCCAAATTATTCCACTAAACTCTGCGGCACTACAACTCCGCACCCAATCAGTACAAAGAGTAATACATTCCAAATAAAATTTTCCACTGGTTTTTATATGCCCCGCACTGGTTTCCGCTTAGAATGGATCAGTTATGGATGTGGAGGACACATAAAAAAATCCATGGGCACTATAACCCTTGATAAAAGTAAAACTACCGACCAGGAACTTGAGTGTGAGTGGTTGATTGAAACTCAAGTAGGGAAGAGTATTATAATCACATTTACTGAGGTTTATATGACAGACACCGTTAATTGTACTACAGATGCTATTGAAATATATAACGGTCAAAACACAATGGCTCCATTGCTTACAAAAACTTGTCATCGTGAGTACGTGTCCGTGCAGTCTGATAGCAATTTCATGTTGGTACGCTTATCGAAAAACTCTACACTCAGGGATGTTCATTTCTCATCACAATTTCGATCTTCCAATTCAAAATGTGGTGGTGCTATGAATTCCAAATCTGGGCTCATATACTCCAAGAACTACCCAAAGAATTACGACAATAATTTGGATTGTCTTTGGTATATAACCGTCCCCGCATATCATCGCATCGAACTTAACTTTATAGACCTTGACCTTTATTCTGTTTATGAATTCGATGAACGGTCCTGTGGAGACTCGATTCAAATTTATGATTATGATGAAAGCAACTATAGACCATACTCAAATTACACGTACCGTATATGTCCAAATTCAAATCAAACACAATTTGTTAGCAAATTCAATAGCTTAGTTGTGCAATTCAAAACCGATGGTTATGGAACGGCCAAAGGTTTCAAAGCTAACTTTACTGTCACGTGTGGTGCTCTTATAAGGGCGACACGTGAGGGTATCATTGAGAGCGATAACTTTGTTCAACATAACAACAAAAGCTGCATTTGGACCATACTTGCGGATTCGCCCGATCAAAAAATATATTTAACATTGACTCTAATGTCGTTGCCAAAAGACAGTAATGTAATCACAAATAGATCATGCCCCTCCTCTTTCCTGCGAATTCTCGACGGAGATGACAATAATGGTCCTGTAATCGGGGAATATTGTGGACGCAAAGTCCCGCCAATGATCGTCAGCCGTGGTAGTGCTTTGACGATAGAGTTCGGCACTTACGCTGGTACAGTTACTGGAATGTTCGCAGCTCACTATTCACCACTTAGTAACGCCTGCGGAGGAACATTAGAGTCAGAAGAAGGGACCATCGCGTCTCCGAACTACCCCGGCCCATATCCTGTGAACACTGATTGTGAATGGATACTAAAATCATCCCCTGGAAACACCGCATACGTCCAATTCGAGCGATTTGACTTAGAATTCTCTGAAGGTTGCAACGATGACTACGTAGAAGTTCGCGAAACTAACGGCGCAGGTCGGTTATTGGGTGTATATTGTAGTAGTGAAACTCCTAGCAATCATAGCACAGCATCACAAATATATGTTAAGTTCCACAGTAACTCCAAAAACAGTGGTCAAGGCTTTCTCTTGCATTATGGATTTCAACGAGAAAATGATATTACCGGCGACAGTGGTGAGATATCATCTCCGTTGTACCCAACTCGATATTTAGGCTCTGGCGAATACAGTTGGCGCGTTCTCGTTACCGATTCAGATACTATATCTTTTACACTTGATGTTTCAGATATTTATTCACACAGCGAGGTAAACTACAACAAGTTAACTATTTATGATGGATATGATTCAACTGCTCCAATTATAGAAGAACTTAATGGTGTACTGGTTGAAACGAAGGTCATTCAGAGTTCCACCAGTGTAGTATTCATTACACTTACAACGGATCAATCAAACACGGGTTCGAAATTTCATATGAGTTGGACAAAAGCTTCTCGGAATTTTGAACCTGAAAATGGGGATAAAATAAACTGTGGTTCAAATGAGACTGTAATGGTTTTACCTGAAAACGGTACGATTACTTTCACATCGCCGAATTATCCAAAGGAATATTCCAATGATTTAAATTGTGAATGGGTTTACAAATCCCAAATGGGAAGACATTTAAGTTTAAATTTCGATGATTTTAATATCGAAGATATTTACTCTTGTCATGCAGATTCAGTTTCTATTTATTCATCTGACACTCTTGGAAATTGGAAGCCTGTCCGGGAAAATATATGTACAAAAGAATCATCCAATATAGGCTTTAATTCAACAACGTATATGAAAATTAAATTTAAAACAGATGCATCCATTACTAGGACAGGATTTCATGCTCAAGTCAACTCTATGTGCGGAGGACTCATGACTGGTTTGTCTGGTGAAGTCGGTCCGACTTGGTGGGACGTACAAACGCCATATATACGACGGTACCCCCCGGCCAATATTAAATGCAACTGGGTTGTCAAAGTGCGCCCTGGCAGGACTATTAAATTAGAATTCAATAGTTTTAATATAACAAATAAAAATGATAACTGTCAAACATACGTTATTTTACGGAATGGTGATTCTGAGGAAGCGCCCCTTTTGGCAAGTGGAAAATATTGCGGTTACGATCACGAAATTAAATCAGATATAGTAACTTCTAGTAACACGTTATTTATAAGTTACACAAAAGGATCATACGCGTATCAAAATTTTGTTATTCATTATGAAGAGAACAACTATGAATGTGGTTCAACATCGTCTCTGACACCTGATCACAATTGGGAAATAATAAGTTCACCAAATTATCCGTCAGTACCAGTTCCGTATTCAGAATGTGAGTGGGTATTTAGCGGGCCACCTGGAGAAATTCTAAGAATAGATTTCGTTGATAGATTTGACTTGGACCATGAAGATGATTGCGTAACAGAAGCCGTTGAAATACGTTTTGGTTCAACGAAATTTTCTCCCCTACATGGCCGATATTGTGGGAATGATAGACCTGGAACCATTAAGAGTACTGGCAATACAATGTATATTAAATACATGACTCAGGTCTCAGATCCACGCAATGGATTCAAAGCTAACGTGACCATTGATACTTGTGGTGGAACTATTGTCACCGACGCCGGAGAACTCAAATCACCTGGATACCCGCACATGCAAGTGCTTCCGTTCGGAACAGTATGTGAGTGGCACATTATAGGACCTCCAAGACACGTTTTTCAAATTAAACCCGAAGATATTCAGTTACCTGAATCTGAATTATCTTGTGGAACCAAGATAACCATTGAAGAAACTATACTTGCCAATAACACTATCACCGTAGTAAAAAGCATATGCAATGATGATATATCCCTTGATCCAATTGAAACTTCAAGAAACGAGTTTACTATTAAACTTTATATCGGTAAACCGGAAGCATGGGTTCACACATCTAACAATAAAGGATTTAAAATTAGCTTTAATTCATCTCGACCTGTGTGTGGCGGCTTATTAACAGCTGCAGACGGTTACTTAACTTCTCCAAGTTACCCTCAAGAGACTACACTGAGGTACTGCCAGTGGAAGGTAAAAGTGCCTAACAAGTCTCGAAGAGTGCGTTTAGAGCTAATAGACATGGACATAGAAAAGCACTCAATTGGTATTTTCAACGACGGTACCTTCCATACTACTATTCAGTCAATCCCTAGCGACGATTATATTCCTGGAACGAATGTTTTTGAATCTTCTGGAAACAAAATGGTAGTTTATGTTTGGCTTAACCGTACAGCTTCCTCGCACCGCTTCAAAGCAAGGTTTAGTTCTGACCAAGAAGCATTATGCGGTGGTGACCTATCTGATACAAACCAAGTTCTCCTGTCACCGGACCTAAATCGATCTTATACTTGCGAATGGCATTATAATAGTCAAGCAAACACAAACAATGATTATAATGGTCTCACAACAAATCTTACTTACAATTCTATAGTTTTAAAGGCCACGATGAATTCGTCTGTAGCGAGAACACGATGTAGATATTTTGATCCGCAAGTCGTTATTAAGACTGTAAAATATAGAATTTCTAGGGAAATTTGCGGAAACACCGAAGTATCATACAGAATACCATCACCAATAATTGACATTACTGCAATCAAAAGTAAATCTAGTTCGCTTTACTTCAATTTAGAATGGAAACCTCAACCATGTGGTGGCGTTATTGAAGTAGGAGAAAATTCAGTTAATATTTTAAACTTACCAAATTCATATAATGATACCATTGACTGTGCTTGGATTCTTACTGGCCCGACTAATAGAGTTGAAATTAAAATGGAAGGGCAATTCACGTTCAATTGCGATGACGAGTATTTGATAATAAATACAAACTTAAGACAAGCCGCACAAGTAATTGGTAAATATTGCAAAGAAACAACCTTAGATACCCCGTTATCTATGCATTTCAGTTCCATGCTCATTGAGTATCACTCAAATGTGAAAAACGAAACAAACATAAAGCTTATGGCTAAATCTGTTACTAACCAATGCGGCGGATCTCTTAGTTCATATCAAACCACATTTGTATCGCCTAATTATCCTAATAACTATTTGCCTAACCAGGAATGCTCCTGGGAGATACGGGCTGATCTAGGTTTCAGAGTATCTCTTAAATTTGTGGAACGATTTTTTATTGAGGATACAACTAATTGCACTAAAGATTCTGTGATAATTTATGACTGGAAGGACGATGAGTATACAGAAATAGCAAAGATATGTGGACGAAACACGCTACCTATTTATAACTCAACTTTTAATCGCATGAAAGTTATCTTACGTACAGATGCCGACAAAAATCTAGAGGGATTCAAAGCTGAATGGGTTTCTATCTGTGGTGGAAAATACATAGCTACTCAAAAGGAACAAATTTTGTATAGTCCAGGTTTTCCATATAATTACCAACCACGTATGAGTTGCGAATATAAAATATCTGCTCCGAACGATCAAGTTTCACTGAGATTCCTTGATTTTGAACTAGAAGGCTCTGCTCCTGACTGTCTGTCTGATAATTTAACAGTATCAAGTCAGTCAAATTATAACTATCTGTATGAAGTTTATTGCGGTGACAAAATTCCACCCGTCACAACTCAGCCTGAAGAAATATCATTGATATTTAAAAGTGATAGTAGATATATACTGAGGAAAGGGTTTAGAATTGCTTATTTTATTTATTCATGTGGAGGCAGAATAAACGAAACTACTGTTCTCACACCATTTCTTTCTGAGTCTTACGAAACAAATATGAACTGCACGTGGTTTATTGAAGCACCACCTACCAAGATAATTGTTCTTAAATTCCTATATATTGACTTAGAATCCACGACAGAGTGTTATAATGATTACATCGCGTTATTCGAAGGACACTTCATTGATGCTGATAAGCGATTAGCGCTAATGTGTGGTAATATCAACTCAACAACCACACTCAGAAGCAAAGGGACCACGGCGTTGTTACAGTTTGTATCAGACGGAAGTGTAAACCTCAAAGGTTTCAAAGTTCAAGTTTACTTTAGCTATTCTGAGGCAGCAAATTGTGGAGGACTTATTAATTTAACAACAACTACGTCCCAAGCTCTAAAATCTCCCTTCATGGGTAATTCTGTATACGAAGAATACTTAGATTGTCTTTGGTCTATAGTTTCACCGCCTGACACTGTAATCAAAATCGAATTCTCCTTGTTCCACGTAGCCCCCTGCCAAGATGTCAACCAAACTGCTATAGGGTACAGTAAATGTGATTGCGACTTAGTTGAAATAAAAGATGGCTTAAACCCTAATAGCTTAGAAATAGGCACCTATTGCGGTCACAATTTACCACCGCAATTAATTTCTTCTGGAAATGTGATGAGCGTCAGGCTGTCCACGGATGGCGCAATAGGCAGTCAAGGCTTCGTCTCCACTTTAACAGCTCAGCCGTCAGTATGCGGGACCTCCTTCATTTCAGTGAGCAATACGCCACAACGCTTGAAATCTCCCGGTTATGATACCGGATCCATACCTCGCGGCCTTCATTGCGTATATCACTTAGATGTAAGTGCGTCTCCATACATTTTGCTACGTATCACTGTTAAAGAATTAGACTTACAACCCCCTGTCGCTGATAGCTCAGGCGTCAAGCGCTGCAGTAGAGACAAGTTGATTATATCTAGCAATCCAAGCATTCAAAAGAATACTACGCTGGGAAAAGATTGTATCATAAGCCACCACATGGATGACTTCTTTAGCCGTAATTCCTTTTACGGCAGCTCTTTGCGCTTTCCCCATCGTTTTGAGATATGCGGGCAAAAGGAGCCTACGGACTTTTATGTCTATGGAACAACGTCTATAAACTTAATCACATCACCGGAGTCAGATACTAAGGTATACAAAGGAATGGAAATAGAAGCAGTATTCACAAGATTTTGTGGCAGAAATTATACGGAGCCTCACGGACGAGTACAGGCTATTTATGTATATGACTTTGACGGAAACATCGAGCATGACTGCTACACGCTGATCACCGCTCCTGTTAACTACACGATATCCGCGTACTTCTTGAGCGCCGTCCCAATTTACTGGAACGAAGATTGTTATCTTGAAATTTTTGATGGAAATAACGCTACTGCGCCCAGACTTTCAAAAATTTATTCAGATGCTGAGGGTACCCCTGTCTTCTCCACTGGGAGATATTTATTGTTTCACAATCATGAACATAGTGGAGATCGTGTATTTTTTGATTTGGTTTACATGATATCCGAGAATGGCCGTGGATGTGGTGGAAAAATGCAAAGCGTGGTGGGTAAAGTCACCAGTCCCTTGTATCCTAACACTTACAGGCGGGTATCGACCTGCGAGTGGGAGCTAGAGACTCCCTTTGAAACACGTTTACTGCTACATTTCGCTACGTTTGACTTGGGTGTAACTTGCGAACAGAATTACTTGCAGCTCGTGAACAGCATGGGTGTAGTAGTGCGGACGTTCTGTGAGGACACACCTGCTGACTACACGAGTGACGATAACTTTGTTAAGATAGTATTTGTAACCACCATGAACAATGGTGGCACAGGTTGGGTCGCCGAATTTATAGGAATTCTGTAAAGCAATATAACTAAGATTGTTTTTGTGGTAGAGCGACGCGAAGAACTGCAAAAATGTACCAATAGAATTCTACTAAATTCAGATGATGTTGTGTAATTTTGTTAATATTTATCTGGCTTAGTACCTTTCCGCCTCAATGGCTCAGACGTATTTTGAGTTGCGCCGGCCTCGTTACCGTTAGCTTCTTAATGTTTATTTATTATTTAAAAAACGAACCTTCTGCTAAGACTATTCTGAAGCTTCATTCGTTAAATTAGCAAGGAAAGTTAGGGAAGAGCACTGATGATAAGATCCTTTTTTGGTATCATGCATATATTATACCTGGTTATGGCATTAGTAAGTATTTGTTGGAGGTTTTTGTAGAAATTATAACACCAAACCACCGTTATGTTCCAATGTTTATTTCTGGATACATATTTGGGTTCCTGTCTAGTAACCCGAGGATTGAAGCTATTCATGTTTTTAAGGTCCGGTTTTTTTTAAATAATATGACCGTAAGGATAACGCGCGGTGACATTAAATATCAAAAGGTATTCAAGTAACACAAGTAAATTATATTATACTGTTTACCTAAGGTCCAGACAAAATAGGTTGGCAGTCATTTGGTGTCCCTGTGTTAAATCAACACGCAAATTAGAGTGTGACGGAGTTTTATTGCCGACTGATTTTATGCGTACTTTAGCTGTGTGAGCATGATTAACTCGTACAGTTTCATTGTTAAACACAAATCGTAAGCCAGACTAGGATCACACAGCGCGTTGTTACTCAAACACCCGTAGATTTTGCAGTGACGACAAAAGTGTCATGTTCTTATGTATTATTATTTGTAAAGTGCATTATTGTTTTTGATCTAATAATTAAGAGTTTGTAATTGGTTATAATAAGTATCAGAAAATTGTTAGAGTTTGAAGACCTAGCAAGTAAAACTAACTCATTACTGGTTTGAAAATATTTGTCATAAATAAGTTATAACTTTTGTAATGTATATTTATTAAAACATAGTGTAATTAAATCGTTGATTTAACCTTAATCTTAAACTAAATCCAAAAGATTTAAAAGCCTTTTTAAATTACCTATTTATTTTATCTTTAGCTATATGTGTTCTTTTTCTGAAAAAATTATATCTTAAAGGTAGTGTACAAGGTGTCTCAAAAGAAAGTTTATATTTAGTGGATTGATTAAAATTATTAAAGTCCAAAGTTTGGGAATTTATATCTTAAAAATAATGTGGTCCAAATTTAGACGCTCGCGTTCACGGCACTTATTTAATCGTACAGTAAAATTACTTATGACCATGGCGGCTTGGTTCGGGTCGTCACGAACAGACTGATTAACACTCGCCACGTTTTCTACCTTGGTCGCCCGGATTTTGGTATTTCCAGCGTTGTACAGGTCTCTTCAAACTTTTTGACCCATTTTCGAATAAGAGGAATGCTTGGCGCATCATATGTGGCGAAAACTTCGAATACTACATTCGCCGAATCACCGTTTTTATAAAACTCTCGCATGCACAACGCGCGATCTGCTCCCGAAAAACGCTCCATAGCGACTGAATTGATGAATTCCCAAAAGCCAGGCTACCGATTGACATAACCCCTCGGATTCGTTGCGTTCACGCAGTAATCTAAATAAATATAAACTTTCTTTTGAGACACCTTGTATATTGAATGAATAAAAAATTGGCTACAAAGCAAATCACATGTGTTTTATTAACCCAATCCAAATTAAAATAAGTAGGTACCTAAACCACTCAACCACAAACACTCGGCCGACCGGCTGAGTGTTGACCGTTTTTAAACGATTGGGTTGAACGAACGAAACGACGAACGATGGTGGTGGAACGACGAAGAATACAGTGTGAGTTTATGAATATACATACACAAATTCACAACTTTTGCCCATAGGAGTAGGCAGAAATTACAGAACACCACCTTCTACGATACCTTATACTTCTATTCCTTCACTTACGTTCATAATAATCATAATCTTATCGTACACGCACGCCGTTTATGAGTACTGTTCACCCGGCATCGGCATTTCTAAAGAACATCACCAATAAGGTTTTCACTCATGTCTGTCTTATATTGCTATAGGCACAGCGTATCGTCCCCCACGATTCGACTTGGACCTTTTTCTCGACGCCATAACTGACTCCGTTAGCTCCTTAGTAAAATGTGATCACTATGTACTGCTTGGCGATTTCAATGTTAACTTACTGAATGCTAACGGGCAAACTAAGAAAGTATGTGAGTTTTTGAATAGTCTGAGCCTAAAACAACTGGTGAGTTCACCTACCCATTTCACAGACCATAGCGAAACATTGATCGACCTTGCCTGTTCGAATCTACGTCACAAAGGAATATCTGTTGAGCCCTATGGCTCAATAAATGGTCACTCACTTGTTGTGTGCGAATTTAATATTAGGCGTAGTAAATATAATCCCCATACAGTTGTGTACAGACCCATCAAGCAAATAAATAAAGAAGTACTAGATAGTGATTTATCGCGCATACACTGGGACAGCATTTGTGGCTTACAGAACGTTAATGACATGGTTGAAGCATTAAATGGGAACATTTTAACAATTTACGATGTGCGCGCACCGGTCAAGAAATGTTTAATTAAGGAACCGTCATATCCCTGGATAACAGATACAATTAAATTGATGATGCACTTGAGGAATGACGCTCTGACCAAGTATCGTAAAACGAAATCCGAGTCCAAAAAAGCATACTATAAGCAGTTGAAGTCTCTGGTGTTGAATTCCATATTTAGAGAAAAGGTTGCATATTTCAAATTTAATATTAATAGCCAAATTAAAAATCCCAAAGCATTATGGCAAAATTTAAGAAATACTGTATTACCAAAGAAACAAATTGATGACCTTCCTACTCACCTCAGAGATCCAAACCAAATCAATAATCACTTTATGAGTGTTCCTGGTAACCCTGTCTGCAATACATCGCAGCGCACTTTCTTTGAGTCTCATCGTTATGGTGATGATAGCTTTACATTTACATTACAACCAGTAACTACTGATCAGATTTTGCGATACATCCGCCAGCTAAAATCTAACGCTGAAGGCTGTGATAGGGTAACCCTGAATATGCTTTTGCTTACACTCCCACATACACTGAAAGTCATCACTGACATTGTGAACACCTCAATTCTTTCAGCAACCTTCCCTGACATCTGGAAAACTGCGATAGTTAGGCCATTGCCTAAAAAAACAAATCCGACTGACCTAAAAGACCTTAGGCCAATTAGTATACTGCCTTGCCTTTCTAAAATAGCTGAGAAGGCCGTATGCCAGCAGCTTTCAAAGTATCTAGAAGATAACGGCATTCTGCCAGAGCTACAGTCAGGCTTTCGCAAACAGCGTGGTACTTCTACGGCTCTTTTGGACGTGACAGATAACATTCTATCAGCACAGGATAAGGGCCTATGTACACTACTTGTCCTACTTGATTTTTCGCGAGCTTTTGACTGTATAAATATAGATCTGTTTCTATCAAAGCTTAAGTACTATGGCTTTGACCAAAACACGATACACTGGTTCCAAAGCTATCTCACCAACCGACGTCAGCGTGTGGAAATACGACTGGACAATGGCTCATCTCTTGTTTCGTCACTCACTTCTGTTTACAGAGGAGTCCCACAGGGCTCAATACTGGGCCCCATCATTTTCATTTTGTATTGTGCGGATATCATGAATTCCCTGAAGCGATGTAGGTACCATATTTATGCTGATGACGTGCAAGTCTATATTTCCTTTAAGCCGGGTGACTGTGACAATGCGATAAAGGATCTAAACGATGATCTTGACAGGATAGCATGTTGGGCTGAAAATAACGGTTTGGTACTTAACCCTACTAAAACCAAATACATGCTGTTTGGAACCAAGAACCAAATCAGTGCAATGCCAGCAACACTCAACGTTGCCCTGCTGGGTGAGTCGGTCAGTCGAGTCAGTGAGGCCCGTAATCTGGGTCTGAACATGGACACTGGGTTGAGATATGAAGCACACGTGTCAGAGTCAGTGCGCACTTGTTTTTACCGGCTTAAGGTCCTCTATAAAATAAGGCCTTATCTTTCAGAGGAGCTGCGGATCCAGCTGGCTGAGTCTCTCGTGCTGTCTAATCTGAACTATGCGGACGTAGTCATTGGCCCTCGACTGCTGGCAAGAACTGATCGACTGATTCAGAGAGTACAAAACGCCTGCGCTCGATTCTGCTTCTCAATCCCACCTAGAAGTCACGTAACACCTTTTTTAAATCACCACTCAATCCTCAAGATGAAGTCGCGTCGTAAGTTGCACTTGGCATGCCTACTTTTCGGAGTTATAAATCACAAGCAGCCGACCTATCTGTACAATAAACTGAGCTGGATCGCTAGTAGAAGAGAATGTGCAAGTAGACAGTGCTCTCAGCAACTCTCCACACACTCACACAAGACAGCGGCTTTCAGGGGAAGTTTTAGATACGCCGCATCCAAATGCTGGAACAATATTCCCCCGCCGATAAGAAATCTTAAATGTCTTGAAACGTTCAGAGTTCGACTGCGGCAGTTTCTTATCGCCTCGCAGAAAAAACTGGGGATGACTGTTTCGAACACGTCCATTATATAGCTGGCTGTCTTGTCCTTCCCGAGCCAATCTGTCTATTTGGTGTATCTCGTGGTCAAAACCTATGGGTAAGCAAAGGATATGGGCACTTGGTAATTTAATAACTTGTGGATCGTTTGTTGGATACCTACTAATTTTAATACACATATTATTTTCGTATATTTATTTATTGTAAACATGTTTACCCCCTGAGTGATATTAGCAGACACATTAGAAAAACAACTGTTTCTATATACCCCGCATAACACTGTAATAACGAAAACATCGATCGACTACTCAGCGACCGTACGTCACTGCAGGGATCCAGCAGAATATCAGCGTCAGGTATATTTGCCTGACACGTGCTGAGCTGGACTCCCATTTGGTGCAACCTTGAGACGCACACCGCACTGTGTTTTAATCATTATAACTAATAATTGAAGTAGGTATGTTACTTGTGTCACTTTTATTTGTATAATGTATTTTTCCTGTTTCTTATTTTTTGTATGTCGGCACCTTAAATTGTTTCCAAATACCTACATGTAAATTAAAAAATATTGTGATTTTGTGTGTTGTGCTGTGTCTTTTGTGTGCACTGAATAAAAAGTTTATCTATCTATCTATCTATCTATCTTATACCTTTTGTTAGTGGCCTTTCATTCATCCTCCCAACATGGCCAAACCATGTTAGCATACTGTTTTAAATTTTTGTCACTATATCTTCTTTTAAAGCACAAAGTTTTCTTATTACATCATGCCTCAATCTAACATTTCGAAAGGAAAGCATTTCTACTGCATGAATAAAGGTCTATCCACACATATTAGGGCCGTGCCAGGGATGTGGACGGACCGTGAAAAATATCGGTGGGTACATTTTATATGAACTCGATCACACACTATCCACGTCCCGTGCACGTCCCGGGCACGGCCCTGATATGTGTGGATAGACCTTTATACTTTCATGTCTTTTTTGCCATACCCAACCTTCACTTCCATACATAGACACTGTTTTGAACAGCGAATCGAGCCTCTTTAAACATCCACTGGCATGTATAGCACCATTGATTTATTTCCTGCATTCACTCTCATTCACATCCACATCCACATCCTTTTCAATCTTTCCATTCCTTGTAAACATACTTCCCAAATATACAAACTCGTTCACTTGCTCCACACTCATAACATTTACTTTCACTTCACACACCGATACATCGCTCTCTCTCTTTCAAACACCATTACCTTGGTCTTGTCCACATTTATACTCATCCATTTAATCTTGAAAGCTTTATTCATCTCAGTCACCATGTATTGAAAATGTTCTGCTGACGATGCAAGTAGAACCTAATCATCTGCGTAGAGAAGGCGTTTGACAGGCAACTCATTCATCCCCAATCCGCATTCATGCTCTTTCAAATTTATCCGATGTACTAGTTGCTACACAGCCCCATCTGAAACCAGTCCGTATACGCCCCATTAATCCTAACACAAGCACTGGAATCCCTATATAGAGATTTCAGTGCCCGTACCTAGCGCCAGTCCACATCATACCCGGATAGCGTCGACCTCAATTCATCCTTCCACACATTGTTATAGGCCTTCGCCAAGTCAACAAAAGTATAATACACTTTTTTTGTGCCTTGCCAGATGTTTTTTGGCTATGCACCTCAAAGAAAAGATCTGATCCATACAGCCCTCTCCAAATCCTGCTAGAACGTCCCACAATTTCTCATCCGTCACTTTTATTACTCTATTTATTCTCAAAAAACGAATGCCGAGGTCGTTTTTACACACCTGCTGTGAGCCCTTTCCCATACATAGTGTACAATCTTTTCCAAACAGCCTTGCACGCGGCCATATCTCCAACATATATTACAGATCCGGCAGAACAAACTTGCTACCACCCCATCACTGTTCTTCAGCATTTCAGCAGATACTCAGTCATACCCTGCAGCTTGTAATTAAGATCATTGCTTTTATTAAGTGACTATCAATCTCATCCATTTCTATATCATTCTCATTCTCTTGTTCTTCCTCTGAGTTTGGGTCTTGACGACTGGCTTCTGCCCAGTTACCCACTACTTGCACCTAAATAAACTACAATAACCTGACAACTAATTAAACTTTTAAAATATCCCTTCCAGCGTTCCAAGACCTTGCATTCTTCGCTCTGCTGATGCTTATTGAATACATCTTCTGCTCTTATTACAGTCATGCTCGATATTTTTGTCACTCGATGAATGAATATTAAATTGACACGCACATGACATCCAAATTCCACATGCTAAAAATCCTACCTCATATTTACATTTTTCGTTCCTTATCACGTTCGCGGACGTTTCTACTTGAATCTGTCATCTATACTAATACTAATCTATACTAATATTATAAAGAGGAAATATTTTTTTGTTTGTTTGTTTGTACCGAATAGGCTCCAAAACTACTGGACCGATTTAAAATATTCTTTCACCAATAGAAAGCTACGTTATTCCTGAGTAACATAGGCTATTTTTTAAACCCGAAAACGGTTCCTGTGGGGTGGCCCACGGGAGCGAAGCCGCGGGCAACTGCTCGTAATAATAATATTATAAAGAGGAAAGATTTTTTTGTTTGTTTGTTTGTTTGTACCGAATAGGCTCCGAAACTACTGGACCGATTTAAAAAATTCTTTCACCAATAGAAAGCTACGTTAATCCTGAGTAACATAGGCTATTTTTTTTATCCTGAAAACGGGTCCTGTGGGGTGGCCCAAGGGAGCGAAGCCGCGCGAAGCAGCTAGTATAGAATATAGCTGTTGCCCGCGGCTTCGCTCCCGTGGGACCCACACCACCCCACAGGGCTATGTCACTCAGGAATAATGTAGCTTTCTATTGGTGAAAGAATTTTTTAAATCGGTCCAGTAGTATCGGAGCCTATTTGGTACAAACAAACAAACAAAAAAATATTTCCTCTTTATAATATTAAGTATAGATAGTATAGATTAGTATAGATATAGATGTAGTGAAATAGTGTGGCATGATATTATATGTTTTGAAGATATTATGAGTTTATGGCAGAAACATATTATCACGTTATCATTTGCATACGTTCTCTCCTTAAAAGTACAACTAATGAGACGCGTTGTAACTGTATATCAATTATTCCTAGTTAATCGTAGAATATCACACTTCACATTGAAAGGATTCAGACAGCACAGAAACATTAATTAATATGGCAATTTATGACTTTTTGAATACTATACATGGATAAACGATCCCCATATGTGCGATATGACTTAGACGTTTGATTATGTCCATTATAATACAATACTAAATAAATTAAAAGTCTACGGCATTACAGGTAACGTGCTCGAACTTATTAAATCTTATTTATAAAATAGAACACAAATAATCGAAGTTAGCCGCATTCATCATCTTCCTGCCCTTGTCCCATGTTCTTAGGGTCGGCGCAACACGTTTTCTTCTTCCATATCGTCCTGTCCCACGTCACGATATCACTGACTCACTGACTCCCGTTTCTTCCATATCACTCCTCACACAGTCCATTCATCTTTTCTTTGGTCGTCCCCTCCCTCTCCATCCATCCACATTTATATTCATAACTCTTTTAGTAACATGCGTTTCATCCCTCCTCATCACTTACCATACCAGGACAAACGGTTTACTTTCAACTTTTCTGTCACTGGCGCCACTTTCAAACTTCCTCTAATATATTTATTTCTCACTTTATCCGTTCTCGTCACTCCGCACATCCAGCTCAACATTCTCATCTCTGCTACATGCAATCTCTTTTCATCCATCTTTTTCACAGCCCAACATTCTTATCCATACAGTACGACAGGTCTAAACACGAACTTGTAAATTTTCCCCTTTTAACTTGAGGGTCATCCGTGGGTCGCAAGTTGTTCCAGTGACATTTATTACAATCCCACCGCACTATTCCCAAACCACTGCAACTCCTGAAAGCCAGAATCAACAGTGGCGACCACCAGAAAAGCGCCGTGGCAATAGAGCTCGATGAAGTCCCAGAGAATGAATTTAACTGTCTTGGATCCCGCAACGAAATTAATCAGAAAAGAATAACGGAGGAGTAGGTAAATATACAATTTCCACTTCCCTCCATATCAAACAGGAGACAGATCAAACAAGGCCAATAGACACAAAGGGTCATTTAAAATTGGGTTAAGCCTAGTTGCCTAGCACCACGGATATTTTGCATTAATATTAAACGGTCCTAACATTGTGAGCTTTTATATTTGATTCCTTTAATAGGGTTTAAAAAAGTTAGTTGATATACTAACTCTATTTAATTCATGAGCTCCCAAGCCGTATTAGCTACTTGTGTTTGTATCAATTCTTGAATTTATAAAATAATATTCACTATCTGCGACCACTATTCGGTCAGATATAAGTACTATGTCTTACAAATGTACTTGTTGCTCTAAGAGTTACGAGTGCAAAAACAAGTATCGTGAGAGTAATGATTGACGCCTATTACACTCATGTAAAGGGCTGCCCACACAAACTTTATTTAATTACAATAATTTAGGTTCTATCCTTTAGTTTTATTTTATCTTTCTAAATTACTTCCAAATTATTGTATAACTCGAATTCCCAAAAAAAAAACGATAAAGCGGGTTACTATACTACATTGACCGTAGCAGTGGATTCTGGTGGAGGTCGGGGTCTAGAGAGACCATTGTGTGAGAGCAATAGAACTGCTGGTCGGCTAGAGAGCCGTGGCGTTAGAGGTTTTACTCGAGTTTTTCTATAAGCTTGGCAGTTTTTGCTTTTTAAAGTTTGTTTGGAATGACTGTGGTACATGGCCCAGGGTGTAATGATTTAGTTAAAGATTAGAGTTTTAAAATTTCCCTATTTTAACGAACTCAATTGTCTACTTTGGTCAGGAGTAGCCGAGTTTTATGTGGCTACTATTGACATGTGTGGCAACTGAAGGCCCCTATGGCACCTGTAAGTCTGTATGACACTATGTCTGGTGTAAAAATTCATGTTTGTGGTAGGAACCTTACAGAAAGTTCTTATTGAGTTATGAGGTTAAAAGAACGTAAACTCACATAGTCAAGCGAGAGGTGAGGTCACCTTGTTAATTTTGATGATGTTCGAATCATCAAGCCCTCATTACGAATTTTAGTTTTCTAATTTTGGTTACTATGCATAGATCGTGTTAGTAAGACACACAGTAGATGAAGTAGATAATGAATTGGAGTAAGATAGGACAGACTAAATGTCTGTGTGAACAGGTTCTGAGTTCAGAGAGTTGAGTTGACTCGACATCGTGGAAATTGAGTACTGACCGCCTTTATTAGAGCTTCTACGTCGTAGAATCACTGTCGGCAAAATTGTAACTGTAAGTTGTGAATTTTTTAATAAACCCAGTGTATCGAATAATTTTTATGATTTCATTTTCACGAGTGCACCCACCGACCTGCTCACACACGATGTCATAACCTAAGGGAATACATCCTGACTTTCTGATGGTTTGCATCTATCGGCCAACCCTGATGCGAAATATATAACTATATATAAAATATAAAAGAAAACCGCATATTGAAATGATTCTGATATTCGTTTAGAAAATAATGGTGGCCGTCCTGATATCGAGAGGAAGCGAATTCCAGAGAAGAATGGATTGAATATGAAAGCAAGAATGAACAGAATCAGATGTATGAGAAGGAAAGAGCAAGAGAAGATTGTTAGATGAACGCAGATCCCTAGCGTGTGAAATACATAGGCATTGAAAGTGAGGTGTGAGTAAATGGAAATCCCCCTCTTGGCATATTTTTTTTAGGCATAATATTGTTTGGCATGTCGTTTTCGCATAACATTTATTAGCTTAATAATACTGTGGCACAGCATTACTTTAGCACAATGCAAAGGTTAGCTTAGCTGTCTTTTGGTCTAATTTGTTTTGGCATAATTTGGAGTTGCATACATTTTTAAGGCATTATATTTATTCGTCATAACAATTTTATGTTGAATGTTATGTTAGGAGTCAATGTCCCCCCGGTGGGTTCACGCATTATTGAGGCTGGGTGGCTCCGTTGCCATGGCTTGGTCACCCACGGTGAAGCGAAAAGAAGCCCGATGACGGGCCGCTCGTCAGTGCTTTTGCCGATAAGCCAACTTGGGCGACAACGCAACTTTTGCGTGCCGTGATTTCGTATGGAGGCATCGTGACTGTGGGTTAGAGGCTGCGGCGAGAGAGGAATTGCGGTAGAGGTAAGAGGTATTGCGGTGCGCCGCCCTCCCTACATTCCACGGTCTGGACGAGGTCGCCACCGTCAGATGGCGGACGGGTGTGGTCACAGGGGATGAGGAGTGTCGGTATAGCGTAATTGGCCGCTCTCACTATCTCCTGCGGCTGAAAAGTGAACTGAACTGTCATAGGAGAACCAAGGTTCGACACAGGGTCGTCTGGCAAGCATGTGCTTGTTTGGATCCTGGGGTGGTTACGGCGTGCAATGTGTTCTGGTGCGCGGGTGACGGGGGATACTCCCCAGAGGAGGGTTCGGTGACGGACAGCCGCAGTGGGTTCGCGGATGACTGCTTACGCGTGCTCTTGTGTCCACCATAAGTGGTACAGGAGGACACCGTGGAGTTTTAGTGGGTTGGATTCCCAGATAACTACACTATCTCCCCGTGGTAGCGCAGTAAATTACGTGCGCTTAAAGCAACATTGTATAAATAAAATCGAATATGACCACTTGCACTCAAAGGGCCTATAGCCTAACTTAAGTGTACCAAGTTCGTCTCACTTCGACTTGAACAAGTAGGACCTACATAATGAAATGAATTTTAATTCATATTCTGTATGAAACTGTAGAAAAAAATACCTATTTCGATACCTGTAATAATAATTGACTTAAGGATATTTTGCTCAAAGTGGTTTATAAATACAGTTGGTTTCAGAATTTTCTGCTCTTTCTAGTGGTACAATTGAAATATTTTATCGTTCAAAAAATGTCCCATATGTCAAAGAATTTTGCTTTACCTAAACAGAATTTTAGAACTTCAATAGACGTATTCAGATAATTTTCTATATCTTTATAATAAGAATTGAAGTAAAGGACAAACCCCAGTTTTTCAGGGTGAGCAAATTAAGTTTCTAATTTAAAAAAAAAACTTATTAACTTTTCAAGGACTTACGTTTTTTACATGATTTTAAAAAAGTACTATAAGCTTTTCAATTGCTATCAGTTAGTGTACCTACATTAAATTGCAAAAAAAAGGAAACGACGGAAAGGAATTAATAGGTAAAGCATTAATATGGGTTGAAGGAAAATATTATATCCAGGTTCAATTAAAACGAATCCTTTCTCTATGTAAATACATTTTTATTAAATTTAATTTACATACGAGTAAATATACTTATGTTGTGATTTTACTTATTATTTTTAGTAATATAACTTCATGTTGTTTCACATGTTTTATTTCCAACATCAGCTGCATCTACATCATATGAAATATATGCTCCAACGGAGGAATAAAGCTGATCCCAGAAGTTGAAATTGTCATCGTCATTCACACATTTAACAGTCAAGTTGTTTGCTATGTCCATGTACTGCAGAGTCTGGTTGTCAAACAGAGGCCAGGTTGTGTTGAAAACTGTTGAGTTGTAGGTGGGGTTGCTGAAATAAATAAATATTTTAAGATTTCTAACATCACCTTCATTTCTATTTGTCTCGACTTTTGTAGCTCAGAGCTGATCTAAAGATTAGATAAATGATAAAAATGTATGGAAATGCAAAGCGCTATCGAAATGTCACGTGATCAAACTCTTACATTTTGACATTAGAAAGAAGTAAAAAAGTAAGAAAAATATTACTATCGCTTAAGTAAATGACGCTTTGCCTAAAGTGTCTGATCATTATTATACTATCATTTACACCGAATTAGATGTAAGTACCGATGTTAAATCATTTGCTTCTGTACATGAATAATATGTTTAAAAAGATTATTATTATACTATCATTTAAATCTAATTATATATATGTAAGAACCGAAGTTAAATCATTTGCTTCTGCACATGAATAATATGTTTAACAAGATTATTATTATACTATCATTTACATCTAATTAGATATATGTAAGAACCGAAGTTAAATCATTTGCTTCTGTACATGAAAAATATTTATAGAAAGATCATTATTAAACTATCATTTACACCTAATTAGATGTAAGTACCGATGTTAAAACATTTGCTTCTGTAAATGTAGTTATAATATTTATAAAACAGCATCTTACATACCCGTGTTTAGCAAAGTCCGTGTAGAGCGTAGTGACTAGATCAATAAGTTCAAACTCCGAACTGTTTTTGGCCGAAGTCATATTCATTTATTTTGGATCAAACAAATAAAACAAGTCATCTATATGGCCAGCTCCAGAAATGTTGTATTTTTGTCCTTGTAAGCCATACAAATTCCTACTTGACATGCAAGAAAATTGCCCGAAATACCTTACAGTATTTTCAATAGAAGGCAATCTCGAAAAATATCTCATAATATCGTATCTGAATCCAGCGTTGTTGGCAAAAGTAACAAACTCCTTTATAGAGTCTATGTCAATACTTTTATTCCCGAAATAATGTTTACGAATTGCATTCGATAGTTCCAGGATATGATTTGGTCCAAGCTGATTTAAAAGTTTTCGAGGCACAAAAAGTTCAGAATAGTTATTATATTTCTCAATATAGGTCGAAGCGATGACTTCAATAATTGTGACTACCTCTTGGCTAGTGTGGCCAAACAAAATATCTACATTATTGGCATACTCAAATTCTTCATAAATATTGTATGACAAGAAATTGTCTGTTCCATTATATTTTTCAATCACTGGTACAAAATGATACATTTTAATTAAGTTATAGGAATACTCTTCAAATGATAATATGCTAGGACTTGTGTCTACCAAACTGGCTGAAGGGACGGACTGAAGAAATTCGAGTAGTTTTTCGGGGTCTTCGGTCTCAAAACCGAGCTTTTTACCAAGGACAAAGGCCCGTCTTTCAGGATGAAACGCCAAGCCAAAATCACAAAACGGCGAGCCGCTCAATGCGATAGCCCTGTGGAACAGTCCTTTTGACATCGGAGAACTAATATGTAATGCAACAGATGCGCTGCCTGCGCTCTGACCCATGATGGTGACTCTATCTGCATCACCTCCGAATTGTAGGATGTTCTTTTGCACCCATTTCAAAGCTTCAACTTGATCTTTCAGTCCCGCGTTTCCTGGAACTTCTTCAGTGCCGAGGCTAAGGAAGCCTAATGCATCTAATCTGTAGTTAAGCGTCACGACAACCATATCCTTTCTGAGTATGAAGTCTGGTCCGTACGAGTCGACATTGCCCGATCCGCTTTTATATCCTCCTCCGTGAATGAATACCAAAACCGGTAAAAGTGTTTCAGGTGTCAAGTTCGGCGAATATACATTGAGAAACAAACAGTCTTCATCACCGGGAATGAATGTGTTCGTAAGAATGTCAAGTTGGGGGCACATTGAACCATGCTGAGTTGCGTTTCTAACTCCATCCCAAACAAGAGCAGGCAGAGGCGCCTGAAATTAAATGTTAAAAATATTGTCTTCATATTATCTTAATGGATATTATCTTATATATAATATTATCTTAATGGACTATCTTAGAGAACACAATAGGCCTAATTATTAAAAATCCATTTAGTAAGGTTGTAATAATAGTACTCGTATAGGTTTACCTTAAACCTCTGGGTCCCATTAGGGGGTTGAGCGTACGGAATGCCTTTAAAACTGTTGTACTGTCCGTCGCCAGTAATTAAGTCCAGTATCTCTCCTTCCAACCAGCCCTGTTCAACCTGCACTTGAACTGCATCAGTTAACACATTCTGAATGAATCTGTAAATATAAATTCATTGGGAAATTATAAGTCTAGCCACAAAACTATTTATTGGACACGTGATTAAACTTCTAATTTTATAACTAAGCAACGGGAAAATGACATAGCCTCTAATAAACTAATTCGTCTTTTTTGCAACGCCAACTAAATATTCTACAGAAAGCGTCAAGTAAAGATCATCAATTATTGTGACTTGTCCTTCTTATTTATACATTGCCACGTAATTTACTAACTCGCCCACGGATTTTACATCTTGTCACCATTTTACATTTTACAGCTTCAACGCAATATCCTCAAAAAAATATAATTCAAGCTTCTACAGAAAGCATCATTTATTATAACTTAGCATGTAAAACAATACATCATATTCTTTTATCGTGAAAATAGCCACTGCATGATTTGGCG
Source organism: Anorthoa munda (assembly GCA_945859665.1). Classification (NCBI taxonomy): domain Eukaryota; kingdom Metazoa; phylum Arthropoda; class Insecta; order Lepidoptera; family Noctuidae; genus Anorthoa; species Anorthoa munda. The sequence goes on along the minus strand of OX243902.1, from coordinate 27,122,501 downwards.
CCAGTACGCGAGACGACAGCGACCGGCCATTTGCACCAATCAGAGAGCGCCATTCGATTAATGTAACGACGAGTTGAGTTGATCACATGTAATTGTTTACGGGGACTATATTTCTTGTCACCAAAATTTATGTTTGTCATCTAGTTGTATCGCCTAATAAATAGATCTATCGCCACGAAATATTTTAGTTCTCAGATAAACAAAAAGTGTTCCCACGTATGAATTATCAAATTAATGTTAATATATGTGTAAAATAAGAGATGGATTACCAATAAAATTGTAGTGCATTAGATGAATATAAACTTCGTTCTTATAATAAAAGTTTTATTACTTAAATAATAGCTTTGTGCTCAGAATGGTAGATCACTCACCAAATAAATCGATTATCGATCCCTGACTGCGACTCCTTTTTATTTGTTATTTTGTCACCAATACAGTAGTTACATTTTATTCCGTTCAGTTATTAAAATAATAGTATTCGTTACCAATTTAATACATCAGTTAAAATTTTAATGAAAATATGTTCAAAGAGGCGGAGACAAATAAGCGCGCTTTTAAAAATTTACCAAGCCGGCCTCAACGATGGGTCGTAGGGGGATGGTAGATGGGATGCACCTATTATTAAAACGAATGTCAACATTAAAATAACAAATTATGGTCAATGAATCGGTCTAAGAGCGAGCGACGCGAGCTCGGGAGCTTAGGGCACCCCGACACGGACAGGTTAGGTTCGAAGGAGATGACGGGAGCTGAAGTGAGCGAGCAAAGCGAGCGAACTCAGCTCCCGTCATCTCCTTCGTGTTAGGTTACTTTAAACCCTGCATACAGAAATAGGAGCCCCGCTCAGCGGGACTCTGTCGACTCTGTCGCATAAATATACTAATCCAACTTGCACCTATTCTATATTAAAACCAATAAATAAAAAAAATATTTTATGAAATTTTACGGTTTAAGACATTTATTTTTCTCAAAAAGATTATTATTTATCACTTACAGAGAAAATACAATATTAAGTAAATAAAAATAACCGATTAGGGTTTTTAGTAGGGTAGGTGTTAAAAATGTTAGTGGAGATTGAGTATAGTCAGTGACTTGTTTGTTAAGGCCTATGGCACAGTGCGTTTGTATAAGCGGAATTGGTCAGTATTATACATTGTTTTACGATTTCACAAATAAAAAGGTGCTTCTCGTGGGGGAGTGAGCGGGTATAGGTTATTTAGCTTAAGGTTAGTTTTCGTAGTGCTAGTAAAATTACAAATTTATACATATTATTCCATTAATGACAGGTCCTTCAAGATGTGGCATTTTAGTAGTTTCTTAAAGGTTGATAGGCTTTTAGCCTCTTTTATATCTTTAGGTAATCTTAATATATATATTTCTTGTGTGCGTGTGTATGTGACTGAACTCCTCCTAAACGACTGGACCGATTTTGATGAAATTTTTTGTGTGTGTTCGTGGAGATTCGAGAATGGTTTAGATTTACAAAAAAAAAAAAAAAAATGGAAAATTAGGGTAGGGTAGGTAGGGTAGGGTAGGTAGGGTAGGGTAGGTAGGGTAGGGTAGGTAGGGTAGGGTAGGTAGGGTAGGGTAGGTAGGGTAGGGTAGGTAGGGTAGGGTAGGTAGGGTAGGGTAGGTAGGGTAGGGTAGGTAGGGTAGGGTAGGTAGGGTAGGGTAGGTAGGGTAGGGTAGGTAGGGTAGGGTAGGTAGGGTAGGGTAGGTAGGGTAGGGTAGGTAGGGTAGGGTAGGTAGGGTAGGGTAGGTAGGGTAGGGTAGGTAGGGTAGGGTAGGTAGGGTAGGTAGGGTAGGGTAGGTAGGGTAGGGTAGGTAGGGTAGGGTAGGTAGGGTAGGGTAGGTAGGGTAGGGTAGGTAGGGTAGGGTAGGTAGGGTAGGGTAGGTAGGGTAGGGTAGGTAGGGTAGGGTAGGTAGGGTAGGGTAGGTAGGGTAGGGTAGGTAGGGTAGGGTAGGTAGGGTAGGGTAGGTAGGGTAGGGTAGGTAGGGTAGGGTAGGTAGGGTAGGGTAGGTAGGGTAGGGTAGGTAGGGTAGGGTAGGTAGGGTAGGGTAGGTAGGGTAGGGTAGGTAGGGTAGGGTAGGTAGGGTAGGGTAGGTAGGGTAGGGTAGGTAGGGTAGGGTAGGTAGGGTAGGGTAGGTAGGGTAGGGTAGGTAGGGTAAGTAGGGTAGGGTAGGTAGGGTAGGGTAGGTAGGGTAGGGTAGGGTAGGGTAGGGTAGGTAGGGTAGATGCATATTAGGTGTTTTTATGGCAAAACAAAGTTTGCCGGGTCAGCTAGTTTATTATAATTCTGGGCTCCTTCGTACAGAATGCTCTGTTTTCCGTAGTTAGTTCTAGGTGGTTTCAAACGGATGTTATTTGCCTGTCTAGTATTAAGTTTGTGGTGGTCTTTATTTTTGGTAAATGTTATTTGTGAGTGAATTTCCTTTGTAATAATTTTTCTAATCAGGATGCAGGTGTTGTATTTATAGCTTTGCGATAAATTCATCAGTCCAGTTTCCTTATAAATTTTTATGGTCGGTGTTAGGTAATCATAACGAAATAACGTTTTAATTAATTTATTTTGTGATCTCTGTAGTTTATTTACTAGTGAAGTAATATATGATTTATTGATGATTTCTTTAAATTAGTTTGCTTAAATACTTATTAGGACAAACCTATTATAATACATACAAAAACATTTATTTGGTACTAGACCCTATATCTCCATGATTTTAGGTGATTTAATGTGGAATTGATTTTATATTGTTTGGTGACTACATTTTGGTGACAAATCTACTATTTTGCGGGCAAACCCTATTATTTAAGAAACACAAAACTAATTAAATTGGCGATAGCTTAAATGATACCCATTGTTTATTGTCGTTCGTGCGTTCGTATTGCAATTGTTTTCGCTGTAATTAAATTAAAGTTTTCGATGAGTAATAATTAGTTATGACGTCTAAAAGTGAAAATGAAGTACCACTGTACTCTTCTGACGAGGAATTTTAAATAATATATTATATTTAAAATAATAAATGACGGACAATGAATAAGTCCAAGAGCGAGCGTAGCGAGCTCGGGAGCTTAGGGCACCCCGACACGGACACAGGTTAGGTTCGAAGGAGATGACGGGAGCTGAAGTGACCGAGCAAAGCGAGTGAACTTAGCTCCCGTCATCTCCTTCGTGTTAGGTTACTTTAAACCCTGCATACAGAAATAGGAGCCCCGCGCAGCGGGGCCCCGTCGACTCTGTCGCATAAATACTAATCCAACTTGCACCTATTCTATATTAAAATCAATAAATAAAAAAAATGATTTGTGTATATTTATTAAATTGAATTATTAAAATAACATTGATAGATTTAATTTTAAAAGAATAAATAAAATTTATTGATTGCATAATAAGAAAAGTAAAATAACACACGTTTGTATAATTAAGGCCTCCTCCCAACTAAAACCAATGTCAACATAAAAAAGACACATCTTTTTATTAGATAATTTATGTAAATCGAATGATATAAAAAAAGAAGTATCAAAATATAAGATATTGAATGTTCTTTAGTTAGCTAACTAAGCTAACTAAAGGATTGGAAGGCCAACTAAAGCGCGAGCTGCGTTAATAATCCAATAATGGTTTAATTTTCTTTTTTGTTACCTACCTACATTTTTTTTATGTTTCTATTATTTACTATAAGTAAAATGATGGTGATTCAATAAACAAATTGATTTTTAAAAAATAAAGTCTTTTATTTTGTCTCTCCTCAATAGCTTCTGGTAATATTAGTGGCCAATATACTATTTGATGAAATTTTTAGCAAATTTTTTACGATCAATTAATATGGGATGAGTTACATTTTAAACGTACTGAGTTAAAAAATTAGAAGCTAAATAAATATATTTTTTGATGTCATTTAATAGTATTTTAGAAGTTTACTGTTAGAATGCATGTTAAAAATTTAGATGCTAAAAAATAACCATCATGCTGAGTTGTATTTAGAGTGGTTTACATAGAAGATAACTAGTGGCTAACATAGTATTATTTAGATGCTCGTTAATTGTGGCTGACTTAGTAATTTAGAAGGCAACATAACTTATAACGCCTACATCTTTAGTATCCTTTTAAAACTGACCGGTAATTGTCAGGATAAAGTCGACAGAAAACAAAGTATTATCAAAACATGACTTACATGATGAATATTATATGTTTAACATATAAAAATTTCATTGTTAAGATTGTAGGTGTTGGCTGTTGAAAGTGAAGACACTGTACAAGAACTGCCAACTTGATTGGCGCACTATTTAAACAAGTGATCAACAATTGGTGTATTGTAATTTATTGTATAAACAAGACCCTCAAAATCTCAATAGCATGACTAATTTTGAATTATTATTTAGGCAAAAATTCTGTCTTTTGCAGTTCCGTAGGTGTCACGTTTCTCAGCTCCAGCCCCGGTGTGTAATGATAAATGATAATGATAATTGATAATTGATCAATGATAAATGATTTTATTTCTTTAAGTTGTCGTGGCATCTTCTGACGCAGTTGATTGGCTACAAAACTCATTAAGTTCATGATGATGATGCTATCTAGCCGGTTTCGGCCACAGCGACCGCAATCATTGGCTACTCAATGTGGTTGAGAGCTCAGGTTTGCTGCTCTGTTATGTGCTCTCATGTGACTTACATAAATGATTTTATTTCTGTAAGTTAGTTTGTACAAACACTTTTACATGTCGATCATATTTTTTTAAACTAGATGAAGTCGGCGTTTCCTGTCTGACTACTCTGAGAAGAAAGGCCGAAACAAACTCAGAGGTCACAGTCTCTTTTAAAGTCCAGACAAAATCTTGGTTAGATCATGTGAAGACCATGTAGACTGATGTCTGAAATGGTCTTTTGAGAAAAGAACCAGCCAGATTGAGTGGACCTGTCCAGTCAGTGCACGCATTTGTCAATAACCGTGCAGCTCAACTCAGAATTTAAGAAGCTCAACGAATTGACGAACAATACCAAAGTGTGTGGATCATTATTTTCTTTTATTTTAATTTTAATTTATCTTAGTTAGTTTTTAATCATGGTCTGGCATGTCCTTTACATTCGGGTAGGCCGCATAAATTCTCAAACTGCCAGACCATGATTAAAAACTAACTAAGATAAATTAAAATTAAAATAAAAGAAAATAATGATCCACATAGTCTTCACATTCACAATAATTAAAATAAAATAATATAATACTTTAAAAAGTAAATATTCTTGTCATTGCAAGAAAAAAAAAACTGAATTCACGGTGCAAAATAAAAAAAATCTAAATTAATTGGAGCAGCTCAATCCCAAGCCTTTTTGTCCTCAACGTAATCTTTAATGTTATAAAACGCTTTCTGGCACAACTTACGTTTAATGAATGATTTGAATTTATTAACACTTAGACCTTGTATACGTGGCTTGGAAGCTTATTATAAAAGCGTACACATTAACATCTAAACGAGCCACCTATTTTTTTGAGCCTTGTTGAAGGTACTACAAATTTGTGTTTGTTCCTAGTATTTATGTTATGGATATCACTGTATTTTTTAAACAATTTTATATTTTTATGGCATATAAAAGATTTTCATAAATATACTGAGAAGGCACAGTCATTACATTAATCTCCTTAAATTTCTCTCTGAGAGAGTGTCTCGGGCTTAATTTATAAATTGATCGAACAGCTCTTTTCTGCAAAACAAAGATAGTCTGGATGTCGGCGGCATTTCCCCACAACAGAATACCATACGACATTACACTATGAATAAACTTTTTTAAGATAAGATAAGATAAGATTTATTTATTTCTGAGTATATGGTACATAAAGATCTTAATATTAAATAGTTTCACATACACTACCGTTGCCGGTGTAGAAATATTAAAATTAACTTACAAAATCAAAGTGTCCAAGTTCTAGGCCGCAACAATATAATTGTATCAATTTGTTCTACATTTTTATACAATGTTAAGTTATTTATGAATGGAATTCAAAATTTACTAATTATATAATGTCAAATGGTAAAAAAAAAACAAAAAATAAACAATACAAATTACCAAGAGTAAATAAGTACCTAACAATAAAATTAAATGTCAAAATTTATAATTTAAAATTTCATTTACAGAATAGAAACAATTGTCTAAAAGCCAGGCAAATATTGTTTTCCTAAATGTATTAGTAGGCAACACTCTTATGCGTGGGGGTAAATTATTAAATATTTTGATTGCCATGCAATTGGAATTCCTGCTATACAATTGTAGTCTCTGGCTAGGTGCAAGTAACTTATTTGGGCTTCTGCTTTTCACTCTTTTAGAAATGTGTTCATACAATGGGAACATGTGCGAATATCTTTTTACAAAGAAAACAAAAAAATTGTATGAAATTTCAAAAATATATAGGCAAGGAAGTGGAAGAATTTTTAGTGCTTTAAATAATGGCTTACAATGGTCCATATATTCTGCTCCATACACCGCTCTGACACACTTTTTTTGTGCAATGAATGCTCTGTACACATCTACTGAATTTCCCCATATCACGAGTCCGTAACGCAGCACTGATGCAACATAGCCATGATATGCACTTAGGACTGTTTCTTTACTGGCTATTCATCTCAGTTTTCGAAGAGCAAACACAAATTTGTCAAGACGAGTGCAGACTTTTTTTACATGATATTTCCAATTTAATTTTTCATCAATAACTATTCCCAAGAATAAGGTTGAAGGTACGGGTTCCAAAATTGAATTATTCTAGTGTATTTGAGGTGGTTCTACCAAAGAATTATATGTTTGAAATTGTACTAACTTTGTTTTTTCAATGTTTACACGTAAATTATTAGATTCCAGCCATTTAATTGCTTTTAGTATTTCATTTTTAGTTTCAGTTTCTAGGTCATTCCTATTTGAAGATTTTATTGTGAGAGTAGTGTCATCAGCAAATAGTGTACAGTTATGGTTTAGGCACTTGCAAAGGTCATTTATGTAAATTATAAACAATGGAGGCCCTAATACGCTTCCCTGAGGAACACCACAACTATTTATTTTTAATTCTGAACTGTATGTCTTGTTTGTGTTATTGTCAATTGTCGTCCTTTGCTGGCGACTCGATAAATAACTTTTAAGCCAACATATTTCTTCAAACAAAAAAAGAATTTTAAAAATCGGTCCAAAATTGACGGAGATATGCGTGAACGGTCGATCCGAGTAGTCGTTGACGGCTGCTCCTCTGACCTTATGGCTATTAATGCCGGAATTCCTCAGGGGTCTGTTCTCTCTGCTACTCTTTTCCTGCTGCTAATCAATGACCTACTTCTGCCTGGTATTACACGCAGATGATAGTACTGTTTCAGAGAGATACAAAAACCAGCAAAAACCAGCGTGGATGAAGTTCGTTCCTTGAGAGAGGCTATGGTGGAGCGGACAGATTTGACCTTAAGCCTTGTCTCCCGGTGGGGTGATGACAATCTGGTCTGTTTTAACGCCACCAAAACACAGGCATGTTTTTTTTATTTTTTTATTTTATTTGATATAGGTTCGCGCTTGACCACCATCTCACCTGATGGTAAGCGATGATGTGGTCGACGATGGATCGCGCTTGCCTAGAAGTAACCTATTCACTCTTGACTTAAAGACCCCTAGATTGTAGCTATCGGGAAACACAGACTCCGGCAGGGAGCATGTCTTTTTACCGCAAAGAGAACTCATTTCATCCAAACGCCTACTTTTCGGGGTGCGTCTGTTCCTGTGACTGATCGGCTCGAGCTTCTTGGCATGGAGTTGGCATCCAGTCTCAACTTTGGCGCCTCCATTGAGTACAAAGCCCAAATTGCGGCAAAAAAACTGGGCATCCTAAACAGAGTGAAGCGATACTTTACGCCTGGACAGCTTTTAACTCTTTACAAGGCGCAAGTCCGATCCTGCATGGAGTATTGCAGCCACCTCTCGGATGGCTCAGCTAAATATCAACTTGCCACGCTTGACTCAGTGGAACGCAGAGCTAAGAGACTTATTGGCGACGTCAAACTGGTGGATGCGAAGCTTCAAAGCTTGGCTCATCGCCGTTAGGTTGCCTGCTTGTCGGTCTTCTATAGACTGTACTTCGGCGAGTGTGCTCATGAACTCCACGACCTCATCCCACCGGCCCCCTTCTATTCCATCGGACATCTAGACGCACTGCAAGTTATCATCCTCACCTCGTTGCCATTCCACCAATTGGTTTGTTGAACCATTTTTTTTTTCGTAAGAAATGGAAAGATCATATATAAGTTTACATACAAAACTATTTTTAGGTTTTTTTTTTTTTTCTTTGTAATTACAAAGTAAAATCCAATCGAAAATATTTTATTGAATCCAGTACCGAAAACAGCCCGACAGTTTTCCGAACAAACCCGAGCCCGTGTGACGTCACAACGTTCATTTCTACTCATTGTGGCACATAGCTCATACAGTGTTTTGACTTTTAACAGATTGAGTCTTGTTATTATCGTCAATATATTGATAAATATCGAATATATTGATCATAAATATCGAACCTTAAAAGTTATCGTGCTTGCTTGAATCATTATGTCCAAACACTACAAAAAGATCCTCATTATATGTGTTTCGCGCAATAGCCAAATACCAAATGTTCTATGTCTAACTAGATTTCAATTATAATGTGTTAATTATGTTGTTATCTTGTTTTAATTTAGTATTAGCTCCGTATTAATTTCTTATTTTGATCATCGAAGACTGAGAAAAGTAAATTTTTAAGGGAACTTTCGAGCAAAGTTGACATTGTTGTATAATTACGTAACTTGAAAACATGATTTTTTGTTTATGGAGATATATTCATTATTTTATTCTTAAATGACAGATACAGGCGTAAAACTAATATTTCTGTTTGAATTATGAAAATCGGTCGACGCAAATCACATCTACCAAGTTAATATTTTCACATTAGTACATTAATACCTCAATGTATTTTCACGTTTCTGTTCTACAAACTTTTTAGTGTTTGTAAATATGTTATATAGATATTAGTGTTTAATATTATTAAGGGATATGTAAATAATGTGAATTAACGAAAATGTTATGTTTATGTGTATCATATTTAGTGGTATCTAATGAATTTTTTTGATATTCATAGTCGAAGTTTCGCGCCAATCGTGTTTGTTTACTTTTTATTTTACACCAGTATCACCTACCCAAATGTAAAAACGATTAAGTTATGACAATTATGTTTCTAAATGTACCTGGTAAACAACAAAAACTAACATCGGTCCACTAACACGTAATAATCATTACGACTACTTTATTTATGCTCAAACCTTCCAAATCGTCCATCAGGTGGGTATATTATCGACATTAGCCTTTATGAATCCTTTATCACACATGACTAAATAAAATTTGTTGTTTAATAATATTTTTGCACTAATTTTCGGATATTTTTAGTCAATTCACGTGCAGTTGACACTTGACACTGTATTATCGTGAAATTCCTTGAACGTTATGACGTCACCAACATGGGGACCAATCATGGCCCGTTTGTAGACAGGTGATTCTTTTTAAAATTTTATCGATTTTCAATTACTTATAATAAATTTAAAAAAAATATTTAAGAGATTTCTGCAATGACAATATTTATGATATGTAAAGTTTCAAAATGTATTTAAAAAATCGTATTTTTTATTAAATTCAACAACCCAATTAGCACCAAACGCTTCCAAACATCCTTCATAATGCGCACAGCAAAAGAGTGGAACTCACTGCCTGCGTCTGTGTTTCCGAACGCATACAACCCGAATCTCTTCAAAGTTAGAGGGCTTCTTCTGGGTAAGCTCACTCCATCGTCGACTCTGTCTCTGTCACCGACCTAAACCAGAGTCAAGAGCAAACCCATCATAAAAAAAAATAAAAATAATATCGGTTAAAAATAGCTAAAGTATACTAAACGGGTTGTCTCTATGTTAGTTAAATTACGAATTTTTCTAACAGCATATGCTGCGGAGTTTAGCTTCTTTGACAATTTATCTATATGTGGGCCCCACTGAAGCTTAGCATCCAAAGTTAGGCCTAAGAATACTGTGCTATTTACAGGATTCAATTCTTCGCCCTTTATCATCACCTGCCTAACGTGAGGTAGGGTAAACTTAATGCATTTGGTTTTTTTTTTCATTTAGAAGTAAATAGTTAACATTGAACCAGTGTACTTAAGCATGATTACTGAATGATTACCCTACTGGATGTGCTCGGAGGGAATCAGTTTTCATACCTCGAATACAACTGATACCCTCTGACTGTCTTTGAGTTTAAACGATTACAATTCCCCTTTAAGGTCTGCTTTGCAATGACCATAAATACATCTCAGGGTCATCTCATTAAGGATGGGGCAGGCATATAGATTTAAGGAAAGATCATCATCTCACTCGGGCAATTCTACGTTGCTCGTTCCAGAGTCAGTACTAGCACCCTGGCCATTTTGGCACCAGACAGATAAACCATCAATGTGGTAAGTATACAAAGAAGTGCATAATAAAATTCTAACTTCCTGATGACGACTTTGTTAGTGTAAACTAATTGAAGTACCCATATCTGGCGTGTACAGAATGGCACAAAACTCATCACTCTATCGGAAGATGCTATAATTTTTTCTTCGACAATTCTGCTTCGACATTTGTGAAGTAAACCGATACAAAATATAGCTGGTAACCACCAAGCGCGTGTAACCTACGCTACGTCATGCCATTCTAAATCAAGACCAGGAGGAAGTTAACTTTTCATCGAAAATCATCATGTGCAAGCTCTGTGAATAAGCAAAATTATCCACATATCCATACTTCGCTATCTCTCCGTGATAGCGAAGTATGCATGAGCATATCCCCAGGCAAAAAAAAATGGTGTGTTGTTTACGCTTGAAGCGTCATCGGGCCGCCAAACAACTACTGTGGTCGACGAGGTTGCAGAGCCATGACCAACGTCTTTTTCTATCCTTAAAAGGAATAATAATATTATTACAAAATCTTACCATCAGGTGAGATAGTTGTCAAACGCGAGACAATAAATAATAAAATAAAAAAATAAAACTGGAGGACATGTGGTTCCAATAGGATAGAGCAACGGCGCTTACTGCACGAGGCACAACTGAAGTACTGAGGGCTGCATTATCCGGACTTGCTCTAGCCGGTAAGATCGCCTGTTTTATCTGTTCCAGGCTTCTTTCAGTGAGACTCCTCAGACTCTTGAAGCCCTCAAAGATAATATCCGCTGAAAGTTCTGGCAAGACTGATGGAAAATGCCATAAATCGGGCCCGAATGTTTATTAATTCTGGCGACGCGACGGCGCGGTCGTATCATTTTCTCGTCTAAATTGTAAAATAAATTATGACACCAAATAAACATTATCCGAAACTAGAAACAAAGTATTTCATTCATAAAAAAATACTGCCAAAGAACATCGGGTGATAACTTTTTCTTAAATAAATAGAAAATTTATACAGAATGGCCCCTAAGAACAATTGCTAATCGCCTGACGCGATCGAGCGTCGACCCAAGCGAGGTACGCTCCATGTTTAAGTGCATCGGCGCGCTTACATTCGGCGCCATACCATGGCCGGTCTTCGCTAGACAATGATACGTCAGAGAACGGAATGTAGTACTCCATTCCCTGAAGCATCACATCCGTCACGGCGTCCGCGCACGACGATGAATCTGTCGAAGAAAAGCAAGTAGGCTGCTAGGGATACCATACGAAGAAAGATCGCATGCCATCCCAATCAGCTGACTTGTACCGCCAAACCCGCCGGGTGCCTCTTGGGCTGGGATCAGGCGGGGAATAGACGGACACAGACTTCACCAGACAGTGGTCGGAACTTCCCAAAGGTGAAGCTATCGACACAGAGTATCTGTCTGGATCTGTTGTCAGCAGAAGGTCCAAGCAATAGGCTGTGTGTGAATCAACATCCGGTACCCTCGTTGTCCCCTGGACCAGCTGGGTGAGGTTTAGTGCTAGCGAAAGCTTACACATCTCCTGTCCAGCACGATCAGTGCACTGTTATGGGAAGAGCCACTCCTGGTGGTGGGCATTAAAGTGGGGGACTCTAATGTCCACCACAAGTAACACTAATTGGGCGTAAGGGTACCGCTGCTGTGCCGTATCAGCCGCCTCACTGATGTGCTCTGTGTGAACGGTAGACACAGGCGTAGATAATTTTATCCAGACCTGTGTCCACTAAAGCCCACAGCGTTGAGAATCTGGCGTTCTCAAGGTTACGGAGACGCCGATAGCAAGTATCGTCACGGGCGTACATGCACACACCCGCGCGCGGTCTAAAATTGTGCTCCAGGGTAAACCCTGGGTAAGATAAGTACGACACGTCTGACGGACTCGATATCTGCGTCTCCGTAAGGAAAAACAGCGCTGGTTTCTCAGCCTCCAGGTGGTAGTGGACTGCAGAGAGATTTGAGTGCAGACCTCGAATGTTGGTGAGGTGCACTTTGTGGGGGAGGGGGTGCAGCCGCTGTTTTAGTCTGGTATTCATTATCTTTGACATGATTATAGTAGAGTGAATGGAGGTGAGGAGAAGGAAGTGAGACGAGGTTCTACGCTGCTAACCTACAGACACGCACTGAAAAGACGACATCATTGGAGCACTAGTCCTGAGACTGCGGGGACGCCCGAGCCCCCCCGGAATGTCCATCTGGTCGCCAACCAGCACGATGGTGCATTCTGGGATTTTTCGACAGTTGGCGGGGCAGCCTTTCATGTGGGGCTGGCACACTACTTGGGCCCCCAACTACCTGCGGTCGGCCAGCAAAATCAAAATCAAAATCAAATGTTTTTTATTTCACATGGGCACTTATAAAACGTCGACAAAAGGTGCACGGTTCGGGTTAGTCGTTTCCTGTGGAGAAGAACCGGCAAGAAACTCCACGGTTACTCTTTTAAAAAAATTGGTTTGTTTTTACAATATTTGAGAAACAAACATAGCGGCGCACCGTGCCTCGGATCCCGCTACCATCTGCAACTAGTCTCCCGATACGTCCATAACAGCGCGCGTCAGGCTGGTCTGCAGGCAGTGAAACAACTGTCTCGACCCAACTCCCTCTAGTTGGCTACACCGAGCATCGTAACCGGAACACGGCTAGGCCGCTTGGCGGTACGTCTTTGCCCGGTGGGTGGTCGCAAGCCTTCGACCGAAACCTACCACCAGTTATTGTCACCTGATTTGCACCACCCGGGGACCACGTGTAGGGAATCAAAGGATACGCTCCTACGGACGTGGGTGACTCGGCCCCCAAATGGATGTATGTTTGTTTCTCAATCACGCCAGAACAGCTGAACGGATCTGTATGAAATTTGGTACAGAGATAGATAGATATAGTCTTGAATAGCACATAAGCCTATGTACTTTTCATCCCGGTATAATGTTATCCTGGGTCAAAATAACTCTTTTCAGCCGCCCGCAAAAGCTAGTAAAAATATACATGTTGAATTGAGAACTTCCTTCTTTTTTCGTCGGTTAAAAATGTCTAACGTTGGGCTGGAAGCCGCCCAACTGCAAAATGAGTGCGTCACAATTGACTGAAGCGCGTTCCGCGACCCGAAGAACTATTGTCGTACGAATTGATCATTCGGTATGATTGTTCTTCGGGCGAACGATCATTCGAGGCGCGATTCAGTAGGGCGATACATATAAGATACATATTCGCGAGCTGGCTGAAACCAGATGTATCCTCCGACTGCACAGCATGTTCACGTCTTTTTAGTTCGCAGTCGGGTTTTTTTGAATTCTTTTTTTTATTTAATCCATTTTAGTTAACATTTTTTCGAATTAGGTACATTTAAACATATAAGTATTATATATGTCGGATCATGTCATGATTTGTTTACTTAAAATGATACACAAGTACCTTGTTTGGTACTGGGTGGAGTCTGGGTGGTATGGTGTCGATATTGTTCATTGTAAAGCGACAGTGATCGTTCGAACATAGCCGTGGCAACATGCTGGCCTGGGAACTACTCAGTATTTCCTTTTAAGCCCAGATTAATACTTAGTACCATAGTGATAGTAACCAACCTCTCAACTCAACTCTGTAACCAATTAAAACTGTGTAGAAGTTACAGGAGATATTTCTCTAGTTTACCCGTATCCCAAATTCTGCGCCCACGACTGTAGTCTATCACCGGTATGTCACTAGGTAGGTCAAATCATGATCCTATATACCTGGATCTGACATATATTTTAATATAAATAATATATATTGTAATAATAATTAATAATAATCTATGAATATGTGAATTTAATAATACTTTAATATAAATAATAAATATTGTAATAATAATTTAAAAATAATATGTATTCCATTGTTTTCCGTGTAGATACTTTACCAAAGGTATCAATAATTGTAATCATTTCGACTAATAATCACTGTTCTGTTGGGGGGCCTGGTAATCTGTGTTACAGGATATCCTAGTGCAGATCTCCCACAAAGGGTTTACCAAGTAATATTGCACCATTATGTAATAGTTTATAAGAAACCTTTGTGGAAGGGAAATAAATATTTTTATTTTTATTATTATTTTTGAAATAGCCTCTTAAAACCCTTTATTTTGATACCCCACACGATGGCAAAGGAAGAAAAAAATATTGGGACCCCACAATATGGCGCCTAAGAGCCATTTTTCTATTTTCTAATTTTAATGTAGCCAGTGACACTCGCAGGATTAAGACGAATCGATTGGCATACGAATCTTCAAAATCGGCCAACGCGTTTGGTCTCTGGAACGCCACACAGGAACAAACATACATACATACATAGACGGATAAACACATTACCCTCCTTCGGCAGTCGGTTAAAAAGAGGGTTATAATTTTAACTGGTTTGTATGTATGTATCAATACATACAAACCAGTGTTCGTCTGTTCCCTTATAACTTCTAATTTAAACTGTTTATCTTAATTAGATAAATAAGGTAGCTATTGTTAGAAGCGTCTTGATTGCTCGCTGGTAACGGGCTATTGTGACGTCACAAATTCAATGTGATGCCCAATAGGGGCAACAAAGCCTTATAAAAAAAATTGCGACGATGCCGTGATGGGTTTAAAATGAAAGTGTTTAATCACTTTTATTGGCACATTTCAAAAATATTAATATTACTATCTTTTGCTCGCTGCTTTGCTTTCATTTGCTCGATAATTGCGTACAATTTGTAACCCGATTATATATATATATAAAACCATACTGTACCCACTACACTTAAAAAATAAAACCAATAATAATTAAATAAAATAAAAAATAAGTTTTATATCTAAAACCCGACAACCTACAGCAAAATTACGTTCTGAAAAGTATGCTGTATGAAACAACTAAATAGTCAAGGATAACCGTGGTCGTATGCCACCTTGCTATAAAGATTGCTTACGTACCTACTATCTACTATAATGTATTGTTTTGTTAAAAACTGCAGGAAACAAAACAAAAGAATAAAAAAAAGAGAACAAACAAGAATGAAACAAGGGTCCTAGCCGTATCGTAGATTTGTTCCGGTCGGATCCCCTCGATCTGATCCCCTGCTGGTTTTTTTTTTATTATTTCCTTTCTGATCCACTAGAAACTTTGACATTCCGGTCTGATCCCCTTACTCTTTTTGACAGACAAGTACAGTCAAGGGAAAACAGTTGTTTATGTAAATAATAATTGTTTTTATTTGTTATGCGTTGAATATCATCACAACGTCAGACCTATGTATTTCTTCACAATTTCACATTATTTGCCATATATTGTGAAGGCCCGGAGTTTTGTTTTTTTTTTTTTTTCGTCAATCCGGTACCAATGTAGCACAATGCACACCTTTATTTTTGCAGGTAAACATTTTTCATCTTTATTATACATAAGCTTTAACAAAAATGCCTATTACTCTTGTTTCACTCTTTACATAGCTCTATTTTGCTGTAGTCGGGTTTTAAGGTTTAATATTTTACATTAAGTAAAAAAATATATGGGGAAATATTATGTAACTCCGATATTATAAAGCTAAAGCTAAATATTAAAAAAACCGGCCAAGTACGTGTCGGTACACGCGCAGTAATAGGGTTCCGTAGTTGCATAATAATACGGACTAAGAATCAAATCAAATCGAATCAAGGTATTTATTTCAAGTAAACTTTAGAAGTACTTTTGAATTGTCAAACAAAAAATTAATAAAAAGATGACTATAGTTGCAAATTCGCAAGCGTCTGTAGGTCTCAATGGAGAAGAATTTGCAAGAAACTCCCCGGACACTCTTTTCCATCAGTTTTAATTACAAGTTTTTGGTTACATCATTCTTGTTAAAAAAAATACATATATGTGAGAACGATGTAAAAAGACGTGTACGTAAAAGCGTCCAGAGTAACAAATAATAAAAAAAAGCACTTTAACAGGCCGAGACAGCTAAGTTATGACCAATCCCAACTGATGGCGCCCGTTCACGAACTTGACGCATGGATCGGCACCACTCAGCTCAACCATCATGAAGGGAACCGAATGATCCAACACATGTGCCACCATCAGAGAGAAATTAGAGAGAGCATGACACACTCAACTGCCAGGGCACACAGAAGTCAACGAACGACACATAGGTACAGTGAATGGTAGATTTATCTACAGTCGGAACATAGTACTCACACATGTGCTGTGCAATTATATAATACTAAAAGAAATTGAGTTTATACAATACAAAAAATTTCATACAGTCTTCAGCAGGTCTAACAATACTTCGATACTTTTCTGCCCATCACTAATTGTTCTTGCGCCCTAGTGGCTGCGGAGCAGGACCAGCATTGAGCCAAGCATTTTTATCAGCGATGTAATCCCCCAACTTATAATAGGCTTGCCTTCATAGTGTGCGTTTTATACAAGTCTTAAATTTCGTCTCATTTAGTTGTAGAAAGTGGGCAGGAATTTTATTGTTACATTTCATACAGTACCCCATAAAAGATGATGCTACTTTAGCCAGCCTGAAACCTGGTTGAATGAAGAGGGTTTTTTGTTGTTACATGAACTTTAACGCGGTTTCAGCGGCTCACAACGTCTAAAAACGGGCCCACATAGGACGATGGTAACTGAAGATGGAGTGATAAAATCCAACTCCACAAGTGAAGTTAGAATAGTAGATTGTTACACGAGGGTCGAAAGGAATCAACCATGCGAGGTATTTAGCGAGCGGAGCGCAGCGAGAGCGGCTATAGTCCGAGTAGGAATTAATGTCTTTCACCCGTGTTAAGCACTCAACTTTTCATTTCGAATATAAGGAAAGTAAAAAAAAGTAGTTTTTTAAATATTTATTGATAATAGTAACATGAGTAGTACCTATTTAAAATTAATTGAGAAGTTAGAACAATTTGTGATATTTAAAGTTAAATTTTTGTTCGGAATATTTATGCTGTTTGATATGTTATGATAAATTTGGCTGTGTTGAATTTCTGTAAACTGTAACTCCAGTATTTGATTAGACGGTAGAATCCATGGCGCAGACTCCCTTGAAGTAGTTGGTTGAGGCGAAGTGGAGCGTAAATTTATAGTCACAGTTAATTTGTTGGAATTTTAGTTTTATTTTGGACAGAATCCTCAATGTAGCCTTCCGCAACTGTGCTGGATTTCCATCCTCCATGTCTTTTTAACATTTCCAACTTCGCCCCAGAATCGGCTAACAGTGTCGCTGACGTTCTTCTATAAATATCAATGCCCAGGATACCTACTGTTTACAGTTTGGTAAATTCACATATTTTTTACTATTTGTGTAAATTGTTCTCGTACAACAAACGTCCGTTCAATATTTGTTGAGTATCAAACCACCTGTGAAAAACATGATTTCTTCATTACTATTAATCTTTTAGGGATCTATGTAGATAGAATAACAAACAGAGATCTTTTTACTCCAGAAATGCACGCCTAGCCGACGTCTTTACTCTCAATTTACGCAATCTGGTCAGTGTGTTTGATTGATATGATTGCCTCTTTTTATGGAAACCTATCTATAGGTAATACATATCAGAGTAAAGTCTACCTAGATAAAAGTTTATAGCTTACCTTCACTGCGAGCTCTCCCTCAATAGAATAAACCTGCCCTGGTCACCGAAGTTAAATATCAGGGTGTAACGCTTGATAAAGAACTCAGGTGGAAAACTCATGTGGAAAATATAACGACAAAGGCCTTACGAGTGTTCGGCATGTGTTGTTCCACCTACGGTAAAACTTGGGGTTTAAAGCCCAAAGCAGGGGGGTGTCACTCCGCAGTTTAGGTACGATCGGCCGGCGGTACCTTGCAGAGGGAATAACGCATTAGGTTGCCGCTTACCGCTCGGCTCGCACGTTAGCCACGTTATTTATATTATGCAGCAAATAACGATGACTTCTAAACGTACTTCTAAGGCCTTTAAAAGATATTGTTGTGTTTACGGGTGTTTAAATAAAGCAAAGAACAATGAATCGATATTAAGTTTTTTTAAAGTGCCGAAAGATTTTGAAAGGTAAGCTATTTTGTTGTACCTATTTAAATCATTACATAAATAATCTGTAACTATCGGTAGGTGCATAATGTGTACGAGTTTTGTATAAAAATTTAAGCATTTTGGTGTTCCTAAAAGAATGAATAGGTGTGTGAAATACCTAAATAGGTACCCACCTACTTAGATATTTTAGATTTTCGTGTTGTTCACAAATATAATTTGATTTGTTTTTTTTTATTGAATGGTTACTGTTTTGTTAACATAAAAATAAACGCTTTAGATCCAGTTTAAAATAAATTATAATTGCCTAAGTAGTTACCTACTTAGCCTATGAATTTACCAATAGCCTGAGTGTACGCACTTGTTAAAGTTAACGTTTGTATATAAAACTAGGTACTTACTTATTCCTAACGAACAAACAAAAAATATTTCGTAAGAGTTCTTCAAGCCAACTTTAAATAAACTAACAAAAAATATCACTAAAGAGTAAACAAAGAGGTAGGTACCTATACTCAATTTGAAATAACATTAGACGTATTTACAACTCGTTTTACAGCCCGTTCAACCGATTTTGTGTTCTATCTCGTACACATAAGGATGATATAAAAAGCACAAATCTGTTACCAAAACCAACTGTTTACTACAGCTTCCATTTGTCGTATCACCAACGCAATAGAAGTCAAAATCGATTGACCGGGCTGTAAAATGGGCTTATTTAAATGTCTAATGTTATAGTAAATGAAGTTTAGGTAACCTAGTTTTCATTTGTTAAGTACCAAACAAAATGACGGTCTATAATATTCATTGTCTATCTACCTACTTGACCGTGTAATCATAGGCATCAAACATAAGAAAGATTACGTGGTTAAGTAGGTAGATAGTGGATGTAAGCGAAAGCGGAAAGTCGACAACCCTTACGAGCCGAGTCAAACCGCGCCAGACAGCGACGGAGTTACGCGTTAGAAGAGAACGGCAACGTTTAGGTGAATATCACGTTAGGCACTGAGCGCTTATGCGAGCTGAATTGCACTTTGTTGCTAACTAGCAGGAGTCTCTATTTCAATGAATTGTTGCACGAAGTGAGTCTTCTGTACTTGTACTATTATTTATTCTGTGCCCAAAGTGATACGATGGCTGTACCGGACAATGATAATACCTATTATCACATACGGAAGCATAGTGTGGTGGCCAAGAACAAAGCTTGCTTCGTGCAAAGCGCCACTCACCAGGTTACAAAGAACAGTGTGTCTCGGCATCACGGGTGCTTTCAGGAAAACACCTACGGCAGCGATTGAGAGATACCTCTATATCCCTCCTCTGCATATGATGGTTGAATTCGAGGCAAGGAAGACATAACATCGTCTTGCTGTTGCTGGACTATGGGATGCCTCTAAGCCAAAGACTAACCATACAAAGTTCGATGAGAATGAAGGACTGGATCGGGTAACAAGCTTGTTATCCAATAAAATGCAAACTATAGTTGTGTTTGAAAGGTATTTTAAGGTCCAAATACCTACAATAGAGGACTGGAAGAAAGAACTCAATCCACCAGAACAAGACAGTCTGGTGTCAAAGTCAGAGTCAAATATATTTATTTCAACTAGGCCAATAAGCGGCACTTTTGAACGTCAAACATTAAATCTAAATAAAAAATGTACAAGTAATAAAAATTGACTCTACCGGCCATTCGGAAAGTAGCTTGTTATGGAGAAGAACGCACAAGAAACTCCACTCTGTGGTACATCAGTGTACCACACAGTGGAGTTTCTTGTGGATCCAAAATGGAATCAGGTACAGGAGCGGGCATATACTCAAAAGGTTACAAATGTAGCAAAAGCTTAGGGAAGATGGCAACTGTATTCCAAGCGGAAACATTTGCCATAATAACCCGTGCTCAAGAGAATATAGATAGAGGAACCAGAGGTAAATCCATATATATTTTTAGTGACAGTCAGGCTGCAATCAAAGCCATGGCATCCTACAAAGTGGACTCCGGGCTCATTCTGGATGCTATCCAAGCCCTAAACAGGCTTGGGAAGCACAACAGGGTAAGACTGATGTGGGTCCCTGGGCACAAAGGAATCCATGGTAACGAAGTGGCTGATGAACTGGCAAGAGAGGGCTCAGCAAATGAGTTTGTGGGTCCAGAACCATGTGTAGGCATTTCGACGTGTCTCATAAAAGCTGCATTTAGGGAGTTTGCAGATCACAGACAACGAACTTATTGGCTGTCTAATACCGGTCTGCAACACTCTAAGAAATTCCTAGGCTCTACGTTCAAAGCCCGGGAATGCATTTGGAACATGAGCAGGGGGCAAATCCGCTATCTGCTTGGGGCCTTTACTGGGCACTTTGGAACCAACGACATGCTCATGAAGATGGGTTTAACCGCGACTCCCGTGTGCAGGTTGTGTGGGGAACATACGGAACGCATGGAGCACCTTCTGTGCACATGCGATGCACTGGCTGGTAAGCGAATGGGTCTCCTAGGGGTTAGATATACAAAACCAGAAGACTATAGGCTCATAATGTCCTAGTGTCGTTGTAAAACTCATGAAAACAGTTTTCAACATTACAAGATTTCAAGATTGGGGAGGAGTAAGTTATCTAGGGGACCACAATAGATCCCAATGGGTCGAAGTGTCCGAGATATTTCTCGGCCCCTCCATAAGATAAGATACCTTCACTGCCAAATATATCTCGTCATGGGCTCACTTCGTAAGAGGTGAAAACCTTAGATTTTTTTGCTCTTGGACCCCTGAGACTGTCTTTGTCTTTTCAGAAACGATGTTAGATTATGGAATCTTTTTAAATCGACATTGTGTTTTACTCTTAGTTTACTCTTTAGCATTGAATACCTGCTCCACAGCGTAGAAGGCTTTATTTTGCCAGATAGTCCATTAAAGTATGTAAAAAAAAAACACTTTCGGAAAATGCTTTTATTTTCTTATCTGCTCGCCACTTCATAAAGTCATTATATGTATTTAAGTATATTTCCTTAGAAATTTCTGGCAAAAGATTTTCGATAACTGTATTTGCCTCGTCTTTAAGAGAATCTGGGGTCAACATTTCAGAATCACTTGAACTCATTTTTAATAAGATATTAATCTTAATCCGAGATTTCGATACAGCTCGCCAAATTATATAGTATATTTAAAATTTTAACTATGGAACACACCGCGTAACTGCAGCATTTTTTTCTTAATTATGTTAGATTTTTACAGCCGACTGCCTAACCAAATTTAGTTCTATTTTTTAAATTTATTCCCACCCTAGGGAGGAAGCAATTACTATGAGTCTTTCCTGCCCAAAGGTGGGAAGTAGCATCTTCCACCCGCTACTCGGATCAAATAAACACTACTTTCCGAGTATGAGAAATGAAAAAAATATTATCTATTTGAGTACCACCGCGGGTAGAGGCAAGCGTTTGTAATAAAGATTTATAACTAGCCAGCGTCACTTAATAACTTGAATACTGCAGTATTGCCGTTACGGAGATAGTCTTCGTTAAATTCTCCAAATAAATACAAACCGAAAAAATATTTTAGTATTTTTTCAATCAACCTACTCAACTACCAAAAAATAAAATCAAATTATTCAATGATAGGAACAAACAACCAACGTAAATAAGCTGCAATAAATAATCTATATGAAGGACGTCAATTGCGAAAGGACCCGACTCGAGCGCGCGTTAGAGCCACGGGGAATGGTATGGTTCTTTCCTGGATCCTCGCACGCACGCTCCTTGTTTCTTACTCCAACGGAATTTGAAAATTTTTGAACGAATTCACTATTTCGTTCTCGACAGTTCTTCGCTTCTCAATTAGTGATGTAGTCGGGTTGGATATTAACTTTATAGATGGTGAAATGAAATGAAATGAAAATAATTAATTAAATTTGTCTATAAGATAATATTATAAAGAGGCCCGCCCGCCTCAATGAGCATAATTAAAGGCACTTGACTCTAAAAAAAATTGCAATTTAAAGCTTAATTTTACGCAAACGGATCTCTTCGAAAAATGATTGTCAGAGTCCCGTAATATTTTTGAATGGCCTATCCAATGATACCCCACACCATGAGATAGACGAGAAACAAAAACCTCCCCACTTTACGTCTAAAGGAAGTAAGAAACTCGGCCTAAGAGTCTCTGAGCTAAGCTGCGGACGGACAGACGGACATAGCGAAACTTTTTCTTTTAAACACTTTTTCTTCTTTCTTTCTTTCTTTCTTTTATAAGGGTTCCTTGTTGACTTCGGAACCCTAAAAAAATACAATAAATCCATGTATAAAATTATTTGAACATTCTGGGTTAACAAGTAGGTAGTTACATAAGAAAATGAATATTAATTCATTTGTTTAATTAATATTTATATTTACAAGTAGACACATATTTTTTGCATTTCTATAGTCTCGAACGAAGGAGGAAAAAATCTACATAACACTTTATTTGAACACATGGAAAATAAATAATTGTACAACTAAGATGGAGGTGGGTCAAAAACGTGACATACTCGTATTTATATACCTACTGACACTTACAATAAACGCTCTTTTGCCGATTTTTGAGCCGTTTGGGGTCAAAACGCTTGAGTCATGGAGCCAGAGTGTGCGTCTCCTTTTCAAGGAGATTTCTCGAGAGGGCTGGCTCGTGTTGTGATTTGGGCAAACAATTAACATTGCTATTCAACGTGGCAATACTGCCAGTCTTTTGGACATTTTTACAAATGACAGCGATGTGGAGGTGTACTTCGAAAAGATAAATTATATGTCCAATGTCTCCCTCTCCCTTTCATATCCAAAGTGCTCAAAACCTGCGTCCACAAGCAGTTTTCAGAATTTGTTCATGGGAACAACCTTGTTAGCTCATTCCAGTCTATTATTATTATTAGATTAGATTGATTGTAGTTACGGATGTGAAGTAACTTAGGATAAGCGCATTTATCGTATTGGGTGTAATCCTGTAAAGATTTTATGTGATAAGGTTGAAATAAATAAATAAATAAATATTCAGGCCGGGGCACATTACTGCCTGTGCTCTCCTTAAAGTGACTGGTGACATTAGAGAAGCGATGGAGGATACCAAGGTTACTGTTCTGGTGTTCATTGATTTCTCCAATGCCTTTAATGTCGTCAGTCACGATATTCTCCTTTCTATTCTTTATCATCTTATCGTTTCTTCCGAGGCCCTGGAACCGTTCTCTTCCTGTATTCGGGACGACAGCAGTCGGTTCGCGTTGACGAAAGTTCGTTGAGTTGGTGTGAACTAGCTGCTGGTGTTCCGCACGGCGGTATACTTTCTCCATTGTTATTCTCCATCTTCACAAAATTTTATCACTTATTGTCTTCGGTGTTCGTAATTAGTATCATCTTTATGCCGATGACCTTTAACTTTATGCAGCTGAGTGGGTAGGTAGAGGGTTGGCCAGACGCTATCTTATAGCCTATGTGAACGAGACGCTGTCAAAGTGTCGTTGAGGTTCCTGTAAAAGTGTTAACCCCTCAAAATGTCAGGCCATTGTGATTGAAAACTCGCACATGATGGGTCGATTGGGGATTAGCTCTCTTCCTCCTATAATAAAAAACTCTTAAAACTCTAGCAGACACGTGGGACAGCCCCATACTGGGACATAGGATGCGCCTACATGCCAGTGGTGCGTACGAACATAAATAGTTATAAGTTATAATAACTTTCGTTTGCCTGTATTTAATTATTTGTATTTTATAGTTGGTTTTTTAAATTTTCGGACATTAAAATTTTAGTTTTATGAAATTTTATAATTGAACATTTTAATTTTTAAATTTCTGACATTTTAATTTTTAAATTTGTGACATTTTAATTTTTTAATTTCTTTCATTTTAATTTTATGTCATTCTAGTCTTATAAATTTAATTTAATGATTTGACAATTTAATTCTGTAACATTTTTACTTTTTGACAACTTTAATTGTAATTCCCTTTCTTATTTGATTTATATTTGTTTATATTTTTCATTAAATTGTTTTTGTCATTTACTAATATTAATTATAAGGTTGTGTACTAACAAAGAATGGACTCCAAAATTGTCTGAATTTGAATAAAATTTAAGTTAATTTATAATTTTTAATGGTACTGTCATCCCCATTATACCTAGAGTAAAAGCTATCTCGGACTAAATCTTGACTCGATGCGTAGCTGGCAAAGTCAGATTTGTAGTGACTGATACTTGCGATACCTGTATCGTCTGATAACTTTCTGCTTGCAAAAATGAAGACTATGCTTGTGCAGACTTTAATCATTCCTTTATTCGACTATGGTGACGCCGCGCCGGAGAGATAAGCTGGATAGGCTCCTATAAATTTGCATCCGGTTCATATTCAACCACTGGAAATATGACCATGTGTTGAGATACAGATCTGAGCTCAAATGGATGCCCATTCGGCAAAAACCTCTGCAAAAGAAAGTAAACCCTTTATTTTCTGATAATTTGATTGAATCTCATTGATTAATGTTTGGAAAACCTCACAAGTTTCTTTGTGTAGCTTGCGATCTTTAATTTCTTGGTTCAACTGAGTCAAAATACAATCCAGTTTACTATATTCTTTTTCTGCTTCTACTTGTTTCTTAAAAGCTAAATCTTGTCTACGCCTATCTGGACATTTTTTTTTTGTTTCACCAAATATTCTCTTTAATATTTTAATTTAGCGTGCAAATCTTGCAATTGTTGGGACATTCCTATTCCCCAAACCGAAATATAAAATAATACAGCATGATCTAATTACAATATTAAGGAATATTGTAGAATATAAAAAAATGTTAGCAGTGCAAAACTTCCAATGCTGTTTTTTTTTTATTTATTCATTCAAAATTTGTTTACACTATTACATTTATACATTCTGCCAAACTGTAAAACAGTTTGTCGGCAGTTTCTCTCGTGTCACAATATATTACAAATTATGTAGGTACTCAAACAACAACTTAAACAATTATGATAAGTAGTTAAACTAAATTAAACAATTGAAAATTTCCACCGGTAAAAAATGCCACATTCCACACCCATGATCAATTTGCATTGTCCATGGTTGCAAAACGCGAGTCTTGTTACAAAGCATGGCTAAGGACATAGTGACAGATAATGTTTTTTTAGAATTTTCTTAAGTTGGTATTTGGATTTAATACACGACACCAACTTTGAGGGTAGATTATTCATCAACATCGGCGTTACATACTTTCTCGTGCGCTTACCATAATAGTTAGTGACCTTGGGAACAACAAGTAGGTAGGTATTGTACTGGCAACGTATATGTAGGTCACGACGTCTCACGTGGTGTGGACGAACGGACTCCTCAGCACTGGACTCGTACTGACTCCGTAGGTCACGACGACTTGCGTGGCGTGGATGAACGGACTCCTCAGCAATGGACTCGCACTGACTCCCAGCTGCTCCACATCGAACCCGAACGATTTATCTCCCGGCGAGGGCGACTCCCAGGGGAGGGAAGACTTAAGCATTCTCCCGGCACCCGGCAGCAACGTTCCTTTTCTGTCTTCTTATTTAATGTTTTCAGCCCTTCAAACTAATTAATTCTTGGATTCTGTTTCTTCTATATGTTTTTTTAAATCTTCTTTGCTTTCTTTCTTCAAATTTTTCCATGTTCATAAACTTCTATCAGAAAAATCTTCATGATTTCTTCAACTATTGACGTCTTTGCTTTTCACGTAAGTTGCAAAATTTTAATCGCTGGCTAGGGTCGCCATGTCGTGCGGTGTCCCACAGGGATCGGTCGTGGGGCCGCATCTGTGGGACATCGGGTACGACTGGGTGCTGCGCGCCGATCTTCCTAGTGGCGTCAGCGTGGTTTGCTACGCTGACGACACACTGGTCCTGGCACAAGGGAGGTCGCACCTGGCGGCGGCTGAAATAGCGACCACGCGGGGTTGCGACAATCGTCGAGAGGATCCGGCAATTGGGACTCGAGGCACAAGTCCGAGGCCATTTGTTTTCACGGTCTTCGGAATGCGCCACCGCCGCCGCCGGGATCCCAAATAACGGTAGGAGGGGTTCACATCGGCGTCGGGTCGACGATGAAGTACCTGGGACTCGTCCTCGACAGCCGGTGGAATTTCGTGGAGCATTTCCGACGTTTGGCTCCCAGACTGGAGCGGGCGGGGGCTGCCCTCAAGCGGCTGCTGCCCAATCTAGGGGGTCCAAACGCCACCTGCCGGAGGCTCTACGCAGGGGTCGTGCGGTCCATGGCCCTTTACGGGGCACCGATATGGGCGTGTTCCCTGAGGCGGCGACCAGCACACCGGTTGAACGCGTCCCAAAGGGTCATGGCCATCCGGCTGGTCCGGGGATACCGCACGGTCTCCGGTGAGGAGGCGAGCCTCCTTGCTGGATTGCCGCCATGGGATCTGGAATCTGGATCGGGTAGCTCGCCGTCCGATAAGGACCAAGCCCGAGTTTACGGCGCGTAGTGTTCCACGCGCGCCTCAAAGAGATGTCAGCAAAGTGACGGGGTCCGATAAGGCCGATGCCTGTCTGGATCGCGGATAAATTTGAAAGAGAGTTACCGTGGCCCTGGCACAAGCAACTGAAGGAACACGGGTGGGTTTTAGTCAGTAAAAGTCTGACACGCCCTCCCGCTTCACCCAGAGCGGGAGAAGTCCCAAAAAATGATGGAGGATGATTTCCCAAAAAAAAAGAAAAGTGTCGCCATGTATTAGAGTGATGCAATCAAAATAAAAAAGAAGTATTCAATTCAACGATTCTTGTAATAATGTCCATAATTGGTGTGTGCAGTTACAAATATAAGGTTGGGCGAGCTGCACACTACAGACAGAGGATAAATTTGCGCGCCTTGACCACGCTTTTCTCTCTTCTCAATTCTGCCACACGTCCTTCTTATCTCAAACCTCACTTTCAATATCTATGTACTTACGCTTGCGGCTAACAATCTTCTTTTGTTTTGTCCAACTTATACTTCTGATTTTTTCATTCTTCCTTTTATATTCAGTCCATTATTCTCTGGAATGCGCTTCCTCTCGATATCAGGACGGCCACCAGTCTGTAGATATTACTTTGCGAAAATATTTTTTACACTAATAGCAGTGTCGTCTCAATAAAATGCATTTCTATTACTATTATATATATTTATAGGTATTAATTATAGTAAATATTTAAGTAACTATGTTTATTTTAGCTATATGTATATAGGTACTTTTGTACTCATTTTACCTTAATATCTTTTTAGGGTTCGGTACCCGAAGGGTCCAAACGGAGCCCTATTGCTGTCGCTCACGTGTCCGTCTGCCTGTCCGACGTCTGTCACAAAATTTAGTTTTGAAGAATTTTTAACTTCTCATTGACGTATGGACTTGAAATTTTGGTGATAATGTTTATTATTGCGTATATTTTACTAACAAATACCGATATATTCTACATTTGGTACGGAACCCAATAATATGTGCGAAGTCCGAGAACTAAATCAGAATAAATTTAGTTGAAATATTTTATTTCAATTAAACCATTAGGGTACTTTTGAATTGTCAGCAAAAACAAAAATTAATCAAGTTGCACCTTCGCAAGCGTTAGTAGGCCTCTATGGAGAAGAACGTGCAAGAAACTCCACGGACACTCTTTTCCATCAATAAGTTTTATACTTGTTGGAAAATTACATATATGTGAGAACGATGTAAAAAAACGTGAACGTGAAAGTGTCTAGAGTAAAATAAACGGGTTATAGGACGATTCGCACGAATTTATTTCGCCCGAAATGTGCGAATCAACCATTTTTAGGGTTCCGACCGGTTCCGTACCTCAAAAGGTAAAAAAGGAACCCTTATAAGATCACTTTCTTGTCCGTCTGTCCATGTTCCACAACCTATTTTCTCAGGAACGGGTGGACCTAGCAAGTTGAAATTTATACTGGACACTGTGGTCTATAGTCCCTATTAGGTGTATAAAAATCAAGGTCCCGAGTCAATACGATGAAAAGATTTACGCGAACACTTGTAAGTACCAAAATAATCACGTTTGTTGTATAGGAGCCCTACTTAAATATTTATTTTATTCTGTTTTTAGTATTTGTTGTTATAGCGGCAACAGAAATATATCATCTGTGAAAATTTCAACTGTGTAGCTATCACGGTTCATGAGATACAGCCTGGGACAGACAGACAGACAGACAGACAGACAGACAGACATACAGACAGACAGACAGACAGACAGACAGACAGACAGACAGACAGACAGACAGACAGACAGACAGACAGACAGACAGACAGACAGACAGACAGACAGACAGACAGACAGACAGCAGACAGACAGACAGACAGACAGACAGACAGACAGACAGACAGACAGACAGACAGACAGACAGACAGACAGACAGACAGACAGACAGACAGACAGACAGACAGACAGACAGACAGACGGACAGCGAAGTCTCAGTAATAGGGTCCCGTTTTTACCCTTTGGGTACGGAACCCTAAAAACATGCTGAACTACCCCTAGATCCCGATCTCCTAACACAAAACAGAAGATCAACCAATATTTGTCCAATCATCCGTTACAACACAAGTTTCTCTCAAAGGTTTTTCTGCTTTCTTGGTACTTTTCTGTACAACTATATTAATAACTAGCTGTTCCCCGCGGCTTCGCTCCCGTGGGCCACCCCACAGAACCCATTTTCGGGATTAAAAATAGCTTATGTTACTCAGGAATAACGTAGCTTTCTATTGGTGAAAGAATTTTTTAAATCGGTCCAAACAATCGGTATTCGGTACAAACAAACAAACAAAAAAATCTTTCCTCTTTATAATATTAATAGTATATAGTATAGATAAACTATATATATACACGCATACAAAAGAGGTTTTTACCCTTTCCTTGCAGCCGGGTAAAAAACTTGTTGAAAGCACCGGCAGTGCAAGGTTGAGAGGCAGCCAGCATTTTTGCCGTACGTGAGGGGAGTGACAGATAAGGTTACTAACATTCTTCCGAAATACGCCGTAAAGACTGTCTTCCCTCCTTTCAGAAAAGTGTCACAGATGCTGCGCTCGCCGAAGGACAACTTTCCGCTGGAAAAGCCCGGTGTTTATAAAGTAGATTGTAGTTGCGGCAATTCATACATCGGTCAGACGAAGCGTATGGTTGCTTGTCGAATTTCAGAGCATATCAGGGCGGTAAGGAACAATGACACCCAAAAATCTTTCAGCTCAACATCTTTTGGAATCAGGATTGAACCACTGGATTGAATTACATAACCCTCAGGTCATTTCGACAGAACGCCACAATATCCCTAGACTGATGAGGAAAGCTATCGAGATTACCAAATATAAGAATTTCAACCGGGAGTATGGGTTTCAACTGTCGAATCCAGTGGTTCAGCTGTGTAAAACCCGAAAAAGTGCCGAAAAAAGTTCGCGAGCGGACACAATGAGTTTCTGGTGTCGGGTACAGAATCGAGTTGTGAGTGACAGTGGTAGCGGTCACATGAGTAGATAAACGGAACAGAGATAAAGCTTCATACAACCGCGCGAATCGGTTGCACTGCTACAAGCACGCGGACGCATGAGTGCGTGACCACTGGCCGCTTGTCGCGTACACGGCGAGACTGGAAAAAACCGGTTTACGTTGGCATAGCCAGTGTACAATCTCAGGGTCGGAGAATAGTGTTGTAGGTAAGGCTCAATCTTATGTGATTCATCGAATCGATGTGACATGACTCCTGAATTAATTTTTACTAATTGGTGTAAATAAATGTTTTATGAATATAAACGTAATATATTTAAATATAACAGTATTCATACACATAGTACATTAACTTTTATTGTGTTATATATGAAATCAACAATAAAATAAATGCAGTCGATAAAATTAAGTCTGACATAAATGAATAGAAACTAAATATGGGCCGCTAGTTTCTAAACAAATTATTCTTTTATGCCGTGAAATAGTTTCATTTTCGATCTACTTCGATTTTCGATTAACTTTCGATCACTCAGGATAGTTAGGGTACGACACTATTTTTATGGGACGATAATGTGACAACCCCCCAAATGTCAGTTTAGTCCACGAAATTAAAAATCACATTATAGCGTTTTTCATCTGATTATTTTTTGTAAATCGATCGCGTTCGGTTCCGTTCCACGGATATAGATGGTGATCTATCTATCGAAAAACTTTTTTTATGGGATGAGACATCTGTATGCTAGTATTATATTATCTGTGGCACAGCGCAATATGTTTCCTACCATTTCTACTAATATTACAGGAATCCTTTTTTCAAAGGAGGTCGTTTTTTTAAATAAAGGGTGTACCTACGAGAAACTTTACCAAAAACAGTCATATATCATTAATATTTTTTTTTAATTTACTTTGTGGTAATGACTTTTGGAAGAAGTTCATAATGCAAAGCACTCCATCCGTTCATTATCGATTTTATTATGGTAGCTACTTAGTTTTAAGTATGGTATCCCTCACAAGATTTATGTCAACATTGTCAACGTCGCGGTGGTATTTTATTATTTACGGGATTCTCTAGAAATTATTAGAATATATATGTTAAGTGTAATGTTTTATTTTAATTAAGTGTTGTACTTAGAAATATGAATACTTCTGTAGAAGGTATTATCGTAAACAACTGTCAATACGCCCCGATTTACTTGATACAAGATCCTGGCGCCACTCAGGTAATAACTAACTGTTATTATTGTTATTAAACTTACAGATATCTCATATTATGATAAATTACATTAATTTTTATGTTCCCAGGGCAATACATACGTCCTCGCTTCAAATAACGTAGAGCCACCCAAACCTGTTAGTAATAACCTGAAAACATTCTACGAAAACAGTGGTAATATTGAAAATGGATTATTAAGCGCAGATACCGGTACCGGTACATGTATTAAACCAAATGTGATCAAGAAGAAAGAAAGCATTTTAATCAGAAATAATTTAAAATTGGCCAGCTTTTTATTGCCCAAAAACGAAAATGTAAATAAACAATATGTAGTTGATAACATTGTTTTGAAACCTACCATCACCACCACGACCACAGCAAGCACAACAGTACCAGTTACTCAGCTTCCAGTAAACACAGTACCAAAAATAGATATTGATAGAAAGATAGTAAAACTCAAGGAAGTCCCGATAATCAACAGACATCGGACTGACAAAGTTTTGCCAAAGATTAAGCCAAAAGAGAAGTAAGTTTATCACTATTATTATTTATTTTTATTGTGACCTTTGCAAATAAGGCATTGATCACTGTGAACAGCAACAACTATAATTGGAATGTCCAGTGTATATCACTACACATACATAGCGTTTTTCCTTTCATTAGACAATAGAAGGACCAAGTTTTGCTAGAAATGTTTTGAACTCATATTATAAAAACACTTTTTCATTGACAAACCATCCTATGCATTTTTGTTGACTGGTGTTTGTAATTACTGAGTGCCGGGCCTTGGTAATTCTTGCAATAAATTCCTTAGATGCATAAACCAATGATGAAACGGCACAATGTAAATAGTAATAGGTCCTTCATCTTTCTTCCAAAGATGCTTCTCATAAAACTTGAGACTTGAAACCTTTCCCGTAAACAGATTTATGGAATTGTTGAATCCCCTTACCTATAAAAATGTCCCAACATAGAAAAAAAGATCTAATTTGCCTTATTGATAGAATGATTTAGTTTTTATCAACAGGATGAGCAATCACATCCTATTAATACATACATCACATTATGTACTACAAATATTATAGTAATTTTGTTGATTTTCCTTAAAAATAATTTTAAATCCTATATTTTTCAGCACACCAAGCCCCACACCATCCAAACACACATCAGTGCAATTAATAAAATTAGGAGAGACTTATCATAGGTAAATATGATTTTTATTGTCATTCATCCATACTTAGTTCTTAGCATTGATGACCAATATACAGTTATCTATATATATAAAAATGAATCCCTATTTCCCTTGGTCACGGCATCACGCGTGAACGGCTGGACCGATTTCGCTTATTCTTTTTTTGTTGTGTTTATTATTGTTAGAAGAAGGTTCTCATGAAAAAAAAAATTGAGAATAAAAAATTTGGTACTTTACCTACATAGGTAGGGTAGGTATATAGGTAGAGTAGGGTAGGGTAGGTAGGGTATGTAGGGTAGGTAGGCTAGGGTAGGAAGGGTAGGGTAGGTAGGGTAGATCAATGTTTGGTGTTTTCATGGCAAAACAAAGTTTGCCGGGTCAGCTAGTACTTTATAGAGAAGTTGTAATTTTGAAACTGCTAACTCAATCTAAAGCTATCTTTCAATGGTACATGATAAGATTGTATTAATGCTGTTTCATTCTCTTTTCTAGTTTAAACCACTTGAGTGAAGAACAGATAAAGATGGTAAATCAAGCATTGAAAATTTTCAATGATCAGGACAAATCATCACCGGAGCTCACCTATGATCCAGTCACAAACACTAAATATATTTATAAGTAAGTTATTCTGACCATTTCTTTGATATTATTCATCTTATAAATTATTTAAAATATATAAAAGAAGAAGAAAGTTGCGGGGATCCGCTTGTACCGGTCAATATGGCGACACTTGGGGGAGGCCTATGTCCAGCAGTGGATGTCTTTCTGCTTTCGAAATTATGATAAAAGAAATTAATGTCGGACTGACTAACTGATCAATCAACGCACAGCCAAAACCGCTAAGCCTACTTGACTATGAACTTTGCCAGAAAGTTTTCTCAAGTGACGTAAGTGAGCACTAAGAAAGGATTTTTGGTAATTCCACCCCTAACCGGGTTGAAAGTTTTTCTCTTGTTTGAATCTTATTCCTTCGGCTAATATTCTTGAAACTTGGCACTAAATAGTAAGTAAATGATAAAAATTGTCATTATTAGTTTTTCAAAACTACCCCCAAAAGACCCTTAATAGGGGGTGTTGAAGTTTGTATGGAAGAATATTATTTCTTGGGTTAATAAAATGATAGTAAACTTGAAACTTGGCTTAAATATCAACCTATGTAAACAATAAAGGTTGTTATTATAAATTTTCGAAACTACCTCCAAAATGCGATTTCGCGGGTGTTACAATTTGCTAAGAATCTTGCTGCACAGGGTTTAGTGTTTGATATAGGGGTCTAAGTCCCTTTTCACACGCCCCGGTTGCCGAGTAGCCGGTGCCGGGTATCCAGCGGTGAATGTATCACCTTGTACGTGTGAAGACTTACATACATGGCTAAACGCTTCGCCGCCGGTTACCCGGTAGCGGCTATCCGGCAACTGGAGCGTGTGAAAAGGGACTTAGGGTAGCACTAAGAAGGAATTTTCGAAAATTTTACCTTTAAGGGGATTTGTTTGTATGAAAAATCTATTTCCTTGGTGACAATATAATATGACATAATAAGTTTTAGAAAACTACGCCCTAGATAGGGTTTACGGGTGTTAGTTTTTTTTAGGAATCTGACTAACAAACGAAAGATAAAAAATATATATTAGAGATAGATATATTTGGGTTGTTAAAATTCGACTCTCTCTTCGGGCAAAAAGTGGTTGTTAAGTTTTTAGGGGAGTATTTTACATTGTAGTGGTAACAAAAAATTTTTTATTTTTTAAGTCAAATAACGAATCGTCCTAAACCAATAAAACCCTTGATATCTAAGATACCCCATTTTTATTAATTTGTAGTTTAGTTAGTGAAGGCGACCAAAAATAAGCTACTGTTAGCTTACTTTTGGTCGCTTTCACTAACTAAGAAAGACATCTGTAGGATAAAATACAAAATCACGCGAATGAAGTAGCGGGCGGAGTGCTAATTGGAACATATGAATGGCTACCTAAACCTGTTAATTTCAACAAAAAATATGAAGTGTTCTATTAAAAACCAATTAATTCTAATTTTAGGGTTGTCTCACCAAAAGATTTGACAGTTGTTGCAAAAAAGAAAATGTCAGTAAAGGATCGCAAGAATCATACTAAAATTCCGAAGAAAATAGAAGAAAAAGCCATAACGCATCTCAATCCAGAAAAAGTCGTAACGCATCTCAATCCAGAAAAAGTCGTTACGCATCTCAATCCAGAAAAAATCTTGACCCGTATCAATCCAGAGACAATCTTAAAGCACATGAATCCAGAAAAAGTAATAAAGCACGTCAATACAGCAAAGTTCTTAAAGCGCGTCAATACAGAAAAATTCTTAAAGCATCTCAATACAGAAAAAGTCGTAAAGCACGTCAATGCAGACAAAGTCCTGAAGCACGTCATTCATGGAAAGGTCGTCAAGGCTGTCATTCCAGAAAAAGTGGTGAAGGCAGTTATTCCTAAAGAAGTTCCGATCCAAAAGGAAGATAGTGAAGAAGACTTTGAAGAGCCTGAGCCGCCAGCTGAGGTATTGTATTAACTAAAAAGAAATTTAACTTTTAAGTTTTTTGTTTAGCATGTATTGTCCCTCTCCTCCTTGCGTCGTATTCCTCAGTATTGAGGGTCGTGACCACCGTTCTACATTACCTTCTCGAATGGTCGTTCTCCATCTGTTTCTGTCTTTGGCGGTGTGATGGGCGTTGTAAACTGTAGAGTCAAGAGCGGTGCGGATCTGGTCAGACCAACGTATTGGGCTGCGTCCACAAGGCCTTTTCCCATCTACTTTGCCGGTCACGATGAGCCTCTCGAGATTGCCACCGTCTTTCCTTGCAATGTGGCCGAAGTATTCTAAAAAACTCTGCGCAGACACTGATGACAACCGCGAGGAGATTTTGAGTTCTCGCAATATGGAGACGTTAGTCCGAAATGCTGTCGAGGGGATACGGAGCATCTTTCTCCAGCACCACATCTGAAATGTATTGTCCCACTGCTGCACAAAAGCCTCCCCAAGTACTTCCAGGAATTCTTTTCCCGCGTCATCTCGTACCAGCCTAACAAAAACTAGTAAGTATGTCATTTATTTCAGGAGAAGGTCACAAGGAGTGGTCGGAAAGTAAAATTACCGAAGCAGATTTTACCAGAGGGGGCACCACAAAAAGCAAGGAAGAAAAGTGGAACCATTGTCTCTTGCTTCCAGTGTGCTGCTGTAAGAATAATAATACAGTCAAACCATTTAAAACGACATTGAAGGGACCATTCACATGCTGTTTTTATAGCTGATAGTCGGTCCTTGCTCCAGGACCTTTACTTTCCGTCGTAATACCCAGTATGTCGTTTGAAGCAAAGTCGCTTTAATGGTCTTGTCTGTATTTATATGTTATGTTTGAAATGTATGATACATAATTCTCTTGAAGTCGGTATTAATCAATAAATCTCTTTACAGGACTTTGGCAGTTTATACCGCCTACAAAAACATTATGAAAATCATCCCACACATATACCTGTCAAAATTCATTCCAATTTATTCCATTGTTTACTGGCGATCATCAAGAGCGGTTCAGATGGAAATAAAACCAATATATTTATACAGCAGTTAGAACAACTAATTGTTAAACTAAAGTCCCTATTGCCTTGTTTATTGAAGAAAGTAGATGGGACAGATGGTCAACCTTGCACTATCAATGAAGACATTAGCAGGTAAAGAATCTCATCAAATTTTTTGGTCACTATACATATTCCTTCCCTGATATTATTAAATTGATTGTATATTGTTTAATTTTTCAGACTTTTCGGCATGAATCCTGGAAAATACAAAATTGATGTGGAAGCTTTAAATTGCGTCAAAGATAAAAATGGGTATTGTATCCACAATCCTCCTAAAATAAATCCTATTATAAGAGATCAAAATAAAACGTCCCCACATTTACTGAAGAATGTGGATATACCAAATCCTGATAACGAAAGTGAAAACTGTGCAAGAATCAATTCTGTGGCAAAATGGCCAACTGTTAGCAAAAGAATTTGGAAGCTCAAACACAAAACACATGAACAGAGTGCAAAGAAAATGAGACTGAACTCTGAGAGTGACACTCTCATTGAACTTGGAACTGAGGACTTTTTATTTCCTCAAGAAGGGCAGAATACTGCAAATGCTGCAAGTATTATTCCCGAAAATAATACGAACACAGCAGATATGATTTCCGATGATGTAGAAAAAATGTTGGAAAACACAGAAGATTGCAACATTAATTGTGAACCAGAGCCTGAGCCGCAAACTGATAACAACATGATGAGCGAGCTTAGTCAGCCAAAGAATAATTATGTGCAATTCCACAGCGCTCACTTCGACATACGATCATCACCAATAAAACCATCCTCAACAGTATTCCGCAAATTTCAAATTAATGCTAGCAAACTCAGCAATTATGATGGACAAGTCATTCGCTCATTAGAGATGGTCAATAAAGCTTCAGATAAATGTGTACCCATTCCAAATTCTGATAGAAATGTACATATATCTCTACCTAATTCTGAAAACAGCATAGATCCACAAAATACAGACAACAGGCTACATGCGAGTATGCCAAATGATACTAGACAACATATCAGTATTCCCAATTCGAATAATGGTTTACATGTTAGTATATCAGACAATCATGTGAGTATATCAGACAGTTTACTTGACAGATTAACAAGTTCAGACAGCCAACAACATGCTACCATACCAAATTCAGACAAAAATCGTTTACATTTGCACACGTCTATGGTAAATTCAGAGAACAAGCTACATGCAGCAATGCCAGATTCGCAAGTCAGGCTTCATGTGAATATGTTAAATTCTAATAATGATTTACATGTCACAAAACCTAATTCGAATAATGATTTGATTGATGCTATTACGAATATGGATATTACTATTCCAAAATCAAGTAATAATTTACATGTTACTATGCCTGACACTGACATTAAGCCACATGTTAATATGTCAAATAGCGATGTTAAATCACCATCGATATTTGGCCAACCACCACATGTTAGTATGCCAAATAGCGATGTTAAATCATCATCAATATTTAGCCAACCACTACATGTTAGTATGCCAAATAGCGATGTTAAATCACCATCAATATTTGGCCAACCACCACATGTTAGTATGCCAAATAGCGATGTTAAATCACCATCGATATTTGGCCAACCACCACATGTTAGTATGCCAAATAGCGATGTTAAATCACCATCGATATTTGGCCAACCACCACATGTTAGTATGCCAAATAGCGATAATAAACCACCATCAATATTTGGCCAACCACCACATGTTAGTATGCCAAATAGCGATAATAAACCACCATCAATATTTGGCCAACCACCACATATAGCTTTACGAAATTCTAATGGTTTACATTTGACATTACCAAGCTCTGACGAAAATTTACGTTTGATATTGCCACCATCAGAGAATAGTTTAGATGTAAGTATATCAAACAGTGATAGCTTACATGATCTGTTCAAAAATGATGTAGATTTATCATGTAAAGACTCTGATGTGATAGACCCTGTCCTTAAAGACTGGATTATTAGTACAAGTGAAAAATCTGAGGATGGCTTCACAAAGATCGCGCCATCATTATTACATGTCAGAGATAGTGTGGACAAATCTTTAGATTCACACAAAAGAGTAAACCATTGTGGTGATATGCCGTCATTAGACGACTCTTCTGATAATCGCCTTCTATCAAATCAGAGCGAATCAGTATTAAACTTTTTAGATACATTAGGCAATGACTTATACCCAGAGACTGAGATTAGAAATAATGGTGTGGACTTCCAATTGGATCTGTTCGCATTTCATCATTCATAATGTGTTAATATTAAGAACAAAATTAATATTAAGGAGTTAACAAAAAAAATATATTTAAGAATATTTTTAGAGAAAGATTCGATTTGTACTTACAGTCATATTGTTTTATTTATCTTAGTATGTACATTAATGTGATGTTAGATATCCATGAGATAAGGTAAAATTGCAATTATGATAGCAAAAAAATTAATTTGGTAAATATGCATTCACAACCACCAACTGAAACACTTTTTCATTCAACTGTAGTAAATAGACTATAATGTTTTGACTTTGACTATTGTAAAAAAATTCACATTAAATGAACGCTGGTACAATTAATTTGATTTATATAAATAAATTGCTATATAAAACAACAACTTTTTATTTATTTTTTCATTCCTCTTCAACGCAGTGCTCAGCCCGCACATCTCAATTACATATATGGTAGGAAAACCTCACACTGAAGCTTTCTTCCGATATTGTCTAAGCTGTTCGAGAAAATAATGCTATAATTATTGACACCCATACTTGGGCATGAATTCCTGAATACCAATTCGGCTTCCGGACACACCATGGAACGACAGAACAAGTGCACAGTGTTTCAAACAATCAGACTGTCACTGGAAAAAAGAGAGTATTGTTTAGGTACTTTTCTTGACATACAACAAGCGTTTAACCGAGTCCACACTCTGTCAAATGCCTGTTGTATGTCACTAAAACTAAAAACTTGTTTACCAAACACTACATATTTGTACTCAAGTCTTATCTGGAGTACCGACTGTTCCAAGTTAAATCGAGGGCTGCCTATCTTTACTTTACCACATAGAAGCTGGAGTATCACAGGGGTCAGTATTGAGTCCTATCCTGTACACGGTCTACACTGCTGACTTACCTCAAATCAAAAAAGTTATTGGATCATCAATCAAAATCAAAAATAGTTTATTTCTCACCAATAAAAGTTACAATTTTACAAATAGATAAGTATATCACAAGTCGGTATTTCAACGTTTTTGTGGTGATCACAATATGGTGCACAGAATTGACTCTAGCCCCTGAACTAGACGGGACCTGTATCTCAAGGGATAATGTAATCAGAGCCAGTAGTGCTAAGTCTGTCCGCATTACTTTTGCTCTAAGAAGAGGAGATTGTCCAAGAGTTTCACTTGATGGTAACACCCTTCCACAGAAATGTACGATCAAGTACCTGGATATGCACATTGACAGAAGACTTACCTGGCGCGAGGCCAAAACGGACCAAGCAATCAGAAAACTTGGGGGCATCTACTGGGTTTTGAGTAGATATAGTCATAACTTGGCTCGGCAATTTAACTATAATTCTACAAATGCATCCTAAAAACCATAGGGACGTACCTAAGCCATAGAACTCTGGGGATCGGCATAAGTCACTCAACATGGAGATACTAGGTATAACGCTTCTAAAACAAAACACGCGCTCCTTGGTTCACAAAGAACGTGGAAGTACATGATTTTTTTTTAACCACATTGGCCGAATATGGACCAAATTTGCAGGACAAAGTTTGTTCTTTAAGTTTATGGATAGTCCAAACAAACATAATTGAGGCCTCGAATAACTTTTTTAACTTGTGGAAATCCTGATGGATGAATATCCTCCGCCGCGGTGCGGGCGAAGGTGTCCAGTAGTAAATCTCTTAATACGTACTACTTTTCCGGAAGTAGTCTGTGATCCATGCCATGCGCATTGGTAAGTCTATAGGTACTCAACCGGGCCAAAAAGATTGGGAATTGCTGGAAAATACTCTAGTGATATCTCACTTTTTTTACCCGACTACCAAAGGAGGGTAATGTGTTTATCAGTCTATGTATGTATGTATGTCATAATGTATGTATATTTTTTCCTATGTGGCGTTCTAGAGACCTAATGCGTTGGCCAATTTTGATGATTCAATCGATTCGTCGTGTGGAAATGTATTTTGGGCGCCATATTGTGGGGGCCCAATCATTTTTTCTTCCAAAACCATCGTGTGGGGTATCAAAATAAAGGGTTTTAAGAGGTGATTTCAAAAATATATAACACTTATAAATTTAAAAATGTTAACTATAAAGTTCTGAATAAAAAAAGTTAATTAAAAACAAAAAAACCCGACTGCTTAAGAAGCGAAACGAAGCAAAACCAGATGTATCCTCCGACTGCACAGCTTGATTTTTTTCTTCTTGTTTATGTCTTTTTAGTTTGCTTCTTAAGCAGTCAGGATTTTTGATTTTTTTAATTAACTTTTCTTTTAATTATATTAGAATAGGGATGGCAAAATTGTATTGGAAAACATGCCATTTGTTTAAATAAATAACAACAATATGACCATGAAGCTGCAAAAGAATCTTGACTTGGTGATTTATTAGATAAATAAAACTAGATGCAATTCATATAACATAAATCTTTATTTACAACCAAATTCGTACAGCAATTGTAACGCTTACAATTTTATGTTAACTTAAACATAAGTAAAAGTTAGTGTAATTTCTGTTATTGCAAATTACCTGTAATGGTAATTAGTTTTACATTGGTGTTCCTATATTATTTTGCTGCATGACATAGGTTCGCCTTCCATAGACTAAAATCTCCCACGGCTGGGCAAAGGCGTGCTCCACTAAATCATCATCATCATATCAGCCGAAAGACGTCCACTGCTGGACATAGACCTCCACTAAATAATATCCGATAAATGAAAAACTTATTCTAAGCTTGCAAAACTGGTCTCTCATTTTTCCCTTCTAAATTCTGGTTGGTCAGAGCGTAGCCGGTTCCACCTCGTTGCACCATTATGATGTCTTTCTCCTTCAGCTTGTCACCAGTGAGTGGGTGCATCCAATCCTTCTTGATGATCTTCTCAATACATTCCATTGTGACTACATGGCCGGTTGTCCTGTAAAACGATAAAAAAGAAGTTAAAAAAAAAACATGAGATGGACTAAGAAATGTTGAGGCATTATGAATCAGTTACGTTTGTTTTCAATATATGATCCACTTGAGAGCAACTAACTATAAACTAACTAACTATAAAAAAACTATAGCACAGACAGCCTATTTTAAATCATCGTAGACATTACATAATTTTGTTTATAATCAAATAATACTATATGTGCTTTAGAAGAATGCTAAGTTCTTGTTAGTACCACATAAAAACTGATTGCATATAAAGGGTCTTTCAACAAGGCTGGGTCCATGTTAAAATTGAATAAAAAAAGATGAGCAGAGTCATTAAAAATTGGATCTCTCGGATTCGTGCCACCATACGAAGCCGCGGCGGACATTTGAACGATGTCATATTCCATCCATAATGGCATAAATGGGCCTTTTAAATAAAAAATAAATTTCGTTAATATCTCACACACATCTTGTTTTATTCAATTTTAACATCGACCCGTCCTTCTTGAAAGACCCTTTAATACCCTTGTCAAAATATACTTCAGGTATATTAGACAGTTTCTTATGCTTTACCCAAAACTAATCACTTATATTACTTAGAGCAACAACCTGAGCAGCTTCCACTATCTAATGATAATAACCTTCACTGGTAATCATTTGATATCACAAAAATGCACAATAACACAAAGTAGTTTCGGATAAAGTGTCAGAAACTGTTGAATATGCCAACTTTATACACTTGTTTTTATGCGTGCAAACAAAAACTTACCATTCTCCAAAAACACATACAGAATTATTTGAATCTAAACTTTACCTATTTTCTAATAATATCTGTGATTTAATTTCAATATAGGGTGCTTGTGTGATAGTTTTGCTCTCAAGTGAATATTGGATTTATTATAAATACAGGCTTTAATATCTGTATCTATGGCTAGTCTACACTACAACAAAGTTATAACAGTCAAGGTTAAGACAAAGCATATTTATAACATTGTTAAATTACCTGATCACAGCACAAGGTACAGCATTGCTCAATATGTCATGTGTGACTGGACACATGTATCTGTTCTCCTTAGCTATTAAGGATTTCTTATCATCTGGGTCATTAACTAATGTCCATTTCACTTCAATTAGGTCCTTCATTTTTAATGGCTTACCACTAATTGGGCAGCACACTGTGGGATCGGGCTTTTCCATTTTCGAAATTTTTGCATCAGGCAGCTGAGAAGGAACCCAGAAACTTGGCAATTGCTTAGCCTTGCCATTTGCAAGATTTGATAAAGACGACGATGAAGATGGCCCGCCATCCGCGTGTTGTTTACTGGAGATATTCTTTTCCCTGTTCATGAATTTAATTAGGTTCGCTTCTTTCTCAGCTGCTGCCAGCTCTGCCATTTCCGACTCCTCTTTCTTCAACTGTTTCTCATACTTCTTCATTTTACGTGTGTATTCATTCTTCTTAGTGATTATGTATTCCAATATAGCTTCTTTATCAAACAAGTATCCTTCTTTAGTGATTACAGGGTTCCTGCAAGGCTGTAATGTTAGACTACAGCAATCAAAGCTCTTCACAGAATCCTTCCCTAGTCTTTCGTTTTGTGTGCCGTATCCAGAAGCGGCAGCATCTTTTTTCTTTTCATGGTACGTGTATACGGCACCAGCTGTACAATTTCTTGCATGTCGAGTCATTTTAGGTCACAGAGTTCGATAAACGAAAATACCACGAAAATAGTCTCTTTCAACACAACACCTTGTTTTCATACAATCACTGCACTATAGTACTTTACTCTTTGACTGACACTGACTGACCGAGTAATCTGTATGCGTTTCGATGGCGCGGCCACGGAGATTTTTTTAAAAAAGAACTATGCCAAGATTATGTAAAAATTTGTAAAAGTTGATTCCCAAAACCATAAATTTGTCAAAGATAAGGTTAAAAAGTTTTAAGGGTTTGAACGTGGCCGCGCCATTGAAACGCGGCGAACCGCGCGGCCACGGAGATCTTTAAAACTAAGCGTTGCAGAGACCTGAAATTTAGGGAAATGATAGATTGAATTTGTAAAAAATTTGTAAAAATATAGAAAAAATTCCTAGGTTTATATTTTAGGAGCTGTAAGACTAAAACCCCATGGCCGCGCCATTGAAACGGTGAAAAACACGTTATTACCGATATCTCGCTGAAAAAGCATCGCAGAAGTCTGAAACTTTTTGTAATACCTAGATTTGAATTTGTCGAAATAGGTAAAAATACCCAAAAAAATCCTAGGTTTATATTTCAGGAGCTATAAGACTAAAACCCTATGGCCGCGCCATTGAAACGGTGAAAAACAAGTTATCGCCGATATCTCGCTGAAAAAGCATCGCAGAGGACTGAAGTTTTTTGTAAAACCTAGATCTGAATTTGTCAAAGTATGTAAAAATACACAAAAAAATCCTAGGTTAATATTTCAGGAGCTGTAAGACTAAAACCCCATGGCCGCGCCATTGAAACGGTGAAAAACACGTTGTCACCGATATCTCGCTGAAAAAGCATCGCAGAAGTCTGAAACTTTTTGTAATACCTAGATTTGAATTTGTCGAAATAGGCAAAAATACACAAAAAAATCCTAGGTTTATATTTCAGGAGCTGTAAGACTAAAACCCCATGGCCGCGCCATTGAAACGGTGAAAAACACGTTATCACCGATATCTCGCTGAAAAAGCATCGCAGAAGTCTGAAACTTTTTGTAATACCTAGATTTGAATTTGTCGAAATAGGTAAAAATACACAAAAAAATCCTATGTTTATATTTCAGGAGCTGTAAGACCAAAACCCTATGGCCGCGCCATTGAAACGGTGAAAAATATTTTATCGCCGATTTCTCGCTGAAAAAGCATCGCAGAGGTCTGAAGTTTTTTGTAAACGCTAGATTTGAATTTGTCAAAACATGTAAAAATACACAATAATATCCCAGGTTTATATTTCAGGAGCTGTATTACGGTATTGCGTAGAAATAAGTTGTGGTTATCTAATCGGAAATAAAGTATAAGCGAGATCTTTTTTTGTAAACAACACCTATTAATATGTATAATTACCGATAATAGGCGAAAATTTTCTTTTTGTTTCATAATATAAAACCTTGAATACGTTTTGAATGTTCCGATAGGGTGACCATGACTTATTGTTTACAGAAAACTTTCCACTTGCAAATATTAGAAATTATATCTCAAGGATTCTAAATTAAATTAAAATGAAACGTTATGATACAAAAACATATATTTATTTCTTTAAAATCAAATAAATCACAGATTGTTTACTTACACTAAGATATAGGTAATTATCATTTCTTTCAAAATCACAAATTGTTCACTTACACTAAGGTATAGGTACTTATCATTTCTTTCAAAATCACAAATCACAGATTGTTTACTTACACTAAGATATAGGTACTTATCATGATTTAGAATCCTTGAGATATAATTTCTAATACTTGCAGGTGGAAAGTTTTCTGTAAACAATAAGTCATGGTCACCCTATCGGAACATTCAAAACGTATTGAATGGCGCGGCCATAGCGTTTTGGTCTTACAGCTCCTGAAATATAAACCTAGGATTTTTTTGTGTATTTTTA
This sequence comes from Anorthoa munda, assembly GCA_945859665.1. Classification (NCBI taxonomy): domain Eukaryota; kingdom Metazoa; phylum Arthropoda; class Insecta; order Lepidoptera; family Noctuidae; genus Anorthoa; species Anorthoa munda. The sequence goes on along the minus strand of OX243902.1, from coordinate 27,077,822 downwards.
CATGTTTTGACAAATTCAAATCTAGCGTTTACAAAAAACTTCAGACCTCTGCGATGCTTTTTCAGCGAGAAATCGGCGATAACGTATTTTTCACCGTTTCAATGGCGCGGCCATAGGGTTTTGGTCTTACAGCTCCTGAAATATAAACCTAGGATTTTTTTGTGTATTTTTACCTATTTCGACAAATTCAAATCTAGGTATTACAAAAAGTTTCAGACTTCTGCGATGCTTTTTCAGCGAGATATCGGTGATAACGTGTTTTTCACCGTTTCAATGGCGCGGCCATGGGGTTTTAGTCTTACAGCTCCTGAAATATAAACCTAGGATATTTTTGTGTATTTTTACATACTTTGACAAATTCAAATCTAGGTTTTACAAAAAACTTCAGTCCTCTGCGATGCTTTTTCAGCGAGATATCGGCGATAACGTGTTTTTCACCGTTTCAATGGCGCGGCCATAAGGTTTTGGTCTTATAGCTCCTGAAATATAAACCTAGGACTTTTTTGTGTATTTTTACCTATTTCGACAAATTCAAATCTAGGTATTACAAAAAGTTTCAGACCTCTGCGATGCTTTTTCAGCGAGATATCGGTGATAACGTGTTTTTCACCGTTTCAATGGCGCGGCCATGGGGTTTTAGTCTTACAGCTCCTAAAATATAAACCTAGGAATTTTTTCTATATTTTTACAAATTTTTTACAAATTCAATCTGTCATTTCCCTAAATTTCAGGTCTCTGCAACGCTTAGTTTTAAAGATCTCCGTGGCCGCGCGGTTCGCCGCGTTTCAATGGCGCGGCCACGTTCAAACCCTTAAAACTTTTTAACCTTATCTTTGACAAATTTATGGTTTTGGGAATCAACTTTTACAAATTTTTACATAATCTTGGCATAGTTCTTTTTTAAAAAATTCTCCGTGGCCGCGCCATCGAAACGCATACAGTAATCTTTGTTGGCACACTCACAGCACAGACTACTTAGAGATACTAACTCACAGATAGTGAGTTTTTGTTAGGCTTGTCGAAAAAATATCGATATTTCTGATTCAATATATCGATATTTTTAGCCGATATATTTTCATTCGATATATCGATCCAAAATATTCAATATCGAAAAACGTATCAAAAACGAGAATTTTTTTTCAAATTTAATTTATTAGCAGAATATTTAACAGAATTCAAAGCCGTAAAAGATAGGAACGAACGGCAAATTACTGTATTGTCTATGATTTGAATGTTTTTTTTGTGTTACGGCCGCCGCAGGCCGCGATGGCCATCATCTGTCACTCTTCACTTACTTTCGTTGTGTTTGTGTGGTCGTGTCATCTTATAATATTTTAAGCAGATTGCTATTTAGGTTTTAAAATTTTGCCTATTATAAAGGATTAACGATTAAAATACCTTCGTTTTATTAAGACTCTCTACATTAAAATAATGTACATTTTGTATAAAAAATAGTACTACCTATTATTGAGCCAGACTGAACTAGATACTATAATCTAACATCTAAAACAATTTTTTATAGATTTTCGGTTTTTAATAATAATTATTTTAAAACCGAAAATCTATAAAAAAATTACCGATATATCGATATTTTTTCCTCGATATATCGAGGTCGATATTGATATTTTAATAAATATCGATACATCAATATATCGATATATTTTTGCATTTCCGACATCCCTAGTTTTTGTACCACAACCACCTTCACTGTGACACTGACCACAGATAACTATATACAAGTCAGAGACACTGACTCTGACTGTGTGAGTGTTATCTTATGTCTATGCCACAGAAGTACTCTGTGGCATAGACATTCTGTGTTACTATATGGACCTTAGATAAAGTAGGTATAGATTAAGCCTTAAAATGACCTTGATTAATAGAGCGAGATGGCTAATTAGCAGCTCCATGTAAATGATAAGGACAAAAGATTATTTTTTGTCTTTGTCACCGTGGCCGGTTTCTGTCGTTTGTCAAACTCTAATACAATGGCAGGTTTGACAAACAAACTCGGTTTTGTTTGATTTTCTATGATTTCGTGATATTATGTGTTAATTGAGACAAGGAATTTGGGTTATTTATAGATAATAAGTGTCAGTGCGATGATGGGTTGTAGTGTTCTTGTTCTTGTTGTAACACCAGAACTAACTATTGCTGTCTCATGTGCGGCCACGCCAGTGCTTAATCTATACCTACTTTATCTAAGATATGGACAGTCTATGCCTTAGATAAAGTACCTATAGATTAATCCCTGCCGTGGCCGCACATGAGACAGCAATAGTTAGTTCTGGTGTAACAACAAGAACAAGAACACTATAACCCACCATAGCACTGACACTTATTATCTATAAATAACCTAAATTCCTTGTCTCAATTAACACATAATACCACGAAATCACAGAAAATCAAACAAAACCGAGTTTGTTTGTCAAACCTCCCATTATATTAGAGTTTGACAAACAACAGAAACCGACCATGGTGATAAAGACAAAAAATAATCTTTTGTCCTTATTATTTACATGGAGCTGCCAATTGTCCATCTCGCTCTATCAATCAAGCTCATTTTAAGGCTTAATCTATAGGTACTTTATCTAAGGTCTATGCAGTTGACAAAGTGGTAAAAAAACATTCTACTCAGTGTTGCCGATGTCCATGGTCTGAATTACCCAAAAATCAATATAATTAATATTCCCCACATCTTCCCCACTTTTTATCAAATAAACAAAAGTAATGTTCATAATATAAATCAAACATATTTATTACAAAAATATTCAGAAATACTCAAAATACTAATTTAATCTACTTTTTGCAGCTCTCATTACACCTTTTTTTGGTTAACATATCATTTGAAAGATAAAATTTTAAGTTCCCTTCTTTTTCTTAATACCTTCTCTAGTGGCCATAAGCGCTACTACAGTGTCAGTGTGATGTATACCTAGGCGATTACGATACTCTGGTTTCAAATTCTTTAGGATGCTAAATTTTCGTTTGAGAAAGGAAGAACAAGCAATAGGCTAATAGGCTTTTGATGATCATGAATGTTGCCATAAAATGAACTCTAAAACCTTCCTGCCGAATAAGTTGAGTTAAGCTTGAATTAAATATACATAATTTTTTATGTAATTCTAGTATCTACTTATTTTAAGTTCAGTTTTAGTGTAAATGACTTGTTTTCCCCACATAAACGCTCTCCCCACCAATTACCCAATCGCACTGAAAATCCCCGCAGTTTGGGGTATTCCCCACAGATTGGCAACGCTGAATCTATTCTATTCTATATTGTAATATGGCAAGCAAAGACGATATCGACAATTCTGCCAAGGTCAAAAGTACAATAAAAGAGCAAGTTTAAGGGCTTATTACACTACACAGTATTCAGGGCCCTGAATACCGGGTCACTAATTCATTCCGAAGCAATAAGGTCGATATTATGAGAACCCTAACAGTTATTACACTAAACTGATTTAGGGTTTAGGGCCCTGAATACCGTGTAGTGAAATAAGCCCTTTAAAAAAATATATTAATGACTCAACCAGTGCTGCCAGCCCTAATTTTAGAAAATTAGTAGTAATAGTGCAAAATATCGGCAGATTTGAAAAAGGAAAATCAGTAGATCTACCGACCGATACTATAACTCTAGTTTAGAAGATATGTAGAAATACCTAAATAAAATAATTGTGGATTAATATGAGTATTTGTTTATTCATAAAAATATTTTTCAAATATCACAAAAATATGAACACAAAAGCACACATACATTTCTTTTTTATCGACTCCAGGCTCGTGCTTGACCACTGTCTCATGGTAAGCGATAATGTGGTCGAAGGCGAAGCACGCTTGCTTAAAAAAAAAACACTCTTGACTTAAATACCCGTAAATTGTAGCTCTAGGGCGATCCACCGTTGTGGGCACGGTGGGTGGTTGCCACAACCCCAATTGAGGTCGATTGGCTCGACGGCCAATTTTAAAATTTGAAAAACGTTCATTTCAAATTCAAGTCGCATTTTTATCTTGGCAACAATTTAAGTCGAAAATTTGTCAAAATGCCGGTAATTATACTTCATAAAAGATAGCTTGATCTTTGCAACAACGGTCAGTATCAATACAGTAACAATAGCGCTTGACACGCTAGCAATAACGTATACATCAGTTATACATATTATGTGAGAATCTTTTAAGAATTAAAGATGTTTTGACAGATGCCGACTGCGACGGGAATTATAACGTCACGTATTACCTAAATACGAGAGTTGCCCCTCTGATGTTATATCCAATGCTTTAATAAAATTATCATTTCATTTCATTTATTTATTCACAAACAATAAACATTGTGTCGAATATTGGTTTGGTACATAATTACAAGAATTTGTGGCACATAATTGCAGTAACATTATCACTTGATGATTAATTCAATGTAGCAAATTGTATATCGACATAAAAAAAATACAAACCATTATAATCCATGATAATTCAAATATTTCAGAAAATAAATAAATAATAAGAATGTCAAATTAATCAAAATGTCACAAACAATTAGCATATCAGTTCAATACAATATATTTCACATGCAAATATAATGTCAATTTTTTTTGTTTGTAATAAAGTGTGACCTATCAGAAATTAAGCGCAAACATTCGCTCGCTCACTTGGTTTGCTTTTGCATCATTAGTTTTCGACAGGGAAACTATGCATATCTGTTTTAATGGTTAAAAGAAAAAAAAATAAGGAAGTCTCCAGAAGTAAAAAAATGTCATCATCGTTCACTGCTGGCAAAGACGTCCACTGCTGGACATAGGCCTCCTCTCGCCACATTGGCCGATTCCATGCGTCTCGCATCCAGTGCTTTCCCGCATCCTTAACCAGGTCACCGGTCCACCTAGTGGGATGCCTTCCAACGCATCGTCTTCCGTCTCGCGGTCGCCATTCCAGAATTTTTCGGTCCCATCAGCCATCAGTTCTGCGAGCAATGTGCCCTGCCCACTGCCTTAAGTTTCGCAATTCTTCGGGCTTTTGATCGGTAACTTGAGCTCTTCTGCGGATATCCTCATTTCTGATGCGCAAATTGTATGTCTGTATGGATATTAAAAGAAAATCTGACCTATCCGATGTTTAATGGTAAAATTTACGAAATTGCTACGCTCGCACTTGCATCCTTAGTTGGCGAGACATCATCCTTAGTATTTAGTAGACTGTAAATAAGTCGACAACATAAATTTTCATTACATAAGAATAATTTATTTTTAAAAATATACTTTATAACATTACAATATAATAAATAGAAAAAAAAAACATTTTCTAACATACATTTTTACGGGTAGCCTAGCTCTGAACACTGACTTTTCAACAAAAACAGTTATTCACAAATATGATTGGACCTACAATAAAGCATATATAAATAAATAAATAAATAAATGATTGTACAGCTTGGCAAAAAAGAGTGTGGAATAAATGAGGTCGCCACTATCGCACATGTATACCCTGAAATACTATGTCTCAACAGTTTTTGATACTTGATATTAATTTTTAGTTACTCTTAACTACTCTTAGTACTAATAGGTAATAATAGGCAAGTAATAGGTAGGTTATTTGAGTTAACTAGTTAGTTTTATTTTTAGTTCCAACTGTCACCGCGTCAGACTCTTTTTTGCCAAGCTGTACAAAGGATTACTGCAAAAAAAAAAAAATATTTTGAAAAAAAAAAAGTTATCAACATATTTGTTAGAACTTTATTTATGTCGCCGTGGTGCTAATCAACGAAATGACCAGCCTAAATGTTCCTTTAGAAGTATGGTTCAATAAAATTAAGATGTTGGTAACAACTGGTTTTTAATAGAACGCTAAGATATCATCATAAATCGGTAGATTTATGGAGTGTGTTGGTAGATGGATTTCGGACCAGGACCGAAATCGGTAGATCTACCAAAAAGCTTGTAGATATGGCAGCACTTACCACTTTGGTTGGTCATTCAAAGGAAAATAAAAAAAAGATGAAGCGACCAAGTAACCAAATGGATGGTTACTTGGGCATGGGCCTTTAACCAGTTTGCACTTAATAATTCCATGGTTTGATAATCTGCCGAATATTTTTCTTTCTTTTTTATCTCTACGGCAACCCTGTTCTTAAAACTGCCATAACGGGGAAATAAAATACTAGACAGAGTGACAGACAGAAAAAAAATAAACGTCAATGCAACGAACGGCTGTGTATGACGCCTTGTTTACATTTTATTTCCGTAGTTTCACGAGTTTCTCTTTCGTGATAGGTGTCTTTTTGAGGGCAGTTCGATAAAATATTAACATACAATAAAACCTATCTGTGATTACAGCAATCTAATCTGCTAGATATAATTATAATTCACTCGCAGTGATAAAGTTTTTGAGTGTGCCGACCTAATTCGTTTTAGCATATTGGACACATCGTCGTTTGGTGTGTAAAAATTTGTTGTGTTTTCAGTTTCGTGGTGATTATTTTAAGTGAATAATGAACTTATCGTTCGCGGGTTGTGGTTTCCTTGGTATCTACCATGTTGGTGTTGCAGTGTGTTTTAAAAAGTATGCGCCTCATCTATTGTTAGGCAAAATTTCTGGCGCCTCTTTTGGTGCCCTTTCAGCATGCTGCCTGCTCTGTGACCTGCCCATTGGTAATACGCTTTCCTTATTATTATATTTATCATAATCATTCATATATTTAAGAATCATTTTTAGCTCATTCTATTCATTTTAAGTTCTTGAATTTAATTTTACCAGAAATTATTATTAAACTTGAGTTTTTTTGTAAAATTAAAAATATAAATCAGACAGATATTAATTTAAATAATTAAAAATTAAATAATTAATTTAAAACACATATTAATTAAATAATTAATATATCTTATCTATTTTAAATAATAAATAATTAATATATCTAACAAAAATAAACGACTTAATTACGTAAAAAAACTCAATATTATATTCAATTAAAAACGCTAAGTACATTCAACTCTTACATTAAGAAGGTAAATGTAAAAAAACATTTTGACTGTCAAACAATGAAACAAAGTACACCAAAATTTAAATGATAGGTATAATCTAAATTATTAGTTTTGTAAAATTAACGGAGTAGGTATTAAATTAGTCATCACAATAATTATTGTAAATGAAGATGATGAGACAAGGCCACAAGGCTAACTAGTAATCTTATACTCAGAACTTTGTTTACACATTATGCATCTTACATACATGGTAAGAAAACATTGAATTGCAAATAACACAAACATTAACTTTATTAGAATGTAAACTGAGTTCATTATTGAAAGACAAAATCCCATGAAAATGGCTTAAAACGATTTTAGCTGCAAAGGAAACAGAACTTTGAAGAGTGGTAATGAGGTTTTATGTCCCAAAATGCAGTCACTTTAAATTATACATTTATGCACTTATCTATCTACCCATAAAATGTTGCACTTCACTGGTGTCAATATTTACTGTTGGGTAATTAGTATGCAATGTTTTCTTTATCTTATTGATGAGTAATTAAATTGATTAAGCACTCTCTCTTGAGATGAACACACTTCATTTTTGTTTCCAGCTCTGTTGAAAAACTTTGAATAGTAATTTTATATGTTAACTAGCTTTTGCCCATAGCTTTTCCAGTGTTAAGTGTCGATAGCAAACTTCATAGGTTCACCCACTGGGTTAATTTAAAAATCACTCCAGTTGTTTCAAAGTCCAAAGGAAACAAATATGCCCTTGATTTTTTAAAATTAGGTTTTAAATAATACTTTTGTTTAAAAAAACAAAATAACAAGTTTCAGGAAGTCTGGCATAAACACACATCACACACATCACATCCTATTAATGTTCCCACTGCTGGGACACAGGCCTCCTCTCTGTGGGAGGGAATGGGCCATAATCCACCACGCGGGCCCAGTGCGGGTTAAAACACTGCATTAACACTTTTAAGAATTTCCCTTCTTTAAATATGGAATTGTGCCAGAATGCTGAGACTACTATTATTATAGTTGTGGTTATGTATAGTGAACCAACAATATATTATGTAGATAGTTATGCGAAAAGAATTACTAAGCCCAGCATTGCCCAAAGTATGGGTTGCGACCCACCAACTCGCAAGTGAATATTGAGTGGGCCCTGAAAAATATGTACAGGATGATATGAACGCCCCGTGTAATAATTAATAAATTGTGTGTATCCAACTTGTTGAGATTAAAAGTAACTAAACCTTAAGTTGATGTTAAAGCCTATATAAACAGGAAAGAAATGCCTCATTTTCATTAAAAAAAATGCCAATAGTATTAAAATTTTGGATTGATGTTTCATATAGTTTCCCCTTTTTCTTTATGAAAACCAAGAGGCCGGTACTGAATTTGGACGTTTTTGCTAGGTGGGTCGCGGTCCAGTCAACTTTGGGAACCACTGGACTAGCCTCATTATTAATCCTCAGGATGGGGCCTGAGGCATGAAAACTCTTGGGAATTCTGCCCATTGTTCTCTATAAAGACGAAATCTTCCAAGCATTTTCGGCCCAAAGCAATGTGACTTAAAAAAAAACCGGCTAAGTGCGAGTCGGACTTGCGCACCGAGGGTTCCGTACAAACGGCTACATTCACCAACATAATTACGTAAAAATACTGAAGTTCTTATACAATAAAAGCACCGAACAATGCTCTACAGAAAAAAAAATAGTTATTACTTTTCCAAGTACATTTTATAAGTTGGTCGACTATCACTCGTAAACTTGTGAAGCCTACTTAGCTGATTGTTTTTCTTTTAATTTCGTTATATATACTACTGCCGTGAATTTTTTCACATATCCAAAAGCAACCAGGGGCATTTAGCTGGCAGGGGGGGAGGGGACACGACTCTAACAAAAATTTTCTATTTGAAGCTTAATTTTATGCCTGAATCGAAAATGGTTTTCATAGAACCGTAATATTTTTGAATGGCCTATTCCAACAGTAGCCCACACCATGGGCAAGACGAGTAAAAAACAAACATTCGCAATTTTTTTTTAATGATTTTATTTTACCACTTTATTGGCGTGATTAATATATATATCCATACCAAATTATAGCTTTTAGTACTAAGAGTCTATTATCATTATTATTATCTATTATTAAGAAACTGTAAGGGTTCCTAATTGACAATGGGACCCTAAATAAGTGAGGAGCGTCAGAACAAAAACCGATAAATCACATTTTGTAATTTTTTTTTTTTATGATGCCATTTGGTTGTTCTCGTACATATCTTGCTTTATGGTTAATGTAACCTGATCGCAAACTGATAAATCCACTCTAAATCCGACCACGAAATACCCAGATCTGAACATAAACCGATAATTACATCAATCGTACTAAACAACGATGGCGATCGGAACAGATATCGATAAATCCCTAACATTTTTCATTGTTGACTCTTTTGATTCTGTCAAAAACCGATATATCTAATTTCGAGTTTCTCATGACAAAACCATAAACAATTGTAGGATACTGTAATGTAAAGCGGCCTTATTTTTAAATTTTGAGTTTTATCAAAAACCGATATATCCAGTTGGTTTGGTCAATAACCGATATATCCATTTTCTTTTTTTTTATAATTCAACAGGTACCACAATCACGAATGCATAATTTAGGTTTCCAAACAGTGATTCTAACACCAATAAATTGATGGATTTCGTTCAACTCTAAATTAGAAAACCATGTACTTGGCCGTATTTTTACATTTTTCCACAAAAAACACAAATGAGATTTATCGGTTTTTGTTCCGACGCTCCTCAAGTATGATGGGCAGAATAGTGAACTTGAAAATTTGAATTCTTGGCTAAGTAGTAACGTAAATCATTGTGGGCCAGGTGAGGATATGCAATTTTGCGATACTTTGATTGAAGAGAAAAAAATAACAAAAAGAACTCACTTATCAAATTATAAATGGTAAATTTACTGGTACTGCAAAAATATGCGAGTTAATTAATCTGCACTAATATTACACACATCCACAATGTTCTTATTATTTGCAAACAATAATCTTGCCAGCTGATGTCCTATATTTGGTGGTGTAGGTTGTTGACATTTGCTGATAAGTACTTCACCTAAATAAGCCTCAGATTTGCTGATTACATTGTTAGTTACGTTGTTTCCATGCGCGAAATGGATTGCTGTTCAAAATCATTCAATTTTTAGGGTTCCGTACCCAAAGGGTAAAAACGGGACCCTATTACTAAGACTCCGTGGTCCGTCTGTCTGTCTGTCCGTATGTCACCAGGCTGTATCTCATGAACTGTGATAGCTAGAGAGTTGAAATTTTCACAGATGATGTATTTCTGTTGCCGCTATAACAACAGAATAAAATAAATATTTAAGTGGGGCTTCCATACAACAAACGTGATTCATTTGCCGTTTTTGCTATAATGGTACGGAACCGTTCGTGCTCGAGTCCGACTCGCACTTGACCGGTTTTTTTTAAATCAAGCGTGTTAGAAAATTTTGTCATTAGGTACTGTCTCGCGCTACCTCTTTGCGGATACATGTTTATGTCTCTTTTCCACGTGAGATGTTTTTCGACAGGTTGTTGTCGCACTGTCTATGTTAGCCGCCTTTATTCCTAATATCCTAAATGTACTTTCTTTCCCTTAGGTGAGATCACAACAGACGTACTAAGGGTAGTGAGCGAGGCGAGGGCTGGCTCCCTCGGGCCTTTCAGCCCTTCCTTCAACATTCAGAATGTCCTCCTCGAGGGCATGCAGAGGTACTTTCCCCATGACGTGCACAAAATAGTTAGTGGCAAGCTCCACATTTCCCTGACGAGGGTCTACGATGGGAAAAACGTCATCGTCTCTGAATTCCCCACAAGGGAAGACCTATTACAGGTGAGCATAATTTAGTAATTTTTAACCTATTTATCTTCCAATCATTCGGAAATACGTAAACACTATTTGTCATCAGACACCACCTGTTATCCTCACGATAAAATAATGCGTACAGTGCTCGCTAAACTTCTGGGCAGCCATTGTAGAACGGATGGCCGATGGGGCCGAAAAGTTCTGGAATGGCGACCGCGAATCGGAAGACGATGCGTTGGAAGGCCTCCCACTAGATGGTTCTATGACCTGGGGATGCGCTGGATGCGAGACACACGGGATCGGCCAATGTGGCGACCCCCGAGGGAGGCCTATGTCCAGTAGTGGACGTCTTTCGGCTGAAATGATGATGAGCCATTGTAGCCAACTACAGGGCGGCCAAGAAGTTTGGCGAGAGCTATACTAGGTATTTGTTTGTTTTTGTTTTCGCGAGCGGCATTCTAACAATGACGTCATGGCATCACATTTGCATCAACATACTTCCTAAACACTATCTATAAGACGCGCGATTTCTTCATGTAATTGTAATCTGCATTTGTCCAAATGTATGTCAAGTAATTGCTTGGATACTTAAACGTACTCGTAAACTTACATAACTTTCGCAATGAACAACGGTGTTCGCATTTTCGTAATCGGGCGTAATTTGCTTTAAATTGACGGAACGGTTCTTGGTTAAGATTTAAATCAACCTGCTGTAGAATCTCGTAAGAAGAACAGTTTTTTATTATTTTGTTGGCATTACTGCATTCAGGTAGACATTCGCCCAGCAGTGAGCTTCATACAAACATTTCAAGTTCCTCCAGCAGTTTCCCGGCTACATTATGTTGATTTAGGTGCTCTCAATTGACCGAAACATATTTACATTAGGGACCGTCCATTAATCACGTGAGGCTTTAAATCTCAAAAGGGGGAGGGGGGTGTAGTAAGATATCACGTTCACGTGTATAAATTTTTTCTTCAAACGCGTGTTTTGTAAACCGAAAAGCGGCGTGTAGTATTATTGCGCGTGTAATATTATTTTTATGCCAGTCAAAAAACAACCTGCAACCTTTCTGTCTAGACATTTTGGTTATGGTCCTTAATTTCAGAATAAAATTAGATTATACCTTATACCTGTATAGCTGTTCTCCGCGGCTTCGCTCCCGTGGACCACCCCACAGGACCCGTTTTCAGGATAAAAAATAGCCTATGTTACTCAGGAATAACGTAGCTTTCTATTGGTGAAATAATTTTTTAAATCGGAGCAGTATTTTCGGAGCCTATTCGGTACAAACCAACAAACAAAAAAATCCTTCCTCTTTATAATATTAGTATAGATAATATAGATTTAAAGATAATATAAAAAAAAAATCTTTGCAGGTACTAAAAATACACGTGATTTTGGGTGGGGGCGGGGAGGGTTAGTCTTAAACCTCACCACGTATCACCAAGGGGGGGGGGGGGGAAATGCTAAAAAATCATCACGTGATTTATGGACGACCCCTTACGTGGTGTCTGATAAACTTTTAGGGCCATCTAGGATCTAGTGCTAATTGCAAACTTTTCGTTAAGCCTTTTAATAACTTCTTATTCTCCCCTAGGCGCTGTTAGCGTCATGTTTTGTGCCAGTATTCTCTGGACTGCTGCCCCCCCGGTTCCACGGCATCCGGTACATGGACGGAGGCTTCAGCGACAACCTGCCTGTGTTGGATGAGAACACAATCACTGTCAGCCCCTTCTGTGGCGAAAGTGATATATGCCCAAGGGACTTGAGCTCACAGTTGTTCCATGTAAGTATGAATTTATGAGTATGGGCACAGATAATATAATACTAGCTTACAGATTCCTCATCCCATACAAAGAAACCGTGCCGACGTAACTGTATTTAAAGAAAAATATTCACGAACCGAGTAAACCCTTTTACTTGCAAGTCGCTACTAACACCATCTATTTATCGCCGTGGAACGGAACCGAACTCGATCGATGTACAATGATCTATTAAAATAATCAGATAACCAGAATAAAAACGCTAGTTACGTCGGCACTGTTTCTTTGTATGGGATGAGGCATCTGTGTGTCTATTTTATTATCTGTGGCCGTGGTATGGGTTATAAATAGATTGTATGGTCACTCAAAGTGGTTGGATGGATAGGTGATGTTAGATCTGTCTATGGCGTCTTTATAGCGGCGTCCTTGGGCTAATTATCTACTGTAGTGTAATCTATGGCACCAATCTACCAAAACAATTTTGATATGAGTCGCGTAGATGTTTTCGGTAACTTTGGTTTGCTCTTCGCATTCCTTCTTGCAACGTCTATCGTATAAACAACTAGATTTTAATTTATTCATGCTTGTTAGCACATTCAATTTACCGGGTACATGACTTGAATAAAACAATAAGCTATTGTACAACTGGCCCTTAAATCTTATTAAACTGAAGTCATTGCTATCGTAGCCTATGAACCTAAAATTGTTGTGTGAATACAGGTCATATATTTTCGTAATCAATCTATTTGTAAATCGATGTTGGCCAGTTAGATCAAGACAGAATATGTAGAATAGAATCCTACTACTATTTTAGTAATCAATCTATTTATTAATCGATGTTGGCCAGTTAGATCACCACAGAATATGTAGAATAGAATAAATACTACTATTATTTTCGTATTTAGTCTATTTATAAATCGGTGTTGGCCAGTTAGATCAAGACAGAATATGTAGACTAGAATCCAACTACTATTTTCGTAATTAGTCTATTTATAAATCGATGTTGGCCAGTTAGATCAAGACAGAATATGTAGAATAGAATCCTACTACTATTTTCGTAATCAATCTATTTATTAATCGATGTTGGCCAGTTAGATCACCACGGAATATGTAGAATAGAATACTACTATTATTTTCGTATTTAGTCTATTTATAAATCGGTGTTGGCCAGTTAGATCAAGACAGAATATGTAGAATAGAATCCAACTACTATTTTCGTAATCAATCTATTTATAAATCGATGTTGGCCAGTTAGCTCAAGACAGAATGTGTAGAATAAAACCCTACTACTATTTTCGTAATCAATATATTCATAAACCGGTGTTGGCCAGTTAGATCAAGACAAAATATGTAGAATAGAATCCTACTACTATTTTCGTAATCAATCTATTTATTAATCGATGTTGGCTAGTCAGATCAAGACAGAATATGTAGAATAGAATCCTACTGCTATTTTCGTAATCAATCTATTTATAAATCGTCGTTGGCCAGTTAGATCAAGTACAATATAATATACTTTATTGTAAACCAAATTTAATCCTACAGCAAAATAAAGCTCTAATGACCCAGTGTTCGTTTCTGCACTGAGCGAGACGGTATTTTACCTCATAGCCTCATAAACTCGCAATAAGTATAATTGCGTTATAAACATTTTATGTTGAAAGAAATTGTTACGTGACTTATCATAACGTAACGCCCGACCTTCTTACTCAAGTTCACGGTTCCGATGACTTCATTTTGAACAAATATTTTGATGTGTAAGACAGTATTTATGCTAGTTTCTTACTTCCCCGCTGTATGTGTATTTTATGCTATAGATAGCCCACTTGGAATGTATTTTTGGGTCGGAAATATTTTTCTCTATAGTTCGGACATAATCTTCAGATTCTTCAGTTAATGGAAGGGTTATTCAGTTTGAACTGAACCCAAATGAGTTATACCCAGATCCTTAAACTCTTTCTCCTCAACAGGTAAACCTAGCAAACACTAGCATAGAACTATCAAAGCAGAACATGAACCGATTCGCTCGCATCCTCTTCCCGCCTAAACCCGAAGTCTTAAGCAATATGTGCAAGCAAGGCTTCGACGACGCACTCCGGTTCTTGCAGAGAAACAACATGATATCTTGCACAAGATGTCTTGCAGTACAGTCTACCTTCCAGCTGCAAGATGTGCTAGATGATACCACGTATGAATATGATCCCGATTGTGAAGAATGCAAGACTCATAGACAGGTAAGGGGGATAAGCGTAAAGATAAAGAAATAATTCCGATCTGTCACCCTGTTATGTCCCTCAGGGGGGACAGATCGGAATAAAACTTTTGATCTGTCCCCCTGTTAGTTATGTAGTATTAGTTCTGTTCCCCAACAAATGACCAAAAGTAATTTCTCTAACTAAAAACTGCTTTTGACAATTATTTATTAGGTTATAATCATGAAGTGGTAATTTGTTGGCGAACAGAACAAATACTATGAAACTAACAGGGGGACAGCAAACGTTTTTTTCTGATCTGTCCCCCTGGGGGACAAAACAGGGTGACAGATCGGAATAATTCAGATTAAGCGGGGTAATCCTTTAATAGCATGCTTTTATCGGATTTAATTTAAAGATAGTGATTGATTTATATACCTACCTACTGAGTTTTATCAATGCAAATTGGTTAGTTTGGATAAACTAATCGCGAATTTTATCTAAAGATTCCACAACAATGAATTCTGCTATTGGCGAATATTTTGACGCAAACCCATTTTGGGCGTCACATTTTGGAGCATCTACCTTACCAAAGGGAGAGAAGAAAATATCGACCCTGTGGCCACATCTGGTGTCAGAATTAATTAAGCCGCTTCTCGGAACCCTACAGGCCTCTGATTTGGCTATTTCAGACTTACATTAAGTATATAAGTCCATGTTTCCTCAAGATGTTTTCCTTCACTGCTGCCTGTGATGTCCAAGATAAACTTAGAAAGCCCTATGACGGGACGATATAATTTAAAAAAGAAAAAAATTGAATCTTCCATAATGCAGATATTCCCAGTTTTAATCCGAAATAGACAAGAAAAGAGTTTCTAAAACGTTTCTCACTTTTTAGGATGCCTTGGTAGATGACCTTCCGGACACTGTGATGACGATATTCCAAAACGCGATAGACTCTGCGAACAATGGCCTCGTCAACTGGGTGATGAGACGGAGGGCCATGAGATACCTTACACTCCTCACGTTACCCTACAGAGTGCCCATCGACATTATGTACGCTTCATTTACTAAGTGAGTATGTTTCAACTATTAGTTCTCGTGTCCTAAAGTAATTGGTAAGAGGCTCTGAGAGGGCCCGTAATGAATACGGATTACGGGCCCTCTTGATCAGTTAGCCGGGCATTTTGACTTATTTTATTTTTGTGGTAGCCTATGTTTAGTATTGTAGTTATCCACTGAATATTAGAAGAGCAGGGGTTTCTAAAAATAGGGAATTTTGTTAACAACTGGGTCTGTAGTGCTATTCTCTAAGGACAGCCTTGAGCGCAGCGCTGCGCCTACTACGAACATATTAGTTTGGTACTAGTTTCATCGCTGCATTTGTGCTGTTTTGCACTACTGTTACAGCACTACAGTAATGTTATTCTCTATGGATACAGCGATGAAACTTATAAAACTAGTTCTTTCGTTACTGGCGCAGCGCTGCAATCAAGGCTGTTTCCTTAGAGAATAAGTGAATTCTGCAAAGCAAACAAGTCGATTCCTTCAAAGAATTCGAATCATTTCTTTCAACTTTTTCGGTATTGTGAAACTAATTTGGAAAGAGTACTAACATCCTCCTTTGAGTTGAAGTTCATCTATAGCGTTATGTTTCATCAAACTCGAATTTTTAGGGTTCCGTACCCAAAGGGTAAAAACGCGACCCTATTACTGAGACTTCGCGGTCCGTCTGTCTGTCTGTCACCAGGCTGTATCTCATGAACCGTAATAGCTACACAGTTGAAATTTTCACAGATGATGTATTTCTGTTGCCACTATAACAACAAATACTAAAAACAGAATAAAATAAATATTTAAGTAGGGCTCCCATACAACAAACGTGATTTTTTTTTCCGTTTTTTGCGAACCGGTACCTTCGTGCGCGAGTCCGACTCGCACTTGGCCGGTTTTTTATTTCCAAATCATTAGGACATAATTATATAACACAATACCAATAGTGAAGTTTTATCTCGATTCTTCCGCATTCGTTCATTCTTTACAATCAATTCTACGTCAAAATATTGGTAATGGAAAGGAGTATAACCTTTCCTTTTCAGAGTGTAATATGCAATACGTAAAGTCGTTTTTGGGAAGGTTCCGACTTGTTTGCTTTGCAGAATTCTTTTACGTAGTTAGACTGCTCTGCTGACGGTCTGAGAATCAGATACATTTATGTCTTTTATAAAAGTAGATCTACCAGATTTGCCTACTTGTTTTGATGTATATCTCAATTAACAACTCTCACCATTCAGCAATTTAATCATAGTCATGAGAATATGGCCGGAGCATTAAATATCTCATTAAATCATCCCTACCCCAAAGAGCGAGAAAGTTGCTTTCAGATCGCGATATCCACGTTTTAGTTGATTGACTGCCTTTATAAGTATGCAACTCTTTACCTGATCAGGTTTCTTTTATATGTTCTACATAAGCTTGTAACTCGAAGTGTATTCGATCCGTAACAAATTGCAGAATTGTAGAAGGTATTGCCAATGCGGGTTATACAATCTCACTTCACACGAATATTATAATTGCGAAAGTTTGTGAGTGTGTTACTTCTTCACGCTCAAACAGCTGGACGGATCTTCGAGAATTTTGGCAAAGAGATAGATTATAGTCAGGAATAGCACATAGGATGCTTTTTATTCCGGGCATGTGTTCCCTCGGGATAATTTTCGAGTATCACGCGGGCGAAGCCGCTGGCAGAAGCTAGTTAAAACATAATTATAATAGAGTTGTCAAATTTATAAAGTTATGTATGGTAGGTGGAAAAGAGTCAAGTAGGGCTTATCCTAAGCGTTTAATAAGTTGTCAATAATGGTTCACTTAAGAATTTATTTTGGAAGTTTTATAAAAGTTCTGGACTCTGTTAAGTTTGAAATGATTGGGGTAATATCAAAAAACCAGAACTAATAACATCAGAGATACAGACTTAGATATATTGCAGCGATATATTACGTTAATTTAATTATTGCTAAAGACCAAATATAATTTTAAGAAGTTATTATCAGTAACAAATACCTTATTAATGAAATGTAGGTACTCGTATGTCACTTCTGATACAATGACTTGTAAATAAACGTAATAAAATATATTATAATGAAGGCATTCCGATTGATAACGCTTTATACAATGCACTGCTGTATTAGAATTATTAACTATCGCACAGAGGAGTATCATTAGTTCTCTAATTAATATTATTTCTATCAAAATTAAATAATATATTTTAAATGGACAATCATAATTACACAAAGTTAATAATGTATGTTTACATAAATTGTTTGTTTGCGTCAATGGCGCAATAATTATTGTAGGTAAGTTTAGGTATCTACTGCTGTTTCAACTGATTTCTTTTGTTTGGACCTATCGAGACCATACTATCGGTAAAACGATAGAAATAAAAAAAACCCAGCTCGCGAATAAGTATCCTTTGACTGCACAGCATGCTTTTCTTATTGTTTACGTGTTAGTTTTTATTTTTTTAAATTTTGTACCTTAAAGTGTTATATATTTTTGAAATCACCTCGTAAAACCCCTTATTTTGATACCCACACGATGGGTATGGAAGAAAAAAAGTTAAGTTTACAATATGGCGCCCAAAATCCGCCATTTTCCAATTTTAATGTAGCCAGTGACACTGGTAGGGTTAAGACGAATCGATTGACGTAAGAATCATCAAAATTGGTTAACGAGTTTGGTCTGTAGAACGCCACATAAGAACAAACGTACATACATACATACATAGACTGATAAACACATTTACCCGACTGCCTTTTATTTTTGACCTTTTTGTTTTTTTTAATCAATAGTAGTTTCACTTGAGTTGATAAAATTACTCCTACATTATGTAGCGCTCGCGCTATTTAAATAGAAGTTATCATAAATGTGTGCCACAATTCGTTTAATATGCCATTGTTACCACATTCGTGCCAAGGACAATAAGGAAATAAAATTATATGATAATGTATTGTGATACAATTACTTATAAATAGAGTTTTCTGGAAAGTAGACTTGGGATATGTTCAGGGTGGGATGGGAGAAGTTATAACGAGACGTATATAAAAAAATGTTCCTCCAATAACTGCGACGGCTCCAAGTTTTCCAAGTTTTGGAGGTGCTGTAACCAAATTGAACAGTAAAATTAAAAAAATTAAAAGCCCCCGATAATATTTTAATTCATGCTACTTATTTTATCTAGTAATAGACACGCATCGATCGACAATCTATTGAACACGTTATTATGACACATTGTCTTGCAAAAACACCCCGATTCAAACAGTAAAACCTAACCTAACTTTAGAACGGCTGAACCGAATTACATCAAACATAGCTAAGAACACTTGATAAAGTAACCTTTCAAACAAAAAACTAAATCAAAATCGGGTCATCTGCTAAGGAGCTATGATGCCACAAACAGATACACAAATACACCAACACACAGGTACGCACGTCAAACGTATAACACCCCTCTATTTCCGTTGGGGGTTAAAAATTTACTTTTGAAGCTGCTTTATGCAGCTTGAGTAAATAATATAGCAGCGTATCCAAGTTAACGCTACAAGTACTTAAAATCTTTGCTTTTTTATGTATCTTGTGGTAACCCAGTTAATATTTGTATGTCCAAACTATCCTAGCGCCAGTTGCACGAAAAACTTAAACTCCATTTGAAATTACATTAGACATGTTTCCAAATCTTTTTACAGTCCGTTCAACCGATCTTGAGTTCTATCCCGTAAACATAAGTATGACCTAAAAAGCATAAACCTGTTACCAAAACCAACTGTTTACTACAGCTACCATTTGTCGTATCACCACCGCAATAGAAGTCAAAATCGGTTGAACGGGGTGTAAAATGGGCTAATTTAAACGTCTAATGTTATCGCAAATGGAGTATAGTTCAGAGCAAGGTGCTAAAATGTTAAATTGTCAGTTTGTCATACAATATTGACAATTTAACCTCGTGTTAGCAACTCACGAGTTAAGTTTTTCGTGCAAGTGGACCTTAGTGTACTTATAGCTAAATGTAGATCACTGATATTTAATTAATGAACAATTACTTAACAAGAGACATTTTACTACTTTAGCCGTTTGGTGCGCAAAGCATCAGCAAACACTTCCCTCTTGCTGATGTCTATATGCGGTCCACTTTCCATCAGCATCTTCCACGTTGGTCTTACTGGCCATTAAAATAACCTAATCATACAATCACATGTATAAAATATCATTTTTATCACATCTATTCAAAAAGAGCTAGTTTATTCCTCGTAAACAGGTACCAAAATAGATCATTAATCCCTTAGGGACTAAAAGTGATTTGAATTTGGAATGTGGATATTGTTGGTAAATGTTCCAATCTGCAAAGAGATGAATAACAAACCATGCGGTCCATAATAGGTCCATCGCTAAAATCGATTACGACGAATGTTTGAGATGAATGGCGATTGTAATGATGATGAATGATTGATTGTGTGTACTTTTTCGGACCGCACGGGAATATTGTGTTAAAGAAGCGACTGGCTGGAAAACCACGCGCGACCCAAATAATAAATCTACAACTGTAACGGATGGTACTATTAAATTGTTACCATGCACTGCCATAATTGTTGAAATATAAACATTAGCCACTAATTATTTCTATGTTATGTCTTATGGTTCCTAATTGTATCTGATACATTTAAACGAGCAATTAGATTATATACATAATCTGAATCTCGGAAACGACTCCAACGATTTTCATGAAATTTTGTATGCAGGGCCTTTCGGGAGCTATAAATCGATTTAGCTAGATTATAATTATAACTAGGCTCCATTTTTAGAAAACGTCGTTTTCTCTATTTTCACCCGAGCAGAGCTCGGTCGCCCAGGTACTGTAAATAAATAAACGTAACGTTCTTGTTCATAAGTTGCACTTATTTATTTTCTCATAGAGGGTGATAAAAAGTAGAGTGTACACCTCGGGAGCAAAACTATTTTTAAGCTCGAGTGACATCTTTGAATCGTTCGCTGCGCTGAGGATTCTACTTTAGAATCCTTCAGCGCTGGATTAAAAATAACACCCTCGCCTTTAAAATAGTTGTTTGCTCCCTAGATAAACAATCTACTATTCCCGGCTTATGTCACTAACACATCAAACGCTTTTTAGCTATGTGGGCGATAAAGTAGAGACGCATGCGGTACAGTACAAAGTGGCTGGGAATGTGGTCGTCCGTAGAAAGAGGTGTGTCCGTCACAACAACCTTATGACTAGGTCAGTCTTTTTAAAGTTTTTGTAGAAGGTGGAAGGGTTTTGTCTGTCTGTCTGTAGTACTTTTTTGTCCGCTGTTCTGGTATGGTGATGGATTAAGGTTATAAAGTTGTTGTTTTTTAACCCCCAACTCAGAACAGGGGTGTTTTAAGTTAATAGCATTGTTCTGTCTAATAAACCTTTTTCTTTATGATGACAAGACGAGACGAGAGAGATTTCAAACGAATGTACCAATTTCAATTTGGTCTTAAAGGTTGCATTTTATGTGTTATATCGTATATTTAGGTTTTAAAGGTTGCATTCTGTGTTGTATCTTATATTTATTGGTATAGGGAATGTTTTAGCTTATCAATAAAGAGAGATGAGATTATGAGATGCATACTAACTTTTGTGTTGTTAATTACTGAGCATGTGCTATCCCACTTCTGAGCATGTGCGCCATCCCACTTCTGACCTTGTTGTCCATATTGTGTCACACATTGCTCTTTTGTGTAAATTGTCTATTAAGATGTTGATCCTGACCTAAAATCACGCCTTCAATTTCTGTCAGTTGTTTCATTTAAAAAATAGTCACGAGGGATTTCGCAATCACGCGAGTCTTCTAGATAAAGTTACCATCCCATCTCGCTAACGTCATTAACTTGATATATTATTATGTTTAACCTATTTCTGACGCACATACATTTTTTTTTACGCAAGCGGTACCAGTGTCGTATATTACAATAACATAAAGTTTATCTCCAGTACGTTTTCCCTATCTTAGTGTGAACTGATTTATATTAATGGGTCAATGCCGATAACCACGATTTCTTACTGTTTCCTCTCTAGATGTTTGGTTTTTCAGTTTTGTTAGGTATTAATTGCATTATCATAACATTGCCATTGTTTTATTATGTCAGCATAATAATTGACAAAACATCTGGATTAAATCTTGATATGTTTTGTTAAACAATTGCTTACATTGTAAATGTTTTTGTTTAAACAGTAATAAATTCCGGTCGATTAACTTCAATGTTTTCGTTATTACGTCACATGCATTGATAACTGTCTTCTTTTCCGGGTTTTTGTGCGTTGCATGTCTTCGATATCTTTGAGTTTTGCCATTGCGATTCGTCGTCAGCAGGTTAATTACATCTTTCTTTCTTAGTCCTCTGATGTTCTCTTTTGACGCGATCCTAGAAGCAGTTAAATAATTTCTCTAGGAATCATTAACCCGAGGCTTTTCTGGTGGTCGCCACTGTTACCTGACTGAATCCGGCTTTCAGGAATTGCAGTGATTGGCTAGTTAGTTTAACGGGCATGTCCCAAAAATTGTTCTTCTTTATAGCGGATCTCCTAAAATCTTTTCATAAACTTATGTAGCTATTTGTAGGCTCATGTCACTATTTTCTCACTCTTTGCCTTAATTGGCAAATGACTTCACACCTGGATAATAACTTTTGTCATCATGTTTACTACTGCTTCCTATAGATGTTTTTCTGATCTCCTACCAGCTAACGTTGACAGTTTTTTCTTTGGGGCTATCTGAATATCTGATTGTGTTGTTATGTAATACAAGAAAGTGATTATGTCCGATAAAGCTGTACAATGTGGTAGCAATGATAACGCTATTTCTGTAAACCTAAATCAATTTACTCTGCTTTCTTTGGCTTAGATAAGACATGCGCTGAGAATTATAAACATTGAGAGATAGTGTTATGTGTTCTAAGAAGATTATGATTTGTTTTCAACTGTTATTATAGCTTTCGTCAAAACAAAACATTCTAAAGACGATATTCAAATGAGGTTTGAAGCCTTTTAACTCCTGTGCATCTGTGTCGTGAACTCGTGACATTGCATTATGAGACCTACGTTTCTTGGTCAAGTCAATATTGTTTTGTTATTATGCAAGTTGTTTTAATATTTAATTAATGCTACAACCCTTTTGCTTAAACTTATGATCACACAAATTTCATGAATGTTGTTTGAAGTGTTGTTACTTAAATGTTTAAAAAGTTTTTGATTAGTTTTACTATGCCCCATTTTGTCAAACAGACAGAGTTGCAATGATTGGCCGATTATAATGTATGGCCTTATTTATAAAAATAAAACTTTTTGTTCAGAAATTCTTAATTTAAAATATCCATAAAAAAAAATAATTAAGAATCCGCTAAACAGTGTTCAAAATAATATTATACGGTATTTTTTTTATGTCTCTAAACGTATTAATCCTACAGTAGTTTTTTGAAGTAGGTAGATAAAACTAATCAAGATCTTTGTCGGTTATATCCTAATCAACTAAGTATGAAAGTAAACGACCATTTTGACCTCGCACTAAACTTATCAGCTTATTATAATACTGAAAATTAAAACTGATAAAACTTATTGTCCGGCCACTGTTGATTATTTCCTGTTGTTGTGTAAAATCTAATACTAACTAGATTCTTCTATTGACCTACAATAACATCCTGGTTTACGTATTATATCCTTTTTTAACATGCTTTTATTAGCTTGGTATGTATGATGTATCTATGAATCTATGTAACGGAATCTTTGAATGTGATTTTCACCCCCTATAAAACGTTGGATTAATTTGAAACTTTGCAAGGATCGATGACAATGCAATAATTTAAATAGTTTGTCCCATTATCCTTACCAGAATCTTCAGGATTTGCGATTGAACTATTAAGTAATAATAAATAATAGTTTAAAAAACTAAAAAACACTAAGTGCCTTTAAAAAAAAGGAACATGGCGGATTTTGGGCGCCATAATGTGGGTGTTGCAAATTTTTTTTCTTCCGTACCCATCGAGTGGGGTATCTAAATGAAGGGTTTTTACAGGAGATTTCAAAAATATATAACACTTATATGTTAAAATGTACCTAATTCGAAAAAATATGTTAACTAAAAATTTATAAATAAAAAAAGTTAATTCAAAAAATCAGGCGGGTTTTTTGGTTTTTTACAATATTTTTTATTTGTTAGTCACACTATTCTTAAACTTAAATTTATTGTAAATTATTTTCTACTTTTTAGTTTGATTTTCAATCTTCTTCTTCTTTTCGTGTCGATAAACTCAAATTTTGACTCAACTATTCTCAAATTTTGTCTGACCAGTATGTAGCCACCTGGACCGCTCTGTCATTTGCCACGTTCAGGTCCTGGATGGTGCAGGTGGCTGGGCACGAAGGGCAGACAAGGAGGTGGGGCATATCCTGCGATGGGGCCCCACACTGACACTGTGTTTGAGATGGGTCTATGAGACACCATTTGGCCAGATTTTTTCTGCAGCGACCAACCTGTACCCGCAATCGGTTTAGGGATTTCCAGATTGGCCACGGCAGTTCGTGGCCAGGGGGCAGATGCTCTGCCGGAGTGATGGAGTATGGAGGGGCAGGATGTATGTTTTTCCACAGTTTACACCTCTCGTCAGTTGCGCTGGCTTCCAAGGAGATCGTATGTCTCAGAAAGCTTTTGCGGCTTTTTAGGCGTGCAGGTTGGAATTGATGTTCATATAAGGGGTGGCGACTGTCCCGTTCCTGTTTACCCTTCTCGATGCGGCTGGCCACTTCACGGCGAACATCTGGTGGAGCTATGCCCGCCAGTGGATACAACATTGCAAGCGGTGTAGGTCTCAAACAGCCAGTTATGATGCGGCAGGTATCATTTAGCGCCATGTCGACCTCTCTGGCGTGGGCGGATCGATACCATACTGGACACGCGAACTCTCCGGCAGAAAAAGACAAACACAGGCCAGAAGTACGGAGAACCTGCGGAGATGCTCCCCAGCCCGTGGATGTTAGGCGACGTAAGACGTTATTTCTAGTCCCGACTTTTAGCTTAGTTTTTAAGCAGTGGAATTTATATGTCAAGGACCGATCCAAGGTGATGCCCAGGTAGCGGGGTTGGGGGCAGTGCTCTATGGCAACGCCTTGCCACGAGATGTTGAGAGACCTGTTGGACTGACGGTTGCGTAGATGGAAAACACAGGATTGTGTTTTGGATGGGTTTGGCCTTAAGGCATTTTCATCATAAAACTGTCCAAGTGTTTCCAGAGCTTCCGTCAGACTTTCTTCGGCCTCTTCAAAACTATGTGTCTGGGCGGCAAGAGCAAGGTCATCTGCATATATAAAGCGTTGCGTTAGTGGGGAGCTAGGCTGGTCGTTTGTGTAAATATTGAATAGCACCGGAGCCAGCACGCTGCCTTGTGGGAGCCCGTTTTTTTGACACCGCCACCTGCTCTTGCTGTTATTAAGATGGACTTGGAAGCGACGGTTATTCAGCATGACGCTAAGAACCTGGACAAAGCCTGTATCTTTTGTTATTTCCCTGACCTTCAATAGGAGCTGCTTGATATTAACTGTATCATATTTCTTCTGTATCAGATTTTCAATTAAAGCGTGTTTTTAGTTTTTTAAGTAACGTTTTTTGTAATAAACGGTAGAATCAATTTTTATTACATGTACATTTTAAATGTTTTAACGTCCAAATGTGCCGCATGATGGCCTAGTTGAAATAAATACATTTGACTTTGAAATACTATTGAATCTTGTACAATTTATTTGAAAGTTCGTTTTACTTGGAGCTAAAGTCATTTTCGACTATTAGAAGAGTCTAGGATACCTCAGGGTCAGCATCTAGGTACATAAGATAATCTTATGATACTTAAGTCATTTTTTAATCACATTCATAGGCTCATTTGATAAATGTCCATAGAGAATAGACCAAAGCAAGGTTGTAAGTTTTTGTTACCTCATGACTCGGTAAGTGATGTATTTGTTATAATATTAAATACTAGCGGACGCCTCGCGAATTCACCCGCGTAGTTCCCGTTCCCGTGGGAATACAGAGATAAAAAGTAGCCTATGTCACCCGGGGATAGTGTAGCTTCCCAATGGTTAATGTTTTTTTTGAAATCTGTCCAGTTGTTTTTAAGTTTATTAGTTATATAAAAAAATACAAGTATTTCCTTTTTATAATATTATTATAGATATAGTTGATGTGCTTTGCTTAGTAGGTAATTAATTAAATGACCCCAAACACCAGACATTGCGTAATTCGCAAAAATAACACCTATTTTGATAAATACGACTAAGAACGTCACGTTTTGGCACTTGTGTCCATTATCAAATCTTTTAATCTGTCTGATGTTGTAGATTAGCAAATAAACATGCGTCTTTACACGTGTTTGGGCAATATCTGATCGGGTAAAATTCGGTACTGCATCCGCACTTACGCGAAAATATCGCGGTTCCGTTCCGGAACAGAAACCATTCGTTCGAAACAATCACGGTTTCTGTTTCTCATGGGTAGGATCACAGACACACATCTAACTAGATGACGCGATTGTATGTACTTCGCGTGTCAAAAACTATACTAAATTTACGATCAATGATCGTAATCTGAGCTTTTCATTTAGCATTATCGCCACCGAAAATCCAACGAAATCTAGAAAAATGCCTTTTTTATGTCATATTGCGCTGTAAAGAATGTATAGAAAAAGTTGGCCGAGGCATTGGAAATGTTTTCTTTCATTGGTTTTGTTTTTAATTTGTGTGTGAAAAACTGGCACTCTTGGTTTTCATACAGATGGAGTGCCTTGCGTTATCTAGCATGCATTTTTGTAAAAAAAAAGTATAATCTATTCGAAAAAAGCAGTTATAAAATAAATAGTAGAACACGAAACAAAGACAAATTGAAATTACCCCAAATAAAATTAACGCTATTTAAAAGAAATACTTACTGCATGGCAATTATTATATACAATCATTTACCAAATAATACTCAAGATTTGCCATTGCATTATTACAGTGTTCAAGAATATTTAGAATATAAGTCGTTACTAATATAATACAATATTTTTATTTTTTATTCATTATTATTTCTGCAATACAATTAAATCTTTATTAATTAACTATTACAGATTAAGATTGTATACTTTAATTCATGATTATTCATAAATATTTGTACGCCATATTATGGCAGGATATGCTGGAACCAATATTGTAACATCTATTTTACCATATTCGAACAAATAAACATATTTGATTTGATTTAGTTAGATTTATGTCTGTGGGTAGGATCTTAAAGGTGGTGATGCATTCATTAATACCTATATATACATACTCGTTATAGTCATTGAGTTAGGTTGGGTCTCTAAAAATAGCTGTCAAGAGTGGTTGTTATTAGGGTCAAGCTTGCCAGCAGGCTGTAGGGTCACGCTAGCCCAGAATAATTAGATAATTATGGAGTGTATATTATTTAAGGATTTGGGACGATCGACTTTTAGCCCATCAAATTACGGATTACGAACCGAAGTCCTGAGTACTCCAAATCCTAATATCTGCAGTCAATCTAACAAAACCAATTCCATTTCTTCCTCCAGATTCGTAACATGTACTCCAAAGATGAGCAAGTCCCTATGGAAGCTGAGCTTGAACATGCTACAACAGCTGCATGGCTTCATGTACGCCACGCACGATCGCTCGGAGGCCGCCGCAAGGATCTACTACAAACTTACCATGGACAACAAGATAGAGGCCAATGAAGGCAGACAGCTGGATAGGAGGTTTGTTACTTTTTTTTTGAAGCTTGGTTAGATCGTGATGGATGGATTGTGTGAGCAGTGATGATAGAAAAGGGAGTCAGTGATAGAGTGACGGTTGGCAGGACGGAATGGAAGAATATACGACCCCATTTGACATGGGACAAGGACAGGAAGATGATGCTGAAGCTTGGTTATATCGTGAGTCAGACGAAATGTTGGACGAAAGGTGGTCGTGAGTTGAAGACGAGTTAAAATCGTACATTTCGTGTCGAGCATAAAAAGTCGAGATTTTAACACGAGCGATGTAGCCAAAGGCGAACGTCGAAAGCTACATGCGAGTGTTAAATTAAAGCCTTTTTATGCGAGACACGAACGATTCTTTTTCCACTTCTTGATGAGCTTACTTAATTAAATGCAAATAAGTTCCAACAACAATTTATTAGAAACGTTCAGACTAAAAACACAGCCTTTATACACACAATTAATGCGCGCTTTTTCGAGAGGTAACAGGTTCAGTATCATTCTGCCAGTTACATAATGATATAAAACCTCCATACAAAAGAAATTTCGTAATTGTTATTAAGTAATTTTGTATTTTTTTATTTTTTTAATCTTGTGTCTAAGTGTTCATATTTTGAAACGAATTTCTTAGGCAATGTGTTATATAATAGACAAAGTAGTGGAATAACTTATTTTTCGCGACTGCGAAGCGACTGTACCATACCTTGTTCTTTGTTCTGTTCATTTAATTTTCGTTAGTCAGTACTGTGTAGTAATTATTCCACGAACTCATTTAGTAAGACAAAATGATGCTTTGTCTCTATAGCGGTAGCAGTCTGGAGTTCTTTTATCTTTGAAGCGACATCGACAATGTGGGGTTTCAAACAAAACCTTCCTATTATAATCGTCCGATAAACATAATTAAATTACTCACATTATTGTGTCCGTTCATATGTAATAAAACTGTGGTATCAATTTATAACCGTAATCTAATCTCTGCGACCTTCGATAGCTAGTTAAACTTGACTTTGTATTCAACAATATTGTTGCCTGGTTTATGGTCCGCCATTTTGACGTAGCAGGACTAGCAAGTAACTGCTGAAGTACGAACGATGTATCATGAATGATCACCACACTCTGACTTGACTCATGACTTTATTTTTTTTATTGATTATCTCGGTTTTGACCACTATCTCACCTGAATTATTTGTCTGAAAGATTTCCTTAATCTACTGAGTACTGGGTTATTATTATTAGCTTGTACTGCACCACTGCAGGGCAATGTCGTCCCTTTCCACTTTCCCCGGCCTTCTACGATATTGGGCCTTACGTTTGAGAAGGATGCCAGCTCATCCCGCCATCTCTTTCTGGGCCTGCCGCGATGCCGTTTTCTG
Source organism: Anorthoa munda (assembly GCA_945859665.1). NCBI lineage: Eukaryota > Metazoa > Arthropoda > Insecta > Lepidoptera > Noctuidae > Anorthoa > Anorthoa munda. The sequence continues at coordinate 27,048,825 of OX243902.1, read as the reverse complement.
GTGTTTGGGATCCACTGTGTGGTAGTCTTCGCCCATTACTCTTCTGACAGGCGGCAGATGTGACCAGCCCAGTTCCACATTAACCTCTTTTGTGCAGCTTTGTGGTCAACGTCCGCTATTTGACTTAGGAAAATCTAAACTGTTGGTAAAGTTGGTTTAGGGAGTGTAAAATAAAAAGTCTAAGATTCAAGAAAACGCTATAAAATATCCTTTGACGTCAAAAGAACGGAAACGGACTCGAGTGTTTCCAGTCTCTGGATTAAAAAAAAAATACATATTTATGTTTTGACGCTTTCTGGTTGCTTCTAAATTGTGGTCATAATTTGTGATGCCATCGTCATCATATCACCCGAAAGACGTCAACTGCTGGACATAGGCCTAGCCAAGCGTCGCCACGTTGACCGGTCCAGAGCGTCTCGCACCCAGCGGACTCCCGCCATCATAACCAGGTCATCTGTCCACCTGGTGGGAGGCCTTCCAACGCCGGTGCCGGTTCGCAGCAGACGCTGTGAATCTGTGATGCCATGCAGTTTCTCAAACCTAGTCGTTGAAGTACTAAAGTCCACATGGTATATATTTCTGTGATTGGAGTAAATTGGTTTAGACAAGTAAAATGTCAATTTTCAAAATATCGAAAATTTTAATATCGATTTGAATCGATTGAAAATTGTTTTACCTAAGCTTAAAATGTCTAATTAAATAGATTTGATATAAGGACTCAAATAATTAGGTTAAGGTGCGGCGGGGTGGCCCTTGAGCCGCGAACATGTTTGTTTTATTCCAAAGTACATTATGTGTAAATATCATTATGCGTTTATAACATTATGCTTTATAAGATTATGTATCATTATTATTATGCCAATATTATTTCTGGCAATATACATTATATGGCAAAGCATTTATATCTAATAACATTATGCATAATGATCATTATGCTGAATTTCGTTATGCCAATGTAAATTATGGGAATATATTTTATGCTTATCATTAGTAAACCGAAATTTTCACAGATGATGTATTTTTGTTGCCGCTATAACAACAAATACTAAAATCAGAATTAAAAAAATATTTAAGTGGGGTTCCCATACAACAAACGTGATTTTTGTATCGTTTTTGCGATAATGGTACGGGACTCTTCTTGTGTGAGTCCGACTCGCACTTGGCCGGTTTTTCATTTTGAACGTAAACCTTCCAACAGTGGCGTAATCGCCATACTGAGTTTGTATGGAAGTGTGACCGCCCTTAAATTATCGCGTTTTATTTTTAAAGTCCTCTCGGAAATCTTTGTAGCTGTAGATGAAGTTATAAATTTAATAACAACACTCAATAAAGTATTGTCATTCCAGTTACGTATCTCATGTTTATTGCAACGAGTTTACTAAAGTAACATGAGATAATAGCCCCATTTACTCATACTGCGTAGTATTTGCATGAACGTAAAACATATGTATATCTTCATCTCTGTAGTTTATTGTTCTTGTAAACGGCTGCACTATCTTTATTTTTGTGTATAATTTCAAGTAGTGATTCAGATTTGATTTTATAAGGCGTATACAAACAGGTGTTGACAGCTAATTAAGTAATTATCTTCTTAATTGCTGAGACGATATGGTTGCTTTTGTTTTTTTATCCAAGGTTATGCATAGTCTGACGACGCGTGTAATTATAGTAAACATTGTTTCGGTACTTATCTCCGAAACCGGATTTGATTTTGGAATAGGTAAATCATTGATAGACTTTGAGCGTATATTGATGATCGATAACCGATCAAAATATTAATTTATAGCTTGGGCGGATCGTGATTTTTTGGGGCCCTGGGTTATCACTACTTGGGGGCCCAACCACTAAACTCAAACTAACTGACATTAAAAAAAAAACTATTATATGTTTCTGAAAATGTGCCTACACCCGCTCTCGACAATGATCGATTAAAGGGGAGGAGTTACGTGTTGTCGATAGACTGTGACCCCAGCCATTTGTTCCATTGTCTGAGAAACCCTACTACTGGTCATGGGCCATGGTCAAACTAGAAGTCTCGACTTGAAACATATATAAGTTGACCGAACATCGCAACACACGGCCAGTGGCGCAACGTAACGTCTCTGGTGCGAAGAACATTGAACATTTCGTCTGTAGGGTTTTAACTTTTTTACGATTTAACTAAATGGCCACACTGATCGGTCCTGTGGGCTTCGCATCCACCGTATCGTAGCCCAGGGTGCGCTAGACGTCATAATTGTGGGGTTATACATCGCTCGGGGAGACTCCTTTCGTGCGCTTCCTATTGTATTCGATATTTTACCTGAAGGCAAGGCCACAAGCTGTGTCTACAAGGGACGAGCGTTCTACTAAAACAATTTAGCCAGTACATATTTAACTGGATCACTATTGCCTTCACATTAATCTAATTTGCGATTTTTTGAAATAGGTTTTGATATATTTCTGAAACCAAAGTACTTATCGTGAAAAAAAAATATGAGCAGAGGTTAGAAAGGTCAACATTTTCGCTCAACCTCGGATAGGTTTGATTTTTATTTGATAAAATTCTTACAGAAAGAGTACATAAAATATCACCTGTTTAAAATTTCATGAATCGGTGAAAATTATGGTTGCTTTAGCATTAAAGCAATCGCCGCAAGTCAATATTTGTTAGGGCCTTGGAGGGTAGCTTTTCTTTTGCCCCTACGTACAAAAATTAAGATAACTTTGTCAACTTAAACAGAAAAGGTCATGAAATAAGTGAACGCAGGATGCAAGAGCGAGCGAAGCGAGCACCGAAATTTTTGTATAATGGTAAACGCCTCTTGACGACTGGTACCCTAAGCCCGGAGACAGGAGATTTTTGGGCCCGATAACTATTAATAACAATTTTGTACCGTTTGCTGACACTACCAACACAGTATGGGGTCCCTCCAAACCTCGAGACCCTGGTAACCCTGGTGGAATAAACCACTTTGCACCTTAGTATTCTGTATTAGCTGCATTGTAAAAATACTGTCTCCTATGATTATAAAATAGTAGTTGTCTTTAATGGAACGAGGGCTCTTTATATTCATGGGGTCCTGGGCTGCAGTCTAAATAACCCTAGATAGATCTGGCACTGAATAAAAGTCATCAATATTTTGGTTATGTAACTTCCAACAGTTGGGTGGATAGCTTCATTTATAAACTACGAACAATGGTCTCAACTTATAATATTACCTTTCCTTACTTCTGAATTAAGGATTTAAAGTTGAGTATTTGTCAAACTGTCGTATTAATGCCAAAGTCAAAACTATAAGTGCCGGTTCCTTTATTGAGAATTTAGAGTTAAGAACGTCAAACTCTACTTTAATTAAAGAAGAGTTTAACTCCAAATTCAAAATTCAGAAACTCGCTCTTATAGTCAGAAAAGGGTATGTATATAACAACCATGTATGTACCAAAGAGCTTTGTTGTCTGCCCTCTAAATAATTATCTAACATATTTTTCTAATTAGAATAATAACAATTATTAGGTACGTATTTTGGAGCAATCGTTGTGACAATCTGATAGCGAAGTAAGAAATCTAAAGAACAATTAAATATCTCATATTTGCTACTGTTACTAAGTACCTATATATCTATATCATAAATATTTTTATCCTTTATCCAATGTATGTACATACTTTTTACATTTTTAAATATCAGCTAATAAAATACAAAAAAAAAACATTTTAAATATAGTAGCCCACCGGTATCGGGAACAGGCTCCAAGCTACCGGGTGGTCTGGGCTCCTGAGAGAGGCATCTCCTAACGATACGCGCCGTGTCCAAGAGTACCGCTTTCTGGATCAAGCCCTTGATCCAGCTGCCCAACGAGAACTTCTTCAGATGTTAGTCAAGGCTCTTGACCATTATGCCATTGGCGTCACGACTATCGGCACAATGATTGCTGTATTCACATCCCACATGTCGACAACCTCGCGAGCCAGTTATATATTTATTATTATTGATATGCGCACGTTTGACCACTATCTCACCTGATAGTAAGCAATGATGTGGTTGACGGTGCAGCACGCTTGCTTAGAAGTAACCTATTCAATCTTGACTTAAATACCCCCAGATTTTAGCTATCAGGAAACACAGATACACATGGATAGGTATCTTGCCATTTGTAATGTGTGGAATGTAATCTTCTGACATAACCTTTACTACGTTCAATTTATTTATGGACATTATCTTGGCATATATTTAGAACTGAGCAGAAAGTGTCAAAGCACATGTCTTGAGTTTGCACAAGGGAGAATGTGCATCCAGGAAAATGATGTTTCATTGTTACTGAGAAAGCTCTTAGTTGCACCTTATTTTCTTACCCTTGAATTTTTAATAAAGAATTTGAAGTTGGGTATTTTTCACAATAAATACTCAATTGCGAAACGAGCCCTTATTTTTCTTTACCATTTTTGCCGTTCTCTAGCTACATGACAGCTACATCACTAGCTCTAGCTATGTAACTCTAGCTATCCAGCTCTAGCTACAAAGCTCTAGCTATGTAGCTCTAGCTATCCAGCTCTAGCTACGTAGCTCTAGCTATGTTGCTCTAGCTATCCACAAATTACCATGAAAATATAATTCACAACGAATTCCTTAGAAAATTCAAAGGACTTGAAAGGCAAGCCTTTCACTTAATGAGTCAATAAATCATCAAACATTACCACTGTAACAAAGGTAACACGAACTCTGCTGCCTGGTTGGCACTGCTGGATCACAAAGACTGTATCTAATTTACTTATTTCCAATTTAAAAAGCTGAATTTTTTACAAAAGCTTGCGTAACAACATGGAAAATTTTGCTATTTAGTCAGAAATTGGCCCTTATTCTTTTTTTATTCCTTTTGTTCCTGACCCGCTTTAATACACTGAGGTCTCCTTTGGTGTTACTTTTTGAACTATATTAAGAAATTATAATTAACTACGACTACCTTAGAAAATTCTAAGAACTTTACCGCCCTTACTTAATGAACCAATAAATCATCGAACATTACTACTGTAACAAAGGGAACACAGCTGTCTAATTGACACTGTTCGATGAAGTCACAAAGACCGTTATCCAACTGGCCCATTTCTCGATTCGTAGATGTTTGACCAAGTACCGCGGTAGTAGCGCTACTGACTGATAAGGAAGGTACACTAAATTATTGTTTGCTTGTTTGTGTAAAATGTGTGGAATATAAATTAATAATTGATTGTTCATTTTGATGTGGGAGGTTTGTTTGATGGTTTCCCACACAGATAATATAATACTAGCATACAGATGCCTCATCCCATACAAAGAAACCGTGCCGACGTAACTAGCCTTTTTTCTTCTGATTAAACCGATTCTTTTTGGTCCTTCAATCGCGTTCGGTTCCGTTCCACGGCGATAGATAGATGTTAGCAGCAACTTGCAAGTAAAAGGGTTTACTCGGTTCGTGAATATTTTTTCTTTAAATACAGTGAAGGTTTGTTTTATAGTTACTTTGCACCAAAATGTGTTACAATGCAAATTTAAACAATCGAGTGGAATGCTTTAGAAATTTAAAACCGCGCCATCTATTGGCATCAATTTTAAATGATCAGTTCAAATAATCTATGAAATGTGAATTAAGAGCCCAATATTCCATAATGTTGTGCTAAGGAGAGTTGATTATACAAGAGAATACAATATTTATGTTAAATTCCAGAAAATTATAACTTTACACACATTCAATAACAGATCGGTGCATATCTCGCCATCTAGTAGGATTTATTTGAATCAAATTTTCTTTCTTAGCGCTGAGACCCCGTGCCCACGGTTAAATAAACAAACAAACAATATTTATTTGTTCAAGACTTAAACCTATTTACAATTGATGTCGTTAACATTAAATATAGGTACCTACTAAAAGTTCTCCTTATTTTTTAAATAATGAAGTCTTTGTGAAGAAATATTTAGCTTGGTACTTACTAGAGACATACTTAATTATGATTAATTAATTACTAGTATTTTTTAAAGTAAATAATTTTAATGATCTAAAATCGCAGGTTTCATGTTTACTTAATTTTTTTGCTAATGAACTCGCAGTTATGACATGTTGTTAGTGCTCGTTCACACTAGGGAATCCAGAACCGGTTCTATTTTAAAGAACCGGAATTTTCGGGGCGTCTGGCTAAAGAACCGGTATGGAATTACGGATGTTCTGTGTGAACAAACCCTTAGTCTTGAAGTAACTAAGTTAATAAGTTATTTTCATATGACATGTTCAATTCTTAACAGATTTTTATCGATGACCGATGCATGATGGATAATCTTTATATTGAAAGTAGGTATAAAACGTAGACCGATATAGCCCACGCGAAACTTCTTGGCCGCCCTGAAGTTGGTTTACCGGATGCGCGAGGCACGAAACGGTGCTGTTTTTGTTTGAGATTTACTACTGCGCAGCCATTGTAGCCAACTTCAGGACGGCCAAGAAGTTTGACGAGAACTTACTTATTCTCGGTCTACGGTATAAAATTATAACACTCTTTGGCTCCGCCGTAGTCGGGTAAAAACAAAATCACTGTTTGCCTCTGCATGTTTCGCCGCTTACTTCTAAGTTCTAAACCAAGCAACGGATTTTGATATAATTCGTCACGAGAGACACCGGCAGGCTTATTAAGTATCTTGCAATAGCAAAACGATAGCGATTTTTGCGCAATAATGGCTCTTCAATATAGAACTTTTAGAGCTATTAGGCGATTGTGTAGGACCTACCATACCAACACTGTAGGTAATGCCGGCTTTTATGACATAAAGCGTTTGCTTTCGCGATGATTGCTAATTGCTGTTTCTTACGTAACTAATAAGCCTGCGGGGCGGGTCGCTAGAAAATTATATAAAAAGAAAAATAATCTGCTACCTATCACAAAAATTTACGCATAATTCACAATATCTAATTTGATAAGGTATTGCGCAGTTTGCAAATTAAACTATTTGTCAGCAAATAATGTGTGTCACTAATCTGGTATTTCTAATTATTAGATCTGATAGTGTAATCCCCAGCCTTGGGGGGTGATCTGCAATTATTATTCTGTAGGTAATATTATTGAATAAATAGCATAAATAAATAATCCTCTAGCATTAAAGTTAAACCAATGGAATACAAACGTGACTTTTGTTATTGTTGTTTTAATATGGTGTGCATTTCGATCAATAATTATTGATCGAAAATAACAAAAGAAAACGTTTTTTTTTTTATATTACGTAAGATAATACTTTAATGCAAAAAAGCAAAATATAGTTTATGACGTGCAATATTATTGTGCTAAATATTAATGTTGTATAACTGGTGACTTAACTTTTTACGACAAACAATAATGGGCAAAAGTTAAATTACATAGTTTGAACAGTGAATCGCTGATTATTTATTAAAATTTTCTATGGAGAATTTGAATTAAGAATCTGCTAATCACAAGGTTAAAAATAAAAAGGTTTTATAAATAAGGCTGTTAAGGGTTAATAATTACAGATCAACAGCCAAAAAAATAATTTACATCAGCTTAACTTTTTTTAATGACTCAGTATCGAAGTTCACAACACAATAATTTTTAAATCTATTATTTCTATCAACATCCTTCAACAGTTTATAATGATGAGTTCACCAAGCGACCATAGTCCAAAGGCGAAGTTTTTAACCCCCACAAAAACCATAGCATTATAAAAGTTTCCGTTGCGTAAAAAATTGCTTATTGTCAAACAATTTTAAAGTCATTATGCCATCATTACACTGAACTGAAAACAAAAAGAAATATGGAACATTAGGCTTTGTTTCTGTTCAATTCTAAATGGCCAATTAGTTTACACATAAATCGGGCTTCTAATGGCCTGAAGATGAGCGAGTTGTATTGTATTTTTTTATTAGCCAGTGACGTGCTATTCGCGATTAGGGACACCATGAGTTATAATTTTGCCGGATATCTACAGAAAATTGTAGTCTCTGTCTAATGGGAAAACGGCTTGTGTTTATATATGTATCTCCAGAAACGTTGGCAGATTGACAACTCCAGATGACAAAGTTGACAATTCATCTGGAGTTCTCATTAAAAATGTCGCATAAACATTCAACATCTTTGTTCAACATAATTATTATTAAACATCTTTGTTCAATTAATAAATTAGTATTTAATAAACAGAATGAAAAGTTATTGCAACACGATTGATAACATAACATCACGCCCGGGTGCCCCGTAAGCTTAAGCAGAGGTGCACCATCATTGATTATAATAATATTGTAGTATAGTAAGACTACCAGGATATCAACAGGCTAGGATAAATAAACTAGCAAACAACCAATTGTGGTAAATGATAGCGGATAGCGATGAGTATTCTACTCAAAGAGTAAATAATAAATACTCACTTTAAAATCACACACCGATTTAATCCTTCAACAATTAGTTTATGAAATTATATTTAAACTAGCTGACCCGGCAAACTTTGTTTTGCCATAAAAACACCAAACATTCATCTACCCTACCTACGCTGCATACCCTACCTACCCTACCCTACCTACATACTTACCCTACCTATGTAGGTAAGGTACAAATTTGATTTCTTTTCATTTCTTTTTTCATAAGAACCTTCTCCTAACAAGAACAAACACACCAAAAAAAGAATAAGCGAAATCGGTCCAGCCGTTCACGCGTGATGCCGTGACCAAGGGAAATAGGGATTAGTTTTTATATATATAATATAGACTTTCCTGGGTACACTTTCGTAATTCCTAAACTCCAGAGATTTTCGTCCAAAAACTATCCGTGCTCAAGCTAACTCCAAAAGCCCGCCACTATTTTTCTTTCCCCGCCTTTCAATCGCTTTCATATTCTTCTTTTTTTTTTTAAAGCGGCATAGAATATTGGTTTTTTATATAATTTTTTGTCACTGGCTTGGTCACGAGACCTTTAAGCCAATAGAACATTGCAATCCATTTCAAAATGTTGCAATAGCGAATAATCTTAGATTAAATCAAATTCAATTTTAATAAAACCAAACAGTAGTATCAACAAAACATTTGTGCCAAGCATTTCTTTGTTGAATTACGTCTTAACAACGTCATTACGGACCATGAAGGTCAGCAAAATGACGTGATTCACGTGAATTTAATGCTATAATCTGCTGGATTAACTTTCGACGTTATCAGTTATCGGTGAACCTCCGACTACTTAGGAAAACATTTAGAACGATAACCGTGTGATTAGTTGTTCTTAGATATTGTTGCTTAGTTCTAATACTGCGGCCAAAAGTCGAATGGAATGACATCCCTAATAATGTTAACGTCCTTAAAGACTTGTTGCCCTCTTACAAATAAACGCGGTATAAAGTTATACCAGGTATAACAAAGGAATAACCATACATTTTCATAGGTTTATACTTGGTATAACTTTATTCCGCGTTTATTTTTAAGAGGGTTAGGGACTTAGATTCCTGAACGAACCAGTCTCTTTTCTCAAAAACACACAAAAACCTCAGCAGTTTAAGTTTTCTACAAAATTGACATATGGTTTCCTTGACCACTTCATATTATATATTTTGTGTATTTTGTGTATATTTTGTATATATTTTGTTTTGTTTTTTGTATTTTGTTGTTTTTGTTATCTTCATATATTTTGGACTAACTTTTGTCAGCGGCTTCGTTCGCGTTAGTATAGGTTTATTCAATCAATTCTAGTTATCGATTTATTTTGTCATGATTCTGACCTCCTGGTAGTGTGGTGAGAACCTTTACCACACATCATCACATGTTGCCATCCCCGTATATACTTCTCTGGATGTTTCTGTTCTTCTGGTAGTGAGTCACCACTCAAGATCCAGCCCCGGTTTGTTTTTCTTCATGGTTCTGGTCTCCTCGTCAGTGGTGGAAAATCTAACTGAGCTAGCATTTTTAATCGAATACCTAAATTTTCGACGTGACATGGCTATATTTTGTTATAATAAAATAAAATATATATATTATATATGAACTGATTAAGATAAAACTAACACTAAATTTTTAGTGAAGCTTACCACAATACGTTAGTGAAAACCGCACCCAAATCTGCTAATTCGTTTCTAAGATTAGCGCGCACAAACCCACAGACTAACAGACAGTGATTAGTTATATTTTTAATATTATGTGTATGGATATGGCTTTGAAGTACCATCGTAAAAAATCAGCTTCTAATATAAAATCATAAGGAACGGTCCAGCTCTGCATAAACATAACAACATCTATTGGTTTCACCCATTTAAAATACCAAGTATAAGCGATTAAAAATAACAAGCCAACGTAGAATAATTTCCCAAGATAAGAAGCCGTAAAAAAACACGGGAATCGACAGCTCTACAAAAAAATAAACAAACAAGAACACAACATGAACTTTTCTGTAACCTCTTTTGATAAAAACAAAACTACATATAGTTATTTGACATCACGCCATATCGATAGAGTAGAGGCGATGCCGTTTTCGCCGTTCTTTGGCAACTGACCTCGAAGGCTTTCGAAAGGTAATTGCATTCATCCTGAAAAGTTCGCAATGTCTTATGCAATTTCCTTTAGTCAGATTTCTAAAATCTCTTCATGGCTGGTCGACTTTTTGAAATGTTGCGTAGAAAGATTAGTACTAAGGGTATTTTCTGTTATCAGAGTTAAAGGATACAAGGATTCGTTGTTGTTAAATATGAATACCTAATTTAGCTGATATTTTCACAGTGAGCAAATTGAGCAACGACGAAAATCCTTTGAAATATAACGCCATGATGCCTGCTGTTTACAAAGTAGGTATGCTATCGTTAAGGCCTGTCGAATAATCTCTTACTGTAAAAAACCATTTTGCTTTTTGCATAGTTCCTTTACCAGCCTCTTTTGTCCCGTAGGTTTTGAACTCATATAAATCTTCCAAATGATTCTAATGTATGTTTTCTTTTGTTCACTAGGCGTGCAAGCGAGTTCCGCATCACATACGGCGACATGCGAACAACGCACGATGATGTGGACACGTTCGAGCACATTCTGAATGTGACGTCACATAATGAAGCCCTGCTCGCTTACTATTACCTCGACGACGAAAATAAGGTAATTATTTTGTGGTACAGTATATTGCAGATAAGGAGGTGCGGTTAATTTGGCCTTTTTTGTCTCTGACGTTATATCAAGTACAGCAGTTCGTCTGTTACACAGTCTACAAGGGATCTGCAGTGCCCATAGTGCACTGGTTGTTCATTTACATTAGTATCGCTACCTGTGTAGGATACTGTCCATTTGGGTCTTCTTTAGATTTCATAGAAACTTAAGCTTGTTTGCAAGTGATCTCTACAGATATGCCCGAACATTAAAACCATCAATAGGCTATTATTCAAAGAAGAGAGCCAGATAATCTCTTTTCCTATTAAGTTCATACTAAAGAAATAGTGCCTTTCCTGAAGATAGCATGGCCAAAATCACAATATCTTATTCTCCATTACCTAATAGACAACTGGCAAGTTTCTGCAACAAAGTGCTGTCGTTATAGATAAAAGCCCAAGGCAATCCCAACATACCTAGTTGGAAAAAGGCCAGGCAGATGGATTGTTATGACCAAAAAGATGTATCTGATATTGTAAGTGTTCATATAACGTTCTTCCCTCTTAATAACTTATCGAAAAGTACTTATACCATCCCTTGATAAAACTGCCATCTTTCCGCTAGCAAATATCCCGAGTGATTCTAATTAGCATACTTGACCCGCGCTATCGTTGACCAATGGCGTGCGCGTTCCGACTATATGACGTGAGCATCGTACGACATCGGGGGACCGCACGCAAAGGGTTATCGCTGATGATCATGATCGAGAGAAAAATAGCTTATATATAGCAATAGCGGGACGTGTAGATATATTGATATTATTCTCTGTTTAAGGAAGCTGGTTTATGAGCCAAGCTTCTTATCATTTACCGGCTAAAACACTTTAATTAAAAACTCCAGGGATAATTTGAAATAATAATCTGCTAATCAGTTGTCTTCTTTTCGAGTCGGTAGAAAACTTTTAAATATTTTGAGGTCATGCTGATTGCTTTGTCAGTGGCGAGCATAAGGTCATCCAAAGAGCGGGTGTATGGCACTTGGGCACTCAGTATTTATGTTATGGACCAAGTGATTAATACGGCATTCTTCATACATAATGCCCGGGCTATTTGAAAAATGCCCAATATGAGTATAAAAACTATTAAAATAATTAAATTGACCGGGCTTTCTGAATAATGCACATCACTTATTGGGCCGGGTATTAAAAAGAATGTGTTTTCTTTAATTATTTTAATGTTAACATTGGTTTTAATATAGAATAGGTAAGTATACAATTAAGAGACTTGGGAGAAGGAGACCTTTGCCTAGCAGTGGGACAGTATAGTTTGAGAGACAGTATAGTTAGAAAAAAAGTATACAATTACTATATAAGCAACAAAGTCGAAGGACCTAACATGAAGGAGATGACCTACCGGTGTCGGCGTGCCCTAAGCTCCTGAGCTCGCTCTTGGACTTTTTCATTGACCATAATTATCGAATTGCCCAAACGTCACGTAGCAATATTCATAATGACCAGACGATGTGATAGATATAGAAGTTTAAATCAGTATTCATTACATTTCCCGATTTGACTTGACTAGATTCATAGTGCCCTTATTAATCACTTGGTCCATGACATTTACACTAATCATATAGTTAAAAGTTTTTATGAATGTCTCTAAATGTGTCAAAAAGAAAATCTTGCAAAATAAAAGTGTCAAACTAATTCGTATCTATCTACTTTTTAATGGATCGATAAATTTTATCAACTTTTAAAGGAAGTATAATGCAAAACATAATCACAGATACATTCGCGAGCCAAAACAAAATATTACAAAAATATTTACAAGTCAGCCATGTTTTGGTATTACCATTAGTCATTAATCTATCTATATAATAATATATATAATACCTTTAAACGAGCAATTCTTTTATATATGTATATATATGTATAATCTGAGAAACGGCTCCAACGATTTTCATGAAATTTAGTATGCAAGGGTTTCGGGGGCGATAAATCGATCTAGCTAGTTTCATTTTTAGAAAACGTCGTTTTCCCTTTTTCACGCGAGCAGAGCTCGATCGGCCAGGTACTTTAACTTATGTAAGTAATGTAATGAATCATTTCGCTACAATGGTTCATGAAATCGATTTTAAAAGAGAGATGTGATGGATTTTACTTTTTGCGATCAATAAATAAATCTTGGTGATGCCGCGACCTTTTAAAACAACCTAATCCAATCTTATGGTGTCTGATTGATTGAGTGAGTCTGATTTTATTCTTTTAAATCCCTAAAAGCACATAATTAAGCGAATACAAGTAATGTTTACAGAAAGTTATCTTGTTGAAAGTAAGTAGTTCAAACATTTCGAACTTCGATCTATCCGTGAGTAATAGCTGTGGTAATAGTTCGTATCAGCCACGTCGGCCATAAATACGATAGCGGTGTCTTTGTTTATTTGCGATGATGTGACTATCACTCACTCATGAAGCCCCTAAACCCATCTACCTTCTGATAAAGCTTCATCTTCTGATGCTCTTATGAAGGGTCCTTCGTTTTGGTTTAACCCTTGCTTTGATTCCGGGTCTAAATCTCACCCTTCTCCCTTTATCACCCTTTATGAATTATGACTCACATTACCCTTCTTCTTTTTAGCGTGAAATGGCATTTATTTAATGTTTTGTTTGACCCAATATTCAGCTAACCACCATTCGCCGACCGTAACTTTTGACTCGCAACGGCAGAAGTTTATATGTGAAGTTAAACTAACTGCTATAATTAATTTATTTAATGAATCTTTATAGCATAAGTTACGCAATAGCATACGTCACTTAATATAGTTTTAAAAATAAAGGCCTTTGCTCAGCTGTGGCAAATTACATAAAATAAGCTTTTAAAAAACTGTCCTGAGTTTTTTGTGAACACCTGGTTACCCTAGCTGCTTGACGCAAAAGTAGGTACATATTTATAAATGATGAAAACAAGCAATTAGATGTAGATGATATCAGGACAAAGTGTATATAATATATAATATACCTAATAAATTAATATTTTATCGCAGTGTACGTAAGAATTGTTTGCACGTCCTAGATTGTCCACAATTGTAGTACTAATAGTTCACATTCTATTGTTGATTGATTTCAGTTTATTGACAACAATGAACTCAGAATGTTGTAGTGTTGCAAAAGATCGCTACAATAAATGGTATTTTTCAATTCCATCTGCCAATGTATAAATTAGGCTTGAAAAAGAGTGTAGGTACATACTAATTTTATCTACCCTCGTTTTATCTACCTTCATCAATTTTGACCCAAAAGCATAAGTGTTAAAATCTACCAATGTTCAACAAGAATATTATTGTTCCAGATGAAAATGACGGAGATATACGACGTGACAGACGCAGACACTGACGCGGTACAGTCGCCCATGGAGCGCGATGTGAACAAGCAGCTCGAGTTCGACAACGACTGGAGCGCCGAGCTCATTGCCGACAACGGTCAGTACTAAACATAGTGTAACACGTAAATATACGACGTGACAGTGACACTGACGCGGTACAGCCGCTCATGATGTGCTACGTGAACAAGCAGCTCGAATTCGACAACGACTGGAGCATCGAGCTCATTGCCGACGACGGTCAGTACTCACAGTAGTGTAACACGTAGATATACGACGTGACAGTGACACTGACGCTGTACAGTCGGCAATAGAGAGCGACGTGTACAAGCAGGTCGAGTCCGACAACGACTGAAGCTATTGATAGTTTCGATCCCGAAATAAGGATTCCGCTCAATTAAATTCAACAGTACATTTTCGAAATTCAACACTACAATTTCAATCATACGGATTTCACAGTTGCCATAATATCATCATTCATCACTTTCATCTATCAAAAATGTTTCATCCTCAGATCCCCATAGTATTCGTGATTTCATCAGCTTCCAAGAGTAAGTTTCTGCATGTATGTTTGTTGTAAACTACTGAATTTCCGTGCCAAAATCTGTGTTCCTCAATTCTATTATCTAAAATTCTATATAAATCGCATGGCTATAATTGCTGTTTAATGCAATAAGACATCAGTTTTATCAATCGTTTTCCATTTACACATTTCGCTGCACCTTTGATCTAGTTAGATCATGTATTGATGTCTAGTTCGCTGAATGTCACATTCACGTAGTATTTGACCTAGTCTGACCCGTGAGTTAACAAAGGTATCAAGCGTGATAAGCTGATATCTCTAATTAAAGGCAAGCATAATTTCTGCACGCAGCTTTCGTATGGTTGATGCCTTGAATGTTTCGCACATCGTAAAATGATAGACCTGTCGCAATTTTTTTAGCTCTTGCCACTTTTTTCGTAATTATTTATCATCCGATATTACAGTGTTCACTTTTTTCCTTGGCATATCATTTTTCGCACACCGAGTTTTGTTTGTCCTCATCCTCTTTTTGTCTTAACCAAAATTATAGACCTGTCGTCATTCTAATTTTCTTTATTGAGTCCGTGCTTTGACACTTTTTCTTTCACTCATCTTCATCATCCGACATCGCAGATTCGCAGTTTTCACTTCCTTCCTTGGCATATCATTTTTCGCACACCTATTCAACTTTTGTTTGTCCTCGTCCTCTTCTTGTCTTATGCAAAATTATAATCTGTCGTCATTCCAATTTTCTTGATTGAGTCCGTGTTTTGACACTTTTTCTTTCCGTCGTCTTCATCAGCCGTCATCGCAGTGTTCACTTCCATCATCATCATCAGCCTATAGCAGTCCACTGCTGGACACCATCCCTCTCCAATTGCACGCCATTTGCTTCGATTTTCGGCAATTCTCATCCAGGTGTTACCAGCCACCCTGCGAAAATCGTCACTTCCGTCCTAGCCATTTCTTTTTCCACACAAAAACATCTCTTCTCTTTTCTTACACTCCAATAGACCTATTAGTCCTGTAAAGTTTTTTTTTTTTATCTTTTCTGCAGACGACCTGGACATGGATGCTATGGACGACGATGCTCTAGCCGACAGGAACATATTCTCTGATCCCGAGAGTGAGTGGAACGTCAGACGATCGATGTCGGCTTCCGACAGCGACGGAGACCAACCGGAGTCGGATCGGAGAGGGCCTTATATTGAGTTAGCTTAGTTTAAGAGTTTTAGTTGAGTAGTCTTTTGACCTTCGGATGCCTTTGCACTGAGAATTATAAGTATAACTAGCATTAGATTCATCAAAATTGTCGTTACTAAAAGACTTCCGCTGCTTACTAATCCACTCTACCTCTTCCCTCCTCAAATACAAAGATATTTCGAAATAGCTCTACCACAGATTAGAGAACTAACTACGTAACAGATATTTCACTCTCAGAGATCAAGTACACAATTTTGAGCTCAATATCCGTGAACCGTGGTTTGATTCTTGACGGCTAGTTTCTTGCGAGGCTGCTCGAACTAAGACCCCCGCGCCCACCAACCATGCACTCCCCTCGCACACGCAAGCGGTGACAACCGACAGGCGGAGCGGTGCCGGGACCGCGCGAAATTGTAGACATTTAAATGCGGTCGCAGACATTCGACCGAATTTCCTAAGAAAAAGTCATAATTCAAGGTTTGGCTCTCTCCTATTTCCTCCTCCAGTATTGGACCAATTAAAAGGATATTCCATAAACTGAAAAACAAAGATATGTACTGTGCCCCTATGTTTTCCTTTTTGATGATACCTTATCTTTAGAAGCACTAGAACCCTCAAAAGATGCTCAAAATTGCGCTGTCAACAGAGGCCTAGTGTACAAATTTAAATTAAAAAAAATAAACATAGAAGCACAACAAATATTATTTTTATTCAATTTATGGAATATCTTAAAAAAAAGCCAATACTGGAAGCGGAAATAGGCGAAGGCCATAAATATGAATGGCTCGAATTATGAATTTTTACTAAGGAAATTCAGTCGAAGCTGTTTGCCTGCATTTCCTCTTCATCGCTGTAAGTATGGTCGAGTAAAGGAGGCCTCATAAGATCAAAGGGAGTATCTTAAAGGTCTGCTGGTCAAAAGATTAATCAATTCTATACTTAACCAACTATTTTATATTTAATTTAATCTACAAACAGTTTATTCATTCGAAAAACTTTAGAACTTAGACATTGTAAAAGAAACGTGATCATATTTGGGCATCGCAACAGTTCATAAAAATAGGAATATCAATATAAATAATTATAATATGCTTTCTCTCTCACACACGATAATAAAATAATAATCGGACATATAACTCTCTGTTTATCTGCATTAGATAAACATTATTAGATTCACGTTAAGTGTGCGTGTTTTGATCTATGTACATACAAATTAAATTAAAAAAATTAAATACCCTCGACACAAAAACCTCTAAAAAGCAAAAAATAAGCCTCGTACTCGCGTCGGGGAACCGCCAACTTTAAGAGCAGTTTATTTTATTTCCTTAGCGGTTCCCCGACGCGAGTAAGAGGCAAATTTTGATTTTTAGAGGTTTTTTGTGTAGGGAGTTTTGTTTTTTTTTAATTTAATTTTCTTCATGCTTTTTAAACTACATAATAACATACCTACTAGGCGACAGGCTTTAATCGGCAATCTATCGAAACACGTAATTATGACACGATATCTTGCGAAAAAACGCAGATACAAAGAGTTAAAGGATAACTTTTGAACGGCTGATCCGATTTTAATCAAACATAGCTAAGAACACTAGACAAAGTCACCTTTCTAACAAAAAATAAATCAAAATCGGTTCATGCGTTTAGGAGCTATGATGCCACAGTCAGAACCACAGCAACACATGTCAAACTTATAAGATCCCTCTTTTTTCGGCGAGGAGTTAAAAATTTATAAGTGACTAAGCGTACATGCATAAACTCGCGTATTTTTCCCATGGTAGGCAGAAACTACAGAACGTCATCTGCTACAATACTTACATACACCTTTTGCTTCACTCACGTTCATACATCTAGTCATACACGCACACCAGTTATGGATATTAGAGTACCTACTGCACACCTAGGGTTACCATTTCGTAAACTTAAAAGTTCTGACGAATTGCCTTTTAAATAAAAAAAGGCCGGTCCGTTGTCATGTGTTATGTTTGGAACGCGTTTTTTTATTTAAAAAAGTGGCCATCCAAACGAAAGATCCGGACAAATTATACTCCATTTGAAATAACATTAGAAATTTGTACAACCCCTTTGTACAGTCCGTTCAACCGATTTTGAGTTCTATCCCGTAAATATAAGGATGGCAAACCTGTTTCCAAAACGAACTGTTTAATACAGCTGCCATTTGTCATATCACCAACGCAATAGAGGTCAAAATCGGTTGAACGGGCTGTAACATGGGATTACTTAAATGTGTAATGTTATCTCAATTGGAGTATAGAAGGCCAGACAAAGTCCGGATAGGACGACAAATATGGTAACCCTATGCGCACCTGACCTAGTCAAGAACATCACCAATTGATACATGCGTACAAATTGTCATCTGCCAACATCCCTCATACATCATAGCTCATAGGACCGCAAAATTAGGAAAAAAAAGAAACAAATAAAGTCGAACATAGAACCTCCTTTTTGGAAAGTCGATTAAAAAAGTTTGAAATACGTTTATATGATCACGTTTCTGCATACTGTAGCAGCAAAAAGCCAGTGATGAAAATAAAAAGAACCAAGATGCTAACTGTTTGACAATGTGTCTTTGGTCGTTGTATTTACATTCCGTTTCCGACATAGGATATTGATAGCACAAACCTTTTTGATTGGTTCCTATTTCCTTACAGTCCATTTCCATACTAACCTGTCTGTCTTTTTTAATATTCTTTTCCCATTTTCTCTTCCTACCTTAAAATCAGATACATTCGTCAAACATTCTGCGTCTTAAGGTTTCATTCATGAATTTAAAATTAAAGTCATCCTGGTTACTGTACTGAACATAGTACTGATCTCGTTACAATGCAACAAAAATACGAAAAAAATAACATAAATATGTAAATATTTAATAGGTATTTACTGTAATCTAGGTATTATGTCAAAAAGGCTATAAATATTACAGGAATATAATATTAAATGGTCATACAATGCACCCTGATTTGTTGTATGTATTAATTAATCAAGTAAACATTCCACTTTAAATACTGAGCATAACAAGTCCTGTTTGACTTTAAAAACTCGAGTTTTCCTAGAGAGTTGTACTCGAATTCTGTATTACACACACACACACACACGCATACATACACACACACACACACATTACATACATTTGATGTTACTGGCCACCTATAAAATGCGGCTTTTCTGTCACCATAATAGTTACGACTATGGAAAATTTAGGGAAACATAGACATAAAGAATGGGACGAGCTTTACTGTCCAGGTATGAAGTGAATACAGGCAGAAAAGTGTGAGCGAGACAATGCGATCGTGCGGCCAATAGTTGTTTTTTTTCTAGAATTCTGATTGAGTCAAGACATAGGCTTGTTGTATCACCTTCGTCACTACGCCATACAGAAAAGAGACGGGTATTGACCGCACATTCGCTTTGTCTCTTTCTAGAATAGTCAGTTTTGTGAGCTAATTGTGGACTGAGGTTCATTCGTTATGTCATTGCAAGGAAACTACATAGCACAGCTATCTTTGGAAACTTTCGCTGGGAATTTGAACTGCCGCATGCCGCTCAAAATCCATTCGATTCTTTTTATGTTTAAAAATATTTTTTATTACCAAACATAGTATATTTAATGCCCAGTATAATTAGGACGCGTTCTGATTTATTTTGTTAAATATATATAATACAGAATTGTATGACTACACAAATATTATCGCAATATCGGTGAGAGTGTGAATTATTTTAGTTTAATTTATTTTACAATTTATTCGATGTGGTGAACTGAGAAAATAATTCATAAGTACCCACTATAAATTATGCTAACGCCATCTATCGCCAGTAAAGTAAATTAATTCCCAACACCTAACTTGAATACTCTTGGAATAAAACCTGAGTGAATTATGCGCTTTTCCATTCCATGTTTTGCCTGTGCCAATCTGATTTTCGACTTGTTTAGCTATTATTATAATTTTCAATTCATCACATCGTATTTAAATGTAATGTGATATCAATTATTGAAAGTTATTATCTTCTTATAAGAATTAGTATAATAATTTATATATCAAGTGTTATTAGCCGATAACTTCAGACTAAAATAAAGGGTCTATTCACAAAACAAAATGTTCTCGCTCCTTTAATCCTATACAGATGACTTGTTACTCTCGCTTTAGTGCAGGGATTCCCAAATTATTTTGGGCAAGAGACCCCTTTTCCAAAATGAACTGATACCTCAGACCAAACCACTTACCAAATACCAATACCCAATACCAAATTACTTTAAACATTCGCTTATTGACTTGCCCAGTTTTTCGTCTTGTACGAACTTGTGCTCGCTTATCGACTTGTTGAGTTTTTTAAAAGTATAACAATGATACTGCCTGCTAAAATATTAGTCATTCTTATAAAAATACGTAACACAACTTATACAGTATCTTGAAAGTTTCAAATAAGAACTTGTGTTAATTAATAGGAATCGATTTTTAGACCTCGTCGACCCCCGAAATCAGTTTACGTTTATGTCGACCTCTGGGAAACCGATTTCCCGCCTAGGGGTCTTTGGGAATCCCTGCTTTAGTGGATAAGGACCTTCGTCTTGTTAAGACTCTTTGCGTTGATAGTATAGTTTAAAATTAAAAGTGCCTTAACCTTAGATAAAGTACCTATAGATTAAGCCTTAAAATGAGCTTGATTGATAGAGCGAGATGGCTAATTGGCAGCTCCATGTAAATAATAAGGACAAAAGATTATTTTTTGTCTTTGTCACCATGGCCGGTTTCTGTTGTTTGTCAAACTCTAATATAATGGCAGGTTTGACAAACAAACTCGGTTTTGTTTGATTTTCTGTGATTTCGTGATATTATGTGTTAATTGAGACAAGGAATTTGGGTACGTACTATTTATAGATAATACGTGTCAGTGCGATGGTGGGTTGTAGTGTTCTTGTTGTAACACCAGAACTAACTATTGTTGTCTCATGTGCGGCCACGCCAGGGCTTCATCTATAGGTACTTTAACTAAGGCCTTAACAATGTTACCACTTGTTACCCATTTTTATATCTCTACAATCTCATATCAGGGGTTTACGTATGCCTTAGGAAATGTATTAATTAAATGATGAACCACGGACTGCATGAAACCTGAAAACGCAGCTAATAAGCAGCTGCACTTACTTTAACCCTGATATGAAAAGAAGAGGTTTTTTAAGTATTGATTGTTAATATACATACATGTTATCGTCTAGTACCTAATTAGATTATATTATGTGTAAATATTTTGGTTCGACCTTTCTAGATGGTCTCGCCTTCGATGGAATATCTGATTGGTTCCGCAAACAGTCGACTTACATGCCAAAATGTAAGAAGGCTGTTTTTTTTTTAATTTTCTTCGATTTGATTTGATAGTATTAATTTTTCAAATTATTGAAATCAGATATTTGGTCTTTGGTGATTGTGTAGCCGGCGGGAGTTCGGCAGTTTCTGTAAACGACTGTCACAAATATTTTTAATAAAAGATATAAAATTAAAACTTTTTTTGTTTGATTTCATTGTTTTCCAAAAAAAAATAATGTTTGCATATCATCATTCATCATCATCATTTCAGCCGAAAGATGTCCATTGCTGGACATAGGCCTCCCACAGGCGTCGCCACATTGACCGATCCCGTGCGTCTCGCATCCAGCGCCTTCCCACAACCTTAACCAGATCATCGGTCCACCTAGTGGGAGGCCTTCCAACGTATCGTCTTTTGGTCCGCCATTCCAGAACTTTTCGGCCCCATCGGCCATCTGTTCTGCGAGCAATGTGCCTGCCCACTGCCACTAAGTTTGGCAATTCTTCGGGCTATGTCGGTAACTGGTTCTCCTAAGGATATCCTCATTTCTGACGTGATCACACAAGGAAACGCCGAGCATAGCCCCTCCATTGCTCTTTGGGTGACTAAGCTTTCTGATAAGGCCCATTGTGAGCGACTACGTCTCGGTCCCATAGGCGATCACTGGCAACACACACTGGTCATAGACTTTTGTCTTGAGCTTCTGCGGTAATTTGGACGAGAATATACCACGCAACTTCCCGAACGCCGCCCAGCCGATTCGGATTCGACGGTTGACCTCTATCTCGAAGTTAGACCTACCTAACTGGACCGTTTGTCCCAGGTAGACAATCGTCTACAACTTCGATTGTAGTCTCCGATCTTGATAGGAGTGGGTGTTACATGGGCATTCACCATTACCTTGGTTTTGTCCATGTTCATTTTTAGACCCACTCTTTCAGAAGCTCTACTGAGGCCATCGAGAATTGTAATGAGGCTCTCCATGGTCTCAGCCATGACCACTATGTCGTCGGCTAACCGAAGGTGAATTATGTACTCGCCATTATCGTTGATGCCGAGCCCCCTCCATTCCAGAACCTTGAAGAAATCCTCCAGCGCAGCAGTGAACAGTTTCGGCGAAATGACGTCCCCCTGGTCTCACGTCACACCGCGCCGGAGAAGGATTGGTTTCGAGGTCTGATCCTGAAGACGGACTAACATGGTGGCATTTTTGTACAACCACTTCAACAACTCAATATACAGTTAGTTGATCTGGAACCGTTGGTGAGACTACAGTACAGCCCAAGTCTCGATCGAATCGAAGGCTTTCTTGTAGTCCACAAACGCTAAACAGAGAGCCAGGTTTTACTCTTCAGTCTCCTGTATAACCTGCCGCAGCGTATATTTATGGGGTCTACGGTGCTAAAGCCTTTTCGGAATCCGGCTTGTTCGGGAGGCTGGAAATTGTCAATGAAGCTTTCGCTTGCGCTAAACCTTACCCTGCTGGTCCAGGGGCAACGAGGGTGCCGGATGTTGATTCGTAGACGGCCAATTGCTTGGACCTTCTGCTGACAAAAGATCAAGACCGATACTCTGTCGATAATTTCACCTTTGGGTTGTTCCGACCACTGTCTGGTGAAGTCTGTGTTCCGCCTACTCCCCGCCCGATCCCAGACCAAGAGGCAAGCGGCGGGTTTGGCGGTACAGGTCAGCAGATTGGGATGGCATGCGATCTTTCTTCGAATGCTATCCTTGGCAGCCTACTTGCTTTTCTTCGGCTGATCCTTCGTGGTGCGCGGACGCCGTGACGGATGTGTTGCGTCAGAGAATGGAGTACTACATTCGGTTCTCTGATGTAACAATGTCCAGCGTTGACCGGCCATGGTTTAACACCGAATGTTATCGCACCGACGCGCTTAAACATAAGGCGTACCTGGCATGGGTCGACGCTCGATCGCGCAAAGCGAGTGACGTGGGTCAGAAGAAGAGAAGGCCTTCAACAGGTCTGCCAAGTCCTGCAAGTTGGTGTGGCGAGGGGCTCGGTTCGACCACATTGGCCGTATAGGGACCAAACTTGCTTCTTACCCAGCAGGTGGTAAAGCGTTTTACTCCCTGGCTAAGTCGGTCGAGTCGAACTTCTGCCGTCCCTCACGGTTTTGCCATAATCGCCACGCTTGGCAGGCGGGTTGGCAATCGCTGTATGGTTGTTATAGATGCACAGAGAACGCTGCTGCCCATTCTCTGGTTTGTCCCTTAGTCGCCTCATACGACACCTACGGGAAGACATGGGATGGTGAAAATCTTTACGTCCGGCACCATACGGAACTATGTTTGCATATAGTTTAATACATAGGTACTATCTACTGACTACAAAATTATTGATAAATGATAAATGATTTTACTACTTTGTGTTCAATGTTCCAATCTGCGGTATCTCTTGGATTGATTCCAATTTGGGTTCTTATGATGACAGGAAATGGGTGTCCAACTTAAGTACCCCATCATAGTAGTAGTCTATCAAAGTTTGAGTAAGGGATGCTATGTATTTTTTAGAATGACACGTCGCTTCGCTTCGCCTGCCTGAGAGTGCTTTGACCCTAACTGGTGCAGAAACATGCGAGGGTTTTACTTATAGATTACAAACTCCCTAACAGAGCAAACCCATAACAAATAAATAAAAAATAGGTTTGTTTATTACCATCTATATACGTATATGGTTGAACACAAATTAAACCAATATCAATAGCGCGTGTACACCGAGCGGACACCCGCGATACTCATAGTGTACGCCCTTAAGGGTACACTAGTCAAAAATTCTTCCATACAAACGTAGTTTGGCTTTTACTCCACTGTTTGACGATGTACATTCAAAATTAAAAATGATATAATTTTGTCTCATCATTATCTAGCCCTGTATGGAAGCAAAAAAGTAAAAAAAAGATTACTTGAAAGTTATGAGCTTCGAAAGTTTCATATTTTAACACTTAATTTTAACGCATCTTTGGGCGCAAATAAGTACCATAAGAAGAAAGAAAATTGAATAACGGCCTCCATACAGGGATAGATTAGTAGTTCAACAATGCAAGTAATTTTATTTTGAACAGATACATTCAGTCGTTTGTTCATGATATCCAGACTCCCAAAGGTCTGTTTATAAAATTGCGCGCGCTCGTTTTCGGTCTAAATCATCATCCATTTCGCTACAAATTTCAAATTTCAAAAAAGTGTGTATTCATACGCGAACTAGCTTCTTACTGCTTATAACAGCATCTATCTGTTCCGCACGTGTTGTCGGTTGATATAGCACGCATTTTAACCCCGCGCACAAAATAGTTCGTGCCGTCGACTAGTGTACCCTTAAGACTGACGCGGGCCACACGGCACTTATTGTATCGAAAGAAAGGCGCTGCTGCGTTTGCTTAGTAGTTAATACGTGTATACTCCGTCGTAATTATGACATTGCGAGATACCAACAGGCCGTAAAATACTAAGAACTATGAAAAACAAAACTCGTGTCAATGTCACTCATTATGTTCTAATTTCAAACTATCCTCTTACTATTATATATTTTTTCACAATTATTCATAAAAAAATATTTCATAGCCGATAAATTTTAACCGCGCAATTTTGCACGGTATTATTTGTGATTTGAATGTTATTTTTACCTCTATTTTGAATATGGTCGGCAAAGAGAACGAGCCGAAAAGTAGTCGAATATTTCATCAATGTTACGTGAAGTGTTGTAAGTTGCAAAACCTTACGCCTTTGACCAATGTTATACCTTCTGGCAACGGGAAGGTGTTGGACTTCTGTGTGGATAGGATCAAGTATGCGGATTGGCCACCTATTCTGAATGCACTCAGCTGTGACTTGAGCCTGCATTCAGTTTCGATAAAGTGTCGACAGCAAATTAAAACGGGTAATTGATATAACTCTTATTACAAACTGGTAATTTCTTAGGGCTTTTTCTAAATTATCAATCAATCTATTTCAAAAGGGTGTATTCACATAGAAAGCTGGTGTTAGGTCATTTGCCAACCAAATCAGCTCCTAACTTTTCAGCACTTGTTAGCACTGGTTGGTCCCACAAGAAGTATGAAAACGGCCTGCGCCGCCCAGCGTTGTCAGTCTGCATGAGTTTGCGCTTGTGTTAGTTGGCCATCGTATGGGCGAGTCTGCCGAACCGGCACCAGCTTCCAGTTTTCTACGTGAACGCAGAACTATTGAATTTCTCACCATATAAGTTTATCACGTACCTCACCAGACTTCAAGACCGAAACCTATGACCAAGTAGTGTTAACCAACCCGAATCAGTCACATAGTGTCTGCTATCGAAAGGTCAATGAGTCGATAACCTAGCTAATCCTATTTATAGGCATTAATCACAGATAGGGCACTAGAACAATCTTTGTACAGCAACCGGACTTTGTTCGCCATAATATTATCACGTTTTGAACTCTACTCGAACTACTCGAAGGAATAGAACAAATCAAAGTTATAATAACAAGGAACTAAGGACAGTCAACATTAAATACAGATGATTGTCAGATTAGGTTTCAGATATCTGTTGGACTTTAGTCTAGTAAGTAGTGTGAGGTGGTGGGTATTTTTTTTGACGGAATTCGTAATTGCAACATTTTAGCCTCTTGATAATTTAATTTTGTGCGAACTAATGCCAACCTATTTGAATTGCACAGTATTGGAACACATAGATTGCGAGAGACTAGCGAAAACTGTCAACAAGCGAAGCGTTATACTGACCAAGTTTATGCTAAGTAATTTAGTGGAGGCGACTGCGCAAATACTCTCTAACACCACGCTGTTGACGACCTTACTGCTAGAGGGGTTTCCGTTACGGATACCTTATTTAAATCCTTTGAGTGAGGTAAGACGCTCTTTTTATCGATATAGGTACCTATTTACTGTTCAAGGTGACTTTGTCTCTCACTAAGTCCATGCTGATTGCTTGGTTAACTACACAAATCAATCGCCGATTTAGGCAATTTTTTTTTATTTGTTTTTTTTATTAGTTGGCTCGCGCTTGACCACTATCTCACCTGATGGTAAGCGATGATGTGGTCGACGATGTAGCACGCTTACCTAGAAAAAACCTATTCACTCTTGACTTAAAGACTCCAAGGTTGTAGCTATCAGGAAATACAGACTCTGGCAGGGAATTCCACTCCTTAGCTGTACACATAATGAAAGTATTCCCAAAACGTTTGGTGCGTATGGGTGGGATGTCCACCGTGTACCGATGACGCATCGCCGTACGTCTTGTAGTCCGATGATGGAACGGGCTAGAAGGAATTAGTTCATGCAATTCCATCGCACACTCCCCGAAATGTAACCGATAAAAACCGACAGACTGGCAACTTGGCGCCGATGTTCAAGGCTCTGGAGCCTAGACTCGACCAGTATCCCATTGCCGATGAGTCTCTTGGCCCGTTTTTCGATCGATTCCAGTGCATCCAGCTGGTACTTGGCAGGTCCGTCCCAGAGATGAGAGCAGTACTCCATGCATGACCGAACTTGCGCTTGGTACAAGTTGAGCAACTGTTCTGGCGTGAAGTACCGTCTCACCTTTGCAAGGATCCCCAACTTTTTGGCAGCCAGTTAAGCTTTTGCCTCAATGAATGGACCAAAATTGAGGGTCGATGTCAACGTAACGCCAAGAAGCTCGAGACGGTCTGTTATCGGCACGGTCACACCACGGAAAGAAGGAGCCGGGTGGAATTGGCTCCTTTTAGCGGAAAAAAAGACACGCCTGGGTCTTAGCAGCATTGAACTTGACCAGATTGGTCGGTCAGAGAATGGAATGTAGTACTCCATTCCCTGACGCAACACGTCGGTCACGGCGTTCGCACACGACGAGGGATCAGCTGTAGAAAAGCAAGCGGGGAGAAGACGGATACAGACTTCACCAGACATTGGTCAGAGCTACCCAAAGGTGAAGATACCGACACAGAGTAGCGGTCTGGATCTATTGTCAGCAGAAGATCTAAGCAATTGGCAGTGTGCGAATCAACATCCGGCACCCTCGTTGCTCCCTGGACCAGCTGGGTGAGATTTAACGCAAGCGCAAGCTTTCGCGTCTCTCGCCCAGCATGATCAGTGCACTGGTATGGGAAGAGCCACTCCTGGTGGTGGGCATTGAAATCCCCCAGTATCACTAATTGGGCAGAAGGGTACCGCTGCTGTGCCGTATCAGCCGCCTCACACAGATGCTCCGTAAGCCTGGTTGTCACCTGGTCTCCACTGTGCGATCTGTCGACACAGGCGTAGATAATTTTATCCAGGCCTGTGTCCACCAATGCCCAGAGCACGGAAAACCTAGAGTCCTCAAGGTTTCGGAGACGCCGATAACAGATGTCGTCTCGGGCGTACATGCATAAACCCGCGCGTGGTTTAAAATTGTGCTCCAGGGTAAACCCTGGGTATGATAAGTACGACTCGTCTGACGGACATCCGATCTGCGTCTCCGAGAGAAAAAGAAGAGCTGGTCTATCAGTCTCCTGCTTCGAGATTAGAGTGCAGCCCTCTTAATAAAAAGCAAATCCTTAGAAAGTTCTGCATCGGCAAGCAGAGGTTAATAGCAAGAAAAAGTGTCTTGTATTTTTTTGCTTTGTCAGTAAAAGCATTAGTTACTGAATTCAATAATTTACTGCTTTTCTACATAATGGAACTGTTAATAAACCACATTCCTATTTCGACTTCTCTCGACCTCACAATTATTTTTTTTAATAAATTCTAGATTTCGTTGTATTCATTCTAGGCTCTAATAGTGAATACTTCTCTGCAACACATACACTTGCAACGATGTTTGATCGGCGACGCGGGTTGCCTGGCTATCTGCAAGGCCATCAAGTGTCTGCCGAACATTCTGACGCTAGACTTGTCAGGATGCGAGCTGACGCCTCTAGGCGCAGGATACATCGCAGATTTACTTAAGGTAAGTGTTTTAGTTATTATATTATATTATTATATTGTTATTATATTTATTTATTACTAGCTGACCCGGCAAATTTTCTTTGTCATAAAAACACCAAACATTATACCTGCTCTACCCTACCCTACATTTTTTTTCATAAGATCCTGTCCTAACAATAACAAACACAACAAAAAAAGAATAAGCGTAATCGGTCCAGCCGACCACACGTGATGTCGTGACCAAGGGCAATAGGCATTCATTTTTATATATATATAGATTAGATATTTCCTGTTTTCACTTTTACATTCAGCAGAACTACTGATGCAGCAGCCCTTCTAACTTCAACCAGGGCCTTGTCAAAAGTTAACACGACTATAAACTCTTCAATATGTTTGATGCCATAAGCCCTGACGATGCCTACTGCAGCCCACAACAAAGGTTAACCGTCGTAACTCATCATACAGGCTAAGCTGGATTATTCCGAAGAGTATCGGAACTTTTTTCTTCTTTCTGCCCCATTCCCAATTTATTTGGGGTCGGGCCTCCTTATGCTTCTTAGCCAGGATGATCTATCCTGAGTTGTCGATGTTGGGAAATTTTGCTCTCTCAGGTCTCTCTCGTCAGTGGTCCACCAAGAGGCTGGTGGTCTGCCCCTTGTTACTTGCTTGGTGTGTGTTGATTTTGAGCAGCCAAAGAGTCTTCTTCTTTTTTGTTCAACCCTCTTCCCAGTTTAGCTGAAGTGAGGTCTCCTTCTACATGTTTCGGGTGGTCTGATGATCAGATTAGAGTGCCTGATGACCTCTTTTTGCATGCCTGACCACCTGGTGGCGGGCGGTGGTCCCCTGCCTCGCGTTCGGTCCGGGATATTTAGGGCCTTTATGACAGGGTTGTCATATCCACGTCTCAAGAATGAAGTGTCAGCCGAAGAGTATTTGAAAGAAGTTCCTTAACGCAGTTTGCGTAAGGTGTGATTCGGGAGAAAATGTAACGTCACATAAGATTTTTGCGTTATACCCCCTCCATCCGCCTTTCTCTTCTTGTCTCTGTAATTCTATGAGCAGGTAAATACGCACACCGCGTGCTCTCTCTTTATTTCTCTTTCTAGTGCGTTTGTACCTTCGGAGTTAAAAAAATTGTGAGGAACTTGGTTGTTGATGGGGATCCTCTGACCACACACGTTTTCTTTCCAATAATATAATTTTAAAGTATTTTCGTTCCATTCCAGTATCAGAAGATCCACAGATACAGCGAGAACTGGACGCATACCCTGCGGTATCGACTGCCTGAGCTGGACACGATGCCAGGTCTGCGCAGGATCACAGTTTGTGCCAATCCTCATTTAGGAGAAGAAGGAGTTAGCAAGCTCCTAGATGTGCTCTCTGATGATTTGTGGATAAAAGGTCAGTCAAAAAAGGACACTCACAGGTTTTTAGAGCACTCTGCTTGGAATCCTTGAATGTTTTTCGGCGTGATCGAATCAAATATTACCAATATTTGTAGAACTCAGGTTACTGAGATAGTTGACTGTTTCAGCACTGGATATCCAGAACTGTGGTATAACAGAAACCTTCACGGCTGCTATCCTAAAGATGTTGACGTCCAACAAGACCCTCGTAGTAATAGATTTAAGAAACAATGATGTGAGCTCCGAGTCTCTGTCTAAAGTGCGCTCTGTGCTTAGAGATAATGATAGAAGGCCGGAAGGAAAGGTCAGTATTTTTAACCGACGTCAAAAAAAGCAGAAGGTTCTCGGTTCGAATTAATGCTTTTTTTTTTACTTGTTTTGTCTGTTCAGTGATATCTGCCGCAATTTTCAAAAGATTTGGTTATATTTTTTACCGAGAGACCACCGTTTATATTTGGTAAAGATGTGATGGAAATATTCGGATACCATGAAAATCTTCATTAAATGACGGCCGATTTAATATTGCCCGGAAATGCTGCAATCGCACGTCTATTTATTGTTTTATACAATATTATAATATCACACCTGTACGCACTAACGGGATACGCAGATGTGTACAGTTCACCCTGGTACAGTCTCTTTTCACTAGTTGATGTTCAAGTTATTAGGGTTATCACTTTCCTTGTGTGTTTCAGTTCACATGGCTTGCTAGCCTTAGCGACTCTTCGAGTGACAGACTATCAAAATCGATTCCATCCAAGTAAATACCATTATTTTATTATGATATCGTACATAGTTTACTTGATTCTTAGCAATTCAACACATCCAATATTTCAATCGTTTAAAATATTTTATTCGCTCTTAGGACTAGAATATCGAAAGACCGAACATTAACTAACGTAAGAGCAACGCCCACGAAATATGTTACCAAGTCTATTACAACGAAGAAAGAAAAGTAAGTACTTTCCTACACAGGGATAATGCTAAACTTATAAACCTCGTCATCATCATCATCTTCCTGCCCTTATTGTGGTCGGTGCAACAAGTTTTCTTCTTTCATGCCGTCCTGTCCCCTGTCACGCCATCACTGACTCCTTTTTCTTTCATATCACTCCTCACACATTCCATCCATCTTTTCTTTGGCCTTCCTCTCCCTCTCCATTTTGTGCCACAGATTTTGGGCGCCATATTGTGGGGTTACCAATTATCAAAATGAATGGTTTTAAAAGGTGATTACAAATATATATGTCACTTAAGTTTTACAAAAGAAGTTCGAAAAAAAAATGGTAGGAAAAACTAAAATGTTATACCTAAATATAAAAGTAAATTTAAAAAACCAAAAACCCAACTGTATAAGAAGCGAACTAAAAAGATGAAAACAAGAAGAAAATCATGTTATGCATTCGAAGGATACGAATTCGCGAGCTGCCTGACCACAACCATTATGTACCTAAATTTACTTTTTTTATTTGTATTGAAATCACGCTCGTCATTACTTATGACTTCCAGAGACTACACAGAGTTATTAGAAGAACAGCTGCAAGAAGAGATCTCGCACAGGCAGCAACTAGAAGAGTTGAATCTACAGTTGGTAGAACAGATGAAACAGTTGAAACAGGAGCAGATGCGACTGTGGGGCAACAATGGGCCCTCTTCAGCAGGTAAACTGCTAACCATACATGAACTTGCTACGCGGTTAAAATAACTGTGCACATCAAGAGTCAAGCGACCCCACTCCTTCCTACCCGCGCGGTGCCCCCTCCTTGCTTCGTATGAACCAATAGCGAGAGTCGAACGTCAGTTAGTGACATTGACAGTGACAGCTCCAAGTGCAAAGTTATTTTGACCGGCTACTCTTTCAAAGCGGTCGAAATTTAAAGGCACTCTTGAGTCTTTCGATTTATCCGAAGCAGGTTTTGTAAGACTGAGAAAAAATTATGAAGTGTCCTTTTGTTATTTAATTGGAAGTTCAACCTCTGGAACTGCGTAAACACTCGATACTAATTAAATCACCGCAACACCCGTTAATGTTTTTTTTTGTATCCAGGTTCAGAAAACTCGTTAGGAGCAAGTTCGGGGTCGGGCGACTTATCAAGCAGTTCTGGATCATCGAGTCCTGTACCCATCGACCAGAACACGCTGTCTTATGTACAGAAGGCCTTTAAGGACATATACGAGTTCATTAAGAATAACCAGTGCTACGGGTTATCAGCTAACGGGTCAGATTATGTTCTTGTTTGGAAACACACGCCGAAAAGAAGTGGAAGGGTACACTTCTTTTCGGGCATAAAGGATATATTTACACAAAACCAATGCTGATGTAGATATCAATCAATTTCAAGTCCCTTGAACTATATTTGATACTCTGTGTTTGTTATCTGTAAACTCCCTATTAATACTGAAATTTTAAAAAACCTGGGCCAATTTTTAAAACAAGGATTGAGTAAGGAAGTGCCATACCCTCCTTATTGCATCTTAGCAGGACCAACATAAAAGGTCACTAAGATTTATCTTCACAATATTATAATCCCCAGACAATGTCCTCCATCGAAAGAGAATATACCAGAGTTATTGCCAAGTGTACCAGAGCAACAGCCGAATGTACCTGAGCTACAGACAATGGCACCAGGTCTACAGCCAATGGTACCAGTGCTGCAGCCAATCACAGACATCGAGGATATCGAGGAAGTCGAAGAAGAAACGACATACAGTGAAGATTTACGAGTCAACATAGTGGCGAAGAGACCGCAGAGTTCACACCGAATGATAAACAAAATGAAGGTCAACAAGACTACTAGATCCGCACATCTTTTGGGCGACTCTCAGCGAGTGGACGCAGTTGAAATGGTAAAAGGTTTAAATACTTCCACCAAATATTTCAGAGCAGCTTTGAATAATATGAGCCTTTATCGATACGAAAATTAAACGTCCCTGGATGAGGATGACAATGCAGTGTGATCAGTAGTTCATTTATTTGTGGGCTCTAATTATTTTCAGAAACTGGAGATGATTGAAAGACAAATGGGCGACACGAGAAACGCGCACCCTGAAGGAACGAATTCAATGGAGGATAATATAATTTCAGCACAATTGAAGCCTATTAAAAAAGTAAGTGCTGTCTTGTTTGCAGAGTTTTACCTAGACCTAGTTAGACCTTATCAATATTCAAATAAAAAATAAAAAAAGTGTGAGCATAAGAACAGTCATCAGAAGGATCTGTTCCATCTATCTCAATCGGCTATCCCAATCAATTGGAATATGGAATACTTTACCAAAAAAAATTTTGGATCTTCAGAAGGTAGTATCGCTTTGCACAGTGTCTTAAAACATTGTAAGTGATATTAAGATGAAAATAGATTTGAAATCTGTTAAAGCCCCATCAAACATAATAACATCATATAAGCCGAAAGACGTCCACTGCTGGACATAAGCCTCCCCCAAGCGTCGGGCTTTGTCGGTAACCTTAGTTCTCTTGCGGATGGATATCTTAATTTCTGATTCGATCACGCAAGGAAACGCCGAACATAGCTCTCTCCATAGCCCTTTGGGTGGCTTTAAGCCTTCTGTTGACAATTGTGAGCGACCATGTCTCTGTCTCGTATGAAATCACTTGCAACACACTGGTCATAGACTTTCGTCTTGTGACACTGGTAAGTTGGACGAGAAGATACCGCGCAACTGCCCAAAAGCTGTAAAGCCGAGTTGGATTCGACGGTTGACCTCTTTATCGAAGTTGGACCTACCTAACTATGTAAAGTTTCCGACCTTGTTGCACCCACTCCTATAGTGGGTGCAACATGGGCATTCAACAGACATAATACGCCATATTATTATTTTATTCACAGGGCACAAACGGGCAGAGTAGCCCCTGCAGTAGCGCGGCGAGCGACTCGGACACGCTAACATACTCGCCACAGATAACGCAGCGCTCCTTACACCCCGAGCTCGTCAACCCGCGGGACGCATTCTACTCGTCCTCTTCAGAGGACAGCTCGTAAAGATGTTTTTATGCATATATACTCATAACGAATATCATGTTTATATGAACAATTAAAAAAAGTTTGGGTTATATTTGCGTTTTACTTATATCTTAGAATCAATTTATAAAGTAGGTACTGTAAACTCACTCTTTATGCGTGAGGGTAGGCAGAAATGGGAGTTCCAGGGTGGGTGATCATTTCGCGGTGAGTGCTAACGCGTACCCGTGCTCCCTCCATAAGCGGCACAGGAGGACCCCGGTCAACTCTCTAGAACGAAAGAACTCGCGGACCTAAAATTTGTCAGCGAGTTTATAATTTATATCGGATCGCTACTTACTGACCAGCAGCCTTATTGCGTAACGAAATCGAAAAAGGCAAAGGCCAAAGAGTAAGAAAAATCGAACAATCACAAGCGAGATGAAAGACTGCCTGTGGATTTCCGTCTGTGATTTGTCGATTTTTCATACTCTTTGCCCCTTGCCTTTTGCGATTTCATTACGCAATAAGGCTGCAGGGAGGAAGCGAAAGAGAGATCAGGAGAAGGACTCAAATGGCCAAAGCTGCGATAAGTAAGCTGACACGTATTTGGCAGGACAGAAAGGTCTCCAATGTCTCCAAGATGAGACTAGTCCGAACACTGGTTTTCTCGATATTCCTTTACGGATCGGAGTCACGGATGATTCGGGCAATAGAACGGAAAAAGATAGATGCTTTTGAGATGTGTTGGCGAAGAATGCTCCGCATACCATGGACCGCCAAAAGAACGAACAAATCTATCCTTGATCAACTAGGCATACAAGACAGACTAACCACGCTCTGCTACCGAAGGATTCTCAGCTACTTTGATCACATTGCCCGTCGGGCACCAGACAATCTCTCTAGATTGTTGGTGGTAATGGGCAAGGTTGATGGGAAAAGGCCTCGCGGCCAGTCACCTAACCGCTGGTCAGATCAGGTAACCGCCCTCACTAGCCTCTCTGTTACAACCGCCCTGAGAGAAGATGAGAACCGATTGAAGTGGAAGAACATCGTGCATAAAGCCACGAGGGTCATTCAGGGACACGACCTTCAGTAAAGAAGAACGCGACCAAGAAGAGGCAGAATATACAGAATGGATTTTCTTCTTCTTAATTTTTTTCTTCTGGACTACAATGTCGAGTTCGCTAAAGGTTGAATTTGTAAAATGTTGAGTTATGTGGATGCGAGTGGCGCTGGCGGCAGGACATATCGCGGCGGAGAAGAGGTCCGGAGAGTATTGTGCAGTATAGACGTGAACAACGCTTTTCAAGCAGTCGGGTTTTTTGATTTTTTTAATTAACTTTTTTTATTTATAACTTTTTAGTTATTTTTTTTTCGTATTAGGTACATTTAAACATATAAGTATTTTATATTTTTGAAATCACCTCTTAAAAAATCCTTTATTTTGATACCCCACATGATAGGTTTGGAAGAAAAAATAAAATTTGGGCCCCCACAATATGGCGCCCAAAAACCGCCATATTCCTATTTTCCATGTAGCCAGTGACACTCGCGGGGTTAAGACGAATCGATTGACGTAAGAACCATCAAAATCGGCCCACGCGTTTGGTCTCTAGAACGCCACATAGGAACATACATACATACTTACATACATAGACTGATAAACACATTACCCTCCTTCGGCAGTCGGGTAAAAAGACGTTGGTCAATAGTTTTCGGTAAAATGAAATTCGACCAAAAAATATTTAGAAAAGTGATCAGTTCCCTATTAAAATATATTGCTAAGCTAACCTACGATGGTCATGAAGAAGGCAGAAGGTAGCATCTACAGAATAATAATCTAATCTACTGCATGCACTTTCTCAAATGTTGGCTTTCATCTTGGCTAATAGAAAAGAAAATTTCAATTATATTAACATTTTTATTACTCTATAATAATTACACTACAATACCTAATCTATTTATTGCTTGGCATCGCCTAATCCTACATTCTTCTGCTGAAGCTTGGCAATCATGACCTTCTCCTTGGCTTCCTTCCTGGCGAGTTTATCCAATTTCTTCTGTTCCTTCTCCCGTTTGGCCAGCATCTCTTGGAACCTCTCATCACGAGGATCCAGTTTGAAGCCAAAGTGTCTTCTTACTTCCTCTACTAGCCTTTCTTTCTTTGCCTGCAAAGATAAATAGGAATAGTTTATTAATTATTGTAAGTTAGAAAATTATTTATTTACAATTAAAAAGGGCTTACTAGATGATCATAATTTGTTTAACAAACTTTGAGAAATTCTAAAATAATTGATAACAGCTCAATAATAGGTCTTATAAAATGAAATAAGTAGTTTCAAAATAATACAACAAACCTTAGCTGCATTCGCATCAGCAGTCTTTTTAGCAATCTTATCAAGAAGATCTTTCTTCCACTGTTCCAATTTGACAAACTTTGCAGCAATATCCTTGTCCCTCTGCTCAATGTTCTGTTGTTGTTCTTTTCTCCTTTTTTCGGCCGTCTCCATCATCTGTTTTATGGTGAATGGGTATGCCACAGATTCATAATCAATTTTATCCTGAATTTCTTTCTTTGATGGGAAGCAAATACCTGAAATTCCAGAGGTTTGATTACATTACTATAATATGTTGTATTGCAAACTTAAGTGTCAGCCATGCACAAGTAACTAGATATTCTAAGGGCCAGACAGGATGACTCTCTGACTGGAAACTGGATTGTATGAGTTCCTATTTGAACCTGTCCTGTGAATACCTGACATAGAAAAACAAAAGTTTATTAGTAATTACTTGGATTAACACCACTCGCAACGCCGTACTTCCCATACATCTTTCTATTGTATTTAACAGTCAAGTGGGTCGGATGTTTCGGTTCCTCGTAAGGTCTCCGTCCGTTGACGACATTCTGATGTGCCGTTGATAGCCTAGAAATGTTCCTCTTTGCTTCTATCGCAGCCTCTTTCGCCAAAGTATCTTCATCATCCGCTACTACTGGCTCTATCTGCTCGACGGCTTCGACCTGTGCAGTTGAATAGCGAAACAAAGAACCTATAAGGTTCGTCCGCAAAAACTTCGATCTTATGCACAAATTCATTTTATGTAATGTTTTTATTGATGAAGTTTACAGTAAAAATATGCTACTACTGATGTCAAAAATGTGAGGTTATGTTTTTGATTGACTAACACTTTTTTCTAATTCGAGTTAAAACTTTTGACGTTTGAATAATTTTGTGCATAGACAATATTAACAAGTTCGTTGCCAGCTAAAAAAATTATGAATCATTCTATAGAATTTTGTAACTTATTGATTTTAGACTTTAACTCAATGGGCTAAATATCAAAACGTATTACATTTACTACTGTGAATTGTCATCGTGTCAATGAATTTTCATTTCACTTGCTGTCGCTCTTTGCTTTGTCTTGTCTGTGCCTTCTAATTAGATTGAACCTCTCGTTTCTTGGTTTGTTATTTTCTTCAGTGCCCTGTAAAACTAAATATAATGGATGATTTCGGTGATAACTTTGTCCAACCCGAAGTGGACCCAGCAGCGGAGTTTCTTGCTCGCGAACAGAACCAGTTAGCAGGGCTCGAAGATGAGTTGGAAACCAGTGCGCCGCCCCCCATTATATCTTCCTCAAATGGCCTAATAGATGATTTTGTGGGTAAGTAACATATTTGCATCCCATATTATAACACACAGTATTGAAAAATGTCAGTTATGGGGAGAATATAAAAATCAATACCCACTCTGATCAACCTAACTTGGCGTTCTGTCATAAATAATTGTCGCGTAACTGGCAGACCCCATACCAATTATTATATACCCACCCCATAGATCTATCTCTATGATTGTGGCAAAAGTGACCAATATTTTATTAATACAACAACCATTCTTATGCCAAAAATAAAAATTATCTTTTTTTTACAGAAGTGCCAAGTGCATCAGCTTTCGACTCTAACGACCTTTTAGATGATGAGCCCATCCAGACTTCCGTGTTTAGACAGGAAAGAGAAGAACCTGAAAAGATTAAAGCATGGCGTGAGGAACAGAAACAGAGACTGGAGGAGAAAGGTGAATACACCCCTTTTTGGTCTAAATACTCATACCCATCACTGTACACTAATAATATGCTATGGTTGGTTCTTCAAGTCTTTTCTAACATGATAATACTTGTGACCACCACTATAAATAAAATGAGGCATGAGAGAGACAGCATAGCGTTTATTGGATAGTACATATTTTCTATTTATTAATGTCATGTTCCCTGCAACAGATTTTTTACCCATTGAAAATGTTAGAGGCATGGAAATACAAGAATTATGTAACTACCCTGCTTGTGTACCATTATCTAACAAGATTCCAACTTGTAAAAAATTTAATTTATTTCTTAAATTTAGATGCTGAGGAGGAAAATAAGAAAGAAGAGATGCTGAAAATAGCCAAAAAAGAACTGGAGGACTGGTACAAAACTCATGAGGAACAGATTGCCAAAACTAAGGCAGCTAACAGGTACTTATGATACAGTTTCATTTCATAGTTAGTTGATGTAGTGAAATAGGATTAACAGGCTGTAGCTACTTGGTTAAAATATTTAGTTTAGGGGTGTGATATGTATTTTTATGCATTTTTTTAAATGCTTGATGGTCGTATTTGTTTATCGCTTTTTTACATTAATAAAATTTAAAACATTTTTGGTGAGATTCAGATTGTTTGTTGCCTTTGGGATTTATTTAGAGGAAATACTTAAATATTTGAGATTTTTCTAATATAATTTAGAATATGAGAAGATTGTAAATTGCATATTGGTCAAGAAAATTAATAACATTGATTAGTTATAAAAATATATAAGTATGAAATAATATATTCTTTACCTAACAGTAAGTACTTAGTCTAATCTCACTGCAAATGGGAACTTTTCTGATAGTAAATGCTTGGATTAATACAAAATACAGACATAATTGAGCATGATTCATATTGTTACTGTGATTGTTTTTCTGTGTCTACAATATTCAAGTTTAAGAGTTATTTCTTTGCATGACAAAATAAAAAACTAATTGGACTCTTTTCTTTTCAATGCTATCAGGGAGTCCGCTAAGTAAGTATACTTGAAGTATAAACTAAAACAGGAACTAATCTGGTTTTACTGGGTGGTGGTTCCAGGTGATATAGTGTTTTAGTTATGTATTCATTTTATATGTCCAGTAATATTTTGGGCATTTCATATTTTCAAGGATGGCTGGTACAGGGATAATGTTGTAATAATATACATATTTCAGTTAATTTTTTAATAATTCTGTGTAAATAAAGGGATCATCTACACTTCAGAATCGTTGTAAACTCATCAACAGACAAACAAAGCATTTTTGTAAACATCTCATTAAAAATTTCAACATAATTTCCTTATCTAATAAAAATCTAACAATAGGTCATTTTGCATACAATTTGCAACATCGGTATTACATTTATAACCCCTTCACAAATGGGAATAAGGCACAATATGGATTCTTAAATTAAGTTGTGTATGTTTGAAATAGGAATGCTGAGAAAGCTTTAGCACGCGGTTCGGAGGGTACCGTTGAAGACGGTAACGAATGGGAGCGCGTTGCGGAGCTCTGCGACTTCGGGCCGAGGCGCGGCCGTGATGTGGCGCGTCTTAGGTCCATTGTGCTTCAGTTGAAACAGTCGGGAGTCCGACCTAAGCACCCACCACGCACTACTAAAGTGTAAGTTTATGTACACATCATTCTTGTCGGAAGCACTGCTGTTGTTGCTATAGAATAATAGAATATGAGTTTAATTTCTAGACCAAAAGCATAAAATATGTAAATTGGCAATTCTTCATACAAAGTTGCTGTATGATTTATAGAATAATAATTTACAATTGAATAAACTCATAAAATTAAAGCCAAGTCTATGATGGTGGTTTGTTAATTGACTAGTTGTCAATAGCATATATGTATGCTATTCCTATAAATTAAGAATATAGATAAAATATATATGATTAATTCATAATCATAATAATGTAGTGGTTAAAATAATACATTAAAATAATTATATATCTTTTGTTCACAGAGCTTGAAATGTCAGTGAAGATGCGAGTTATATAACTACAAAAAATTGTACCTAATCATCAGTCTCGGAATATAAAAATCACACTTAATTATAATTTAGGAAAAATATATTTATATAAAGTTGTTCCACTGCTGTTTAATAATACTGGAATGTAATAACAACCATAATAGAAGTGTTATCTATTCATTTTGTATAGTATAGTATGGTGTTATAAATCATAATGGCGAACTATTATTAGGAACTAGTTAAGCCATCATGTTTATATTATTTGTCATAATGTTAATAAATATCATTCCAAAATAAATAATTGTTCAATTCTTTGGTAATTTTTTCATAACTTAATTTTTCTAAACCCCAGCTTTGAACCCATTTTAATATAACACACACTTGAAATGATAATAAACCCTATTTGTCCCACAAAAATTTTCTACCTATTTATCTATGAATTAAATAATAATTAATACTATAACTTATAATCCTTTGCAATATCAATATGTTTTCTTTTATATATTTTTTCAGTTAATTTCAATAACAAATACATTAAACTTATGACCAATAGGAAAGGCCATACACCACATGTAAGAT
The DNA here is from genome assembly GCA_945859665.1 of Anorthoa munda. Classification (NCBI taxonomy): domain Eukaryota; kingdom Metazoa; phylum Arthropoda; class Insecta; order Lepidoptera; family Noctuidae; genus Anorthoa; species Anorthoa munda. The sequence goes on along the minus strand of OX243902.1, from coordinate 27,008,412 downwards.
AGTTTCGTAATTGTTGTCCTAGAGACCTTTCTTTATTCAAAGATATCTTATTGTATACTATTTCTGTCCTCTTCGTTATGTCCATCCAATTGTACATTTTCCTTATTCTCATATTGCATTCAAAGGGACATAGCATAATGCCTTTATCTATGTCTTCCATGGCTTTTTCAATGCCCTCAACTAGACTACCAACATTAGGCTCTGTCAAGTAAATCATACTCTCAGGCAAGACTTCAGGGATACCACCAACTTTAGTGGATACCACCTTTAAGCCACAAGAAGCAGCCTCCACTATTGCCATGCAATAAGCTTCTGTCAGAGATGTATTCAAAAATATATCACCTTTTACTAATACATTCCTAACTTCAGAATGTTTGAGGCTTCCTAAAAGGGTAACACAATGTTGGAAGCCCTTCTGTTCTCTTACTTCTTGTAAGAGCCACATTTTGGGACCATCTCCACCAACTATAAATCTTATATTTGGATATCTGGGGCACATATCAGCTATTACAGCAGCCATTAGGTCAACACCTTTTCTGTACACAAGGCGTGATACAATTACAATTGTTATCACATCAGGCTCTCTTTTACTTGGGTCTGGAGTAAAACTGTAAGCATCAACGGCATTTGGAATGACAGAAACTTTATGAGCTTTTACTTTTGCTCTGAGCACAGTATTTTCTTTTCCAGTGTGTGACACACAAATACAATGATCACATTCACATAAACACATCTGGAGATACTTGTTTGTCAGAACTGCAGATGTGTCCGCAAATCCAAATAAGCTGTGATCTGTAAACACTGTTTTCAACCCCATTAATTTACCTATAATTGACACTTCATGGCATAGAACACTGAATGCAGAATGTCCATGAACAATTTCAATTCTTTCTCGAATCAATATGTATCTTATCAGAGCTATATTGCTTATCATCGTGGGAAGTACACACTGGGCGTAAAATACTTTAACAGGCAGGTAATAAACTTTAAGTCCACACGTTAAATACCGTATTCCTACCCGTTGACCGTAAGAATGTGTGATTATAACTACTTTGTGGCCTCGTTTTATCAAACACTGCGATAAATTGTAGATGTGCTCTTCTACTCCCCCCGTATTAGGATAGAAAAAGTCCGAGGCCATGCAGATAATGTGCTTCTTATTCCTTTTACGGTTTTCCTGTAACAAAATAGGTTAACTGATGAAAAGAAGCAAATCTTTAGCTTTCTAATTATTTACGAATAATAAATAAGTACCTTTCTTTGGATCCCCATTTCAGTGAAACTATTATAGAGTCGTCAAGTGTTAAGATTCTTCCAATAAATTGGCTTTTTGTTTTCAAATATCGCTCCGAATCAATTAAAGAAGAGTCCTCAACATTCAATTAGGTAGTTGACACTGACAGCTGACACTCGTTTTATTTGGCAGTCCACCAGGGTTAACAACTCTTAAAAAAAATACCCCTAACATCAAAGATATTAAAAATATATATTGACAATAATTGTTAATAAATCGTTTAAGTTCCGCCTTGGCATATCATTTGAGATTTCCAAACAGTGTTGCCAACTTTATTTTTACAAACCCACCAAAAGTGGCTTCGTGACCCACCAGAAAACCACTAAACTTTACGGTCTCTCAAACCACCAGAAAACCACTAATCCAAAACAACAAAATCTTCGTAAAATTGAACCACATAATTGGCACTTAGCTACTGGACCAGCAGTGCTTTCCACCACTTGTAACCAGTCCTTTAACAATATCGGAACTTTTAGGTATACTGTGGTTTTGGCATACCTATTAGTTTCACAAAATTAGTGGAAATAATTTAAACTATAAACTAGTAAGTAACCTTTACCGATACCGACTCGAACTGTACTGTATTGTCCGTCTGTTGTATTTGTGCACGCAAAGGGAACAACATAAACAAACCAGAGAATATACACAAACCCTTTAAATCGAATCAAACTTGACCCAGTTGTCATACAAATAAAGTCCGTAATCGAAATTATTCAAGAAATTGAAAAAGTAATTTCGGGGAATCCCCGAAAATCACTACCTTAGTTCTGTTGTGTCGCCTACACAACAAAAAAATATACAGTTGTTTCAATAGTTCTTTCCTAACTAGAGTTTTTTGTAAATCGTACTAGTGGTTCAATGGCGTACCACCACTAACAGAAGCAAACAAAGCCACTAAAAAAATCCACTAGCCACTAAAAGCAATATTTCACCACTAATAGGGGGGTCGAAACCACCAGTTTTAGTGGAAAATCCACTGAGTTGGCAACACTGTTTCCAAATTGTATACATGTTTACAATAAACAACTGTAACATTTTCAGAAATTTGGTAAATGTAATGAATGATTTACCAGCTCATTTTAAAATTAATCATGTCATCGGTAAACTTGCAGTATTACGATTGGGTGCCCCGTGAGGTTTTGTGGTGGGCCCTTAAGAAGAAAGGTATCCCTGGGAAGTATGTACAGTTGGTCCGAGCAATGTACAGTTGATGCAGTACCCAAGTCCGATCTACAGTGGGCACTACTGGCAGCTTCAGTGTGGCAGTCGGCTTGCACCAAGGATCGGCTCTCAGTTCTTACCTCTTCCTGATGATAAAGGACGCTCTGTCGTCCGACTTACAGGAAGAGGCGCCCTGGTCTATGCTGTATGCCAATGACATTGTGCTAGTTGCCGAGAGTGGGGTTCAGAGCAGATTGGAGGTGTGGTAGCACAGACTGGAGAGCCAGGAGAGCGTTGGCTTGAAATTAATCAGAACTAAAATCGAATTATAAAAATGAAATAATTGAAATGAATAAATTCTGCGATTTTGGCGGTCTCTTTAGTTCCGTGCCTCTTGCCTGGAACACCCATGTGATGTGATGTGATGTGATGAGGAGGGATGAAACGCATGTTACTAAAATAGTTATGAATATAAATGTGGATGGATGGAGAGGGAGGGGACGGCCAAAGAAAAGATGGATGGACTGTGTGAGGAGTGATATGAAAGAAAAGGAAGTCAGTGATGGCGTGACGGGGGCCAGGACGGTATGGAAGAAGAAAACATGTTGCGCCGATCCCAAGTAATATGGGACAAGGGCAGGAAGACGATGATGGTAAACTTGCAGTATTTCAAGGGACAATCGGTTTCGATAGTAAAGCATGAAATATTATTTATGCCCCTAAATAAAACCTAACAGGATATTTCTACCTGTGATTAGACCTGTCATACTGTATGGATCGGAATGTTGGGCTGTGAAAAAGATGGATGAAAGGCGATTGCATGTAGCAGAGATGAGAATGTTGAGATGGATGTGCGGCGTGACGAGATTGGATAAAGTGAGAAATGAGTATATTAGAGGCAGTTTGAAAGTGGCGCCAGTGGCAGAAAAGTTGAAAGGAAACCGTTTGTCCTGGTATGGTCATGTGATGAGGAGGGATGAAACGCATATTACGAAAAGAGTTATGAATATAAATGTGGATGGATGGAGAGGGAGAGGAAGGCCAAAGAAAAGATGGATGGACTGTGTGAGGAGGGATATGAAAGAAAAGGGAGTCAGTAATAACATGACGGGGGATAGAACGGTATGGAAGAAGCAAACGTGTTGCGCCGACCCCAAGTAACATGGGATAAGGGCAGGCAGATGATGATGATGATGATGATGAGGATATTTCTACCCTAAATTTGGGGCTAAAAGTCCTAAGTTGGCAAGCCTGCAGCAACAATGATTCACATTGGGTGTTACCGTCACGATTTCGTTTCTGAACGAAGTTTCTTTTTTTTAAACTGAATCTCTCAAAATATTAAATTAAATAATGTCAATGTCAAATCATCAAGTTAGTCAGCATGTTCATGCCAATTTCTATTTTATTCCTCTAGGAAGTTATATTATTCTTAAATAAACAATGGACGAAGAAAAGAAAACCGAACGTAAGAGAAAAAGATTTGCCGCTAGGTTGAAAAGTTCCAAGGGAATAACATGCACTGAAGTGCCTGGACCGGTATGCCACATGATTGCACTTAACAGAGCCAATCCTTTATTTCGCATTTGTAGCATTAATCAAACACTATTTTCCAGAATATATTGCTATGTAATGCTGGACAAGCTACGGGGTTAGAAAAAGAAGCTGTATTTGGTCTAGTAAAAGAGCATGGATTAAGTATACCTTTGCCAAAGTTTATTGCTGAGAAAGGAGAGTCCCATTCCTTCCTGGTGTTTGACACGAAGCATAATGCCGAAATATTTTATATTGCGTGTAATGGTAAAGCTAAAGCTGATGAAAATGGAACACCACTCTATTTGAACTTTGTTGAAAAAGGTAAACATAACAATTTTTTATTATTTAAATAGATACTTTGTGCATTTAATTTTCCTTAGACACGTCACTACATTCACCTGACTAAACGCTGATTTATTTTATAATAATGTTTTCATTATGAAAAACTTTTATAAAAGAAATAATTTATTTTCCAGTTTCCAACACAGAAATTGTATGCCCACATCAAAACCCTAAAGGCCTGTTATTACTCAAAGATTTTATCAGCATAGAAGAAGAGAAACAGTTCATAGAATTGTTTGATTGGAATCCAGAATCAAATAACTTAAAGAACCGCCAAGTGAGACATTTTGGCTATGAGTTCAGATATGGCAGCAATGATGTGGATCTAGATAATCCATTAATAGAGAAAATACCTGAAGAATGTGATGTTTTGTGGAAGAGATTGAAAGAACAGGATTTAGATGTTGGAGTACCAGATCAGTTGACAGTAAATAAATATTGTCCTGGACAAGGTATTGCAATTAGATAGTTTATAAACTTTATTTTACAACTAGCTGTTGCATGCGACTTTTTTGCCGTCTAACTCGTAAAAACCGGCCAAGTGCGAGTCGGATTGGCGCGTGAAGGGTTCTGTACCATTTTCGCAAAAAACGGCACAAAAATCATGTTTGTTGTATGGGAGCCCCACTTAAATATATATTTTATTCTGTTTATAGTATTTGTTGTTATAGCGGCAACAGAAATACATCATCTGTGCTAATTTCAACTGTCTAGCTATCACGGTTCATGAGATACAGCCTGGTGATAGACAGACAGACAGACGGACTGCGGAGTCTTAGTAATAGGGTCCCGTTTTTACCCTTTGGGTATGGAACCCTAAAAAATTTATTTTTTCTGGAACCATAAATATTTCTAAAATTAAAGTAATCCAAGTTACTCCCTCTAACATCAGATATCTGCCAGTGAAAGTCCCGTCAAAATCGGTCTAGCCGTTTCGGAGTTTAGCCAGAACAAACCGACAGACCATTACTGCTTGACCGCAGACCATTGTTGCTTGTACCATTATATTATATTATATAATGGTACAAGCAATATTTTTTTAAATTTAGTAAAAAGCTGTTATTGACAAACAGATACTTCAATTTAATTTATTTTTATAGATATAGATTGAAATATGTGGAAAGTATTTTATTTTTATCCTATTCTTGGGTTCATCAATAGGATGGACCCTAATCTTATTACAATCTAGCCTTATAAATAGACTAATAAGTAATTTAATTATAACGGTTTCCCATTGACATTGATGTGTACAAAATTTTTGATGCACAATGAGCCCTATTCCTTCTCCCGATCTTCGGGAGAAGGAATAGGGCTCAAATTTTTGATGCACAATGAGCCCTATTCCTTCTCCTTCAGAGAAGGAAAAAAAAAAAAAAACCAAAAAAACAAAAAATTTGTACACATCAATGTCAATGGGAAACCGTTATAATTAAATTACTTATTAGTCTATTTATAAGGCTAGATTGTAATAAGATTAGGGTCCATCCTATTGATGAACCCAAGAATAGGATAAAAATAAAATACTTTCCACATATTTCAATCTATATCTATAAAAATAAATTAAATTGAAGTATCTGTTTCACATTTGTATATTGGTTTGTTTTTTAGAATATTCAATTCAACCCAAACCCAACAACTAAAGCCCAACCAACCTAAACTGCTGCATATGCTAATGAAGTCTCTTTTCGTGAGCTTCTGCAAATTTTTGGATCACTTCTTCGATGAACTCAACTTTTAAGTTGCGATGGAGGTCATCATTTCGTATGTACCAAGGTGCATTTTGCCCTTAGCACTTTGTTCTGGAATCTTTGTATAATTAATATATTTCTTTGTTTTGTGCAGCCCCATAACTGAATACCATAAGTCTAATCTGGCATCAGTACTTATTTGTATAGCAACAATTTGTTTTGCATGGACAGCATGGAGTTTCTTCCAAGCAGCCAATACATTTTTTATATTGGCAGTCGAGTTCTACTTTGTTCTTCTTGACGTGGACTTTTCAGCGTAACTTTGCGTCAAGGGTCATACCGAGATATTTGGCTGTATTCTCGTATGGGACTTGTTTATTCTTATATATAAAAATCAATTGCTGTTCTTTAGTCTCGCTAAAACTCAAAAACGGCTGGACCGATTTGAATAATTCTTTTTTTGTTTTGTTCGCTAGAATACAGGGAAGGTTTAAAAACAAAAAAAAAATAGTACAAAAACCTCGGATCGATGGTGCATAAAGGGCGTGTTAAAAGTAAGCAATTTTCTGCCGTTCTCATTTCCCACCAAACAACTTTATGAGCGATGCGGAGTGTTAACCGTCCGCCAACTTATATTTTAAATACGATCTTGCGCAAACATACTCTACCTCTTCTTACTTATAATCCTACCTTATTCAAAGATAAGCGAATTAAAAACAGAATAAAATAAATATTTAAGTTGGGCTGCCATACAATACAAATAACGTGATTTTTTTGCCGTTTTTTTGCGATAATGGTACGGAACCCTTCTTGCGCGAGTCCGACTCGCACTTGTACTTCGTAGAAGATTCTTAAATTAAAAAAAAAAAGGTAGGAGTAGGGTAGAATTAAACAATTACTGGCTGAGTACTCCCGTCACTACCTCCAATCGATTCGCTGGTCTTGATGTCACAAATAATGCTGAAATAGCAGAAAAACCCATCAAACCACCTCCTTTGTTCGTAGACAAAGTAAGCAACATCCAGCCACTCTATGACATGTTAAACAATACAGTCACTGATCAGTATGAAATCAAGATCCTCCGTGGGGAACAAGTGAAAATTCAGCCAAAATCAACTGAAGCATACACCAAAATTTACAAGGAACTTCAAAAACGAGATACTGAATTTTACACCTACAAACAAGGGCGGATCCAGGATTTTTTTCTGGGAGGGGCACAAGGGGCGGACAGGCAAAAAAATTCACAAAAACTGTCAGAAATAAACTTGAAGTATCATTTCATTATTTCTACAAGTTCAAGTATGTACAGGAAGGGTTATGAAAGACAAGAGTTTCACTCATGTTCTTTCTACTCATCATCATCATATCAGCCGAAAGATTTCCACTGCTGGACATAGGCCTACCCCAAGCGTCGCCACATTGATCGGTCCCGTGCGTCCCGCATCCAGCGGATGCCCGCAACCTTCACCAGGTTTTTGGTCTACCTGCTGGGTGGCCTTCCAACGCAACGTCTTCCGGTTTGCGGTCGTCACTCCAAAACTTTTCTGCCCCATCGGCCATCTGTTCTGCGAGCAATATGCCCTGCCCACTGCCACTTAAGTGTGGCAATTCTTCGGGCTATGTCGGTAACCCTGGTCACAGATCATATAATACTACAGTACCCTGGTTCTCTTGCAGATCTCTACATTTCTGATTCAATCACGCAAGGACGGTTACCTATCATAAGTTCGAACAACATTTGACCAAATTTCATTTCACCTAAAACTTTTCAACTATTATCGTTTCGTTTTTTTTTTACTTCATCGAAGTCACGTCTGCCACTGTCTCAGTTGACCTATTATCAATTCCATTTTTTTTCGTTACTCCAACGTTTTACTTGGTCGAAAAACTTTTTACTGAAGTTACACTTAGCCGAAATAACATTTGTCCGAAATATTTATATTTAAACGCATATCAAAATAATAAGTGAGAGAGAAACGGTGGGCGAATACAAATGTTTAAAACAGCTTCGTTCGCTCCTTGGACAAATTCCTTGAAATAATTAATGAATAAAAATGTCTAATGCATGACAGCTATTAATAAATCATTTGCAGTCAGACTGCGTGAAGTCGATTTTGCAGATTAGTTTTTGTCACTAAATTTTGTAGCTCAACATAATGACTATTATGACACTATTTCAATATTAAATTGAAAATGCTACCAAGTAACCGGCTATATGTGACTAAATAATATTCCCAAACATATCGTTTCGGTTTGGTGAAAATATGGCAAATGAAAAAAGTTCAAAAGAGGCTTCGGCCAAAAGCAAAAAGTTATTTTGTAAATCGGCGAAATGTAGTTCGGTAAAATAATACATATGCCACATGATACTTCGATGATCTGAAAATATGTGTTCTATTCTATTCTCTAATAATAATGCATATAGCAAAAAAGACTTCGGACAATAGTTTTCGGGAAAATGAAATTCGACCAAAAAATATTCGGAATAGTGATCGGTTCCCCGCAAGGACACCTCGAGCCTGGCCCTCTCCATTGCCCTTTGGGTGACTGTAAGCTTTCTGATGAGGCCCATTGTGAGCAACCACGTCTCAGAGCCATAAGTTCGTCTTGAGAAACTGTGGTAAGTTGGACGATAAGAAACCGCACAGCTTCCCGAATGCTGCCCCGCCGAGTAGGATTCGATGGTTGACCTCTTTCTCGAGATTGGACCTGCCTAACTGGACCGTTTGTCCCAGGTAGACATGGTCGTCCACGGCTTCGGCTGTGGAGCCACCGATCTTGATAGGAGTGGGTGCGTCATGAGCGCTCAACATCACCTTGGTTTGTCCATGTTCATTTTTGGACCCATTCTTTCGGAAGCTCTACTAAGGTCATCGAGCGTTGCACTGGGGTCCTCCATGACAGCTTTATCATCGGCGAATCGGCCTCTCCAGTCTAGAACCTTGAAGACATCCTCCAGTGCAGTGGTGAATAGTTTCTTTGTTATTTTATTCATATATTTTAACAACTCTGTAATTTAATTTGGTTCTAAGTATGTACTGTGATGGAATCTCCACAGTAAACAAAATACCGTCTGGGGGGGGCACGTGCCCCCGTGCCCCCCCCCTAAATCCGCCCTTGCCTACAAACCCAAAGAACAAAGGAGTTTTAGGGTTGTCCTCAAAAATATCCACCCAACTACTGATACTAAAGAAATAAAAGTGGCAATTGAAGAATTAGACCACAAGGTCACAAATATTTGGAATATAAAGGACAGAAAATCCAAAACACCTCTCCCACTGTATTATGTGGATCTCAAACCAAACCAAAACAATAAAACCATTTATAATGTGAAGCGCCTTCTCCATTGCTGCGTCGTATTTGAACCACCCAGACCTAAAAGAGAAATCCCTCAATGCTCCAATTGCCAGAGATATGGACACACTCGTAGATTCTGTCACCGTCAACCCAGATGTGTTAAGTGCGCTGGAGAACACGCCACTCATGATTGCCCCAGGAAAGAGCGATCAGATAGTGTGCGGTGCATTCTTTGCGAAGGAAATCACCCTGCAAATTATAAGGGTTGTGCGGTATATAAGGAGCTGCAAAAAATTAAGTATCCCCCGCTGAGACCTAAAACCAAACAAAGCAAAGACGCTGAAAATAAAAATGGGCCTACCATAAAATATAGCACATATAAAACCACTGACAACAAAACTTATGCGGAAATAACATCAGGTATACCAAACTCGCTTAAAGATACCCAACCAACAACACACTCGATTCAGCCAAAGCCAGACCAGTCTACAGACATTAAAGCACTCATGCAGTCACTCATGAACCAGATGATGCTTATTACTAAGATGCTGGGAGACCTCATGTCCATGCTTCCAAATTTAATGCATTAAAATTGTGCATCTGGAACGCAAATGGCCTGTCACACCACTCAGAGGAGTTAAAACTTTTTCTATATCAACATGAGATCGATATTATTTTAATTTCTGAAACTCACTTCACATCAAAAAGCCATATGGATATTCCTGGATATAATCTTTACCACACCACACACCCCGATGGGAAGGCGCATGGTGGCTCAGCCATAATAATTAGGAGTAAATTAAAACATTACCAATCAGTATCATACCGCAAAGCACCAATACAAGCCACAACTGTCATAGTTGAAGATTGGATAAGCCCTGTAACTGTGTCAGCTCTCTACTGTCCACCGAAGCACATAATTAAGCAGGAAGAGTTTAGTGAGTTCTTCATCTCCCTCGGCGATCGGTTCATAGCTGGCGGGGATTTCAATGCAAAGCATAGCTATTGGGGCTCGAGGTTGACCCTCCCCAGGGGCCGTGAGCTATTAAAGACCGTGCAGAAACTAAAAATGGAAATTGTATCAACGGGTGAGCCCACATACTGGCCCACCGACAGAAAAAAAGTACCTGATTTAATAGACTTCTGTGCTATCAAAGGCATGTCAAAAAATTACTTCAAGTGCCAGAGTAGATATGAGCTATCATCGGACCATTCACCAGTATTAGTTACCCTACTAAGCCGTTTCAAAGAATCTCCAGAAGCTTGCGTACTCCACGCCAAAAAGACAGATTGGGAAGTCTTCAAATCGATGGTCGACCAGGCTTTGACATCCACAGCCAGTTTAAAAACAGAGGACGATATAGTAGCTGCAATTGAATACTTTAATAATTCAGTCCAAACTGCCGCCTGGCAATCTACCCCTACTACAGAACTGGGTAGCAAAAAGAAATCTATACCTCATAATATACTTGATAAATTATCTGAAAAAAGAAGACTGAGAAAACAATGGCAACAATATAGATGTCCTGGCGACAAAACTAAACTGAACTATGCTGTTAGAAAACTCAAAAAGCTTCTGGAAAATGACAGGAACAATAGTGTTCAGGCGTTCCTGAGTAATCTAGATGCTACAGCTGCTACCGACTATTCATTGTGGAAAGCCACGAGAAAACTAAAACGACCTAAAACAGCGTCTCCTCCACTTCGGCAAGCTGACGGGAATTGGGCTCGAAGTGACGAGGAAAAATGTATGACATTCGCCGAACACTTAAAAAGTGTTTTTCAGCCCCACCCCTACGAAGGGCCTCCAGAACACAAAGAAAAAGTTCTCCGTGAAGTTCAGCTGGATTGTGAGCCATGTAAAAGTCCCATCAAAACATTCACGAAGCAGGAACTAATTAGAGCTATAAATAATGTGAAACCTAAAAAAGCTCCGGGCTATAATTTAATAACCGGTATGATTCTGCAACAACTTCCAGATTCTGGACTGAACTTCTTGTTATCTATCTACAACGCTATGGTAAGACTTCACTTTGTTCCCCCTCAATGGAAGACAGCTAAAATCTTAATGGTTCCGAAACCAGGAAAGCCACTTGAAGATCCGAAGTCCTACCGACCTATTAGTCTACTCCCAACAACGTCAAAAATTTTTGAATCGCTCCTTCTATTACGATTACTGCCAATAATGAAGGAAAAACTTTTAATACCCGACCATCAATTTGGGTTCCGACAAAGACATGGCACAATAGATCAAGTCCACAGGCTTGTTACTAAAATTCATGGTACGTTTGAAGATAAGGAATATTGTGCAGCTGCATTCCTCGACATTTCTCAAGCATTTGATAGAGTCTGGCACGAGGGCCTCCTTTATAAAATCAAAACTAGTTTCCCAAGCGACATCTTCCTCATCTTGGAATCATACTTGAGGGACAGACATTTTTTCGTACAAAGTGGCGAAGCTTCTTCAAAGCTATACCCTATTTCTGCTGGGGTTCCTCAAGGCAGTGTGCTTGGGCCGATTTTATATTTGCTTCATACTGCTGACTTGCCAATATCAAATCTAGCGACTACAGGAACGTTCGCGGATGACACAGCTGTTCTGGTGTCTCATAGTGATCACAAAGTTGCAACAGCTATGCTGCAGACCTGCTTGGACGACATAGCCTTCTGGCTCAAGAAATGGAGGATAAAAGCCAATGAGACCAAGTCAGTAAATGTCACATTCACTAAAAGAAAGGATACCTGTCCACCGGTACAGCTAAACAATGTTCTATTGCCTCAAGCTGAACATGTTAAATACCTTGGTCTATACCTTGACAGGCGCCTTACATGGAAAAAACACATTTTCACGAAACGCAAACAACTTGGACTGACACTGAGAAAGTACTACTGGATAATTGGGAGGAACTCACAGCTACACCTGCAAAATAAAACACTGTTATACAAAGCTATAATCAAGCCTATCTGGACCTATGGCATCCAGCTATGGGGAACAGCATCACACTCCAACATTGAGATCATACAGCGGTTTCAGAATAAGATCCTAAGAACGATCACAAACGCGCCATGGTATGTACCAAATGAGGCCTTACACCATGATCTGACGATTCCCACAGTCAAAGAAGAGATAATGAACTACATCAAGTCATACAAGGAACGAATTACACGTCACCCAAATATCCTGGCAAGCCACCTTATGGATGGGACAGGGGCCAGAAGGCTTAAGTACAAAATACCGCAAGACTTCATCAGACAAACATAGCTACATATGCTACATAAGTAAATAGGATGTGTCATAGGACACATACCAAACAAGACATCTAAACACGTCAAAAAATTTACTTAATGTCCAATATAATACTGAGACAGATTGTAAACAAAGAAGAGACAAAAAAAAAAAAAATAAAGGAGTAAGGTAGGATAGGCTAGGTAGAGTAGCTAGGTAGGGTAGGCAGTTGATGGGAGCGAAGCCGCGGGCTCAGCTGGTTTATTTATAAAAACAAGTTATTGTCCTTAGGATTTCAAAGCACACCATTGGATCCCTGGGGTCTGTCTTGCATGCCATAACTACGGCATTCAACCGGTTAATATTTCTAAATCCCATTCCTCAGGTATACCATCACATGTGGACAAGCACAGCCCATTTGGAGACACCATACTGTCCCTCTCACTTGGTTCTGATGTGGTAATGGACTGGAAGCATCACAGCGGGCAATATGTGCCGACCTTAGTTCAGGCAAGATCTCTACTTGTTATGCAAGATGAGGCCAGGTGATTAATTAGAATTAGCTTAATTGGGCTGGTGGCATTGCTGAAAATAATACTCATATTTTTCCTAATTTTTTATGGTCCTAGTGTTTAATTTATTTGAGCTATTCCACTTATCCTTGCTACCTTATCGTAAACATCCAGCCAAAAAGAGTCTACCACTGGATATACGTAAGCTTCCCTCAACCTTTGTCAGAATGCAATCAATCGGTTCAGGACCCTAGTTGTGTAACTTCATGAAAACACAAAGCATGCGCACGCGCCTATGCGCATGCTTTGTGCTCTGTTGAGTTTAACGCATAGGCTTTCATTTTGACAACTCAAAAGTATACATTGTGTGTTTTACTCTCGTCGAATAGCTTGATTTTTAAAGATATGAAGTTATAATGAATTATATTGTGCATGCATCCTTCGAGCTTTTAATCATTTAAGCAATTAGGGTGCTGCTTCTTGAATTGTTTGTAAATATTTACTGTTGCAAGATTCTTTGCTATCCAGTACCTGCTATCCCCATAATAACCTCATAATTTTTCACAGCCATAAAATGTTGCATGATCAAAAAATTTACAGTGTTGAAAAATATTTTTTTTAGTCTATAAAATTATATATTTTAAACATTTCTTTATTTTTTTTCTTTCAATCTTCAGATATGACTGGCAGCACGGCATTCAACCTCGAACTTGGGATCCAGTCATCGAACATCGCACAGAGAACTCACACAACATCAAAGTGATAACCAGTGACACTGTGCCGAGGAACACGCGAATTTCACTAACATTCCGTTGGACTAGAAGTGGTCCCTGTGAATGTAGATGCAAGACACTCTGTGACAGTGCAGAGAAGGTGTCACCTGATAACTTGGAAGATAAACTAGCCTCGAACTTAGAGGAATTGCATGTGCATCAGGTTAGTAGTTTTCACCGATGCTTATTTTTTATTAAGTTTTGCTTTTAAAAGAAGTATATTGCGTATGCTTTTTTATGTAAAGATTTCCAAAAATATATAGTGATTATCTTTTTCATTAAATGATAAATGATTTTATTTCATTTCATTGGCCCAATACATTCAACAATTTGTTTTTTTTACTATGTTTTCTTGGCCTAGTAATCTGATGTTAATGCTAATGTTGATCGCGACTTCAGGGGTGTTCTTTATTCAATAAAAATATAAAAATATATACATAATATGAAGAGATTGCCAAAAATCCCTTCTGCCGATGATGATATGAAATCCAGTTAATGTCAAGAGATTAGCTTATTGTTTCAACACAGATCGATTACAGAAGAGAAAAGAAAAAAAAAAGTTAATACAAAAAATCAAAAAACCCGACTGCTTACGTATTCGCGAGCTGGCTGACCAAAACCACTAGCTAACGTATCCTCCGACTGCACAGCATGATTTTCTTCTTGTTTACGGCTTTTTAGTTCGCTTTTAAGCAGTCGGGTTTTTTGATTTTTTGAATTCACTTTTTACATTTATAACTTTTTAGTTATTTTTTTTTTAGATTTCGTTACATTTAAACATATAAGCTTTATATATTTTTGAAATCCGATGGGCTTGGAAGTAAAAAAAAAAATTGTCCCTCACAATATGGCGCCCAAAATCCGCCATTTTCTATTTTCCAATTTTAATATAGCCAGTGACACTCGCAGAGTTAAGACGAATCGATTGACGTATGAATCATCAAAATCGGCCAACGCGTTTGGTCTCTGGAACGCCACATAGGAACAAACATACATACATACATACTTACATACATAGGCTGATAAACACGTTACCCTCCTTCGGCAGTCGGGTAAAAAAATAAATTACACCCTAAAATTATTGTTTATTTTCAGGTTTACGAACAGATAGCAGGTCACTTCAGCACGACGCGGCACAAGCCGTGGCCGAAGGTGGTGCAGTTCATGCAGGGAGTCAGCCCCGGAAGTGTGGTCATGGACCTTGGTTGCGGGAATGGAAAGAATATTTTGAGGAGGGACGATATTGTGCAGGTTAGTTAGAAATATTACTCAATATCTACCCCCCGCAGTTCCTAATAAATTAAAGTATATGTGTATAAGCGATACTACTATCTATCTATTATGCTATGCAGTCGGAGGATACATATTCGCGAGCTGGCTGACCAAAACCAGATGTATCCTCCGACTGCACAGCATGATTTTTCACTTGTTTACGTCTTTTTTTTTAGTTCGATTTTTAAGCAGTCTGGATTTTAGATTTTAGTGCCTGCAGCGTTGTCGTTTTCTGGCCTTTAAGATCCACTGTGTGTGTGGTAATCTTCGCCCATTGCTCCTCCTGGGGCAGGTGTGACTAGCCTTGTAGTCCCAACTAAATTTAAAATGAACTGTATTCGTGTTTCAGATTGCAGGCGAGCGAAGTTCGGGCTTATTATCAGAATGCAAGGAGCATATCCGCGGTATCAGCAGAGCAGACTGCGTGCGACTGGACCTATTGAACGCTATGCTGAAAGATGAGTCGGCGGATATCGTGATATGTATCGCTGTGATACATCATTTTAGTAGCAAGGTGAATTAAGAATGGTTTATTTTCTAAGATATTTAATTTTAGGCTTGTGGCTTAAATAATACCAGGCGGATTTTTCAATCTTAGAGGTTAAGCAACACTTGCAAAGGTCGGTTCATGGATGGGTGTCCATCTTAACATATCGAGTTTTCCAGTGCCTCGGCAAAGATGTTGAGCTGTCACCAGTCTTGCCAAGGGGTTTCGAGTTACCCAGTTACTGGGTTTGTCGAGGTCATAAGTTGTTCCGTGTAAAATACTGGTAATCAACTAAACCTGGTTAGACTACATGCACGCCCATGCGCCCGCGACGCAGTGCGGTCGATTACGTACATTTTAGACACTTTGCTACTCGACAGGTCACTTGCTGGCCTCAAGGCGCTAAGCAATCCGCTTGTCAGTGCATTTTCGGCCTTATAGTTATGTCAAGATTGCATACAGTTTTATTTTAATTATGGTGAGAGTATCCCCAACTTCTCAGGTTTATTCATCTTTTATCGCATTTTGTGCCGTATGCCAATCAGCTAAGGTTTACTTTTGTTTTCGCAGGCAAGAAGATTACAATCCATATCAACAATACACCGTTTACTGCGCAAAGGCGGACGCGCTCTCATCACCGTTTGGGCGAAGGACCAAACTAAATCAAACTACCTTTGTAAGAGCAAGCAAGACCAGCAGAATGAGACCCAGGCCGAAACCCAAGTCACTGTGAGCGGTGTAAACCTACCGGTACATGAAAACAGAACGCAATTCAAACATCAAGACTTATTAGTGCCTTGGAAGCTGAGAAAAGTGTCAGATAATAAATTAGCAAGTGCCCCAGAAAACACCCTACTTAGATACTACCATGTCTTCGAAGAAAACGAATTAGACGAACTATGCAAAGAAGCCAATTTCACAATCGTAGATAGTTTTTATGAAGAGGGTAACTGGTGTGTTGTATGTAAGAAAAAATAAATAAATTTACTGAGGTAACACTTTGTACTTTCTTTTTTTAATTTTAAAGAGTCCATGTCTACAAAATTAAAAAATAAAACGACTAATATAAAAACAATAGTTATAACAACTGTGTGATGTCCTGCGCATATGTAAAACTGAAGGCAATTTATAAAATATACAAAAACCGTAAAGACTATAATGTTGCTATAAAAAAAACGTTAACCAAAAATAATTATTTTCCTCTTTTAGCTTTAGAATTTGCATACAATTTGCGTGTTATTGTTGTGAAAGTGAACAACCGTTTAGAGCTGTCATAAAACACATTTAAACTTCGATTTGACGTTAGATTTATTGATCGACTTCGCCCTATTTAATGAGGGCTTCCGTTTTTGTGCCACTAGTTGGCGCCACTGGTGAGTAAGGTCCTTAATTAATATGGCTGATAAACGTTATTATTATGCGCACAGAAGAAAAGTTTGAATAAAAATCATTTGTGCCTTGGAAGCGCGATTTAATATAAAATCGAGTATGCTGCAGTTTCTCGCAGATTTTTTTTTCGAAAAATAGAAGGAGGTAAAAAAAAATTGAAACATGAAACTCTTATAAAGCAGTGGTTGGTAAAACCCGTACCTACCTATATTAATCTGCCATATATGGCAAATATTCACAACAATAAAAAAGCACTAAATACCAAAAACTATGACATTTTGAAGACCTCACTCTACACTAGCGCCCCTAGCGGCAAATTTAAACACGATGGCCCTCATTCCATCATCAACTAAGAGCTAGCAACACTTTCTGGACCATTGTCTATAACATACAAATTCTTTATTAACTATGAAACCCATTCATCTATTTTATCTAGGGAATGCTATGTTCATTAAATGTAGCGCGTTGGGCTAGATTTTTTATTGACTATTTCTAGCTGTTTACGATTCGAGTAAAATGAGCGCATCTTTCACAAATATGAAGCAACTAGCTTCTGCCAGCGGCTTCGCCCGCTTGAATGTCGAAAATGATCCCAAGGGAACATATTCCCGGTATAAAAAGTATCCTAATTCCAGACTATAATCTATCGCTGTGCCAAATTTCAAACAGATCCGTCCAGCCGTTTGTGCGTGAAGAAGTAACAAACATACAAACACACTCACAAACTTTCGCCTTTATAATATTATTAGTGTGATTGAGAGACCCACTTGTAGAAATATATTATTGTTTTATAAAACGTATCTATCATTTTGATTTATTAGCCTTTTACACCCTCGTAAAAAGCTTGCATCTAACTTTAGGAAAAACATAGTTTGAGCTTCGAGCATTCCTGTATCACATATACGCAAGACATCGCATCAAGATTTCATTAAAGCTAATTGCAACAACGGTATAACAGATATAGTTGACAGATCCGCCAACACAGCGTCCACGTTCTGTATAGTATTCACTTGGAATATGTTCTCCTTTCTAAAACTAAGTATTGCCAGCGCTAATAATGGTAGGATTTCTAAACAATCGTAGCCTAGTATGGCATCCCAGAGTAGTAGTAATTGATCCGGTGGTAGGTGTCCACTGAATGCGCGCATCAACCATTTGAAGACCACTCTTATTCTGAAATGGGAAACGTAAAATAAATACGACGAACGAATGAATAACATTGATCATAAATAGAAGAAATAAATTACATACATAACTCAATTTTCCCATGGGGGTAGGCAGAAACCACAGAACGCCACCTGCTACGATCCTAACATACTTCTTTTGCTTCACTCACATTCATACATCTAGTCATACACACACGCCGGTTATGAGTACTGCGAACCTGGCCTTTCTGAAAAACATCACCTTTAGGGTCTATGTATGTCTTTCTAGGGCGTCTCCTCCCGGCGTTTCCATTCATAGTCCAAGAAAATTAGTCAAATTAGGGCAAGAATCTCGGAATGAGAGATAGTCGGCTATAAAGTTGTATAAACCTTTATTTTGACACCCTAAAACTTGATTCAAAACCTACGTATCTACAGATATTCCAAGGTCAAAGGTCAAAAATCGATGTTTTACACATTTATTGCAAATATCTCGTTTCCTATGGGTTTTATGCTATTTGTATGTTTGTAAATATTGTAGAGGATTAAATTGTCTACAACTTTTGTCTATACATTTTTTTTATAGCTTGAACCGTTTTTGAGATAGAGGGCAGACCGCGCGCAGTGTTTAACTATTTAGAGTATCATTCGAGGTCAACCTTTAGTCCTGATCAAAAACACGCCGTATAAAGTTTATAAATATATAATTCAAAATAATTTGCATTTTTTTACAATACATACAGATAACATAAAACCCACAGGAAACGAGATATTTGCAATGAATGTGTAAAACATCGATTTTTTTACCTTTGACTTTGGAATATTTGTAGACGCGGACACCCTACGATACGTAGGTTTTGAGACAAAAGTGTGATGGTGTTAAAATAAAGGTTTACACAAGTTTATAGCCGACTATCTCTCATTCCGAGGTGAAACCCCTAATTTTCCTGGACTATCAGGTCTGCCTTGTAAATACTGTACGGTGCTCGTACATGGTTTTTTTTTTTTAATAAGTAATTGTGCAATAAAAAGGCTCGCACCTTTTCACTTACACGTGCGACCTACATTAGATATTATGAGAATCTTTCAGCAGCAGCAAGCAAAGCATTGATGATGCATTTGTACCAATATTTAATTTAAGTGTTCTAATAGACGCGGTTAGAATCGGACAACTTGCATTTTTATTTCTTGATTCCAGCCTGTTGGCACTCATTAACATTTTACATTACCCTGACATTTGCATTGCATTTACAATAATTAATGTTAAGGTGTATTTGCATTTGCACCCTACAAATACCTTACGTTGGTCGCCTATCATTCATCCTCTCCACATGGCCAAACCATCTAAACATTCTCTTAGAAATAAATTACTTACGGATTAATATTGATATTCCTAAAATGTATCCATAATAATGGTTCGTTTGCTTCTAAAAGCCTCTCGTATAAAAGGCACAATGATACTATACCCTGAAAATGAAAAAAAAACGCATTAGAATTCATTAACATTAAACGTAAAGTCAACCGCTCATCAGTGGTAACAACTTGGCAGTATAGTTCGATTCGAACGTAATGGCAGCTCAAAACACGCAGTAGCAAATTAATGTGATAGCGGTGGTGCCCCACTATACGTAGCGAAAAGCGATTAGCATAACCAACATTAGTTTTGAATGGAACTTTAACACGTCGCCTTATGTCGTAGTAGTAAGGGCGATTATAGTGTTGGAGTATATTCCAATGTTTTACTCTGAGTCAAGCTGTTCTTGTTGATGTCTTGTTTCAGCAATGGGCATCATACAAAACTAGCTTTATGCCCACGCCACGCTTCCGAGCCCGTGGTCTATGTCGTAGAAAGAAACGGATAAGCTACGAGTACTTTTTCAAGTTAAAAGCGTAACACGGCGGTAGTTTTCTTCTCAGTGAAAATATTTTCTTCTGAAGTAGGTAACACTACTTTCAGGCTACCCAATTATAGTTCTCGCCGAAATTCTTGGTCGCCCTGAAGGTGGCTACAATGGCTGCGCAGTAGTAAATCTCATATAAAAAGCCGACTGCTTAAAAAGCGAACTAAAACGACGTAAACAAGAAGAAAATCATGCTGTGCAGTCGAATGATACATATTCGCGAGCTGGCTGACCAGAACAGATGTCTTTTTATTAATTCGCTTTTTAAGCAGTCTGTTTTTTTTTTTTTTTATAATGTCAAAGTCAAATATATTTATTTCAACTAGGCCAATATAAGCGGCACTTTTGAACGTCAAACATTATTAAATCTAAATTAAAAATGTACAAGTAATAAAAATTGACTCTACCGTGCATTCGGAAAGTAGCTTGTTATGGAGAAGAACGCACAAGAAACTCTATATAACTATAAAATACTCCATATAACATAAAACTAATAAACTTTTTAGTTAAATATTTTTTTCGAAATAGTTACTTTTAAACATAATATGTGTTATATATTTTTGAAATCACTTCTTAAAACGCTTTATTTTGATACCACACAGGAAGGATACACAGAAAAAAAAATTGGGCCGCTACAATATGGCGCCCAAGCCGCCATTTTTCTATTTGCCAATTTTAATATAGCCAGTGATACTCGCAAGGTTAAGACGAATCGATTGACGTAGAATCATCAAAAACGCGTTTGGTCTCTAGAACGCTAAATAGGAATACATAGACTGATAAACACATTACCCTCCTTCGGAAGTCGGGTAAAAACAGCCCCGATCCAAGCCTTGCGCATCGGAAATCCAACTTCAGGACGGCTAAGAAGTTTTGCGAGAAATGTACTTACTATTATTTATTCTGAGACTACACCCATACATAATATTAGCTATGAAATAGTGAGAAGGGTACATTCGACTATGAAACATAACGACTTTGTAGAACGTCCTGTCTGCCATTTAGGTATGTCTGTCAGCAAATCTGTTTCTAAAAACTGGAGTGTATATTTACATGCGGTTATACGGGCAATCAAAACAGTTTACTACGAATAGGAAACGGAAAGTCCCCTATTATTCTTCAGCAACCGCAAAATAAATGCCAGTTTCAGTGAATTTTATGACAAATACAATAATAGTAATATTCCCTGAAGTACCAACTACAGGGAAAACGGAAAAATACTTTTAAAATTAAGTTTAAATTAGTGACCTATATCAGCATGTTTATAATGATGTTCTACTAGCATCTGCTCGTGGCTTCGCTCGCGTGGAAAGTGTTTTATTATCCTAATTGAACTCACTATTTAGATAAAAGTAGGTAGCCTAATGTCCTCCTAATCCCAGGTCATAGACTAGAGTTGTTTCATTTCAGAGGTTTAGACTTTAAAGCGAAACAAATATAAAACACACTTTCGCATTTATTTGATTACACCCTTGAATGCCCAAAACGTGGATCCACGCGAGACACAGTGGATTTTGAATTTTTAGGGTTCCGTACCCAAAGGGTAAAAACGGGACCCTATTACTAAGACCCCGCGGTCCGTTTGTCTGTCTGTCCGTCTGTCACCAGGCTGTATCTCATGAACCGTGATAGCTAGGCAGTTGGAATTTTCACAGATTATGTATTTCTGTTGCCGCTATAACAACAAATATTAAAAACAGCATAAAATAAATATTTATGTGGGGCTCCCATACAACAAACATGTTTTTTTTTCAATAATGGTACGGAACCCTTAGTGTGCGAGTCCGACTCGCACTTGGCCGGTTTTTACGGTAATTACGGCATTTAACCGGTTAAGTACCTACTAATTCTGCCAGCGGCTTCGCCCGCGTGAATATTATCCCAATGGCACAAACTCCCGGGATATAAACTATCATATATGTCCTTCCCAGGGTCTCAAACCATCTCCATACCAAATTTCATCTAAATCGGTCCAGCCATTTAGTCGTGAAGATGTAACATACAAACAAAGTTCTTTCGCATTCATATTATTTAGCAGTATAGAAAGTACGGATGACCTACGTCACATTGTCAAAGGAAATCTTTACGAACTAAATAAGGAAAACAATACCCACCTGTGAATGTGTCGATATGTAATGCAACCGATGCCAGTATCGTATATAGAATGCGCGAAACGTGTAGTACAACTGTACTGGGTCGTCATACAGATAGCAGAACGGAGTAGCTGCAAAATTAAATATTAATAGTAGTTTATGTAACGGTCATGTCATATAATAGGGGTTACTAAAACACGAGTGTGATAATAGTATCACACGAGTGTTTTAATACCTAAGTATATGCCGTTGCATAAACAATTTTTATCTTCACTCATACAGTTGACATAAATCAAAAATGGAAACGGTATAAAAATATGTGATATGATTCTCATTGCGCATGATTGCGCAGCACCCGCATCCATCGACAATGACACTATTTTTCTACATTAAGTCAATGAGCCCGTACGCGCCAATTAATTAAAAAGTAAAAGTGTGCTAAAAAAATTAAAAAGTTAAAAGATGCAGTTGTTTGAAAATCAAAGAAAAATGTTGCACTGTAATGGTTTTCTTTTTTATTTTGCCCATCGACGAAAAGAAGGCCGCGTTTATACAATAATTTTTATTCATATTTGGAACATTACGTTGTGAGTGTAGATAAAGTTAATTATAACACCTGTATTATCCGTAAGGTTAAGCAGAGGGGCATCTATAGTAGGTATAAATCAGTCAGTTATTTAAGTCTTTTAGTATAAGTCCCATGTAATAGGGGTTGAGCCTTTTTC
The DNA here is from genome assembly GCA_945859665.1 of Anorthoa munda. Classification (NCBI taxonomy): domain Eukaryota; kingdom Metazoa; phylum Arthropoda; class Insecta; order Lepidoptera; family Noctuidae; genus Anorthoa; species Anorthoa munda. The sequence goes on along the minus strand of OX243902.1, from coordinate 26,985,571 downwards.
CATCAACCGGGCACCCATCCACCAGGCTACTACTGAGAAATGCCAGAATGGAAAATCCTAATAACACTGCCCTAATTGCGTAAATGAATTTTGCAAAGCAAACAAGTCGGGACCTTCCCAAAAAACGACTTTACGTATTGCATATTACACTTTGAAAAGGAAAGGTTATGCTCCTTTCCATTACCAATATTTTGACGTAGAATTGATTGTAAAGAATGAACGAAAGCGGAAGAATCGAGATAAAACTTCACTATTGGTATTGTGTAATGAAATTATGTCCTAATGATTTGGAAATAAATCATTCGAGTGTGATGAAACATAACACAGTAGATAAACTTCAACTCAAAGGAGGATGTTTGTACTCTTTCCAAATTTGTTTCACCATTATTTCACCACAATTAGTGCCCAGCGGTAACGCTTGCGCCCACTACTCAAACAATCAAGTTAATGTTAATAAAGGTAATAATTATAATGTTAGCCGTACAGATAGAAACAAAAAGCTCTCTGATCCTACTCTCAAGCTAATGAAGGAGAGGCGTGAGATGATCCTGCAGTCTTCAGACGATGCGGTGAAATACCGGCAGCTAAATAGACGGATCTCAAAGTCCTTGAAAAACGACCTCCGCCGCTTTAATACCGAAAGTATTAAAGATGCGATTGATCGGAATAAGGGCTCCAAGGTTTTTGCAAGAGATCTGTCTATTGGGTAGAGCCAGCTCACGAAACTGAAGACCGATGATGGCAGGATCGTATCCGCCAAACCGGAGCTTCTAAGGGAGATCGAAAGATTCTATGGGCAGTTGTACACGTCAACATACAAACCCGTTGCGAATCTAGTAAACGACCCAAGAGCTAGATTGATCCGACACTATACCGAAGATATCCCGGACGTCAGCCTGTACGAGATTAGGATGGCTCTGAAACAGCTTAAAAACAACAAGGCGCCGGGTGACGACGGATTCACGGCTGAACTCCTGAAGGCGGGTGAGAAACCGGTCCTTAAGGCCCTTCAGAAGCTGTTTGATTCCGTCATACTCAAAGGCAAAACGCCACAGGCATGGTGCAGGGGTGAGGTGATACTCTTCTTCAAAAAGGGCGACAATGCCTGGCTGAAGAACTATAGGCCCATCTCACTTCTTAGCCATGTCTACAAGTTGTTTTCAAGAGTCATCACGAATCGTCTCGCACGCAGGTTTGACGATTTCCAGCCTCCCGAACAAGCCGGATTCCGAAAAGGCTTTAGCACCGTAGACCACATACATACGCTGCGGCAGGTTATACAGAAGACCGAAGAGTACAACCTGCATCTCTGTCTAGCGTTTGTGGACTACGAGAAAGCCTTCGATTCGATCGAGACTTGGGCTGTACTTCAGTCTCTCCAACGGTGCCATATTGACTGCCGGTACATTGAGGTTTTTGAAGAGAACCAGGGTTACCGACATAGCCCGAAGGATTGCCAAACTTAAGTGGCAGTGGGCAGGGCACGTTGCTCGCAGAACGGATGGCCGATGGGGCAGAAAGGTTCTGGAGTGGCGACCGCGAACCGGAAGACGTTGCGTTGGAAGGCCACCCACCAGGTGGATCGATGACCTGGTGAAGGTTGCGGGGATCCGCTGGTTGCGAGACGCACGGGACCGGTCAATGTGGCGACGCTTGGGGGGAGGCCTATGCCCAGCAGTGGACGTCTTTCGGCTGATATGATAGTGACTACCACAAACCACTTTTGAGTACCTATAGATTATTATAATTGGATATAATATTAACTATTATAAACAATCACAGATTTCTACAATATTATGTATTTTACACAGATTTTCTGAATAACACGGACACGTTTCAATCAAACTAAGTGAGCTTCATTTATTTAAGGAAATTCTTTATTCCAGGATGGATATAAGACATATTCATTCAAAATTTGGGACAAGCGGTAGGTACTTATTTAACTTTGATCAATCCAGGTATAGGATAGAATAAAATTACACTGCACAATAACCATCGATCGGCAGTCTAATTGCGCAAGTGAAATCAAATTATTTGCACGGCAAAGTATTTGAGTCCATGAAAGAGTATTACAAATACTCTTTAAATAATTTGGTATTCCTAAAAATTGTTGGACTCTTTGGAAAAGAGTATCTTCACCAATGAAGCTCTTTCATGGGTTCAAACCCTTTGGACTTGCTGAATTCATTAAATTACGCAATAAGGCTGCGGGTCTAGAACTTCCTATAATCGTGACCATCTAAGAAGTCCGATGACGTTTCTCATTTTACATGCCGCTATAACTTTGTAGTTATACTTAAGAAACTGATAAACCAAATTCATAATCCTAATTAATTAGTACCTATGTTACTCATATACTATAACAACGAGTATAATTCGTAAGCATCAAGTTTAATTATTATTACTTAAGTATTGAGAGCAGTGGTGGCCCAGTGGTATCGGCCGCGACTTACAAGTTGTAGGTCGTGGGTTCGAACCCAGGCACGCTTTACTTTGTGTAAATTATTTTCATCACCACTGCTCTCAAAAACGGTGAAGGAAAACATCGTGAGGAAATCGGCATGTCCTAGATCCAAAAAATCGAAGACATGTGACATCCACCAATCCGCACTGGGCCCGCGTGGTGGATTACGGCCCATCCCCTCTCACAGAGAGGAGGCCTGTGTCCCAGCAGTGGGAATATTAATAGGCTGATGATGTGTAATGTGATGTGAAGTATTTTTATAGCTGTCAAATCCGACTTCTAAAATTGGCACGACTATAGCTGATCCACCTTATTTGTCTTCTACGATGTTTTTTGTGATCATATAATAAGTACATTAGGTACTAGCATATTCTATTTCCTTTTTGGCCCTTTCTCCAACTTCTTGCTAGCTCTCTAAGGATTTCTTATTAGTCTCGTCCTCTCCTTTATCTCCTACCCCACGTTTTGTGCTATTTGGACTCAGTTTATTTATTGCTAGAACATTTGTCAATAGGGTTATCAAAAAACTTACCATACATTGAGAAACCATGAAAAGGAATAATCCCGCTCGGTGGAAACACAGTGACGCTATCCGCTGAAGTTTGTTTGCCTTTGATGGTGACTGTGGGTGGGTTGCCGATGCTGCCTTTTAGTTGCTGCATTACTTCAATATCACGGGAAAAACATAACATCACCTGAAAAAGTGTTTTGCTGTATATTCTATGTGCCAGATCAAATAAGCTTGATTACTATATAGCTAATAGCAGTATTTATCATCTTCCTTCCCTTGTCCCATCCATATAGGGGTCGGTGCAACTAGGGTTATCATTCGCCCTGCTTTATCCGGACCTTTGGCCTTCTGTCCGGACTTCTTCGGACTTTTCGCTTGGCCAAAATGTTGTTTTTTTTATACCCACGGTTATCCTTTTAGAATATTTTCTTGCAGATTTTTTTTTTTGCAGTCGGCTTTTAGGTAGTAAACAAAAAAAAATCGAACCTAAAATTTCAGGTTTTTTTTTTCAAAAGTCCGGCTTTTTGTCAGGACTTTTCAATTTTCGAAATGGTAACCCTAGGTGCAACACATTTTCTACCTCAACCCTTACTGTCTCCCGTCACGCTATCATGCACTCTGTTTCTTTCATATCATTCTTCACAAAATACAATCCTTAAAACTTTTCTTTAACTCTTCACTCTCTCTCTTCTCTGCCTTTATCCTTTTCATCACTCGTTTAGTCTTTGATTACCATAGAATCAGTTAGATAAAGATTCGTTTACCTGATACAATAAGTCTTCAAATACAAAATACTGGTCATCATTAGAAGCGGTCAGTTGCACGTCTTTGAATATAAGTTTGTCTATCATTAAATCCACGTCCAGAACATTTTTCTTGAGCTGGGCGAAATATTCCGCTTGCTGAAAAATTCAATGCAAATATAAAGTATCTCAAATAGATCAAAGGTTTTCCCTACTACTAAGTATACTTGGAGTTAAAAGTTTATATTTGTCTTCAAAAAAAGAAGGCGAAAAGGACTTTCCTTTAGTCAATTATTTATTTGAATTAGGTAGGTACTGTACCGGAATCTTAACATCAGAGCCTAAAACTTGTGACCACAACTTCGCTCGTAGGCACTGAGGACTTCCCTTCTTCAAGTATTCCTGTACAACGGGTGCATAGCCCAAGACTGCCACTCGTTCACCCAGGCTGATACGCTCAGCCTCGAGGGATGCGAATCCCGTCACTGAGCTTGGCATGTTTGGATTCACGCCTAGGAGAGGTTCACCGTTTGACCATTCTGGGAAGACTTTTCGCTGAGAAGAAAGGGTTTTTTACTAAAGATTAGATAAAGTCGGATTTATCAATCTATATAAAATATACAACATAGGCCCGAGAATGGAACCTTGGGGAACACACATGTAAAGCGACAACTGAACATTGTGACAGCTAGGTACTGTTGCATGTTGGGGCAAAATGATGAAGCTCAGATAGAACAATGGGAATTATAATTACGCTATAAAATAAATAAAAAGCCTTTTATGCCCTGTATAACTCTAGAATTACGTACGCTATGTATAGAATTACTCTGTAATATACTTACTAACTGGTCAAGTGTCTTTACTTGAATTGGCAAATGAGCAAACTCCCATTTTGGTTCATCTCTGCAAGAAATATATCAATAGGAATTTAAGCTGTATTAACAAAACTTTTGTATTATAGAATTTAAAAGCACTCACTCTCTTGTGTAAGGCACATAGCCGGATAAAGTTATTAACACTTCCAAAAAGTCTTTTGGCGCGTAAACTGGTCGGTATTTCGAAAGGTCTGGAAATAACGTTTTTTAAATGGCAATCAGGCACTTATTGAGTAAAGAATAAGACATATAATATAATGTATCAGCTAGGTACCTACTATTCAATGTAAAATTACCTAAATTATAAGTACTAAGTTCATTCCATTTTTCTAATAATTCTTCTTGTTCACTTTGAGGCCTAATCTTCGCTAGTGATGTTTCAAGGTCTGTGCACATTGAATTTAACGACTTGTGTATTCGCTTCTCCCATTGAGCACTAGCTTTGTTTAATGATGTTAACGGGTCTAATTTCTGTAAAATAAAAATTAATTGTATTTGAATCATAATGCCCAAACTATAGGTGTTGGTACCGACTAACCGACATCAAAACCGACACCTCTCGACGGGTTTATACTAAAAGAATAGATACAAAAAAAATAGTCTGCTTACATTTTGTTTACTTTGTGTCCTAACCCAATGAAATACAGTATTCCTAAGTTTTGTATCTAAACCCTTTTCTTTCATAGCTTGTTGTAACGTTTGTTTAAAATCTTCCTTCTTTACATTTGGCGACGATACTAATTTCTGAAAAAAAAAAAACAAAGAAAAATAAAGTAAAGTGCCCATAAAAAAAAAATGTTGCGTGATAAAAAGGAATTATTTTTATATCGTGTGGCTGTAATCGTGATAAGCGCTCGTGAATCTTACACATAGGGTCTTATAAAGGTACTTCAGCCTATTCCCCTCTCAAGTAGGGTTAATTTAGTTTGTAGAAACCTACTGACATAAAGCAAAAGGCTACTAAATTATGTTGGTTTTGGTGCTTTTATGTATGTAACACATCGTTAGGACTTTTTGCTTTAGCTGGGTTAGTGTGTATCTAAACCACAGCAAGGGTGCTATGTATTTATTTCTGGTCTAATGAGGAACGAGCATAACAGGACTTCAGCTCTGAAAAACATACCTGTACATCACTATAAAATGATTTGTAAATGGAGAGTGTTTTTAATTCTTCGGCTAGTTTTAATGCTGTCTGATGTATGGCTTCTTCATGTATTCCTTCCATAGTAGCAATTCATGAATTATATTTGTTTTAATTTTGTAAAAATAAAATAACAGACGTAACTGTGTTTACTTTTTTTTGTAAAATTCATAGTTCATGTGAAAATGAAAAGACACAGTTGCCTTGGAAACTGACAAATAAATCATTGGATAACTGAGGAGAGGAGGTGGAAACGCTAAAGAAGTATTTCATAATAATTATTATCGCTATTTTACCCGATCATTTGGAATTAAAAGATCTCGATTTTATCCTGCTCTATTCATTATAACATTTCGTCGGTATTTTTGGGTAGATAGGTCTCTTCTTTTTCGTAAGTTACGTTCGGAAATTGGTTCAATATGATCTAAAAATATTAAATTATGAATAAGCAGGTAACCTCGAAGTATCGTGATGAACTTCGAAGTATAATGATAGTACCCATCAATTTATTGGACAAATAAATAACATTTAAACTGAATGAATCATATTTCTTTTACCAAAAATCTTAAATGACTGTGTGATTTGTTTCAGAACGAAAACGTTTGAAAGATTGAATTGTCAAGTTGTCATAAGTCAGCTGGGTGAAGTATTGAAGTTATTGTTTTGACAACAAAACAAAGAATTTAGTAGTGTTTCGGAAAAATGGGGAAAATTTTCCTTGACCATATTGGTGGCACACGCTTGTTCTCTTGTGCATCTTGTGATGTAAATCTCACAAATCGTTCCGAGTTAATTAGCACTCGGTTTACTGGAGCCACAGGTACCAAGAGTTTTGATTCATTTTCTTCTACCTTTGCTTGATAAACTGTTTAATAACGCATTGCAATTTTGTATACTCATTGTTTATATCACAATCGTGATTCCATATCTAACTTATTCGTGCAAATTGATTCGGAAAGCAAAAATTTAGTTCTACAGAGATATTAGTTATCTGCCCATATTATAATTGGTTACTAATGATTGGCCAAACCAGAGTCATAATGTCACCTGTTGTGTTCTAAACTTCTTAAACTAGATTAGAAAAACTGTTACTGCTTGTAACTGCTAAGTTGATAGGAAAATATTTTTGTCGGCTTGGAGGAGCAGATTGGTATAGATATATACACTGCTCCTGCTCCCCGTCTCATGGCATCAGCTCTGTGCTACTTTGTTAGACAGCCTTTTGACTCATGGTTTTAAAATATAAAAGAAAATATTATTGGTTTCCAGGTCGAGCATTTCTGTTCCACAAGGTTGTAAACCTAGTGTACTCCGAAGTGCAGGATCGCGTGATGCTGACAGGCCGCCACATGGTGCGCGACGTCTCTTGCAAGAATTGTGGCACAAAACTGGGCTGGGTCTATGAATTTGCCACTGAAGAGAACCAGAGGTGTGTGGAGGTTTCATATCTTTGCGATGTAGAACTGTGTTCTATTAAATATTCCATTGCATCTTTATTCATTTGAAATTAGTATCTAGAATGAATAAATAAAAAATAAAAAAAAATCTGCAAATCCGTTGCTAAACAGCATTGATATTTTATAAATAAGGCCAGTCTTTTATTAACCCCCGATGGAAAAAGAGGGGTGTTATAAGTTTGACGTGTGTTGCTGTGTGTCTGTCTGTGGCATCATAGCTCCCAAACGGATGAACCGATTTTGATTTGTTTTTTTTTGTTTCAAAGGTGACTTTGTCAAGAGTGTTCTCAGCTATGTTTGATTAAATCGGTTCAGCTATTCAAAAGATACTCGCATTTTACTCTTTGGATCTGGGTTTTTGACGATGTCATAATTACGTGTTTTGATAAATTGTCGATTGAACCGTGTTTACTACTATGTATATTAGGATATGTAGCTTAAAAAGCATGAAATAAAAATTTAATTTAAAAACCCTCTGACACAAAATCCTCTAAAAAGCAAAAATAAGCCTCGTACTCGCTTCGGGGAACCGCTAAGTACCTAAATAAAATAAGCTGCTGTAAAAGTTAGCGGTTCCCCGACGCGAGTACGAGGCTTATTTTTTGCTTTTTAGAGGATTTTGTGTCGGAGGGTTTTTTAAATTTTTATAGTAATGTTCATTGTTTTGTTCCCAGATACAAGGAAGGCCGTGTAATTCTGGAAAGAGCTTTGGTGACAGAAAGTGATGGCATTGAGGAAATACAAGTCACCAATGATGACTAGGTGGCTTTGCTTGCAGTTGCCAGATGCCAAATCTAACAGTTTATGGTAGAAAGACTATATTCGCATGGTTACTGTATTTATTTAGTGTATACTACTAAACAATCTCTGAATCATAATTACTTATGGGTTAATTACACCTAACGAGTACAGTGGCGGGTCAGCAAATGAGCTCTCGGCCAAGAGAGTCGCCGAATCGAGTGGGTGGATGGTCACACGTATTTACTATAGTGGCGAATCAGTTCAGTTTTGAAAACAAAAACATAAACACGAACACTACTTGGTGACGAACGAACGAGTGGAGAGTGGCAGTGGCTGAGTGACAAGCGAGTGCGTGTTCATGCGTGCCGAGCGGGATATCGAGTCACTGCGGGGGCAGAAGAATGAAGCGGGGAGGCGGGTACTCGGCCTAGTAAACAGATTGGGATTCTAGTGACTCTCTCGCCTCTCTGCTTGACCTAGCACTCGGCCGAGCACTCGTTAAAGTGTTTATACCAACCGAGCACTCGGCCGAGGACGCTGACTCGCCACTGTACTCGTTAGGTGTAATCAACCCATTAACATTCTGTTCTTGTTTCTAATTAAGAAAAATAAAGCTGGACAAAGTATGTTACCTGTTTTTTATATTTGGAACATTAGGAAGTCCCGGCAATATCCGATCCGGAAATCGCGGCAGCCCTAGGCGAAGATGGCGGGAAACCTACAGACAGGATTCACTTGCCATAAAACAAGTAGGAATAGAAAAAAATAAACCAGAAACTACAGAACTCCACCTGCTACAATCCTTACATACTTCTTTTGCTTCACTCACGTTCATATAAATCTCACACGCACGCCGGTTATGAGTACCGCGCACCTGGCCTTTCTGAAGAACATCACTATTCAAATGAATAAATATTACAAAAAAATAGATTAGGTACATTAATTCGTTGCCGACTCGTAGTCACACCGATTGTACATAGGATTAATCTAAAGGGTCTTTCAACAAGGACGGGTCGATGTTAAAATTGAATAACATCGACCCGTCCTTGTTGAAAGACCCTTTAGCTATCAATCGACACGCTGCAAATAATTGTTTTTTAACTGTCCTTGATTGCAGAATGCATATCGTTTTATGTGTGCGCATCCTTATCATAAAATAGATTTCAAGGGTTTATCTGCCGATACAAAGGATTTGAGTGTAGTTTATCGGAAGGGTCAAATGTTTGCCTTTCAACGGCGCGCTGCTTTAGACGTCATGTCCCCGCTTCAATGCGCGCATGCATAAAATATGAGTGAATGAATATATGAATAGCTGTATTTCGAGAGCTGTTTATTCCAAGATTATGCAACAACTTCAAACAGAATGATTAATGGTTGAATTGCAACCTGTAGAAGGTAAACTTAGTATCAAACGTCTTGAAGTTGGTTTTACTCACTATCGAGATACACTTAAAGACTTTTTGAAGTTTATATTGGGAAACTTACATTTGGAGTAGCTCTAAGACAGTCCTTTGTTACAAATTTCAATCAAAATATCATCACGCAGAGAGTGAATGCAGGGAATAAAGTGAATGGTGCTATACATGCGGTTGTGACCAGCACATCGATGTCTCCGGAAGCTCGACTCGCCGTTCACAACAGCGTGCTGGTGCCTACACTTATGTATGGAAGTGGTGGTTGGGTATGGCCACAGATAATATAATACTAGCATACAGATGCCTCATCCCATACAAAGAAACCGTGCCGACGAAACTAGCGTTTTTCATCTGATTATACCGATTATTTAATGAAATCGATCGCGATCGATCCGTTCCACGGCGATAGATAGATCAATCTCTATATCCGTGGAACGGAACCGAACGCGATCGATGTACAAAAAATAATCAGTACAGTACGTCGGCACGGTTTCTTTGTATGGGACATCACTGGTATGGCAAAAAAGACATGAAAGTAGGATTAATGCAGTAGAAATGCGTTCCTTGCGAGGTATGTGTGGTGAACTTTAAATGATAGATTGAGGAAAGAGGTATTAAGACAACGTTGTGGTTTAAAAGAAGATGTAGAGACTAAAATTGAAAAACTCGAGTTGAAAATTTAGTAAAAGTATTTAGTTAAAAATGAGGTCTTTCCTTTAAGTTTTCCGTATATCACTTACGTGTGGTGAATGGTGTTTTACTTACCTATGTACATTAATTTCCAGAATTGTATCCTTATAAGGCCCAGGTTTTGATCCCTAGTTAACTCAACCATTTGCTAACCAATGGTTTCAAAATTTGGTAAAATGCGTTGATTTGTCAATTCTTAGCGTATCAAATCTAGCATATAAAATTAGGGCCTTAGGGCCAGTTTTTTGTCCAAAACCAATGGTTGAAAATTTCGGTAAAACACCATTTTCTTCAGTTTTTGACCACAAAATGGTTAAATAAGTTGGAGAGTTCATTATTTGACCATTTGTTAGACCAACATATATGCTAACCATTTGTAAACCATTGGTTAGCATATTTAACCATTGGTTGAGTTAACCACCGATCAGAAAACTGGCCTTAGTTACACTATCCGATGGTGTCAGCGTGTTTTTTTTTCAAAATCAATGGGTTTGATTCCTGGCTAAGAATACCGATTTATCGAAAATCCAAAATTTTAGTTTTCATCAAAATCGGGCCGGTGACTCCTTTGAGTATTTTTCCCGCTTCCTCATAGTTTCGGGTTTGGCCATCCACGCCCATGAAATGAAAAACTCACCCTGTATATTGATCCTACCGACGAGGACGAGAGGTTTGTAATAGCAAAGATAAAAACGATCACACAGTCGGTATCACATTTTATTGATAATATACAATAAAACACAACATATATTTTTATCGGACGATAAAACTTTTTTCCTCTACCTTCATGCGATTACTTTAGCTCAGTTTTACAAATTGGAATAATAATATAAATAAAATGCCAACAACATAATAGCTCTGAATAATTCAAGCAGTGATAATTTACTAATTACACGCCCTTACTAGGGCGTGAATAAAATATTTATATTCGCGTACTAGGTACACTAAAACATCAATATATAAGACGTAATTAATTTTTAGTATTAACATTTCATTTTATCGTTTAATTTTTACAATTAAAAATATTTCATAATAGTTTTGTGCGGTAGTACATTATAAAATACTAGGTACTCCCAGTTATCTTTAGAAAGTTTTTGAATTAAATACGCGACATTTAGATATAATATCTAGCTAGAACAACATAAAATATCTACTTCTTAGACAAGAACTTTGCATTAGCTTGTACCTGGGGAAAATAATAAAGGTCGCACTAAAATATATCACTTTACGGCTTTTTATATCCTTATTATTTTGCCTAACTTATAATTCGTGTTATTTACCTTGTATAGCTAAGCTAATCGTATATTGCCAAAATAATCCATGGTTCCATAATACATTATGTGGCAGTGGTGTAGCAGTATTATAAGTAATGGTACTTTCAATGCATTTTTAGCCTTGTCTAGATGACAAAGCTCCAGTTACCGACTGTTAGTACAATACTTTGTAGTTAGATATACTTATGAAAAGTATTAGGTATTTATTTATAAATTGATTGAAGAGTTTATTTACTTATTAAAAGTATGCATGTACTGAAGTAACGGCATGAATTATATTCAAGTATTCCCAAGCGTTTTTGAAATACATACTCAGGACTATTACAGTTGCGTCTCTTATCTACAGGGAATATCACCAATTTTAATTATAATTACTTATTCAATATTACCGCTGGGAATAAATTAGTAGTACCGCTTCTCGCCGTGCAAGGCACCAAAAACAAAATTATATACAAATAGATTATTATTGAAATATGTGCGTAACATTATAATCGTTGTTTAAATAATGTGTCTTAAGTTGTTACTTTTTATACTAGAATACACACACTATACCCTACATTAATTATTACACCGAATACTATTTATAGAAATAAAATAAAATTATCACTGCCCGAATTTGCCTACATATACATACGTACTACGTAAAGTACGCGTACAAACAAACAAAAAAAAAAACATAAAAATAACGCACCATGTCATTTACCATCAAATACTTCACATAAAAAGCACCTCCGATTACAAGTTTTGACAAGAATATAAGTTTAAAAATACAATAATTGTACATTACTTGCTTATGTAGTAGATACTGTTTGCTGTAAATTGTGTTACAATTATTTCTTAGTTTTTGTTCGAATATGTGGCAGATTAAGAAAAAAAAAACTACCCTACATTACAACAGAATGAGATTGGCGTAAAACTGTGAAGAATGGCGTAATATAGGTGACAGTAGTAAAAATCTTTCACACATAAAATGATAAAAGCACTCAATTTATACAAACAGTGTCTATGTTACTGTAAAAGTCCGAAGTACGGTAAATCCTAGGATTTCCCAAGTCATACTGGTAAAAGCCCGAAATGATCTATATAATAAAACACATATGATTGTTTTGACAGCATCATAAAAAAAAGATAGCACAGATTTTGAGGGGATCGTATTAGAAACCCATCTAGGTTCATGTTTTTTTTTTTTTTATCCGTAAGGTGATTTGACATCTTATTACTTATTTATTTTTAAAATAATATAACTGTTTAACTGCTACAAGTACCTAACTCTAATAGCTCTAGTATGCAATGGATAATGAAATCATACTCAGCTTTACCTCGTAATAAATTTATTATACAAATATTTATTGCATGGAAATGGAACAATGTTTTAGAATTTATGTTTTACTACAAGTGGCATTAGTCTATTGTATACTAGAGCTGGGGCCCTACCATGAGCTCTTAGAGCAAGTTTATTTCCATTGTGAGTGAGGGACAGATGTATATGACTTGTATGCATCTGTCCCTTACGCACAATGGAAATAACCTAGCTCTAAGAGCTTATGATAGTCCCCCTGTATTATAGTGTATGCAACCTGTATCAGTAGGCATTGTTTCGCCCACAGTATGAAGGCTTAGTTTTTAGCTGGAAGTAACTATTTATTTAACTTTAGTTTTGTGTTTACGCGACGCTTACCATTTTGTATTAATGTAAAAATAACCACCGATAAGTCTTTTTACAGGGCGTGTTCTAATACCCACTAAAAACGACTTTAGAATTATTTCTCGTTGTCAATGTGAGGAAATTAAGGCACCAAAGGATTTTATTTGAATACATAAACAGTAGGCTGTAAATACATGTGCTGCGTTTATTATATAAACCGAAAAAAAAAGGTAAACGCTACGTAAACCTGGCAACATTTAAATTTGTTTAACCAAAAAGTTAACATAGACGTCGATTATCGAAATATAAAAAAAAATAACATTCTTTTCAAATCAAACTCCAATTCGAGATCACGTTAAAGCCAATCACCTGACTTTCGTGTAGTGCAATATTAAACCAACAGTGTGATAATTTATTTATTCAGGTCGCCGTTTATACAACTAACATAATAATTATAATAGTTTTTAATTAACAACAATATTATTTATTATTATTTTCCTCATAAGCTTCACACAAAGCATGCTGCGATAGGGACACAGTGATAAATTCCTCTTAAGTACCTTACTAACCACGTGTTCTAGGCATGTGGGTACCTAGCATTTTGTTCCTATAGTAGATCCACAGATTATAAAGAGGTGATTCCCGTGTCATATTGCGTTGTATTTAAATCTCGTACATATACATTCACTTAATTATTTTTAATTTCCTTTATCTCATCGTGGACGCTAAGATATATGTATATCTTGACGAGATGGGAGTTTGTCCTATATACATGCTATGCATGCTGTCCTGCTGTGATCCTTATATAGAACTTATTGACAATTTGTATAATATAATAGAATCCTTCTAAACACTCCCCTGTTACATGTAACAAATGAATTTGAAAGTGTTTCATGCTATGTACCACTTTGTCGTCATCAAATGACGTCACCAGAACAATTAAAGGTACAAGGTTAGGGTTTAAAACTCTTTATAATACAATCAGGCCGTCAACTAAAATAAACTCTTCAACTAAATATACAAAATATTATACACAATTTCTAATTACATGTTTCATTGTGCGTAAAATTAGATTTCACCTTACTTTATAATGACGGTTTAATTTTTAAAATTACTACGTAAATTTCATCTGCATTGATATTTTAATTCCTTAATTTCATTCGTTTTTGTAAATAATATAATTGCATCTATTATCCCCTCTGGGTGTATTAAACGAACAAGATAGACGTCGCATCGATGTCATTGATCAATATCGTAACGGTCTTCTGAATAGGTTTTGCTATCGATCAAATATGCATCCAAAACGTCTTAATTATTTTATCGCACAGTCGTATGATCGACTAACGATTGATCGATCGTTGTGTTATCGTTAACCAGTGTGACCGCTGGAATCGATCGGTCGAATAGTTGAACAATGCGATTGATCGACCTTGATCGCATAATACAACCCCAATTTATTTGTTCTGTTAATATAATTATATTTTACTTTACTCTAAATGCATAATATAATAATTTATTCATTCAAATTAATTGATATGGTATATAATTTAAATAGGTACACGGTATTGTTGATGATTAAAACTCTTAACTAAAATAAAAGTAGATCTATAAGAGTGACCCTCCAAGATTGTACTCGTATTGAGTGTATTCATTTGAAAATTAAAATTTTCTGCAAGTCAATGTCGCGCTTCTAAAAGTGCAAATATTACATAATCCTGTAGGCCATAATCGTTACTTTGAAAATAACACTTTTACCACCATACTCCAAAAATAGTAGTCGCCTTACAATACCACGATGTAAAAACTTCAATAAAACGTTTAACATTGTATAATAAAAATCGAAATTGTAAGCACTGTTAAGACAAAAGGAGTAGGGAATATTAATCTGAGACCCTCTACAATTTTCCACGAGATAAAGCTTTTGTTAAAAATTTCTTTGCACTTTTAGCGCGATTCATAAAAAAGGAACGGAATGCGACCACGCACGTGGAGAGTCCTGGCTCGATTCTGGACCAAGACCGATCCGTTGCTTCTCTGTTTCGATAAACTCTAACACGGCCATATAAATAAACTTATACTGCGCCTCGTTTTGCACCATACCAGATCGCTGGTCACGCACCATTTGGACAGTACGGTGGATGTCGATTTCACAGTCGAATCCTTCTTTTCTTATTTGATCTAAGATCATATCGATGACTATAAACGTCCCGGTCCTGCCGATGCCTGCGGAACAATGGACGCACACAACCGCCTGTGCCGGGGGATCCGGCCCTGTCATAATCTGTTGTAGCCTATAATTAACATCTAACAATATATTCAGGACCCTGCCCGGTTCCGAAGGGACACCGTGATCCGGCCACGCAGTGAAATGAAAATGATAAATAGTTCTTTTGACGCTGCATTCTTCCTTTTTCGTAACTACAAAGCGCCTCAACGTGTAATCCGGGGTGGATGATTCTGATTCATTGTGAATCGTGAACTTTTTGAAAACTTCCGTTTTGTTTAACTCTGGCCAATACCGTTCACACTTAACCTTACCTCGCTCGATCTCCTTCGTAGTCATTATTATAATGCGAACGTCCTCCTGCCATATCATCGACCAAAATGGAGAGACAGTCGTCGATAAACAGCCTTGAGTGGCGATATATGTCTTATTATAGACGTGATCGACAATACCATTTTCAGTTTCCTCTGTCGATTTTGGAATAGTGGTATTAACATAATTCGGATTGGTTCTGAGGACACAAGGCTCGAACGATGGGATTAATTTCGTCCCATTACCTTGAATTTTGACGCTAGCTAACTTTTCTTCGCAAACGATGACACTGGTGTGAACGGGAGACAACTTCTCTTTCTTCGAGGGCGTATTATCTCGGCTCAAGGTGGAGCCGTTTTCGTAACTTCCATTACTTGTGTCGTGACCGTCGGGCTCGATCATTTCACATCGGATATAATTAGCGTTGATGTAGTCGGAGCCGGCTGGTGCATCCGGAGGAATGTCCTTCAACACCACACGAGTACGATCGAAAGGTATTATATTTTTGTATCTATTCTTCCGTATGTTTTCAGGCTTCGAACCTTCCATTCTGTCAAAAAGTTGTAGATTCTCCATCATTTGCAACGTTTCAAATTCTTCCCAGAAGCCTTGCTTGTAAGCCATACTTTCTATCGGACCTTCATTTTCTTTTTGGAGTTGTTTCACTCGTGTATGGAAATGTCGCACTTGGATACGAGTAGCGTTAAACGGCTGGATCAGTCGCAGGACTTCGCCGGTGGTCTCGACCATGGGGAAGTTTCTATAGTGTTCTATTAGACTGACAAGATCATTAAATTGTTGGCCGCCGCCTACGTCGTACTTGTTATCTTGTCGTCGTATGATGACGTGCGTGACTCGGTCTCGCGTCCTCACGGACAGGACGAAGTCTCCCGGCTGTCGCTGAGACTCTCTAACTAGAAACGAGCCATTTTTACCATTTTCCAACATCACCCGCTCTGCTTCTTTCGCGGTGAGTTGTCCATGGTACCAGCGTTCAGTAGTAGGGTCGGCGCAGTTGAGCGGCGTTTTTAACCTGATGATGTTGCCGTTCTTCTCCCGCAGTTGACACTGGTTGTCCATATAGTATTGGACAAGCTCAGAAAGTGTAGCAAACTTCTCGCCACCATAAAGGTCCAGGAACTCGCCATTGTTTTGTATCTTAATGTGCGTTACTTCGTTGCCTCGGCGTACTGACAGGGTGAAATCTCCCTTGTTGCTCATGCTGGGCCTCGCCAGGAAGTAGCCATCGTGGCCACACTCCATGAGGATCCTTTCCGCATCCACCCCCGATAGTGTTGGGTGGAACCATCTTCGTGTAATCATCTTAGTCTAATTAAAGCACCACTTCGATACTTACAATACTCTAAATTAATGTGTGTTTGTCTTGATTCCTAGCTTTTCTCCATACATCCTCATTTCTCATCTGAAAATAATGATAAAAAAAAGTTATAATAAAGTATTTAATGGAAAATATCCAAACCTACATTAGTTCTTGTGAATAATCTTCTCAATGAATACACAATCAACTACTACAATGACAAATGGCTACTTAATAATAAGGCAGGGGCCAGTAGTCCTCGAGTAGTTTTAAGCAATCGATCCACTAAACCTACCAAATCCATAGCCCAATGCATTTTTTCTCTATATTTTGCAATAGTCCTGCACTAACCGGGGATTGCCGTTGGGTGCACTTACGTAGTGCATACAGGGAAAATCATCGGTTGGTGACACATTTCCTGATACATGCCTAACAATGCCTTCTGCGAGTTGGCTTCGGCCCCTCGCACGCCTTTCAAAGGACCCCAGGGTCCCGAGATTGTCAAAGGCTTCTCAAATTGGTTAAAGAAATGAAATAATGGACAAAGTATCAGAATTTTAATTAAAACAATTTACTATTACTTATTAAAATGAGTGTTAATGCAAAATATAAATAGGGAAAATTATTGTAAAAATATGTGTAAGCTATACCTAATATGGCTTACCTACCTGTTGCATTTAGGTTTAAATAAGTGCAATACAGAATACTTCTATAAAAGGAATATTACTGACTCACTTAAAAATAAGTCAGACTTCGATTCAAATTTCGGCTGAAATCATGACTCAAAAATAAACCTAATTTAATACCTTTAAACGAGAAATTCTTGTGTATATATATATACTAGCTTCTGCTAGCGGCTTCGCCCGCGTAAATGTCGAATATTGTCCCGAGGGAACATATTCCCGGGATAGCAAGTATCCTAAAAAGTATACTATTCCTGACTATAATCTATCTCTGTGCCAAATTTCATCCAAATCCGTTCAGTAGATTTTGCGTGAAAGAGTAACAAAGATAAATACATCCTCACAAACTTTCGCATTTATAATATTAGTAGGATAGGATAGGATAGTAGGAAGTAGGATATATAATTTGAATCTCGAAAACGGCTCCAACGATTTTCATGAAATTTAGTATGCAGGGGGTTTCGAAGCGATAAATCGACCTAGCTAGGTTTCATTTTTAGAAAACGTCGTTTTCACTGTTTTCACCCGAGCAGAGCTCGGTCGCCCAGGTATAAATATTTCAACATTTCAATTTTGTTGATATAATAATGTGTATTAATCTGCTAGTCCACTAAAATTTGCCATTGATTATGTATAAAAAAATTATGTCTCAGTGACACTTCTTCTTTTAAGTGTGTCAATGGCAAATATATCTTTTTTAATATTTGATTAGACCAGAATTCAGCTACAGCACAGATAATATAATACTAGCATAGCTAGAGTGAAATAGTCATAAGTGAATGTCACACACAGATAAAATTATTTCTTAGATTTTTACATCAATCTTTTAAACATGTGTCAATTAAAACTTTAAAAGAAACACAAACACACAAATTGAGGGCATAAAATACAGCCTCTTTTTATTATTTGATTCTTCTTCTTCTTTTCGTGTGAGAATATGGCCACCTCTGGTGTCTAGAGTTAATTGAGCCGCCTCTGAGATCCCAGAGGCCGATATTAGAATATGGCCACCAGTTCCTTGTAAAGCTACCTAGCTACATAGTACCTAGATTCCTTCTTTCCTTATATAAGTGGTGTTCTAAGCAAAAGTATTGACTAATTTATTTTGAACATACTTCAAAAAAGGCAGAGGTTCTCTATTCGTCAGAATCTTTTTATAGGGTTTCATACCCAAAGGGTAGACACGGGACCCTATTACTAAGACTCCACGGTCCATCTGTCACCAGGCTGTTTCTCATGAACCGTGATAGCTAGGCAGTTGAAATTTTCACAGATGATGTATTTCTGTTGCCACTATAAAAACAAATACTAAAAACAGAATAAAATAAATATTTAAGTGGGGCTCCCATACAACAAAAGTGATTTTTGGAACCTTTCATGCGCGAGTCCGACTCACACTTGCCCGGTTTTTTTTTATGGACATGGTTAGTGTGCATTACAATTATTTTGTATTAATTCTACTTACAATGCCACTATTTTAATAACACTTTTTAATGATATAAGTTATGTCATTAGAAAGTGTTTGTTAAAGATTGTTAACACATAACCCTATATTTAAAATCAAAAATAATTAATTTACTAACACCATGTTACTTACATGAAAATACCAAGAATATTTTTATTGCTTTACCGGTCATTAAAATTACAGGAAATAATATAGAATTTCTGGTCATTAATGAGACATGGTCGATTTTCAGAATTTGGATATATCTCCATGATTCGTACCTACTTAATGATTTATAATTTACTAGTTGTGCCCAACATTTCGTTGTATTGTTATGTAAAATAAAGTAGTCTGTGTAATTAAAGGTTTTATGGTTAGGAAGGCATAGAGCAGACATATTATAAACATTCAGTACTATAATAGGTAGACTGACTAGCTTTACTAGAAAATGCTGGTATGACTACTTAGAAACAGAGATTAGCCTGAGAAGGCTAAACACCGATGGTGATAAGACTGGAAGGCTATGGAGAAACCTGTGCCCAGCATTGGGATAATAAGATTGAATAAAAAACCGGCCAAGTGCGAGTCAGACTCGCGCACGAACGGTTCCGCTCCATTATCGCAAATAACGTTTTTTAATCACGTTTGTTGTATGGGAGCCCTACTTAAATATTTATTTTATTCTGTTTTTAGTATTTTTTATTATAGCGGCAACAGAAATACATCATCTGTGAAAATTGCAGCTGTCTAGCTATCACGGTTCATGAGATAAAGCCTGGTGACAGACAGACGGATCGCGGAGTCTTAGTAATAGGGTCCCATTTTTACTCTTTGGGTACGGAACCCTAAAAAAAGCTTTTGCCAACGGCTGTGTTCTGATGAAACTCAAACGGAAAATTATCCTACGGAAACGTACTACCAAAATATAAAGTCTCATAGGGAATGATTGATCAAACAAACAGACTTTCATGCTTATAATATTAGTAGGATGCTTATTCTTTAATTATGGCAGGAAAATTAAGTCTTACGGATGTTATGATGTTTAAACTCATGTTTTAACAACACATCTTTTTTATGTTTCATCCTTATTTACTATGTTATAAGGTACAAAGTTCCTTCTTACTTAATCCAGACTTCTATGTACTAAGGGAGGATAGGACTCTCATAATACTCAAGTCTATTATAAATATTTGTGGCAATTTTTACAGTGTTAGTTTCATACAAATAAAAAATGAATTTATTACAGTCTATGTCATCTTCAATAACACTTGTAAAAGGAACTAATGCTGACATAAAAACTGATTTTTTTACCCATCTGCAAAAGGAAGTTAATGTGTTTATGTTCAGTCTATGTATGTATGTTTGATCCTATGCAGCATTCTGGAAACCAATGTCGTTGGCCGATTTTGATGGTTCTTACGTCAATCAATCCGTCTTAACCCTGCGGGTGTCAATGGCTATATTAAAATTGGAAAATAGAAAAATGGGGGCTTTTGAGCGCAATATTGTGGGGGCCCAAATTTTTTTTTCTTCCAAACCCATTGTGTGGGGTATCAAAATAAAGGGATTTAAGAGGTGATTTCAAAAATATATAACACTTTTATGTTTAAATGTACCTAAACTATAAAAAAAATAACTAAAACGTTATAAATACTAGATCCCACGACACAGGGTATCCTAGTGTGGGGTCTAGGGCTACTTTAATGCACTTAATGTTTGTATTTTCTTGTACATACTATATAATTTTTTTTATTTTTGTTGTGGTTTATGTATGTATAGAATGGTGTCTCAATAAATTTTATCTTTATCTTTTATCTTCATAAATAAAAAAAGTTAATAAAAAAAATTAAAAACCCGACTGCTTCAAAAACCGAACTAAAAAGATGTAAACAAGAAGAAAATCATGCTGTGTAGTCGGAGGATACATGTTCACGAGCTGGCTGACCAAAATTAGATGTATACTCCAACTGCAAAGCATGATTTTCTTCTTGTTTACATCTTATTAGTTTGGTTTTTGAAGCAGTAAGGCTTTTGTTTTTTTTAGGTATTTTTTATTTTATTTTATGTAAACTATATACCATCGTGGGCTTATTACGTTGGTTGCACCCCCAACCTATATACCATAGGCCAAGATCTATAAATGTCACTTAACCTATGCTTTGACTTCGGACATGTTTCTGTCTCTATCCTGCACTTGTAGTTTGATAGTTGTGCGACAGTGAAAGCAATAACACTTAGCCCAAGTATGTGCAAGATAATGTGTATTCGATCTTGGACTGAGTTTGTTACTGAGTAATTAAGTATATGTTATGCAGTTAAATGTATGGACAAATCTTTCAAGGCCTTAGGGCCTTGTCTGGCTTGTTTGCTTAAGGTCCAGAAATACAATAAAACCCAGACTAACTAAAGAGAATATTTGCAGACATGAAACACTATAAGGTAATCAAATATCAGTTACATTGTTTCTTGATATTCAAAGGTTTCAACAGGAAGCTTGACTGACCGTGGGAAACATAAAGACTGTGTAGTTGTTACATTCAAGGTGCTATATCAATAGCTCATATCACTCAGTACATAATAATACATAACTTTGTAACATTATGAGACAAATTGTGAAGTTTACATGTAAAATATGACATCATCCTATCATTGAGATGTGAATTCAAAAGGCAAATAATGCACTTAATGACAGAGACAGTACCTACTCAAGAGGATACCTGAACAGGAGTCTCAAATTATTCATTTCATAGTGACAGTCACGAATATTGCGGGAAACGCCGCGTACTATTGCTAGTTATATTTTACACATTCTCTACCTATATTAAAGTATGTATTGTTATACGAACGGAACGAATGCACAAAGGTACACCCTAGAGAACATCGTTGTGGCAGTCTAGTACCACTTCTGTACCTACAATCTTATAGTATGACAAAGACAAAACACTCACCTCAAAAAGGCACCCTATCTTCTTACAGTGAACGATATCCCTCAAAATAGGAATTATATGTACCGAAGTGCTGTTGCTATGCTGACACTAGATTTTTTTAAAACACTGTTTTCAAGGGCGATTGAACACACTAACTTATACATGTGAACTATCAACTAAATATATTATTAAACTTAAAATTGAACGCTATGTTGTATTGGTAAACGAAACCAATAGTCGAAAAAAAATATATTTCACACAAAAAGAAGCAGAAAATGAACTCCGTGCCCGAGTTGCCTGCAGAAATGTCAGTTTAACTTTTTTATTAGTGTTGCCCGCAGTAATAAAATAAGTTTACAAAACATAGAGAAAAATAACAGCTGTTTCTTTCGGATATTGATTGACATCCACCCCAGAGGTTTAATTTCACTTTTCAGTATAATATCAGATTGCATCGGCTTGATAATCTTTGCTTTAGTTAAAGAACCAAGCAAGAAACCAAGTGCCAAGTGCTGAGTTTCAATAAGTATTCTTTTATCGTGCGGAAATGGAAACCTTTGTTCAAAGCCCTTAGCTCTTTGAAATAAATTAGAATAATAATTAGTTTACAAATGAGCTAGAAGAAGAGCTTCTATTAAAAATAACCACTTTTTTGTGATAATAAAGAATGCTCTATTCTGGAAAGCCGAAAGCTAAAAGGAAAGTCAGAAAGGGTTCCACCATGCCTTGTTTTTGGAAACAACCAATAAGATTAGCGATATAGAGGGCCGGGTTTTTGAGCAAGCATATTCAGAGCGAAAAGTTGATAGTTTATGATTTACTTAGGTGTAGCTTGCTAAGAGAAAACACCTGCTGAGAGATTATAAATTATTATAGAGAATATGAATAGGGCCACTTTTTAGATTTCCAAAAAGCATATACTAATCGTGCAGGGCTGGTGGTTTGACACAAATGAGAAAATATGACGAAGAAATTGTGGGCTTAGCAAATACCCAATTTTATTTTTGACTATGTTAAGGAGCTGTCTATGCTTAGCCGGCAGTAGGAGTTACCGAGATTGGTCAGTAACAGAGGAGGTGAAATCGAAAGGCAGCAAGCCATACAAGTCAACCATTTTTTCTCTTAATTGTTTTGTACAGTGTTTTTAAATGTGGTTAAAGGTCTACCATGTTTTTACCAGACATCACCAAGAGACATGGAAGAAATAATCTTGCACGATTTTAAACAATAGTATTGCATTAGTGCCTTGATAAATAAAAAATCTATTCGCAAAAACTATATATTTACTCATAATTTCATTTCTCGTTTGGAACAGAAGAAGATTTGATTCTTCCAAAGTAGCTAGACAACACTTTTTTCACGGCGAGACGTTTGCTCGGAGTCGAACATTCTCCTTGCTGATTTGGTGACTTGTTCCAGTGGTGTTCAAAACTTTGACGCCTAAATATTTTCCCTAAAGATTGCCACTTTTGTTCTGGACTTATTTCCTTATCCTCAAAATGTTCTTGACTTCCAGATGGCCGATCACCCTGAAAAATAAGATGTTTATGAAGATACATACAGAATTTGTGGCTTCTTTGTTAAATAATGAACCACTTACATCGATGGATTTAGTTGGACGAAGCTGTTTGTTGAAGAAATTAGAAATTGACTTCTTCCAAGTTTTGGGGTTTCTGTAGGAGTTTAATTCTACGCCTGTACCTTCGGCGGGTACCTTTTTACTTTTCTTTGTGCATGTATCTTCGACTTCTTTTGGCATTGGATCATTTTGCTCTAGATAAGCTTCAGGGCACAGCATATTGATTTATTATTATCAAAAATCCTTTGTAGTTTTCACTATATAGTATTCAAAATTATTTTTAATTTACGAGTGTCATGTCAAATAGTCATTTGTTTCAAAAAACTATAGTGAAGTTTGAATAAAGAACTTTTTTTTGCTTAGATAGTATTTCAATATTTTTCATGCACGTGTATCTAAGGTTTATAAGAAAATAATAAAGCACCTCGCACACTAGGCGATCATGACTACGGCTTGTGGCCACAGCGTTCAAGTAAAGTAATGACATAGTTAGGTAAGACAGCAAGACCTCAAAATCGATACCTACGAACGAAATAACGTTCCTGCAATTCTTAATCATTAAATAGGGATAAAAAAGTACCACTTTGTCACTTCATATATCTTTACTAGCATTTGTCCATGAATTTGATGGCTATTTGTCATACAGCTCAATCATTTTGAGATGTTATTTTAATAACATCATAAAATGATTGACATACGAATGCAGACACTTTTATATGCCAGAGGCCTTAGTGCGAGTTTTTACTCACGCTCAATCGCGTTAGGGTAAACGTCAATTTGTATTTGTATTGATAAGCGCTGTCTGGGGACGGTAAGGAGAAACCTCTGTTTTTGTATACATTTTGACATAAGAGATAGTTTACGTTATCACGAGTACACTGCAACCCACTGTTAATGAATCACTCTTCAAGTCGCATACATTTTTATGGTTCAAATAATACCAAACACGAAAAAATACAATAAAGGCAGTGACAGGCCTTACATCAGTGCTGCCATCACGGATGAGCTAAAAATACTTCGAAAAAATCCCACTAAGTTCAACATTCAAACATCAGCCAGTGTGTGTGTACCATTATTCATTATGGTTTATTTATTACTCTGTATTTCTTTTTTATCTGTGGTAGTAAGGAAGGCGCGCGCCAGCAGCACGCATGCGTCATGTCAAGACGGTCTAGGGCGGGAAGTCGAAAAGGCTGGCACTTCTGGCAAATCAAATTATTTTTTTTGATGTGACGAGTTGTGGACTCAGAGGACTGTTTTATTTGCCGAATTATATATTTTATGCAACTCGGCTCATAATGTCTGCAACAGCTACTTTTACGTCTCAGGTACGAATCTTAGGTTCAGTATGTTAAAAAAATACGTAAAGTTGTTTGAAAGATACGAGGTAATAAAGAATAGTACATACATATATACAAGATACGCGGCATAGGCCCGGGCACCGGGAACAGGTATTTAAAATTGGCATTGGGCTCCTCAACCCTAACTACATTCTTAGATACTAAATCGGGATTCGCTTAATTAGTTCTAGTCTTTTGTTATTTTGGAAGGCGCCTTATTTTACGTACCTCTGAGATTTAGGGCGCCAATGTTCATCGGATTTTTCTTACATTAATTACATACGTTGTACCAAAAATGCAAACTATCGCGAGCAATCCAATACTTACCTAATTTTATTTCCCTTCATATTTGACGCTACGGCTTTCAATTCGAATTCTTACTATGAACATTCATTTATTGGGTCACACTAAAAGGGGCGTTAGTTAGGTTACCCAGAAACAAATAAAATTTCTGAATTTCAGTCAAAAAGCTTATCATATCAATGTATTCTTTTTCAAACAGGCTGTAGCCGAATGGGTAAGATTGTTTCCACTACAGGCAACAGAAACATACACAAGTTCTGTAACATTCATGAAACAATTGACGGTCGTAGCCGTTAGCACGATAACTTATTTGAAGAATGTGTTCCCTGAGGAGAGTTACACCGTCGAAAACTTCGGTGGTATCAAGTTGAGGATACTAAAGAAGAAATGTAGGCATGAACTAGCTCATTTCGTTAGCACGGCACTCACTCAGGCTTTTGAGGCATTTGATAAGAAATATGTAAGTTGATGTTTTTCTTTTTAACCGACTTCCCAAAAAGGAGGAGGTTCTCAATTCGGATGTTTATATATATTTTTTATTTATTTATGTTCGGGCATAACTCCGTCATATATATACGGATTTGCAAACTTCTTTTTTTGTTTGAAAGACGTTTATGCTGAAATTGTCCCATTTAAATTTGTCAAGGATCTGATATACAACATAACTCTTCAATAAATGACGGCAAACCTCTCGGGATTGCTGCAATCGTATGTCTGTTTATTGTCTACACCATTTCATAACATACCATTATGCTCTAAACGGGTACGCAGATTGGTACCTTACTATAGAACTTGTCCATTAAGTACCACTAAAAAGTGAAAAATAAAAAACTTTTTAACAAAAAAATGAAACCGACTTCTAAAGCAATATTCACTGTTATGAAAGACGCTCACCGCTGGGCGTCCTCCAAGCTCCACTACATCAATCGGGACTGTGTACACTTAGCTTTGGGTGGCTCAAATGATAGACAAAAGTTACTTTTAACTCGTATTGACTCAAAAACGCGCCTGCCCTAAGGTGTCTTTTACAAGAGTCACAAGAAAACTAAACAAAAATATATTTTCTAGCGTTCAAACCAAATATCCGTTGCTAGCTTTAAATAAGTAAGGAAGTAGCACTTCCTTAAAGTACTGTGCTTCTTGTATCCAGTGGATTGCTGTGACCTGCAACAAGGCCTGCAATTAGGCCATCCTCTTTTTGGGGCCACCAATAGCCACTTGTAAAGTAACCATTCAATTAAGTATAACTTTTCGTTACTATACGCCAAGTAGGTTCTCATAGTTACAACATTTTCACTGATTTTCATTTCCAGCTCCACCAACTTGTGATATGTTTCTACGACGGTGAATGCAAAGTCGAGAACTTAGTGGAATACCACATCTTCGAATACTTGTACAGTCCTGAGGGGGTGACCATGAACGTTCACTCTAAAACCCGGGCCAGTGCCAAGACTTCCACGAGATATGACTTCGATAATGTTCGGGAGAGGACTCTCCACCTGATCAGGGCTTGTGTGGTCATCATGCAGTCTTGCCAAGACGCTATGCCGGAGTCTTACGATGTCAGCTTGCGTTTGTATTATAATGAAGGTGAGTCTTTTCAGAGGCCCATATGATGCCGCCCCTAAGACGACCCACATAGTTACCATCCCTACTTACTTCTTATAGCACGGTTGGTTGACGCAATGTTTGAACGATTGGCTGCAGCGCTACGTGTCGCGGGTTCTATTCCCGCATGGAACAAATACTTGTATGGCCTGGTAGTCGTTCGGCAGGCTTATTACGTATCTTTTGCAAGAGCATAACGATAGCGATCAAACGCTTTATGTCATAAAAGTCGGAATTACCTGCAGTGTAGGTATGGTAGGTCCTACACAATCGTTTGCTAATCGCTCGCTGTTTGTCAAATGCACTTATTTAAAAAAATACCGCCAACAACTCTAAAACTTCTGTATGGAAGAGCAATTTTTGCGCAAAAATCGCTATCGTTTTGCTCTTGTAAAAGATACGTAATAAGCCTGCCGGTCTGTTTGTTTGTGTATGTGAGTTTTATCATCATCATCAGGCCTTTAATGTTCCTACTGCTGGGAGACAGGCTTCCTCTCTTTTAGACGGAATGACAATCCACCACGCGGGCCCAGTGTGTGTTGGTGCATGTCACATGTCTTCGGATTTTGGTTCTAGGACATGCCGGTTTCTTTACGTTGTTTTCCTTCACCGTTTTGAGACCAGTGTACCTAATATTTATTTACCTACTTCCCAGTTTTGGTCTTTTATTCAAAGAAATCGCTGGGCCAAACTGGTGGAAAATAGCACAGGATAGGGAGAAATGGGCAGCTTTGGAGGAGTCCTTAACCCATTCTGGGGACTTAATGCATAATATTATTATTAATAAGAAGATAACTAGATTTATATTTATAGTTATTCGTAAATGAAAGAAAATTTATAATTATGTTTAATTAGCAAGTAATTAATTTAGTAACTAGAGTCTGGCAAACGAAAGTAGAGACTGAAAAAGCGCGCAAATTTAAAAAATATCAGCATAGCAACCCCAAAACTAGTATGAAATACCTGGAATAACCTAATTTGATACTTTAGAATTATTAATTTTACTTCGTCTGAATAAAAATACTATAGGTACTTTAGGTATGTAATACTTTAGATAAATTATGTATCTATCAATCTGAATAAAAAGAAAACAACGGTATTCTATAATAATTTTGGTTTATTCACTACCATAATCAAAATCTGAATCTAAGACTTCCATGTGAAAAGATTCGTTAAGTCACTGGAATCGTCTTCCTCCCGTTGTTTTTCTTGATATTTAGACATCATGCGAAACAACATCTCACGTAATTCACTTTTAATTGTTTTATTAATTTTTCACTGAATAAATGCTATTATCAAGACCACAACAATTGAGGTTGACATTAGTATAGCATTGCCATATAAAAAGTTTGAAAATAATTCGAGTGTCTACTTTCGTTTGCCAGACTCTAAGATGAAATGTAGATAGTAGCTTGGTCAAATAAAGGCTTTTTTTTTCATCGAGATCATGTCGATGAGTATTGCCCAAGGGGCATCGTGTTACCGTGTAGGTACCTACCTGGGTCTTGGAGGTCTAAAACGTAGTCACTCCATGTGAAATAGCGACCCCATACCTAATAATGAAGAAAACGATTCTGTAATTGGGAATGCATTATGTTTGAGTTATAGATGCACCAGAAGGCTATCAAGCACCGGGGTTCCTCAGTACGACTGAAGAGCAGGATCACTTGGAGCCAACTCTGCCAGAAACCGTGAAGCTAGGCTGTGTGGAGACTCCGTTCCATAGGATGACGACTCGCACTTATATCAAGGAGAGTATGGGCTCTAGCCATGATGCTATCGTAAGTATATATGTAATGGACCAAGTGAATAAACAGAGCACTATGAATCTAGGCAAGTCAAATCACAATCGGGTAGTGAAAAGTGATTTAAACTTCTATAGTTATCACATTGTCTGGTCATTATGAATATTGCTACATAATCGTTGGGCAATATGATAATTATGGTCAATCCAAGATCGGTTTCACGGTCGGTCGGTTCGGTTTCTCGGTTGGTCGATTGGTTATCCGAGATAAAAGAAAAAAGAAAGAAAAAGTGTTTATTTGTCACAAAACGACATACAATATAGGAACATACTTAAGCTAAAAAGAAAAGAAAGGGAAGGGAAGGGTTAAGATCGAGCGAAGCGAGCTCGGGAGCTTAGAGCACCCCGACACGGATAGGTTAGGTTCGAAGGGGTTGACGGGAGGTGAAGTACGCGAGCAAAGCGGGCGATTTCAGGTCTCGTCATCTTCATGTTGGGTTACTTTAAACCCTGCAGACAGAAATAGGAGCTCCGCTCAGCGAGGTTCCGTCGTCTTTGTTGCTTAAATAGTTATCGTACTGACCTATTCTATATTAAAACCAATGCCAACATTAAAATAATAAAAAAAAACAACTTTTTATTACCCGGTCCAATAAGTGATGAGCATTATTCAGTAAGCCCGGTCAATTTAATTATTTCAATAGTTTTTATAATATTACCTACTGATTTTGGGTATTTTTCAAATTGCCTGGGCATTATGAACAATGCCGTATTAATCGCTTGGTCCATAACATATCTATACGTGGTCAAATTAATCTAGCTAGGGATACTTCGATGATGTCTGAAAAACATAAAATAGAAAAATACTGATTTTCAAGCTAATATTTTAAGTAACTTATGATGTAGTTAACCCATCCCCATGGGCACCGGAATGGGGGTGTCAGGGGGTGGACTTGCACCCACCTGGCTTTTGCATGTTGATAATTTTTAGGGGCAAGAGCACCCCCTTGTAACCCCCTGGGTGCCTGTAAAAAAATATTAAAATACGTAAAATCTTATTACAGCCGTCACAAAATGCACCGAAGATGACGCAAAACGATCAAGATGATTTTGAGAACAGTAAGTTTAGAAAATACTTTCCACCTAAAACTATAAAATATATTAAATAATAAAAAAAAAAAATTACTTAAATCTTTCTCATTTATTCAATAGGTTCAGTTATAAGGAGTGCATCGGACGCCACTGAGACAAGAATACTGTGTCCGTGCAACAAGTTCGACGCGGACGACGCAACGCAAGCCCTTCTGACTTGCCAGTTAGTATTTAAAATAAAATAGGGATTAGTACAAGGTGCAATGCTTCCGCCAAGTAGTTCTCTTAGCCTTGCGTACCGCCTTGTTACACCTCTTCAGCATGCTACAGTAGCCAGAAAAATCTTTCCTGGGTTTTGCATCATTAAAGGCCTGTCGTGTTTCCTGACGTATTTTAGACAGTTCAAGAGTCCACCATGGTTCCTTTTACCCGACTGCCGAAGGAGGGTAATGTGTTTATCAGTCTATGTATGTATGTAAGTATGTATGTATGTATGTTTGTTCCTATGTGGCGTTCCAGAGACCAAATGCGAGGGGCGATTTTGATGATTCATACGTCAATCTATTCGTCTTAACCCTGCGAGTGTCACTGGCTACATTAAAATTGGAAAATAGAAAAATGGCGGCTTTTGGGCGCCATATTGTGGGGGACAATTTTTTTTTTTACTTTCAAACCCATCTTGTGGGGTATCAAAATAAAGGGTTTTAAGAGGTGATTTCAAAAATATATAACACTTACGAGTATAAGTTTAAATGTACCTAAATCTTAAAAAAAAATACTAAAAAGTTATAAATAAAAAGTTAATTAAAAACTTAAAAAATCCCGACTGCTTAAAAAGCGAACTAAAAAGCCGTAAACAGGAGGATACATCTGGTTTCGGTCAGCCAGCTCGCGAATTCGTATCTTCCGACTGCACAGCATGATTTTCTTCTTGTTTACGGCTTTTTAGTTCGCTTTTTAAGCAGTCGGAATTTTTGATGTTTTTTTTTCATCTTGCCATGCACCGATGGAGCCCGACGTGATTCTGTCCGCTTCAAATTCTATATCCAGTATGAAATGAAGCTTAATTACCTTAGGGACCCGGATGGTGGTGGTTTCATAATCAACGGGTTCGATTTAGGAATATTGATTTTTCAAAATTTCAATGATGCAGTTTTAGTTTTCATCGAAATCGGTCTCGTGACTGCTTTGAGTGTTTTTCGCTATTCGATTATAGTTTCGGACTTGGCCATCCACGCTCAGTAAAAAAGAATAATTTTGTATATGGCCGCTTAATTAAAAACAAACATCATGTTTCAAAGTTACTGCGGCACCCAACAACACGCTGCGTGCTTCGGCCTGTCACGTGAGAACGCAGCGCGAGTACAGCGACACTGCTGCACGGAGTGTTCCGACGTGGAGCCCAGCAGAGAGCCCACTGACCCGCGACTGGCGGCCCAAAGTGTTAAGAAGAGAGAGGTGAGTCGCTTTACAATGAGATGCTCCAACATTCTATGGATCAGAGTACAGCGACACTGCTGCACGGAGTGTTCCGACGTGGAGCCCAGCAGAGAGCCCACTGACCCGCGACTGGCGGCCCAAAGTGTTAAGAAGAGAGAGGTGAGTCGCTTTACAATGAGATGCTCCAACATTCTATGGATCAGAGTACAGCGACACTGCTGCACGGAGTGTTCCGACGTGGAGCCCAGCAGAGAGCCCACTGACCCGCGACTGGCGGCCCAGTGTTAAGAAGAGAGAGGTTAGTCGCTTTACAATGAGATGCTCCAACATTCTATGGATCAGAGTACAGCGACACTGCTGCACGGAGTGTTCCGACGTGGAGCCCAGCAGAGAGCCCACTGACCCGCGACTGGCGGCCCAAAGTGTTAAGAAGAGAGAGGTGAGTCGCTTTACAATGAGATGCTCCAACATTCTATGGATCAGAGTACAGCGACACTGCTGCACGGAGTGTTCCGACGTGGAGCCCAGCAGAGAGCCCACTGACCCGCGACTGGCGGCCCAGTGTTAAGAAGAGAGAGGTTAGTCGCTTTACAATGAGATGCTCCAACATTCTATGGATCAGAGTACAGCGACACTGCTGCACGGAGTGTTCCGACGTGGAGCCCAGCAGAGAGCCCACTGACCCGCGACTGGCGGCCCAAAGTGTTAAGAAGAGAGAGGTGAGTCGCTTTACAATGAGATGCTCCAACATTCTATGGATCAGAGTACAGCGACACTGCTGCACGGAGTGTTCCGACGTGGAGCCCAGCAGAGAGCCCACTGACCCGCGACTGGCGGCCCAGTGTTAAGAAGAGAGAGGTG
Organism: Anorthoa munda; assembly: GCA_945859665.1. Lineage (NCBI taxonomy): Eukaryota > Metazoa > Arthropoda > Insecta > Lepidoptera > Noctuidae > Anorthoa > Anorthoa munda. The sequence goes on along the minus strand of OX243902.1, from coordinate 26,953,740 downwards.
AGTCGCTTTACAATGAGATGCTCCAACATTCTATGGATCAGAGTACAGCGACACTGCTGCACGGAGTGTTCCGACGTGGAGCCCAGCAGAGAGCCCACTGACCCGCGACTGGCGGCCCAAAGTGTTAAGAAGAGAGAGGTTAGTCGCTTTACAATGAGATGCTCCAACATTCTATGGATCAGAGTACAGCGACACTGCTGCACGGAGTGTTCCGACGTGGAGCCCAGCAGAGAGCCCACTGACCCGCGACTGGCGGCCCAAAGTGTTAAGAAGAGAGAGGTTAGTCGCTTTACAATGAGATGCTCCAACATTCTATGGATCAGAGTACAGCGACACTGCTGCACGGAGTGTTCCGACGTGGAGCCCAGCAGAGAGCCCACTGACCCGCGACTGGCGGCCCAAAGTGTTAAGAAGAGAGAGGTGAGTCGCTTTACAATGAGATGCTCCAACATTCTATGGATCAGAGTACAGCGACACTGCTGCACGGAGTGTTCCGACGTGGAGCCCAGCAGAGAGCCCACTGACCCGCGACTGGCGGCCCAAAGTGTTAAGAAGAGAGAGGTGAGTCGCTTTACAATGAGATGCTCCAACATTCTATGGATCAGAGTACAGCGACACTGCTGCACGGAGTGTTCCGACGTGGAGCCCAGCAGAGAGCCCACTGACCCGCGACTGGCGGCCCAGTGTTAAGAAGAGAGAGGTGAGTCGCTTTACAATGAGATGCTCCAACATTCTATGGATCAGAGTACAGCGACACTGCTGCACGGAGTGTTCCGACGTGGAGCCCAGCAGAGAGCCCACTGACCCGCGACTGGCGGCCCAAAGTGTTAAGAAGAGAGAGGTTAGTCGCTTTACAATGAGATGCTCCAACATTCTATGGATCAGAGTACAGCGACACTGCTGCACGGAGTGTTCCGACGTGGAGCCCAGCAGAGAGCCCACTGACCCGCGACTGGCGGCCCAAAGTGTTAAGAAGAGAGAGGTTAGTCGCTTTACAATGAGATGCTCCAACATTCTATGGATCAGAGTACAGCGACACTGCTGCACGGAGTGTTCCGACGTGGAGCCCAGCAGAGAGCCCACTGACCCGCGACTGGCGGCCCAAAGTGTTAAGAAGAGAGAGGTTAGTCGCTTTACAATGAGATGCTCCAACATTCTATGGATCAGAGTACAGCGACACTGCTGCACGGAGTGTTCCGACGTGGAGCCCAGCAGAGAGCCCACTGACCCGCGACTGGCGGCCCAGTGTTAAGAAGAGAGAGGTTAGTCGCTTTACAATGAGATGCTCCAACATTCTATGGATCAGAGTACAGCGACACTGCTGCACGGAGTGTTCCGACGTGGAGCCCAGCAGAGAGCCCACTGACCCGCGACTGGCGGCCCAAAGTGTTAAGAAGAGAGAGGTGAGTCGCTTTACAATGAGATGCTCCAACATTCTATGGATCAGAGTACAGCGACACTGCTGCACGGAGTGTTCCGACGTGGAGCCCAGCAGAGAGCCCACTGACCCGCGACTGGCGGCCCAGTGTTAAGAAGAGAGAGGTGAGTCGCTTTACAATGAGATGCTCCAACATTCTATGGATCAGAGTACAGCGACACTGCTGCACGGAGTGTTCCGACGTGGAGCCCAGCAGAGAGCCCACTGACCCGCGACTGGCGGCCCAAAGTGTTAAGAAGAGAGAGGTTAGTCGCTTTACAATGAGATGCTCCAACATTCTATGGATCAGAGTACAGCGACACTGCTGCACGGAGTGTTCCGACGTGGAGCCCAGCAGAGAGCCCACTGACCCGCGACTGGCGGCCCAAAGTGTTAAGAAGAGAGAGGTTAGTCGCTTTACAATGAGATGCTCCAACATTCTATGGATCAGAGTACAGCGACACTGCTGCACGGAGTGTTCCGACGTGGAGCCCAGCAGAGAGCCCACTGACCCGCGACTGGCGGCCCAAAGTGTTAAGAAGAGAGAGGTGAGTTACAAAAAGATTTATAAAACCTGCTGATTTGAATAATACCTTTGACATTACGTTTTAATCGTACTACCTAAATGAATGTTCAAAATTATCATTAGGTAGCGGACGCCTCGCGGTTTCACCCGCGTATTTCCCGTTCCCATGGGAATACAGGGATAAAAAGGGGCCTATGTCACCCAGGGATAGTGTAGCTTCCCAACGGTGAATGAATTTGAAATCGGTCCAGTAGTTTTTAAGTTTATTCGTTACATACAGAAATACAAATCTTTGCTCTTTAAAATATTTGTATAGTAAGGTAATAGTAGTAAGTTCTTGGCAACCTTTGGGTACTGGAATCTTTAATCTCCAGACTTGTGCAAACCAATCAAATGTATTATAGATTACGTCCTTGCATACCTTGTTGCATTGAGTGAGAGCCAAGATTATGTGGAAGCGAATTAAGTTATCTACCTAACCTAACCTAACTTGGCTCGTCAGCAAATGGCTCAATAGCCACAAGCCTCGACCTTAGGAGGCTCTCGTTAGGCCGCTGGGTCAAGGGCTTGATTCAGAAAGCAGCAGTCTTATTGCGTAAGTGAACTCGGCAAGGCAAAGGATCCTATCAATCGAACAATCACGTGCGAAATGAAAGACACGATGTGGATTTCCGTCTATGTGATTGGCCGATTGATGGGTTCAAATCGTTTGCCTTGCTGAATTCTCTTACGCAATAATGCTGCAGTGCTTCTGGACACGGCTCGAATTGTTAGGAGGTTCCTCTTTCTGGAGCCCTGACCGCCAGTAGCTTGGACCCTGTTTCCGTTACCGGTGGGCCACCATTTTTATATGTATTAAAAAAAAAATGTAATCAATAAGAAAGCTTCGAAAAGCTTGTAGCCACAACTCATCAACCCACGTTTTGACACTCTGTCTACCAGAAATATTTAAGCAAGCAGCGTGTTTCAGCGTGTCTACATTGAGGTGGTTGCCTCCACGATGCCTTCTTTTCCGAGTGGGATTGGCCTTCTCACGATTCCACTCGGTGGCTATTTCACTTTAGTTTTCGATATGCATGCCCTAATCATGACGTTGTCACGTTAAACTATCGTCCGTAAACCGACTTTACAGACAACCAATTTTTTTAATGGACGAGGTTCTTTCACGCTTCTTTATTTATTTAATACCATGCGTCCCATCGCCAAAAGCTTATTATTTTCTTTGGTTATGCAGTGCCTCTGCATATTCCGTCGCACCATAGAGTGGTGTTCCCGAGTCTCCGCCATCGGAGCACAGGACCTGGTGGACAAGTTTGCTCTGTCTCTCTCCAACGCCTCTAAGCTGATGAAGCTGTTGCATTCTAATGGAATTATTGACCAAGGATCGGAAACTGAGTGAGTTAATATAAGTTTTTTGTGAGGTACCTAACTACAGGGATGGCGAACCTTTATAATGCGCCATTAAACAATTTTTTTTTTAATGTGAAGAAGCCGTGCCGCCAAAGAACCTTGAATTGGTTACTTAATAAAAAAAAGCTAATTATTGACTCTTTTTGCAACCCGAAATTAGTACAGCAATAATATAATTTACAGATTTATGTTTTGTCGATATTAAAGTAGAAGTCATCTCTGGAATTTTAAATTATCTAGATGCTAAATATCCTTATATTGGCAAGCCCGAAATTTTTTGTCGTGTGCCACCTCACGCGTGCCATAGGTTGCCATCCCTGCCCTAGTACCTACTAATATTATTTAAGCTTTAGCTAAATTTTAAAAACTTTTTATTAGCTTTGGCTTAAGTATATGAGAGCATCCATTACCAACCCCCTTGAGTGTCTAGAACGTGGATCCACGCGAGACACAATGGCTTTTTAATTCTCTAGGTAATTACGGCACAAGTTGAAAGGAAACCGTTTGTCCTGGTATGGTTATGTGATGAGGAGGGATGAAACGCTTGTTACTAAAAAAGTTATTAGTAAAAATGTGGATGGATGGAGAGGGAGAGGAAGGCCAAAGAGATGGATGGACTGTGTGAGGAGTGATGTGAAAGAAAAGGGAGCCAGTGATGGGGGACAGGCCGGTATGGAAGAAGAAAACGTGTTGCACCGACCACAAGGAACATGGGACAAGGGCAGGAATATTATGAACCGGTTAACCGCTATACTTACGCTTATTTTTAGAAGTTTTTTTTTAATTTGCAATGTATGTGGATTCGTATGTATGTAAGTGTGTTCGGGTCAAATCTTGCCAATGAATTTTAAAGCAGTTATCCTCATGTGCATAACTCCAGCTTCCTCATAAGTGGTATAATAATTCTATCTATACCAATATTTAAGGCATAATAGCAGCAATCAAAGTTCCGAGTCCTAATTTAGCTGCCACAAAAACCTTAAGCTATAAGATTGAGATGACATTTTGTAAAGACGTTAAGTTTGGATGACAATGCATGGTTAGCTAATGTCGTCATTCTAAATCCAATATGGCGGACAGCTCAAGATGGCGGACTAGTTATTATTTTTTGTGCACTGCTATGATATGAGTATCAAATGAAAGGGTTTGCTGAGAAGAATACAAAAATTTGTTCCAAAAATACTTCTTATTATTATTATCTTCTTATTCTTATTTTTTCCTAACTGAAAAGTTTTACTACACTGAGCCCAATATTTCATCAAAAAATTTTACAAATTCTAATATCCAACATTCCTATTCCAGTCTCGTTTCGCCCTGCGCAATAATCCAAGACCAGGTAAAATCAGTCAAGAGCAAATACTTCCAATTTGAAGAACCGGACCTAGTCGACCGTCTGATAGCAGAAACACTTTCTCAAGGTAGCCAACCCGACCCAGTAGGAGAGGTCCTAAGTCCTATGGAGAAGGTGAACCTACAGAATGCTACAACACTTGGGAAGATTATAGAGCCTCCACCACTAAAAATGATCGTAGATGAGACTTTGAAAGAGTATAGAGATGCAATTATGTGTGGAGTGGAAGAAGAACAGGGGTTGCCTTTGAGCGGTAGTCACAATCCTGTCAATGTTGAAGATTTGGGCAAAAGGACCGATAAAAGAGCCGGGAAAAGGAAGTCGACTGCGGCTAAAAGGACCGGTGTTCGAACTAAAAGGGTTAGACCCTCTCATGATTAATTATTTGTTGCAGTCTACGTTTACAAGCAAAACTGATTTGTTAATTTTAAATGTTAAAAATGTTTAGCTTACCTACCCAAATAAAAATACTGTTATAGTGATAAGCTTTTAGTTTTTAAATAATTTCATGTCAATACGTTGTCATTGTTATCGTCAAAGGTTTTTCATTAAACTAAGATACTATTTTTAAATTGTTTTATTAAAAAAGGCACTTATTCTTAAAACTGACACATTTTCACATATTTGCGCTTTTTTATAATTTCAATGAAAAAATAATCAATATATATTATTTATAAATTATTATAATATATATCATTTATATTTTTTTATTAACGCACTTCAACAATACCAGAACATCTCAATTTCATTCAAAATATTCAGTAACATTTTTTTCATTTAGTCACTGGAACAAACTCATTTACGAAAGCCTCTTGGTCTATTCTAGTTGAGCAAGGCATACCTACCCACCTTCATTCTTAAACTACTCTAGATTACAATTACAACATTATTGTACTTTTTGGTTGTTATTAAATCATCTTCGTAATCGCATGAATCATATTTACTTCCTTTTTAACCTTCGCAGTGGTTACCTAAACCTATATATAAGAATATAAATAGCCATACATTTCGTACACAAACGATTATTTTTCCCTTATCTGATAAGCTTACTTAATTAAATGCAAATAAGTTCTTACAACAATTTATTATAAACGTTCAGACTAAAAACCACAGACTATATACACACAATTAATACGCGATTTTTTGAGAGGTAACAGGTTCAGTATCATTCTGCCAGTTACATAATGATATCAAAACTCCATACAAAAGTCATTTCCTAACTGTTATTATGTAATTTTTTTAATTTTATAATCTGTGTCTAAATGTTCTTATTTCGAAACGGATTTCTTAGGCAATGTGGTACATAATAGACAAGGTAGTGGAAAAAGAAGTCTTTAACGTTATTCAGTATTTAGTCACTCTGTTATCACGGACATATCACGGGAGGAGTCCTCAATCGTTCGAAGTCGCCGAAGTTGGTGAACTGTCGTCCCCAGTACTTAGGATCGGCTCGGGGGTCATCATCCTTGTTTAGGGGGGGCACCGCTGTTGCATTCACTAAGTCTAGCTCCGTTAGTAATGCTTGCAGAATTTCTGGTTTTCTGGGGAAGAAAGTTAATACTTTAGATAGCACACTAAGGCCCGATTTTTCAATAGTCTGATAACTTTTAACTGAGGAGTAAAAATGGCCGTTTGACATATTTTCTATACAAAAGCTGTCAAACCGCCATTTTTATTCCTCAGTTAAAAGTTATCAGACTTGAAAAATCGGGCCTAAAGCGTCACAAATTTAATGGCCCTAAAAAGCAGCCAAACGATTTTCAATGTTCGGCTGGGCGCTGAGAGTTGAAATTGCAACAGTGCAATAATATTTAGGTATTCGTTTAGGTGTCTCTTAATGTTAGCGAATACGGACAATTTGTTAAGTTGTTTTATTTACCTACTATTGTTTCTCTTCCAAAATTTACCAAACATGTTTGTGGACAAGGCATTTTTTTAAATATTTATCTATAATGTTGCATTTAGAGATTCCTTTGGTGTCCAAGGGACAAGACAACTAGTTTTTTAATGACTCTCGGCAATCATCGCATTTCCGAATCCAATCGAATGCTGATTTCCATGTCCATTGATTTATCGTGAATGATAATTTAAATTCAGAACTAAGTACTTGATTGTTGTTTTGTTTTGATTTTCGTGTGAAATATATAGAGCTGTAAAAACAGAAGCATTAGCAGCTTTCCTCCCATTTTTTAAATAAATTACATTATGTTAAGAGTATTAACAACTCTATTTACATCCAAGTTGATTGAGAGCGTCCGGTCTGCACCATTTGCAAAGCAAAGAGTATGTAACACTACTAAATAAGTAACATTGTTATCTAGTGACTACACGCACGGTATAATTAGTTAAATACTACAAAAATCAAGTGTTCTGTGCTAATCGAAATTGGACGAAAAACTGTGTTGTTCTGGTGAATTACTGATAAATATTAACATTCAGTGAGGATTCTACATTTAACAATAATTCTACACAAATTCAGTGTCTATCTTTTAGAAACAAAAACACTTTTTTGTTTTTAACTAACCGTCAATTTAAGATTACAAATATTCTCATAACGGGAAAAGTTGCTATTGTGCGCCTATAGAACCGTAATTTACAATTATAGCCCTCGCCAAACTTCTTGGCCACCCTGAAGTTGGTTTACCGGATGCGCGACGCACGAAATGGTGCTTATTTTGTATGAGATACTACTGCGCAGCCATTGTAGCCAACTTCAGGGCGGCCAAGAAGTTTGGCGAGAACTATACAATTTATCAACTGGTTGGTCGAACGATTTACGTGTTGGAAGACGAAATTGCGTGTAGTGAGTTCGAAACCGGCAAAGGATAATTTGTTCTTTTTCCATTTTTAAATTATTTCTAATACTGATCTATCAATTAAAATAGTCGACTGTAATCTTAATTGGGGAGGAAGATTAAAAAAAAAAAGGAAACTATGTTGATATTGTAGTAGAACTTAGAAATGAATTGAAAAAAATACAACATACAAATATAATATTGTGCGTACCGACTTTTAAATTGAGCCATTATTCGACAATGTTTAACTGGCCTATAGAAACTTTTAACAGCTTACTACATCTGGATCTTCAGTCTCTCAATTACGCCATGCCGTTGGACTCAAATTTAGATTTATTATACGATTTTTCTATGTTCTCTAAGTATGATAAAAAATTTAATAACAGAGGAATGAAAAACATATTTATAAACTTATTGCTACTTGTTAACAACAACAAATCTGTGCGTCAAGAAGACAATGTAATTGATCTTAATTCTAACCAGTTTTTTCTCTAATAATTTATGTATTTTTTATCAAATATTGCTGGACTTTTAAACAAGTCGGATCTTTTAACTATGTACATCCAGGAATTGTCAAGCGAGCAAATGTTGATAGATGTTATATGCATAACGAAGCACTTCATAATGTCTGGTCAGGAAAAGTTACTCTATTTACCGAGTTATAGACTATGCACCCAGCATGCTATGCTTGAAGTAATATAAAACGTGGTGGTTCCTGTATCTTAGTAAAAAATGGTTACGAATATAAGGATTTGCCAGAGATCATGAAGTTCTCTATAGCGGGAATAATTGAGTGTTGCGCTATTGAACTTACGCAACAAAAGTTAATTATAGTATGTGTGTATAGACCCCCGAAGCTTACGAATTTAAATAAATTTTATGAAAATATAGATGCCATTTTGAAAAAAATATGTATTAAAAATTTAAAAAATAATTATATGCAGGGATTTCAATATAGATATTCTTTAAAATAATAGACTTTCTTTGGAATTTAAATACTTTCTCTTAAGCTACAATCTAAAGTTACAAATTAATGAAGCAACTCGACTTGCTAGCAATACTTGTCTTATAATTTTGCTTACAACTTTAAACAAAGTTGTCAATACAAAGTAAAGGATTTTGAATTATTGTTAATAATAACATAATATTTTGTGACGTGTACAATACAGAAGATCCTGATGAATCGTAAATAGCTTTATGCATATTTTTCAATTATTACACTATTTATGTTTCCCTTTTAAAAAAGTCTCAATGAAATCTGAAAAAAAGATTACTTAGATATCTCGAGGCTTACGTATATGTAGCAGAAAACAACGACATTTACTTTGGCAACAGATATTAAAACCATCAATAGAAAATAAGGCATTTTTTTTTTATTACTCGCGTAAATTTAAGAAAATTATTAAATTGACTCAGAAATCGCAAAATAATGACTTAATTAATCAATCTAAAAATAAACCTAATATAGCCTGGCAAATAATAAATAACAATAAAGGTATAAGTGAACCTATCTCTCAAATAAAAGTATTAACTGATCCTTATGACTTAGCTGAATCTTTTAATAATTTTTTCGTTGATCAAGTCGCTGCGGTATCACGTGCGTTTAATAATAATGTTATTCAGGAAAATCCACACTCCATTTTTACCTCCAGTAATTCCTCAAGATATCATACGCATAATTAAATCTTTGAAAGACTTTTTTGTCTTTCAAATATTTAACTACGCTTTGGCTACGACGGCGTTTCTACAAATATGTCGGTAGCTATATAGCTGCCCCTCTAGCTCATGTAATTAACGCATTTTTATTAGCTGGAAAATTTCCAAAAAAACTTAAAATTGTTAAGGTCAAGCCAATTTATAAGAAGAACGCCAAAGATGAAATTTCAAACTATAGACCAATTTCCTTAATTTCGATTTTTTCCAAAATAATAGAAAAAGTTATTTATAATTCCTTATACGCCTTTTTGACAAAATTTAATATTTTGTGTAACGAGCAGAAGGGTTTTAGAAAAAATAATTATATTAATACGGCTATTTTCGACTTCTTGAATATCATAATGCCAAATGTTGATAAAAATTATATGTGCCTTATATTAAAAAAAAAAAAAAATATATGAAATAAAATTGAATCATACGGTATACGAGGAAATGTGCTTGATCTGATTAAAACTTACCTAAAAGGACGCAAACAATTTACAGATATTTCTAGAGTCTGTCTAGAAAAAAGGTACGCTTCTTCTCGAAGAAATATCAAATTTAGTGTCCTACAGGGCTGCATACTCGGCCCCTTATTATTTCTACTGTATGTAAATGATTTGCCTAGTGAAATGCCAAATCCTTTTTGCTGATGACAGCACTTTGATAATTAAGTGTCATAATAGAGATTCTTATGAAGCTAATGTTAATAATACGCTTGAAAAATTTATAAATTGGCTTAATAAAAATAACTTAATTATAAATCTAGAGAAAACAAAAGTAATGCACTACTATCAAAGAATATTAGCCACAAATATGATGAAACTTAAGTTCAACCGCTTATGCTTTATATAGTTTATCAAAAAAAGTTAACATTCAGACAGTATTGATGGCATACCACAGTCTAGTTGTTTCTGTATTGAGATTTGGTATAATATTCTGGGGAAACTGTAGCGAGAGAGAAAATATTTTTAAGGCGCAAAAACGCTGTATTAGATCTATGTTTAAACTCAATGTGACCGATAGCAGCATACCTTTTTTCAAAAAATATAATCTTTTAACTTTTGCATGTCTATATATATTAGAAATAGCCATTTTTGTAAAAACAAATGATCACTTATGCCCAACTTTGAAAAATACTAGAAACAGGATTACAAGTTTATGAATTCAATACGAAGATATGTTATGCATAGGTGGATATAAAACTGCATTATTGAGAAAGAGTGTTATGTGCATGGCTCCTCTTATTTATAACCATATACCAAAAATAGTTAAAGAGCAACCTTTAAGAATATTTAAAAAGCACCTTAAAAAATTACTAGTTTCTGTATCAGATTTCTTGAATGACAAGACTATTTAATTTTTAATGTTCTTATATTATTAATTAGCTTTAAGTAAATAATAATCTATAGTTGTATAAGTTACTAAAATTTTTGCATACCATGAGGCAGAATGTATAAGGATCCAAAATATTGTAACACCTAAATGTATTACATAAATTCTAAGCAAATAAATAAATCTATCAACAGAACAGCGTAATACTGAATTTAATTTAACGACTGCACATGACCCCATATCCTCAGATATAGAGGTAGCTCAGGAATTTGAAAACTTTTTTGTTAATATTCCTCTTAAAACTACAGCAGCCTTAACTCCTCACCCACACTCTCTGCGGCCTTACTAAGAAATATCGTAAATGCGTGCTCATCGGAGTTCAAGTTTCAACAAAGTCCCAGGCTATTTTAAAAGCTTTTAAAGATCTTAAAATTAAATCAACAGAAGATCTTTGGGGACTATCTGTAAAAGTGTGTAAACCAATCGTTGAAACTGTTGCACCCTATTTAGCTTTCATATTGAATACTAGTGTCGATCAAGGAGTTTTTCCGAACCTCATGAAACACAGTAAAGTAGTTCCATTGTTTAAATCCGGGGATAGCAAAGAAGCCAATAATTATAGGCCAGTGTCAATACTGCCGGTTCTCAGTAAGGTCTTCGAAAAGTTAATGCTCAACCAATTGTTGCGTCATTTTAACAAACATTCTATCTTTTATGATAAACAGTACGGTTTTAACAAAGGGCGTTGCACAACTGACGCCGGTGTCACTCTAATAAAGAACATCTTTAACGCCTGGGAGGAAGCACAAGACGCCATTGGAATCTTTTGCGACCTCTCGAAGGCGTTCGATTGCGTTAACCATGAGACACTATTGTTGAAGCTCGAGCACTATGGAATTAGACATACAGCCCTTGGGTTACTTAGATCATATTTAAAAGCCAGACAAGTTAAAGTTCAGGTAAACAGCGTAAACTCACTAGGATCTGAAATGACAATGGGTGTTCCTCAAGGCTCGATATTGGGTCCATTCCTCTTTTTAGTTTATATTAACGATTTACCCCAATTACTACAAAATCAACCAAAAATGGTGTTGTTTGCTGATGACACATCTTTGGTATTTAACATAGATCGGCGGTCACAAAATCTTGATGATGTGAATAACTCGATTCATCAGGTCCAAAATTGGTTCACGGCAAACAATTTGGTACTAAATGAAAAAAAAACCAAATGTATTAGATTCACATTTCCGAATGTTAGAAGTAGCGAATGCGACATCATATTGAATGGCGAAAAGCTGGACTTTGTAAATCAAACGGTTTTCCTGGGAAGCACTCTAGACGATAAATTGCAATGGAGTTCTCACATAACATCTCTTGCGGGTCGGCTGAGCTCGGCCGCTTATGCTGTTAGAAAGATAAGACAGTTGACGGATGTGGAGACCGCGCGTTTGGTCTATTTTAGTTACTTTCACAGCATTATGTCATACGGTATTTTACTGTGGGGCCGAGCGGCTGACATTTAATCCATATTTATACTGCAAAAGAGAGCTATCAGAGCCATATATAATTTAAGTCACCGAGAATCTCTTAGGGAGCTATTTAAAAATATTAATATTATGACGGTTTCTTGCCAATTCATTTATGAAAATATTATGTATGTAAGGAAAAATATACATCTCTTTAGCAAGGTCAGTGATAGACACAATTTTAATACGAGAAATAAAGATAAGTTAGATCAACCATCTTATAGATTAGCAAAAGTACACTCATCTTTTCTGGGGTACTGTGTTAAATTCTATAACAAAATACCTTGTGATATATTAAAACTAAATTAAACGAAATTTAAAACTACAAATTAGATGATTGAATATACAAGATAAGAATGCTTGGCAACATGTTGGTCCCGCTCCATAAGGCAGTCTTTAGTGTGGACAAAATCAAATTTGCTAATTTATATTCATAGTTATTGTATTCTTATGTTATTTTTTTCAGAATTTGACTCACACACTGTTCCGTTGTTGTTGTATTAAGTATTTTAGAGTCTGGCCAACGAAAGCGTGATCTGGGGTATTTTCAAAGTTGGGGTATGGCAACATTATTAATCTGTGTATTGTCTGTGATTGCGATTGTTAGTATGACTTGGTAATCTTGATCCATGTTGGCTGATTGTTATATATTTACGATATGATGATACCTTTTCTTATGTTTATGTTTCAATGTTCCTCATTTGGCCGAATAACTGCAGAAGACTGGCAAAATTGACGGACCATGTAATAAATGTGGCAAATAAATATAAACAAAGAGATCACATAACAGAAGAAGTATTGGAAAAATTTATATAAGTGTAGATGATGATTCAGATACAGATGAATACTTAGAGGTTGAATTTTTGGACTATGATTTCGAGTATGATGATTAAGTAATTAATAAATTAAATGTTAAGTGGGTTAATATTATGTACATACTAATAAATAAATCTACAAACTCTTTTTTAACTCACATCCATGACAGTCACGGCTCCGTCACACTTCACCAAACGGAGCCAATAAATCAAAAAAGAAATTATAATTAATACAAGTATCAAAACTTTTAAGTAGAGGTATAGTTGGTGATACCACATTAGGATTTTTTGAATTTGCCGCGTTTTTCAGATCACACTTTCGTTGGCCAGACTCTACCTATGTTTGCAATATTTGTAAGTATGTGAGAACCATGTTCCTATTTACCAAATTAATTAATTTACTTGTTAGTGCTTTTATTACTTTATACCTGTACGTAGTATAGTGTGTAGTGCTACTTTTGGGTGCATCGTCCTCACATATATGAATTTATTAATGTACTTTTTTTTTTAAAAGAGTAAGTATGGAGTTTCTTGAGAGTTCTTCTCCATAACAAGCTGCTTTTCCGAATGCACGGTAGAATCAATTTTGATTACTTGTACATTTTTAATTTAGATTTATTATTGTTTGACGTTCAAAAGTGCCGCTTATTGGCCTAGTTGAAATTAGTAGTAGTTAGTATTAGTAGCTGGCTTTGTCTTTATCTATCTATCAAAATCTATCTATCTACGTTTGGTGCAAAGGGCAACTAATAGAAATCCGACGACTGACGAAACACGAAGTTTGCCGAGGGACATTTAGAAAATGATTGTAATGTAAAAAAAAAATACCTACTTATTATAAGCTTTAACTTACTCATCAGCCATATTTCTTCGCTCGCAAGGATCTGCATTGATGTCATAGAGGCACGGCGCTACAAGAGGGTTGCACGGTGTCACTGGAATACTCTTGTTGCACTTTATTGTCGATGCATCCCTGAAAATAATAATATACCGTGGTTAAACAAATTGTTGATCAAGAGGTTTTTGTAAAGGATTCCATTTATTTTCTCTATGTGAGTAGGTACAATTATTATTGTATATCTTCCATCTGGCAATTCTCAGTGGCAATTTAAGAGTCTGGATTCAAGCTTGTTCACTGCAATAGGCTAGATCTCTATTTATCTAAGAGTATTAAAACACTTTATGCACAAGAAATATATCCGTAACAAATGAACAAAAATGCATACATACATACCGATCAACAAACACTTTGCGACGCCACCGTAGTCGGGTAAAAAAATAGTTTTCATGACTTTCATTTAAATAATCATATTTCTAGAAATCATCATTATGTCTCGCAAACGGTACGCTTGACATAAATATGATGTACCAAATCCTACCTTCATTTTAAAATCCCTGTTCAATGACACCACATATGATGGGATTGGGCGAATTTTTTTTCTTGACTGCGTGCTCCCTAGAGGGCACCATATTCAATTTTAAGTGACGTCACATAGACTATAACCAGCGGACAAACAAGACGCTTCCAACGACACGGATTTGTCAAATTATGATAAGGTGTTTAGATGTTATGAGGGATCAAAAATATAACTCTCCCTTTTGCTTCGCCGTAGTCGGGTAAAAAGTAACCGTCCCTTTTAGATGGGACTTATTGTGGGTAAGTATAGGTCCACTTCAGCGAAACCCTTTGGGGAATAGCAGGCGTGCTGATGTTATATTTATTATTCGTATCGGATAGCTAGTTATCTGTTAAATAATTCTAATATTACCTGATGCCTGTAACCTTGTCTTTACTAGGCATTTTAGCAATCTTATTAATGGCCTCAGCGGATTTGCTTTTGTACACTAAATCGATGTCGTAAGTGCCTTCACGACCACCTGGCCCGTACCAATTGTCCCAGGAACCGTTGTAATTTGTGCCTGGAAATATAATATTTGGAAGCTTTTTAAAGTCGTTAAAAGAATAGAAAAAAGAATTACCAAAAAAAATTTTTTTTGCCTCTAAACCAAAATTCCATTACAGGCCATTCATTTTTTTCCTCTTTTAACAAAATATCCACAGACTGGTTATCCGGTATAACATAAAAAACATCTTGGTGAGTATCAAGAAAAAAAATGTACCCTATGTTATAAACTATATGTATGCAAAATTTCATTCAAATCCAATTAGCAGATTTTTTGTGATTTAAACACAAACATACATACTCGTACTTTCACATCCACACTATATAAATGCGAAAGTAACTCTCAAAGTCAAAATAAAAATTCTTTATTTTTATTAGGCCATTTAAGTGCCACTTTTGAAAGTCATAAATTCAAATTTACAAATAATAATAATTGATTCTACCGTCCATTTGGAATAGTAACTTGTTAAGGAGAAGAACGGACAAGAATCTCCAGACCAAACTCTTTAAAAATATTTACATACACACATGATACTAATTATATTCGTGAGGACGATGCACCTAGAATAACACTACATACTATACTACTTATTGGTATAAAGTATTACAAGCATTAACAGGTAAATTCACTCATTTGATAAATAGGAACATGGTTCTCACATACCTACTTACAAATATTGCAAACATAGGTAAAATCATAGATACTCTGTTTGTTTATTACTTACCTTTTCCCAACAATCAGGCTGAAAGAATCGTAATGAAATCTGATAAGGAAATACGAGTAGATTATATCCTGGGGAAACACTTGGGATTATAGGGTGTTCGCTTAGGATAGTTAAACATTTTTACGCGGGCGAAGCCGCGAGCAGAAGCTATAGTGATGTTAGTAGAATGCTTACCTTTATGGACTTTCCAATTGTCCACAGTAATGGAAGCTAAACCCCAGATGTCATCAATGTTGTGCACGATGTTAGTTCTTTGAGACGGCAGATCTTTGGATAGTGCCTCCCATAAGTCAAGGCCGTCGATGTTTCTTTCTGTAAATACACTGAAAACAAAATATTGTATTATATTAGAACCATGCATTCCCTTACCATTATTTTTATAAACTTTATTTATTTGCGCCATTTCTATTTAAGATCTGGCAGGCCTCAAAATAACTAGAGGATCACATCAAATACAAAGAATTAAAATTGCTAACAAAGAGGAAGGTTCCACAAGCAAGAGCAAACGCGAGACAGAGTTTATATGACAAAATTGAAAGAGCAGAAACAGATACAGAAATATTCAAAATTGCCAAAACATAGATTCTGAGACTTCAGACTCAGGACATAAAATTGAATAAATACATTAAAGACAGAGATCATAAATTGCTATAAATTTTGTATATTGATGTATGGGGACAACAGTTTTTGAACGGCAAAGTTAATTTTGTCCCTTCGTCAGAGCAATGTTCGGTGCTTTCATTGTTAATGAACGTTGGTAATGTTACCTATTTATTTTGGTGAATGTAGCTGTTTATACGGAACCCTATGTGTGCGAGTCAGACTCGCACTTGGCCGGATTTTCGTAGATGTTCATACAAAGTTATCACGGTATGTAAAATGAGAAACATCATCGGCAGGAATTGTCATGATTGTAAATCAGAGTTAAAATAATTAAACTCCATTTGAAATAACATTAGACATGTTTCCAAATCTTTTTACAGCCCGTTCAACCGATTTTGAGTTCTATCCCGTAAACATAAGGATGAGATAAAAAGCATAAACCTGTTACCAAAACCAACTGTTTACTACAGCTACCATTTGTCGTATCACCAACGCAATAGAAGTCAAAATCGGTTGAACGGGCTGTAAAATGGGCTAATTTAAATGTTATCGCAAATGGAGTATAGTAACATCAAATGTGACACCTGGTATTGCCGCCTGCAGCGCTGTACAATGAAGGCAGCCAATCCACAAGGTGGAACGTTTGATTGGCGACTCGAGACTGTTGTTTTATTAGAGGACTCCACAATAGACCTGCGCCCCGGATGCCTCCTTCCCATAGTGTGTTTTTTACCTTAATTAAAACAAGACATAGTACATAATTAATATACTTAGTATAAATGTGAAATCGGATATTTGTTAATCAATCACGCCACCACACGGACTCCGGTATAAAAAGTCTTGGATTAGGTCACAGAATATTTTTTATTCCGTGAGTAAGTTCCCATCTCAATCTCTAGTAGAGTTAGCTCTCGGGAGTCCGATCGAACGTCACACCAAGCGTCACTTGTGGTGTGCGTCAGATAGGACATTAGGTCAAGTAAGTCACGTTTCTTCGTTCTTGGGATAATTTCCACACGGGCGATGGCGCTGGCAGAAGCTAGCGTAACATAACTGTCTTACCACTTATTCAATCGTTTTTAGGGTTCCGTACCCAAAGGGTAAAAACTGGACCCTATTCGATCACATCTGTCTGTCCGTCTGTCACCAGGCTGTATCTCATGAACCGTAATAGCTAGACAGTTGAAATTTGTCACAGATGACGTATTTCTGTTGCCGCTATAAAAACAAATACTAAAAACATAATAAAATAAATATTTAAGTGGGGCTCCCATACAACAAACGTGATTGTTTTGCCGTTTTTTAGGGTTCCGTAACCAAAAGGGTAAAAACGGGACCCTATTACTAAGACTTTACGATCCGTCTGTCTGTCTGTCTGTCTGTCCGTCTGTCTCCAGGCTGTATCTCATGAACCGTGATAGCTAGACAGTTGAAATTTTCACAGATGATGTATTTCTGTTGCCGCTATAACAACACATACTAAAAACAGTATAAAGTAAATATTAAAGGGGGGCTCCCATACAACAAACGTGATATTTTAGCCGTTTTTTGCTCGATATTAATAACGGCAACAGGTAGACGCTTGAAATATTCACAGAATGTTTAGTTGTATATTTACTTCAAAATATAATAATTAATAAATTGAAATAAAATAAATTAAGGGGGCTCCCATACAACAAACGTGATTTTTATGCAGTGTTTTGCGATAATGGTACGGAACCCTTCGTGTGCGAGTCCGACTCGCACTTGGCCGGTTTTTGTCTAATGATCTCTCGACTTAAACACGATAGTGCACCTTGCACTTAGGTGGCTCAATATCATATTCAACATCCTCATGCTATTGTGGCAATTTATTTTGGGGTCGGCTTTAATCCTTTTCTATCATATTCTCTATTAGCTGTCATCTCAGAGTTCAACTTATTACTACTATGCACTGATAAATAATTTCGTAAATTTATGTAGGTAGATATTACCAGTACCTTACAGTATAGTCAAGTGATATTCTATTATGGAAGCAGGTATCTAGTATACCAGGTTATTATTTTTTTGGTTTGTGGTTTTTTAAATTTCATCTCATTTTTGGAAAAACATGTTTTCTCTGTTTTAACCCGAGCAGAACTCGGTCTCCCAGGTACTGTTCAGAAATACGAACACACGATGATGAGATCTAATATAGACCCAGCCCAGCAGTCTAATTGCGCAAGTGAATTCGGCAAGGCAAAGGGTTTTGACCGCCATCAATCGGCCAATTACATAGAAATCCAAATCGCGTCTTTCATCTCGCATGTGATATATATTACCATGACCATAACATTATAGAACAACAACCAACAATTCAAAGCAATAATACATCAAATCACATACTAATCCAAGACGTATGCCAAACCATAAACCATATCATACTCACCCCTTTAAGCGGATAGTTAGAGGCAGCGTTGGAATTGAAGCCGGCAGCAGCTCCGCCGTTGTCAGAGCTGAACAAGATGATCGTGTTCTCCAGCAAGCCTTTCTTGCCTAAGGATTCCACCACTTTGCCCACTGACTCGTCCAACTTTGTAAGCATACCTGGGAAAATTAACAGATTTTTTATTATCTACATGTATAAAATCGACGCCCCTGCCGAAAAAAATTGCACAGGAGCAAGCAGGTTTTGTGAAGGGAAAAGGAACTCGGGAGCAGAGTTTCATTGTTAGTCAGATCATCGAGAAGGCACGAGAATTCAACAAGCCGACCTACCTATGCTTTGTTGATTTTTCAAAAGCTTTTGACTCTATAATGACCGACCTTGTGGAAGACGCTACTGGAAATGGGTACACCAAAACATTTTGTGCACCTTCGTAGAGAACTCTACGAAGGAGGAACTGCATCAGTACGGACAGATAACCACGTCTCGGACAGCTTCCATCCCAGTGCGGGCGTCCGCTAGGGATGTATCTATCGCCACACTGTTATTTAACATCTACACAGAGCTCTTATGCGGTTCACCCTCAAATACTGGACTGATAGTGTTGCAGTTGGTGGCTACAAAATTCGAACCTTCGCTACGCTGATGACACAACATTGTTTGCGACTAGTGCTGACCAAATGGAGGACTAATCCTTAAGATGGAGCGCATGAATCTTGCATTTGGGTTGAAGATCAATCGGAGCAAGGCCAAAATAATGATTGTGGACTATAGCAACAACTCGTCGGGTGTGGCACAGATTGCCAACTGTGACGTAGTGCAGTCCTACATATATCTTGGCGCTATGATTGTAGGCAATGGCAGTTGCATGAGGTGAAGCGCCGAATGGCGATGGCTAGACGGGCAATGGACAAGTTAAGGAAGGTATGGAGGCATCGCAAAATAACCAACGCTCCTAAGATCAGGCTCGTCTGTTCGCTTGTATTCCCCATATTTTTCTACGCAGCTGAGACATGGACACTATGAGAGGAAAAACATAGCTGCTCTGGAAATGTGGTGCTGGAGAAAAATGCTTCTTATTTCTTGGACAGAATTCCGCACAAATGTCTCCATACTCCAAGAACTCGGCATCACCATTGCTCTCAAAACGGTGAAGGAAAACATCGTGAGGAAACCGGAATGTCTTAGAAAAACTCAAAGAAACGACATCGCCCAACCTGCACTGGGCCCGCGTGGTGGATTACGGCTATTCATGTATGGTTAATCAAATCAAAATTTCTTGATTCAGTTAAGCCATTAAGCGGCACTTTTGAACGTCAAAATAAATTATAATTTAAAAGTAACAATAATTGATTCTACCGTCCATTCGGAAGTGTAGTTTGTTATGGAGAAGAATGGACAAGAAACTCCACTCCACTTACTCTTTTAAAATAAAAAGTGTCATCAGCAGTAGTACAGTCTCGAATACTGAAATTCTTTGGCCATGTCACGAGGCGAAATAACGACTCCATTGAGCGCCTAGTGGTGCAGGGCAGAGTGAACGGTAACAGGCCACGCGGGAGATCACCGATGAGGTAGACTGATCAAATTAAGTCCGCCGTTGATGGTCGTGTAAATGAGTGCGCCAAACTTTCATGTAACCGAGCCAAATTCAGAGAGATCGTGCGGCGAGTTACCACACCAGCGATTGGACAAAATTCATCGTGACCACGACCGCTCTGTCAAAAGCGAAACGAAGTCAAATGTTTTTAGGGTTCCGTGCCCAAAGGGTAAAAACGGGACCCTATTACTAAGACTTCGCGATCCGTCTGTCTGTCTGTCTGTCCGTTTGTCTCCGGGCTGTATCTCATGAACCGTGATAGCTAGACAGTTGAAATTTTCACAGATGATGTATTTCTGTTGCCGCTATAACAACAAATACTAAAAACAGTATAAAATAAATATTAAAGGGAGGCCCATACAACAAACGTGATATTTTTGCTGTTTTTTGCTCGATATTAATAACGGCAACAGGTAGACGCTTGAAATATTCACAGAATGTTTAGTTGTATATTTACTTCAAAAAATAATAATTAATAAATTAAAATAAAATAAATTAAGGGGGGCTCCCATACAACAAACGTGATTTTTATGCAGTGTTTTGCGATAATGGTACGGAACCCTTCGTGTGCGAGTCCGACTCGCACTTGGCCGGTTTTTTTTTATTTCACATAGGCCTACATAGGCACTTATAAAACGTCAACAAAAGGTTCAGGTTGGTCGTTTCCTGTGGAGAAGAACCGGCATGAAACTCCACGGTTACTCTTTAAAAAAGAAAAAATAAGATGATAAAGTCAACGTATTCCACATTGGGCACCAGTTTTAACGGCACCTGAGGTATTCCACATTCGGCACCTATCGATATTTTTCGCAGGTGCCATTAGTGCAATAATGTAGGTAATAATACACATTTTGCACCTACGCATCTGTAGGTACTATTATAGTGTTGGAACGTAATTTTGTTTTAGGAGGTCGAAAAAAAAGAAGAATACACATCTGGTTTTGGTCAACCAACTAGCGAATATGTATCTCCCGACTGCACAGCATGATTTTCTTCTTCTTATATTTTTAGTACACTTCTTAAGCAGTCGGGATTTTTGATTTAATGAATTAACTTTTTTTAGTCTTATGTTGAACATTATAAGCATTTATACCCAAACTACTAGGAGGCCAGATAAATAAAATATCTAACCTCTTAATTTAAATTAACTACAGCAGACAACGGAGACAACGTTGATTGTGAAGATGTGAGGTATTTTTTTATGATCTAACATGTGTGCAGTCACATCATCATCATTTCAGCCGAAAGACGTCCACTGCTGAACATGGCCTAGGCCAAGGCCAGACAAATAAAATATCTAAACTCTTAATTTAAAGGGGTTGTTCTCAGAGATCCACGAGTCTATTGTTCTCAAAAAATTAAAATTCATACTTTACTTCCCAACGGGTCCACGACATTTTAAAATATGAAATAATTTCTTTCCCTACGGGTCCATGAGAATGTTTGGTACAGTCAGCAAAAAAGCTTGGCTAAGGGATAAATGTCTACTATTTAAAAAAAAGTCACAATGAATATAGATAACTAAAAATTATTTACTGTATCACATGAATGGTCATGACTATTAAAAAATCACACATTTAATTAATATTTTATTGTAAGACTAGCTTTTACCCGCGGCTTCGCTCGCGTAAAACGTAGAAAAGGAAACACAGAGTAGTAGTACAAAAATAGTGTATTGTGCGTAACATAAAATACAGTAGGAACTAATTTGATTTTTGATTCTTATAAATATTCTTTTTGTCGTCAAGTGTGGAAATAGGTTGTGAGCACAGAGTTGTAATTTTTTATAATCTATATCTATACTAATATTATAAAGAAGAAAGATTTTTTGTTTGTTTGTACCGAATAGGCTCCGAAACTACTGGACCGATTTGAAAAATTCTTTCACCAATAGAAAGCTACATTATTCCTGAGTGACATAGGCTATTTTTTTATCCCGAATACGGGTCCTGTGGAGTGGTCCACGGGAGCGAAGCCGCGGGCAACAGCTAGTTTTTTATAACTTACTTTAACACAGTCGTGTAAACAATATTTTAGTTTTACCATCTTTTGCTAAAACATATTGATTATGTGGACTTGATACTCGTGAACACGCTACATACAGTTGGCCCATGAGTAAATCAGTTTTTTTCTAAATTCACTGCTGCAACTTTCAGTGTTTGCCCTTGAGCGTTATTTATGGTAATCGCGAATGTCGCTTTAAGGGGAAATTGCAACCTTTTAAATTGGAATGGCATATTGGTTGGGATTATCGGAATACGTGAAATCATTACATCTTTTTCCTTTGCTATTCCTGTCATAATTGTTGCCCTTACTATATTGCGTCCTAGGTATGTTATTTGTAGTCGGGTGCCATAACATAATTTTGGTGCGTCCAGATTTCTCATTAACAGGACTGGGACACCAACTTTAAGCCTCAACGTATGGGACGGCACCCCTGATAATTCTAAAGAGTTAAGAAACTCTACAGGGTAGAGTTTCTTACCCTGTAGAGTTTCAGGGTTAGTCACTCTGCTGCCACTTGCTTCAAGCTTGCTTGGAAGGATGTATTATATTTTCTTATTCTGCTTAAAAAACGGCGCGATTCATCACTGTCATACAAAAGCAAAGACTTGAGTGGTACTTCTGGCTCACCAAGCGTTGGAACTGAAACTTTTCCACCAGAGCAACACATACCCGGTGTCTCATCATTCCACTTGAGTGCTTCACAATATCTACATTTTTTATCCATGTTCCCTATGAGAACTAATCGATGGTTAGTGTAATCAATCAATGGGTCATAATCAGACGCAGCGTTGTGGAACGACTCCCATGTATTTCTTGCAAACGTACGTCTCCTTTCAGACTGCCGTTGAGCTCGTAAAACACGTATTTGGGATTGTTCAGGCGTCTCAGCAGCTATCGATGACGCGTGACGTTCGGCATCTAAAATCTGAAGGGCCTGTGTTTGCTCAAAGGTCTCACCAGCCCTTTGAGTTGCTTGACGCTCAGCATCTGTGAGTTGGCGAGCTTGAGTCTGGTTGAAAGTCGCAGCAGTCCTTTCAGTTGCGTGACGCTCAGCATCTGCGAGTTAGCGAGCCTGAGTCTGATCTAAAGTCTCAGCAGCTCTTTGAGTTGCGTGACGCTCAGCATCTGCGTGTTGACGAACCTGAATCTGGTCTAAAATCTCACCAGCCCTTTGAGTTGCGTGACGCTCGGCATCTGTGAGTTGGCGAGCTTGAGTCTGGTTGAAAGTCGCAGCAGCCCTTTCAGTTGCGTGACGCTCAGTATCTGCGAGTTAGCGAACCTGAGTCTGGTCTAAAGTCTCAGCAGCTCTTTGAGTTGCGTGACGCTCAGCATCTGCGTGTTGACGAACCTGAATCTGGTTTAAAGTCTCAGTAGCTCTTTCAGTTGCGTGACGTTCAGCATCTGCGAGTTGGCGAGCCTGAATCTGATCGAAAGTTTCAGCAGCTCTTTGGGTTGCGTGACGCTCAGCATCTAAAATTAGACGGATTGAGTCTGCTCCTCTGTTTCTTAGCTTCTAGCTACTCTTGCTGTTCGAGCTCTGCTAGAGCTACGGCTCAGAGAAGATTTACGCTTGCGAGGCATATCCACAGCATAAAAATATCCCCCTAATAAAAATAAGAAGTAGAATATTTTAAAGTTTTGCCAGTTTTGCTTAAATTACCACTTTCACGGACACTGACATTAAGTTGACTTTTTCAAATTGACACTCAAATCTTTCATAAACAATTATATCATGTCTACAGCCGAATAAAAAGGACGCCATAAAAAGTTTCATATTATTTTCATATTTTATAACTGCTCCACCCCATTTCTCCCGCACCTTGTTTTATACAAAAAAATTGCCTATGTCCATCCCAGGATCTAATACTATCTGCATACCAAATTTCATCTAAATCGGTTCAGTGGTTTAAGCCATAATAAGAAGTTTCATACAAATCTAACCCACCTTATTTCTTTCCCTTTGTGTTTTATGCAAAAATAAAGTAGCCTAAGTCCTGCCCTGGGTCTCAAACTATCTTCACACCAAATTTCATCTTAATCGGTTCAACGGCTTAAGCCATAATAAGAAGTTTCATTCAAAATTAAACCCCCTCCCATTTCACCCCCTTCGCATTTTTTGCAAAAAAGGTAGCCTATGTCCATTCCAGGATCTCAAATCTCTTCTTACCAAATTTCATCTAAATCGGTTGAGCGGTTTAAGCGTGAAAAGGTAACAGACAGACAGACAGAGTTACTTTCGCATTTATAATATTAGTATGGATAAATAAGATTGTTCAAAAAAACTTTAACACCCCCTAAATCGAATTTTGGGGGTAGGTTCGAAAAACTTATAATGACAACCTTTATTGTTTACTTAGGTTGATTAACCTAAGAAGTAAGATTCTTTAAAAAAATTAATCGACTCTTGGTTGATTTTTGAAAAACTAATAATTGCAACCTTTTGTTGCTTACTTAGTTGGGTATTTATGCCAAGTTTCAAGTTTATCAACCTAATAATAAGATTAAAAAAAAAACTTAAACACCCCCTAAATCGTCTTTTGGGGGTAGTTTCGAAAAACTAATAATAACAACCTTTATTATTTATTTATTTTAGTACTTGTGTAATGTTTCAAGTTTAGTTACCCATGAAATAAGATTCTGCCATACAAATTTCAACACCCCCTAAATCGACTTGAGGGGGTAGTTTCGAACAACTAATAATAACAACCTTTATTATTTATTTATTTTAGTACTTGTGTAATGTTTCAAGTTTAGTTACCCATGAAATAAGATTCTGCCATACAAATTTCAACACCCCCTAAATCGACTTGAGAAGGTAGTTTCAAAAAACTAATAATGTCAATCTTTATCATGTACTTAGATTACTATTTGTGCCAAGTTTCAAAAATATTAGCCGAAGGAATTAGATTTTTCATACAAACTTTGCCCCGCTTTTTAACCCCCTTAGGGGTAGAATTTCGAAAAATCCCTTCTTATCGGATGCCTACATCATACAAAGAATACACCTTTCAAGTTTCAGGTCTCTACGTTCAGCGGTTTGGGCTGTGCGTTGATCCGTCAGTCAGTCATTCAGGACAAAGCATTTTATATATATATATATATAGATTAAGTTGATTTATTGTGATTATTCTGAAACGGATTTTTTAATACTTAAATCTATTTTAGTCTAAGATTAAAATTATTTACTGTGATTGTTATAAAACTGTGAAAAAGACGGCCACTGCTGAACATGGGCTATGTGTCGCCACATCGGCTGGTCACGCTGGACCTCTGGAGGTCTTGCATCTAGAAGATTCTCATTTCCATCTGTGGAATATCGCTACCTAAAATAATCAGACTCTGTATAATAAGATAAAGTCTTAAGTCATGCGGCCATTACGCTAGATTGATTAATACAAATAATTACAATGATATTGATACGAGCCGATTAACACTTGCAACAGTTGATTGATAACACTAATAATGCAGGCCCTTGCACTACGTTGTTATTTATAAAGTTGTTACTTGCAATCCGATAAATATTTATACTGGGGTGAATTCATTGCCACTTTATCAGTACCT
Source organism: Anorthoa munda (assembly GCA_945859665.1). NCBI lineage: Eukaryota > Metazoa > Arthropoda > Insecta > Lepidoptera > Noctuidae > Anorthoa > Anorthoa munda. The sequence goes on along the minus strand of OX243902.1, from coordinate 26,928,066 downwards.
AATCTTTAAAATTAGATCTGCGATAACAACAACAAATTAACTCAAAATTAACCTTACCTTTTTAGAGAGCAGTGGTGGCCCAGTGGTAACACAACACTTACAATTTGTAGGTCGTGGGTTCGAAGGTGAGGCGCTTTACTTTGTGTAAATTATTTCATCACCACTGCTCTCAAAACGGTGAAGGAAAACATCGTGAGGAAACCGTAATGTCTTAGCAAACTCGAAGAAACGACATCGCCCAACCTGCACTGAGCCCGCGTGGTGGATTACGGCTATTCATGTATGGTAGGTGCCTAACTAACCCTCGTCGGTCCAAAGGAAATTATAATGCCCCATGCGTTTAGATATTTTTTGTTGTTTTATGTTCACCTGTGGATATTATCTTAGTAAATTTAAGAAGATAAAAGCATCCCATACTTATTTCCAAAATTTCTACTAACGATAAAATATTGTATAGTTCCGTCACTCTCACTTATGCATGACGTATGAACAAGCTTTTACGGATTACAGATTATAATCCGTCTGGGCCTAGACATATAGAATGATGTGTAGTGAGGAAAATACCTAATGGAACTTCAGAAAAGGGGGTATTTAAACTAGGGTGCTCTTAGTTTGAGAGAGCAGTGGTGGCCCAGTGGTATCAGCCACGACTTACAAGTTGTAGGTCGTGGGTTCGAGCCCAGGTAGGCGCTTTACTTTGTGTAAATTACTTCATCACCACTGCTCTCAAAACGGTGAAGGAAAACATCGTGAGGAAACCGGCATGTCCTAGAACCAAAAATTCGAAGACATGTGACATTCACCAACCCGCACTGGGCCCGCGTGGTGGATTACGGCCCATTCCCTCTCACAGAGAGGAGGCCTGTGTCCCAGCAGTGGGAACATTAATAGGCTGATGATGTGATGATGTGATGTGTGCTCTTAGTTTAACAAGCAAAAAGTTTTGAATAAAAACTGTAACCCGACTATGGTTTTTTTTAGGCGGCCAGCTTATTGACACCATATTTATCAAAATCGGACGAATAGTTTAGGCGCTAAAGAGGAACATACGTAAATACATACATACCTACATAGATAGACTGCTAAAATCGTAACCATAACCCTTTTTTTTTGGCTTCATTGTAGTCGGGTAAAAAAGGTATCTGCTCAGTGCCCACACTAACCTGCATATTTCCTCCTCTGCAAATCCTTGATGTGTGAGAATCTGTCAATGACATCATCTGGCGCTCTCAAGAACTCGGATGGGTTCCCACTGTGCATCGCAGAATGTGACACCATCAAAAATAATGGGTCACTGTTGTTGTGAGCGTTTACCACCTGAAAGCAAAAGTAACTTCATTATCATCTTACAAATATTATAAATGCGAAAGTTCAAATACATCCATACATCCTGGATGGATGTATGCTGGATGTATGTATGTTTGTTACTCAATCACGCTGGAACGGCTGAACGGATCTGCATGAAATTAGGCACACAGATAGATTTTAGTCTGCAATAGCACATAGGCTATTTATCCCGATCCCGATAGCATGTGGGATAATATCTGATTATGATGCACTGGCAGAAGCTAGTTATAAATCAATCTGAACTTTTAATAAAACAAACTGAAAATCTTTTACTGATCATGATCTTTTACTATGGGACTTTAAGATACCAACCCTGGTACCGCATTGCGCGCTACCATGTAGGGAACAGCAGATCTTTTTATACGATTTAAGGGTTGATAAAAGATATTCATGATGAGTACAATGACTTCAGTTTTTCCTTTTTGACTGACAACTTGCAAGAAGACTAACAGAACAACAAATTAAAATGTTACGTGTTTAAAACTAGCAACAGAAAAGACCTATGAGAGGCCAAAAAACTACTAACTCTGCATTTAAAAAAAAGTTTATTAAGAAAATCAAAATACCCGACTGCTTAAAAAGCAAACTAAAAAGACGTAAACAAGAAGAAAAGCATGCTGTGCAGTCGGAGGATACATATTCGCGAGCTGGCGGACCAAAACCAGATGTAGCCAACCAACTTTTTAGTTACTTTTTTTTTGAATTAGGTACATTTAAACATATAAGTGTTTTATATTTTTGAAATCGCCTCTTAAAACTCTTTATTTTGGTACCCCACACGATGGAAAAAAATTCCCCCCACAAAATGGCGCCCAAAATCCGCCATTTTTGTTTTTTCCAATTTTAATGTAGCCAATGACACTCGCAGGATTAAGACGAATCAATTGACGTAAAAATCATCAAAATCGGCCAAAGCGTTTGGTCTCTAGAACGCCACATAGGAACAAACATTCATACATACATACATACATACATAGACTGATAAACACATTACCCTCCTTCGGCAGTCGGGTAAAAACTTAATCATTTTTAATAGATTTCTACTAATTAAGGCAGTACTAGTATTAATTAGTTAGCTAAGGAAGTTAATTTGTTAATTAAAGCTAACATACTTACTTTAACTGCTTCTTTTGTGTAAATGTCTGTCGCATACTGGCCGAATAGATCATCAGCAACCTCGAAACCTGACCAAAAAAATTTATTTTATTACCAACCAAAAAAAGCTTAGTTTCCTTACTGTTTGTATATGTATACTGTGATGGAAGTGTCACGTACGAATTTACCAAGCTATAATAGCATAGCACAATCAGCCTATGTTCCCACTGTTGGGACACAGGAATTCTCTCTGTGAGAGGGAGTGGGCCGAAATTCACCATGCGGGCCCAGTGCGGGTTGGTGCAGAGTGCAGAGTGCAGACAAGTAGTATTGTATATTCTAACTTTTTATTACTGATCATGGATTCTAACAGGCGCTAATTGTATGATGTTCAGTAATGCAGATAAGGTTGAAAAAGTACTAATTATCTGACTCCGAAACGTTAACTTGATAAAAATGGCATAAAAAATATTTAAGTTTATTTAACAGGGATTTCTTATAAAGCTTTTTTCTTGTAGATTTACCTCTCCTGAAGTCGTAGCCCCATGTATGATGTTCCATATTGGTGTGGTCATATAAATCGATCTTTCCAGTCCAGAAGCCAATGTGAGAGTCAAATCTAGAAAGATAAATAGTTTTTCAAGTTTGGGAAAAATAATATTCTTGACACGAAGGAAGAATTATTGATTTTACGCAGCCCGCAACACTATTCCCAACCATTGCAACGCTTGTGTGCTTCATCATCATCACCAGCCTATTCATGCTCCCACTGCTGGGACACAGGCCTCCTCTCTGTGAGAGGGGATGGGCCGTAATCCTCGACGCGGGCCCAGTGCGGGTTGTTGGAAGTCACATGTCTTCGAATTTTTGGTTCTAAGACATGCCGGTTTCCTCACGATGTTTTCTTTCACCGATTTGAGAGCAGTGGTGATGAATAATAAACACAAAGTAATGGGCCTGCCTGGGTTCGAACTCACGACCCACAACTTGTAAGTCGCGGCCGATACCACTGGGCCACCTCTGCTCCTGTGTGTAAGCACACCGAGTTTGTTCTCGTGCATCTGTAAATGATTTCCTAAGTAAATTTATAAACAAAACTAGAGGTTTCTTCTTTATATCACCAGACGGCGCTTATCCAGTTTCAACACAAATTGACGTTTAGCGTGACACAAAACTCGCACTAAGCCCACTGAAAGCCAGAGTCACAGATAATATAACTAGCATATAGATGCCTCATCCCATACAAAGAAACCGTGCCGACTAACTAGCGTTTTTCATCTGATTATACCGATTATTTTGTGTAAATCGATCGCGTTCGGTTCCGTTCCACGGCGATAGATAGATCACCATATATCCGTGGAACGGAACCGTACGCGATCGATGCACAAAAAATAATCAGTACAGTACGTCGGCACGGTTTCTTTGTATGTGATGAGACTCCACTGCCAGAGTCAACAGTGGCGTCTATAAAATAATAAACGATAAAACTGTTTTGGATCCCGCAGCAAAATTATTCAGAAAAGAATAGCAGCGGAGTAAGAAAATCATAATTGCCACTCCCTCCTTGTTCAATCTGGTAACAGGAAAGATCTAGACACAAAGGGTCGTTTACAACTGGGGTAAACCTAGTGCCGAGCACTACGAATTGAATTGAGAGCTTTTACATTTAATTTCAATAACTTTTAAAGATTGCCTCATACAAACAGTGTTATCAATATATAATTTTAGCATATTAGGTGGATAGTTAAATGTCAGTACTAACCCTCGGTTCAAAGGAAGATATTCCTTTTTGTAATGGCCCAAATGCCATTTTCCAACTAAGTGCGTTTTGTAACCCAGATCTTTGAGGTACTGTGGCAATATCTTCTCAGATAGAGGGAGGCCTCTTGGCTCTTGACCATATATGACGCTGTGTTGCATTCCTGGGGATAGATACAGAGTTAAAACTTATAAAAAAAAAACGATGTATTCTTAGTTAAATTGCCAAGGGTGACCGGCTAGACCTGGCTGGAACCAGTTCCAATCTGTAGATAAAGTCGACCGCCTTTTGAAGCGCGCGCGTGTCGTGCGCGTTTGGATCATAAGTTCGAAAAATGTTTGACCGAATTTCATTTCACCTATAACTTTTCGACTTCGATGAAGTAAAAAAAAACGAAACGATTATACGTTTCGTATTTTTTTACTTCATCGAAGTCACGTCTGCCACTGTCACATTTGACCTCTTATCAATTAGATTTTTTCGTTACTCCGACATTTCATTTGGTCGAAAAAAAAATTACCCATTTTTCACTTAGCCGAAATAGGATTTGTTCGAAAATATTTTTTTTATATGCATATCTAAATATAAGTGAGAGAGAAACAGTAGGGTAACACAAATGTTTAAAACAGCGACTTGAAAAAAAAACATTGTTGACTCTCCTATTTCTATCTGCAGGGTCTAAAGTAACCTAGCATGAAGGAGAGATGACGGGCGTTTAGTTCGCTCAATTCAAACCTAACCTATCCGTGTCGGGATGCCCTAAATTCTCGAGCTCGCTTCGCTCGCTCTTAGACTAATTCTTTGAAATAATTAATTAATAAACATGTCTGATGCATGAGAGCTATTAATAAATCATTTGCATGAAAATTCTAAATAATAAGGTAAGACAAGACTGCGTGCAGTCGGTTTTGCAGCGATTCGTTTCTGCCACTAAATTTTGTAGCACACATATTGACTTTTTAAGACACAATTCCAATTTTAAAATGAAAATTCTGCCAAGTAACCGGATATAATATATTTGTGACCAAATAATATTCCGTAAAATGTGTTTTCGGTGTGGTGAAAATATGGCAAATGATAAAAGTTCAAAAGAGGCTTCGATACTTCGACCAAAAGCAAAAAGTTATTTTATAAATCGGCGAAATGTAGTTCGGTAAAATAATACACATGCCACATGATATTTCGATGATCTGAAAATTTGTCAAATAATGCATATAGCAAAAAAAGACGTCGGTCAATAGGTTTCGGTACAAAGAAATTCGAACAAAAAATAATCGGTAATGTAAGTAAACGGTAAGAGTAAAAATAAATAAAAGTATAGGTAAATATCGAACTCACCAGTATGTATGGGATATTTGCCAGTCATCAGTGCCGACCTGGAGGGGGTGCATATAGGAGTCACATAGTAGTTCTGTAGCACGATGCCGGAGTACGCCAGAGCATCGATGTTCGGCGTAGGGATCTGGTTCGAGCCGTGGAAGCCCACATCGTTCCAACCCTTTAACATAATAACATTAATCTTTTAATCCCCGAAGGGTTGGGCAGGCTACTGAGACAGGACAGATGGAAAAAATATAATAACACATTGCTAGACCTAGAAATCGAACCCAGGGTCCTCATGATCAGCAGTACCTACTTAGCGCTTCATCATCATCATCATTTCAGCCAAAAGACGACCACTGCTGGACATAGGCCTCCCCCAGGCGTCACCACATTGACCGAGCCCGTGCGTCTCGCATCCAGCGCCTCCCCGCAACCTTAACCAGGTCATCGGTCCACCTAGTGGGAGGCCTTCCAACATATCGTCTTCCGGTTCGCGGTCGCCATTCCAGCGCAGGTCGCATACTTAGCGCTTGCGACCTAAATAATAAAAATAGTTTAATATATATGTCGCATCAAGGGTGGCCGATCCGATCCGAGAGGCAAACCATCGGGCAGTCAGGATGTATTCCCTTAGGATAAGACATCGTGTGTGGGCAGGTAAGTGGGTACAATCGTGAAAATGAAATGAAAGGGCAAACCAAACGCGATCGATGTTATTAGAAAAATAATCAGTATAATCAGACGAAAATACCCGACTGTTTAAGAAGCGAACTAAAAAGACGTAAACAAGAAGAAAATCATGATGTGCAGTCGGAGGATAAATATTCGCGAGCTGGCTGACCAAAAACAGATGTATCCTTCGACAGCACAGCATGATTTTCTTCTTTTAGTTCGCTTCTTAAACAGTCTGGTGTTTGATTTTCCGAATTAACTTTTTTATTTAAAACTTTTTTTTTTTGGTACAATCCCACCGCACTATTCCCAAACCACTGCAACTCCTGAAAGCCAGAATCAACAGTGGCGACCACCAGAAAAGCGCCGAGGCAATGAAGCTCGACGAAGTCCCGGAGAATGAATTTAACTGTCTTGGATCCCGCAACGAAATTAATCAGAAAAGAATAACGGAGGAGTACTTTTTTGTTTATATATTTTTTTCGTTTTAGGTACCTTTAAATATACAAGTGTTTTATATATTTGAAATCACCTCTTAAAAACCCTTTATTTTGATACCCCACACGATGGGTTCTGAAGAAAATAAGATTGGGCTCCCACAATATGGCGCCCAAAAGCCGGCATTTTTCTATTTTCCAATTTTAATGTAGCCAGTGACACTCGCGAGGTTAAGACGAATCGATTGACCTAAGAATCATCAAAATCGGCCAACGCGTTTTGTATCTAGAACGCCACATAGGAACAAACATACATACATAGACTGATAAACACATTACCCTCCTTCGGCAGTCGGGTATAAACGCTAGTTACCTCGGCACGGTTCCTTTGTATGGGATGAGGCGTCTCTTTGATAGTATTGTATTATCTGTGGTTATATATTCTAGGTTTGTTGCTACTGACGTATACGGTCTAACTGTACGGTTTACATACAATACAAATATTACATCATCATACCAAATATAGTATGCAAATTTTATGTTCATTCGACAAACTGCAAACAAAAACCATTTGCGGTGAACATCGACTAAAGGATGTGTACAAAAATGTCATAATTTGAAGTTAATATGTTCTTGTATCCTTGTATGATTATAGCTTAACGAAATTCTGATATTTATAGAATTAGTTAACTTAAATCACGAACTGCAATGGTATACATTGCACATACAGCAGCTTTTAAATACAATCATTGCCTGTATTTAAAAGACTCGTAAAAGAACATTACCTGACACTGTGATTGTCGTTAGTCAACAATTTCTTTCATTGCCTATATATATTATGTATGTATGTATTTATGTATCTATTATATAACATATGTATGTATTTGTGTATCTATAATAATATTATTGTATATTTAAAGTAAATATTCGTAATGTTATGTGTTACACCAATGTCAACCCCATTTCATGTCCAGTCTATCACTGTCCATTCCTGGTTGCCTGGAAGAGATCGCGGTATGCGATAAGGCCGCCCATTGAATGTATTTTAGTTTTAAGTTTCCTTTTCTGTTTTAACTTGGTGTACTTACAATAAAGCATATACCCGAAAGCCTCCAAGTCCAGGACCCAGGTAAGCCATCGGGTCCTGGGGCGGTATTATTGGCAAGCAGCCTACGTACCGCCACTTTCAGCTCTATCTCGGTCAGCTCCTGAGCATCGTCGTCGTCTTCGGTGGTGTGGAACGCATCGGGAACAGAGTGCTCACCACGCCCTCCACGAGCTGCGGCCGGAGGCTCTGCGTCAGCGGGGGAGCTCTTGGGCGGAGTTTGCCCGCACCATTTTGTAAGGGCATCTCCACGGATACCTGTCCAGAGTCCCCAGCGACTCCTCGCGGGCCAGTCCCTTGGCTCGCTTGTTCTCCGCTCGTAGGGCGGTTCTAGCTACTCTGTACCCCTCGTACAGCTCCTCCTCAATGGCTTCCGTATTCGGAGAGCGGTTACGGAGCCTGCGGTGCCTGGTGTATCGGCGACCCCCAGCAACGCACGCCTGGAACAGAGCCGTAAGCTCCGGTGACCACCAGTACACCTGGCGCTGGGCGCGTCCTGGCTGGATCCGGGGCATTGCCACGTCACATATCTCGGACATGGCCTCCCGGAACCACTCCGCCTCGTCGTTGATGTCGCAGGCCTGTCCGGTGATGACACCCAGGCCTGCACGATCGAGGTTTCCAGGAGGAGCTCTCAGTCCAGCTGCGAATCATCCCGCATCCACATACACGTGGGGACTGAACTGGTTTAAGAAGTCCAGGCCTGTCTCCAGGGCCCAGTCCTCCACCATTCTGCCCTGTGTGTCGGTATACAGGGAACCCCAAGCCACATTCTTGGCATTGAAGTCCCCAAGGACGAGCACAGGGAGGGTGCGGTACCCAACGTTTGGTTTTTTAACTCCGCAAGGGAGTTGTGATACTTGGTAAGAGTTAGTTCGGGAAGAAGTATACCCCTACCACGTCAATCTCCCCGATCCTAGGGTAATTGGAGGTACCTACCAAAACTAAAAAGAGATTTAAAAAAAACTTTTTAATAAAAAAATCAAACCGACTGCCAAAACAAAACACCATAAAGCGAATAATTACTTTATTTTCCGATTTCGGTGTCGAAAAACGGAAAACAATATGTACCAAAGAAACCGAATACGGAAAAGAAAGTTATTTTTCGCTTTATAATGTTTGTTTTAGCAGTCGGTTTGATTATTTTGTTAAAGTTTTATTTACTTCCATACGGGTATTTCGTGATTTACAAGCACTCTAGCGGGTAGGTAAACAGTAACATGTATCGGCAGTGCGTGACCCATCGTTAATATAATTTTATGGTTCGGAACGGGCCATAATGCCCATATAGACTAACAGTAACTTGCGTCAAGATATTTGATGGTAACTCTACCATATTACCGGCGATACATACTCATAAATTGCCGAAGAAAGTATCGACCGGTTTGTTTATTACCTTTTTTTTTTAAATTGTTGCCTATCTGTAACTGTATACATGGCCTTTAAGGTCATTGCTCGGTTGATTATGTGGGTACAGAGGATTATCTAAAGTTGATAATGTGTTGTTTGTTTATAAATATAAGTGAAGATAAAGTAGAATTAAATTGAGAAATTCATGAAAGTAAAGGTTTAAATTATTGCCGTATATTTAATAGTTCTACACTTCTAATTGAAGCAGAAAAATATTACGTTGTTATTATTACCGTGCAAGACACAAATTTTTAGCTCTATGCAAATTAATGTAAATCTAATTTTCTTTTTCCACTAGACTACATATGTTACTACATGACAATAGTATATGTTTTGACTTTGATACTTTTAACTTACTAATGTGTGCGTAACTTCAGTTTTATTTAGGTAAAAGCTTCTTTGGTGTATCCGGGTATTATCAACATTGTCGGAAGTTTTCAGCAAGCAACTACATACTTTCATACTAGAAGTTTAAGCATATCCTTTATGGTTAATTATAAACAGAACGTAACCTGGACGGGTCCACTTTAGAGGAACAACTTCCTTTGGATTTTAAATATTGACTTACCAAGTCATCAGCCAAGAAGATCACAATATTCGGCCTGACTTCGGCCGTAGCCCGGCACAGCACTAAACAGGCACTTAGTAGCAACAACATACCGCGTCGCTCTCCCGATTACGAATGAACACAATGAGAGCTCGGAACCGAACTAGGCTATCTACAACCGCGGTGCATGGTAATGAAGGTACATCCATAAAGTAGGATCATTTAGCGCTTTAGGTCACTGACACAATGTAGTCCATAGGTGAATTTCAAAAGTTTTGAATTAAAATGCGCTTTTCTGTGCTTTTTCTCAGCGGAATCAGCGCGATAATGGTTCTTTAGACAGCGTTCCAGTGAGGCCAGTGACTGACTTTGGGCAGTGTTCCAGAGACTGAATAGTAAAAAAAAAATAACAAAAAAATTAAACCGACTTCCAAAAAAACACTGCAAAACGAAAAATAACTTTCTTTTCCGAAGTCGGTGTCGAAACACGAAAAACAATAATGTACCAAAGACACCGACTTCGGAAAAGAAAGTTATTTTTCGTTTTGCAGTGTTTTTTTGGAAGTCGGTTTAATTTTTTGTTAAAAAGTTTTTTATTTATCTCTTTTTAGTTTTGATAAGTACTTCCAATTGCAATAAACATCATATATAGCCAAAGTACATCTCATGACGATCCCAATAAGCCCATACACGACTAGGATACATTGTTTTATTTCGGAGTACCAGTGCCTACCTGCCGGCTTCATCATCAGATCAGTTCGATGGTACCATTTTCATCAGCACTATTTGCTTCATCATAGTCGTTAAACTATTCTAGATATCTTATAACCCATGACATACTTAGCATTAAGGAATTCTATTGGCCATCTGTGGTCTTCTTCACCAGTTTCACTTCTTCAAATGTTACTTTCTGAGTGCAGATGATTGCATTGTTGATAAAAATACCAAAATCGCTATATGTATGCCTACAATATTTGAGGAGTTCCCTCGATTTCTCCAAGATCCCATCATCAGATCCTTACTTGATGACTATGGGACCAACTGGGAAGTATACCCTTTCAAACAAAAGAAGAATTTTCCAAATCGGTCCAGGCGTCTTACAGTAATCGGGGAACATACATAAAAAAATTAAAAAAAGATTTCGACGAATTGAGAACCTCCTCCTTTTTTTGAAGTCGGTTTAAAAGGGCCAATACTATCGCATGGCTTGGCATTATTTTAGGATATATTCTCTAAGTTTCTTTGTATTTTTTAGTTATAATTCAAGTCTCGTGACGGAGCGTGTATTATTGTTAACAATTGTCACCAATGGAAAGAAATACCTCAAATAGCTAGATTGTCATCACCAGGGGTTTTTGAATGTTGTGGTATTGAGCTAATTAATTATAAATTGATAGTCTTATGTCTCTATAGAGTACCAAATACTAAGAATATAACTGAATGTTTTAATAAACTTGAATTGCTACTCAAAGATGTATCCAACCGGCTTAATAAGAATATTGTTATTGCAGGCGATTTTAATATCGATATTTTAAAACCGAATGGAAATTCGGTTGCACTGCAGTGTATGTTACTAAATTACAACCTGAAACTTGCTCTTAAACAACCGACTCGAATGGCTAGTGGGACATGCATAGATAATTTTGCGCATAACTTTAAAAAATCTGTGAAAACAGATGTCTTGGAATTTGCATTGTCGGACCATACAGCTCAGCTGCTTCAATGTCCAGTACCCACTGTATGTAGAATAAAATACTGGCATATAACTAGAAGGGATTACTGCAACGAAAATATAACGAAATTTAAGAACTGTATAAACAGTCTCAAATTTTCAGAGATATATCTAACTGAAGATGCTAATTTGGCTTATAATGAGTTTATCAGCACGTTCAAATTGTTCTATGATCTATGCTTCCCGTTCAAGGAAATCAAAATTAGCACATTTAATAAGCCCAAATGGCTATCAAAAGGTGTTAAATTGTGCAGCAAGAAAAAAACAAAACTCTTATGGCAATTTAGATTGAATCCTAACCATGAAAATAAAAAGAAATTTGCTACTTATTCTAAATTGTACAGTAAGATTATTAATCTAACACAGAAAGCACAGAATAATTACAAAATACAACAATCAAAGAATAAATCAAAGACTACTTGGCAAATAATTAATCGGACAAATAACAATATCCCTAAACAGCAAATTGAAAAACTAAGAATTGGTAATCGAACTATTCACAAACCTTTGGATATCGCTAATGCTTTTAATGACTTTTTTGTCGATAAAAGTCATCCAAAATTGGATGCTGAATATAAACCAAAAACATCCATTATATCAAGAAGTGCTAAGTCAATGTTTATGGCTCCCAGTTCACCACACGACATACATAAAATAATAATGTCATTAAAAAACACTGGTAGTGTAGGTTTTGATGGGATTGCCACTAAAATAATAAAGTCAGTATCAGTCGAGATATGCAGTCATCTGAGTCACATAATCAACCTCAGTATATGTACGGGTGTATATCCAGAAGCATTAAAAATATCCATAATTAAACCTCTATTTAAGAAAGTAGATAAGGAATTGATGGAATATTATAGACCCATCTCACTCATACCAGTCATCTCAAAGGTATTCGAAAAGTACATTTACAAACAGTTAGCTAATTTCATTGAAAAGAATAACATATTATGTGAAGAACAAAAAGGATTTAGGCAGCATAGAACCATCGATATGGCAATTTATGACTTTTTGTTTCCGATTATTAGAAATATGGATAAACGAGTCGCCATATGTGCCATATTTTGCGATATGACGCAGGCTTTCGATTATGTTCATCATAATACATTGTTAAATAAGTTAGAAGCCTACGGCATAAGAGGTAACGTACTCGAACTAATGAAATCGTATTTAGAGGGCAGAACACAGATAACCGAAATTAGTCGCATCAATGTGGTTAATAAACATGAAGAGATATCACGGTCACGAGAACGCAAAATTACATTCGGTGTTCCACAGGGAAGCGTTGTGGGCCCGTTTGGATTTATATTATATGTTAATGATATGCCCACGTCCATTGAACATCCCTTAACTATGTTTGCTGATGATAGTACCATTACGATCCCGTGTAAAAACGTAAATATATATGAAACGGACATAAATGATTCTCTTGACAATTTAATTAAATATCTAGATAAGAATAATTTGAATATAAATTTAAGTAAGACTATGATAATGCACTTTAGACAACGTATGCCTCGTGTACCTAACCTTAACATACACTACAAAAATAATGACATTGATGAAGTAACTGATACCAAATTTTTGGGATTACAAATAGACTGCAGTTTAAACTGGAAAGCACATATTGACGGGTTGTGTAAAAAATTGAGTTCGTCTGCATTTGCTTTACATAGACTATCCTCCATAGTGGATACAAAAACACTTCTTGCAGCGTACTACGGTATTGCTGAATCGTACTTACGCTACGGTGTCATTTTCTGGGCGAACTCCACCGACAAAGAGACAGCATTTAAGGCTCAAAAAAGATGTCTCCGGTCAATGTTTAAACTAAAAACCACCGACAGTTGCAAGCCATATTTCAAGCAGTACAACATATTAACCCTGCCTTGTATCTATATTCTTGAAGTGGCTATGTTTGTGAAGAACAATCCAAGTCGTTTTGAGCGTTTGGCCGATGTATACCCAAGAAACAGACGTGACAATTCAAAATTAAATAATGTACCGTGTCAAACCACTATGATGCGCAAAAGTATTTATTGCATGGCCCCCGTTGTTTATAATAAATTGCCAAGTGCATGGAAAGACTTGAAAACGTTGCAATTCAAAAGTACAGTTCGTAGGTTGTTAATAGACAAAGCATATTACAGTGTAACTGAGTTTTTAACGGACAATTTTTATCAAAATACCTCGAAGTTTTAATTAATTAATTATTGTTTTGCGTACGGAATATTTATGGTGTATTGTCTATGACCTGGAATTTTGATGTTTGTTTGTTTATTTGTCTTCGGACCACGATTCTGTATTTCTTGTATATATAACCTACTGTTACTGACAATTTTAATGTATAATGTAATAATTAAGTTGATATTTTTAATGAATGTTTTAATTTTAATAATTTTATTTAATGAGAATGACATAACTATTTGAATGTTCCAACAAGACTTTAAATATTAACAATTTTAGTATAATGAAAATGTTTGCATGCCGAATGGTGAAATATGGCAGAACTCTGATGAAAACCTACTACTACCTACTTATGTATAACCCATATTTGCAAATAAATGCTATTCTATTCTATGCTATTCTATTCTATTCTATTCTATTCTATTCTATTCTCATTAACCGACTTCAAAAAAAGGAGGAGGTTCTCAATTCGTCGGAATCTTTTTTTTGTTTTGAGATTTTGCTTGTAATTTTTTGTTTAGATTCTGTTTTCCTTTTGTACATCACTTTTACCATTTCATAATTTGTTATTGAAGAGCGGGTGCTCCTAGCACAGGTGTATCTTTTACTTAAAAGGAGGTCCCTATGTAAGATTTACTGTAAAAGTGTACAAGTTTCTGCAGTTATTTATTTTTACAAGCTTTTATTTAACTTGCAATGTAAGTGTGTTCGGGTCAAATCTTGCAACATAATTTTAAAGCAGTTATCTTCCACCGATTAAGATGAAATTTTGCATACACTTTTGGTTTAGATGACAATGCATGGTTAGCTAAGTGACGTCATCATTCTAAATCCAATATGGCGGACAGCCCGAGATGGCGGACGGCCCGAGATGGCGGACTTGTTATTTTTAGTGCACTGTCATGATATGGGTATCAAATGAAAGGGTTTACTGAGATTGCTGAGAAGAATACCAAAAAATCTTGTTTTTAATCACCACTTCCTAGTGTTCTAGGTTTCTTTTTTTAGGGTTCCGTACCCCAAGCAAGTTGAAATTTATACCAGATACTGAGGTCTATAGCCCCTATTAGGTGAATAAAAATCAGGAATTATTGGACGACTCGCCCGAATTTAACTCTCACTAATCGACCACTATTGAAAATATTCATTTTTCTGTGTCGATTCGGCCGAAGTTAATTTATCGGTGGCCGAATCGACCACTGCAAAATTATTTAGTGGGCGATTCTATTCAGTTGCAACCGTATCGGTAATAATATTAAGAATTAATCGTAGTTAATAGATATACTAGAAACTTGGTAAGCCACTTAATTACCACTTAAAACGTGGAGAGATATTTATACCCAAACTTCAGTCTGTCTGTCTGTCTGTCTGTCTGTCTGTCTGTCTGTCTGTCTGTCTGTCTGTCTGTCTGTCTGTCTGTCTGTCTGTCTGTCTGTCTGTCTGTCTGTCTGTCTGTCTGTCTGTCTGTCTGTCTGTCTGTCTGTCTGTCTGTCTGTCTGTCTGTCTGTCTGTCTGTCTGTCTGTCTGTCTGTCTGTCTGTCTGTCTGTCTGTCTGTCTGTCTGTCTGTCTGTCTGTCTGTCTGTCTGTCTGTCTGTCTGTCTGTCTGTCTGTCTGTCTGTCTGTCTGTCTGTCTGTCTGTCTGTCTGTCTGTCTGTCTGTCTGTCTGTCTGTCTGTCTGTCTGTCTGTCTGTCTGTCTGTCTGTCTGTCTGTCTGTCTGTCTGTCTGTCTGTCTGTCTGTCTGTCTGTCTGTCTGTCTGTCTGTCTGTCTGTCTGTCTGTCTGTCTGTCTGTCTGTCTGTCTGTCTGTCTGTCTGTCTGTCTGTCTGTCTGTCTGTCTGTCTGTCTGTCTGTCTGTCTGTCTGTCTGTCTGTCTGTCTGTCTGTCTGTCTGTCTGTCTGTCTGTCTGTCTGTCTGTCTGTCTGTCTGTCTGTCTGTCTGTCTGTCTGTCTGTCTGTCTGTCTGTCTGTCTGTCTGTCTGTCTGTCTGTCTGTCTGTCTGTCTGTCTGTCTGTCTGTCTGTCTGTCTGTCTGTCTGTCTGTCTGTCTGTCTGTCTGTCTGTCTGTCTGTCTGTCTGTCTGTCTGTCTGTCTGTCTGTCTGTCTGTCTGTCTGTCTGTCTGTCTGTCTGTCTGTCTGTCTGTCTGTCTGTCTGTCTGTCTGTCTGTCTGTCTGTCTGTCTGTCTGTCTGTCTGTCTGTCTGTCTGTCTGTCTGTCTGTCTGTCTGTCTGTCTGTCTGTCTGTCTGTCTGTCTGTCTGTCTGTCTGTCTGTCTGTCTGTCTGTCTGTCTGTCTGTCTGTCTGTCTGTCTGTCTGTCTGTCTGTCTGTCTGTCTGTCTGTCTGTCTGTCTGTCTGTCTGTCTGTCTGTCTGTCTGTCTGTCTGTCTGTCTGTCTGTCTGTCTGTCTGTCTGTCTGTCTGTCTGTCTGTCTGTCTGTCTGTCTGTCTGTCTGTCTGTCTGTCTGTCTGTCTGTCTGTCTGTCTGTCTGTCTGTCTGTCTGTCTGTCTGTCTGTCTGTCTGTCTGTCTGTCTGTCTGTCTGTCTGTCTGTCTGTCTGTCTGTCTGTCTGTCTGTCTGTCTGTCTGTCTGTCTGTCTGTCTGTCTGTCTGTCTGTCTGTCTGTCTGTCTGTCTGTCTGTCTGTCTGTCTGTCTGTCTGTCTGTCTGTCTGTCTGTCTGTCTGTCTGTCTGTCTGTCTGTCTGTCTGTCTGTCTGTCTGTCTGTCTGTCTGTCTGTCTGTCTGTCTGTCTGTCTGTCTGTCTGTCTGTCTGTCTGTCTGTCTGTCTGTCTGTCTGTCTGTCTGTCTGTCTGTCTGTCTGTCTGTCTGTCTGTCTGTCTGTCTGTCTGTCTGTCTGTCTGTCTGTCTGTCTGTCTGTCTGTCTGTCTGTCTGTCTGTCTGTCTGTCTGTCTGTCTGTCTGTCTGTCTGTCTGTCTGTCTGTCTGTCTGTCTGTCTGTCTGTCTGTCTGTCTGTCTGTCTGTCTGTCTGTCTGTCTGTCTGTCTGTCTGTCTGTCTGTCTGTCTGTCTGTCTGTCTGTCTGTCTGTCTGTCTGTCTGTCTGTCTGTCTGTCTGTCTGTCTGTCTGTCTGTCTGTCTGTCTGTCTGTCTGTCTGTCTGTCTGTCTGTCTGTCTGTCTGTCTGTCTGTCTGTCTGTCTGTCTGTCTGTCTGTCTGTCTGTCTGTCTGTCTGTCTGTCTGTCTGTCTGTCTGTCACCAGGCTGTATCTCATGAACCGTGATAGTTACACAGTTGAAATTTGATTTCACAGATGAAGTATTTCTGTTGCCGCTATAACAACAAATACTAACAACAGAATAAAAGAAAAAAATTTTAGGAAGGGCTCCCATACAACAAACGTGATTTTTTTGCCGTTTTTTGCGATAATGGTACGAACCCTTCGTGCGCTAGTCCGACTCGCACTTGGCCGGTTTTTAATTTCAAATAACGGTTTCAGTATTGCTAAAACTTTGTCGTTTTTCCTTTTAGGGTATGTAACGATTTAAAGTTGGTTATAGTTCTCGCCAAACTTAAAACAACAAATTAGGTAATGTCTACGTTATTTTTACACAATTTAATATAAACTTTAAAAATCATTTGAACCACTTACTAGAGTGGATTACTTCTTAACCAAAACAGAATTAATTTTTTGCCCAAATCTTCAACATTGATCGACAGGGTTACCTGCCTCATCTACATAATTACATCCCGACATCCCATCTAAAGAAGAGATAAGAGACGAACTTTAACGATCTGGGAAAATCCCAAAACGGATAACATCATTCAAAGTTTATTATTATTTTTATTTTTGATAGGTTCGCGCTTGGCCACTATCTGATAGTAAGCGATGGTGTTGTGGTCCACAATGCAGCACGCTTGCCTAGAAGAAACCTGTTCACTCTTGACTCCAAGGTTGTAGCTATCAGGAAGATGAGGAAAAATAAAATCCACTTTGTCTTGAGCTTTTGAAAAAGAGGACAAACTTATAATAAATTGAAGTATCTTATGACGTGGTGGCCCAATGGTTAAGACCTCGCTTCTCGTGCTTGAGTTGGTGGGTTAAAATCCGGGCAAGTACCTACCAATCTACCTTTTTCATTCATTAGTACTCGCAAACTTCTTGGCCGCATTGAAGTTGCCTAAAATGGCTGCGTAGTAGTAAATCTCAAACAAAAACAGCACTGTTTCGTGCCTTAAAAGCCAACTTCAGGGCGGCTCAGAAGTTTGGCGAACACTATACCTACTTTCTCAGTTTATCTTGGAAAACATCGTGAGGCAACCTGGACTTAAAGATAGTTTATTATAAGTTTGTGCTTTATTGGTGTAATTGCTGCAATAAGGCGTTCCAATGCGAGGTAAATATATATAGTTAATTGAAATTATCAATATTACTAGGTATCTACCGATGACATGTTTAAGGTTGCGGGAAGGCGCTGAATGTGAGACGCACGGGATCTGTCAATGTGGAGACGCCTGGGGGAGGCCTATGCCCAGCAGTAAAAATGATGATGTGGAAATGATGATGATGATACCAAACTATAAATATCAACACATTTTTGCGAGCTGCGCCATGTATAGCCCTCGCCAAACTTCTTGGCCGCCCTGAAGTTGGTTTACCGGATGCGCGAGGCACAAAACGGTGCTGTTTTTGTATGAGATTTCCTACTGCGCAGCCATTGTAGCCAACTTCAGGGCGGCCAAGAAGTTTGGCGAGAACTATACATGTGCGTGCGCTTGTAATAAACACGTGTTGCTCGGATGACGACTTAAAGCGGTATAACCATGATATAAATATAATGCGCGCAAAGATGAGTTGAACTATCTATAAGCGATAGTATTGCCCCTTTTACTATTCATTTATCTACTGGAACATTTCCCTAAATCAGACACTGAAACACCACTACTACCGTTATAGTGCATGGTGATTTCGCTAAGAAATTGCACAGAAAAGCGCGTGTTCATTCGTTACTTTTGAAATACATCTATGGGCTACATTGTGTTAGTAACCTAAAGCGCTAAATGATCCTACTTTATGGATGAACCTTCATTACAGCGTTGCCAGACGTCCGCATTATTATGCAACTTCGGAACCCTTTTGCTGGGCGTGGCCCGACACGCACTTGGCCGGTTTTTCTAATCTAATACCTCGTATCTTTCAAACCCCTTGACAGATTTTTGTAATTAAGACATCGTTAGATACGTCTTGGTCGCCCAAGTGTTCTTAGATAAGTGCCGTTAAAAAAAAGAAACATGGCAGATTTTGGGCGCCATACTGTGGGGATTGCAATTTTTTTTTCTTCGTTTCTCATCGAGTGGAGTATCAAAATGAAGGGTATTTAGAGGTGATTACTAAAATATATACTACTTATATGTTTAAAACTCTTTCGAAAAAAAAAGTATAACACAAAAGTTGTAAATAAAAGAAGTTTATAAAATCAAAAAACCCGACTACAAAGATGTAAACAAGAAGAAAATCATGCTGTGCAGTCGGAGGATATTTAAAGTTTTGGTCAGCCAGCTCGCGACACACATCTTTGCAGTTGGGTTTTTTTGATTTTATTAACTTGTTTTTTGCTATAGATTGTCATGTAAACGTTATTTAAAACTCAAATAGAAAGTTTTTTTTTTTGTATAAATACGTTTTTTTACTATGTCCCGTTTTCGACTAAAGAATCCCGCTTTGTAATGTGTTTATCAGTCTATGTATGTATGTATGTTTGTTCCTATGCGGCGTTCTAGAGACCAAACGCGTGGGCCGATTATCAAAATCGGCCCACGCGTTCGGTTCTTACGTCAATCGATTCGTCTTAACCCCGCGAGTGTCACTGGCTACATGAAAATTGGAAAATAGGAAAATGGCGGTTTTTGGGGGCCATATTGTGGGGGCCCAAATTTTTTTTTTTGTTCCAAACCTATCGTGTGGGGTATCAAAATACCAGTCGGAGGATACGTCTGGTTTTGGTCAGCCAGCTCGCGAAAATGTATCCTCCGACAGCACAGCATGATTTTCTACTTGTTTACGTCTTTTTAGTTCGCTTTTCAAGCAGTCGGGTTTTTGATTTTTTTAATTAACTTTTTTTATTTCACTTAATTAGTTTGAAACACCCGACTTGCCAAAAAATAAATCTGGCAACGCTGCTTAGCCTAGTTCGGTTCCGACCTCTCATTGTGTTCATTTGTAATCGGGAGAGCGACGCGGCATGTTGTTGCTACTAAGTGCCTGTTTAGTGCTGTGCCGGGCTACGGCCGAAATCAGGCCGAATATTGTGTTCTTCATAGCTGATGACTTGGTAAGTCAATATTAAAAATCTTTTTTTTTGGGGCAGTTTTTCCTCTAAAGAGGCCCCTCCAGGTTAAGTGCTGTTGAAAATTCCGATAATGTTAATATTAACCGGATACACCAAAGAAGCTTAAATCATCAACGTATTGAAAATTTGTACTACTTAAAATAAATATAAATAAATGTAATAATATATATATCAATTAAATAATTTTGGGCTCCAATTGGGAGCGGTAAACAGTAAATTATTTATTTTATTAGTATTACTAAATTAATTAATAAACGGCAATAATTTTAACAGTTACTTTCGTGATTTTTAGGGTTCCGTACCCAAAGGGTAAAAACGGGACCGTCCGGGACTGTCCGTCTGTCTGTCTGTCTGTCTGTCACCAGGCTGTATCTCATGAACCGTGATAGTTAGACAGTTGAAATTTTCATAGATGATGTATTTCTGTTGCCGCTATAACAACAAAAACTAAAAACAGAATAAAAAAAATATTTAAGTGGGGCTCCCATACAACAAACGTGATGTTTTTGCCGTTTTTTGCGATAATGGTA
This sequence comes from Anorthoa munda, assembly GCA_945859665.1. Taxonomy (NCBI): domain Eukaryota; kingdom Metazoa; phylum Arthropoda; class Insecta; order Lepidoptera; family Noctuidae; genus Anorthoa; species Anorthoa munda. Next base: position 26,907,625 of record OX243902.1, on the reverse strand, counting down.
CGGAACCCTTCGTGCGCGAGTCCGACTCGCACTTGGCCGATTTTTTTACAATTAATCTCTAATATATCTTTACCAATGTTTATAATGTACTACTCAAAACAAAATAAGAGCCACTAGGTATTTAGGATATACCATGAAAATTATAAGATTATCACATTATTTTATTTCATCATCATCAGCTTTTTAATGTTCCCACTGCCAACACTCTATTTAACAGGCCTCCTCTCTGTGTGAGAGAATGGACTATAATCCACCACGCGGGCCTAGTGCGGGTTGGTAGGTGTCACTTGTCTTCGAATTTTTGGTTCTAGGACATGTCGATTTTCCTTCACCGTTTTGAGAGCAGTGGTGATGAAATAATTTACACAAAGTAAAGCGCCTGCCTGGGTTCGAACCCATAAGCTACAACTTGTAAGTAGCGCCCTAAACCACTGGGCCACCACTGCTCTCTTATTTCGATTAACACATCCTAATTGATTCTATGATTCAGGTTATCTTAAGAAATACATGTGAGACACTCACTACTCACATCTATTTGACCAAAGCTATAGGCAATATGGAGAAACAGATGTGAATACTAACACTAAATGATTTTTAGAAATGTAGATTAGTGCATAAAAATGATAGACATCTAAAAAAATTGTATCACCCCTATTTTGTAAAGCTGTCGTAAGGCGTTAATTATGTCGTCAACGTTACTCGTACGTCTATTTATCTTAAAAATCACACCATGTTTAGATTGTTTTTCAATAGATGGGGTAAACCATTAATGTGGACTAAAAATAAGAAAGGACCCAAAATTGAAACTTGGGGTACCCCCATTTTCACGGTTAACCCCGACGAATTGACACCGTTTATTTGAACTAATTGCTGTCTATCATTCAAATAAGATTTTACTAAACTGAACTGATTGGCCTAGCCCGTAATGCACAAGTTTCAAAAGTAATGTTTCATGAATAACGCAATCAAACGCTTTCGACAGGTCGCAGAAGACACCTATGGTAGCTTGTGCCTCTTCCCAAACATCAAAGATGTGTTTTAATAAGGTGACACCAGCGTCGGTTGTACAACGTTCTTTGGAGAAACTATACTGTTTGTCGTGTAGGATGTTATTCATATTAAAAAGAATGAGCATTTGATTTAGCATTATCTTTTCGAATACCTTGCTGAAAACCGGCAGCACCGATACTGGTCTATAATTATTTGTGTCTTTACTGTCCCCGAATTTAAAAAGTGGTCCTTACTATGCTTCATTAGATCCGGAAAGACTCCTTGATCTACACACAAATTACAGCCAAGTACGGCGCTATAATCTGAATAATGGAGGTACAAACTTTGATGGACATTCCCCATAGATCTTCGGTCAGTTTGATCTTGATTAGTTAAAAAGCTTTTATTACTGTTATTGGGTTTATAAGTGAGAAGTTAAATTCAGTCGGGCAGACTGAAACGTTAGCGTTTAATAAACCAGAAGCAAGCGAGGGCGAAGAATTTGAGGTTTAAGGAGTTTTAATTAGGATTCTGGTAAAGATTACAAATTCTTGTTTTTTTTTTTTGTTATCTCTAATAAGTTGATGTGTAGTTTCAAGCGTGTAATCAGTATTATTTCTTTTGTTCCTGTTAGTTTCAATGTTTTGTAGCTTTCCAACGGTTTTGATTTTATGTTACCATGAAGATCATCGAAACGAAACTTAAAGAATAAAAAATCGAAAAAAAAAACTTTTTTTTTTGTCTCAAGAACAAAATCAAAGACGTAAAATATCGAAGAGTTTGTAACACAATATTTTGCTACATAATAATTATAATTAATCTTCATTAATTTACATTGATATGTGAAAATAATGAGTGGCTCTTATTTTGTTTAGAGTAGACAATATCAGCATTAGATAATGCTGTGTAGGTACCCAAATAATCTACCGAGCAATGACCTTAAGGTCATGCATACGGTTTTTACAGATAGGCAACAAATTAAAAAACCGCCCAAGTGCGAGTCGGACTCGCGCACGAAGGCTTCCGTACAATTATCGCAAAAACACACATCACACATTACACATCATCAGCCTATTAATGATCCCACTGCTGGGACACAGGCCTCCTCTCTGTGAGAGGGAATGGGCCGTAATCCACCACGCGGGCCCAGTGCGGGTTGGTGGATGTCACATGTCTTCGATTTTTTTGTTCTAGGACATGCCGGTTTCCTCACTATGTTTTCCTTCACCGTTTTGAGAGCAGTGGCGATGAAATAATTTACACAAAGTAAAGCGCTTGCCTGGGCTCGAACCCACGACCTACAACTTGTAAGTCGCGGCCGATACCACTGGACTACCACTGCTCTAATCGCAAAAACACACATAAATATTTATTTTATTCTGTTTTTAGTACTTGTTGTTATAGCAAATACATCATCTGTGAAAATTTCAACTGTCTAGTTATCACGGTTCATGAGATACAGCCTGGTGACAGACAGGCAGTGGAGTCTTAGTAATAGAGTGCCGTTTGTAATAGGGACCTTTGGGTTCTGTACCCAAAGGTCCCTATATATCCTCTACTAACAAATATATTGAAGAAAGTTTCAGTTGGTAAAAAGCTACAAATACTAAAAACAGAATAAATAAATATTTAAGTGATGAATGAGTTTTCCATACAACAAACGTGATTTTTACGATAATGGTACGGAACCCTTCATGCGCGGGTCCGACTCGCACTTGACCAGTTTTTTTTAAATAAAACCGTTAGAATAATAGCGTTATTATTCTAAGATAAAGCCATTTTAATCAATGAAATTCGATATGTATGTATGTAATATTGATGGAATTGCACAATATTTTTACTCTATGTGGGCTTCTAAACACGTGTGCCAAATTTCATAAGTGTGTGTTTGTATGTTTCTTTGTATGTATGTTTGTCCACGCATTTCTACTAAACTACTTCTCGGATTGTGATCATTCTTTATTGTTGGATTAAGTATCTCTCAACTTAGGAAAAAATGCAAGTTTCATCAAAATTGGTTCAGCAGTTTTCAAGATATGGAACAAACAACCGAACTCCTTAGCGGCAAACAGCACCAATGTGTAAATTAAGTTATTATGGGTATTTTGTCAATCCTTTAGTACCTTATGTATCTATATCCTATAGACTTTGCTCACTTTTTATTGATAGGGTACTAAAACTAAAAAGAGAGAATTAAATTATCTGACTTCTAAAGCTAAACACACAAAATACAAAAAGTGCAAATAAAAATACAAGTATCTTACAGCTAAACACTAACAAGGAGGATTTTTTGTGAAATTTTTTATTTTAACCCGACTGTAACGAAGCCCAAAAGGTGGGTAATGTTATGGTTCGACTCCGTACACCTTGTTAAGTTTTTTATGGTAGTATAACACTTTATTTTGGCCCTTAAGGCGTCCCATACACCTACAATAATAGTGTACAATATTTTTATTGTTCATAATATCCCTTTGAATCCAAACGTTCAACAATATTCACTCAATATTAAGAAGCGAACTAAAGAGCTGTAAACAAGAAAAAATCATGCTGTGCTGTCGGAGAATACATATTCGCAAATTGGCTGACCCTCTGACACAGAATAAATAATAGTACAAGCCTCTGATCCTAAACAGGCGGGTTTATGATTTTAAATTAACTTTTCTATTTACAACTTTTTAGTATTTTTTTATTTTCGAATGACTTTTAAACATATAAGTGGTTTATATTTTTGTAATCACATCTAAAACCCTTCATTTTGCTACACTACTCGATGGGTCATCAAAGATTACTATTATATACTGGGTAGTATACATGCAAGAATAAATAATACGCGGCGTGCATGCAGGATAACATAAAAAAAACCGGCCAAGTGCGAGTCGGACTCGCACACGAAGGGTTCCGTACCATTATCGCAAAATACTGCATAAAAATCACGTTTGTTGTATGGGAGCCCCCCTTAATTTATTTTATTTTAATTTATTAATTATTATTTTTTGAAGTAAATATACAACTAAACATTCTGTGAATATTTCAAGCGTCTACCTGTTGCCGTTATAAATATCGAGCAAAAAACGGCAAAAATATCACGTTTGTTGTATGGGAGCCCCCCTTTAATATTTACTTTATACTGTTTTTAGTATTTGTTGTTATAGCGGCAACAGAAATACATCATCTGTGAAAATTTCAACTGTCTAGCTATCACGGTTCATGAGATACAGCCTGGAGACAGACGGACAGACAGACAGACAGACGGATCGCGAAGTCTTAGTAATAGGGTCCCGTTTTTACCCTTTGGGTACGGAACCCTAAAAACAAAAAGTTCGGACACGTTTGCGACCTAATATGGCATGCAAATATTTTAAAACATGAACAGTTTCACAAAATGAATTTAAACACAATTTAATTAAAAGATGTAAACAATAAAAATAAAAAACCGGCCAAGTGCGTGTCGGGCCACGCGCAGTAATAGGGTTCCGAAGTTGCATAATAATGCGGACTAAAAAGAGGGTTTTGTTGTTGTTACATGAACATTAGAACGGTTTCAGTGGCTCACAAAGTCTAAAAACGGGCCCACATAGGATTTTTTAATCTATATTCTCGATTTTGACCACTATCTCGCCTGATGGTAAGCTACGATGATGTGGTCTACGGTGAAGCACGCTTGCCTAGATGTAATCTATTCACTCTTGACTTAAACTAAATAAGGACTAACTGGTAACTGAAGACAGAAGAAGAACAGGAGTTATAAAATCCAACTACGCAACTGAAGTTAGAAAAATATTATTTATTTGAGTACCACCGCGGGTGCAAATTGCGAAAGGAGCCCATACGAGCGCGCGTCAGCCACAGGAAATGGTATAGTTCATTCCTGGATCCTTGCGTGCACGCTCCTTGTTTATTTATCTTACGGAATTTGAGAAAAATCGTATGTATTCACCTCTAATCTCCTCTAATACCGCAGATTAGAGGTGAATCCTCTAATCTGCGGTATTCACTATTTCATTCTGGAAAGTTTTACGCTACTCAATTAGTGATGAAGTCGGGTCGAATATTGACTTTATAGAAGGATATCGACAAAAGAAAATAAGTAATTACGTTCTGGTACTGCCAACGACTCCGGCCACTCCAATGCGTTATTCGAGCTTAAACATGATTAATTTAGAAATCATTATTATTAAGGATGTTATGATTTTATTTTTGAATATTTTTACATGGTTCATAAGCATATATTTACTATCTGTTTTACACAGCTAACAACGTTATTTAAGTAATTTTTCAATGGCATTTGTACAAAAATTTTACTGTGCCAAATATATTTTATAAGTTGGTCGACCATTACTCGTAAACTTGTAAAGCCTGTTATGATTTCATTTTTGTATATTTTTACATGGTTCGTAAGCATTATATTTACTCTGTTTGTTGTATAGTAGTCGTAAGCATTATATTTCATTTTTGTATATTTTTACATGGTTCGTAAGCATTATATTTACACAGCTATCAACTTTATTTTGGTAAAATTCCTAAGGAATTTGTAAAAAAAAAATACAATTCCAAGTACTTTTTATAAGTTGGTCGACTAATACTCGTAATCTTGTAAAGCCTTGTTATCCGTGATAATTTTCCTTTTAATTTCGTTATATTTACTACTGCCGTGAATTTTTTCACATAGCCAAGAGCAACCAATTCGCTGGCAGGGGGGGGGGACACTTGACTCTAACATAAATTTGCAACTTAAAGCTTAATTTTACGCAAACGAATCTCTGAATCGAAAAATGGTTTTAACAAACCCATAATATTTTTGAATGGCCTATCCAACGATACCCCACACCATGGGATAGATGAGAAAAAAAAAATACATCCCCACTTTACGTCTATGGGAGGTACCCGAAAAAAAATTATTTTTCATAATTTTATATTACCACTTTGTCGGAATTATTAATATGTATATACATGCCAAATTATAGCTTTCTAGTACTTAGATTCTCTGAGCTACGCTGCGGACGGACAGACGGACAGAGCGAAACTATAAGGGTTCCTTGTTGACTTCGAACCCTAAAAAAGACGTGTGGCACTCGGGGACTGCCGCGGTAAAGCTATTGCAATTTTTATCAACTTATGCAATTATAATTATTTATTTATTTTTTATTTATGTTACCACGCGAAATTCAACCTCCAAATTACAAAAACACAAATATCTCGGAAACGGAGCGAGATAGCCCGATTTTGAGGCCAACCTACGTACACTAGTATGTGCCGAAGGACCCAGGACACCTCCTCCAGATCCCCCCCATTTAATTTTAATTCGAGCATAATTATCATACAGTCAGCAAGAATAAAAACTTCTGTGTCAAGCGGAACCGAACCTCCGAACTGGAAAACGCGGCACCAAATTCTGAGTGACCCTTATTACCTCTATAAGGCCACTTTTAATTGCCACGCAAAAGTGACCCGTATTATTAGGGGCATAAGGTCGTTTTATTTGAATACCAATATTATTAAACGCCAGACGTACAAAATCCTCCATCAAAGGACGACCCGAGGCGACACTTTTCTAGAACCGACCTCGAGCCGCCACCAAGAACGAACCGGCGACCAAATCATAAAAACTAAAAAGTCCCATATCTTGGAAACGGCTGGAGCTAGCTCAATTCTAAGAAAAATTTTGCCCCCCTCCCCTACGTCACTTCAGGCCGGAGAACAAGATAGCATACCCCCCTTCCCGTTAATATCTTCCCGCCGCAAAAAAATTTTTACTTCAGTCTAAAAATATCAAAATGAAACTTCTATAAAATCGCGCAACAAACCCCTCCTGCCCCTCCCCCCTCACCCCTCCCCGCTCACACACTCGGAATCCATCGTCTGATTTCGGAGCAGCTCGGGGTGTCAGGTTTGTTTTCGTTACGGAATTTCTTGATTCGGTCGCCGCGCTCAATCGGTCGCCGCACTTAAAGTTTTTTTTTTTTAATCTTTGCCACACACTAGGAATTTCATCCTGTATCGTGGGTGCGTTTACAAACATATAAACTCACAATCACAAACACCCAGAGCCGAAACAACTATCTGTAGGTCATACAAATATTTGTTCCGTGCGGGAATCGAACCCGCGACACGCAGCGCAGCAGTCAATCGCTCAACCACTGCGCCAACCGTGCGCCCAAAAGCTCGTGATAAAAGCTATGCAATAGCTTAAAAATAAAATAAATAATAATAATGTCAAAATATCAATCAAATGTCAAATAAAAATGTATGTTAAATCTTTGTAAAATATCAATCAAATGTTTATGTCTTGAGCAATTACAAAAATTAATTCAAACACAATAATTACTAAATGTCAATTAAAAATGTAGGTATGTCAAATCCGTGTAAAAATATCAAACGTATGTCAAATAAAATTGAATGCCAGATATGGGTAAAATATCAAATAAATGGCAAAAAACCGGCCAAGTGCGAGTCGGACTCGCGCACGAAAGTACCCTTGTCAAATCTATGTAACATTCATCAAATGTCAAAATCAATAAAAATATATGTTAAAATAAATGATTCTACCAGAAATCCACTAATAGTATATCGTAGCCATTAGCCATTTTACTTAGAAACGTTTTTAATTGTTTCTTCAAGTACGTTTAATTAGGTTCCCTCCAACTTTTGGGTAACTTGTTATAAATAGGGATATATATGGGATAGGAAAGTATGATGGATGGATGGTATAGATGATTCCGCACTTTGATTCCAATTTGGTACGTTGTGCGTGCAGGCCTCCTCCCTGTGAGAGGGAATGGGCTGTAATCCACCACGGGTTGGTGGATGTCACATGTCTTCTAATTTTTGGTTCTAAGACATGCCGGTTTCCTCACGATGTTTTCCTTCACCATTTTGAGAGCAGTGATGATGAAATAATTTACACAAAGTAAAGCGCCTGCCTGAAATTGAACCCACGACCTACAACCTGTGAGTCGCGGCCATTACCACTGGGCCACCACTGCTCCAAACTAATATGGGTTACTCTATACCAGTCTATACTCACACACAGAAGGTATTCTTGCTCGCCATTTTGTTAGATTTTAATACATGACTTACGCTACACCGTGATGACCAATCGCGACCGCTCCAAACAGTGAACTGAAAATATTGCGCAATATTAAGCCTACACGGGCGGTGCAAGAAAAAAATAATGTGCAATAAAATTTAAGCTCGCTCAAACTTATGTTCAATCATTGCGCAATGTTTCAACAAATCAACACTACCCCTACACACTTGGGCACGCCACAATTGCGGCGATAAGCAGGGCCGTCTTTAACCTATTGGAGGCCCTGGGCATATTAGGATAATAGGGCCCCTATGACTTTGACAGAACACTATTTTATTAGAATAGACAAAGAAAGTAGATATTTATTTTTATTAACAATCACATGAAACGAATAGATAAATGTAATACAGTCCACAAAAGTAACTGTTTTAGCATTTACAGGATAATGCATAAAAATCTATGTTATTTGAAGAGGTGCCATACACGGAGTTGTCTGGCGCCCATGTGCTGGTTTGGTCCTTGGGGTGGTCACGGCGTACAGGCCTCACGGGGTGCTCCCCAGAGAAGGGTCCGCGGTGGGTTCGCAGTGAGTGCTAACGCGTGCCCGCGGCGTGTTCTTTTTTTTTTTTTTTTTTTATGCTTAACACTAATCCCCGCCAACGATATTGGCGCCTTATGTGCTCAACCTCAGTCATTCCGGTCAATCTTTTATGCCTCTCGTACATTCATTCTTCATCCTAATTCTTTCTTGCATTCATCATCTTGCATTCTGTGGGTAGGGCCCCACTTTTATTTAGTCTAGTCTACGGGCATAATTTATTTATTATAAAAATAGGTAAAATACAAAGTGCTATAATATGTACAAATTGAGCAAAATGTGCTATTTATCACTTGTTGAGCAACAGAGCTGTACATCACAGATATACAAAAATGCAAAAGGTGCTTTTATTACAGAGGAATACATTTAGATCACAGAGAATACAGTATAGCTAGGGATAAAACACAAAAGTGCTGTTTATAACACAAAAATATTAATTTACACAGTCTAAGAACTTAGGTACTAACATAAAATACTGCCGGCTATACGTGTCCTTGCTGCATTCCGTGCTTACATTTGAATATTGTGCAAAATACTAATGAAGCACGGTGCGCTTCAGGTTTTGTTCCTGTGTATAACCGCAGTGGCTACTCTAATACAGTATTCTATGAACTTTTCCCTCGTCTTTTTGTCCATGAGCCCATGCAGGCTCTCCCTCGTTATTTTCCTGTCCAGCTCACATTCAAGTTGGTAGCGCTCCCTGATAAATAACGGGCATTCTACAAGTATGTGCTGGACAGTCTCTGCCACGCCTGGATCGCAGACGCACGATGGGCTATCCTTACACTTAAAGCGATTCAAGTATTCAGAGAACCCACCGTGCCCCGTCAAAACTTGCGTGAGGACGCCTTCGGGCCGCACCTGTTGTACGATACGGCCGCGGCGTGTTCATACCATAAGCGGCACAGGAGGACACCGTGGAGTTTTAGTGGGTGGGGTCCCACATAACTGTATTATCTCCCCGTGGTAGTCCAGTATGCATGAGCATCACAAAAGGCACAAAAAAAAATGTGTTATTGTATTTTTTTCCATCTGGAGTATTTCAGTAGCCTGCCTAACCCTTCGGACATTAAATGAATGATGTTATTATGTTAAAGGGTTGGAACGATGTGGGCTTTCACGGCTCGAACCAGATCCCTACGCCGAACATCGATGCTCTGGCGTACTCCGGCATCGTGCTACAGAACTACTACGTGGCTTCTATGTGCACCCCTTCTAGGTCTGCGCTGATGACTGGCAAATATCCTATACATACTGGTGAGTAGATAATTACTATGACGTTTATTTATTTTTACCATATATAATAAGTAGGAAACCATCGATGCTGGGAGCATGGTCCAAGCTATTAGAAGTTAGGGTTCCAGGGACAAAATTTGCTCATTTTGCGAGTCGTGTGCGCGCACGACAGCTTCAAAAGATGGTCGACTTTATTTACAGATTGGAAGAGGTTCCTGCCAGGTCTAACTAGGAATACATTGTTAAATTTTATTTTTGGATAAGTTCAATGCCGCAAAAACACAGGCGTGTCTCTTCTCCGCGAAAAAGAGCCAATTTCACCCGGCTCCATCTTTCCGAGGTGTAACCGTACCGATAACGGACCATCTTGAGCTTCTTGGCGTAACGTTCAAAGGCTCAACTGGCTGCCAAAAAGTTGGGGATCCAAGAGGCTCATCGGCAATGAGGCACTGGTCGAGTCAAAGCTCCAGAGCCTTGAACATCGTCGTCTAGTTGCCAGCTTGTCGGTTTTTTATCGGTTGCATTTCGGAGAGTGTGCGATGGAATTGCATGATCTAATTCCGCCTAGCCCGTTTCACCATCGGACTACAAGACGTACGGCGATGCGCCATCGGTACATGGTGGACATCCCACCCATACGCACTAAACGTTTTGGAAATACTTTCATTATGCGTACAGCTAAGGAGTGGAATTCCCTGCCGGAGTCTGTGTTTCCAGATAGTTACAACCTCGGGGTCTTTAAGTCAAGAGTGAATAGGTTTCTTCTAGGCAAGCGTCTTACACCGTCGACCACATCATCGCTTACCATCAGGTGAGATAATGGTCAAGCGCGAGCCTATATATAATAAAAAAAAATAAAAATTTTGCCTCTGAATCTGTCTCCAGGAATGCAACACGGCGTCATAAAAGGTGAAGAGCCAAGAGGCCTCCCTCTATCTGAGAAGATATTGCCACAGTACCTCAAAGATCTGGGATACAAAACGCACTTAGTTGGAAAATGGCATCTGGGCCATTACAAAAAGGAATATCTTCCTTTGAACCGAGGGTTAGTACTGATATTTAACTATGCATCTAATAAGCTAAAATTATATATTGCTAAAACTGTTTGTAGATAATCTTTGAAAGTTGGTATCTGTATACAATTTGAATCAAATATAAAAACTCTCAATTTAATTCGTAGTGCTCGGCAATTAGGCTTACCCCAGTTGTAAACATCCTTTTGTGCCTAGATCTGTTCTGTTACCTGCTTGAACAAGGAGGAAGTGGCAATTATGATTTTCTTACTCCTCTGCTATTCTTTTCTAATTAATTTTGTTGCAGGATCCAAAACTGTTTTAATGATTATTAATTTATAGTCGCCCCTGTTGACTCTGGCTTTCAGTGTCACGCTCATAGGTCACGCTGGCTCGCGTTACTGGAAACGTCAATTTGTATGGAAACTGTGATAAGCGCCGTCTGGTGACAGAAAGGAGAAACCTCTTTTTTGTTTATTTTACCTAAGATACCGTTTACCGAAGCACGAGTAAAAACTCGGCGCAAGCACACAGGAGTTGCAATGCGAATAGTGTGGCAGGCTGCGTAATCAATCCTTCTTCCTTCGTGTCAAGAATGTTATTTTTCCCAAATTTTATAAACTATTTATCTTTCTAGATTTGACTCTCACATTGGCTACTGGACTGGAAAGATCGATTTATATGACCACACCAATATGGAGTTTCATACATGGGGCTACGACTTCAGGAGAGGTAAACCAACAAACTTTAAAAGAAATTCCTGTTAAATAAACTTAAATATTTTTATGCCATTTTTATCAAGTTACAGTTTCTTGTATACTAATACAAATGAATAATTTAAGTACGTTTCGGAGTCGGATGATTGGTACTATTTCAAACTTATTTGCATTATACTGAACATCATTCAATGAGCGCCTGTTAGAATCCATGATCACTAATAAAAAAGTAAGAATTTACAATACTACTAGTCTGCTGCACTCTGCACCAACCCGCACTGGGCCCGCATGGTAAATTTCGGCCCACTCCCTCCCATAGAGAGGAGACTTGTGGGCACTTCGGCTGATTGTGCTATACTATTATAGCTTGGCAAATTCGTACGTGACACTCTCATGGCCCGCGCGGGTGGCGGGGGACGTTACACCTAATGACGTGACGGCGCGATGACGCGATGAGAAGCGACCCCGCGACTCGCGCGCACTTTTTACCACCCCCACTGCCTTAAGTCCCCCGCGACCGTGGACCATGGGAGTGTTACGTACGAATTTGCCAAGCTATAGTATATTTTAGTTTATTCGGTAGGTAAAAAAAATATTTTTTTGATCAGGTTTCGAGGTTGCTGATGACCTATTCGGTCAGTATGCGACAGACATTTACACCAAAGAAGCAGTCAAAGTAAGAATGTTAATTTTAATTAACAAATAAATTCCCTAACAGTACCTACCCAAGTAACACAAACGTGCTGAATAAAGATTGAGTAAGAGCAATCATCAAGAGCATAAGCTGAATAGTAAGCTGAATAACGTCTGAGTAACCGTCTATTCAGCTGTTATTCAAGCAAAAAGGGCCCCAATTTTGAATGCTTAACGCTGAATAACATCTGAGCAAGATCTGAGTAGGAGCTTAATAACGTTTCAATTAGCTTAATAACCTTTGAATAACAGCTCACATTGCTTTTATTAAGCTCTTACAACTGAGTTACTCAGCTTAATCGAATTGGTTATTGTATTCAGAATTTATTAAGCATTTAAATTATTGTTCACACTTTTACAAACAATATTCATACAAATTGTGAAAATAATTCAATTGGGTTAAATATTTTAATGTCGATGTCGAATTTAAATGTGATTTGACATGGTGAACTTATAAAATCGGTAAGTAAATTTTAATTTACAAGTTAGAGGTCTGCTATATGTTAATTGTTAGTGCGCAAGTAATTTTGTCGTGAATAGTATGTTTTTTTTTCATTATTTATTACGCGCCGCGTTAATAATCAAGATAATAGATAGTAAATAGTATTTTCATACATACATAATAGGTCTGACAAAAGTACTTGTGACGAAATAGCTAATACTAGCAATTTTAATCCAACAAAATAACTTGAATCGAGTTGAAAATGTTGTAGTTGTAAGATTAAGCATTTTGGTATCTCGTAAATTCCGTGAAAGTATAAATTACAAAGATTTTTAATGGCGATCGATTGTTTTGGTGTATAATGCTGAATAAAAGTGCACACATGCCTTGTTACTAAGCTATAACTTGAAAAAAGTAGTCTCAGTACACTAACTTCTGAATATCAATTATATAGTTGATCACATTTCTAAATTATTCAGATTTTTAGGGTTCTCTAATCGATCTAACAAAAACCTTTTCTATTGTGGAATTTCACGCCCGGCTTTCACTGAATTCATTACATTTAAAATTATAGCGTCTTTGCTTGCATTTTTTTTCGAGAAAATCTCTTTTATGATTAAAAATGTAGTGCACACCACACACACGAAATCTGCTATAGATTTCGCGTGTGTGGTGTGGACTGGGCCCTTGTTTAATCCGTGTTTTGTTATTTGTTTTATGTACAAACGCCAGTACATCAAGCCACCCGAAACTGTCAAATTGAAAACTTAACTGAACCTCAAGGCAAATTAAAAACGTAGCCGTGCAGCTGTCACTTGGCACTGATGGACACCAGACGTACAGACTCTAGAAGGAATCAAGAATATATACGCGAAACCACAACATATTATGGAGAGTCAAGACAAAATCATGAAAAAACTTGAAGAAATTTATGTGCATGTTGGAGAATTAAGAGTTGCAAATAAAATATCTTATCACAACGTAAATTTTATTTTCTTGTACTGTAATACCTTCTGCTAATAAAATAATCATTTCTTTTTCTATTAAAATTGGCCGAAATTCTTTCTAAGGGACTATTTAAAATTGGATGACCTTCCATGTTTATATTCAGTGATATGTTTTCTGGCAAAATGTTTGTGTTAATCAATATTTTTTAAGTGTCTCAATGACGCCATTGTGCCAGTATTCACCTTGCTCAATAGACTTTATGTGGACTTGTCTCGGTGTATTTAAAATTGTCCTTGGATCATTAGGTAAAATGTCTGGGCATCTTTGATTTAATATTTCTGCCAAATCCTTTAGTGCTACTTGTGTGATCTTTTTTCGAAAGCCCATTTTCAAATTTTTCTCGAAATATCAAATTTTTCATGTATCTACATTGTTCTTCTTCGATATCTGTACACTGCCATCAGATGCATTCTCATCTTGTGTGAATCGCAATGCTGTTTGACTTTTTGGGGGACGGAACCCTCTTCATTGCACGGCAACCACGCATGCTGGCTGGGACCGGGTTCAGTTTTGTTCAAACTATTTTCATAAATCTTTTGATGACCAGAAACACTTGGACAATTACTATTGCTGATATCTAAATATTCTTTTAACACTTTTCTTTTGACGTAACCAGTTCTCTTACGTTTTTTCCACGATTTTCGATTCATATTAAATAACGCAAAAAATAAATACGGTGAATAATATTTTAATTAAGCTGGTATTAAGCTATGGGCGCTATAACAACATACATATGGTCTTTAATTTGAATAAGTTAGTTTCAAACTCTCTATTAATCAGGACAAAGCTTAATAAAAACATAAATAATATTATTTATTCAGCAGCTGAATAATTAGTAAAACATAGAATCTTATCCAGTTTGAAGATAAAATAAAAGCAATTATTCAGTATCAAGCTGTTTAATAGAATTATGTAACAATATTATTCAGAAGGTGATACTTTATTCAGCATTGAGCTGTTTCAAGCGCTAATAGCTTAGTAATGCTTTTATAATAGCAATACAGATTATGGATATTCAGACAAATGCTACCGACGGGGCTGTTTTTCAGCTTTAAGCAACCTGAAACGCGTAATGCTAAATAACGTCTGTATAATAATCCTACGGTGATTGGTTATTAAGCGTTAAGAAGGTAAGGACAGAAATACAGAATTTATTAAGCGTTAAGAATTTTAAGGGTCCGAACTCAACCTAATCCAGCATTTGGCTATTCCCAAAGCTCTTATACAAACTATATTCATCTTTGAACTGTATAATATGCAAAATGTGTACTTTTATCTTGCTTATGTGTTACTTGGGTACTTAGCCTTAATTAATAGGAATCCATTAAAACTGATAGTAATGTTTTTAACACATGCAGAGTTAGGTAGATTTATTGGCCTCACACAGGTCTTTTCTGTTGCTAGTTTTAAACACGTAACATTTTTATTTGTTGTTCTGTTCGCCTTCTTGCAAGGTGTCAAAAAGGAAAAACTGAAGTCATTGTACTTATCACAAGTAAAATTTCAAAATGTAAAATACCCCCGACAAATTTTTATTTCATGCTACATGATTTATCTAGTACATACCTAGTAGATACGCTTTGATCGGCAATTTATTGTACACGTAATTATGACACGATATCTTGCGAAAACACCCCGATTCAAACAGTAAAACGTCCATAACTTTTGAACGGCTGAACCGTTTCAAACAGCTAAGCACACTCTCGACAAAATCACCTTCCAACAAAAAAAAACTAAATCAAAATCGGTTCATCCGTTTGGACGCTATGATGCCACAGAAAGACACACAAATACACGTCAAACTTATAACACCCCTTTTTCCGTCGGGGGTTAATAAATAGCAAAAAAGCTTTTTTACTTAAAAATACTACTGACTTCCAAATAAAAAAAACTACTAAGTGAAAAAAAACTTATTTTTTGGAAGTCGGTGTCTTTCGCAGGTACAAATTTTTTGCGTTATGGACACCGACTTCCAAAAATAAAGTAATTTTTCACTTTGTAGTTTTTTTATTTGGAAGTCGGTAGTATTTTTTTGTAAAAAAAAAGTTAATTAAAAAAATCAAAAAACCCGACTGCTTAAAAAGCAAACTAAAAAGATGTAAACAAGAAAAAAATCATGCTGTGCAGTTGGAGGATACATATTCGCGAGCTGGCGGACCAAAACTAGATGTATCCTCCGACTGCACAGCATGATTTTTTTCTTGTTTACATCTTTTTAGTTTGCTTTTTAAGCAGTCGGGTTTTTTGATTTTTTAATTAACTTTTTTTATTTACAACTTTTTAGTTATTTTTTTTTTAGAATTAGGTACATTTAAACATATAAGTGTTATATATTTTTGAAATCGCCTCTTAAAATCCTTTATTTTGGTACCCCACACAATGGGTTTGAAAGAAAAAAAAAATCCATCACAAAAGGGCGCCCAAAATCCGCCATTTTTTTTTTCCAATTTTAATGTAGCCAGTGACACTTGCTGGATTAAGACGAATCGATTGATGTAAGAATCATCAAAATCGGCCTACGCGTTTGCTCTCTAGAACGCCACATAGGAACAAACATACATACATACATACATACATACATACTTACATACATACATACATACATAGACTGATAAACACATTACCCTCCTTCGGCAGTCGGGTAAAAAGCTTTTTATTTTTCACTTTTTAGTTGTACCTAATAGGCAATGTTTAGTAAGGTTCCTATAACGCCAGAATAGATAACCCGAATGTCATGAAACTTGAACATAACCGGTGAAATGAGAGATCTGCGTACCCCTTAAGAGCGTACTGGCGTGATGTTATGTTATGAAATGGTATAATCAATAAACAGACATGCGATTGCAGCAATCCCGAGAGATTTGCCGTAATTTATTGAAGAGTTCTGTTGTATATTTTCGAAGTTCTTCATCAGATCTTCACCAAATTAAAATGGGACCAATTTCGAAACATACTTTTTCAAACAAAAAAAAATATTCAAAATCGGTCCAAAATTGACGGAGATATGCGTGACACAAAAAAATAAAGAAAAAAAAAACATAATGTCGAACATAGAACCTCCTCCTTTTTGGTAAGTCGGTTAAAAAGAACTTCTGTTCCCTACTTGGTAACGCGCAATGCGATCGGGAATAAGGATTGGTTTTTTAAAGTCCCATAGTAAAAGATGTTCATAATCAGTAAAAGATTTTCAGGTTGTTTTATTAAAAGTTAGTTATTATTTAGTATAAGAAATAGCGAAACTTTTCAAGTCACAGAGGTTCAAGAGCTTCTGCCAGTGCATGATAGTTAGAAATTATCCCACGGGAACATACCTATGTGCTATTGCTGACTATAATCTATCTGTGTGCCTAATTTCATCCAGATCCGTTTAGCCGTTCCGGCTTGATTGAGTTACAATCATACATACATCCATCCAAATGTGATGTTCACTAGTAACACTAGTTAGGGTTTGGGATTTATAATAAAACAACCAAATTTATCAGTAAGTAGACAACACTGAATGGCACGTCTGAGCACTGCTGGTGCGATCTAATAATGAATAGACAGACATAAACATTCAAGTGCTTGCTACGTATATTTTAAGTGTATACCACATTAATCAAGTAAGATGATAATGAAGTTACTTTTGCTTTCAGGTAGTAAACGCTCACAACAACAGTGACCCATTATTTTTGATGGTGTCACATTCTGCGATGCACAGTGGGAACCCATCCGAGTTCTTGAGAGCGCCAGATGATGTCATTGACAGATTCTCACACATCAAGGATTTGCAGAGGAGGAAATATGCAGGTTAGTGTGGGCACTGAGCAGGTACCTTTTTTACCCGACTACGGCGAATCCAAAAGGAAGTGTTATGATTTTAGCAGTGCAGGTATATGTCGGCCCGTGGTTGCCATTCGTCGTTAGGTTCACACGTAATATTGGTTTGCACCAACATTTATACTCAGTGGGAGTAAATGGCGAATAAAGAAATACTTTAGTTCAGTATAAGGTGATTAATCCTTGGTAGCGAAAGAGTGTCCTTCATCCAAAATTACATCGGTTTTTATACCCAGAAAATAACAAACATAATGTTGACAGCGGATGTAAAGATTACTAAAATTAAGCGGGTTAACATAAAGTTTAGGCGCGAAACATCACAATTAAGCGGGCAACATCAAACAGGAAGTTATCATAATAAATGCTTATAATATTTACTCCGACGATAGAGAAATATTTAAAATAAATAAATAGAACGGAAGTTGTCAAAGTAAATTCTTTTTTCTCAAACATGCTTGGAAATTTGAGCATTATTTTAACAACCTTCTTCGAGATAAATTGAAATTTTTGTACTGACCAGATACATACGAGCAGCGGCCGGCAAAAGTTGTATGAAAATCCATATCTGTCGTGTCTAGCGGCCAAATAAAATACATAGTAAACTCATATCTGTCGTGTTATTTAAAAATGGAACGGTCTTTTACTCCAAAACATGGCAACCAAGGAGGTAACTTATTGAAGGTTTTATTTTAATTTCGAACTGGCTTGCAAATAGAACGCGTTTTATTGAAAAAAAAACAAAAGAACACTAACGCGGGAACAATTATTATTGTTGTTCGTCATTGATTTTGACAAAATGAGTTCTAGGTACTACTTAGTATTAATTTCCGCGCATTATTTGAGAAAAGTACTATACAAGCCTTGGCCACAACTAGGCATTGATGGACTTACGTATGTGTGCCTCGGCTTCGCCTCGGCCCACAATTTCACGTTCGTCCATCAATGCCTCTTTTGCTGGCCGCTGCAGTAATGTACTATAAAGAAATAAACAGGAAACAGTCAATTTAAATACTTATAAAATGTCAACTGGAAATCCCTTCATTTTAAAGCTTAATATAAATAGAACTGGATATCGCAACATTTTAAATAAAAAGAAAGGAAATAGTCTAATTAAATCCTTATTAGTTGTCAACAGAATGTTATAATATTAAATATGAAAACAAAATTAAATATCTTATCTTATCTTATCTAAATTAAACCAACTAATGGTTTCGCGCCCATATATATATATTGTATGTATGTTCCTCCGTAACGCCTAAACTATTCGATTTTGATAAATATTGTGTCAATCGATTCGTTATTATGGCCCGGGTAACATAGGCTAAAAAAACCGTAGTCGGGTTACAGTTTTTGATTAAACCCTTGCCCTCTTACAAATAAACGCGGAATAAAGTTATACCAGGTATAACAAAGAAATAACCATACATTTTCATAGGTTTATACTTGGTATAACTTTATTCCGCGTTTATTTGTAAGAGGGTTGGTTGTTAAGTTAAAAGCATAAGATAATATATTTTCACAATACAAATGTCCAGACCCAGGCGGATTATAGTAGTCCATAAAATGCTTGTTCATACGTCATGCATTAGTGAGAGTAACGGAACCATACAAATTTTTATCGTAAACGTTATGGAAATAAGTAAGGAATTCTTATATCTTCTTAAATTTACTACGATAATATCCACAGGTGAACACACAACAACAAAATTTATCTAAACGCATAGGTCATTACAAGACGGAAATATTTTCCTTTGGGCCGACCGAGGGTTAGTTGGGCACCTACCATACATATTATGTAACTATCCATTACTAAGTATCTATACTGATTGGTATGACATTTTTTTTATTGGACCCTTTAGTTTAATGCCACTAAAACCGTATAAAAAGGTAAGATTAAGAATAGGATAGGTTCCTCCTTTTCCGTATTTGGTCCGTCGTGCGTGCAGGCCTCTCTGTACGAAAGAATGGGCCGTTATCCACAAGGCGGGCTCAGTGCAGGTTGGGCGATATCATTGCTTCGAATTTTTGGTTCTAAGTCATGGCGGTTTCCCCATGATGTTTTCCTTCACCGTTTTGACAGCAATGGTGATGAAATAATTTACAAAAAGTAAAACGCTTGCCTGGGTTCGAACCCACGACCTTCAATTTGTAATTCGCGGCTGTTACCACTGGGCCACCACTGCTCTCTAAAAAGGTAAGGTTAATTTTGATTTAATTTGTTGTTATTTCGCAGTGATGGGCAAAGTACGGCCCGCGGGCCAGCTCCGGCCCGCGAAAGCATTTTATCCGGCCCGCCGACGGTCCTTCGATATGGACATATTGACGGTTCAGAAGTATAATAAAGTAGATTCTACTTAGTAGAATAATAGACGCATAGGTCGAAACGTCGGGTTACGAGTAAATAGTTAAATAAATAATCGAAATCATCGCGTTCAATACCCGCGGTATATTGTTTTTCAAGGAGCAGGTTGTTGAAAAAAATAAAATCTAGTCTTGAATGGTGACGATTCGTAAGCATAAACTAGGCATGAAAGCATCCTGGGAAGCTGAATATTATGAAAGATATCATGTAAATAAATAAAACTGAACAACTGTGATTTTTAAATGCTTATGTCTGTTTTATTTTAAGATTGAGACAATGAACTGTAATTCTGCAAAAACCGCGTCTACTTTTAAATTTCTTGTCGATTTTAGTCTACGATTGAGATTTTTTATTGTAATTATTCTGAAACTTTGATTTTGTATAATGCTTAAGTATATTTTAGTAAGATTCAGATATTTTCCTGTATATATTCTGATGGTATGATTTTTTATAATGTTTATAAGTCTCACAGTTTTATAACAATCACAGTAAATAATTTTAATCTTAGACTAAAATAGACTTAAGTATTAAAAAATCCGTTTCAGAATAATCACAATAAATCAACTTAATCTTACAATAAAATATTGATTAAAACTGGGATTTTGTAATGGTCATGACCATTCATGAGATACAGTAAATAATTCTTAGATATCAATATTCATTGTGACTTATTTTATAGAAATAGTAAACATTTATCGCTTAGCCAAGCTTTTTTGCTGACTGTACCAAACATTCTCATGGACCCGTAGGGAAAGAAATTATTTCATATTTTAAAATGTCGTGGACCCGTTGGGATGTAAAGTATGAATTTAAATTTTTCGAGAACAATAGACTCGTGGACCTCTGGGAACAAACCCTTTAAATTAAGAGTTTAGATATTTTTCAACACACTTGCTCATAAAATGGCTCTAATTTCACCGCAATTAGGCACATAATGATACCTATAATCAAACTGTGACTTTTTCATTGCTATTATTCACAAGTGAGTTATAGAGTATTTCTTTTTATTTTATTGGTTGAGTTGCTTTGTTCTTAAAAGAAGTGTCGATACAAAAAATATCGTGCTCAATAGTACAAATAAATTAATGTGTTGCTTGCTCATTTCATGCAACTTCGTATTTAAATAGATAATTTCAACTTGTACGTGTTTAATAAATAAAACTTTCACTCAAATATAACTTTTGTTTTCTCTGTAATAAAGAAAACTTGAAATTCCCCATTTTGTACGTGGCTAAAACGCTATAAGCGAAAAGGCAAAAAAAAAAAGAAACCTCATTCTTATAGTCTATGGCCGATCGCCATTGTTAGATGCGCGCGCATAGGAAAACTAATAATTTTTTACCGCCATTGTGAAAAAAAAATCACATCTTGTTTTCACTGTTGAAAATGATTTTTAGTATTATTTTCTTCACAAGTGTGTTGAAAAACGTCGTATGATACACGTGTGTATTGATGATTACCGTCCTCGGCTCTCTTAAGACCTTCACCTAACGGCTCGGGTCTCAATGGTTTCTCAGCGGTAATCACCAACATTACACACTTGTACCATAATGTACTATTATACCATTCCCCCTCTAAAATGCTTATTTTATTCACTGAAAACAGTGAATAAAGCACTTTTAATCACTATAATTATATTGGTGTTTGAATTTAGTACACCTCACTCAAAAGCGCCTCAGCGGTAATCACCAACATTGCACACTTGAACCATAATGTACTATTGTTTTCTCTGTAATAAAGAAAACTTGATATTCCCCATTTTGTACGTGGCTAAAACGCTATCCGCGATAAGCCAAAAAAAAGAAACCTCATTCTTTTAGTCTATGGCCGATCGCCATTGTTAGATGCGCGCGCATAGGAAAACTCATTATTTTTGCCCGCCATTGCGAAAAGTTTTTCACAACTCTTTTGCACTGTTGAAATTACAGTTATTTATGAATTAAAATGTCTACAAGTACTAATTTTGAAGAAAATGATATAAGTTGTACACCGCCCGCTATAAGATGTGAAGCCCTTAACGTTATGGAAAGCTTACTACCTGAAAACTCCAAGGAAAAATATCTATTATCTACTAAATAAAATGATTTTTAGTATTATTTTCTTCACAAGTGTGTTGAAAAACGTCGTATGATACACGTGTGTATTGATGATAACCGTCCTCGGATCTCTTAAGACTAACAACCTAACGGCTCGGGTCTCAATGGCGCCTCAGCGGTAATCACCAACATTACACACTTGTACCATAATGTACTATTATTTATCTGGCCTCCTGGTAGTTTGGGAATTATAAGCATTTATTTTCATCACCTAACTAAAAAATAAAAAGAGGAAGTTATATTTTCATCATGTTACTAGAGTCTGGCAAACGAAAGTAGAGACTCGAATTATTTGCAAACTTTTTATATGGCAATGCTATACTAATGTCAACATCAATTTTTGATGGTTTGTTGTGGTCTTGATAATAGCATTTATTATGTGAAAAATGAATAAAACAATTAAAAGAGGATTACGGGAGATGTCGTTTCGCATGATGTCTAAATATCAAGAAAAACATCAGGATAAAGATGTCGAACTCAAAAAAAAACAAGATTGTTTACGTGTGGTGTTAGATTTCATATGTTAGTATGACGCTAGTAAGTTTAATATACCAAAATTACTATAGAATACTATTGTTTTTTATTGAGATTGATACATAATATCTAAAATATTACCTACCTCAATTACCCATAGTATTTTTATTCAGACGAAATAAAATAAATAATTCTAAAGTATCAAATTAGGTTATTCCAGGTATATCATATTAGTTTTGGGGTTGCTATGCTGATATTTATTAAATTTGCCGCGCTTTTTCAGTCTCTACTTTCGTTTGCCAGACTCTAGCTGTTACCCGCAACTTCGTCTGCGTATTAGTAATCAGAATAGCTTATTTTTTATATCGCGGCATAATATTGTAGGTTTTCCATTC
The DNA here is from genome assembly GCA_945859665.1 of Anorthoa munda. Taxonomy (NCBI): domain Eukaryota; kingdom Metazoa; phylum Arthropoda; class Insecta; order Lepidoptera; family Noctuidae; genus Anorthoa; species Anorthoa munda. Next base: position 26,884,756 of record OX243902.1, on the reverse strand, counting down.
AAACTTCTACCCCTCTTTCCACCGCCTTATGTATGATTTCCGGGATAAAAACAATCCTATCCCAAGTAACACAGGAAGCATTTTAACAAACGAATAGTAAACTTATGTAGAACTTATGGCCCGTATAAACTCTTATATAAGCTCACCGAGCATCTTGATGCTTTATACTGGCATTTTTAAACCATTATGATGCTTTACACTGTATAACGTTTGGATAATGGCATATGAAAATGCTTTTGTAAAGCCTTTAGTTTTAGTGCAGCAAACCATAACGCAGCTGTACAGCTTTCAGCTGCTTTTAGTGCATTTGGATTTACAATAGCATTTTTAAGTAGTAAATAAATGTTTAATGCTGTTTAACAGCATATACATGAACCATTATAATGCCACGTAAATCCGCTATACAGCTTTCAGCTGTTTTTAGTGCCTTAAGGTCTACAATAGCATTTTTAAGTAGTAAGATAATGTCTAATGCTGCTTAATAGCATAAACTTGTACCATTCAGATGCACCGTAAATCCGTTATACAGCTTTGAGCTATTTTTGGTGCCCTTTGTTGTATAATAGCACATTAAATGTTTAGTAAAAGCCTAGACCTGCTGAACAGCATAAACGTGAATCAATTTAAAGCATGCATTTTTAAAGATTAATTGAGTTCTGTTGAATAGCTAACAGCTCTTTAATCAAATACAAGTGAGTTATTGTAATGCGTAAAGCTGTATATAGGTTCATTTTACTATATTCGTAAAACCATTTGAGGCCATTTTGAGGAAAAGCACAATATTCGCTATAAACACGTTTTTTTTTGCTGACGGCAGCATAATTATTTTGAAAGGTCACGCGCAGGCATATGGAGATCATGCGTTCAGAAAGCTATTTTGTCAACAGACTCTTGGCAAACGGATACAAGTAGTACAAAAATTCTGAAATTGGTTTTTTATTTTGCTTAAGGATCCCCAAAATTGCGTTCAAGTAACAGCACTATTTCAGTTTACATCAATTCTACTGGTATACTGGTGAACCTATATAGAGCTACTTTATAGACAATAACACTACAGTGGTTCATCAAAAGTCTTCTCACTGCCCTCTGGCTTAATAATTGTTCACGTGTGAGTATTTATACTGCTGGCGGCATTAATTAGCCTTTTTAAAGGCTCACCGAGCTGCTACAGACCGACACCATTTTGTAAATATTTTATAACCAAAAAGTATTATCATTCGGACCTATTTATAAAAGCATTAGGCCTATATAGTAATAATATAACTTAATTTAATACTGTCCAACCAATACTATTATGTTAATTGTGCAAAATTCGTTCTATACTAAAACTACACAATTTTTTTAGTTATTATACACATAATTATTTATATAACATTTTTCAACAAAACCACATAATATCGAGGGCCCGTGAAAATTTTCAATGAAATTTATATAGACATTTACAGTAAACTACATTGCGCAGTAATATTTGAAGGCATGAAATAACAAAAGAGTCTAAAACTTAAACAGTATTATATATTTTGTTTTGATGCAAACAAATATGGAGTCACTCCTTCAGTTTTGACGGTCTTCGTCCATATTATATTGCGAGACAAAGTATTTAAATTACAACGATAATTGTATTATAACATTTGTACCGTGGTATTAGAGATGTTTTTGCAATGATGTAGGGTTTAATTAAGTTCTAACTGTGAACACTTAAATAGCTCCAATAATTCTTATACTACATTCTAATGCTAGTCTAATGCTTTTGTAATGCAATTAACATCTTCACTATCAATAATAATATTGCTAGTATAATGCTTCTGTTATGCGATTGGCAACTTGATTGACCATAATATAGCTTCTTTAATGCGATAGGCAACTTCATTGACCACAATAATGCTAATATAATGCGCCTGTAATGCAATTAAACAACTCTTGTGAACCTATTTAGGATCTAAATCCGTATAATTTGTGCCCAAATAAGCATTACAGTAGCCGTACAATCGTTTGTAATGCTACTAAAGAACTAACTCAAAATGCGAAAACGATACAGAAATGCTGTAAGTCGGCCGTTATACTGCTTTGATGTGTTACTTGGGATGTCCTTGATAGGGTCTCGAAATATCTGCGAACCAAATTGCATCTAAATCGTTTCAGTGGTTTAAGCGTGCAAAGGTAGACAGAGTTACTTTCACATTGATAATACTAGCTCCGCCGGCGACTTTGTTCGCGTGATTTCGTATTTTATCCTATAGATGACTTTCTTACTCATCCCACACAATGAAACCGTGCCGACGCACTGTACTGATTATACTGATTCTTTTTTGTACATCGATCGGCTTCGGTTCCGTTCCATGGATATAGTTGGCGATCGCCGTGGAACGGAACCGAACGCAATCGATTTACAAAAAAATAATCGGTATAATCAGATGAACAACGCTAGTTACGTCGGCACGGTTTCTCTGTATGGGATGAGGCATCTGTATGCTAGTATTATATTTTCTGTGGTGAAGCCAACCAAAAATAAACTGTTATTAAACCAAATAACAATGGGCTTTCGTAGAGTTCTACGGTTTATAGATTTGGGACGATTCGTTATTTGACTTAAAGAATCTTAATAAACCCTTTTTGCCCCATTGAGGGTTGAGTTTTTAACAACCCAAATATGTTACTTATTCACTCTTTTCTTCTCTTTTTATTTTTCGTTTAATTTAGTTACATTGCTCAGTAGGATTGCTCAATAAACTTTAACACCCCTTAACCCTACCAGGGAGGGGGGAAGTTTCAAGTTTATTAATCCATGTAATAAGATTCTTCAAAAAAAAACTTAAACACCCCCTAAATCGTCTTTTGGGGGTAGTTTAGAAAATCTAATAATAATAACCTTTATTATTTATTTAGGTTAGTATTTGTGCAATGTTTCAAGTTTAGTAACCCATGAAATAAGATGCATCCATACAAACTTCAACACCCCCTAAATTGACTTGAGGGGGTAATTTCAAAAAAAATATAATGTCAATCTTTATCATTTACTTAGATTACTATTTGTGCCAAGTTTCAAAAATATTAACCGAAGGAATTAGATTTTTCATAAAAACTTTGCCCCCCTTTTTAATCCCCTTAAGGGTAGAATTTCGGAAAATCCTTTCTTATCGGATGCCCACGTCATACAAAGAATACACCTTTCAAGTTTCAGGTCTCTACGATCAGCGGTTTGAGCTGTGCGTTGATCCGTCAGTCAGTCATTCAGGACAAAGCAGTTTATATGTATAGATAGATAGATTAAACTCTCTACTGATTTTAATCGATTTTTTTATTACAACGTCCTAAAAAAGTAAACGTCTCAACACTAGTACCTACTGATGCGTAACTTGTGCCGTATGTGGAATAACTCAGGTGCCTTTAAAACTAGTGCCCAATGTGGAATACGTCGATTTTATACATATAGATTAAATATAAGTTAAAAACTGTTATTTGCCCAGGTATGCTTACAAAGTTGGACGAGTCAGTGGGCGAAGTGGTGAAATCCTTAGGCAAGAAAGGCTTGCTGGAGAACACGATCATCTTGTTCAGCTCTGACAACGGCGGAGCTGCTGCCGGCTACAATAACAACGCTGCCTCTAACTATCCGCTTAAAGGGGTGAGTAATGACTGGTTTGGCAACTTTTGTATAGACAATATTGTCAAACGGCCATTTTTATTCCTCATTTAAAAGATAACAGACTATTGAAAAATCGGCCTATAAGTTCATTTTTAATGCATTGTCGTTAATATATAATTTTGCGGTCATAGTAATACAAAATACGCAATACGTAACTCGTTAAGCCGTTGGTCCCGGCTGTCATTTAGAAATATCTTTGACAGTCGTTACGGGTAGTCAGAAGCTTGAGATCAGACACCAGTCTTGCCAAGGGATACCGTGTTAGCGTGTTACCCAGTTACTAGGTTGTGACGGTCAGATAGGCAGTCGCTCCATGTAAAACACTGGTACTCAGCTGAATCCGGTAAGACTGGAAGCCAACCCCAATATAGTTGCGAAAAGGCTAGGCAGATGATGAACGAGTGAAGAGTGAGAGAGAGAAAAGTGCATGCTTTCTTTGGATATTTGTACTTACCTTACACGACCACCTACCAGATACTACCAAAATAGAGCATCACTTGACTCTAGGATACATATCTAAATCGGCAAGACAAATTTATTTATCAGTTGGAAGTATGATATATGTTAAACTTTGAGATTACATCTAAAGGTGAACGCGCACCTAACCGCGTGAACTAAATGCTTGCTAATGCATGCTTCTGCGGAAGCCGCACGCGCCGCAGTCATCGCATTTTATAAATCTTTATATGAAATCGTATGCAGCCTCGCGCACCTGTCCGCGCCGCACGAGCCGCATTTCAGCAAAATGCTGTAGGTATACGGATTCCACCAGCGCGTGCTGAATGTGCTGATGACGTCATCAGATTCGGCGCGTTCGATGCTTGCGGCGAGTGCGGTGCGGGCGGCGCGGAGACATCATGCGTACAGTGATGCGTTGGCTACTTTAGCTACTTTATAGCTAAATCAAGCTATTTTTCAGCAACTATTTGATAAAACTGGTAGCAAACTATAATTTCTAGCATTTTTTATAAGACATTAATGCTTTCGAGAGTGTAGTGGGACACCGGATCTTAATTTAAATTATCTCAAGTCAGGAAATAATGTGCGATACTCTCCAACTGTTCCCATTTTAAGTTAATGTCATGAACCCATATTTTTTTCTTTTATTCCACCTCTTCTACCGCAAAACCGACAATAACAGGGTCAAGTGCCATAGTACACTACGTACGTTCGTTCTATACAGAAAATATTCATATAATAAGATATACAGAAGTGAATATGATTCTGACAACACTGTGCGTGCGGCGCTTTCGGCCATTCGGCGCGTTCGGCGCGTACAGTGCGTTCGGCGCGTTCGGCGCGGATAGCGCGGGGCCTTGAGAAAATGCGATGACTGCGGCGCGTGCGGCTCCTGCGGCGCGGATAGGTGCGCGTTCACCTTAGAGATGTATAACAGAAAAAAAAAACAAAATACCCGACTACTTAAAAAGCGAACTAAAAAGACGTAAACAAGAAGAAAATCATGCTGTGCAGTCGGAGGATACATGTTCGCGAGCTAGCCAGTCTATGATACTCTTCTATAGTGTAGTTTTATATCAGTGAAAGAGATTTCGTAAACGATCAGTATTTCCGAAGATTACCCTTGACAAACATACGGAGATTTCCCTTTACCGAACACATAATTTCACCTCTTAGCGTATTAGTTAAGGTAGATAACTGCCGGATATATCATAAGATATGCTAGTTCTGCATGTGGCTTCACCCGCGGAATATGTCCCATAGGAACCAGCTCCTGGGACAATAGGTATCCTATGTTCTAATGTAGGACTTGTTTTACTCGAGTCCACTCAATTCATACATCAAAATTCTTTTAACTTTTGTGGCGAAACGTGAACGCGTGGTTGGTTATCAAATATCCAGATTTCACATTCAGAATACAACCGTATTCGTATTTCGTCTGTATTTTTTTTGTGTCTTTTACATCAGAACTTTTTACTAGGTAAACCGATTGTTATGATTCTTTTTTTATTTGAAAGCTGGTGCTTGTCATGTGGTTCCATCATTCATCAAGATTTGATAAAGAACTTCGGAGATATACATCAGAACTCTTCAATAAATGACGGCAAATCACTCGGGATAGCTGCAATCGCATGTCTGTTTATTGTTTACACCATTTCATAACATAACATCACACTGGTACGCTCTAAAGGGGTACGCAGGTGTGAACAGTTCATCCTGGTATACTCTCATTCCACCGGTTTTGTTTAAGTTTCACTTTGGGCATTATAGGTACCTAGCCTATATGACTGATCCATTATGTGCCACAACTAAAAAGAGATAAATAAAAAAAACGTTTTTACAAAAAATACAACCGGCTTCCAAATAAAAACACTACAAAGTGAAATATAATTTAAATTTCGGAAGTCGGTGTCAAAACACGAAGAAACGGAAACAGGAACATCTAATGCCGAAATTGAAATTATTTTTCACTTTGTAGTGTTTTTATTTGGAAGTCGGTTGTTTTTTTTTGTTGTAAAAACGTTTTTTCCACATGTCTTCTTTTTATTTCAGGTAAAAAACACACTATGGGAAGGTGGTGTCCGGGGCGCAGCTCTATTGTGGAGTCCTCTAATAAAACAAAAGTCTCGAGTCGCCAATCAAACGTTCCACCTTGTGGATTGGCTGCCTACATTATATAGCGCTGCGGGAGGCAATATCAGGTGTCAGAATTATATATTTTTTATGACCAAATTGAATCCTTCTCTCTCTCTCCAGAAGCCCTTGCGATTACTTGAGCAACGAGGCAATAACTAATAATATATATTTTGAATTGATGGTTTTGTACCTACTATTCTAATATACTTAATGTTTTTACTTATCAGCGAATTTACAGAAAGAAACATCGACGGCCTTGACTTATGGGAGGCCTTGTCCAAAGATCTGCCATCTCAGAGAACTAAAATCGTGCACAACATAGACGACATCTGGGGTTCAGCTTCCATTACGGTGGACAATTGGAAAGTCCATAAAGGTAATCTAACATCCTACTAATATTGTAAATGTGGAAGTTTGTATTTCAATCATGAAAAACTGCTTACCGGATTTGAATGTAATTTTACACACAGAAAGTTTATAACTTGAATTAACACTTAAGGTCTATCCACACATATCAGGGGCGTGCCCGCCCAAGTAACACATCAAAGCAGTATAACGGCCGACTTACAGCATTTCTGTATCGTTTTCGCATTTTGAGTTAGTTCTTTAGTAGCATTACAAACGATTGTACGGCTACTGTAATGCTTATTTGGGCACAAATTATACGGCTTTAGATCCTAAATAGGTTCACAAGAGTTGTTTAATTGCATTACAGGCGCATTATATTAGCATTATTGTGGTTAATGAAGTTGCCTATCGCATTAAATAAGCTATATTATGGTCAATGAAGTTGCCAATCGCATTACAGAAGCATTATACTAGCAATATTATTGATAATGAAGATGTTAATTGCATTACAAAAGCACTAGACTAGCATTAGAATGTAGTATAAGAATTATTGGAGCTATTTAAGTGTTCACAGTTAGAACTTAATTAAACCCTACATCATTGCAAAAACATCTCTAATACCACGGTACAAATGTTATAATACAATTATCTTTGTAATTTAACTACTTTGTCTCGCAATATAATATGGACGAAGAGGGTCAAAACTGAGGGAGTGACTCCATATTTGTTTGCATCAAAACAAAATATATAATACTGTTTAAGTTGTTGACTCTTTTGTTATTTCATGCCTTCAAATATTACTGCGCAATGTAGTTTACTGTAAATGTCTATATAAGTTTCATTGAAAATTTTCACGGGCCCTCGATATTATGTGGTTTTGTTAAAAAATGTTTTATAAATATATGCGTAAAATAACCAAAAAAATGTGTTGTTTTAGTAAAGAACGAATTTTGCATAATTAACATAATAGTATTGGTTGGACAGTATTAAATTAAGTTATATTATTACTTTAAAGGCCTAATACTTTTATAAATAGGTCCGAATGATAATACTTTTTGGTTATAAAATATTTACAAAATGGTGTCGGTCTGTAGCAGCCTGGTGAGCCTTTCAAAAGGCTAATTAATGCCGCCAGCAGTATAAATACTCACACGTGAACAATTATTAAGCCAGAGGGCAGTGAGAAGACTTTTGATGAACCACTGTAGTGTTATTGTCTATAAAGTAGTTCTATATGAGTTCACCAGTATACCAGTAGAATTGATGTAGACTGAAATAGTGCTATTACTTGAACGCAATTTTGGGGATCCTTGAGCAAAACAAAAAAAACAATTTCAGAATTTTTGTACAACTTGCATCTGTTTGCCAAGAGTCTGTTGACAAAATAGCTTTCTGAACGCATGATCTCCATATGCCTGTGCGTGGCTTATTAAAATAATTATGCTGCCGTCAACAAAAAAAAACATGTTTATAGCGAATATTGTGCTTTTCCTCAAAATGACCTCAAACGGTTTTACGAATATAGTAAAATGAACCTATATACAGCTTTACGCATTACAATAACTCACTTGTATTTGATTAAAGAGCTGTTAGCTATTCAACAGAACTCAGTTAATCTTTAAAAATGCAAGCATTAAATTGATTCACGTTTATGCTGTTCAGCAGGTCTAGGCTTTTACTAACCACTTAATGTGCTATTATACAACAAAGGGCACCAAAAATAGCTCAAAGCTGTATAACGGATTTACGGTGCATTATAATGGTACAAGTTTATGCTATTAAGCAGCATTAGACATTATCTTACTACTTAAAAATGCTATTGTAGACCTTAAGGCACTAAAAACAGCTGAAAGCTGTATAGCAGCTTTAAGTGGCATTATAATGGTTCATGTATATGCTGTTAAACAGCATTCAACAATTATTTACTACTTAAAAATGCTATTGTAAATCCAAATGCACTAAAAGCAGCTGAAATCTGTACAGCTGCGTTGTGGTTTGCTGCACTAAAACTAAAGGCTTTACAAAAGCATTTTCATATGCCATTATCCAAACTTTATACAGTGTAAAGCATCATAATGGTTTAAAAATGCCAGTATAAAGCATCAAGATGCTCGGTGAGCTTATATAAGAGTTTATACGGACCTTAAGTTCTACATAAGTTTACTATTCGTTTGTTAAAATGCTTCCTGTGTTACTTGGCGCGGGACGTGAAAAGGCCGGGTCCTGTCAGGGGCCAAATGTTCCCACCGATATTTTTTTTAGCCCCTGACAGGGCATGGTCTGTCCACGTCCCGGGCACAGGCCTGATATGTGTGGATAGACTTTAAAGGTCTATCCACACATATCAGGGCCGTGCCCGGGACGTGCACGGGACGTGGACAGACCGTGCTCCGTCAGGGGCTCAAAAAAATATCGGTGGGAACATTTTATATGACATCGTTCACACACGTCCGTGCACGGGCCCGGGCACGTCCCGTACACGGACGTGTGTGAACGAGTTCATATAAAATGTTCCCACCGATATTTTATTGAGCCCCTGACGGGACCCGGCCCTGTCACGTCCCGGGCACGCTCCTGATATGTGTGGTTTGGTGATATACTGGTCGTGCGCCCGCTCGATGATAAAATATCAATATTGAACCTCCTTTTGAACAGTTTTGTTTGCAAAATATTATTTGATTTACTTATGCTATGTTAGTTAAGAAGAAATTCCAGCCATCAATTATTATGTTTTAAAATATTTTTAAACATCCAAGTTGTTTTGGAAAAGAGCGGACTTCGCACATTTAGGGTTCCGTACCAGACCGCAAAATTAAGTTGGTTATAATAGGAAAAATTAGGGATTTTAAAAGAAAACCTGATTTATCAATATATTGGTATTCTTTAGTAAAATGTACGTAAGAATAAACAATATCACCAAATTTTAAGTTAATAGGTCAATGGAAAGTTAAAAAATTCTTTGGTACAATATTTTATAAAAAGCTGACTTTGGTGGCTTCTCATTCCTTTGTTTTTCAAAGGTCTTTAAAACAAAAAACACTGTATTTATCTGCTAAAATAGTTCTAAATAACGATACCCCACTCGATGGGATATGTCAAAAATTGTTTTCTCACGTAACCCTTTACATGTATCGGAGCACCCCTTAAAACATTTCATTTCATTTCATTTCATTTCATTTATTCATTAACAATTTTACACTGTGTCTGAATGTTTACAAAAAATAATTTAAAACTAGCAAAAATAAATCTTTAACTAAACACAATATCACCATTACATTTATAATAGGTATTAATCAAATTTAAGTACATCCATTGCCACAATTAAAAATATTTGCATATAATTCATTTAAAAATAATAATATTTGAAAATAACAATAATCTAGACATGTCATTTACAAAAAAAGATTACTTAATTCAATATAATAAAATCTAATACATGTCAACAAAATTCAATAAATAGGTACTCTAAAAATGTCATATAAAATTTCATACAATAATCTAAAAATGTCAGAACCACAACAAATCAACCCAATTAGACACATCAAACAAACACACATCCGATGTATGATAATTAAAATAATCTAATAAATGTCATAACCATTTCAATAACAATCTAAAAATTTAAAAAAATAATAATTCAATAATATCAAAAATTATAAAAACAATAATAATCTTAAAATGTCAATAAAAAAAATTTAAGTCTAATACATGTCGTAAAAATGCCACTAAAATATATAATCTAATCTCAAAACCACATAAATTTAAAAACTCATCCGATACTTGCACTTAACTTCAATAAATAGGCCAAAAATGTCGCAACCAAAATTAATTAAAATAATCCAATGCATGTCATAACCATTCAAATAAATAATGTAAAAATGTCAAACAAATTAATTAAATAAACTAATACTGTCATACAAATGTCAATAGGTAATCTAAAATAACAAACAAAATAATTAAAAAATCCAATAAAATGTCAGCCAAATTCATTTAAATAATCTAATACATGTCATAAAAATATTCAATTAAAAACTTCAATAGATAATCCAATAATGTCAAACAAATTAATTTAATAATGTAATACATTTCATAAACAATAAAATGTCAAAAATAATCTAAAAATGTCCTAACCAAAATAAATTCAAATAGTCGAAAACATGTCATGTCATTAAAATTTTTTTTTTGAAAATTTGTATGCTTTTGGGTCAACAAGGTTCTTATACTGTGAACATTTTAAGATCCAGCAGCTCCAACCGTTTGGCTGTAAAACCCGAGTAACAGATGATGGACAGACGATCGGACGTGAGTGACAGCAATAGTACTCCGTTTGGACCCGTCTGGTACGGAACCCTAAATTATTTTTAGGGTTCCGTACCTTGGCTGTATTCTTTGAACAACTTTGAATTAAAACTTCGAATTAACTATATTTCTAGGTACAAATCACCACGGTTATTGGGACCATTGGTACGGGCCGGGTGGTCGCGGAGGCAGATACGACATTGATTTAGTGTACGAAAGCGAATCCGCTGAGGCAATCGAAAAGTTTGCTAAAATGCCTAGTAAAGACAAGGTTACAAGCATCAGGTAATTTTGCAATTATTTTACGGAGAGCTAGATGTAATTCCGCCAAGCCCGTTCCATTATCGGACTACAAGAGTTACGGCGATTCGCCATTGTTACATAGCGGACATCTGAATCATACGCACAACAATTTTTAGTAATATTTTCATTGTGCGTACAGCTAAGGAGTAGAATTCCCTGCTGTAGTCTGTGTTTCCGGATCACTATTTTCATTGTGCGTACAGCTAAGGAGTAGAATTCTCTGCTATAGTCTGTGTTTCCGGATAACTATTTCCACTGTGCGTACGGCTAAGGAGTAGATTCTCTGCTGTAGTCTGTGTTTCGAATAACTATTTTCATTGTGCGTACGGCTAAGGAGTAGAATTCCCTCCTGTAGTCTGTGTTTCCGGATAACTTTTTTCATTGTGCGTACATTCCCCATACCAGGTGGTTAGCCAGATATACCAGGCGTGATATGCCCCATACCGGGTGGTTAGCCAGAAATACCAGGCGTTATATTCCCCATACCAGGTGGTTAACCAGATATACCAGGCGTGATATGCCCCATACCAGCTGGTTAGCCAGAAATACCAGGCGTGATATTCCCCATACCAGGTGGTTAGCCAGATATACCAGGCGTGATATTCCCCATACCAGGTGGTTAGCCAGAAATACCAGGCGTGATATTCCCCATACAAGGTGTTTATTTTTTTTTGTATTGTTAGGCTCGTGCTTGACCACGGTCTCACCTGATGGTAAGCTATGATGTGGTCGACGGTGTAACACTCTTGCCTAAAAGAAACCTATTCACTCTAAACTTAAAAACCCCGAAGTGTTTAGCCGAAATACCAGGCGTGATATTCCCCATACCAGGAGGTTAGCCAGAAATAACAGGCGTGATATTCCCCATACCAGGTGGTTAGCCAGAAATACCAGGCGTGATATTCCCCATCAAGGTGATTTTTTTTTGTCGACGCTGTAACACGCTTGCCTAGAAGAAACCTATTCACTCTTGACTTAAAAACCCCGAGGTGTTTAGGCGAAATACCAGGCGTGATATTCCCCATACCAGGTGGTTATCCAGAAATACTAGGCGTGATATTCCCCTTACCAGGAGGTTAGCCAGAATTAACAGGCGTGATATTCCCCATACCAGATGGTTAGCCAGAAATGTCAATACTTCAGCCACATTTCGACAGTTTAATAAAGTGCCATGTAATAGGGAAAGCTAGTTTTTACGGAATTTTGTTGTCTGTATAAAGGTGCCCTTGAGAGCCCGACACGTGGATTGCCGCGAGACACAATGGCTTTTTACCCGACTGTCAAAGGAGGGTAATGTGTTTATCATTCTATGTATGTGTGTATGTATGTATGTTTGTTCCTATGTGGCCTTCTAGAGACCAAATGCGTTGGCCGATTTTGGTGATTCTTACGTCAATCGATTCGTCTTAACCTTGCGAGTCTCACTGCCTACATTACAATTGGAAAATAGAAAAATGGCGGCGATTCGAGTTTTTTAATTTTTGAATTAACTTTTTTTTAATAGAGATGATAACTGTAAATTAGTTTTTTGCTCGTCACGTAGATTAATAAATAATATTGAACACATATTTTTGCTTTTGACACGTAAACATAAAGTGACGACGATAGAATGCGTTGAAATATCGTGTGACGTCACGCCGTTAGTACACTTTATATTGACATAGTGACGTCACAAGCCCCGCTCCTAAACTTTGATGCGCTTTATCTTTGTGATGTTTTATCAAATAAAGCAAAAAATAAGTGTCCAATATTATTTGATACTCTCACTGACGGACTAAATAAAATTATAATTTTTTACCCGACTAAAGCGAAGCAAAAATCAAAAAATCAAAAATCAATAAGCAAAAAGGAGGGTTATGTTTTTTAACGGGATGTGTGTATGTATGTAAGTATGTATGTACGTATGTATGTTCGTATGTATGTTCATGTGTTCCATCATTGATTCTAAACTTCTTATCATAATTTGACAAAATGTGACGTCACATTAAATTGAATATGGCTCCCTCTAGGGACCACGAAGTGAAGAACAAAAAAAAATCGCTGCACCCCATCATGTGTGTTATCATTGAACTTTAATATGAAGGTAGGATTTGGTAGGTACATCATATTTTTGTCAAGCGTACCGTTTGCGAGGTGTATCCCGTCAAAGTCAGGAAAACAATTTTTTTACTCGACTACGGCGTCGCAAAGTCCACTCTTGTAACTTATGCATTATCTAGATATCTATATGTAAAACAACAAACACAAAACAGTAAAAAATATGATGTGGCTCTGCAAAAACCCTATCATACCTGAAATAAAGATATAAGTTCAGCCACTTTGCAGTATGTATTGTTTGGTTACGGTAGGTGGCATACGACCACAGTTATCCTCTACGGAATAATTTGTCCATAACAATTTCTTTCTTCTTCGTCGGTACACTCTTGGCAGAGCCAGAGCGGTCGTGGTCATTACGTTGCAGCGAGACTTCGGGTTGCCATAATTTGCTTAACGATGCGACGCCATCGGTACTTGCCCGTGGTCCCCCAGTCTAGGGGACCAATCGGCTGTTATTCGTGTGTTCTCATGCAATGAGCCATCCACTGCAGACTTAATCTGGTCGGTCCATCGCATGGGCGACCTGCCGCGCGCTCTCGTTCCTTCCACTCTACCCTGAACTACAAGCCGCTCGATAGAGTCGTTGCCTCGTCGGTACACGTGTCTAAAGAACTGGAGTACTCGAGCTTGGACTATAGCCGATAGACACTGCCTAATACCGAGTTCTTGAAGGATGGATATGTTAGTACGAAACTCAGTCCATGGCACTCCAAGCATTTTTCTCCAGCACCACATTTTCAGACCGTCTAAATCTTCCTCTCAGTGTCTGTCAGCGTCCCTGGGTCTCGGCTGCGTATAGAAATATGGGAAACACAAGTGCCTGTATGTGGTTTTCATGGCTTTGGTGATATTGTGATTCCTCCATATTTTCTATAGTCTATCCATAACAAATTCAGATGAGAATATTTTCTTGTTTGTGTGATTTTTCAGTAGTCAGGTTTTAGTTTCTGAACTTATTTTTTCTACCCACGAGACATCCCTATTGGCCTGTTGCCATAAGGCCATAAGCTAGACTGCGGGCTGCTAATGAGAATTTCTAGATAAATAATATACAATAATAATTGTAAACACATCGAGAAAAAACCCACAAATCAAATCCTGTACAAAAACCTCTTGATCTGCTTATTATTTAACGACGGTATTATCATTATCAGGGATGCGTCAACAATAAAGTGCGACGAAAGTATTCCAGTGACAACGTGCAACCCTCTCGTAGCGCCGTGCCTCTTTGACATCAATGCAGATCCTTGCGAGCGAAGAAACATGGCTGATGAGTAAGTTAAGGCTTAAGTACGCAGTTAGTCCCTTTGGACATTAAAGTAACCTTTAAATGCATCATTATAGTTAAAATACCTACTTAAAAAATGCGTAGGTACATGTTACGTAAATTTTGAAAGATAAAAAAATATAAAACACATAAACAATAGTAGGTAAATAAATCAACATAACATAATGTCTGTATTCGAGACACCTAAACGTAATGCCTAAATATTATTGCACTGTTGGAATTTCAACTCTCGGCGCCCAACCGAGTATTGAAAATCGTTCGGCTGCTTTTATGGGCCATTAAATTACTGACGCTCGCGCTTTTAGTGTGCTTGAAAGGTCTAGATAACTAAAGTAGGTATAGGTCTCGCAAAATTTCTGGGCCGCCCTGAAGTTGACTAACCGATGCGCAAGGCACGAAACGGTGCTGTTTTCTTATGCTCATTGCTCATCATGGCAACACAACAGGGCGGCCAAGAAGTTTGGCGAGAACTATACCTATTAAATTTCTTCCCCAGAAAACCAGAAATTCTGCAAGCATTACTAACGGAGCTAGACAGAGTGAATGCAACAGCGGTGCCCCCCATAAACAAGGATATTGACCCCCGAGCCGATCCCAAGTACTGGGGACGACAGTACACCACTTTCGGCGACATCGAACGATTGCCGACTCCTCCAGTGATATGTTCGTGATAAGAGTGACAAACAAAATAGTGAATAACGTTAAAGACTTATTTTTTTATTAAGGTTTAGGTGGCCACTGCGTTAGTCGAAAAGGAAGTAAATATGATTCATGCGATTACCTACGAAGATGATTTAATAACAATAAAAAAGTACAACAATATTTTAATTTTAATCCAGAGTAGTTTAAGAATGAAGGTGGGTAGGTAACCATCTTTTTGTTCTGTGGTGGAAAATCCTCATTGGATGTCCTCCGCCCTGTGGGGGCGAAGGGGTCTGTCAGACTCCTACTGACCAAAAACCACCCCGGTGTTCCATCCGTCCCATCTTACACCTACGCTGGGGGCCCCGGAAACATACAATACTTCCGCAACCTCCGGCTAGTGCCGGCACGCATCTACGGGCCTCGACCTCGGGTTGGAGGGGATTGAGGCGTTTGACTCCCCCCGTGACGTCTAAGACCGCCACCACGGGTCCTGATGTGTGGGAGGCAACGGACGTCCTCAAGTCCGTCGCCCATGGACCCATTTAAGGAGGGGCGTTGTCCGCCCTCCGCCGACGCTCGGCGCGTCTGCTGCGGATCGGGTCAGCGGATGAAATGTCCCTCCCCCTTTTTGCAGCCTAGTCCCAGGACTCCTCGCTGCCGACCATAGACTCGAATAAAGCCGGCAGCGAAAGATCACGGCCCACTTCAGAGATGAGGGCACGGCGCGGCTCCTCCTAAGCGGCATACTCTGCCAGCGTAAGCCGCGCCGTATCCACCCGGCAGGTGACGCAGTGGTGACACCGAGCGTCCGGCTCCCTATTTATGCGACACAGGTACTTCCCCAAGCAACCATGCCCCGAGAGCACCTGCGTCACCCGAAACAACACGGCGTGCCTCCTCCCGAGCCAGCACTCGAGCGCTGGCTGGACCGCCTCGATGGTAACGAGGCGATGGTCGGTACTTGCCCGTGGTCCCCCAGTCTAGTCCCCCTCGGGGTACCACGAACAAATATTTTTGCCCGTGGTACCCCCAAGGGGGACAAAGGAGTACCATGGGCAAATTATTTGACCCGTAGTACCCCCGCTATGGTAACACGATAGTTTTGTTCAGAGAAAAAGAATTGTGATTAGTCACTTTGTAATGTAACCGTACATTATCAAAACATACATAAATATAATAAAAAAATCTGTAATGTCAGATACAGATTTGGGAATTTCTTAGAATATTAAAGAAAATCTTAACTAAACTCCTAAATAAAATAAAAATGATTAATCCAGAGATTAGTACTTTCTGTGATTTTGGCAATGCTACTTTATGCAAGTGTCTGGATTGAGGGCCCAAGTAAACACAACAATAATAATAACAGTTTTAATTCACGTTTAAGAAATTCATGGCTTAGTTTTTACTATTTTCTCTTTAATTCTTATTTCGTTTCGCAAATATTTAAAAATAATGGGTCCTCGATCAAGATGCTCATTCCATTTTCTTCTTCAAATTCTGTCTTACGTTTTTTATATTATTCCAGCGTCAACATTGTTTTTTATTGAAAAATCTCATATGAACTACAAATAAAAATTGTTTACCAGTGGGTAAACAATTATTTATTTATTTGTATTTCTTTATTTGTCAAGCAACAGTTCGTTTTTAAATGTTTTTTTTTAATGACAAAAAATGTTTGAGATGGGGTACCACGGGCAATAAAAATATATTTGATAAGAAGATTGTTATTCAGGGGGTTCCAAGGGCAAAAATATTTGCTCGTGGTACCCCAAGGGGAACTAGACTGGGGGACCACGGGCAAGTACTGGCGATGGTCCCTACGTGAGAGCCTGTCCCGCCATTCCGCCACCAGGACCTCAGTGTGTAGATAGCCTTGCTCAACTAGAATGTACCATGAGGCAACCTCGGTCAGTATACACAGATCAAAGATAACACCTATACATTTTTATTTATTTATTTAGGATCGCCAACAAAGGATATCTATCTATCCAATACCTTTAAACGAGCAATTCTTGTATATATATATATAATCTGAATCTCGGAAACGGTTCCAACGATTTTTATGAAATTTAGTATGCAGGAGGTTTCGGGGGGCGATAAATCCACTCGTTCCACTAGACCCCCTAAATCAGTCGCCCAGGGGATTCTATAGCACTCAATGTTCGACTACGATCCCCTATACAGAGGATTCTATAAGTACTAATAAGTTCTATTCATATAAAGTCCCTTCTAAATAGAAAAGCCACCTATAAAATAATAATATGTAATACATAGAATTAAAAATCGGTCTACAGAGGGGATTACAATGACGTAAATTAATCGATCTGGCTAGGTTTCATTTTTAAAAAACGTCGTTTTCTCTATTTTCACCTGAGCAGAGCTCGGATGCCCAGGTACTACACATTATACGTCACATATTCGGTATTAAGATTTCTAGATGGTGTAGTCCTTTACTTACAGGAGACCACAGCATTTTTAATGACATAAAAAAAAGTTCAAATAAACAAGCTTCTAGGTGCTATTAAAACAAAATAATTGCTCTTATTTCCGAATTATCAACGGCTCGTAATGTTATCACTATACTGCCAATTAGGTATTCGAAAATAAAACAAAGGAAATACAAATTATTCAGTTTATTATCCATATAAATTACAGTCCATTAACTTCACATACATTATCACACAGAGTCGTACTTAGGAAAAATAAAAGCAACGAGACAATGTGTTATTATTATTATATTACAGCTGCCCGAAACAACCGTTGTGTTGTGGGGTAGGCAGGACTCACAGCTTTTAAAAATCATCTTTAAAACTAATTAAAATCCAGCTTACCACCGCCTCCCAATAACATTCAAACCCAGTTTGGAATGTACAAACTTATTACTCGAATGCATTTCAATGATGATTATTTTCATTTAACAAAAATAAACGATTTTTGAACCCTTGAAATTGAATGATGGATCCGCCACAATCCTTTGTCAAAGCATACAAAACTATCCGTGAATATTAATAAGATGCATAATGACTTGGGCACGAGCGATAGCAGTCCAATACAAAATTGTATTGGACATTTAAAACTGCTGGACAAATGATCGCTCGAGCATCCCGAAAATTTATTATTTGTTAAATGCATTTTATGTTTTTAGGCAGTCGTTTGGAATATGTGAAAAATGCTTTTTTTTCGCAAATATAATAAGCACAATAATACTGAAGTTAAACCAAACACTGTTTTGTAGTTAAAATAATAATTACATCCATGTAATTTAAAAGCTATATCTCAGGCAGTGGTGAGTCGACTAAAACATTTTAGCTGTTAGTCCGCCGCCATTATGGATCGTGCTCATTTTTAAATAGATAGACGTCAATTTGGAACATTTACGATATGCAAAAACTTTTTATATCTAATCTGTGGTAAAAATAGACAATGAAGAAAAGGTTTCCATGCTTCAGTATTATTATATTATTCTTAAGAAGTTTGTATAACATAATTATTACAAGAGTGTTGTACTTAAACATACCTATTTATTTCATAGCTAACACAGATGTTTAAATAACTTGAGTACTTATTCTGAGCACGATCCTTACAAAATAATTGTAGTAATTAATAATGAACATTCAAGTATGACGAATATAATACAAATACGGCTATATTATGAAGTTAATACTCGAGAACAAGCAATGTTTTTCTATCTAAATGTACACGCCATGAGTATGGATAAAAGATATTAAAGGAATTATCGCAAGAAAATGTTGAGAATTCGCTACTAACAATAATTATAAGCCGACAAATTATATACAGATAAACCCTTTCATACGGAACCCACAGCGAGTTAACGAAAACATATAAAAATTAAACTACTTATTCCACGTATTATATTATTTTTCACATATAAGTATTATGTATAACATTTATGAACGAAATTCATAACAAAACTAATGAACACGCATTGCGGGTAGTTTTAGGTTTTCAAACTACAGTCGGCAACAGAAGTGAATTGAATAAAAGTGAAGTTGTGACAGAAAATGAACATTTGAATGAAAAGCCACTTTTGTCGTCGACTGCGTTGTAATAAAAATGAATAATGTATAATACAAGACGCGTATTGCGTAAATGCAACATTAAATCCTCTAAAAATTTTGTTCACTTGGTCAAATGTTAAAAAATAAAGGGATACTGAAGTTCTTTGGCAGTACAGATAAGAAACTATTTATATGAATCATAAATATATTATTATATATTACATAAGACAAAATAATAACAGCTTGTTGCAAATATAATACTTATAATATACTGCAAGATTATACATAACGTTTGGTCTTAGAGATATCCCTTATTTGCTCGAATATTATTGCTCTACTTTATCTAAAAACTATTAAATAAAATACCTTTGACATCACTATTGTATGTAAAAATAGTAGAATATTATTATGATAGTATAAATATCAAGAAGTTATTATTAAGTCCTTATTTAGAATGAGACCGCGATATATAGCATTACGGGCAAGAAAGACAGACGATAATATTATTTTCTATAATATATTATTATACTAAATGCTTAATTATATAAAAGAAAGTTTCTAAAGAAGGCAGATACGCACTTATACGTTGAGTTGATAATTTAAAGGATACAAAATTTTGTACCTTGAGTAGAGATTCAAAGTGGCAAAAAGATTTTGTATCCTTTTACTATTGATTGGCGTTGTTGCTATAGAATATTAATTTGTTGACAATAATTTGTTAGTTTAATAAATCAATCTTTGGCCTTACTTGTATACTCTTTTGTTACGCAGTCTATAATTTTAGACCCGGCAATTAAAATAGAACCGGCCTTTTTTAATAAATAATTTTGCATGTTCATACCATTGAAAAAAAAAACATCTTTATCGTTGAGCATTAAGATTCAATATCCTATAACAACACTGCCAACCGCCAAGCTCAACATATAAAGTGACGCGACACTAGCGCCACCACATCATTATGACCTGTGTGGTGACGTCACAGGCTGCAACCGGACCGCGTCCGATCGACGCTACGCCTCAACTTTTAACCGCGGATTTGGAACACATTTACTCGCGTTGAGTATATTATACTGCTCAAAATAAGTGTAGAGGACCTGCCCCTGCTTAGCATTGATGAGACATGTCAAAACATGTCGAGATTTCTGTGTTTTATCTAGTAATATATTACTGTATTATGTTCAGGAACCTGCCGTTTTGGTCACATTTTTTTATTATTGGTAAATAGTCCAGAGATGAGACTGCGAATCCCCATACATTCCCAGGAGTCAGCGGACCACAGACCGAGATCATACACAAACTTTCCGGAATATATTTATATTCCTAAGCTGACCAACCGACAGATACAAAATGCGAATTTATTTATTTTTTTCTAGAAGAGGGGCCAAAAATTTCGAAGACCTGTGACATTCACCAACCCGCACTGGGCCCGCGTAGTGGATTACGACCCATTCCCTCTCACAGAGAGGAGGCCTGTGTCCCAGCAGTGGGAACATTAAAAGCCTAATGATGATAAATTCTACATCAACTTCATATATGAACTTTCCTGAATACAAAACAGCACACTCAAAAAGCGACTTTATTTATATTATATTAGATAAGAATATCGTAGATCAGCCGCGGTCTGGCTCCACCCCTAGTGCAACTAAACGCGCACATAAACAAACGCACGCCTACATACAAACGCTATCGCTATGACAACACTCGCCTCACACACTCGTATATTTGAACTATACAAACGCACCGCTCACAATACTGCTTACTCCTTACGGGGTTTGCGTTTCCGCTGGCCGTCGCCGGAGCCCTCAGTGTCCACTAAGGGTGTGGTCTGGAACAAAACAAAAGGTTTTTGTAAAACAAGAGATTATGTAGTACTTAAGACGAGATGTTTATTCCCTAAAGATGGACGTCTTCTTTATCGCCACTATTTTTTTAGATAGACTAATTTAAGGTTCAGGGGGGTGACCATTAGCTCTTAGAGTAAGGTTATTTTGAGTGTGTGTAAGGGACAGATGTATATGACTTGTATACATCTGTCACTTACGCGATCTCAAAATAACCTTACTCTAGAGCTTATGGTCACCCCCCTGGTTTATTTAGGTTTTAGGTCAATTTAGTTCCATGTAATCGACGCAGGTGTTAGCCATGTTGCATGGCTCGCCCCGGCAACCCTTCAATAGAGTTTTGCCGAGCGATTTAGAACAAGACCGACTCAAATACACCAATGGTGTGCAGTACAGGGTTGTTATGGATAAGAAACTTCGGATCTGGATATAGAAATAATATCATATTGTTGATGTTTTTATTTCCGTCTGTTTTGGATAATTTAGGTTACGGATATTAGATTTTTATAATAAGCAAACATACAAGTGACGCGCGCAGCTAATGTGCCGGCTGGGCCGGGCAGCAAAACCTCAGAAAATGTGTCTCATTTAGACCCTACCTACTTCTCTATCCCTCCCTATCCAAAGTTTTATATCGGATATGGTAACGGATAGATTTTTATTTCGGATATCCAATAGTGTTGGTTACGGTTACCGAGCTCCTTAACATCCCTGCTAGAGTACACGTTTGTTCTCTCGCCGAGACGCTCTTGGCGAATGTGTACAGCCACCTCTAGCCCGACACTGGGATCCAAACCAGTAAATGACAAAAGGACATCATAGGATCTTAATTCAGCTGTTCTCGTAAGTATCTTCAAAAAAAAATATATTTTAACAATGACAGCCCTTTAATACTTAACTAAAACCTTGTTGTCAATTGATGTTCTTACCACTTTTAAAATAATTTGACATGAAAATTAAGTTTGTTTCAGAATCATTGGTACAAATATATATAACTAAATATATATATACTATTAAAAAAAAGTAATAAAAACATTTGGAATCGTAGCATAAACTCAATTTTATGTGAGGGCTGTAGAGTTATTCTTACAAATTCTTTACATGTTCCAAAAGTAAATTGCGAACCCAGAATACAAAGTTTACTTACATCCTCAGTGGAAGTAACAAGTTCAACGTCATCCGCCTCAGGTCCCTCCAAGTCAGCCTTGCTGGGCCGTTCCTGTTCCTCTCGCATGTCTTCTTCAGCTTCTGATAGATGAGGGTCGTCCTCTCCAACGGCGTCTGTCTTCTTCATGTCAGCGTCAGGATCCTGTGAGTGACGTTTTGTTTGTTTAGCAATAATTAATATAATGATAGAAACGAAGTCAGAACAAAAATACAATGACTTTACTTTACAAGATTATAAATATAAATTTATGAGTTTTAATAGACCTATTGTTTTAATAATTATGAACTAATTTAGATATCACTCCTACTTAGCGTATCGATGTCAATAGTACATTGTGATACAAGGGTGGAAAGTAGGTTATTGCAAACGAGCTGTCATTAACAAGCCCGAACCGAAGGCGAGGGTTTTTAATGACACGAGTTTGCAATAACCTACACACCCGTGTATCACACGACATTTTTCAATACAGTTGTGGGAAATAGTAAAACAAATCAAAGAATTAGATTAGTTTATTCAAAAAAAATAAAATTTTCGCGCGTTTTTGGAACTGGACATATTTTTTTTCCAACGAAAACAGCATATACAGCCTATTCGATTTTTGACAAATGCTGGTGTGAAAATAATTAAATTGAAACTGGTAACGAAAAGTACGCCATGTTTAACAACTGTATTGAAAATTAAGTTTTCAATACAGTTATTAAACATGGCGTACTTTCAGAGGCAGACATTATGATTCGAAAATTAAATCTTATGCATAGGCATCTTTCTGTTACGCGGTCGTGACTTTTGTTTACGAGCTCGATCATTACTTTTGCAGTTTAGTTTTAAAGTTTAGTAGCAAAGAGTAAAGTTAGTTTTCATACATAGAATAAAATGGGATAGATTTTATACGAGGAAAAATGAATGATTCCGTACGTTTTAGCATTGCACTCTAAGTCTTTTAAATGGTTGTTTAATATATTTATTTACTAGTTTTAATTAAATTATTTTCATATCAACATTTATCTAAAATCGAATAGGCTGTATAGGCTGTATTCGTTGTAAAAAATGTCCAGTTGCAAAAACTCGCCATTAGTTACAAGTCAATTAAAAAAAGTTTAGTAGCAAGGAGTTTTCATACATAGAATAAAATGGAATAGATTTTATACGAGGAAAAATGAATGATTCCGTACATTATAGCATTGAATTCTCAAAAGTCTTTTAAATGGTTGTTTAATATATTTAATTAGCAGTTTCAATTTAATTATTTTCACATCAACATTTGTCAAAAATCGAATAGGCTGTGTAGGCTGTTTTCGTTGTAAAAAAAATATGTCCAGTTGCAAAATCTTTTCAGCTCGTTTGCAATAACCTACTTTCCACCCTTGTATCACAATGTACTATTTTTTTGTTTTACTAAATTTACAACAATGTTTGTTCGGTACTGGCTATCACTTGTATGTTAATAAAATCAACATCATCATCATTTCAGCCGAAAGACGTCCACTGCTGGACATAGGCCTCCCCCAGGGCCAGGCCTTGACCAGGTCGTCGCCCCACCTAGAGGGAGGCCTTCCAACGCTGCTTCTGCCGGTACACATTCGCAACTCGCAGTTAATAAAATACTCAACAATATTCACAATCATGTTATAATCCATTTCTATGTTGTTTTTTATTTGAATTAGTAACTTAGCTGAGTTGTTTACGTAATTCGCAGTTGAGAGTTCTGTTACTTTAGCATTATTCTTCCATCCATTTTAGCTCAAATCAATATCAGTATTTGTCATAGAAATAGAAACTTGTTTCCGTAAACATTAGTAGATATATCGACTATATTTCTAAACTTCAAGAACCAATTCCTAGAAAGGATCATTTAGCACTAAAATACAAAGAAAAAAATAAAAATACTTACCGATTTAGATGAGCCGCCGAAGCAAGCATAAGCGATGAGTCCGACCACCATAAAGGTGCCTACTATGACCACGGCGTAGATCCAGGGGTTCTCGCCGGCGAACCTCATCGCGCGGTCGAATACTGAGTCCTGTGGATATTAGCTTTGGTACAAACTAGCCAACTACTTATAGAGCACACACGTTATAGCGGTATTGCAAATTGGAATGAGATATAGGAAGGTTTTAGGTGAGAATGGGTGTGAAGACGTATCCTAAACTGAAAACGGGAAGAAAATCTCTACCAGAAAGTGTTATAGCCTTATTGAAAAAAAAATACAACTTTATATCTATGTCATTAAGTTGATTTTGCAATGTACTATGACCATGGCGTAGATCCAGGGGTTCTCGTCGGCAAACCTCATCGCGCGATCGAATACAGAGTCCTGTGAATGTATGCTTTGTTACAAGCTAGCCAGCTACAGAACACATATAGCGGTATTACAATGACAGGAGGTAGTATACAGGTAGGATAAAGGATATGTAACCGACTTATCTTAGAACGAAAACAGTGCATGCAAAATTCAACTTTATATGAATGCCATTAAGTTGATTTCGCGACGAAGCGATGGGTCCGACCAAAATCCTCTACATCTAATAAAATCTCGAAATTTGTAAGCTTTGTCTACGAAGGAATATATTTTTGGAATAATATCCTAATTCTTGAATCTTTAAAGATATGTTTTTAGCGTAATTTTGACCGTTTAGGATGTAAGAAATTCTCAAATAGAAGCATCTCCAGCCGGGCGAGCACGGCCTACTGTGACAGGTTTGAATCATACATTTTAATTATAGTTTGGGAGCAAAAACCGTGATAAAATGCGTGACTCAAGCCGATTATAGAGGCCGTGCTCGCCCGGTTGGTTTAGCATCTACTGTATTTCGTTTGGTAATATGTTTTATTTTTTTACACAGAAAATCAATTTTTGCCGCTTCATCTCTGTTTCTAAAGTGGTTTAATAATTCTGGACCCAAAACTATGGTGTTCATACTTTTTTTGGGTTTGAGAAATCTAGCAATACTTATATTTTAGCTAATACTTTGAATAAGGCATAGCTAGCATCTTTCCACTGTTGTCTAGCTAAAGTTCTCGTGACCTCGTTGGCCCGGCGCACGAGGCACACGACGTAGGCCACGATGGGGATGGCCACGTACACGGCGTACAGCGCCCACCAGCCCGGCTTGTAGTTCATCGCGCGCAACATGCGACCCCACAGCGTTTGCTAACACAGGTGTTAGTTATTGGAGTATACAAATGTTCCAAAAATAACTGGCAGAGTTTCAATCTCACTCTTTTGGAAGGGACTTCACATTAGTATCGTATCGAGCTTCCACCACCGAGCTTAGTATCTCGGTAGGTACGATTAAAAATAACAGTTTAAATTTGTTGTCAAATGCTTAGGCAGAATAATAATGTAACAAATTGTCAAGCACGTGTTATCTGCTGTGATTGGTTGAATGAATTTTCAACAGCCACAGCAGATAATGCGTGCTTGACAATTTGTCACATTAATTCTGCAATAATTTAGAGGTGAGAAACTCGGCCTTAGGAGCGTGTCAGTCCTTAGTGTTCATGGACATATTTTGACGTATACCAACAACAAACCCGGCTTTCGAAACGTGTATCTCCAGAACTGTATACATACAGTTCCAAGGTTGTTTCATATAAACACGTTCAATTTTTTTTTGGCCTCTTCTATGCCGTATTTAGGTTAATTCTTGCCAATATTTTGAAATAGAGACTAATGAATAGGTATACAACAAAATAAATGGTCCACTTACCGAATCCCTCGACATCTTAGCACGTTTGAGCGCGAAGGAGGCCGCAGCCCACTCCTCGGCGACCGCCAGCTCGTCCGTGATGATCAGGTTGTCGAACAGCAGCATCGGGGACATGGACCACAGCTCGAAACCGACCGCGTGCTTTACAAATTAGAACATTTTATTAAAGATTTTTGTATTCCATGTCTGCGTAAGCGGGTTTTAGATGAATGAATGGTGCAAATATTTTCTAGTAACTTCGATTTAAGAAAACTGCATGATTGGTGAATTATGGCTTTCTTGAAGTAGAATGGTACATTTCGTGTCGAGCATAAAAAGTCGAGATTTTAACACGAACGATGTAGCCAATTTCGCTACAGCGAGTTGTAAAATAAAGCCTTTTTATGCGAGACACGAACGATTCCTTTTTTACTACCAGATGAGCTTACTTAATTAAATGCAAAAAAGTTCTAACAACATTTATTAGAAAAGTTCAGGCTAAAAAACACAGACTATATACACACAATCAAAGCGCGCTTTTTCGAGAGGTAACAGGTTCAGTATCATTCTGCCAGTTACAATAATGATATCAAAACTCCATACAAGTCATTTCGTAACTGTTATTACATAATTTTGTTTTATTTTTATTTATGTTTTTATAATCTTGTGTCTAAATGTTCATATTTCGAAAGGAATTTCTTAGGCAATGTGTTACATGATAGACAAGGTAGAGAAAAAATTAATAATTTATACTGATCCAAAAACTATTGACAGAACTAGTGAGACTTAAGTTGACTTAACTACTATATTTAAATGACAAAATGAAAATTGCCCCAGTCATCCAAATTGTAGAAGATTACTGGCAATATTCAATTTCTGAATAACACATGATGACTGCTTATCCCATCTCACACTTGAAGTGACTATAGTCGTAACTCGTACGTATCTTAGCTTACTAATTGTAATAGTAATTTTCCGTTCAAATAATAACAATAGTACTTACGATAGGCGTCATCCTGAAGGGCTGTTCGTCCCTGAAGTAATCCGGGTTGGGGATGCGGCGCGGAGACCACTTTCCCCTGTAGTTGGGGTTGGCGATCAGGGGGGCGCGCCAGATGCCCTGCAAACACAAATATTACATTAAAAAATGTACTTCAAATTAATAAATTTTACATTGACCTTATATAATAATACCCTCAGTCATAAATATAGGTACCGCAAGTCCCTTCATCTGTATGAAAACCAAACATGCTTTTTCATACACAAATTAAAAACAAATTTTCTTACCAATGAAAGAAAACATTTCCAATGCCTACTTTTTCTATACATTCTTTTCAGCTCAATATGGCATAATTATTAGGCATATTTTAGATTTCGGTGGATTTCCGGTGCTAAAGGAAAAGGTCAATATACGATCATTGATTGTAATTTTACTCCGTTTTTTGACACGCGAAGAACAAACAATCGTGTCATCTAGTTAGATTTATATCTGTGATAACACCCCATTTTCCGTCGGGGGTTAAACAATACAACATTTTTTTTGGGTTCCGTACCCAAAGGGCAAAAACGGGACCCTATTACTAAGACTCCGCGGTCCGTCTGTCTGTCACCAGGCTGTATCTCATGAACCGTGATAGCTGCATTTTTTTACAGATGATGTATTTCTGTTGCCGCTATAACGACAAATACTAAAAACAGAATAACATAAATATTTAAGTGGGGCTCCCATACAACAATCGTGTTTTTTTGCCCTTTTTATCGATAATGGTACGGAACTCTTCGCGCGTGAGTCCGACTCGCACTTGGCCGGTTTTTTTTTTGTAGAAACCCAGCTTTTGTTTTTGAATTTCTGTACGATGATGCTTTCTTGCAATCTAGTAGATTGCAAGATACATAGATACAGGTATAAGTAAAATTATTACGAACCAACTAGAGTCGGCGGTAAATGACTGTTCATACGTAAGAATTAACTCTGGCAATAATGTATTTAGCACATTCCACAATTTCAAGTCAACACATGAAACACAATTACGCGTTATACATATTCTTACCTTGTAGTTAGGGTTAGCGATGGTGGGAGCCTTCCACGCACCACAGCCAGGCGCGGCGGCACACGTGGGGTTGTCGATGAGGGGAGCTTCCCACTCGCCGTCCATCTCCTCGTCCCAGTCCTCGGGCTTCTTGGCTTCAGGGTCTGGATGTAGAGGAAAATAGCTTTGTTCAATGTGTACATCAGATAGCAACAAGAAGCTAGCAAGGTTTGTTGGGCGAAGAACCAAATGTGATAATAAAACCCTACACTAATATTATAAAGCCCTACACTGTCCCACAGCTGGCCATGAGCCTAAGAGACGTATGACTGAAGAATGCTACTCTTCTGTCGTTCCATGTCTGTATTCTTTGAAGTTCTGGCATGTTTTATAGTCTAAGTATACCTGTTGATATTGACAAGAAAAAGACGAATACGCTAGGCTGGCCAAACCCGCAACGCTTCCAACACTAATTTACACGATGCCATACAGGCTGCTGAAAACCGTGGGACCGTGATCTGTGTAGGGTCACAAATTTACGTACTTAGAGTAAGGTTATTTTGAGTTTGCGTTAGGGCCAGATGTATACAACTCATATACATCCAAGGTCACCCCCCAGAGTAATAAAGAAACACGACGTAAGAAAAAGATTGCAGATAATTTTTACGCACCTGGAATCATTTCAGGTTCATCGTCCAGCCATCCGTCGGGCTTCACAGCGTTGGGGTCGACGATCTGAGCGGGCGCCTCCTCATCCCAATCCTCTGGTTTAGTTGCTGATGGGTCCACAATCTGTGAATAGAACACGTTTATTAAGTTAGAATAGTATAATAATTAAAGATGGCATGACAAAACTAACAGCAATTTACCGTGTGGGTGGACAAAAACCCCGTGCAAAAATATAACTTGAAATTCTTGAAGTAAGAATTAAAAAAAAATGTGTGTGTGTACCAGAGTACACAGGTAAGAAGTGAAACTTCTTTACGACATATCATTTTTCTACATTTTGCAACTTCACGAAAATGGGGTAGATAAGGCTTAAGCCTTAAGAAAAACAATTTATTCCGTATTAAATTAAAGCTATTTTATTATTATAGACATACATACAATTAATAAGTAATTTATTTTATCATTGTTCTTATTATAATATATATTTATAAATTAATTAATTTATAAATATTAAAATCATGCTCATACGTGTTGAATTTATAAAACGAAATATATAATCACTCACTTTTCTTGTAAATTCACTTAAATTTGAATAAGTCTTTTTACTAAACTTTGATAAAAAAAAGCAACATGGCGCGTAACCGAAAAACGTGACGATAGAGTCCGTCCAACGAAAAAAGTCCCGTAGACGCGGCGCTAGTTTCTATGCGACTGTACGCTGTCCTCTAACAAATCTTGTTAGTTCCATGTATTTCCGCGGGACTTTTTTCGTTGGACGGACTCTACGTACAAAATTTCTCCCATACGTCGATAAAGAAGTTTCACTTCAAAAACAAGTAAAATTTAACATAACCCCAACACATTTTTATTTTGAAGCTACATAATTTATCTAGTTGTAGACACGCTTGGATCGAAAATCTATTGAACACGTAATTATGACACGATATCTTGCAAAAACACCCCGATTCAAACAGTAAAACGCCCATAACTTTAGAATGGCTGAACCGATTTTCTTCAAACATAGCTAAGAACATTATCGATAAAATCACCTTTCAAATAAACATCGGTTCATCGTTTAGGAGCTATGATGCCACAGAAAGATACTCAAACACAGAGGTACACACATCAAACTTATAACACCAGTCTTTTTTCATCAGGTGTTAAAAAGAAATTCTCTTGAAATGAGAATCTTTCTTACAAAATTCGAATTGATATAGAAGCACATTTTAGTAATATTAAGGATCTCTATACGACCAACATACTCAGTTTAAACAACTTTTCATTAAATTGATGGTTTGGAGGGGTTATTTTGCTATTCATCATCTTCCTGCCCTTATCCCATGTTACTTGGGGTCGGCGCAACACGTTTTCTTCTTCCATACCGTCCTGACCCCCGTCACGCTATCACTGACTCCCTTTTCTTTCATATCACTCCTCACACAGTCCATCCATCTTTTCTTTGGCCGTCCGCTCCCTCTCCATCCATCCACATTTATATTCATAACTCTTTTAGTAACATGAGTTTCATCCTTCCTCATCAGATGACCATACCATGACAAACGGTTTCCTTTCAACTTTTCTGTCACTGGCGACACTTCCTCTAATATACTAATTTCTCACTTTCACCTCAACATTCTCATCTCTGCTACATGCAATCTCTTTTCATCCATCTTTTCCACAGCCCAAAATTCTGTTCCACACAGTAGACAGGGTTTTGTTATTACTGCTACTGCTAATAATATTGGATTAGATTATTTGAAGTTGATGTATTCAGCCTCGTTGAATTTTGTTGCCATAGCAATAAGCCATAAATCTACTGTAAAAGCAATGTGTTAATCTCCTTCAGTTTGTCAGCATCATCACAAATATAAAATTTGAATTTGTTGTTTTTAATGAGAACAATCACCTTGATTTGGGCACAGTGCCAGGTGTGTTTCAACACAAACAGGTTTCACTGAAAATGTGTACATGTAGACGTTTGCACTTAAATAGTGATTCAGTGTGATGTTGCCTTTGTAGTTCGTTATATGGGGAAGGTGTACGTTAGCATGTGTACAGCTTCATTCTGAGTAAATCTGGTTTGGTGGATCATTGAGGAGAGTATACATCAAATGCTCAGTCACAAAGAATTTTATTAACACTAGCTTCTAGATTCAGACATAAAATATAGATCTAGCCAAACTTCTGGGCCGCCTTGAAGTTGGCTTTCTAGGCACGAAACGGTGCTGTTTTTAGCCGAATGCGGGCGGGTAATGCTTTTCAAGCCGGGTAGAGGCAGGGACAAACAAAAATTTATAGAAAACCAACCAAAAATTCTTTTGTCACCGCTGGCAGCACCTCATAAATTGTATCTAGTACTTGTTTTTCTCTTTTCAGTTAATTATTTTTTAGCAGTCGGGTTTTTTGTTTTTATAATAATTTGTTTTTGTATAAGATTTACTACTGCAAAGGCATTGTAGCCAACTTCAGGGCGGCGAAGAAGTTTGGCGAGAACTATACATGTCTATATTTTTTGTTTATTGGAGGTACTAGGTTTTACTTGTTACCTAATAGAGACAAGGCATCCATTCAATTCGAATGCCTTCGGAACCCACTCTCAATGCTTTTATTACTGGGAAATGAATTTAAATGTAATTTCTTCCCTCTAAACCCAAACTACTACATTTCTACCTAAAGCATGCAGCAAACAGCGAAATTGATATAATAAATTTCACAACTCTTCATAATAAAAACCCTGCTTTTTTGGATATCTGATTGAAATCAAGGTGGAATATGACCAACATAAAAAAAAACTAACTACCCACCTTTTCCCTCTCATCCCATTCCTCGGGCTTCTTGTCACTAGGGTCATCAATCTCCTCTGGTGGGTTGACGGCGGGAGTGAAGTCCTCGAGCAGAGAACCAGCATTAACTTCTTTGTTGTCAACCAGTATGCTGAACGTGTTGTCGGGACGAACGATCAGAGTGTATAGATGGGGTTCCTTGTCTTTGTAGATCTCGTCCAGGCGTTGGCTGTAAGGGAGGACAATTATAATGCAATTTTGACAACTTAGTTTCGTTATAAAGCTTTTCGGGTAGTGCTTAATGGGTATGTGGTTATTGGATTGAGTAATCCTATTATCACTAGAGGCGCTACCCGAAAATCTCCTCAATACTCCTAATAAGTGTGGCCGCCTACTGGGCCCAGACAATCTAATTAAATCTGCCATCGATTCGAAAAGTAGAATACTCCTACAATTTAATGATAGGCGAGTACTTATAATTAAATTGAAGGAGTATTATAGAACATCTGCGGGACATCTATTGTATTTTTTTTAAATCTATTATAGGCTCGCGCTTGACCACCATCTCACCTGATGGTAAGCTATGATGTGGTCGACGATGGAGCACGCTTGCCTTGTAGTAACCTATTCACTTTTGACCTAAAGACCCCTAGATTGTAGCTATCGGGAAACACAGACTCCGGCAGGGAATTCCACTCCTTAGCTGTACGAATAGTAAAAGTATTCTCAAAACGTTTAGTGCGTATGGGTGGGATGTCCACCATGTACCGATGACGCATCGCCGTACGTCTGGTAGTCCGATGATGAAACGGGCTGGGTAGAATTAGTTCATGCAATTACATCGCACACTCCCCGAAATGTAACCGATAAAAAACCGACAAGCTGGCCACTCGGCGATGATATTCAAGGCTCTGGAGCTTTGACTTAACCAGTGGCTCTTCGCCGATGAGCCTCTTGGCCCGCTTTTCGATCGACTCTAGTGCATCAAGCTGGTATTTGCCAGATCCGTCCCAGAGATGAGAACTCCATGCATGATCGAACTTCCGCTTGATACAAGCTGAGCAGCTGTTCTGGCGTGAGTACCTTCTCACCTTTGCAAGGATCCCCAGCTTTTTGGCAGCCAGCTGAGCCTTTGCCTCAATGTATGGGCCAAAATTGAGAGTTGATATCAACGTAATGTCAAGAATCTCAAGATGATCAGTTATTGGCACGGTCACATCTCGGAAAGTTGGAGCCGGGTGAAATTGGCTCTTATTAGCGAAAAAACAAAAACGCCTGGGTTTTAGCAGCATTAAACCTGGTATACACGCTTCAACAGTAAAACAATATGTCCTTTCTAAAGTAAAATCAATTAGAACAGCAGCCTTATTGCATAATTAATACGAGATGACGTCATGAATGCGAGATGAAAGACGCGATGTGGATTTCCGTCTATGTGATTGGTAGATTTTTCGTACTCTTTGCATTGCTGAATTCATTACGCAATAAGGCTGCAGTTATTCTCTAAACTAATCCATTCACAAAATGTCTATGTTATTCTGAAAACTGCACCAATATATTTTACACTATCTGTTCCCCGCGGCTTCGCTCCCGTGGGCCACCCCACAGGACCCGTTTTCGGGATAAAAAATAGCCTATGTTACTCAGGAATAACATAGCTTTCTATTGGTGAAAGAATTTTTTAAATCGGTCCAGTAGTTTCGGAGCCTTTTCGGTACAAACAAACAAAAAAATGTTTCCTCTTTATATTATTAGTATAGATTATAGTATAGATTTCAAATGTGGCATAGGAGTGTCGCTCACACACACATTCCTAAAAGGAGAAAAACATATGGTAAAGTTTTTTCTTTGGTTAAAAAATGTGTAACTGACACCTCCCTTTACACACCTGATTTATTGTCGGAATAGTGTTACAGTAAAAAAACCTGAACAAATTTTTATAAATGACACTCACGTAGGTTTCTTGCTATGCTTCTCCTCGATAGTTCCATTCTTGGGGTTCTTATGTCTGAAGATGAAGTGCAGTTTGTTGTCATTGCCGCACTTGTCGGGCCCGAACATGATGGTGTATGCGGTCTGGTCGTAGAACTTGCGGAGGTCAGCCTTGGTGTTGGTACCGCGGGACAGGAGTTTGATGTAGGCTCCGCCGCAGTTTTGGCCTTCCTGGAATTTGAGGTTACGGTTGAGTATGGACTATGGATAATACAGTCAGGGGGGTTAAAATTTTATTGTACTGTTAAGACATCACTAGCGCTCGCCGCCATCGCTACATGCCGGGCGACCGCGGCGGAGCGGCGGGTGCGGAGGGGGCTCGACCTGAGAGCGCGCACCGGCCAGTCCAGCTGATCTAGCACTGCATCACTCACCACCGTCCTAAGCGCGCGCTTCACAATTTGCCTTCAACCCAGTTTCGTTAGTCATCTTTATTTAAATATAACTGTGAAACACAAAGTCAGTGTTTGTCCTATCACCACCTTTAAGGCACGATTCACCTTCTATCCAGTACAGAGGAATAAAATATACGTTTGCCGACCACAAACTAATTAAGGAATAGGGTTATATTAACTAGCTGTATCCCGCGCCTTCACTCGCGTCAACTGGCTACCTACCTTCCCTACTCTACCTACCTACCAACCTATCCTACTCTACCCACCTACCCTAAATACCCAACATACCTACCCTACCTATCTAACAATTTTTTGTTTTAGCCTATGTCTTTTCTCAGGATGACATCTATCTCCTTGCCAACTTTTATTTAGTTCCGTTGAATGGTTTAGGCGTGAATCCTCACCGGACATGGCTGTTTCGGGAGGTTCCTGTTCCGGATAAGGCGGGAGGAAACGCCCGGGTGTCACCATTGTGTGGATCGCCCGGAGGACACGGTGGAGCATACGGTGGAGGTCTGCCCCGTTTGGGCAGAGCACTGCCGTGTCCTCGTGGAGGCGATCAGCGGTGGCGACCTCTCGCGGCCGGCCCTGGTTCAGGCCAGAGACTCCCTCGCGCCCCTAGTCACCGCAGGAGACGCCGAACCGAACGACACCGAATGATTTTCCACACAAAAAAAAAGAAAAAAAAAAGAATGGCGTGAAAAGATGACAGACAGAGTTACTTTCAAATTTATAATATTAGTATGGGTATAAAAAAAGACGGAGTGTGCATTTTATGAGTGTATATGTGGATGGTGGTAATCGCCGGAACCATTCTACATACATGATAAAAAATATTTTACCATAAATGTAAGGGGCATTATTCCAGATGGTCACAGGATGATCACAGATAGGCTATAATATTATATTAAATCATTCAACCCAGATAAAGCTGGGTTGGTCCACTAGCAACAGAAAAATTCAAAATATTTCAGTTTTGAGGTGAAAGAACAACGAAAGTGAGTGTGAAATTTAAAATTAATTCTTGCTCCGACTTATGCTGAGTCATTATTGCAATTTCGTCAAGGTCTGCATAAATGATTGCAATTTGAAAGAAAGTTAATTGCATCACAATAGGCTTTCAGCAAACTGTTGACAGGATTCTAAAAATAGCAATCTGCCTAGCCTTTTCCCAACTATGTTTGGGTCGGCTTTCAGTCTTACCGGATTCAGCTGAGTACCAGCGCTTTACATGAAACGACTGACTGTCTGACCTCCACAACCCAGTAACTGGGTAACACGGTACCCCTTGGCAAGACTGGTGTCGGATCTCAAGCTTCTGACTACTCGTAACGACTGTCAAAGATCTTCTAATGACAGCCGGGACCAACTTCTTAACGTGCTTTCCGAGGCACGGAGGAAACTCGGTATGTTGAAATGGTCACCCATCCACGGACCGACCTCGTCAAGCGTTGCTTAACCTTGATGCTCGACCGATTATGAAAAAAGAAACTGAACGTAGGGCGTGATTTATAGCGTCTGGTATAAACAAACAAAAAAATATTGACGCGAATCAAAGTTATTTATACACATAACGTCATAAATATGCCGCATTTCCGAAAACCATTTTGGACGCTGTCCAGGCTATGTTTACAATAACATCGTATGTGTGTGAATCCTCACGTTTTTGTCTCTAAACTATGTACTTCCGAAGGAAGTCGCTTTGGACTTAGAAATGGCAGCTCAAGTTAGGTGTAAAACATGGAGTAAAATAATGAGATATATTCAACCCAGTTAGTATTTATTCTGTATTAGCTTTATATTTAAAAAAAAAGACAAATCAAGAATCTTTAAAACATATTAAGCTCACTAGATATAAACACATTACCCTCCTTCGGCAGTCGGGTAATAAAACAGAAATGCTAACAAAACAAAATGTAAGTAATAGTCATTGTGTCGTTCAAGAAGAGCTACCTTGCAATTAGATCTCCAAGGATATACAGAAATAGCAATATAATATTTCACTAGTTTGGATGTAGAGAAAACTCCATACACTACTACTTCCATATTCATATTTCTACTCTCGAATTTAAAATTAAGTATACACATGCATTCCACATCTGTCTTTGATAAATCTTTCACAGTTCGAGCAGCTCTTTTGTGAAATGCATTACCTATTGAAGTGAGGCGTGCTCAATCTTTACCAACATTAAAAAAATGTTGAAGGACCATTTCCTTTCCCTATAATTAGACTTCTGTTTTCTCTGTGATATATTAGTATATTATGTATTATTGTATGCATGTATTTCATGTTATTATGTCTAAGTATTTTTTTTATATTGTACACTGACAACCCTATTCATCTCCTGTCGTTCAGTCCATCCAGACAAAGGTTGCCTGTAAGAGATTGCCCTGTGCGATAAGACCACCTGCACCGGCGCCCATTATACACTCGCTTTTATAAATTTTTGTCCTGTACATATATTTTTGTGGTGTAATAAATAAACTCTCGATGGGACCGCGCCCTGACGCTATGAAGGCAGGTAAAAGATGATTCCAAATCATCAACAAAGGCAGATTTTTATACCAAAAGCTAAACAATAAGCTAAAATATTTTTCAAACGAAGAAAGTCAGCCAGAAAACTACAAAATCAATAACTATAACAAAATGAGGTCACAGCTTTGCGCTAATTAGCTTATAAAATTACGAGATCTAATTCATATTCCACATACATTCACATGACGCAATACACGTCTGAGTTTCAGTTACCGTCTGCCAAGTTAATATGGAAAATATGAATAGGCTCCAAGCTTAGTCGATAAGCCAATAAGCCAATTTGAGGCTCAATTCAATAAGTTTTACCGTATGGAACTATGAGTAATATGTACATATGCTTTCGATGTTACAGATCCTGAACTATGTGCATATTTTTATCCGACTGCCGAAGGAGGGCAATGTGTTTATCAGTCTATGTATGTATGTATGTATGTTGTTCCTATGTGGCGTTCTAGAGACCAAACACGTTGGCCGATTTTGAGGATTCTTACGTCAATCGATTCGGGAATCCTGCGAGTGTCACTGGCTATATTAAAATTGTAAAATACAAAAATGGCGGCTTTTGGGCGCCATTTTGTGGGTGAAAAAACAATCATTTTCTTCCAAACCCATAGTGTGGGGTATAAAAATAAAGGATTTTAAGAGGAGATTTCAAAAATATATAACACTTATATGTTTAAATGTACCTAATTCTAAAAAAAAATAACTTTAAAGTTGTAAATAAAAAAAGTTAATTAAAAAAATCAAAAAACCCGACTGCTTAAAAATCAAACTAAAAAGACGTAATTAAGAAGAAAATCATGCTGTGCAGTCGGAGGATACATCTGGTTTTGGTTCGCCAGCTCGCGAATATGTATCCTCCGACTGCACAGCATGATTTTCTTCTTGTTTATGTCTTTTTAGTTTGCTTTTTAAGCAGTCGGGTTTTTTGATTTTTTATGTTTGTTCTTAATTAAATTAACTTTTTTAGGGTTCCGAAGTCAACAAGGAACCCTTATAGTTTC
Source organism: Anorthoa munda (assembly GCA_945859665.1). Classification (NCBI taxonomy): domain Eukaryota; kingdom Metazoa; phylum Arthropoda; class Insecta; order Lepidoptera; family Noctuidae; genus Anorthoa; species Anorthoa munda. The sequence continues at coordinate 26,847,409 of OX243902.1, read as the reverse complement.
GCTCTGTCCGTCTGTCCGTCCGCAGCTTAGCTCAGAGAATCTAAGTACTAGAAAGCTATAATTTGGCATGTATATACATATTAATAATTCCGACAAAGTGGTAACATAAAATCATGAAAAATATTTTTTTTTCGGGTACCTCCCATAGACATAAAGTGGGGATGTATTTTTTTTTCTCATCTATCCCATGGTGTGGGGTATCGTTGGATAGGCCATTCAAAAATATTATGGTTTAGTTAAAACCATTTTTCGATTCAGAGATTCGTTTGCGTAAAATTAAGTTTTAAGTTGCAAATTTATGTTAGAGTCAAGTGTCCCCCCCCCCTGCCAGCGAAATGGTTGCTCTTGGCTATGTGAAAAAATTCACGGCAGTATTAAATATAACGAAATTAAAAGGAAAATTATCACGGATAATAAGGCTTTACAAGTTTACGAGTAATAGTCGACCAACTTATAAAATGTACTTGGAACAGTAAAAAATTTGTACAAATGCCATTAAAAAATTACTTAAATAAAGTTGATAGCTGTGTAAAACAGAGTAAATATAATGCTTACGAACCATGTAAAAATAAACAAAAATGAAATCATAACAGGCTTTACAAGTTTACGAGTAATAGTCGACCAACTTATAATATGTACTTGGCACTGTAAAATTTTTGTACAAATGCCATTGAACAATTACTTAAATAACGTTGTTAGCTGTGTAAAACAGATAGTAAATATATGCTTATGAACCATGTAAAAATATACAAAAATAAAATCATAACATCCTTAATAATAATGATTTCTAAAATAATAATGTTTAAGCTCGAATAACGCATTGGAGTGGCCGGAGTCATTGGCAGTACCAGTCCGTAGTCCATACGGCGCATACGCGCGGTGGAGTCTATTTTGTGTTAGTGCAGAAGTATTTTCGACGTTTTGTAATTAAAACGTAAAAGTAAAGTCAAGTTAGATTCGATTTCCACGCAAATTACTTATTTTCTTTTGACGATATCCTTCTATAAAGTCAATATACGACCCGACTTCATCACTTATTGAGTAGCGTAAAACTTTCCAGAATGAAATAGTGAATACCGCAGATTAGATGATTCACCTCTAATCTGCGGTATTAGAGGAGATTAGAGGTGAATACATACGATTTTTTTCTAATTCAGAAAGAGAAATAAACAAGGAGCGTGCCCGCAAGGATCCAGGAACGAATTATACGAGTACCATTCCCCGTGGCTCTAACGCGCGCTCGTATCGGCTCTTTTCGCAATTTACACCCGCGGTGGTACTCAAATAGATAATATTTTTCTAACTTCAGTTGCGAAGTTGGATTTTATAACTCCTTCTTCAGTTACCAGTTAGTCCTTATTTAGTTTAAGTCAAGAGTGAATAGATTACATCTAGGCAAGCGTGCTTCACCGGAGACCACATCATCCGCGCTTACCATAAGGCGAGATAGTGGTCAAACGCTAGAAAATTAAAAAAAAAAACATCATCCTATGTGGGCCCGTTTTTAGACTTTGTGAGTCGCTGAAACCGTTCTAATGTTCATGTAACAACAACAAAACCCTCTTTTTAGTCCGCTATAATTATGCAACTTCGGAACCCTATTACTGCGCGTGGCCCCACACGCACTTGGCCGGTTTTGTTATTTATTTTTGTTCCTGATACCTTCCCTTCTTTATTTCAATTTTCAACAATGTCAGTTCGTCAAAAGGTGTTGCTAAATCAAGATGCTGCTGCTATAAGAAATTCTAACATGGGAAAATTTCTACATTGATAAGTGGGTACCAACCAATGCAGAAATCGGATGGGTTGTCCGATTCAACGTGTGTCGTGAGAGTAATAAATTACTATTGAAGCTTAGCGTTAGGATATGAGAATCAGTGTAGACAATGAAATAAAGAATATTATTTAGCGATAGGAAAATTATTCACATCAAATAACCACTGATGCGCGGCTCAAATGTTTTGGTACTTGGGTCGAGAGAAGAAAGTTCTTTGAAATAATAATGGTCAACACAAGTGAGAGGAACAATAAAATAACGATTAGTAAGTCATTAGAAAAAGGTTAGTTATTTACAAATGAAGAAACCATTTAACAATTCTACCAAGTAAGAATTTGGCTACATCATTATATACCAATAAATAATAATGCACAGAATATCTAATAACTAAAAGTTATTTCAACACACTTTCATATCATACTACAACAATCGCAAGAAAAGAAAGCTTATTTTCTTAGACAAATTTTGTTTGAGGACACATTCACCTTATGAATAAAAGATCTTATCTTTGTTGGGAACAGAATGCAATGGGCCGTTTGTATTATCTTGTTTCATATTCACAGCTTTCTAAACCTTCCAGGCGTCTAGGAAGTCGCATACCATTTTGAAGAGCGTGTATAAAGAGTATTAAGGCTGTTGCTAAAAAGTTGTGCCTTTGAACTGAACTGGGGGGTGACCATAAGCTCTTAGAGTAAGGTTATTTTGAGTGTGTGTGTAAGGGACAGATGTATATGACTCGTATACATCTGTCACTTACGCGATCTTAAAATAATCTTACTCTAGAGCTTATGGTCACCCCCCAGTACAGAACAATTTAAAATGGTGAGATGTACAAAATAAGACAAAGTACAAATAATGCAACCCAGTCAGAGCTAAACTAGGCAGTTGCCTGAATCTTAGCAGTCAGAATCCTTCAAAAAGAATAGGCGTAGTTGAAGGGCTATTTGGGAGAGTTGTAGATACAGCATGTAGACATCCCAGATAGTAAGCGGGATGGGTGAACAGTTGGTGTGTGTAAAAAGATCATAATGTCAGTTGATGAATCCTTTCTTTGGTGATATCTTGATAAAATTCAAGTTGTAGAACTTGAAGAATTAAAAATAACACCTTATAATTGGAGATCTAACATCAAATAATATACATACCGAAATAAGATAATTTTAGTACAGACGAAAATAACAGTCATCCTTTTGTTATTGAATGAAACAAAAATACATTGAACTTGGTTGACTGTTCCGCAAGATGACAAGCATGAATAAAAACATTCCTTTCTTCAGGATGTTCCCATCTTTTCTTCTCTTTCACTTCAGTAAAACTAAACTAGTAAGTGTTAGAAAGTTGTTGATGACCATAGCTTCAAACATTTCTTGTCTGGCCCATAAAGCTAATCTTAACTAGTTCGTTTTAAATAAACGTTGCCCCACTCTAGGAATTTCTTCCTGTATCGTGGGTGCGTTTACAAACATATAAACTCACATACACAATACCCAGATCCGGAACAACTATCTGTAGGTCATACAAATATTTGTTCCGTGCGGGAATCGAACCCGCGACACGCAGCGCAGCAGTCAATCGCTCAATCACTGCGCCAACCGTGCGCCCTCAATCTGTCAAGCTATCCCAATCTGTCAAGCTATCCCAAATTATGTCCCAGTAACTAGATAACACATACACTAGTGATAATGATATTCTTCTACTTAAACTCTTACCTGCATAGTAACTTCATACTGCACAATGAAAGGCTTGTTCTTGAACTCAAACGGCCTGTCGAGCAGGGTTGAGATGGCTGCATGCTTGGCTTCAGTTGTCAATACAAGACCCAGGTCCTCTTTGAAGATCTTCCTACTGGGTTGTTGGATCTGAGAGAAGATGAAATAGTTAGAAAATTACTGTAATGGCTATTACATTGGATTAATTCAATGCCAAAATCATATGAAATATTAACTTCTACCAATTCTTATGAGATATTTTTCGAGGTATGTATGTCCATTTCTACTGCACGCTCTACAGCCCAAATGGCTTGACGGATTATGACATATGAGGTGTCGTAGGATTTGTTTCAATTATGGGAGTGACATAGGCCATATAACTTTTAAAAATAGTGCCCCCTTTACAAAATAGGGGTGATACAATTTGTTTAGATGTTATTTGAAATGCCCTTAAACTATCATTTATATGCAATAATCTACATTTCTAAAAATCATTTAGTATTAGTATTCACATCTGTTTCTCCATATTGCCTATAGCTTTGGTCAAATAGATGTGAATAGTGAGTGTCTCACATGTATTTCTTAAGATAACATGAATCATAGAATCAATTAGGATGTGTTAATCGAAATTGGAGAGCAGTGGTGGCCCAGTGGTTTAGGGCGCTACTTACAAGTTGTAGCTTATGGGTTTGAACCCAGGCAGGCACTTTACTTTGTGTAAATTTCATCACCACTGCTCTTAAAACAGTGAAGGAAAACATCGTGAGGAAACCGGCATGTTTTAGAACCAAAAATTTCAAAGACATCTGACATCCACCAACCCGCACTGGGCCCGCGTGGGTGATTATGGCCCATCCCTTCTCACAGAGAGGAGGCCTGTGTCCCAGCAGTGGGATCATTAATAGGCTGATGATGATGATGATGAATCAAAGTAAGATATTATATCTCAACCTTAAGTTTGATCTGATCTATCCGATATTTTAAACTTTTCATTCATGAAAAATTAAGATTACCTAGTTACTATGGCACCTTTTATCAGTTACCAGATAAGGGACTGTTATGAAAAGATTTTGCTACGGAAATCAAGATAGCATTTTCAACCATGACATGTGTAAGGCAAGAAACTTAGACAATGTTCTATTTGAGTTTGTCAAGTAATTATATTTGAATATGAGATTCAAAGTGACTATTCTGTTAAAATTTATTTTTGGGAAAGTAGAGTGATAATAAGAATTATTTCTTGCACAACAACTTACAGCATGTTATTCATTGTTATTGCTGTATGCGAAATTAAAACCACAGGAATTTAAATTGACAAATATCATTAAAATCAAATTAAAATATCATTAAAGCACATTAAAATGTCATTAAATTAAATAAGTGCTATACGGTTTGCACTTAGTAGATGACCATGTTTATTGCCACATCAGAGATATGATTGATATGATTCAGATCTAAAACTTTTCTTATAGCCCTGAAGCTGAGAAATAGATGTTTGAAATAATATGAACAACTCACCTCCCATTTACCATCATATTTGGCAATATTTTCATCAACACCCTGTTTCTTAGCTTCGGATTTGATCCATTTCTTCTTGAAAGCTGCCTCATCATCAAAATTTTCAGCAAGATATACCTTCTCAGGACTTATTGTAGGACTCTGGTACAGATTCTCTTCTTCCGTCTAAAACATAAGAGGTTTTATTTAGAGGTTCCTTGTAGCAGTTAATTTGTTTGAGAATAGAATGAATTTGAACATTTTTAGTCTTCTTCTAATAGTGTCAATGACAATCTTATTGGTTTCAGACTAGAACTTAGCTATTAGTATGGTTTTAGTAGTCACATGATACTTCATTCGGAATAAGAATCTAACAAGTACATACATAGCAAGCAGAATATGGCAGAGAAAAATCATTTGCTTAAATAAATACATAATCTTAATGACATTCAAAGAAAGAGTATATAGATTTCAGGCTATAAGCAAACTAAAAGAAAACCTTGAGGACATAATAGGTACTACAAAGGACTTCTGTATGCATTACATTTTGACTTGATAGTGATAATTTCTTTTGTTATATCAAGGCCTCTGAGAAAATAAACCCACACTTGTCTCATTATCTCTAGATAATAATGTGGGTCATAAACATTCAGTCAGCAGCGTCTATGTCTACTGTTTTTGTGAACAATCATTACAATTTATTCAGGTCATGTAACCTATAAGAACTAACCTCCACAGTAACTTCGTCGTCATCATCATCATTGTCGGCTCGCACCACACCCGCTGCACAAACTAATACCAGTAAGGCACCTATTAGGTATACTTTTCGGCTAAATAAAGCCATCTGAAAAATATAAAATGTATAGGTGGCGGAACACGTCGGCTATCTAAATAAGCGTCGGCAATATCACAGAATGAGAAAACTTTCGACAGTATATACTCCGCCACGGGCACTGGACTTAATTAAATTAAAAATATGTATGAACTAAGTAGCGTTCGGACACGAGTGTTCGGTGCAGCCGGATAACGGAAATCCTCAATAAAGGGCGACCAAATACCATTATCAACTTAATTATATTAAAATACTTCACCCTAGGCTATTACCTTGAAATATATTTGATACACTTATTGTTTTGTGTGTTACACTAAATACGATGCACAGGAATCAAATAAATGTCTTTAGTACTGAGAGAGGAATTTGATTTTCCTGAAAATTTTCAGCCAATCAAAAACAAACAGTTGTCAAGGTAGCGATCGAGAATTTTCCGAAGCGTTCAGACTTCAGAAAAATAAATAGAGGTTTTATTAAATAAAAACAAACACCGGCTTTTGATTTTCTTGTTTTTATTTTGACTGTCCATTTATGTCGGTCAAAATGTTCTATTTACTTCGAAGGAAAAAATTATAATTTTAGTTTGATTTCAAAAGAATTAATATCCAATAAGCCATTGCTTCAAGTACTTAAAAAAAGTAAAATAGCCTTGCTATAATCCAACTGAAATCAGGAGGTTGGTTGTCAAATGTCACTTGATCTTATATCTCTTTCGCACTCGTCAAAAATGATAGTAATCTGGCAAAAGCAGGTATTATAAAAAAAAATATATTATCTTTTAACATTAGTCGTGTCATCGTGTGAATAGCACCGGGCGGTTTAGTTTTTTGTATTTGGTCGTGTCTTCGTGTCTTGTTGAAAATCTTGTTTTTCCTTGAAAGTGGTGTATTTCGTATTGTTGTTAGTGTATCCTTGTGTGACAGCAGCCTATTCGCTGGAACTCTATGCGAATATTTTGTAAGTATTACACATTTGCACATATAAGTAAATAAATAAGTAACAATAAAACACCTTTTAAACGTACTCTTGGTAAATATTAGTATTTTTAGCGTTTATTATCATTTCACAAACACGTATAATCGTCAGAGGTAGTCTAGTGTATGTATCCGTTTATTTAGTCTAAACTGAAAATTGTCGATTATATTGATAATCATCATTTTAATAATTATTTTCTCGTTGTGGTTTATTATCAGTCTTATCAGTTAAAAGTAAGAGCTAACTAAGTATCTATCTGATTCCTGGTAAATTAATTTATCCTGTTCTTAGTACATTACATTAAAGTATATAATAAATAAATAAATATAATTTGTACAAAGAATGTTTTAAAATAAAATATTTGTATAATTATTTCATAAAAAAAATAATTGTTTGGTTTTGGTTAATATTTATATTTTATTTTTCATGATTAAATTATAAATCACATTCTGACTGAATTTGACTAGATGTGACGGAAAAAAGATTACTATGATTTAAAGCATATAATTATGAGCAAAATCTATAATAAATATACTAATATGTTTAATTTATATTTATTTCAGCACAATGTCGATTTCTAGGCGCCAATTGTTGCGCCTAATGAAGCTGCGTAATCTTCTGATGTTAACGCTAATAATTTTATTATTATACATAGTGAAATTGTTGACGAGCCTAGATTCCAATAGCGAATTGGTAAACCAGGCTAGAGAAGTTATTCAATTACCAAAAAGATTTCGCCAAGATAGGGATCTTTTTACACCCAATACTTTAAAGGTGAGTTATTCAATTATTCATTATCCTTTTCTCCACACACAAAACACACTTCTTCATCCATCCATACTTACTATATTCACCCTCTTTTAGCACAATTAGCTTTCCGAGTTCTTAATCTGTTTGATCCATTAAAAGTCATTTGTTGTAAATATTAAAAACCTAGACATATCCATGATTTTAAATTGATTTTAATTAGGCTATCTTGCTTGTCTCTAATGATAATCAAAAGGTTAAATTATTTACTGTAATACAATGTAAGTAATGTAAGTAAGTGTATAAATGCGTGCATTAAAATATTTACCCACCTACCGTACCCACCTACCGTACCCACCTTCCGTATCCACCTACCGTACCCACCTACCCTACCTACCTACCCACCTACCCTACCAACCTACCCACCTAACCTACCTGCCCTACCTACCAACCTACACACCCTACCTACACTCAAATCAAATCAAATGTTTTTTATTTCAAATAGGCCTACATGGGCACTTATAAAATGTCGACAAAAGGTGCACGGTTTGGGTTGGTCGTTTCCTGTGGAGAAGAACCGGCAAGAAACTCCACGGTATCTACCAACCAACCTATCCTACCCTACATGCCCTACCAATCCGTGTTTTGTTTCTGTCATGTATCAGATATGGTGCTGTGTTCACAAAATGTATGGGAAAATGTATTTTCTTAATCTTTATTTTTTCATTAGTTTTTCCGATGTTTCGAACCAATGAAAGATTATGTAAATCGGTCCAGCCATTTCCGAGTTATAAATGGTGTTACTAACCCGACTTTGTTTTATATATAAAAGATCAGTAAGAACAAAATAATTAATTACGATCTAGCCTAAAATACTAATAAGCAATTTAACTCTAACTTAATATGTTATGTGATAGATAAGTTAAAACTAAGAATAGTGTGTATCTTGTTTACACTTCTTGTGCCTATCCTTTTGGGAAATAATTGTTTGATGATGTGCTGTTAATAACTTTAAAATTATTAAAGGTCATGACATCAGACAGTCTTTATAATTTAAGACAGTGAGGTGAGAGGCAGTGTAGGGGGGTCATTGTCAAATGCCATCTTTCATACTTAAGGTTACACTAGTTGATCATTCTTTCATACAAACATAGTCTGGCGATTACTCCACTGTTTGACGATGTAAGTTCAAAATAAAAAATTACATCAATTTGTCTCATCATTAATCAAGCCCTGTATGGAAACAAAAAAGTAAAAAAAAATATATTTGAAAGTAATAAGCATCCGAAGTTCCATATTTCAACACTAATTTTAACGCATCTTTGGGCGGCAATAAATACCATAAGAAGAAGGCAAAATTGCAAAATGGCCACCATACAGGGATAGATTAGTAGTTCAACAATGCAAATAATTTTATTTTGAAAATATACATTTAGTCGTTTTCGTCCTAAATCATAAATCCATTTCGCTACAAACAACTTGCAAAAGTGCTAATTCGTACGCGATCTAGCTTCTTACTGCTCATCACAGCATCCATCTCTATCGCACGTATTAGCGGATGAGATAGCAGGCATTTTAACCCCGCGCACAAAATAGTTCGTGCCGTTGACTAGGGGAACCTTAAAAAACATTCAATTTTTTTTTTTTTTTTTTTTAAATACATTTCCCCACACTAGGAATTTCTTCCTGTATCGTGGGTGCGTTTACAAACATATAAACTCACATACACAAACACCCAGAGCCGAAACAACTATCTGTAGGTCATACAAATTTTTGTTCTGTGCGGGAATCGAACCCGCGACACGCAGCGCAGCAGTCAATTGCTCAACCACTGCGCCAACCGTGCGCCCTAAAAATTTAAGTCGCAATATCATTTTAGCCACAATCAATGTCTTATTGAATTATGGAGAAATGTATTTTACAGAATTTGACAGTGATTGGAATGGAAATGTTCCTTAAAAATACGGAAACTGACGCAGGATTAGGACACAGAATATTTCTGAATTATTTTTGATAAATTATTTAATTTCAGAAAATTGACTGGCACGACTATGTACTGATACAAAACGAAAGGAAGCGAGTGGGTGGGTATTATCTAGTGATTAGTTAAAACCATGTTGTATTTTATAATGTATAAATAATCAGCTATGCTTATGTAAATTCAATTCAATTTACTACTCAGTTACTAGAAATTGTTAAAAATAATGCACCCCTAGTTTGGTATCATAAAGATTGTTTGGTTTTTAGGGTTCCGTACCCAAAGGGTTAAAACAGGACCCTATTACTAAGACTCTACTGTCCGTCTGTCTGTCACCAGGCTGTATCTCATGAACCGTATAGCTAGACAGTTGAAATTTTCGCAGATGATTTATTTCTGTTGCCGCTATAATAACAAATACTAAAAACAGAATAAAATAAATATTTAAGTGGGGCTCCCATACAACAAACGTGATTTATTTGCCGTTTTTTTGCGATAATGGTACGGAACCGTTCGTGCGCGAGTCTGACTCGTGCTTGGCCAGTTTTTTATATTGTTAGACTTTTGTTGTTTTTAATATTAATTATTTACAAACTATGGTCATAAACATGGAAATAAAAATTAACTAGACAAACACTGACTCAGACAGTATTGCTCTAGAAAAGGAAGGCAATATTGATACATGTTTAAATTACATTGATAGATTACTAATAACTTTGATAGATGTTTTGCATACAAATCATGTAATGGATATCGAAGTTAGCATACAAAGAAACATGAGTACATAGAAGTTGTTAAGTAGGTAGTTCCATGAAACTTATTGAATGCTTTTTGTCAGGAATCGGTGAGCAAGGAAAGCCAGCAAATTTGCCAAAATCAGATGAAGAACTAGAAAAGGAACTGTATTCAGTAAACGGCTTCAATGGTGCCCTTAGTGATAAAATTCCGCTGAATCGTTCCTTGCCAGACATTCGGTACCATACTTGTGAGAAGAAGGTTTACCTTGCATCTTTGCCTACTGTGAGTGTCGTGGTCCCCTTCCACAATGAACATTGGAGTACGCTGCTTAGAACTGCGTTCAGCGTTTTGCTGCGTTCACCTAGCACTCTGATAAAGGAAATTCTGCTAGTCGACGATGCAAGCACCAAAGGTAAGATCGATTACAGTTTTGTGCAGCTAAATCAAATAAATTAAAAGATAACAGTTTTATACAGTACTAGCTGTTCCCCGCGGCTTCGCTCCCGTGGGCTACCCCACAGGACCCGTTTTCGGGATAAAAAAATAACCTATGTCACTCAGGAATAATGTAGCTTTCTATTGGTGAAAGATTTTTTTAAATCGGTCCTGTAGTTTCGGAACCTATTCGGTACAAACAAACAAACAAATCTTTCCTCTTTATAATCTATACAAATAAATAAAATTTAAGTGTCTGTATGTAATATCAAATCCATACAAATAAATAAAATAAAGTGTCTGTATGTAATATCAAAATAACAACGTTTTATTGAATGCACGTGAAAGTATATACGGTACTAACAACAAATAAGCAATTTTTAAGATTTTTGTCTGTCTGTCTATCTGTCTTTTTGTTCCGGATAATCCCCGAAACGGCTGGACCGATTTTGATGGGACTTTCACTGGTAGATAGCTGATGTAATAACGAGTAACATAGGCTACGTTTGATCACGAGAAAATTCATAGTTCCGGCGGGAAACTAAAAAAATAAAAATAATTTTTTTACGACTTTGACGCGGACGAAGTCGCGGGCAACAGCTAGTATTATATATAGTATAGACTAATCGGTAAGAATTACTGTGTGGTCATAAAAAGCAATTGCGACAGCTTTAAACTTCAGCAGTCCATTAGTCCAGTCAAATGGATCAAGACTAACGCACGTCCATCTTTTAAATTCGTGCATTTTCCAAATCGCCGTAGATATACTTGCAACGGATCTTCTTTTTACCCGACTGCCGAAGGAGGATAATGTGTTTATCAGTTTATGTATGTACCTATGTGTGTTTGTTTCTATGTGGCGTTCTAGAGACCAAACGCGTTGGCCGATTTTGATGATTCTTAGTGTCAATCGATTCGTCTTAACCTTGCGAGTGTCACTGGCTACATTAATATTGAAAAAGAGAAAAGTAAATTTAAAAAATCAAAAGACCCGACTGCTTAAAAGGCGTACTAGGCGTACTACTACGGCGAGAACTGGCTGACCAAAACCTGATATCCTCCGACTGCACAGCATGATTTTCATGATCTGGTTTTGGTCAGCCAGTTCTCGAATATGTATCCTCCGACTGCACAGCATGATTTTCTTCTTGTTTACGCCTTTTTAGTTCGCTTCTTAAGCAGTCGGATTTTTTGAATTAACTTTTTTTTTTCATTCAATCACCAACTTTTGGCTCCTATAAAAACTCAGCGGAATTGTATCCATCCTTTAAAACATAGTATAGTGCGCGACACGTAAGTTGAACCAAAATGTATTATCGTTTTAATGAAATTAAACAATTTAAAAAAACGAAATAAATCCCTTTTCTATGACCTAACCATTAAATTGTACAAATTGTCAACGGTAAGGTACTAAAAAAATGATTAATTTCGGTTGAAATCGTTTAATTTCATTAAAACGATATTAAATTTTGGTTCAACTTACGTGTCGCGCACTATATAATATTAAGGATCGCCGGGAAATGTACCTATTGGCAAGTTAAATCTTTACCGTGCTATTAGCCAATTTCGACACTGATCTTATGAACCTGTAAATTATGCCAGGTGGAGTCAAAAAATTTGTCTTCAGAAAGTTTGAAACAGTCCCCTTCTTTGTGAGGAAGATATCCAAAATGCGGGCCCACTGTACCCACACTGGGCCCCCATGTTGGTTAAACGACGGAATGGTGGAATTGGTGGATGTCGCATATCATTAAATGCTTGTTTCTGGCTTACCAGGACATGTCCCCTTCCTTATGAACTCTGCAACTGTCTATAGACTCTGTAGAGCAGTAGTAGCCCAGTGGTAATGGCCGCAACTTTCAAGTTGTAGGTCGTGGGTTCGAACCCAGGCAGAGTGTTTACTTTGTGTAATTATTTCATCACCACCTCTCAAAATGGTGAAGGAAAATATCGCGATAAAACGGCATGTCCTAGAACAAAAAAAAACGAAGACATCTGACATCCACCAAACCGCACTGGGCCCGCGTGGTGGATTACGGCTCACAGGGAGAAGGCCTGATTCCCAGCTGTGGGAACATTATATGCTGATTATGCTTGTGGTTATGCTGCAGACGTAGACTATCCATATGGCTTTACAGTGGCAAGGGCGTCGCCAGCCGTTGGCCCAGGGGGGGCAAGTTGATATGGAGAATGAGAAAAGTATGAATTGTAGGTAAAGTCGAGAGCACATGAAGCTTTTCACTTGTAGTACGAGCCTTACATCTACAGCGATTGTGATAACATCGGTAGTTCTCGCCAAACTTCTTGGCCGTCCCGAAGTTGGCTGCAATGTCTGCGCAGTAGTAAATCATACAAAAACAGTACCGATCCGTGCTTTGCGCATCGGAAAGCCAACTTCAGGGCGGCTCAGAAGTTTCGCGAGCACTATTCAGGGTCCAACGTGTAAAGCTACCGTACACGTTGTGCACGGAAGAGCGATCAAAATTTTCAACGCTTTTCCGTGTCGGGAAAGAAGGTTTTTGCCTATTTTAGGATATCAACAACGGTTCGATCTGTTGGGTTTGGTTTATATATATTCATTCGAGTTTCGACGTACGGGAATGTTCAATCAAACAAGTCAAGTCAAGTCTTAGGACTGTGGTTGCTTTACTACATTTGGCAACTTTTTTAGAATATCTAGGGGGGGGGCAGCTTGGGAATAGCGTGACAACCTTCGTAAAAACAAACTATTCATTCTTTCGTATTCTTTTCAGCAAACTCTTTCATGTGATACCCATATCATGTAAAATGTAATGTAAAAAAAAAACTAGTCCGCCATCTTGGGCCGTCCGATATATTGGATTTAGAATGACATCATCTATCCATGCATTGTCATCTAAACTAAACGTGTATACACAATTTCATCTTAATCGGTGGCAGATAACTGCTTTAAAATTCAGTTGTAAGATTTGACCCGAACACACTTACATACATACATTACATGTAAAATAAAAGCTTTGTTATTACAAGTAAAATAAAAGCTTTGTTTATAAATCGAGTGTTCAAACAACAACCAGACTTGTACTTGCCATGACTTTCGGATCCAAAGTCACGGCTGGTATTCTGAACTGGATTGAACTGCATGCACGTTCAATTCAACTTCATATTACAGCTTAGCTACAAGAATAAACCTTACTGATCCATGCAACGAATATTTAGGCTAAGCGCGGATGAAGACTGAAATAAATTGGGTAGTCGGGCCGTCTAGAGCGTCTAGCTATGAATGAAATACTAGATAAAATTACAATGAAATAGTTCAAACTTTACTGCCTCGTTGGTCTAGGTGGCTCACAAGCGCTACTGCTGTCATGCAGCGCACGAGGTCCTGGGGGTCTACCTACTCCCTAAGCACGAAGTCTTTAGTTTCGGCCTTCGTAACGGGCGTTTCCTACTCCGTATCACTTACGGACGCATGATTCGTTCGGGTTCCGAACTAAGTTCTCGCCAAATTTTTTGGCCGTCCTCGTTATGTTTTTAAATAGCTCGCCCGAGGAAACGCTGTACAACATTGGGTTTGTACAGACTCAAAAAAAAAAAGGAGGCAATCAATTCGACACATATGTATATGTTATTCCATGGGTATGTATACGCGTGTGCCAAATTTCATAAGTGTATGTAGGTTTGTCCACGCATCTCTCCGAAACTACTTATCGGACTGTGTTTTTTTGTGTTGGATTGAGTATCTATCAACTTAGGCAATAGTGCAAGTTTCATCAAAATCGGTCCAGCCGTTTTCAAGATACAGAGCATACAACCGAACTTCTTACCGACAAACAGCACGAATGTGTAAATTGAGTTATAATGTGTATAATTTCCATCCTCTAGGTACCTACCGTATTATAGAAATTGCTCATTTTTAGTGATAGTGTACTAAGACTAAAAAGATAGAAATTAAAACTTTTTCAAAAAACATAAACCGATTTCAAAAGCAAAACACTAGTGTACTAAAAGTGTGTATTTGGTACCTTTTGTTTTTATTTTTAAACAACCGACATCCGAAACGAAAGTTATTTTGCACTTTTTAGTGTTTTGCTTTTGCAGTCGGTTAATTTTTGTGAAAAAGGTTTTAAACAAAATTAAAAAAAAAAAAACAAAGCTCGTGGCTAAATAATAACAGCCGCACTGGTCGATCATCAAGCTTAAGTACCTAACGCTTGACGAGGTCGTTCCGTGGATGGGTGACCATTTTCAACATACCGAGTTTCCTCTGTGCTACGGAAAGCACGTTAAGCAGTTGGTCCCGGCTGTTATTTGAAGATCTTTGACAGTCGGTACGGGTAGTCAGAACCTTGAGATCTGACACCAGTCTTGCCAAGAGGTACCGTGTGTTACCCAGTTACTGGGTTGTGGAGGTCAGATAGGCAGTCGCTCCATGTAAAATAGGTACTCAGATGAATCCGGTAAGACTGGAAGCCGACCCCAATATAGTTGGGAAAAGGCTGGGCAGATTGACTTCCATGATTGAACTCTCAAATTGGCTCGGCTCTCGTGCGTGAGTGTATACAGCCGGCTTTATAGTTTTTGTGCAAGGTAAACTATGTATGCAGCCAAGCGTGGCCATAATCACATTTTTGTTGTTTATTTTTCTTGTCGATATGAGCTTGAAGGCCGTTCGCGGATAATAACATGTTACCTTTCAATAAGGTTGGAAAGGACGGCTTGGGCCTCATACTAGTTTCGTCATAGTGAATGGTTCTGCACTTTGCTCATAGTAATTATGTATTTATATATTTTTTTTTTTATCTTTACGTATAAAAAATGCAATATGTATACCACAGATAATATAATACTAGCACACAGAGGCCTTAGTGCAAGTTTTTACTCACGCTCAATTGCGTTAACAGGACGGTAAGGAGAAACCTTTTTTACCCGACTGTCGAAGGATGGTAATGTGTTTATTAGTCTATGTATGTATGTGTGTATGTTTGTTCCTATGTGGCGTTCTAGAGACCAAACGCGTTGGCCGATTTTGATGATTCTTACGTCAATCGATTCATCTTAATCTTGCGAGTGTCACTGGCTACATTAAAATTGGAAAATACAAAAATGGCGGAATTTGGGCGCCATTTTGAGGGGAAAAAAAAATAACCCATCGTGTGGGGTATCAAAATAAAGGATTTTAAGAGGCGATTTCAAAAATATATAACACTTATATGTTTAAATGTACCTAATTCTAAAAAAAAATAACTAAAAATTTGTAAATAAAAAAAGTTAATTAAAAAAATCAAAATACCCGACTGCTTAAAAAGCAAACTAAATAGACGAAAACAAGAAGAAAATCATGCTGTGCAGTCGGAGGATACATCTGGTTTTGGTTCGCCAGCTCCCGAATATGTATCCTCCGACTGTTTAATTGTGCTAAAATGTGTTACAATACAAATTTAAAAAATCGAGTGGCACTTCTTCTCAGAAATTTAAAACCGCGCCATCAATTGGAATCAATTTTAAATGATCCGTTCAATTAATTTTTGAAATGTGAATTAACAGCCCAATATTCCATTCTATTTTGTGCTTAGGAGAGTTGATCAAAAAAGAACATACAATTTTTAAGACAAATAAAAAAAAAAAGTACACACAATTCCATAACAATTCGCATTTCGCGCCATCTAGTGACATTTATTTGAACCAAATTTTATTTGTTAGCGCTGGGACCCCGTCTCCGTATAGCACCTACGCTCGAGTGCCTAATTATTTCAAAACAAAATAGCTAAGTATCGAAGTTTAATAAACTGTTAACAGCCAAATCGTTAATCTATACTGTGATTTTTAATTTCGTAGACTAAACTGACAGCTATCAATGACCTTATTTTTTTTAAATGTTGCAAGCGCGGAGCATAGAGATGTAGATAAGGCTCAATCATAAATGATTTATCGAATCGATCTGACATGACTTCTCAATTTATTTTTACTAATTGTTGTAACTAAATGTTTTATTAATATAAACGTAATATATTTAAATATAACAGTATTCATACACATAGTACATGAACTTTTATTGTGTTAAATATGAAATCAACAATAAAATAAATGCGATCGATAAAATGAAGTCTTACATAAATGAGTAGAAACTAAATAAGGGCCGCTAGTTTCTGAACGATTTTTTTTTTGCCCTGAAGTAGTTTAATTTTCGATCTACTTCGATTTTCGATTAACTCTCGATCACTCAGGATAGTTAGGGTACGACACTATTTTTATGTAACGATAAAGTGACAACCCCCCGATGTCAGTTTAGTCTACGAATGATAGATCTGACTGAATTTTAGCTTTATAATTGTCATCGGATTATTGCAAACACCGTTAGTTTGTAATTATCCTTGCGAGATTATAAATTCTCGATATATTGTGAATAGTTTTTTATTTCATTAAATCGATTTCCAAAAAAAACACGTAAACAAGAAGAAAATCATGTTGTGCAGTCGAAGGATACATATTCGCGAGCTGGCTGACCAAAACCGGATGTATCCACCGACTGCACAGCATGATTTTCTTCTTGTTAACGTCTTTTTAGTTCGCTTCTTAAGCAGTCGGGATGTTTGTTTTTAGGGTTCCGTACCCAATGGGTAAAACCGGGACCCTATTGCTAAGACTCCGCGGTCCGTCTGTCTGTCTGTCACCAGGCTGTATCTCATGTACCGTGATAGCTAGACAGTTGAAATTCATGTTGTAGTTTCAATAACAATTTTACATAGTTGTTTTGTGAATGTTATTGATATAAAATGGACAATGCCACTGTTATTACAATGATATACGTTTCGGCGTTGTTGCTTTTCGTGCTATTGACATTTGCAACTGAATGTATATGCGTGTTATTGGCTGTGTTATAGTAAACATAGTTTCTATACAAATCGGATAGCTGCTCCTCACTTATGGGCACAAACTTGGCCGTAAGAATATTTGCGAATCAAAAAGTTATGAACATTCACGGATGCTGGGATGGAATTAAAATATCTTACTAATATTATTTACTGTGGTCAACCGTCGAATCCGATTCGGCTGCGCAGCTGTCGGGAAGTTGCGCGGTATCTTCTCGTCCAACTTACCACAGTGTCTCAAGACGAAAGTCTATGACCAGTGTGTATTATAGTGATGACATATGGCTCTGAGACGTGGCCGCTTACGATGGGCCTCATCAGAAAGCTTACAGACACTCAAAGGGCAATGGAGAGGGCTATGCTCGGCGTTTCCTTGCGTGATTGAATCAGACATGTAGAGATCCGTAAGAGAACCAGGGTTACCGACATAGCCCGAAGAATTTCCAAACTTAAGTGGCAGTGGGCAGGGCACATTTCTCGCAGAACGGATAGCCGATGGGGCAGAATGGTTCTGGAGTGGCGACCGCGAACCGGAAGACGTTGCGTTGGAAGGTCTCCCACTAGGTGGACCGATGACCTGGTGATGGTTGCGGGGATCAGGTGGATGCGGGAAACACGGGAGTGGTCAATGTTGCGACGCTTGGGGGAGGCCTATGTCCAGCAGTGGACGTCTTTCGGCTGATATGGTGATGATGATGATGACTATAATATTATAAAGGCGAAACTTTGGATGGATGGATGGATGTATGTTTGTTACTCCATTACGCCAGAAAGGCTGAACGGATCTAGATGAAATATGGCAGAGAGATATATTGTAGTCTGGAATAGCACATAGGCTAGGCTTTTTTCTCAGGACTATGTTCCTTTGGGATTATTTTCAACAATCGCGCGGGCGAAGCCGCTGGCAGAAGTAGTGCATTATAAACAAAAGCAAAAGCATAATCAACCTTTAACGTTCCCACTACTAGGACACAGGGTTCCTCTCTATGAGTGGGAATGGGCCTTAAGGCGCAGATACCCTTGAGTAGCTAATTTAAAAATTTAGCCGTAATTTTTTGGAAAAGATATATGTTACATTAGACCATTTTCTTAATAATTTGATCTGAGCTAATTTTGTTGTTTGTTAATTACATCGACCACATAGTCACTAGACGCCTAATGCTTGATATAATACATCAAAACAATTCTGTCAACTAGCTGAGGTATGAGGCACGGGGGTACTGCGCTCTGATTGGTCCCTTACAGTGGGATAGGTTTAAATAATTACTATTTATAAAATATCGATACCTTATATTTTATAAATAGTATTTGTACTTATTTTTATTTTATTAAAATTACCTTCTTTTTTATTAATTATACGGCGTTTTAACATTTTAGTAATAAAATAAAATGTTAAAACTAAAAAAATAAATATCAAAATTCTTAAGGAAACATACTTTTTTCGGTTGTTGGTTCTTAAATATAGTAATATAAAATATTAGTAAAAAACGTAATCAAAACCTCGTTTCACAATTAATAAACTTTTTACTTTAATGTCTTTATTTGTAAGGTTTCTAGTTCTATCGATAACAGATTTGGTCATAGGATATGGTGCATCACTAGTTCTATTTACGAAATTATAGAGCAGAAGAGATAGCGAAAAAATTACTTTAAAAAGAAAGAGACGCAAACATGCGGTGGGTGTTTTCACCTACAAACTTGACCAGTATAATATGAACTCCGACAAATAATATCAGAAAATAAATCTAATTATGTTTATGTAACTATTAACTTATCAATGAAATGTTGTGTGGATGTTGTTACCATACCAACGTATTGTTCAAGAGGTCATTATAATATTTATGAAATATTTTTTTTGTTGACGGACGCGGAAGTGTTTACGGCTCACAGAAGTGGTCGCTACTAAT
The DNA here is from genome assembly GCA_945859665.1 of Anorthoa munda. Taxonomy (NCBI): domain Eukaryota; kingdom Metazoa; phylum Arthropoda; class Insecta; order Lepidoptera; family Noctuidae; genus Anorthoa; species Anorthoa munda. The sequence continues at coordinate 26,827,963 of OX243902.1, read as the reverse complement.
TCGAAATTTTCGAGTGGCGACCTTTATTACCTGTATATGATCTTTTAGTCATATGTGTTGACAGACATCGCTCGCCTGTTATTAGGCGTCTAGGGGCTGTGTGGTCGCTGGTTAATTATAACATAATGTAATTAATTTGTAAAGTTATGTCTGAAACGGACAAAAACACGAGAATCGCACAAAAACCGCTGGGCGTATTTTAATAAAATTAACACCCTCTCAAAGACAATTTAATTATCTACATTTTGATCTGAGGCTTTTTTTTTAAAGTCATTGAATGGCGAGAAAATATGAACTTAAATAAATTCGGCCATTTTTGATAGGCTCGTTGGTCTAGAGGTAGCAAGCGCGAATCTTCAACCTCATGGAGTCGTGGGTTCAATTCCTAGGTCAGCAAAGGATTTTTCTATCTGGAATTTATCAGTAGCAAGCAGCCCGGGCGAGCGATTACATAAGGCTGTGCAAGAGCCGATTTCATAAATGCAACTAATCGCGATTAGTTCAAACTAAACTCAGTTGATGCAAACGCAATCGAGATTAGAGCTTCATTTTACGTTTCAGCACTACAGGCTAAACTAGTTTAAGCTAAATCTTAGTTTAAATTCTAAACGCCCAGTTTTCGACAATTAAGCTCGCCTAATCGCGTTTAGCCGCTGTCGTTTGTAATTTTTATTTTTTTATTTCGTTAAAAAATAAAGATGAAATGGGTGATAGCACTAGCTTATAATATAGCGGGTTCACGATGAATTGAATGAATGAATTTTTTAACATAACAAGAACAAAAATAAAATTGCCAACGGTAAAAAAAGTCCTTTTAATGTTTCATTGTTTACTACATTGTAGCACAGTTTAACATTTTTTTTTTATTAAATATTGTCTATTATATTATGAACTGAACAATATATTATCGTAATATAATTACCATATGAGTTGACTTTATTTAATTTAATTTAATTACCTAAACATAACTACGCCACCGCTCCAAATTTTGTTCATACGTGTAGGGTAATCTCTGGAAAAACTACACCTATTTGAAAAAATCTTTCACCATTTGAAAGGTATATTTTCTTGATGGTTGTGGGCTATAAATTATTATGCCCCAGTCAAACCCGGGGTACTACAGACAAAGGTTAATTGTTAATTGGAACGCAGTGGTGAATAGAAACAAAACTTGGAATAACTATATTTTTAAAATAATTATTTAATATATTGGAACCTACTTAAATGCTTTAAACAATTTTTAAATAACGTTAAATTTCCCTTCAAAGTTTTGTTTCTATGCGTTCCTATTTACCCCGTTTGACTACTAATAAAATATTAATTAAATCTCTTTCTTTCCCAGATTTCCTGAAAGACAAATTAGACAAATATCTAGCGAAGAACATGCCAAAAGTACGCGTCATTCGTCTTGAAAAGCGCAGTGGATTGATAACCGCGCGGTTGGCGGGCGCGAAGGAAGCTACGGCCGATGTTCTTTTGTTTCTGGACTCTCACACCGAGGCTAATGTCAACTGGCTGCCGCCCCTACTAGGTCTGTGTATGTATTTGTTTGTTATTGTACATCCATGAACTATATTTTGCGATGTAGGACTAATGCCGAAGCCCTCTGCCCAAGCTGTGTCCCCAGTAAGAAGTACTTTACAGGCGTTTTTAAGTGGGCATGGATGGCCAAATGCGTAAGTATGAGGAATAGCGAAAAACGCTCAAAGTAGGTACGGTGGCGATTTTGATGAAAAATAAAACCGGATCATTGGATTTTTGAAAAAAGAATTTTAGTCTCCAAGAACCGAACCATTGATTTTTACGGAAAAAGAGCGGTGAGACGGGGGGTATAAGTTTGACGTGCGTTGCTGTGTATCTGTGTATCTACGTATTTGTGTGTCTGTCTATGGCATCATAGCGTCCAAACGGGTGAACCGATTTTGATTTAGTTTTTTTTTTGTTTGAAAGGATTTTGTCGAGAGTGTTTTTAGCTGTGTTTGAATAAAATCGGTTCAGCCTTTAAAAAGTTATGGGCTTTTACTGTTTGAATCGGGGTATTTTCGCAAGATATCGTGTCATAATTACTTGTTCAATAAATTGCCGATCGAAGCGTATCTACTATGTACTAGATAAATTATGTAGCATGAAATAAAATTCTGCCGGGGGTTTTTTAATTTATGAAAATTTACTTGTAAACACGCTGTATTTATTACACCATCCGGCTCTGTGACTCCTTTGAGAGTTTTTCGCTTTTTTTTTTGGGATGTGTTTTCTCTTGGCTCTAGTCCAGGTCAGAGGTGACAGAGACAAAGTCGACGATGGAGTGAGCTTACCCAGAAAAAGCCTGTTCACTCTAACTTTGAAGAGATTGAATGCGTTCGGAAACACAGACGATGGCAGCTCCTTTGCTGTGCGCATTATGAAGGATGTTTGGAAGTACTTGGTGAGAATTGGTGGAATGGCAACTAGGCAAGGATGGTAACTTGCAGTACGTCTAGATATCCGATGGTAGAAAGGGGATGTATGTTGGTATGTTCGCTATTCTTCATATTTTCTGATGTGGCCATCCACGCCAACTTGGAAAAATAACCTGTATTTGGATTCTGAATTCGAAATAATTATCACATTTTGGAACAATAAACTCTATTTCTTACGTGACAAACTTCAAATTCATTTTCAACACGTACTTTTTCAGGGCTTTTTATAAAAAACGGTCACTTAAAAATTTACTTAAAACACATACAGCTAAAGTCGATACTTGAGTTGGTGGTGATAGATTAAAATAATCTCGCATTTTGAATTCAACTTTGTTTGGAGTTTATAATCTTTGATAAATTAAATTTTAGTTGTAACAAAGTGCTTTTTCAACAATATTTAGCGTTGTGTTAGTCTAAACTGATTATCGCGTGACCCTTTGTAATAAAAAGGTAATGCCAAACATAATAGACATTTTGATTACAATACACTTGCAATGGAATTGACCATGCATGAAATTGAGTTTGTTGTTCCCAGATTTCACACAGAGAGACTGGGGAGATTTGATCCTACGGCATACTTGGTTCATAAAAATAATAAAGCTACTTAGCATCTTATATTGTTTTAAAATGGTAATTCCAAGTATACTAAAGTAATAAAGCCGGGGAAGTAGAACTAATAGTAGAGTTAGGTTTGATTTTTAGGATTCCGTACCCAAAGGGTAAAAACGGGACTCTATTACTAAGACTCCGCGGTCCGTCTGTCTGTCTGTCACCAGGCTGTATCTCATGAACCGTGATAGGTAGACAGTTGAAATTATCACAGATGATGTATTTCTGTTGCCGCTATAACAACAAATAAAAACTAAAAGCAGAATAAAATAAATATTTAAGTGGGGCTCCCAAAAAACAAACGTGATATTTTTGCCGTTCTTTGTGATAATGGTACGGAATCCTTCGTGCGCAAGGCCGACTCGCACTTGGCCGGTTTTTTAAATCAACCTAAGATGTTCAGGGGCTTTATAATTGTTATTTATCAAGTCTCCCGTAGAACCAAGTCACCCCAGTCTGCCATATGTAAGATTCTGAAGTCAAGTTTAATACCCCACAGTAAGTTAGGAGGAAGGGAGTAGGAACATTGTTTCACGGAGAAGTTAGAAGGAAGGGAGTAGGAAGACCGTTTCACGGCGAAGTTAGGAGGAAGGGAGTAGGAAGACCGTTTCACGGAGAAGTTAGGAGGAAAGGAGTAGGAAGACCGTTTCACGGAGAAGTTAGGAGGAAGGGAGTAGGAAGAGCGTTTCACGGAGAAGTTAGGAGGAAGGGAGTAGGAAGACCGTTTCACGGAGAAGTTAGGAGGAAGGGAGTAGGAAGACCGTTTCACGGCGAAGTTAGGAGGAAGGGAGTAGCAAGACCGTTTCACGGAGAAGTTAGGAGGAAAGGAGTAGAAAGACCGTTTCACGGAGAAGTTAGGAGGAAGGGAGTAGGAAGACCGTTTCACGGAGAAGTTAGGAGGAAGGGAGTAGGAAGACCGTTTCACGGAGAAGTTAGGAGGAAGGGAGTAGGAAGACCGTTTCACAGAGAAGTTAGGAGGAAGGGAGTAGGAAGACCGTTTCACGGAGAAGTTAGGAGGAAGGGAGTAGGAAGACCGTTTCACGGAGAAAATAGGAGGAAGGGAGTAGGAAGACCGTTTCACGGAGAAGTTAGGAGGAAGGGAGTAGGAAGACCGTTTCACGGAGAAGTTAGGAGGAAGGGAGTAGGAAGACCGTTTCACGGAGAAGTAAATGTACGCATGATTTTGTTTACCAGATAACTTTGCAGCGGTTAATCGTCAAATCGTCTGAAAGAATTAAATATTACAAGTTCATGTCAAGTTTTACAAAATACATGAGTTTTAGCTTCAAATCCTGGGTCAGGAAAAAACTGAGGTACTCATTTCTGAGTTAAGCTCCTCTTTAGCTCCTGTCGAAGAATTGTTTATTGACCTCAACATTATAAATATTTTTTATCGATAAGTACATATAATAAATCTGCAGAAAAGTCGTTTTTTACATATAGAAAATAAAAAAAACAAAATAGCTACGGTGTTAAAAGATAACCAACAGAACCCTTTAGCAGCATTTTTGGAATCTTTGTCCGTTTGCCGGTTTGTCTGTTTATCTGTTTAGTTGTGCACGCATCACGTAGAATGTACGAAACGTATGTAGATAATTTTTATACATACAAATTGTGCGTAACTTGGAGTACTAGTTTGTACGTGGTTTGGTAAGTACTTAGTTTTTGTTTCATCGCAATCGGATCACTCTATCAAAAGTTAAATAAATTTAAAGTGTTCAAGAAGTAAAATATTACAACAAACACAATTCAGATACTCGGACAGTTGAACTCCATATTTGATAGATGGCGTTGTGCATTTGACGTCATTTGACTGTAATGCGAAAGACTGAATGGTTTTGTTTGATTCTCCGCGAAAGAATGACCCCAGAAAAAATTGGTAGGTAGGTAGATAGGTTAGGTGGGGTAGGGAAGGGCGGTGGGGCCGCAGGGGAGGAGGAGTGTCGGTATAGCGTTGGCCGCTCTCCCTATCCCCTGCGGCCGAAAAGTGTTATGTGGTGGGGCCACTGTCCTGACCCGTCACTGGGGGACCAAGGGTGCCACACACGGGGTCGTCTGGCGCCCATGTTCCGGTTTGGTCCCTGGGGTGGTCATGGCGTGCAACGTTTTCTTGTCCGCCGGTGACGGGGCTTACTCCCCTAAGGAGGGTCCGGTGACGGACAACCGCGGCGGGTTCGCGGATGTATGCTTCCGCGTTCCCGTGTTCCCGCCATAAGCGGCACAGCAGGACACCGTGGACTTTTAGTGGATTGGAGTCCCACATAACTGCGCTATCTCCCCGTGGTAGCGCAGTATGCATGAGCATTTCCCCAGGCAAAAAAAAAAAGGGTAGGGTAGGGTAGGCAGTTGACGGGAGCGAAGTCGCGGGGGACAGCTAGTCACACTAATATTATAAAGGCGAAAGTTTGTGAGTGTGTTTGTATGTTTGTTACTTCTTCACGCTCAAACGGCTGGACGGACGGTTTTGGATGAAATTTGGCACAGAGATAGATTATAGTCAGGAATAGCATATAGGATACTTTTAATCCTGGGCATATGTTCCATTGGGATAGCTTTCGACATTCACGCGGGCGAAGCCACTGGCAAAAGCTAGTTGTTAATAAAAAAATATTTCTGTCGGATTACACAGTATCCGTTTAAGGAATATAAATAATACCTAAAGAATTCTTAAAATAACCACCACCAAATACCGTAGGTAACACTAGAATCGCCAAATTTAAGGAAAACGGAAGTTCGTACCCATTAAATTGTTAATCTAAGAGGAAACTAGTACGGCCGTTGATATCTGAGTTGCCTGGAATATTATTATTTTCTAACTAAGTTGTACATAGAACGTTACAATCGTAAGGAGTGTAACGTTTGAAGGAGATTTTGTTTTAAATTATTGTTGATAGGCACGCGTTTGACCGCAATCAAATTTTTTTTTTTTCTGTTTTTATCTTGCGATCAGTCATTCAAACTATAAGCAGATGAGGTGAGTGTTTTTTGGCATTTAGGGCAGTGCTCTCATCGGAACCATGTCCTTTCTTTATCTTTGTCTGGATATAAGATACTCCACTAGTCAAAGATATCTCGCCGCTTTTTAAGCCGACGTAAGGTTTCTGGGATAGTGTGCTGCCCCGCTAGCTGGTTCGGGTGCCTAGACAGTCTTGATTTATATGTGTTTGCATATGTGTCTATTTCTTCCCTTACCATAGGCATATTCAAAATTTCATGCACTTCATTTATTTTACTAAACCACGGTGCATTGGATATTTGTTTTAAGATGTAGTTTTGTACTCTCTGTATTATCATTATGTTGGAGGTGCTGGCAGACCCCCATAGCTGTATGCCATATATCCAAATGGGCTTCAATATTGTTTTATATATTAGCAGCTTGTTATCCAAAGACAGTTTTGAGTTACGTCCCAACAGCCAGTAGAGACCCTTGTATTTTAGGTTAATTTCGTCTCGTTTTGTTTCAACATGCTTTCTCCACGTAAGTCTACGGTCCAAGTGCATTCCCAGGTACCTTACTGTATTTTGGTGCGGCAGTTGAATGCCATTCAAACTGACTGGAGTACAATTTTCTTTTCTGAGGGTGAAAGTTATGTGCACTGATTTGGACACACTAACGGCAATCCTCCATCGAGCTAGCCAAATCTCGATGTCATTCAGACAGTTTTGTAGGACTTGAGAGGCCTTAGTCGGACATTTGTTCGAGGTAAGTAAGGCTGTGTCATCAGCGAAGGTTGCCACGGTAACTCCTGGGCTTTGTGGTAGATCATATGTGTACAGCGTGTACAGGACAGGTCCCAGCACAGAGCCCTGTGGCACTCCAGCTGTAATTTCGTAAAAATTGGAGGAGCAGTCGTTCTCTCTCACTTGGAAGATCCTATCTGATAGGTATGATTTCAGGACATCATAGAAGGTATGAGGTAACATCGATTTAATTTTAAACAATAATCCCTTGTGCCAGACCCTGTCGAAGGCCTGCTGAATATCCAGAAAAACTGATGAACAATATTCTTTCCTTTCTAACGATGCTCTGATCTCTCTGCACACTCTATGTACTTGCTCGGTAGTCGCGTGTTCCCTTCGAAAACCGAATTGGTGTTCCGGGATTATTGACCTTTCTTTTATGACTTTCATCATTCTGTGTAGCAGTGATTTCTCGAAAAGCTTTGACATTATAGGCAGGAGACTGATTGGCCTGTATGATGTGAGTTCATGAACAGGTTTCCCAGGTTTTTGGATCATTACAATATTCGATACTTTCCATAGGTCTGGGAAGTATCCAATTCTCAGCATTGCGTTGAATACCATTGTTAGATACACAGCTACTTTACGAGGTGATTCTTCGAGAACTTTTTTGTCAATTAGGTCATACCCTGGCGCTTTATTATTCTTAAGCGACTTAAGGTTCCTGTACACTTCTCTGGGAGTCACCAGTTTTAGAGGTACATCCAGTTGAAGATCTTGGTTTAGAATCAAGTCAATGTCAGTTTCGTTCCCATTCAGTGGTGCCTCGTTTGGAGTGAATACTTGGCTGAGATGCTTTGCGAAGGCTTCCGCTTTGTCAAGAGAGGTTCTAATCCACTGGCCATCGTGTGTGCGTAGTGCTGGTTTCTGAAATAATGGTCTATCATGGTTCTTGCAGACCTTCCATAGCGAGTAATTGGTAGCTTCTGTCGCTGATAAACCTTCCAAGTAGGTATCCAAGGCAATGTCGTTAGCGTCTCTGATAAGGGTTTTCAGGTCTCGAGTGGCTTTGTTCAATTCTCTTTTGTCATTTGAGTGTCTGCTACTGTGCCATACTCGTCGTAGCCTCCTTTTTTCAAGTATCATCTGTCGTATGGAGTCAGAGTATATTTTACTTTGAGGGCGACATTCATTGACTTCAGGAGTGGACAGCCAGCAACTTTCTTGAATGACTGACGTTAAGTTGTGTACGGCTATATCAATGTCCGACTCGGATTTTAGACCTACTCTCATTTCCAGTCTCTCATGGACCAACTCCCGGAAAGAGTTCCAGTCAGTGCGCTTGTTGTAGAGTTTTGTGTTATGCTTCATGTTCAAAACAGTAATGCCAAGCAAGGGCGGATCCAGGATTTTTTTCTGGGAGGGGCACAAGGGGCGGACAGGCAAAAAAATCAATAATAACTGTCAGAAATAAACTTGAAGTATCATACTTCATGTTTATTTCTACAAGTTCAAGTATGTACAGGAAGGGTTATGAAAGACAAGAGTTTCTCTCATGTTCTTTCTGTTCATCATCATCATATCAGCCGAAAGATTTCCACTGCTGGACATAGGCCTCCCCCAAGCGTCGCCACTTTGATCGGTCCCGTGCGTCCCGCATCCAGCGGATGCCCGCAACCTTCACCAGGTTTTTGGTCCACCTGGTGGGAGGCCTTCCAACCCAACGTCTTCCGGTTCGCGGTCGCCACTCCAAAACTTTTCTGCCCCATCGGCTATCTGTTCTACGAGCCATGTGCCCTGCCCACTGCCACCTTAAGTGTGGCAATTCTTCGGGCTATGTTGGTAACCCTGGTTCTCTTGCAGATCTCTACATTTCTGATTTAATCACGCAAGGACGGTTACCTATCATAAGTTCGAACAACATTTGACCGAATTTCATTTCACCTAAAACTTTTCAACTATTATCGTATAGTTTTTAAGGTTCCGTACCCAAAGGGTAAAAACGGGACCCTATTACTAAGACTCCGCGGTCCGTCTGTCTGTCTGTCACCAGGCTGTATCTCAAAAAACGTGATAGCTGGGCAGTTGAAATTTTCACAGATGATGTATTTCTGTTGCCGCTATAACAACAAATATTAAAAACAGAATAAAATAAATATTTAAGTGGGGCCCCCATACAACAATCGTGATTTTAGTGCCGTTTTTTTGCGATAATGGTACGGAACCCTTCGTGCGCGAGTCCAACTCGCACTTGGTCGGTTTTTTTTTTACTTCATCGAAGTCACGTCTGCCACTGTCTCATATTCAAATTATCAATTCGATTTTTTTCGTTACTCCAACGTTTTACTTGGTCGAAAAACTTTTTACCGAAGATAGCCGAAATATTTATATTTAAACGCATATCAAAATAATAAGTGAGAGAGAAACAGTGAGCGAATACAAATGTTTAAAACAGCGACCTGAAAAAAGAAATGTCGACGGAGCCCCGCTCCGCGGTGCTCCTGCAGCCTGTCTGCAGGGTCTAAAGTAACCTAACACGAAGGAGATGACGGGAGCTAAGTTCGCTCGCTTAGCTCGCTCACTTCACCTCCCGTCATCCCCTTCGAACCTAACCTATCCGTGTCGGGGTGGCCTAAATTCTCGAGCTCGCTTCGCTCGCTCTTGGACAAATTCTTTGAAATAATTAATTAATAAAAATGTCTCATGCATGACAGCTATTAATAAATCATTTGCATGAAAATACGTAAACACAGACAAGACTGCGTGAAGTCAATTTTGCAGCGATTCGTTTTTGTCACAAAATTTTGTAGCACAATATATTGACTTTTATGACACTTTCAATTTTAAATTGAAAATGCTACCAAGTAACCGGCTATATATTTGTGACTAAATAATATTCCTTAACATGTTGTTTCGGTTTGGTGAAAATATGGCAAATGAAAAAAGTTCAAAAGAGGCTTCGGCCAAAAGCAAAAAGTTATTTTGTAAATCGGCGAAATGTAGTTCGGTAAAATAATACATATGCCACATGATACTTCGAAAATATGTCAAATAATGCATATAGCAAAAAAGACATCGGTCAATAGTTTTCGGTAAAATTATATTCGACCAACAAATATTTTTCGGAAAAGTGATCGGTTCCCCGCAAGTACACCTCGAGCCTGGCCCTCTCCATTGCCCTTTGGGTGACTGCAAGCTTTCTGATGAGGCCCATTGTGAGCGACCACGTCTCAGAGCCATAAGTTCGTCTTGAGACACTGTGGTAAGTTGGACGATAAGAAACCGCGCAGCTTCCCGAATGCTGCCCCGCCGATTAGGATTCGACGGTTGACCTCTTTCTCGAGATTGGACCTGCCTAAGGGGGCGTCCATAAATTACGTGAGATGTTTAAGGGGGGGAGGGTGTCGAGTCAAATCTCATCTAATCTTACGTTGGAGAGAGGGAGGGTCTCGGCAAATATCACGCAATTTTTTTTCTGATTGAAACCAAAAAAAAAATACTATTTTGGTCCATTTAATCCAGATTGTACATGCTTAAGATCTTAAGCGTAATCGTAATATTATTAAGATCATTCACTAATTCGTTCGAAAGAAAATAATTTCATTCATACTTCCACGTTATACATCTACGTTTCATCATCCAATAGTCTCTCTTGAGACCGCGCATGATTCTCCATGTACTGAATTAGAGTAGACATTCTTTTTTTAATCACAGTAGTAGTACGATTTAAGTATTCTCTTGTTAAATTTTTATTACACTTATAATTAAACTCTCAGCAATATTGATTACTAGTCTTAACTAGTGTAAATAAAAGCACGAAGCTTTTTTTTTTTTCTTTTTACAATAACAATCCAACGCGTTTACGTAACAAACCCACATTTTGAAAAATCTCACGTGAGATTGGGGGATGGGGGAGGGGGTTGAATAAAATCTCACGACATCTCACCAGGGGGGGAGGGAGGGACAGAAAATTTAAAAAAACACCTCACGTAATTTATGGACGCCCCCTAACTGGACCGTATGTCCCAGGTAGACATGGTCGTCCACGGCTTCGGCTGTGGAACCACCGATCTTGAAAGGAGTGGGTGCGACATGAGCGCTCAACGTCACCTTGGTTTGTCCATGTTCATTTTTGGATCCATTCTTTCGGAAGCTCTACTGAGGTCATCGAGCGTTGTACTGGGGTCCTCCATGACAGCTTTATCATCGGCGAATCGGCCTCTCCAGTCTAGAACCTTGAAGACATCCTCCAGTGCAGTGGTGAATAGTTTATTTCTGTTATTTTATTCATATATTTTAACAACTCTGTAATTTGATTTGCTTCAAAGTATGTACTGTGATGGCATCTCCACAGTACACAAAATACCGTCTGGGGGGGGCACGTGCCCCCGTGCCCCCCCCCTAAATCCGCCCTTGATGCCAAGTGTCAGAATTACCGGAACGTGATTGGTGTTAGAGTCCAAGCAAGTTTCTATATGGTGAGGAAGTCTGGATAAGCCCTTAACAATGAAAAAATCTAAGACGTCGGGAAGGCGGTTTGGGTCAGTCGGCCAATTGGTCGGTTCAGTAGTTGCGATCGTAGTGAGGTCGTTTTTAACTGTCGACTTCCTGAGCTCTCTTCCTCTAGTGCTGGTAAGTCTAGATGCCCAGTGCACATGTTTGGCATTCCAGTCACCTCCGACTATAAAGCGTAGTCCCAGTGTGTTAAACAGTTCATCATAATGCTCTTCTTTTATAGTATACTTTGGAGGACAGTAAATTGCAGACACATTAAACGTTCCGTTTCGATCGTCTACAGCGACCGTTGCTGCTTGCATATGAGGTTTTTTGAATTGTGGTTGTTCGTGATGTTTAATATTTGATTTTATGATGACGGCTGCTCCCGCATGTGCCGTACCGTCTGGATGGTTTGTATTGTAAATATCGTAGTTGCGTATACGAATGCTGTTGTTATCAGTTAGGTGAGATTCAGACACCAGTAAAATGTCTATGTTGTGTGAGTTTAAAAGGACTTCCACTTCTTCTACGTTAGGAGATAGCCCGTCTGGGTTCCACGTTGCTATCTTTAGGGAAGCCATTACGATATTTTAGCCACTAAAGTTGTTATGAGTTTAATTAAAGTGCTCATTTGTTGTAGGATGATATCAAATTTTTCTGCTTGTTTGAGAAGCATTTCTTCTATGTTATTTGGTGTAGTTGATTCGACGTTTTTCTTGTTTTGATTTGCTCTTAGTATATCGGCGTAACTTGCTCTCTTGTTGAACCTTGGGTTCACTTTTTCTTCATTATTACCTATTTCTTGAGGCAGTATTGGTGGCTGACTATCCAACTGATTTGCATTGTTGGCTGCAGGTTGTGTTGTCTTTACCCTATTCCTTAAGTGTGCCTGGTTATTTGATTTCCTCGACAGTATTTCTTTATATACTTCGCATCCCTTATAGTTAGCCGGATGTGCACCAAAGCACAAAGCGCATTTTGCTGGGGTATTTCGGTCCGCTTTAGGACAGTCTGTTGTTCTGTGTCCTTTAGCACATTTCACGCAGCGGTACGGTCGCATGCAGTAGTTTTTAGAATGGCCATACTGCTGGCATTTTTGGCATTGGACGATTGAGTTCCGTTTACGAGGTTCTTCTATGGTGATTGATTGGTGGTTTATGTATTTGAGGTTCTTTACCGCTTTGTTGTTAGGGCTTTGTTGTAGAGTTGCAAAGAATGTCGAGGTAGGTTTCTTTTCAGGTCCATACTTTGCATTTATTATCTCTCCAATCACCACGTTTCCTGTTTCTTCTAAAGTTTATTTTATAACATTGACAGGTGTTGAGTGATGGAGGTTTTTAATTACAACTCTAAATGGTCTTTTATCTTTCTTATTAAACGTGTGTCCAATAAGCCCTTTATCTCGGATAACTTTAAGTATGGATTTATAGGCCTCCACGCTGTTACAGATAATGCGAAGTTGATTTTGGTTTATTATTCTGTATATAAAATCAGTTTTGTCTGCAACACTTTCTAGGAGCTCGGTAAGCTTGGTGAGGTCTTCAATTCCATACAGAACAATAGGAGGCGGCTTCGTGACCTTTACTGGAGTTTCAATTTCGTTATTTTCTTCAGAGTCAACAGGAAGAGCGCTGAATTGGTTTGTGACCATAATTCTCTCTGGTGACGGCGTGAAATCCTTTTTCCTCTTTTTGGCGTTGTGGAGCAATGGTACTCTCTGCCAGGTAGGAGGATTGCGATTTTCGGATTCAGTATCCAAATTGTTCGGGATAGAAACCTGGCTTTGAAGGTTAGCATCTGCCATGGAGCTTAGTGATGCGCTTCTGGGTCTGGCCAGGAATAGCCCAGGATGGAAAACTTGTTGTGCTAGCTTCTTATTACTTTCTTTAGGACCAGTAGCATGCACTGGTAAGGGGGCCTGGGTACCCACCCTCTTAACGTCATCGGTAACCAGATTCTCAATTTTAGTTATTTACTTCACCACTACCACAGAATCCGTCTTATATATGTTTCACAAAGACAGCACTTTTTTGAGATTTTGTTTTAAATTATTGTTGATAGGCTCGCGTTTTACCGCAATCAAATAGGTAAGCTAAGATGGGGTCGACAGTGAAGCACGTTTGCACAGTATAAATATGGACGAACAGTATGGAAACTATCTACAAACGCTCGAAACGGCACACTCACACAAACATGCGCATCGACGAGAGCCCTAAGCAGTTGTCACGATTCTGTCAGCAGTACGAGCCGCTTAGAGGTCTCGTCGTTGCGCATGTTTGTGTGAGTGTGCCGTTTCGAGCGTTTGTAGGTAGTTTCCGTACTGTTTGTCCATATTTATACTGTGACGCTTGTCTAGAAGTAACCTATTCACTCTCAACTTAAACCCCTGGTTTCTCAAAACTCGATTATCGGGATGTTAACATAATCGACGAATAATCGCCGGGTAACTGCTGTGATTAGCTGTTGAAAATTCAATCAACCAATCACAGCAGATAACGCGTGCTATACAATTTGTCACATTAATTTTGCGATAATTTAGCGTTGACAAAACCGCCCTAAGACTCCCAGATTGAAGCTATGAATGAGATAGAAGCTGAAAGAAAATTGTCCGTCTTTAAAATGTACTCTGTGAAGAAAATGTAAGACGTCTTCACGACACTTTTTCGTGTGTTCGCTATTTGAATTTTTTAGTGCAGTTTTTTATAGGTGGCCAGTGTGCTTAGAAAATATCTTGATAGACATAATTATGGATGATATTTTCGTTAGTTTTACAATGTGGTTTTTAGGGTTCCGTAGCCAAATGGCAAAAAACGGAACCCTTATGGATTCGTCACGTCTGTCTGTCCGTCCGTATGTCACAGCCACTGTTTTCCGAAAATATAAGAACTATGCTGTTGAAACTTGGTAAGTAGATGTATTCGGTTTTCACACAAAAATATAAAAAATCAATAAATTTTGGGGGTTCCCCAAACTTGGAACTGAAATTATTGACTGAAACTGAATTTTTTATTTCATCGATCCCATACGTCTGGGGTATCTATGGATAGGTCTTCAAAAATGATTTTGAGGTTTCTAATATATTTTTTTTCTAAACTGAATAGTTTGCGCGAGAGACACTTCCAAAGTAGTAAAATGTGTCCCCCCTCCTGTAACTTCTAAAAAAAGAGAATGATAAAACCAAAAAAAAATATATGATGTACATTACCATGTACACTTCCACCGAAAATTGGTTTGAACGAGATCTAGTAAGTAGTTTTTTTTTAATACGTCATAAATCGTAAACCGCAATTTACCAAGTACGGAACCCTTCGTGCGCGAGTCCGACTCGCACTTGGCCTTTTTTTTTCAGTCAAATTTTTCCTTTATGCCTGTTATTTAATTCATAGTTTAGAGCTTTTTGCTCACACTCATTTATCTTGTTTGTTTGCTACAGAACCGATAGCGCTGAACTACCGCGTGGTAACGTGTCCGTTCATTGACGTGATCGCGTACGATACGTTTGAATATCGAGCTCAAGATGAGGGGGCCCGTGGCGCCTTCGACTGGGAGTTTTTCTACAAGAGGCTGCCTATACTGCCCAAGGATGAAGAGAATATGCCTGAGCCTTTCGAGTAAGTATATGTTATATTAGTTTTAAGTCCTTTGCCAAAGCGTAGCATGCACGCGTGGTGGATTACGGGCCATTCCCTCTCACAGAGAGGAGGCCTGTATCCCAGCAGTGGGAACATTAAATGGGAAGCTGATGATGTGTGTGTGATGTGATTCCATCAATACATACTGTATGTATTGATGTATATATAAGTACTAGCTGACCCGGCAAACTTTGTTTTGCCATAAAAACACCAAACATTCATCTACCCTACCTACCCTACCTACCCTAACTACCTACCCTACCCTACCCTACCTACCCTACCCTACCTACCGTATTTACCCTACCCTAACTACCTACCCTACTCTACCCTACCTACCCTGCCCTACCTACCATACCCTACCTACCCTACCTACCCTACCCTATATCTCAAGTTGGACCAGACTGCTCACGGTGTGCCAATTTAATTTAAAATCGGTTATGTAGTTTAGGATTCCATCGCGGACAAACATCGTGACAGGAGATTTATATATATTAGATAAGTTTCAGCAAATGGCAGTTAAATACATATGAGCACTAGCTGACCCGGCAAACTTTGTTTTGCCATAAAAACACAAAACATTCATCTATCCTACCCTACCTACTCTACCCTACCTACCCTACCCTACCCTACCCTACCCTACCCTACCCTACCCTACCTACCCTACCCTACCTACCCTACCCTACATCTGAAAAAAGTTTCAATTTGACAGCAAAATCCCCATTAACAAAATGATCCGCAATTTATTGAATTCATTTGTTACAAAAAAATGTGATAAATGAAGAACCGCTCGACCGATTTTGTACAAACTTCACATAAACCATCTACTAAATAGTCCGAACAAAGCCTAAACAATTGGTTTGGATAGGTGAGCCCGTTCTTGAGTTATAAAATTACAACGAAAAGTGGCATTGATTTTTATATATATAGATATTATTACGTAGTTAAAATAAAAATAATCCGCTAAAAACTCAACTTTCTGCTCAGCCAGTTTTACGGCTTTGGCACTCATAATCGATTTTATTGTTTCAACTTTATGGTTATCCTTGTATTCAAATTTATTTTAAGTACCTATTGAAAGATAGTGAAATTACACGATAAGGGCCAGCGCTCACTGACGGCATGGCACTTCAAATATTTTTTTCGTTGACAATTGACTTTAGACCTTATTTCAATGAGTTTAGCGCTGAAATTCCTTTATTTCTACACGAATGTCGCGGCATGCATGCGGCAGAATGATTTGGTATGCTGAAAAGTGCCGAGCCGTGCCGCGGCAAGGTCCTTTACTTTAAAATAATTCACTATGTAAAACAAAACCAACACAATTGCACCCCAACAACACCCAAAAAGAGACCCGTGCTTGAATTTATTTTCGCCCGCGTTAATTTTGCCATAATTCCTAAGATATTAATTTACGGATTAATACTTTGTTTTTTGTGGTGGCCCAGTGGCTAAGATCTCGCCTCTCGTGCTTGATGTCGTGGGTTCGAATCCGGGCCAGTACCAATGTGACATTTTCAATTCATATGTACTTTCTAAGTTTATCTTGGATATCACTGACAACGGTATCGGTGAAGTAAAACATCGTGAGGAAACCAGGACTTATAGTAAGTTTATTATAAGATTGTGCTCCATTGGTGTAATTTCTGCAAGGCGTTCCAGTGCGAGGATAAACTTATAAATAAATAAATATTTATCCGTCGTAAATAGTTTTCACATATACAATTACCCATTTATAAATAAAAATACTGCTCATATAGTTGATAAAATATGCAGTTCGATTGCATCGCATGGTGCAAACATCAAACATCTGTCAAGATTACCGTAACAAGTAAAATCTTCAAAAAACTACATCTACAAAAATGTATAAAAATTGAAGTGTCCGTTTGTAATGTCAAAATAACAGTTTTTTACTAAATGCGTATGAATTTTTACAAGGTAGTTGAACCAAAAAAGTACATTTTTTTTGTAATAATCTCCGAATGGGCTGGACTGGTTTTGACGGGGCTTTTATTGCCAGATAGCATATGCTATTTTGAGTAACTAAGGCTTCAATAGCTAGTACACACTAACAATAATTGCCCTTTTCAGGAGCCCAATAATGGCTGGTGGCTTGTTCGCGATATCGCGCAAGTTCTTCTGGGAGCTGGGAGGCTACGACCCTGGTCTGGACATCTGGGGCGGCGAGCAGTACGAACTTAGTTTTAAGGTCAGTACTCAATATCTGCAGTGCCAGTCCTCAATATGTGCAGAGCAGTGGTGGCCCAGTGGTATCGGTCGCGACTTACAAGTTGCAGGTCGTGGTTTCGAGCCCAGGCAGGCGCTTTACTTTGTGTAAATTATTTCATCACCACTGCTCTCAAAACGGTGAAGGAAAACATCGTGAGGAAACCGGCATGTCGTAGAAATTTGAAGACATGTGACATCCACCTATCCGCACTGGGCCCGCGTGGTGGATTACGGTCCATTCCCTCTCACAGAGAGGAGGCCTGTGTCCCAGCAGTGGGAACATTAATAGGCTGATGATGTGATGATGTGACTCAATATCTCATAAGCATTGGAGTTAAGAACGTGTCAAATCCTAACTTAATGCCAAAGTTTGATAAGTTTTCAGGCTAAAGTAGAATTTGGCAAATACTTATCTTAAAACTTTTAATTCAGATATCGAGGTTGAGATAAATGTAATCTTTCGAGCAAATACTTTGGCTAACTACAGAAAGCGTGCAGGAATACAAGTGGCAGGAACAGGAACAGGTGACAGAAACAGTAATAGGTGGCAACACAGAAGCGTCAATGTCAAGTTTTTAAAGTTTCGAAATTTCGCCACCAGATGGCACAGTCGATGGAGTTGATGGGGGTGGATGGGATAGTACAGTGATTTTCAAACTGGGGGCCGCGCCAACGTATACGGGAGACGTGAATCCGGGGGGCGAGAGGATAGTACTCCGTTGCCCGCGCTCATCACGCCGCCCGCGACAGCAAGTTTTAGATATGAAAAATAATTCTGCTGCCAAATGTTTTGAAATGATAGTTATAAAGGAATAAGCCGTTATTTTGGATAAACATATAAAACTAGCTGTTGCCCGCGACTTCGTCTGCGTAGCATGAGTACTTTGAATACTAATATTTTTATATCGGGCCATAATATTATAGGTGTATGAGCTGCCATTTTTGAGAAATTATTAGTTAACCATACAAACTTCTACCCCTGTCCACCCCCTTAAGAATGATTGACGGGATAAAAACTATCCTATGTCCTTCCCAGGGTCTCAAATCGGTTCAGCGGTTTGAGCGTGAACAGGTAACAGACAAACAGACAGAGTTACTTTCGCATTTATAATACTAGTATGGACAGTGGTGTCTCAACCTATACAAAGAAACCGTGCCGACGTACTGTACTGATTATACTGATAACTTTTTGTACATCGATCGCGTTCGGTTCCGTTCCACGTATATAGATGGTGATCTATCTATCGCCTATCGATATAAAAAATCGGTATAATCAGATGATAAACGTTAGTTACATCGGCACGGTTGTTTGTATGGGATGAGGTATCTGTATGCTAGTATTATATTATCTGTGGTATGCATTATATCCCAATTTAGCACAATACATACTTTATGGGCTTTCCTGTTGGCGCAAAAATCGCTTATCGGTGTGATATATATAAATAGAATTGCGTCGAGCTATCAGGAAGGTCGCTAACTGTTTTTATCGTTTTCAAGTAGGTACTTATTTATGCGAAAAGGTATATTCAACAGTTGTAGTTTTTAAATAACAGCGACTGGGAAAAAAAAAGTTAATTCAAAAAATCAAAACACCCGACTGCTTGAAAAGCAAACTAAAAAGAGGTAAACAAGGAGAAAATCATGCTGCGCAGTCGGAGGATACATATTCGCGAGCTGGCTGACCAAAAACCAGATTTATCCTCCGACTGTAAATAGAAAAATAAGGCAAACAAACCTAACATCTCGAAATGGTTTTAGAATCGGCATGGGTTAATTTTTCCTTTACATACCGAATTATATTTCATTAAGTGTGTGTGTTTCTTTTACAGGAATGACATGCAAAACGAAATAAATATACTTATCTTCAAATATTCCTAGCGTTCCAAAATTATATCTATGGTTCCAAATATGATTTAGACGAAATTGGATAAAGTGAGAAATGAGTATATTAGAGGCAGTTTGAAAGTGGCGCCAGTGACAGAAAAGTTGAAAGGAAACCGTTTGTCCTGGTATGGTCATGTGATGAGGAGGGATGAAACGCATATTATACTACAATTTAAGAGATATTTAAATCAAATCAAATCAATATCAAATCAAAATTTCTTTATTCAATTAAGCCATTAAGCGGCACTTTTGAACGTCAAAAAATATATTTTAAAAGTAACAATAATTGATTCTACCGTCCATTCGGAAAGGTAGCTTGTTGTGGAGAAGAATGGACAAGAAACTCCACAAGAATTAAGACATACAATTACATATTTAAGAGATATTAAAGACATACAAATAAGACTGATAAAGTTTCTGGTTAGTAAATGTTAAAGATAAGTGCAAAAAAGAGTATGATAAGTTATTTAAAATTATACCCATAGAGAAAAAAGTAGAATATTTGGTAGGTCTGCAATATTATTATAATGATGATTATAACGTTAATGTTAAAAACAAGTACAACACACGTAGGGCTAGAGAGAACAGCAGCAGGCAGCAGGGCAGGCAGGCAGGCGCAGGCTCGCTTAATTTAAGTACTACTAATACTATTTTAAGGATTTAGCTTAAGTATGTTCCTATATTGTATGTCGTTTTGTGACAAATAAACACTTTTTCTTTCTTTCTTTCAAAGATAACAAATTATTATGGTAAGAGAACATCTAAGTATTTGGTACCTAAAGTGTTTAACAAAATAGATTTATTAAAAGAAAATGTAAAAATTAGTAAAGGAGCAATTAAGACAAAATTAAAAAAAACATTTTACAGGATAGCAAACAGAACTGAATATGTACATAAGATTAAAACATAACAGTATATAATATATAAGTAGTTGATTTGTAAGTAAGGTGGTGCATTGTGATGTAAAAGAGCGCCTCTCGTCATCAAACGTAAAAGTTTGGCGAGTTTAGAATTAAGTAACACCTCTGTATTAAAATTTCATTAAAATATAAATGTGGATGGATGGAGAGGGAGAGGGAGAGGAAGAGGTGTGAGGAGTGATATGAAAGAAAAGGGACTCAGTAATAACGTGGCGGGGGACAGGACCTGGGGGTTCTTTCAACCTCAGAGAACCAATACCTAATACCTCATTACTTGAGCTGTGGGGTCACAGTTATCTTGCGCCAAAACAATGTCCACCCTACCTTTCTAAATCATTTCATTCCCCTTTTTTAAGGTTTGTGTAATATGACTGTTAGTTACCTAAATACAAAACAAATAAAACAGGGGCGTGGAGACTTTTTAGGTAGTAGGGAGGCGTAACAAAAATACTTTGGAACCCCTGAGATAGTCAATACCGTGCATGTTCCCTATTATTCCTCTCGCTGTCACTTAACTGTCAAACTACCAGTGCAAGTTAGAGACAGGAAAGTTCCGC
This sequence comes from Anorthoa munda, assembly GCA_945859665.1. Taxonomy (NCBI): domain Eukaryota; kingdom Metazoa; phylum Arthropoda; class Insecta; order Lepidoptera; family Noctuidae; genus Anorthoa; species Anorthoa munda. The sequence continues at coordinate 26,807,498 of OX243902.1, read as the reverse complement.
CCGCGGCTTTGCCCGCGTTCAAAGTTAAAAAAAAATGCTCCGATCGCCACCAAACTTCACAGGATTATCCGCTGGGGCAATCTAAAAATTGTCTGAAAATATCATTAAAATCGGTCCAGTCGTTTCGGAGTCCATAAGGAACATACATACTTTCTCTTTTATATATTTATAATAAATAAAAAAGAAGTCTCTTTATTCCTTATTAATTTAAAATAATAATTGTTTTACTTAATATTATCATGGATAATTATTTATGATTAACATGCATCATGACTTTTTAGAATTATTAATAGTTTATTTGTGTTAGCTAATAAGGACTTCTCAACGAGTAAAGGCCTCCTCCATTTTTCTCCACACGGTTCCACGAAGGACATTTATTTATTGAAATATTATAGTCTGCAATATCAGTTTATCTCAACACGTGCAGAGAGTCAACAATTATATTATTACCTATACACATGATAAGTCCACTTATGTAAACCTTGACCTTAAATGACGCGCTCCGTGAGGTCGACGACATTAAAATTTCCCATAATTCCCGTTCTACAAGATCATGCTAAAAATACAAAATTACGCACATTTCACCAATGAGTCGCAGAGGTTTTGTTTGGCAGAAAACTCTCAATACAAAAAAATCCTCTGTCATTTCAATGTGAACGCAGGAGACCCTGTCACAGAAAGGTGGTTTGGGTCCCAACAGGATACTCGCTGAGGGTACAACTTACTGACTTTCTTATACCACAGATAATATAATACTAGCATACAGATGCCTCACCCCATACAAAAAAACCGTGCCGACGAACTAGCGTTTTTCATCTGATTATATCGATTATTTTTTGTAAATCGATCGTTTTCAGTTCCGTTCCACGGCGATAGATATATCCATCTATATCCGTGGAACAGAACCGAACGCGAAAGATGAACAAAATATAATCGGTCGCTCGTGTTAAAATCTCGACTTTTTATGCTCCACACGAAATGTACTATTTTGTTACAAGTGCTTAAAGACTTATTTTTTTTGTTATCAAGCGATCATTTTATATCAAAAAATTAATGTTTGTTTTTTCAGATATGGCAGTGCGGTGGACGAATGGTGGATTGTCCGTGTTCGCGCGTGGGACACATCTACCGCAAGTTTGCGCCCTTCCCTAACCCCGGACACGGCGACTTTGTTGGCAAGGTAAGATTACAACTATATCTTCTTTACTCATGTCGAATTGCCGTTATTTAGTAATACGTGCTGATTCTAGTAATACTTCTCACGTCTAGATTTAAAGAAAAGAATAAAAACTTATTCACAAAAAATAAACAGACTTCAAAGCAAAATACTAAAAAGTGCAAAATAATTTTCGTTTCGGAAGCAGGTGTCTTTGGTACATCTTTTTTTCGAAACGGACTTCCGAAACGAAAGTTATTTTCTTTCCATATCTTGAAAACTGCTGATCCGAATTTGATGAAACTAGCACTATTCCCTAGGTTGAGAGATACCTAATCCAATGAAAAAGAAATGGTGACGATCCGATAATTTGTTTCGGAGAAATGCGGGGACATACATACGTACAAACATACGCTTATATTTTGGCACGCGTGTTTAGAGAAGCCCACATAGAGTGTATGTGAATATTGCGCAATTCGATCAATAGCAATTCCAATATTACATACATTCATGTCGAATTGATTACCTCCGTTTTTATTTAAAACGGTAAAAAGAACCTTATGTGTCTGTGTAATTTGTGGAGGTCCTAAATAGTAAAGGCTCCATTTATAAAATAAAAAAAAAAAACACTCGACGGTGTTCAGCAACTGATTAAAGACTTCTGAAGAACAAAAAAAAAAATGTTCTACAGAAATTTTGAATTAAACAACTAAGCAATTTTCAAAAGAGTGTGAGATTTTTATAAATAAGGGTTGTTTATAATATATATATAATATAAAACTTCCTTACATGCTATGCCTTGTAGTTCAAACCAGGGTATAACTTTGTGAGAGAATGGTGCCTGTGATAGGTTTCACTCAGAACCTGCATTACAGGTCACCAGGTTTATCAGCAAGTATTGAAGCGGTCTGATTACACAGGCAACACAACACAAAACAGCTATAACATCCCATATCCCTAAATTCTCAATCAGTTATTAATTTTAAGTCGTTTAAAGACATCATGAGATCCAACTACGACTTAAAATTGTAATGTGTTTGTCGATTCTGTAACGTAAGATCGTCTATTTTACTTATCTTTGTATGTTTACAGAATTATCGGCGCGTAGCCGAAGTGTGGATGGATGAGTACGCCCAACACTTGTACGCGAGAAGACCGCACTACCTCAAGATCGACACCGGAGATATCTCCGAACAAAAAGCCTTGAGGCAGAAACTGGAGTGCAAGTCTTTTAAATGGTTTATCACGCAGGTAAATATACATATAGAGCAGTGGTGGCCCAGTGGTAACGGCCGCTACTTACAAGTTGTAGGTCGTGGGTTTGAACCCAGGCAGGCGCTTTACTTTGTGTAAATTATTTCATCACCATTGCTCTTAAAACGGTGAAGGAAAACTTCGTGAGGAAGACGGCATGTCCTAGAAGCAAAAATTCGAAGACATGTGACATTCACCAACCCGCACTGGGGCTGCGTGGTGGATTACAGCCAATTCCCTCTCACAGAGAGGAAGCCTGTGTCCCAGCAGTGGGAAATTTAAAAGGCTGATGATGAAATATACATTGTTTGAAGATTGACGTCGCTCCAGATAATAGGAAAATAGTAGTTGTAAGAGGTTGGAGCTTGTGAGTCTGGAGGTGAGGAGCTCGGGAACTCGTGGCTAAAGAGCACGAGCTGCACGAGTCGATCTAAGATTAAATTATGCTTACCGTGGGTGGCCGTACGTTACATACCGAGTGCCTCGGAAAGGACGTGAAGCTGTTGCTTCTGGCTATTATTCATAGATCTTTCGGTTAGACTGGAAGCCGATTTCTGGTCAGCTTAGCATAATCGGGAGAAAGCCACCCAGATTGAAGGATCGACTTTGCCGCAGGAAATAAGGAAAACAGGACTTCTACGAAAATATCGGTCATATTTTTTTTCATTCATTAAAATTTCGTTCATTTGACTGCCGGCAGCCGAATTGTGGAAGTGAATTCAGCAAGGCGAAGGGTTTGACCGCTATCAAATTGACCAATCACATGCGAGATGAATGACGTTATGTGGATTTCCGTCTGTGTGATTGGTCGATTTATAGCGGTCAAACCCTTTACGTTGCCGTGTTCACTTTCGCAATAAGGCTGCTGGTCTTGATTTCGATTCTCAAGTCATGCAAAGTGATATCAGAAATGTCTCATTAGCTGCTTGAATTCTCGATTTGCGCCCTTGCGATTTAGTTTGTGGTAATTTGTTAGCCCTTTACCAAAATAAAACAAACCAAGCGATTAAAAACATCTTGGTAGTCCTCTAGGGACCACCCTAGAGGATAGGGGGATATTTATATAATTTACTCACATAATCTACGCTAATGGTGAATGATGTAAAGAACAAACAGATTTTTTCTTGATACCGCTCAATTCAAACGCCTTTTTTTTATTTTCAGATTGCATTCGACCTAACAGCCAAGTACCCGCCTATAGAGCCGAATCCATTCGCTAACGGACGTGTAAGTTTTAAGCCATTACCTTAATTTTAACTCCAAGAGCTTATGGTTAAATAATGATAGCCTGCCGGAGGGATCAATCTTCGAGGTTATCTACGCCAGTGCCGTAAATAGGGCGCTGCCACCGGTGCCCAGGCACAGGGCGTGGACTCTGGGGGGCGCAAGAATGACCAGACCAGGCAGGACTATTATTTTTTCGATAAGTTCCCGCTGCGCCCCTAGTGCTCGATTCCAACTCATACGTACCTACATACCAATATCATAAAAAACTATATATAATAGGCGAAGGGTCCACTTAACATCAGATGGCTCGTCTGCTTGTTTGCCCACATCAGTTCTTTAAAAAAATAGATTTTTCTTCCAAAATATTAAATAATTGGTCCACCAACATCAAGTTCCTTGTGCTGTAATTGCTTTATTGTATCACCCTGAATGAAATAAAGTAGGCCTATACATAGCATTGCTCTAGGGTACCTATAATATCTAAAAAACCAAAACCGGCCAAGTGCGTGTCGGGCCACGGGCAGTAATAGGGTTCCGAAGTTGCATAATAATGTAGAAAGAGGGTTTTGTTGTTGTTACATGAACATTAGAACGGTTTCAGCGGCTCACAAAGTCTAAAACCGGACCCACATAGGATGATGTTTTTTTTTAATCTATATTCTCGCGTTTGACCACTATCTCGCCTGATGGTAAGCGATGATGTGGTCTACGGTGAAGCACGCTTGCCTAGATGTAATCTATTCACTCTTGACTTAAACTAAATAAGGACTAACTGGTAACTGAAGAAGGAGCCGGTACCAGCGCGCGTTAGAGCCACGGGGAATGGTATAGTTCGTTCCTGGATCCTTGCGTGCACGCTCCTTGTTTATTTCTCTTTCGGAATTAGAAAAAAGTCGTATGTATTCCTCCTCTAATACCGCAGATTAGAGGTTGAAAAGTTTTACGCTACTCAATTAGTGATGAAGTCGGGTCGAATATTGACTTTATAGAAGGATATCGACAAAAGAAAATAAGTAATTTGCTTGGAAATCAAATCTAATTTGACTTTACTTTTACGTTTTAATTACAAAATGTTTTACACAGCTAACAACGTTATTTAAGTAATTTTTCAATGGCATTTGTACAAAATTTTTACTGTTCCAAGTACATTTTATAAGTTGGGCGACTAATACTCGTAAACTTGTAAAGCCTTGTTATCCGTGATAATTTTCCTTTTAATTTCGTTACATTTACTACTGCCGTGAATTTTTTCACATAGCCAAGAGCAACTATTTCGCTGGCAAGGGGGGGAGACACTTGACTCTAACATAAATTTGCAACTTAAACATTAATTTTACGCAAACGAATCTCTGAATCGAAAAATGGTTCTTACAAACCCATAACTTTTTGAATGGCCTATCCAACGATACCCCACACCATGGGATAGATGAGAAAAAAAAATATCCCCACTTTACGTCTATGGGAGGTACCCGAAAAAAAAATTTTTTTCATGATTTTATGTTACCACTTTGTCGGAATTATTAATATGTATATACATGCCAAATTATAGCATTCTAGTACTTAGATTATCTGAGCTAAGCTGCGGACGGACAGACGGACAGAGCGAAACTATAAGGGTTCCTTGTTGACTTCGGAACCCTAAAAACAAGGGTGCAGTTATAGAAGCTCGCACAGGGCGCAAAAAGGCTATTTACGGCACTGATCAACGCTTGCTGATTCGTGAATGGGTCACCAACCATTACACACTGAGATTATTCCGTGCCTTGAATAGCTATTTAAAGCATTGTTCCCGGGTGTCATTTGCAAATCTTTGAAAGATGTTACGCGTATCCAGAAGCCAGATAATCAGACACCAGTCTTGATCAGTTGCGGAGAACGTTACATAAAATAATATTCTTTATGTTTGATATTTTTTAACCCTCGACGGAAAAAGAGGGGTGTTATAAGTTTGACGTGTGTTGCTGTGTATCTGTGTGTCTGTCTGTGGCATCATAGCGCCTAAACGGATGAACCGATTTTGATTTAGTTTATTTTTTGTTTGAAAGGTGACTTTGTCTAGAGTGTTCTTAGCTATGTTTGAATAAAATCGGTTTAGCCGTTCAAAAGTTATTTTAGTCGCAGTATTTTACTCTTTGAATCTGGATTTTTTCGCAAGATATCGTATCATTATTACGTGTTTCGATAGATTGTTGATTGAAGCGTGTCTGCTACTAGTTATATTATATGAAGTTTAAATAGCATGAAATAAAAATTAATCGGGGGTTTTTTAAATTTGTAATTTTATCTTGTTCTTTCGTGTCTCCTATGCGAGTCATAAATAATTCATTATTCTATCTTTTTTTTCTAATCGATCTTTGTAAAATACTGCTACTTGGTTTGACAAGAAGCAGACTCAACGTAGTAGACATATTTTTTACCAATTAAAAATAATCTTTTTTGAACAAGGTTTTTAGCTTTTCGTGCATTGCCATCTAAACCAAACGTGTATGCAAAATTTCATCTTAAATGGTTGAGGATAACTGCTTTAAAATTCAGTTGCAAGATTTGACCCGAACACACATACATTGCAAGCCAAGCTTGTAATAAAAAACAACAAAGGCTAAGGGTAAATTTTTTAGGTGTACAATAAAGTATATTCTATTCTAATTTAATTCGAATTTAAATTACTTTAAAGGTGCGACCAGTATCGAACCCCAAGATGTGTATCGACGCTCATCACGGAGGAAACATGGACAAGTTGCGCATCGAGCCATGTGTGAGCCAGCCTAGCGGGGAACAAGACTTCCAGTTCTCTTGGCACAAGGATATCAAGTCAGTAATGTGTTGCTTAACTGATGGACCAGTTACACATAGTGTAACATAACTGATGGACCAGTTACACATAGTGTAACATAACTGATGGACCAGTTACACATAGTGTTAGATAACTGATGGAACAATTACACATAGTGTCACATAACTGATGGACCAGTTACACATAGTGTCACATAACTGACGGACCAGTCACACATAGTGTCAAATAATTGATGGACCAGTTACACATAGTGTAACGTAACAGATGGACCAGTAACTGATGGATGACCCTAAGAATCCAAAATAGTTGTTCTATGGAATTAATATCTGATTATACGTTAATATTCCAGGGTTAAATCGAGAAACATGTGCTGGGACCTGCCGGAGACGGCTGACAAGAGTCCAATACGACTATTCTCTTGCCATCTCGGTGGAGGCAATCAGCTGTGGAGGTATCACGTGGTACGTACTTGCGAAGTTTATCAATTTACTAGCTGTGCTTCCCGTCAACTGCCTACCCTACCAAGCCTACCCTACCCTACCTACCTACCTACCGTACACTACCTTCCTACCCTACCTACCTAGCTACCCTACCTAACTACCATAACTACATACCCTACCTAAATAACTACCCTACCTACCTATCATACTTTTTCTTAATTTTTTCTTTCATAAGAACCTTCTCCTAACAATAACAAACACAACAAAAACAGAATGAGCGAAATCGGTCCAGCCGTTCACGCGTATTGACGTCACCAAGGAAATAGGGTTTTTTTTTTTTTTTGTAATTTTATATTTTTTTTTATGGAAGAAGCAAACGTGTTGCACCGACCCCAAGTAACATGGGATAAGGGCAGGCAGATGATGATGATATGAGGGGTCTAAAAGCAAATCCGCCACTGTCCATTATGAACGAAAACTTAAGTATGAACGCCACCTAGTAGAGCTCGTTAAAACGAATTTATTACATTTAACAATTTAGATGCAATGTTCCCACTGTCCCATAGTAAATGATGTTTAAAAATTGAGGTAAGAAGCAAAAATGCCACTGTCCTTAACAAATCAGGTGCAAACGCGCCATTGTCCATTTTAGCCAATCACAGACCGCTAAAATCGGCATATTCAAGATGGCCGCAGATGATCGTGACTGTGATTTCGTTGTGAAACTGTGTCGGACTATTTTGTGTTTTAAAATTGCATTTCGTGATAAAACGTGTAAAAAATGGAAGAAAATGTAGTAGAAGTGACTCCAGAATGCGCTCGCAAAAAGAAAAGAGCACCAGAGACGTGGAAACGGGCTAGAGCAAAGTTTGAAAGGTAAGCATTTTTTCCTTACAATGGCGTGTGTTTGTACAATCAGCACGTAAAGTGAATCTTATTTTTGGATCGGTAATGCACGATTTTTCTTAAATATTCCAAGTTTTTTTTTTATTGGTTACTACCTGAGCCCATGACTCCATAAGAGTGTAAATCAGATAAAAATAATCCTTGTTTCTGTAATAAATAGGTACCTACCTAATTATTGTTTCTAGGAATCCAGCACTAAGCGGCAAAAAAGAATTTTTATTATTTTTATTCAGCCCATCTGTCTATCCGTGGATCTTTTATGACCCCATCGTGTGGGTATTTATTGAATAGGTCTCATAAAAGGCAGGTTATTTCAGACTACTTATGTTTACAGGTACTCTGCAAGAATGCCACCAGGTTTGCCACGCTGTAATCATGATGCGGAAAATAAACAGTTTAAATGTTGTAAATTGACGATGCTCGATGTACAAAAATTCCATGAAGAATTTTATAGGACAAAAAATAAAAAGGACCAAGATGCATTTTTATTGAAGCACTGCAGTGTGTCAATGGTGAAAAGACGCCGGCCAAGAGTAGGTCAGCGCCAGCCAACACGAAATATAACAAAATTATTTGTTCGGAAGAGAAATTCTGTGAAGTTATTACGAGTTTGCCAAAAAACTTTCATAACTATTTTGGGGGTTACCGAGCACAGAATAAGAAAAGTATCTCGAACATTTGCCAGCACAGGAACCGTAGTTCAAGAAAAAAGGGGTGGAGATCATACATCGGCCAAAAATGTGCATAAATTAAGAGAAGTCAAAAGATTTATAGAATCATTTCAGTGCTTGGAGTCACATTATTGCAGATCTACCATTATGAGAAAATATTTGCCATCTACTCTAAACATTCGGAAAATGTGGAGAATGTATAATCAGAGCAAAGAACTCCAAGTACGTGAATGTTATTTTAGATCAATCTTCAACACATGTTACAATCTGGGATTTGGAAGCCCTCGTACAGACACTTGTTCTAAGTGCAATGAGCTGCTTGAACGCATAAAAAAGTCAACAGATCCAACTGAAAAAGTAAATTTAATGACAGAGAAAAGGGTACACATGCTGAAGGCCAGAGCATTTTATCGATTGCTAAAAGAAAAAAGGGACGATTTAGTTGTGCTTTCTTTTGATTGTCAGAAAAATCAGGTTTTGCCTAAAATATCTGATCAGGCAGCATATTACAGTCGCCAATTATATATATATAATTTTGGAGTCGTAAAGTCGGTGCCAGAAAATACCTTGAACAGGGACAACGTAACGCTGTATACCTGGACTGAAGATGAATATCGTAAAGGCGCAAATGAAATAGCGTCAGCCGTCTATAACACGCTTCAAAATACAATGCTTAATGAAAATGTCAAAACTGTTCGACTGGTGGCGGATGGATGCGGCGCCCAGAACAAAAACAGTATTATGGTCGGTATGTGCTCCAAATGGTTAACTCAGGCACCGCACCATATTAAAACAGTCGAACTAGTTTTCCCCATTCCCGGTCACTCGTTTATTCCACCTGATCGGGTTTTCGGTCTTGTTGAGAAGGAAATAAAACGTATGGAGACCATTTTAAAACCTGCGGAATACATAGAAATCTTTAATAAATATGGGACTGTTGTGTTACTGAACAATGTTAAGGATTGGAAAACTGCTCTCGGAAATATAATTCGTCCACCGGGAAACTGGCACTTCCAATTTAACCAATGCAAAAGATTTTTCTTAAAACGAAACAGAAGCAATGATGTTTATGTAAGAGGGGAGCCTAACTATAACGCTGATATCGGAAGTTACAAGTCAGTTTTAAAGAGAGGAAAAACATTTATTGACCTGAATCCGGATTTGATAGAAAAAGACAAAGTTGCAGTAAAGAGAGATAAAATAAAAGATGTTGACGCTCTACTAAAAAAACACTTTGGCGATAATTGGGATTCTAGGGATGATTTAAACTTCTACAAGAAGGTAATGCTACGAGCAGATAACGAAACTGAAGATTGTGAAGATGAAGATGTCTGTGAAGTTGCAGTGCCTGATACGGACTTAAGAATTTAATTACCAACATAATTGAACTCAATCAATCAATTTACTTACGGACTTACGAATTCAATTGCGTAATAAAACTTAATTTGTTACTGTATTGCTGGTTTTTATAAAATAAACGTCTTTATTGAATAAAAAAAAATACAACAATCTGCCTTGTTTCGTTGACTGTACTTTATCTACTAATAATACGCTTAGAAGCAAATGCACTACTGTCCTTTCCCTTAGCTGCAAATTCGCCACTGTCCAATGTCAGTTAGACGCAGATTCACCACTGTCCAATGTGAGATGCAAAGTCACCACTGTCATGTCTGTTTATTAGGTTTTTATCGAATTTATATTAGTTTAGAATAGAATGCATATTGATTTCTATTTAAAATATCTTCCCAAACATTAAAAACATGCATTGCTATAGACAATCGAATATAATGTTGCTTTGCTAAAGTTTCTTCGAATGACCTAAATACAATTTATGGACAATGGCGCATTTGCTTTTAGCCCCCTCATATATAGACTATCCTTATATACTCCTCTTGCTTTGTTCGCACTCCTAGTTTGATTTTTACACACTTTAGGAGGGGGGGGGGGTGAGTTTACCAAGTGGGCGATGGAAACTATGAGAAATTACGAAAAACACTCAAAAGAGTTACGGGCCGGTTTTGATGAAAATTATAAATGTATCATTTAAAAAAAAAAAAACAATAGTCCTAGCTAGGAATCGAACCTGTTGATTTTGGAAAAAAAACACGATGTATTATTTTACTATCCGGTAGTGTTGCTAATAAGAATAAAATTCTGGAAAGTTTTGTCATACGGTAAACTAAATCTTCTTTTAAGTTTTAGGGTTCCGTACCCAAAGGGTAAAAACGGGACCCTATTACTAAGACTCCGCGGTCCGTCTGTCTGTCCGTCTGTCACCAGGCTGTATCTCATGAACCGTGATACAGCGTGAGCTAGACAGTTGAAATTTTCACAGATGATGTATTTCTGTTGCTGCTATAACAAAAAATACTAAAAACAGAATAAAATAAATATTTAAGTGGGGCTTCCAATTAACAAACGTGATTTTTGTGCTGCTTTTTGCGATAAAGGTACGGAATCCTTATAATTTAAATTATACATCTAGTTCCTTTAGTTTTTTTTATACAGTCCACAAAAACTTTGTTTTTCATTAGAAAGCGGATGTAATACATACGTACTTAAGAAAAAAAAAACACTTGAGACACAAAACTACACCAATTTTACATGACAATGTTCACTAGGAATCAATTTGTGGATAATTAAAACAGCCATTGAACTGAAACTTACTCGAAAAAATTCCGGCAAAAAGGCAGGTACAGCGGAGCAAAGGCACGCGACACATTCGGTCTAGAGTAAACAGTGAACAGCGAGCTAGCGAATATTCTATTATATATTGTACTAGCGAACCGCCCCGGCTTCGCCCGTGACAAATCTATACTAATATTATAAAGAGGTAAAGTTTGTGAATTGTGAGTTTGTGAGGTTGTGGGTTTGTGAGTTTGTGACGTTGTAGGGGGTAATCTCTGGATCTACTGAACCGATTTTGAAAATTCTTTCACCAGTAGAAAGCTACATTCCTGAGTGTATGATACTATATATGATTAAAAAAAATAGAGATTCTTATGAAAATTGCAATAATGTAGGCTGGGTAGGCAGAGTAGGCAGGGTAGGCAGGGTAGGCTGGGTAGGCTGGGTAGGCTGGGTAGGCTGGGTAGGCAGGGTAGGCAGAGTAGGCAGAGTAGGCCGGATAGGCGTGGTAGGCTGGGTAGGCAGGGCAGGCTGGGCAAGCACGGTACGTTGGGTAGGCTAGGTAGAGTAGGTATGGCAGGTAGGCAGCCAATTGACGGTAGCGAAGCCCCGGGGGTTAGCTAGTTATACATAAAAACCTTCCTCGTTTCTCACTCGTTCTATTGGTGAAAACCTCATGAAAATCCGTTCAGTAATTTTTGAGTTTATCGCCTACTAACGCGACGGGGTACTGTATTTTATAATATGTTGATATCTTCGCATTCTTTTTCTAGGACACAAAGCAAATAAAGCACGGTTCAGACGACCACTGCATCGACTGGAGTCCTTCAACCAACGACCTGTACATCTACCGTTGCGACGCATCCCGAGGCACGCAGAAGTGGACCATAGACTATGTAGACGAAGAGATGCTGGCCAAGTGGGACTCTTTTAGGACGAGAGTCACGGGGCCGATTGAGGAGCCATAGACAAGCGCATGATGTTTTACAGTGTTTTTGTAGACATCGGGTAAAAGAAAGAGAGGTCATTAATTTTATGTAAAATTTTAAGTATTGTCACAGATAATATAATACTAGAATACAGATGCCTCATCCCAAACAAAGAAACCGTACCGAAGACGTAACGAGCGTTTTTCGTCTGATTAAGCTGATTATTTTTCTAAGAACATCGAACGCATTCGGTTCCGTTCCACAGATATAGATGGTGTTAGCTGCGGCTTGCAAGTTGGGTTTACTCGGTTCGTGAATACTTTTTTTATAAATACAGCGACGATATGTTTACGATTTTTTGCACGTTTTTACAGTTTCATTGTATCAAAATGTGTTACAAAACAAATTTAAAAAATCGACTGGAAATTTCAGATATTTAAAACCGCGCCATCTATTGGAATCAATTTTAAATGATCCATTCAAATAATAATTTTTGTAATGTGAATTAATGTTCCTTAATTTTGCGCAAGAACATAATTTTTTTATCATTGTATCTAGAAAATCTTAATTTTTCACAAAACTCAATAATAAAGGCTTATCACGCCATCTAGTGCAATTTATTTGAACCAAATTTTCTTTCTTCGCGTTGGGTGCCCGTGATATTGTCTTTTGGCAACACGTAGTTTTACAAAAGCTTGATGTCAAGTCAGTCTCTTTCTCTTATTCGATGTTTTGATATTAACATATTTATTAGACGTCCTGTAGGTTCTAATAAGCGCGTCGAACGAAAGGCGGTTCTATGACTGCTGTGTTTCTATCCTTCCCGAAATAAGTATCAACTTTTGATGCAAAGTTTTCTTGTGACTTTTAATCAATCTTCATAATTATGTAGTTTATGGTCTAGCCTAGACGAAACGAAGAAAAGGGAGGTTTTTCCTGCCAAACAAGTATCAATAAGTTCGTAATTTATAAACTTGTTGATGCTCTCTTGAACTAATAGAAACTTATTTATTAACCCCGACGGAAAAAGAGGTTTGATATAAGTTTGACGTGTGTTGCTGTGTATCTGTTTGTGGCATCATAGCGCCTAAACGGATGAACCGATTTTGATTTAGTTTTCTTTTGTTCGAAAGGTGACATTATCGAGAGTGTTTTTTTTGTTTGAAAGGTGACATTATCGAGAGTGTTCTTAGCTATGTTTGAATAAAATCGGTTTATTTTGTATTGTGCGTTTAGTTTGTGCAGAATAAACAATTTTCCTTTCTTTTTTTTTTTTTGTTTAGCCGTTCAAAAGTTATTCGCATTTTACTCTTTGAATCTGGATATTTTCTCAAGATATCGTGTCATTATTACGTGTTTCGATAGATTGTCGATTGAAGCGTGTCTGCTACTAGGAATGCTTATATGAAGTTTTTTTTTAAATTTGTAATTTTATCTTGTTTTCTACTTTATTTTAACTAGCGCTAGGTTAATATTTGTTTGGCAGTTAAAACCGCACTTTACTGATTTATGTTATTTCTTTACTTCTTCTTCCCGTCCTTAAGTCCAACGCGCTTTAGATATCGCTTAGTAGGCTGACTAAACGTACGTAACGAGGGTACTATTAAACTTAATAGGAATTAATGTAGGCTATTGGCTAAAAGTTTAGGTAAAAATTAAGTCATTATGTCAGAGCATGGAGACGCCTTGGTGGCCGCTCATATACTTCATAAAAGATAGCTTGATCTCTGCGACATATGTCAAACTGACGTATACGTTATTGTTAGCCTGTCAAGCGCTATTGTTAATGTATTGATACTGACAGCTGTCGCGGAGATCAAGCTATCTTTTATGAAGTATAGACACAGCATTGTTAAACTTTCCAAACAAGTCATATAATACTCACAGCGGATCTTTGTGTTTCTGAAGTTGGCTGCAAGACCCAGCGCAGTAGCTATTTTGTGTCAATGTTGAAGGTGAAGATAGCATTGTATAACTGCCTCTTTCACTCGCTTACGTTTGTCGCATCGTCCTGTTTCGCTTACTCTATGCAGTATACTCGATGACAAACTGTTTCTTGCGCTATGGTTCGCAGAGCCAACTTCACAGACACAAAGATCCGCTTTGACTACTATACGTGCCACTGTTTAATAGCACTACTACACAAATGACGTAGAAGTTATAGAAGGTCCGAATCAGAGGCATTAGTGCGAGTTTTTACTCAAGCTCAAACGCGTTAACGTAAACGTCAATTTGTATTGAAATTGGATAAGCGCCGTCTGGGGAGGGTAAGGAGAAACTTCTTTTTTTTGTATACATTTTGACATTTAAGAGATCGTTTACGAGTGAGTAAGTACGTTAAAAAACTCGGAATAAGCACACAGATGTGCACTCAACTCACTAAAGGGGGCTTACTTCTTCTGTCGCTAGAGGTAGCTGGTGCGTCGCGGCGATTCCATACTCTGTGGCCATAATAGTCTAGTCAACAAGTGCTATATTTATAATTTTCCCAGAGGGTTGAAAATACGCCTGAAAACGGGTACTCCGGCTTGCGCAAGCCACGCCCCTTCGGACCTTTAATGAATAAATATTATTTAAACTTATTAAATATGAAAATCTATCTATATGAAATTAAAAATATTGGTCCTACAGTTCCGGGAGATTGGACTTTTTTTTAGGAAATTTTCTCCTCTTTTTGTATATTTTTAAAATTTGAATTATCTTGAATAGTTTTTGAGATATTGACTAAGAATCAAACCCCCTTTTTTCACTTGATTGTTTACAACTATTGCAATTTTTGCGAGCGGCCTTAGCATTTTCTCAAAAACTATCTACATGCCATTCCGAATCGAATGACACCCCAATCATTGTTTACGGAGAAGGCGAAAAAATTTTGACCTAAGCACTTGTTGACTAGACTATAATAGATTTTGCGTATTTTCAATGCATATCGACCTCTTTTTTAGCTCCAAAACTATTGAATTAGGGCCGTACAAAGTCAAGTTACTGGCTGAAAAGAGTAAGACGCAATATCTGTATAAGGCCCTAAACGTTAGGGGTAAAATGGGGTGAATAGGAACAAAATATTGAAGGGAATTTTCACGTTATTTAAAAATTATATGCAGCATTTTAGTAGGTACTCCAATATATTAAATAATTATTTAAAAAACACGATGCTTTGTTTGAAACCACAAAGTGGTATCAAAGTTAAAATCCTAATCAAAGTTTTGTTCCTATTTACCCCTGAGTTCCTATTCACCCCGTTTTACCCGTCAAACGGGGTGAATAGGAACGCAGGGGTGAATAGAAACAAAACTTTGAAGGGAATTTGCACGTTATTTTAAAAATGTTTGCAGAATTTTAGTAGGTATTCCAATATTTTTAAATTTTATTTAAACAATTCTTAAAAAAACGATGCTTTGTTTGAAACCAATAAAGTGGTATCGCAGTTAAAATCTTATTCAAAGTTTTGTTCCCATTCGCCCCTGCATTCCTATTCACCCCGTGCAATGGTAGCACATCAATATTATTATTACGTATATATGTAATGAATTCTGACAAGTTAGGACGCTTTAGCTGTATTAAATTCCGCTAACAATAAAAATTACCAAAAATCTGTTAAGACAAGAAATTAATTAATTAAAACTAGCCTAGAGTTGTAGTTGTAAATAGAAAATAAATAGGTATGTATTAAAATTTTGAATGTTTATCCAATGTTGCCCGCGGTCGCAATTACACTTGGTAGCTATACTTGTTAGGACCTTTGTTCTAATGAAGGTTTTTTGGAAAATTTACGCCACCAGTTGGCGCCACTTTAGCAAAAGTTCCCCCGCTTGGAAAACGTAATTTATGACAGCAACATGACGTTGACGTCAATTTAGTTAATGTCAGAAAACAAGCGCAGAGTTTTGGCGGGAACGTGATGGCGTCTATGTTGCTTCTCTGTTTTATTTTCCTAAAATTGTGTTAAATTGAATATTGATTGTGTAAACATGGTGATTTTTTATTCTAATAATATTAGTGAACGTGCACGATTGTGGGCAAGTAAAACACAGAGGTAGAACATGAGTTTGTAAATGTTGTCGACAAAACTCCGTAGAAGCTTCCAATAAAGTTAACGCCATTTTATTGGGCCATTCTAACTAGGACATTCGACTAAAATCTAAAGAAACTAGAACTTCTATTCTAAACGTGACACTGGCTAAATGCACACCGTGCCAAGAAAAAAAAAAAAAAAAAACAAGCGCTTTGACAAATGCCTGGACCTGACGTTTCAGTGCTGCCACCTAGTGCACATCATTTCAGAAAACCTTCATTTAGAAAAGGTTTGCGATGGGCTGTGTTGATAAAATATAACTATTTTATGCAGAAGTTGAATGTTGCTTGCACTTCCAAATAATAAGATTTTTTATTTTAAATTTTGGAGCTTAGTCCTAGATTGACAAATTCGGAGATATTTAAAATTAATTGTTTTCGTTTATACTATGGTGTATTACTGCCATGCAAAAGTTATTAAAAAAAAAATATAATTTTTAATAAAAATATTCTATTCATGTTATCTACAGGTGCTATTTCTATGTTGTTAATTCCTGAATAATTTTCAAATAGCTATAATAATTATTTTTAATTCCTTATTTATATAAGTATTTTATACAGTGTATAGTTTTTAAAAGTTTATATTGTGCTTTATTGATAACTTGCGACAATTTTTTATGCTTGTATCCGACTGATTTTAAAATCGTTGATATGTATAAAAACCTTATTTTTTATCATTTTGCATTTAAATCAAACGTTTTAAATGAACTGCGAATTCTCGCATGTTATAAATTGCCATTACATTTAATGATTAGGCTTAAACTTATAATTAGTATTATTTTTGTCAATAGATACTGCGATGTTCAAATATTAGAAAAATGTCTAACATTCGGTTTCTGAAAGGCTAATCAACACAAAAAAAATATGTGCTTATACCAAGATCTTTTGGCACTTAAAGGCCCCCTAGCTGGGGCAGACGGAGTCCACAGATGACCTCCATCGCGACCGGCCTTGAGCTTCGCCTCGCTCCAAGTCATTCAGATGCTCGTCTGAAGCCAGGTTTGACGGGGGCGGCAACGCTTCCTTTTTCCTTGAGGATTCCAATCCAAGGCCTGTTTAGGAATGTGATTGGAATCCCTTCGGAGCGTGTGACCAATACATCTACGGCGTTTGATCTGGCAGTCGATCTCGTAACATCTTTCTAACAACTCTACATTAGAGATGGTTTCGGGCCAGAGATGTCCTTTATTACCTTCCACGTTTCGCACCCGTTGACCAGCTCGGATTTGACATTGGACCGAAGATTTTGAGTTCAACCCTTCCGGTCAGTTTCCGCGATTGCCAAACAGGTTTCAGCTGTTCGAAGGTCCGCGAGGGTCGATGCTTGTCTGGGTCGCGGATAAATTTGAAAAAGAATTACTGCGGCCCTGGCACAAGCAACTGAAGGAACACGGTTTTAGTCAGTAAAAGTCTTGACACGCCCTCCCGCCTCACCCAGAGCGGGAGAAGTCTTGGGATGATTCATTATTCCAAAAAAAAAAACTGCGAAGGTAACTCGCGCATTGGCGATCCGGGAAGTGATATCCTCTTCAGTTCCTCCAGTCTCTGATACGACGCTCCAGAGGTACGTGAATTTGTGGACGCGTTCCACAACATCTGAGCCGGTTAACATCGGCCAACACGGTGCGTCTAGATTTCTTTTCCCTTGACGATACCCTTAAACTAACGTCCATGATTCGATTAACTGTTTTTAATTCAGCAGTTATCATCCGTCAATTTGAGTCTTACCACTGTTTGTTTTGGTTAGCATTTTATGAATCGGGTGATTTGTCATAGTCTAACAAAACAATCTAATCACAGCAATATGTATCCTACAGTAAATTACAATAGAAACCTTTCTGAAAGTACTTAATATTATAATAACGAGGCACGCATTTTTAGCAGCATAATATTGTAGTGATGTAGGTACTGTAATTATTTTTTTGAGTTCGTAATAAGGTATTTTTTTAGTCGAAATTAGTCATGGTCGAGTATTTTATTTTTATAAATTAAAAAGTTTATTATTACGTTAATACAAGAACATATTAAATCTAACGAAACTCCGCTGATGTGATAAGTATCGAATCCTACCATCGAGCGGTTGTTGAAGTCTCTTGATCGGAATGCAAAACGCTGCGGTATGCGGTGCCGGACAAATAAACGTAGAAAAACCTTTAATTCTTTCGTACTTATGCAGTATGCCACAGCGGTAAGGAAGATTATGTGTTGGGCATCGCTTACCGTAGCGTTGTGCGTTCAGATCAAGAAACCAAAGCTTGACACCGTATTCAGCTAATTTATACTTGGAGTTAAGATTTTTTTTTTATCGTTATTATATATTCTATCACGTCTGCGAAGTTTCGCTAGGTAATTTAATTTGAATAAAATATAGGTGTTAAATTAGAGTCGATGTTATTTTAGTGATAAAGTTATACATTGTGCAGTAAAATGTTGTTCCACACAAATTATAACTTCCAAAATGTTTAGTATTAAATATTGTATTTTTCTAACTGTACGCTTTGTTAGAGGCAAGGGAGGGTCTTAGATGCCATTGATAAATGAGGTGTTAGGTCACGGTAAATATATTTTATCGTCAAGGCACATTGATATGGGAGTCGAATCGAATTTATAAAATGTGCATAGAATATTGAATCCTATGCTATGTATATTGCACCTTTGAATTTTCGATTGTGATTGTCTTTTTGGAACGAAGTTTCATAACGCGGCTTGCGGCAGGATTGTCTGTTAGAAATCGTCACGTAACAAAAAGCGCCCCCTCTCGACACCGAGCTCGAGACGGTTCGGTTCCGTCCGGCGTAGTTCGGATATTATCGTCAATCGCTGGCCGCTATATTTGTCTATATGTCATGGACCAAGTAATTAATCAGGGCACTATGTATAGTCATTACTCATTTTATTATGAACTGATTTAAAATTCTATATGTATCCCATTCTCTGGTCATTATGAATATTGCTACGTAACGGTTGGGCAATTCGATAATTATGGTCAATGAATTAATCCAAGAGCGAGCAAAGCGAGCTCGGGCGCTTAGGACACCCCGACACGGATAGGTTAGGTTCGAAGGAGATGACTGTCATCGTCTTCATGTTAGGTTACTTTAGACCCTGCAGACAGAAATAATAGTCCTGCGCAGCTCCGTCGACTTTGTTGCTTAAATAGTAATCGTACTTACCTATTCTATATTAAACCAATGTCAACATTAAAATAATTTCAAAAACACAAATTTTTATTTTGTATTTATTTCAAAAGAAGTATTTAAGGATCGTAGCGGGTAACGTTCTGTAGTTTCTGCCTACCCCCATGGGAAAAAGGCGTGAGTTTATATATGAATGTATGTATCTTTTTATTACCCGGGCCAATAAGTGACGGGCATTATTCAGAAAGCCCGGTCAATTTAATTATTTCAATAGTTTTTATCACATTGCCTACTCATATTGGGCATTTTTCAAACTACCCGGGCATAATGAATAATTCCGTATTAATGACTTTGTCCATAAAATATAATAATAATATGTCACTTTATGTTTTTTTTTAAGTGTTATTTAAGGCCAGGTATGTCGTTCCTAACGAGGCTATCCCAACCGCACACGTTTAGAAATTCGCTTTGACTCTGTCTCAATATACCTTAACAATTAGTTTAAAAAGTGCTTGAAATATTGAAATATGAAAAAATAGATTGCTCTTGTCAAAAACCCTACCGTGAAATGTCGAGTGATGTTTGCCAAATGAGGCAATATGTATTAGAAAACGCTTTTGACGTTAATAAAGCCATTATTTCGCATTTTTGTACAACATAGGCTATTGTGTAGTCTAGTAGGTATATATGTATGTCTGTTACAATATATATATTTGTTGTGCAAACTTATTTTTTGTATAAACCTATTGTTGATTTGTTTGTTTGTACGAGTCTATTCCACTGTGAAACATATCACTAGTTGTATATAAGCACTTATAGTTTTATTTGTATATTGAAAATAAATTATTTTTGTAATGCAATTCTTCGGCTTTTTATTAGACTTGCGACTCGCCTCATGTTTGCCCGAGTTGAGCAATGACTCGTAGACATAAACTACCTTAAAGGGCTTATTACACTACACGGTATTCAGGGCCCGAAATCCTAATATAGGGTGGTGTAATAACTGTTAGGGAGTTAGGGTGCCCAAAATTTCGACCTTATTGACTCGGAATGGTGGAGTGACCGGTATTCAGGCCCTAAATACCGTGTAGTGTAATAAGCACTTTAAAATGATGAGAAATTTTCAAAACAGTACAGTGACGCCGGAGATTACTCTCCACATCAACATCATCATCATCATCATTTCAACCGAAAGACGTCCACTGCTGGACATATACCTGCCCCAGACGTCGCCACATTGACCGATCCCGTGCGTCTCGCATTCAGCACATTCCCGAAACCTTAACCAGGTCATCGGTTAACCTAGTGGCAGGCCTTCCAACGCATCGTCTTCCGGTTCACGGTCGCCATTTCAGAACGTTTCGGCCACATTGGCCATCCGTTCTGCAAGCAATGTGCACTGCCCACTGCCACTTAAGTTTGGCAATTCTTCGGGTTATGTCTGATGCGATCATGCAAGGAAACTCTGAGCCCTCTCCATTGCTTTTTGGGTGACTTTAAGCTTTCTGATAAGGCCCATTGTGAGCGACCACGTTCTGGTCCCATAAATAGGTAATTACTGGCAACACACACTGGCCATAAACTTTTTTCTTGAGACACTGATACGGATACCGCGCAACTTCACGAACGCCGCCCAGCCGAGTCGGATTCGACGGTTTACCTCTTTCTCGAATTTAGACCTACCCAACTGGACCGTTTATCCCAGCTAGACATAATCGTCTACAACTTCGAGTGTAGTCTCCGATCTTGATAGGAGTGGTCTTTTCATAGGCATTCACCATGACCTTGGATTTGTCCATGTTCATTTTAAGACCTACTCTTACCTCGAACCTCTATTGAGGTCATCGAGCATTGTCAAAGTCAAAGTCAAATATATTTATTTCAACTAGGCCAATAAGCGGCACTTTTGAACGTCAAACATTATTAAATCTAAATTAAAAATGTACAAGTAATAAAAATTTACTTTACCGTGCATTCGGAAAGTAGCTTGTTATGGAGAAGAACGCACAAGAAACTCCATACTTACTCTTGTACTGAGGCCCTCCCTGGTCTCAGCCATGACCACTATGTCGTCGGCCAACCGAAGGTGATTGATGTACTCGTCATTAACGTTGATGCCTAGCCCCCTCCAGTCAAGAACCTTGAAGATATCCTCCAGCGCAGCAGTGAACAGTTTCGGAGAGATGACGTCTCCCTGTCTCACACCGCGCTGGAGAAGGATAGGTTTCGAGGTCTGATCCTGAAGACGGACTGATATGGTGTCGTTTTTGTAAAAAAACTTCAACACCTCAATGTACCGGTAGTTGATCTAGCACCGTTGGGGAGACTGCAGTACAGCCCAAGCCTCGATCGAATCGAAGGCTTTCTCGTCGCATCTCTGCTTAGCTTTTGTGGAAGCTAAGCAGAGATGCAGGTTATACTCTTCGGTCTTCTGTATAGCCTGCCGCAGCGTATGTATGTGGCTTACGGTGCTAAAGCCTTTTCGGAAGCCGGCTTGTTCGGCTGGAAATCTTCAAACCTGCACGCGAGACGATTCTTGATGACTCTTAAAAACAACTTGTAGACATGGCTAAGAAATGAGATGGGCCAATAGTTCTTCAGCCGGGCATTGTCGCCCTTCTTGAAGAAGAGTACCACCACACTCCTGCACCATGCCTTTGGCGTTTTGCCCTCGAGTATGACGGAATCGAACAGCTTCTGAAGGGCCTTAAGGAGCGGTTTTCCACCCGCCTTCAGGAGTTCGGCTGTGATTCCGTCATCACCGCCGCCTTGTTGTTTTAAGCTGCTTCAAAGCCATCCTAGTCTTCGTTATAGTGTCGGGTCAGTCTAGCTCTTGGGTCGTTTGCTAGATTCGCAATGGGTTTGCTGATTGATGTGTTCGACTGCCCATAGAATGTCTCAATCTCTCCCTCAGAAGCTTCGATCTGGTGGATACGATCCTGCCATCGTCGGTCTTCAGTTTCGTGAGCTGGCTCTGCCCAATAGTTAGATCCCTTGAAAACCCCTTGGAGCCTATAATTCGCTCAATAGCTTCTTTAATAAGCTCGGTATTAAAGCGGTGGAGGTCACTTTTCAAGGGTTTAGAGATCCGTCTATCGAGCTGCCGGTATTTGCACGCCTCATCTGAAGACTGCATGATCATCTCACGCCTCTCCTTCATAAGCTTGATAGTAGTATCAGAGATTTTGTTTCTATCTGTACAACGGATACGATTCTCCACATGTAGGTATACCAACTATTAAGTAATATAGTTTTTATTAAGCTATTGCATAGCTTCTATCGCGGGCCTTGAGCGCGGGGACCGAATCCAGAAATTCCGTAACGAAAAAAACCTCACGCTCCCCACTCCGACGGGCAAGGAGGTGTGGCTTGAAGGCCGTGCATCGTCTAACGTCGTTTCAGTTCGGCAGTCTTCGACACGGCGATGTGTGCGATAAGACGTATTGTACGACTCTACGAAACTAAATATAAATATATATGTATAATAATAATAATCCTAATCATAAACTCCTGACAAGTCTCGCCGGAAGATTGCATCAATGGGTGAGCTTCAGTCATTAATCGCGCTATTTCCCACTGCAGCCAGTGCTGGTTCATCCAACGATCCTGGGCCTGCTGCCGCTGCCACTTTGCCTAAAACCGCTACGCCTAGAGCGAAGATTATGAGGAAGACCCGTCGCTGAGTCTACGGTTTCATTTGTTTGATCCCCGTACATATTTTAATTCGGCCACTTAGTAATGACGTAACAAGTCATGTCGGTACACTTTTGGACTTGTTTTTTCTTCTATTATTCTAACCTTACAATCTTTGCTGTAACATCTATTTTTTATTTACTTTTCACTCTGAATGTCTGCCGGTAGTTGTTTTATTTTTATTTGTTTACCTTTATATTTTACTTGACAGTTGACAATCTTGACATGATGACATTTGACATCTGTCAATTTCATAATTCCTGTTTTACGTTTCGTTACACTGTGCGTTTATTTTAGTTTGTTGTGATGACTGATATTCTCGATTGCTTTTTTTATCTTTAATATTTTGTAAATCTCTTCCAACAACAGCGTGCAGGTGGTTTTATTAGTTGAGTTTCACATTTTCAACAATGGCAGTTAGAGACCGAGCTAAAAGGAGGTTAAAGCGCCGTCCTTCCGAGCACAACCTGAGTTCGTGTAGAGAGATGCGTAATCGCTGTAGTCGTATGTGTAGAGATGCAAAGAGACGCTACTTCCATAATTCTCTTGACAACCGGAACTCCTCTGAAGTCTGGAAGTTTTTGAAAACTGTCGGCATTGGTAAGTCTCCTGCCGCTTCTAGCAAAGGCATTGACGTGTGTGCTCTAAGCAAACATTTTTCACTTTCACCCGTGACGTTGGATCCACACGTCAAATTATCGACATTAAATAAACTTTCCGTTTTGCCAGTGCCGCGGTGTTCGTCTTTCGATTTCAGTCCTGTGAGTGAAAGTGATGTCAAAAAATCTATTTGTGCTATCTCCTCCTCCGCTGTTGGGAATGACGGGCTTTGCTCAAGAATGATTTCTCCTATCCTCTCCACATTACTTCCCGTTTTGACCCACATTTTTAACTTCTCCTTGTTTTCTTGCACTGTTCCCGATGCTTGGAAGTTAGCCCATATTATTCCACTACCCAAAATCCCTAACCCGGTCACACTGACCGATTTCAGACCCATTTCCATAATTCCTTATCTTTCCAAAGTTCTTGAGCACATTGTCCATCAGCAATTGTCTCTGTTTCTCTCTAATAATGATCTTCTTAGTCCTTTTCAATCTGGTTTCCGGCCCGGTCACAGCACTGTTACAGCTCTTTTAAAGGTTACTGACGATATCCGCCGGGCTATGGACCACAAATCTCTTACTTTACTTGTACTTCTCGATTTCAGCAGCGCTTTCAGCTCTGTTGACTTCGATATCCTTCTTGGGATCCTTAAATCTTTCAATTTCTCCTCTTCCACTATTGATTGGTTCAACTCCTATCTTGGAGGCCGCTCGCAGCGGGTACACCTCGACGAGAGTTCTTCGGATTGGTGCTCTCTTACTGCGGGTGTGCCACAGGGTGGCGTTCTCTCTCCTCTTCTCTTTTCTATTTTTATTAACTCTGTCACTATGTAACACTTTTTTTTGTGGTAGATAAAAGTTTTGTCAAAAGAAAATTAGTTACCTCTTTCCGCCGTATTTGTATTGCTCATTCGCCTTAAAACTGCCGCTGGGTGGTGGAACCACTTTGGAACCGCACCCTGGGACGTCGAGTTCCCTATAAATACATTCATTTCACTAAAATAACTTAAAATCACTTGATATTCGTCCACCGAAGTTTTATTTACTAGATATTATTTGTTTGTTTTGACGGACTGCCAGCTGTCATTTGGGCGTTCGACGTTTGCGTTCGGAAACGCGCAAATAGTTAGCTGGAAGCACTTTAAAATCATTTTATTAGTCAGCGATTGAGTTCAATTCGAGATTTGTTTTGGGATTACGAGAGATTGTTGTCCAGATTTATGTCAGTTAGGCGATTACATTTATTTTATTTAGAAGTTTCGGCTTGGAACGTTCTGAAGTGTCGAGTGTCGAATTAGGGCGGCGTATGCGTTCGGATATGTCATTTAGTATTTGTGTTTTTATAGAATTTAGTTATAAATTGAACTTGAATAATTTGACGGATGTGATTTGAACCTGGGATGGTGTATTTTACGGAAGGGTGATTTTTCCTTGTCATTTCTTCAAGGATTGAAATTGTTTCGTGGGGTAGTTAAAATCAAAGTGATTTGATTTTTGTGCGATTTGTATCCGAACGGCACTGGGTGATTTGACGTTTTGATTTGTGCGTGCGGTGATCTTTTTTTTTTTTTCTGCGAGGCGGCGTGGCGACCGGATCTTCGGTCACCCGCCTGCTAACGTGCTGGTTGGGCCGAAGCCCTAACCAGGAACCTGTAGGTTGAAGTGGTTGCTGAGAGAGTGGCCGGTTTTGCTTTGGGACGCGTGAGTGCGTCCCGGCGACCAAAAGCTGCTCGTGTGCTGGTGATTGGTGTGGTCAGTGTCGCTTGGTCCACGTGTTCCGTGTGCCGGCGACCTGGGTGCTGTTTGTTGCTGCTGTGTGACCTGGGCGTGGGCTTCTTCCTTTGGCAATGGGGATTCGGTCAGGTACTGGCCCCGTTGTCCACGTGTACTCACGTCGGGCTCATAATCCCTCACGAACAACGTGGCGTGGGGTCGAAATTGGGCCGACCTATCTACCCCACGGGTTTACTTCCTCCGAAAGGAGGTGTCTGGTTGGGGCTGATTGTCTGGTTGGGGCTGATTGCCTGGCTGAGGCTATCTGCTCGAGGCAGGCTGTTGCGGTGTGGAGTTGGCTGGCTACGCGACGGTTCAGGAGACGGGCTTTCTGACCCTTCCGTTTTATTATTATTTTTATTTTTTGTTCTTCCACCCTCCACTATAAATTAGTTGGGAAATATTTTGATACGGAGAAAAGTTGACCAGCCAACTGCAACCAGCGACCCTTTTTAAATTTATTTACTTTGGTAACGTGTTCAAGGGTTACATTTAATAAACATCGTTCTCAGTATATGGTGCTTTATTGTTCCCAAGAAAATATTCCGTTACATCGGCGCCCGAACAGGACATTGTTGGTGCAGGTCCTCGGCCCTGGTCTTATGCTCAGGGACGAATTGGCTGGTCAATTTTTGATGTGTGTTTGTGTTAGTCTATAAGTTGAATTGTGTAACTTCATAATTTATACTGGTAGTTATTTATTGAAATGGAGGAACGCCCCATTCGTTTTCATATCCTAAACAAAGATGAGCTGCTGTACGAGGTTGCCATCCGTGATGGTGTACCTGAGGCCACGGTTGGTCGATTGCGTACTCAAATCAGGGCTCTGTCCAAAGAGATACCCACTGATGAGGTTAATATGTTTGAAGGCGATGTGCATTCGGAATTACAAACTATTAAAACTAAACTGGCAGAGCTGCAGGAACTGTTAGATAAAAAGCCACTTTTGCTAAAGCGGTTATACCGCATCCAAGGTTTAGGGAACCACTTGTTTCATAGGTTAACCCGTGTCGAGCCGGTGGAGAAGGGAGACATGGAGCTGAAGACGGAGCTGGATGCAAGCCTTCTGGTTATTCTCCGGCGAATAGACAAAATGTTTCATGCTTTTTCCAGTACCTTTGAGTTTAAACCACAAGTAGGCGGATCCGAGCCGACCTACCCCGTGGAAGCCGCTAGGGGTGCTGACGCGGAGAAACGTTGTGTCACGTGTGATCGCACGGCTAATATCCATTCCCTGAACATTAAATTCAATGTAAGGTTGTGCGGAAGTTGTCTAATCTGGTTTACTTGTTGGAAGATGAGAATGGTAGAAGGAGTGATTGCCATGTGAAAGACATAAAGAGTGCCGATTGATCCTCCATTTGGGCGTTTTTTTTTTATTTTTTGCATTTGGCGTCATCATGTCCAGTACTGTGGGCCTCAAGGGGTGTTGATTATTTTTGATATGTATTGCAGAGTAGCTGGCATGGTGGCTACCCTTAGTCTCATGTGTTTGTGTGTATGTATCTAAAGACGGGCGGAAGAAACAGTCCCGCAAATTAGCAGGCGCATTCTGTGCCATGCCTTATGCCTCCACCGGGTCATAGAGCTGGGGACCAGCTCGAATTTCGCTTGTTACCTCGCGAAATTCTGGCGGGTGAGGGGATACTGTAACACTTTTTTTTGTGGTAGATAAAAGTTTTGTCAAAAGAAAATTAGTTACCTCTTTCCGCCGTATTTGTATTGCTCATTCGCCTTAAAACTGCCGCTGGGTGGTGGAACCACTTTGGAACCGCACCCTGGGACGTCGAGTTCCCTATAAATACATTCATTTCACTAAAATAACTTAAAATCACTTGATATTCGTCCACCGAAGTTTTATTTACTAGATATTATTTGTTTGTTTTGACGGACTGCCAGCTGTCATTTGGGCGTTCGACGTTTGCGTTCGGAAACGCGCAAATAGTTAGCTGGAAGCACTTTAAAATCATTTTATTAGTCAGCGATTGAGTTCAATTCGAGATTTGTTTTGGGATTACGAGAGATTGTTGTCCAGATTTATGTCAGTTAGGCGATTACATTTATTTTATTTAGAAGTTTCGGCTTGGAACGTTCTGAAGTGTCGAGTGTCGAATTAGGGCGGCGTATGCGTTCGGATATGTCATTTAGTATTTGTGTTTTTATAGAATTTAGTTATAAATTGAACTTGAATAATTTGACGGATGTGATTTGAACCTGGGATGGTGTATTTTACGGAAGGGTGATTTTTCCTTGTCATTTCTTCAAGGATTGAAATTGTTTCGTGGGGTAGTTAAAATCAAAGTGATTTGATTTTTGTGCGATTTGTATCCGAACGGCACTGGGTGATTTGACGTTTTGATTTGTGCGTGCGGTGATCTTTTTTTTTTTTTCTGCGAGGCGGCGTGGCGACCGGATCTTCGGTCACCCGCCTGCTAACGTGCTGGTTGGGCCGAAGCCCTAACCAGGAACCTGTAGGTTGAAGTGGTTGCTGAGAGAGTGGCCGGTTTTGCTTTGGGACGCGTGAGTGCGTCCCGGCGACCAAAAGCTGCTCGTGTGCTGGTGATTGGTGTGGTCAGTGTCGCTTGGTCCACGTGTTCCGTGTGCCGGCGACCTGGGTGCTGTTTGTTGCTGCTGTGTGACCTGGGCGTGGGCTTCTTCCTTTGGCAATGGGGATTCGGTCAGGTACTGGCCCCGTTGTCCACGTGTACTCACGTCGGGCTCATAATCCCTCACGAACAACGTGGCGTGGGGTCGAAATTGGGCCGACCTATCTACCCCACGGGTTTACTTCCTCCGAAAGGAGGTGTCTGGTTGGGGCTGATTGTCTGGTTGGGGCTGATTGCCTGGCTGAGGCTATCTGCTCGAGGCAGGCTGTTGCGGTGTGGAGTTGGCTGGCTACGCGACGGTTCAGGAGACGGGCTTTCTGACCCTTCCGTTTTATTATTATTTTTATTTTTTGTTCTTCCACCCTCCACTATAAATTAGTTGGGAAATATTTTGATACGGAGAAAAGTTGACCAGCCAACTGCAACCAGCGACCCTTTTTAAATTTATTTACTTTGGTAACGTGTTCAAGGGTTACATTTAATAAACATCGTTCTCAGTATATGGTGCTTTATTGTTCCCAAGAAAATATTCCGTTACAACTAGAGTAATCTCGTGTAACTTCCATCTCTATGCTGACGACTTGCAGCTTTACCATCATTTTCCTATTCAAGATGCAGGAGCCGCAGTGACCGCCATTAACAGTGACCTGGAATTAATTGGGGAGTGGTCACGGTCCTTTGGGCTGCAAATCAACCCTAAGAAGTCTCAGGCCATGGTTATCGGCGGTAGGCATATGCGAAACAGACTGGATGTTGCGGTGCTGTCTTCTCTCAGTTTCAATGGAGTTCAAATTGAATACGCTAGGATAGCTAAAAACTTGGGGGTGATCATGGACTCTTATTTATCATGGACTGCCCACGTCGCTGAAGTCAGTCGCAAGGTGCACTACACTTTCCACTCGCTGAAGTGCCTCCAGAGCTTTTTGCCCTTGAACACCAAAATTTCCCTTGCCCAAACTCTTATTCAGCCCATCATTGACTACGCCGACGCCTGTTATTTGGATGCCACCGAGGAGCTTTTAAATAAACTTGAGCGTTTGCTAAATATATGTATTCGTTTTGTTTTCAATCTAAAAAAGTATGACCATGTTTCAGGCTTTCGCAAAATGCTCAAGTGGCTCCCTATTCGACTTCGCAGGAACTCTCGGATTTTGTGTTTGCTATTTAAAGTCCTTCACAACCCTAAAATGCCTTCTTACCTCCGCGAACGCTTCTCCTACTCCCGTCCTTCCGATGCACTTTGCAGGTCGCATCTTAAGCATCTCCTTGAAATACCTTCCCACACTACCGACTTTTACTCCTACTCCTTTACTGTGCACGCGGTGCGGTTGTGGAACTCGTTACCGCCTGATATTAGGGACTGCCAAACTCTTGCAGTTTTTAAAAAGAGAGTGAAAGAGCATTATCTTTCCATTCCGTCTTAGTTGCATATTAATATGTATTATTATTTAAGTATTTATGATATTAGTTAGTATTTATTATTGTAATATTTAATTTAATAATATGCATGTATATAAGAGTATATATTAATTATCTATACAGTATTCTTCTTTATTGTGAATTGTTTAATATATTTTTCTTTTTATCGTTCTACACACGGTGTCTACATATCTTTTTTTTGCAACTCTCCTCTCGCAGGTATGCTGGAAGAGATTTCGTTAGAAATAAGCATACCTTTGTACCTATTTTCTGTTCCTTATTCTTGTCTATTTATTATGTGTGTGTACATTAATGGTTAAATAAAATAAATAATATAAATAATAACAATATTATTATTATAAATAATTATTATTAATAATTATAATAATTAATAATAATAATTATTATTATTATTATTAATTCCTTTATTCAATACATTTCTTATTATCTACATTTTTAAATATTTTTACAAAATAAATTAAAAAACAAAAACATTTAAAAATATAAAAAATAGAGGCGCACCGGTATCGGGAACAGGGTCCAAGCTACCGGCGGTCAGGGCTCCACAGAGAGGAACCTCCTAACAATGCGAGCCGTGTCCAGCAGTACTGCTTTCTGGATCAGGCCCTTGACCCAGCCGCCTAACGAGAGCCTCCTAAGGTGTTGGTCGAGGCTCGTGGCTATTAATCCATTGGCCGACACGACTATCGGTACAATGATCGCTGTTTCCACATCCCACATGTCGACAACCTCGCGAGCCAAGTCAAGATACTTGATTTGCTTATCTTTCTCGGCTTTCACGAGGTTCCCGTCATGCGGGACGGTAATGTCAACAATCATTGTACGCCTCTCGATTCGGTCCACCACCACAATATCAGGCTTATTGGCTACAATAGTCCTGTCAGTGATGATGGACCGATCCCAGTACAATGTGATAAAGCCATTTTCGAGAACTATAATTGCATAAGTTGATACAAAATGCTATGCAATAGCTTTACCGCGGCAGTCCCCGAGTGCCACACGTCTTTTTTTTTTAATTATTGATAGGTTCGCGTTTCATAACCATGTCACCTGTTGGTAAGCGATAGTGTAATAGTGTAAAAGGGGAGGAGAGATAAAATGAAACCATTATATATTTTAATACTTTTTTATTACATATTCCATTAGAATACTTTCTATTATTATCGTACATGCTCGCGTCTGATCAGCACGCACGCTCCCGACTAACAGAGTATGACTGTTGACTATCTATACACATTCAGAGTATTTTAATGGGGTCTATGCACCATATCTACATACAAATTAAATGCATTACGAGGAAATCAGTTCTACATGTAAATGCTTCGTGTGAAGGTCGTACACTGTAAGCTCTCTAAAGTAATCTAGAAGCTGAAGTCTATGGATGTCAATGGCCGCACGTTATCTATGGAGCTGGTATTCCCATCGATATTCCCGCTAAAAAGTTGAAAACCGTTTGTACGCGACAGACGAAAAATCGCCTGAATATAAACCAAACAGTGCATTTATTCAGCCTATATTCAAACGATATAAACCTCTCGGTAAAATACCTTTCAATTTGATATATTACAATTCATCATAATCCTAAGATCCTTATCGGGTTACATTATAAATAATTCAAGCGTAAAGATATGTACAATATTTTTACAGATTACATACTCAATTAAGTACCTATTTACAAATTAGAATTCTTTATACATCATAAAAAAGATAACATACCGCTCTAAATATCACCATGAAATCAATAACTACATTCACAATAGATATATTATTATATTATCAATTAATTTCAAATAAAATACACCTTAAAGTTCTAAATAAAGAGTAAGACGTATTACATTACAGTATTGCTTCTTTTAGTCACATTTTCCAAAATATCACCAACGCGCGGGTCTTCAGCACCCGTCCCGATAGATTCGAATTTTGAATTTTTTTCACCAAATCTATACATTTTTTGTAAAAAATATTCTCATCCTATCACCGGCCACTCGTCACCTATCATTAAAGTATCTCTAACACAGAATAGACACCACATTTTAAATGAGACACATTTATGGACATATACTATAAATATCTACTTTTTAATTACAATTTGTGCTTCTCGCTGACTTATCGTTAAGGAAACATCCTACGAATCACAATAGTATTAACATTCGTAACTGCGAGACAATTGTCACGCTGCGTCTCGTGGTTCAGGCGCGTGTTGTCGCTCAGCAGCTACTTCAGGGAGTGGAAACAATAAATCAGTCTCTAGTAAACGTTCTGTTAAGTCAGCAAGAAGTTTGTTCCTAAACGGTTACGATAAGACCTACTGTTCGATTATTGCACAACACATGCAGAATGTACGTATTAGGTTGACTGTAATTTTAATTAGTTTATTTTTTATTTAGTCTATTTAATTTTTTTATGATGTCATGCTACTGTTGGGATTACTGTATTCTACGTAGAACTCTGTCGCTCCGAACGGGTAAAATGGCTTCACTACTTTATTGAAAACACACGACGTCTAAAGGAAATAATTTTCTTTTTTGGGGCGGTTAGATTTTTTTTTATTTTTTTCAACAATGAAGTAATAGAGTTAAAATAAAACATTCCATTTCTTTGACGTTTGGGTTGAAAGCCTAGTCAGTCTTTCTAAGTCGGTCATGAATGTCAAGATTTGTTCTGTTTTCACTATGGTTTCCACATTTTGGCGGCACCTGAAAGTTTATCATCTGAATCACACCTACATATATTACAAAAAAATCGCACATGATATTATCACACTTTGAAAAACAAAATTGAAAGAAATAGCCACTTTCAAGTACACGCCAAAATATTGAGATCTGATCTCTACAAATATTATCTTTCAAGCCAGTCAGCAATGACTTGGCAAGTTCCCTAGCAAGCAAAAAATATAGACGTCATTTAATTTGAAGAGTCAGATATATTAGAGGATATAAAATACAAAATTATTGCTAAATAGTGTTAGTATTGCGAAGTAAAAAGACCTTAGGCCTATAAAAGGAACAACTACAAGAATAAAATATACGTATTTTTATTTACAAATACCTAAAATATGTAAGGATAGAACAAAATATTTGGCTAAAACTTAATAGGAATACATGGATCTTGGGATAAAGTATAACATCCAACATCCAAAGTGATTTACCTATAGTATTTGAAATAAAAATGTTAAAAAAATATTTCATTGAAACAATATAAAAAGTTAAAATTGTGATTGCGTATTGAGTATTTTGGTTCCATGAATTTTATAAGTATTATGCTCAGTTAGTCGTATTATTATATTTTTTTTATTATTTAAGTTTATTTATTTATGACTCGGTACCCTGTAGTGAGTTGTTACGAGATTCAGTTCAGTCCAACGATGAAAGGGCATAAAGTATGTAAAAATAAAGTATGAGCTTTTGTAACGCCTAAGTACCAAATGAAAAAAATAATTTACTTTTTCGACATAGAATTTCTTTCGGTATCCAGTCAATCTTAACCTAACCGTAAGCTTAAATTACAAAACTTTTATTTTCCACTCAGTCCTAGCATTAACTCCTATTATTCGTAACCATCAGTAACACACCGATCACGGGAGCCTCTTTTGTCTTTCCTATCCACGTTTATACACTTCAGTCCAATAAAAAAATAGTTAAGAACTAAATACCGGGTTCCAAGTTTGAAACTTCACTATTTCATATAAAATGGCCAGTTTCAAATCTGGAAATCAAAATGGCGTTGATTTATGGCACGTTAAAATTATGAGCGGTGTCGCGCTCTCCCACTCTTTCTCCGTTTTCTTCTGCTATCGCGTACAAAGACAATGTTCGCGGGGTCGTCGGCTAGTTGAGGGTACTTAGATACAGAATGGACGTCTCTGGCTACCCAGCCGTCCACGATTCCGTGCGAGATAAGTTCTTCTTTCTCTTCTTCTGTCCATGACCCCCTGCCCTCCCAACCAGCTGCTACAAGTGCCTTCTCTCGTTCCCAAGCCCTGGCAGCTGCTCGTTTGTGAGCATGCTTCAAGAGTTTAATTCGCTCTTGGTTGGGATCTACTCCGTAGCGAAGCACGATGACCGCTTGCGCAGAACCCTTTCCAACAGCGTGAACTCGTACCTGAAATTGAAAGTGATTACGTTGAGTTTGGGCTTTTTCGAACTCCACAATAATTAAAATGGCGGTGTATTATCTACACTCCTAATGCTTTGGGGAAAACAGATTTGATATAATGTTGTGACAGAATTAAGATTAAGGATATGATTAAGGACGTATAAGTCATCGAATATAAAGAAATTCACCTCTAATCCTTGATCGTTAGTTTCGTCTTGCGACACGTTGAATTTGCCAGAGAGCCTTCTTAGTTCTTCCAAGTCATCCCTAATTTTTAGCGTATTGTCCTTTACAAAATAGAACACATCCTGGTCGTGAATATTGAAGTGGACGTCTAAGAAATAGGAGTTATTGAAGACTGTTGTGATCACATCTTCGACAACGTTGTTCGCTCCATCAACGACGCTTATTAGAGCTTTTCCATCTACCCTTGATATTAAAACTCCTTCGCCAAACACTCCCCGTTTGTAAGATACTCGTGGTAGTAGATTCCTCGTGATCGGTTCCATTTTCAGTAGCGGAGTTGGGACAAAGTTCATATCAGCTAGTTTGTGGCTTATCTGGAAAACAAACATATATAATTTAGTATCACGACATTAATAAAGGTTTTGTCATTGATGTGGTTGTAAAAGATCCGGAGAAGAGTACATACCTTTTCAATGATACATTGTAGTCCTGATAAAACTTCGAAATCAGGAGTCAATCTAGGCGCAGTCAGTTCCACTTTCGGTTGGAAGATCATGTCAGTGATGTATCTCGATCCCATCATCTTGTTGAGATCGTATCCATACAATTGAAGCCAAGCGCTTAAATCCGTCATGTAAGGAGTGTTCTGATTCCTGTTTATTGGATCATTGTTCTTGAACCGATAAATGAAGATGTCTGTAGGGAGGTGAAGTTTACTCGCCAGATGTTCCCAGCTCGGAGTCATCCATTGACCAACTACAGGATCGTATAACCGAGAGTCTAAGTAAATCAGATTGGTATAGTAGTCATAAATGCCTCCTTGGAAGTCTACAGGTATATAGAATTCAGGGTTTGTGTCTTTCATGATCTTTCCGAAAGGACTGCGTTTGATTTCTTTTACAATTTCACCATTTACATCGAATACTACGAGTGGAGATCCGTTTTGATCGGTGGCTACATAGAATCGTTGGTCTTCTGTTTCAATACAGGTTAAGAAATCTCTCTGGTCGTATAGGTATCGTACAGTCTTTCCAGATTTCGGGAAGTGAACGTGCGTTACTAGGTTTGGAGTCTGTGGGTTGGCGTAGAAGAACTGGGTGACGTTGCTCTTGTCGTCCCTCCATGCTACCAATCTGCTCCTGTCGTCGTAGTAATACCACATTTGGAACTTGTCCCTTTCAGAGGCATGTACGAACTGACCACGGGAGTTGTACCTATATTTCTGTTCACCACGTCTGATAACAAAACCACGGCCATCATAGCTGCTGTACTCAATGTCGCTATATTGAACAACTCTGTCACCAATATCGTAGCCCAGATAACGTTTCTCTCCGTGTTCGATAACTCCGATCACGTTGCCATTTTCATCGTACACGTACTTCCAGTCATCCTCAGATCCTACTACTTCCATCAAGTGTCCGTCGTAATTATAACTAATTCGTTCGTTCGATGAGGTGTCGCCAATCATAATCTTTTTCGATTTTATCCTGTTTCTTGAGTCATATTCTACTTCAAGGCGGAACACGTCGAACGCTTTGATGTTAATCAGGATGGTCTTGACTCTGCCACGATCATCGTAATCGGTTATCGTGAAGTATTGTTTGCTTGTGTCCTGCATCACTGATCTGTTGAACGTGTTTCTGTAAATTCTCAAATCGCTGAGTGCTTCAAGAATACCCAAGTTTTGATTGTACTTCATTCTCAGTTGTGGCATTTCCTTGCTATTGATATTAACATCAATTGTGGAAAGCCGAGCGTTGCCGTCGTACTGATATTTGAAATGAGCGTTGTTCAGGTTACTCTTGGGACTGAATTTCATCTTCTCGTCTTTGAGAATTCCGGCGTGATATTTGTAATCTTGCCTCAGTTCGTAGTCGGAGTCGGTTATTTCAACATTCTTCACAAGGTGTGTATTTTCGTGGTAAACGTAGCGAATAGCAGAAGCACCTGCTAATACCATTTCTAACTTTCCGCTGTTATCATACACGTACACGATTTTGCCAGATTGATGCGGGAATATTTTGGAAAGAATGTTGCCATCATCATTGTATAAGATTTCGTAAGGATGTCGGTTCATTGGGGAGAAATACTGATATTTGAAGTAGCCTAGAGATGTCATAAGCGCAAAAGTATGAATGTGTCCTCGAGGAGTGGTCAAATTTTGGAGTGCTCCTGAGTCATCGTAGTCGAGCAGATAATCGCTGCCTCTAGGTGTTGTTACTTTCAGTGGTAGTGACGTGAACATATCTCTGAAGGAATAAGCTAAGGATGATCCATCGCCGTAACGAATCTCGTTTAGTCTGCCAGCTCGGTCAAATCCATATGTTTCATTTAGATCACCCCAACTCCATTTTGTCAATCTGTTGAACCTGTCGTAATCGAGCACTACTTCAGCAAATATACCGCTGCTGGGACCAAATCGTACTGGTCTTGCGGTTCTGTCATAGGTAACATTCAAGAGTTCCACCTTATCATCCATGAAGACAGCGATCGTTGACGAGTCTCTGTCGTACTCCAAGGTAAGTAAGTTTTCACCGTTTACCCTCAGTTTACGTCCAACTTGCGCGATGGATTTGCCACTTCTAGCTTTGTTCAGAAGTTTTCGCAAGAAGTATCGCCATTCAAATCTGTTAGCCAAGTCACCACCTACTTCGGTCCTCTGTTTCGCAGGGATAGGGAAGCTCTCTCCCAAAATTGGATCAACTTCAGCCAAAACTGTGTATGGAACTGTGTCCGTTGATATTACATGACCCCAAGGCATGCTGGAGGAAATACTACTGTCTGATGAAATGATGGTCTTCTGTTCCGCTTCACCAGTACGAGTAT
Source organism: Anorthoa munda (assembly GCA_945859665.1). Taxonomy (NCBI): domain Eukaryota; kingdom Metazoa; phylum Arthropoda; class Insecta; order Lepidoptera; family Noctuidae; genus Anorthoa; species Anorthoa munda. Next base: position 26,771,061 of record OX243902.1, on the reverse strand, counting down.
TCACTGAGGATCCCTTGATCAAGATCGAAACAGGTTTCTTATTGTTTTCAGTTATGCGAACTGTGGCACCCTTGATGCTTAGATCGAAGTTCAGATTGATGATTCTGCCAGTTGGAGTCACAGCAGATGTCAGACGACCGAATTCATCGTACTTGTAGACATAACTTCTTCCAGTACTGTCGTATTTAGACTTGAGTAATCCACTAGGACCGTAGTAATCGAACGTAACATTGAAGTTGTCCGGTGTTCTCAGTTCTTGCAGCATCTTCATCCTGGACATCTTTAATCTACACTTCTGTCCCTTTGTGTTTTCAATAGAGTTGACTGAGGTGGAATAGTCTCTTAGTAAGAAAACTTTGTTGCCGGCTGCGTCTGTAACGGTGCTGAGTTTACCATTGCTGGTGTTCACGGTGTATGTAAACACATAGTTGTTCTCTCCAGTCAAGATATTCTTACTCGTAACGTGTTGCCCAAATCTGTTGAAGATGTAAATCTCTTGCGTGTCAGGTGAGTAGATTTCATATTCCCTTGCTCCACTAGCGTCTGGTATGCTTGCCATGACTGAGCGAATCCTGTAGTTAGCTTGATCGGCGATGTGGACAATACCGTCAGGACTAACTATGACAGCTGAGATCGTATTGAACTTTGAATTGGAGGCCAAGAAGTGGTCAGCCTCAAAACAGTCACAGCCTCTCTCTAAACAGTTGCATTTCGATTCGGCGCCAGCATACAGCGAAATCTTTCCGTCAGTGGTGATAAGTCTTACTCTGTTTATTCTCTGAGAGTCACTTTCAGCTACATACAGGTCACCTGCCGAACCGAATGCAATACTCTGCGGCATTACTAATGTTGCATAGGTTGCCAATTCAACATCGATACCGGTCATGGGTGACGGGCAATGAAGAGGTCTGCCAGCAATCACTTTCACTCTACCATCTGGAGCCATTTGTAGAATCATATGATCATCAATGATATGCAAGCTGTTGTCTAGTGGGTTGATAGCGAGCTCTGTGGGCCAACGCAGGTGGACTTCTTCAACACTAAGCGTACCTTCACATGGAATAGGTTTCCAATGAGCTCTGTGCATGTGGTTGCCAATGATTGTAGTGATGATGCCATCTCTGTCAACCATTCGGATATTCGTACCATCAGCGAAATAGACGATGTTATCGACTGAAACTGCGACTCCTTTAGGATAGGCCAGCTTAGCATCCCGTGCCAACGCTCCATCACCGCAATGAGCTTCGTCACCAGGTAGACATCTTTCTCCAGAACCGACAACAGTCTCCCAGTTATGTTCGGGGTCTGTGAAGTCCTCTGTATTACGGACTCTGATGATTTGATGGGATTCTGGGTCTGAGATGTACAAGTTGCCGTCTAGTGGTGATAGCGCCATGTGGTACCGGTAGGAGACCCGAGTGGCACTGAAAAAATAAAATAAATTCGTTTAGTTTGGAACTAAAGCCTATATTTGATTAAAATAAATAACTAGCGTTGTAAAACTTACTTCAACTTGACCACTGTCCGCACAGTCCCATCAGGACTGATCTTCCGAACAAGATTAAAGTCTCCTACAAAGATGGATCCGTCAGGGGCCGCAGCTAAGGCCACCGGTGCCAAGAGTCGTTGTCTGGACGCCACGCCTGTACATTCGTCGCCACATTCCAGTTCGCGTTGACGACCGTCGCCCATGGTTGTAATTATTACACGAGGTTTGTGTTTCAGGTATACATTTGTTCCGTCTCCCTTTTGGAGGATGCCTGAAAAATTAGAATTTTAATATGAAACATTGGTTTAACGCAACGTGGATTTTATCCCAACCGGAATCTGTGCCATAAATTCTGTTAAGCTCGTCCTAAATTTATAAATTGAATTTAGGGTCATGATCACATTATTCTAGAACACTGCGTATTGTGTGTTCATCCAGCAAGATTGATCGATGTCACTGAAGAGGTCAAATATACTGAACCACTTAACAGATTACATGGCTTTGTACTTAGGGCTGCAAAACGGTTAGATATACTAAATCCCGAAACGAGAAGCTTTAAACCCCCGTGCCGTTGTAAAGGGCTTTAGAAAATCGTCCCGTGTAGGCTGTAGGTACTTAACCCTTAAATTCTACCGACATAAGATAAAATAATAAGTTAACTTACCTTCATGGAAGTTGTATCTATGATGGATGTCCAAATTCCAGCCACCAACGTCGGATATACTCATGTCCTGTCCACTCAGCTTGGTAGTTTGCACATTCCAGATAACATCTTTGCAATCAGTGTACTGATACCCTACTTTCACCAATGCTGTTGTTACTCCATATACTCTTTGCTTGTACACATTAAGCCGGTTCCATGGGTACGTGAATTTGATGACTGGATCAGCTTCGAAAGTCTTCTTAAAGAGTATGCCTTCAATAGTTATTCTCAGATGGATGAGCGCTAACGTGGATGGAATTTTCTCAGGAGTGAGTTGTAGTTGGATGGTGGAGAGATAGCCAGCCGCTCTGGAGCTGTGATAAACCAGATGTAGACCAGTACCAGGGATTTCGAGACTTTCTTGGATCACCTAAAAAGAAAATATTATTATTTATCAGATGTTTTAATAACATTTCACTCGGAAGCATTGCATAACCTTTAACAGGACATATTCTTAGGTAATGAATTAAAGAAGAGCAAGATGTTCGAAGTCATACCTGTGATTCAGCCAATATAGCACTCTTGTCAGGACAAGCTCCTTGGAAGCCGTGTTTCCATGTAGCCAGTACAACTGGTTTCATTGTGTCATAATCATGAGCTAGGCAAGCCTGTGGTGGACCCATGTTGATCTTCTCATCCATCGTCGTCATAAGAACAGTGTCGATTATCACAACCTGAAACAAATTTGTTAAGAGTGAAGTTTTTGTAGGTTCAGTTATTGCGAAGCATTTCGGAAGAACTGCGAATGCCAGTATTATGTTGTTGCATTTGTATAATGGAGTTGATTACATAAATACAGGTTGAACGAAAATAGTAATACTAATAAAATCATGACTGCAGCAATTATCTCAATCTTAATAGATTTGGGTTTAAAGAACAATTATAAACTCTTTATGGGCCCTATAAATAGCACATTAATTAATGAAAGTCTAAGCAGAAGTATGTTCAGTAAATTATTAGATTTAAAACACGGCACGGCATAAGCGTGTTTTAAATAAAGATTTAAGAAATATAATAGAGTCATAACATTTTTAACGTCCTTACGGTTAATCGCTGGTTTGCATGTTTACCTCAAGAAAAAATAAGTCACTCTGTATGAAGTTCGGTTAAAAGTTACTTAAATATTTAAAGACTAAATCAATTGTGTCTAGGATCGAGCTAAGGTTTATACGAGACGTGAAATATGAACAAGTTTAGGCATTCGACTTCGAATAAGCAAACATCTTGAGGCGTCTTGAAAATTACGAACTTATTGTTTTCAAGTTTAGCTTTATTGTGGTTATATTTTGCCACAAGGCGCTTGGTTTCTACTCTCGTTTCATGACTAACTTGAAACATAGCTGCATAAAAGTAATTTCGCAGTTCGTAACATTTGGTAACCTTATTAAAAAATAATACAATTACCTCATTCCAAGGTACATAGACGACCTTCGTAGCTCTTTTAAATGGCGCTCTGCCAAAGTTAAGCGTCACAGCGCCGCCTCCATTCACTAGTAGATCAAACCATCCGTCTTCTCTGGTCAGGGTGAAACCTTCGAGAGGCGTGTCAGTAGATACTCTGACGCCGACCAGACCAGTTCCGAGTAATGTCACCACTCGACCTCGGACTACCGCTGAACGACTAGAAAATCAGGCGATAATTTCATTAGTATTCAACTTAATGTTGGTGGTATGGGCCAATGTTAGTAATTGGCTTAGTTCGTTCTATTGGATTGGTAGTACTGACAAATGTTTGTGATTGATTGTTCTTTTTATTAGGATGTTCTAGTTTCTATGAATGAAATACTAGTATAAAATTACATGGGGCTAGTGAAATATATTCATTACTTGTGTGATCTACGTAGACTATCAAACAAATTGTGTTCTAACTAGGGGACTAGAAGTAGTTTGATATTTATTAAGAACTTGGATCAAAATACAAAGATCAGAACTTGTAAAATTGTTTCTACGGGACTATTAAAAATCTTTTTCTACAAATGTAAAATTGTTCAAAATATTTGTATAAAATGTTTTCAGTTGGTAGTTTTTCAACAAACGTGACGGACAGAATATTATTACATACAGACATTTAAATAAAAAGCGAACACAAATTCACAGGACACAATAGTAGGTAGCTAAACACTATAGTAGCACAACATGCATGACACAGATACATATAATAAGTACAGTATATGTCGCCAATTAAATACATATGTATATAATGTAGGATATATAGAACTCGTAGATAAACTCTAATGTAAACAAACACTCTATCCTACGTTCGATTTACAAGTCTTACCTCGAATTGAAGTGGTTCCAAAACATACTGCGCAGCGTTAGAAAAACCGAGAGAAATGACAGAATGAGTAAGTATTATTATTGTGTATAATAATATTAATTTAGAAATAAGAAAGCTCGGAAACGTTAGTAACAACGACGTTAGTATGTGTATCACATGCATCTGACGACCTTCTAGAATTTTGTTCTCCAATATTAGTACAAAGAAATACTTTTTGTTCCCTATAAGTGTAGAAAAGAAAGAAAGCATTGTGGTACACTCTTATAATGTAAATAAAACATGGGGATTGACTGGGGCACAACATTGCGTATCTTATATAACAAATATTTATACGGCGCTTGTCGGCTTAGGATTAGCCGACAAACTAAATATTAGCTAGTTATTAGTTTACCCTAACAGATAACACCGAACATACAAGCACTCACCTTTCGTTGAAGTTCTCCTGCTTTGCGTAGTTTTGGAGACTACCTTCGTCAATGATGAACTTCATCCGTTCGAAGAATGATGCAGTGATGGCAGGAGGCTGTTTCCTAAGGAGAATATCTGTAGGCTTCGGTGAAGACACGCAGAGCTGACTACCTTTGCAGATGGGGCTTAGACAGCATTCTGGGTCCTCACAATCGACAAGGCCATCTAAACAGAATAGAAGAAGACATTTCTTATGATTTGGTCTTTTATACACAATCCTTGAGGTACATCGAAACAGCACATACCTTTGTCATTATCTTTGGAATCGTCGCAGATTTGTTCTTTGAGTGTCGTACAGTCTGGCCCATCCCATCCATCGAAGCATTTGCAGGACCATTGACCGTCATTAGCGACTTTACACTGTCCATGTCCTGCACACCCTCGCGGACAACCTTCCAGTGTGCAATGCCGACCGTTCCAACCAGATACACAGAGACAAGTGCCGTTTTTACATTGTCCATGGTCACTACAACGGGCATCGCACAGCTTAGAAGTACAAAACTCGCCAGTCCAGCCAGGGTCGCAAACACAGGACTCGCCAACGCATCTTCCGTGTAGGCCGCAATCAAGATCGCAAATCTCTGAAAAAATAAGTCAAAAAAATCAATTACGTTTAGTATGGTTGCAAAATACGTCATGTTATCCAGTTTAGAAACTAAAGTTTACCTTTAGAACAGTCATCGCCAGACCAGCGCGCATGACAAGTACAGGTCTGGGTATCAACGTCAAACGTGCCATGTCCAGTGCAGTCTGGAAGACATTGTAACGCATCCTTATCCATGGTTGCACAGTCAATCCCTTTCCAACCTTTCTTGCAGATACAGGAGCCTTCGATGCAGAAACCATGGCCGGAGCAAGTTGGATGAGGGCAGTCGATGTCAGCACAAAACTTGCCCTTATATCCTCTGACACAAGAACACTTTCCGTTGACACAGTGCCCATGGCCGTTACAGTCTGGGACTTCACATTCGTCATGTCGTAGAGAACATTCTTTGCCTTTCCATCCAGGATTGCATTGACATTCGCCGTTGATGTATTCGCCTCGTTGACTGCAAAGGACTGGACATACACCTAGAATTTTTTTTAAATTGGAGTATAATGATAGATAAAATGCATGTTTTATGTGAAAGTCATCGTATAAGGAATATGTTCGACGAAGAATAAATAAAATTAATATTTTGCTTACTTTTACTGCAATCGTCACCACCAAAACCAGCTTGGCATTGGCAATGACCCATAAGACATTCTCCCTTCCCTGAGCATCCATTAGGACAGTTGTGCGTCATTTCGTCAGCTATCATCGCAATGAACGTGATCTCCTGTGGGTCGCCGTCGTCATTGTATAGAGATAAGAACCAGTGGCCTTGCTCCATATAGTGCGTGACTTCTTTCTTGATCGAAGGCTGTAAGTTAAAGGCCTAGTTTAAAGTGTTTGCTTTATGTTTCTATATATTAAAGAGTTCGTATTGTTTATAATAAAGATGAATGCTTACATGTGAAGTTCTCGTTGTTCTCGCCTTGAAACCGCTGAGAACTTCCAAGATATGATATTGCGTGTGTGTCGGTAAAGCGTTTCTTCTCGCGTATACGCCTATGGAAGCCCCTCGGGGTATCATGTAGTCGAACTTCACGTAACTGGCTTGAGTTTGATAAAACTGCATATTCCAGTAGCTATATGGAGGGATTTCTTTTGATAATTTTTCACCTAAAGTAATTTGTTTGAACGTCGTCCCATCTGGTGGGAATGTTTGCGCTGGGAACGTTCGCGCACCTAGAACATATTAAGATGTTAGTTTTATATTAAGATTTTACATAATATTTTTGACATGCGATAATGTGATGAATTTTGTCATAGGCACTGTTATAGAGAGTACTTAATATATTTACTAACTACCACTACCCATTTTTATGTTATTAAAGCACATGCAACAGAACAGTATGATGCTATAATATGTATTTTAAATCCTTGCGCCCGGTGATGACCATGCATATTAGTATGTTAGACACATTTGTACACAGAACCCCTAAGCGGTGATGGATTTGGTGACCGTTAGTAAGTTATCTCTGACTTTTATTGAAGGTCAACCTCACCTTCCAGTATAAGAATGGGTGGAGGCTGAATTTTTGGACAAACGCATTTTGGTGACTCAGGTGTAGTAAGAATTTCCTCTTCGGTTGTAGAGTCTGTCGTGGACTCAATACTCTCTGTAGTGGAAATATTTTCTGTCGTAGTCGACACTTCAGTTGTTAATTCCGTTTCAGAATCTGTTGATGTGACTGTTTCTGACTCCATCGTACCAGACGATTTAGTTAAATCCTCAGTCGTCGATTCTGTGAGGTCTGAGTAATCAGTGCTTGATATTTGATCGGTTATAGTAGACGAATCAGTTTTAGGAGTTGCTGTCGTTGCTATATTTTCAGCTGAGTCATCATAAAAATCATCAGTGGCATTGGTTATACAAGCTGGGCATGAACATTCACAGCTTCCCCCAATGTCGTTATCATCTTTTGTAGTATTGGTGAATTTCGTGGAACCTTCTAAAGTAACAGGTTTGTTAAAATGTGAAGCTTGGGTTGGTTCTGAATCCATTGGAGTTATTTTAATTGTTGGTATTTCATTAGAATCTCCAACTGTGGGAACAGTCAAAGTTAAAGAATAAAGCTGTTTGAATGATGAGCTCTCGGCATTATCCGCAGAAATCGTCAGGTTAATCAAAACATGTTTAGGATTAGTCACATCAGGGAATTTGGTATCAACAGTATTCACAGTGGGAACATCGTCGGGAGTTGCCTCAGTGGTTTTACTTGTAGTAAGAGTGTCATTAGTAACATTCAGCGTTGGTGTTGTGGTCACAACATGCTCATTGTGCGTGGTAAACTTATTTGCAGTGTTAATTATGGCGTTTGTTGTTACATGTACATTTGTTTCTGTAGAACTAGTCGTTGAAGACGCTTCAGTTGTTGGTTTAGTTGGTATAGGGGTTTCAGTAACTATTACTGGCTCAGTCGTCACGATTTTAGGCGTGTTTGTACTGCTTGTGGTTTTTGAACCACTATTTTCACTATCATAGTGAAACTTTTCCGGATCTTTTTCCATGTCAGACGAATCATTGGAATAAATGTGAAGCACTTCTTTAATTTGTTCCAATTGGTTTTGGATTTTAAAAAACTGAAGCTTTTCTAAACCATACGAACGAATCAAAGGGAATGAATCACCTTGCATATGTTCAGGTTCGTAAGCAATATTAACTTTTTCAGTTTTTACTGGAGCCTTAACTTGTTCATTAATTTCAAGTGGATGTTCTACATGACTTTCTTTAATATTCTTAGGCGCAGTAGTAGTTGTAGTGCTGACGTAATTAGTTACTTTAGTAGTTATTTCAGCAGTGGTGGCAGCAACAGTAGTCGATTTTGTTGCTGTCATGGTGGGTTGTTCAGTTGTTGATGCAACAATCGGCAATGCTATTGGAGGATTGTTATTTGCCGTAATAGTCTCCAATGCTTTTGGAGAATTGCTACTTGTCGCAATAGTCACTATTGGTGGATTGTTACTTGTCGCTTCAGTCCCCAATGCTATTGGAGGATTATTACTTGTAGTCGTAGATGTTCCGCGATTATTCGTTGTTAGATCACCAGTGTTAACCGACACATCATCAATATTGCTAGACACAAAAGCATTGTTAGCACCCTCGTTGTCTTCCTCGTCCCGCTGAGTGGTGATGTCCGCTGCCACACCATGCACTAAGCTAACAGTGTTCACAGAAGGCTTGGTTATATCATGCATGTTTACAGCGGTGGAAGAATCCTCGGAAGAAACAGATTGTGGTAAAGAAGAAGCATGCCCATCTACTACATCTACGCTTCTACGATGACGGGAGTGATGTTCCTTTTTACCTGTGCCTATGGTTGGCAAACTTTGATGCGGCCTCGCCATAGTTTTGTTGGCGAACTCCAGTGATGTCGCTTTTGATGCTGGAAACACTTCTGCTGGTTCACCGACGACTACTGTACATGATTTGGGGTTTTGATACGTCCAGTTAACAAAATATGACGCTGTGAACAAAACATAACAAAAAGATTTAAGCATTACAATTAACGTAATTAATTAACATTGAAATGAGAATGTTGAGTTACGATAATATTGTTGTTCGGAAGTTACTGACAGTTTATAATCTCATTAAATAAGGTTCAAGAAATCGGGGTCTTTGATGTAAAATGTATTTCCGCAGCTGTTGTGAAGGGAAATTTATTTGAAGGACCCAAGTTGGTTACCAATATACACGCACGTAAAAATCAAAACTTTCAAGAAAATGTTTCAATATGAAATAATAAAGAAAACCAAGTCATCAGTGATAGTAGACTCGAAGACTCACCTGTCATATAAGACGCGATGGCTAACAATACAACGAAGAGTATTATAAATACAATGGCGGTACACTTCCAAGAGCACCTCGACGAAAGGCCTTTTCGGAAGTGAAACCGCGAACCGGCCGAAGGAAAGTTCGAGGATCGAAGGTTGTTCCGGACCGGGAGGACTGGAACTGGGGTACCGAAGGTCGGATGCGGCCTGTCTGACCGCTCCATTCTTTCTAACGTGCTTTTCTCTGGTTTGCCGGGACTACTACACGAGGAGTTCGACTTGTAGTCCATAGACGGATTCTTTTGAATGTCCCCTGAAATTAGATTTCGATTAGTGTGTGCTGTTTTAACCTATAAAATGATTTGATGTGTTTGTGTGGTTTTTGAGACATTAAAATGGAAAAGATATTATTCTGAGACAATATCTTGTCAAAGCTTATTTTATAGTAAGGACCTAAGTAAACATAGGGACTTAGAATTTGCAAGCTGTATCAATATTCAATTCGCTCGTCATGTTTTGTTCTTTGGAAAAACGTTTGCAAGCTTGAAATATTCGCTATTGATTAACATGATCGTGGTTCATGTGGTTTTTTATACAGCATCAGCTCTAAGGCTAGTATTAGATCAGAGTGCAGATTTAATGATCTGGGATTGGCTAAGTTTCCAGAAAAATGGACTTCTGTTGTGTATGTGGTGAGTAGTGTACTTAGTCTAAAAATAAGTAAAAAAAGGTTCTAACATTCACCTGAAGGCACGTAAAAGTTGCCTGAGGGTGTGCGCACGAGGCAGGAGGGTTCGAAGTCACCCAGGTCAGCAGGGTTGCCGGTGATGCGACCGTTCAGGCGAGACATGGTCGGGTTGCGAGGAGGCACATCGGGCGGCAGGCGCGACCCTTCCAACAGACACCCTGCGGAAGAAAGAACAAGGTTTAAATAATTGTGATAATCAAAGAAACAGTAAGTGTAGTCAGAAGATGTAGTGAAAAAAATTAAAAGAGTATGCCAAGATGGTTATGTTGAGAGGCTGATTGAAAGGCGACTAACTAACAAGACGTGAGTCGAAATGCTGTGTAAGGATCGTAGCAGGTGGAGTTTTGTAGTTTTTGCGTTCCTCCATGGCGCAAAAGCGTGTGTTTATGTTTGTATTCAATGAAACAGTCAGTGTCTTAGAAGGATACATTTAAGGGACATAGTGGAAGCAGGGTGGTGGGTGCGGTTGACGTCACAAAAGGTCTCCAACTATAACGTATAATCAATATAATAGATCTGTCCTTTGCTCAAAGCACTCAGGTATAAAGCTTTCACGCCGCAGGCATATAATTTACTAGTTTAATCAACATAATTTCGAAAAGTCTACTCTTTAATATTAAACATGATTATCCTTCTTCATAACTTTGCCTGAACTTTTACAAAGTCAATGCAATCAAACAAGGCTTACACTGAAAGTCGTTGAAAACTTTGGAATAGAAAATTAAGGCTCCAACAATAACGAGAATCGGAACAAACAAATGAAAAAATTCAAGCAATTGCAGGTTTATTGCTGTTAAAATAAAACAACCCTTTTAAAAGTTACGATAAATAAAGCCGAGCCTTTATCTTGGAGGCTTGTGGCAGTTCTGCCTCGTCAATAAAAAGAAAAATAACGAATAGGGCGGTAGTTTGATAAGACAAAGAAAAAATGACGAACTCAGCGTCGCATGAAGCCAAGGACGGCCACACAATATTATCTCTTTGTATAAAACGTAAATTTCCTTTTTGTAATCCAGTAGAATTAACGAAGCAGAACTTGGCCTTCATTATTACCAATAATCTGTTATCAAATGCCGTTATTTGTAAAGTTAAAGGCTTTTACAAAATTAATCAGCATGCTCGGGCGGTCGTGGCGGAGGCATTAGCACAGGGAAAAATTTAATTAATTCCATCCACGAAAATTTACAAGTTGAAATTCAATTAGGGGCGAATATTGCTCACCGTAATGGCTCGTAAACAAATAACCGTGGATAGATAGGCTCATGCAAATGGATCAAAGATCGCGTGTTTCGGCTGTTCTTTATAAGGAAAATATATTAGATCGGGAGCTATTGGTCTAACCGCGGGCGCGGCGGACTCTCCCATCGCTAATATAAGCTAATGGAAAATCGAAGTATTATCTGTGGCCCCGCGCCCTCGACGCCTCTTATCGGCCCGCCATAACATCCAACTTTTGATCCTCTACGAATTTTAAGGATTCCTTCGAGCGTTAATTAATTTATTGTACCACCCGATGTAGCCGCAAGAAAACTCAATTAATTTTAAAAGGGTTTTTGTGTTGTTTTTTTCGCGATCGATCTCCCCCACCCTCTCGATCACTACCCAAATGAAAATGGTGAACTTCTTAACAATATCGTCAGCCGCCTTTTGTGGTCTCGCCCTTTGATACCATTCTTTTCTTAGCAATTAGAGATTAATGAGTTTCATTGAACTTTCATAAAGCGCACTATAATCCGCAGTACCTACCTACTTGGGTTAAAGCTATATATAAAGAGCTTGCTTGCTATCTATAGTGTTTTTACCCGACTGCCGAAGGAGGGTAATGTGTTTATCAGTCTATGTATGTATGTATGGATGTAAGTATGTATGTTTGTCCCTATGTGGCGTTCTAGAGACTTTGACTTTAGATATTGATGGTTCTTACGTCAATCGATTCGTCTTAACCCCGCGAATGTCACTGGCTACATTCAAATTGTAAAATAGGATAATGGCGGTTCTTGGGCGCTATATTGTGGGGACCTAAATATATTTTTTCTTCCAAACCTATCGTGTGGGGTGTCAAAATAAAGGGTTTTAAGAGGTGATTTCAAAAATGTATAGCACTTATATGTTTAAATGTACCTAATTCGAAAAAAATAACTAAAAAGTAATAAATATCACGTATATCCATCTGGTTTTGGTCAGCCAGCTCCCGAATATGTATCCTCCGACTGCACAGCATGATTTTTTCCTTGTTTACGTCTTTTTAGTTCGCTTTTCAAGCAGTCGGGTTTTTTTAAATATATTTAATAAACTTTTGTTTTAGTATAGTGGGGAAACTTGGTAAAGATTTATAGTAGACATACGTATAATAGTTTTAGTTCAATACACTATTTATTATCTTATGTTAGTACTGGTGTACCCTTTATCGCCTTATCTATCTTCGTCTCAGATACATTCTTCAAAGTCCGTAAGCGAGTAGAATATGCTGCGATTCTGACACCACCATCCTTCGACTCCTATGTAACATAATCAGGAGGTGTTAACAACATTTCATGGCGTGCTTTACAACTGACACTAAGCACATTCTAAACGTAGTAATTTGTTATGAGGGCCGATGTTTAAGGACAAATGCGCCAAGTCAAGCGTACCGAACGGCCGATCCATTCCATCCCGCCGCCGCAGCCAATGAAAAAACTAAATCACCAAATCCCTTACCTAATTTAGGAGGACAAGCATAGTCATTAATACACACGTCAGTCGTCGTGCTACTACAAAATGTGGCCCATTTATATCCCGTCTCGGGGCCTGGGAATTATGGTAATCGGACGAGTCGTGTCCTTTGTCTGTAATGGCTGGTAATTACCGAGGCACCTCCGGGGCACTTCGTCTACTGAGGGGCCCACGGCTCGGAGAATTCGACACTCGTTACGCGAATCGTCTCAACTTTAAAAAGGGAACGCGATTTTGAATGCCGTCATGGGATTTGTCGCTGCGCATCCGGAACAAACTCACTTCTTTTCTCTTTTTACTTTTGCCAAAATTGCCTCCCACATACAGGCTGATTGGTCCTTTTTGAGTTTGTTTACGTAAGGAAATCGGTATTTTTTACAACCAACCCAGACTTTTCGGCGCTCGCTTTTACTATCCCATATTATTTATTGAGACTACACTATGCATAAAACTGAATAACAATCAGATAGAGGCCACTATCCATATTCCGGTTCGTTTATTTTTATATTTTTCGAGCCATCTGGCATCCGATCTCCTATTTTCCGTTTAGGATCCGTATTTTCTTCCGAAGAAATCTAAAGCTCGCTTACTTATTGGAAGATAAAGGGGGTGTGTTTCGGCTCATTTGCGGCCGAGCTCGGCCCGAACAAACGTGATTTCTTATTGGAAACGGAAAAGAAACAGACCGACTTGTAATAGAGTAACTCCGGTTTACTCGCCAGTAAGCTTGGATGGAGAGGTTAATTCCCTGTCCATTATTCCTGCTAAGATTAACATTCAGCTTTTAACTGTTTGTTCAGGATTATTGATGGAGGAATGTTGTTACTTTATGACACTAGAAAGTAATTTGGCGCAGATGTTGGCGGGCACAAACTGTCTAGTTTATCTCACAGGTAGTTTCATAACCTGCGACGTTGATGTATGAGACGTAAAGCACATTCACGTGTAGACGCACACCGATAGAAACGAGATACATTTGGGCAATCTCTGAAGGCAAGAGACGCGGCGGCAACACGTGCTCACAATCTTAAACTCGTTACACGAACGTTCCCGAAGCAATTTAGAATTTACCCCTTAATCTTGATCCTAACTCGAATTGAGAACATACAAGAGAATCCTTATTTACGTAGATTAATATCGGAGATATATGTAGATCTACATATGCTGATAGTTTAAGTTGTGCGGTAAAAACACTTGAGCCATACGTTCTCGATGGCGTCGATTCCCCAATTTCGATTTTAAATTTAGCACCAAAGTTGGACCCGTGCAATATTTATATGAGAGAGCAGCGCTGCGATTTATAGTTGGGAAACAATCGGGAACTTGGTCCGGCGTCGTCGTGACTTCGTTTTAATTAGTACCCATTCATCGTCGAACAATCGAGTGCTCGAACAAATCCATTATCGGGAACTTTTCGATAGTCGAAAGAGGTGTATTCAAAGTTTTGCGATTGCAAAGGGATCGAGCACGAGGGCTTTTGTGGATCTTACATTCTGATGCCCGGAACTGTCTTCGGAGAGATCCCGTCCATTATACAATCTATAAAATAAAAGTACTCGACATTCAATAGATTCGCTCTCAAAGCGTATTTTTTATTATTACGGCTTTGAAGAATTGGGTTTTCTTATAATTTCCTTTACGTTTCGATATCGGAAGGTTTAGCAAGCATTATCGAAAAATTCGGAGGCATTAACGAAATTCGGCAGTTCGGGAAAGGAAGGCGGCCGCTATCTCCCGCTACAAGTGGAACGGGCTTGCGTAATGACATTACGCGTACATTTTAATCGATGCCTCACGGTTGGCCGGAGCCCAATGCTGTATACATAAGCTTATCTCTACGGTACATAGACGGCTTTATTCTATTAAAATTGATTGATTAATTGCCCGCATTGGTTTGAATTTGTAAAACAGTACAAATAGCGCTTTAAGCACATTCGACACGTGTAGTGTTCGATTAAATCGTGATGGCGCGTTTGCATGTGCGTGCTGGTACTGGTACGAGCGCGGGAGGCGAGCGCAAGTGGCGACGAATGTAAATGTATAGCGCGCGCAATGTATCATGTCAAGACGCGGCGGCCGGCTGCCACGCTGATAAGATTACCAGACAAAGGAAGTCCACCCATATCACTACCACCACGACCGCTAAATGCGAACCTTCATTTACTACCCCTTCTGCTTACGTAACTAATCTCAATTTTAACACAAAAGCTTTAGAGTCGACATTGTCTCGTACGGTCTTTATTAGTGTCCCGACGTCAACGTCTGCTTCGTTAAAGGACACTCAGCTTTATTTATGTTGACATACTGGCAATGTTGCCTTATTTGTTGTTGACTATTCCTATTGTCGTGAATAGGATTTGGACCGTACTGTTGCTTGAATAGAGTTGAGATTGGTTGTTTCCTTGTAGAATGTAGTTGGTTGCGTTAAGGGAATATGACTTCTTTGGAGTTGGTTTTAGGGTTGTTTATTTCAGTTGCTGTGTTGTACGTAGAGAGGTTAGCCGGGTGGTTTCCGGACGACGATAAGGAGACGATGTTGCTAAGTCGGTCCGTCACGCGACCTGTCCACTAATTTATGTTGCGCTGATTTTGTGATATAACAACCAGTAGACGGAACCCTTCTCGTAGGCTCGTAGTGTACGGGGCTGAACTAAGGCTTTTTATGGGCAGTTATGTTAATGTATTGTCTAGCAAACATCCGTAGAACAAAGTAAGTTACTTTCAGAACGTAAATTTACATTAATCTCATTAGAATTCGACGTGCGGTGGCGTAGTATTTGACAAAGAAACCTTACTTACGGAGTAAGTGACTTGGCAGGTAACTTTAATAATTTACTGATAGTGCAATTGCTATGGGTACTTTTTCAGTTCAGTGCAGTAATTGGTCCTGTTAATTTGTACCCCAGTGCTGTACCGAGGTCTGTAGTTGGAGTAGGTACCTTCGGATGTTAGATTACAGACTTGATAATAAACAGAAAGTGCAACGTTAGAGCTCGTTAGAAGGCTCGCTCGGGAGCCTTCATTAGTGTTTACTAGTAAATGGAGAAAAAATAAAGCGTCCGAGAGCTCCCGGCCGGCTCCGGTTACACGGCACCCACTGACGGCACACCGGCACACCGCCTGAGTATCTTCACGACTCGACCAACTAACTAATGCTTGAAACAATATGCAGCGCCATCATTAATCTCACTATCTCATTGTACATATTTCTTTGTCTAAATCCATTAAATTAATTACAGCCATTTGGGGAGCCGACTCCGTATTTATTAGGCTCGTTATCATTCATTGAATCTTTCGATAGACGAGTACTCGGTAAATTGGAAGAAATGCCGAGGCGCCGTGATAGATGTTCAACTTACACGTAAATGGGGGGCCAAATTAGCTGTCTACCGAAGAATGCAGTTACGTCCGTGACTGATACCCGTCGATGGGTTTCGGCGCGAGATCCTGAGTGCGACTTAGATTCATAGGTGTCATCGCGTCCGTTTAGAAGGGTGTTGAAATTGGGAAATTCCACGCGATATTACACGAGGTGCGAAGACTTGGCAGAAGGGAATAAGTGCGTTACTTGTGGCAGACGTGCATTGTTGACATAGCTCGTCACAGCCGAGTGGACTGCGGAGACGAGCGTCTTTGTGCCAGCGAGTCCTGGCCGGCCGGTCCGCTAGAAGGAATGTTTATTAGTCGCGCACAATAGGAACCACGGCAACGGCGGGCTGGCTGCGGACATTTGATGCTAGTTGAGCCCGTCAGATGTCCGATAACCGGCGGTGGCTCGACTTCATTAACCTTTACTCGTCCGCGGAGGCATTAATTACGCTTAATAGAAACAAACAAAACGAAACTCCGACAGATAAATGGGCCGAGATAGTTATTTAATTGTCTTATCTGAGGAGCGGGCGTCGAGACGTCTCCGGGCGTGGGGCTGTTGGAATAATGCAGATTCATTTGCCGTTTACGTCTTAACTTTTGTCAAAAGTTTGTTTCCATTTCTACCGATCCCCCTTTCCGCTAATGAACGATTCACAAACGAGATTGGGTGTTGTGAATTAATGTTTTGTGTAATTGCTTGTGTACGATTGTGTAATTTGATGCGCGTAATCAATGGCGGAAGATAACAACCGCGGCGCTGTTACGGGTAGGTACATGTAGAGCAATTGAACCTCATAAACGTGAATCTATTTATTTCGACTGTTGATTTGTTTTGATTGAGTATTTAATATGAAAATTTAAGCCTGCAAATATGAATGGAGGTTTCGAAAAAAATCGTAAGATATTTGTCAAAGTTTAATCCACGTTCCCCTTGTCTAGAGGGGAGCCACGCATATGTTATGGGAATATATTCAGGCGTTACACTGTCACATGTCCAGTATGGAAGCGGTCATATTTTTCGTCGCCACTTTTTTCAGGAGCGGAAGCGCGAGCTTCGCCGACGGCGATACCCTGATAGAGATTGATGATGGCACCTACCCTCGCCACACCCGCGCACACCCTCGCGGGTCATTGAGCTTACCCGATTACACCAGGCCAGAGGGGATTCGCATATATCCAAATTACCCCAGTGATGGACGTTTCTTACCCAGATAACTATCCTCCAATAATCCCCTTGGTACCGTATTAACGTATCGGTATCTACTCGTATGTTCTCATTTGTGTTTATTTAGTGATGCACTGTCGAATTTCATGCACAGAATAATGCGGACTTTTGATATGAACACTAAAATTCGAAAGCTTTCAGTTTTATCGCCGTTCCATTGTAGGCTAACAACATTATTATACAGGGCTGCAGTTTAATGTGAAAATTGCCATCCATAAAAGTCGGTTTTGAGAAAGGAGTTTTTTTTACGGAAAAAATGGAGTCTCGGTTACGCAGTGTTCCGATTCGTAATTTAATCTGCCATCACCGTCGGCTAATTATTCGGCCTCTTTTGATGAAAAAATAAAACAAATGACAGCAGTGCCGCTCGATGCGCATTTGTCAACGCGCGTTGCAGCGCCCGCCATCTTGAATCTTGAGTGGCATTCGACACCGACGGAGTGGCCTATCCACGCGCCCAACCGCAGACAAGTGTCATTATAACAATGCGTACAAAAAATGCGTTTTCTTTGCGTAATTGGTTATGAACCCTTCAAGTGTTAAAAAAATCTGTGTACAGCTAACACCTCGTGATGAAACCGATATAATATATTGCCGTGCGGCGGGCGGAGGGCTCTCAATTGCGGTAAAATCATATCGCGTATGAAATAAATCAGCTGTTCCGGGGTGCCTCGGGACGGATCACGTTACACCCTCGATTTGTGAGGTTATTTGCATTTCGATATAAAATGGCGGCCGCGGTGGGATTTGACGTGACGTTGACAGGTGCGCACGCTGTCACGCTGTGGGCTCGTTTTTAAGCGGGTCGTCATGCTCAGAGCATGTTTAATTACTGTTGATGTGGCTAGCGTTGTGTTCATTCATCAACGGTTCTAAAAACAGCCAACTACGATTTTTGATAATTCGTCTAAAGACTCATTAGCAGCCAGGCTAATTCTAACTTTTAACAAAGAACCTAATCACACTAGAAACTAAGCCGATAATAGTCACGATAATTGATAATTACTCTCACTCTAGAGTCCGTAGACTGGGACTGAATAATCCTTTCCAACTTTTTCAATATAGAGACAAAACGAGTCTTTGGAGCAACTTTTTCAAAGCGGATTACTTTAGGCTTCATGTTTTCAAAAGTATAAAATAACCTAATTCCCCATAAGCGCTGCTCGCGAGACTCGCGGAAACATACAAACGCCGGGCGACCCATTCTATATGTACGGAGGTCAAGCATACTCAGCCCTTTGTACCCAAATAGATATAGTACTGTGTGCATTAGCGAGGGTCGCTTTTCTTAACATTTTTTTCTCAACAAAGACGACGCAGTACCCTCCATCCTCTTCCGGTAGGGTTCGCGGGGAACCACGATTAAACACATGTCATTTTGATTTATATAGGCAATTATTACACATCATACACTTACACAACGATTGTGTTTCTGGTCAGACTTAGAACGAAGGGTTTGTACTAAGCAATTAATTTAATTAAACGCATAAGCAAATAGTATTAATAATAAACTCGGCTGTTATGGTTTAGTACAAATATTTGTACAGGGTACAATTAATTAATTAGTATCGCATTGTGGCATTAATCTAATTGCTTATGTATGTAAATTGCAGTGCGAAACATTTGTATAAAAGCAAACCGAGATGCGTGGTGGTAGAAAAATGTATCGGGCACCGGATGGTTAAGCGAATACTCCAGTTTAAAACCCATTTACAAATGTAAACGTTGCCAGCGTTACTCAAACAGTGCGGAGGCCCACGGGCCTTTCCGGGCCCATCCATCTTGCGGGCCTAACGGGTCCGAATGTTACATTGACGAACGATGGCCCCTCGATATGGAAGATGACACAATGCGATGACCCCGAATCCATTCCTTCTAAGACCCGAGTAATAGTTTTTCCCCACTATCCGTTACTCTCCATATTTTATCGGACCTTTTTATGAGGGTTATATTGAGAATGTGTCATGTTGCGATTCGTTCGGCGTCGCTGTTGCTCGCTTATGTATACATATTTGATGCAGACGCGTAAAGGATTGATGACCCTTGTACCATTTTTTTGGGACTGACTCCACAATCTATTTATTTTCGGATTCCAGCTAAGCACATGTGTTAAAGATATCGTTGGGGCGACACGGCCAAGGGTCGTCCAGTAATGTTTTGTTTCTTATTTGCATTGTTGCAACCCTAATGGAGGCCATTTTGTTTCGATCACGTGGAGGCATTAATGACGTCATCCATCACGTCAAGTTGACAAGCTAGCGCAGTTGCAATGGACGCGGATTTAGTGTTGCTATCCAGGAAAAAAGGATACTATAAAAATGTAGAACTATTAAAATATAAACTATATATTTTAAAACATATATGGTAACTTTATGCGCCGGTCCTGAACTAAAACAGTCGTAACAAACGTTCAGTAAGTAACTTCGCCTGATTAATGGAGACCACAATTTACAGACGTAACAGATGTGTAATTCGTTTAGTTCTATCTCTGCTTATTTGGAACAAGATCGTACTTGAGCGCATCAATGTCGGTAATCTCCCCAGATTTCGCACTAAATTTAGGCTGGCAGCTCCGCTACATGCGCTAATCCAGGTTACTAATCACACGGTAAACCTATTACCATTTCAAGTGTGAAGTGTGAAATCGCTCATTTCCAAATGGCGCTGGAACGCCAGCCAAATGCAACCGCAACGCGCTATTTTTAGAGAATAAATACAATTACGAATTGCCTCATTTTGGACGGAAGGAACGAGAAACAAGGCGGGGGGGCTTGTTAGTCGTAATCTAGTGACTAAATAAAGGCATGAGTTACGACCGCCGCCGTGTGGATTAAAACGGACTTTTCTATATAAAAAATGGGCAATAACCGGGTGTGGTGAGGGTATACCCAACGGACAAGATCCCTCGCTGGCGGAATTTCATTTGCAAAATTTTCTCTGACCGAAACTCCATTATGAAATCCTACAACGTGTATAATATAAGTGTCCCAAATTGAATTTCTTGACATGAACGCCGCCTAAACAGGCTGTAAAAATGAGATTCGAAAATTACGCGGCGTAATTTTTACGCGTGAAAATGACGTACGTGTAATATAACCCACGCGCGAGATTAATCCCTCAGAAATGTAGACGGAAACGAATCAAGAAGACAGCGGTAAGTATCTACACGGGTATTCCATCAGGGCGCGCCTTCGCACCTCCGCATTTTTATGTTTTCATAAATTTCCGTTGAGATCAATATTTTATATTCGCACCGGCACCGCAGTAAATGGGGATTTTTTGCAAGTTCGCGCCGCACCCCGGCTTTATTTATTCGGATGTGGCCCTCTCGAGATTCGCCACTTGTACCGTTCGATACATTTTTCACACGAATAATGTTATCACGTACCGTTTCTACGCGCCTTCTCTATCACTTATGCATACACTGTGTTTTTGTGGTGTGTACTGTGTGCGACTGTACGCTGGCTCTAATTTCAAAATCGCAACGCGACGTCGCCTCGACTGTCGTTTTAAACGTGAGATTTGTCCGGTTATCCGGAGTCGTGAGAGACAAATCCAATCGCTGAGAATCCTTGTACGGGCGAGCGTTGATTGGTCGCGACATTTTATTACCTTAGCCAGGAGTTGGTTTTACGAGGCGGGCCCGACAGCCAGGAGGGTGGTTTTACGTGATAAGTATTTTTATTTGTTCGAGAGCTTGGATAAACTGGTGGTGGTGGTCGCGGATTACTTTACCGTAACACAATCTCTAAGCTTTTAGGGGCACCTGTCACGTCGGTGTCCTATATTTTGAAGTTTTTTTGGTAAGTTGGAGGTGTCAGTTTATCAAATTACAATTATAGATGGTGCAAGGTGGTGTGTTCTCATGGAAGTGGTCGCAGTGGGTATTTTTGGGCCGCCCGTTGCGAGGCGCTTTGTCCGTGTGGCGCAAAAAATGACCCAGTGTGCAGTGCTCCCGCTGCTAATCCTATTTACTCCGACAAATAAATTATACTGGGTGACCACTAATATGTACGGACGGTGTAGCGATACTAACTGCTCCCTACTACTGCTGCGTTATAGTGAGATTTGCCACTTGTTGTAGATTTATTATAACGGTTTCTATCGTACCTAAGTACGATGATATACGAGAATATTTAGTTTCCTTTGTGTCATTTGATGGAGAATTTTACCCCACTATAGAAAGGCAATGGAATGTTTCCTGGGTAGAAAATGATAATTCTATTTAGTCCGTCAGTGAGGTTATCAAATAATATTGGACACGTATTTTTTGCTTTACCAAATCAATGAAAATTGACAAAAATAAAGCGCATGAAAGTTCAGGAGTGGGGGATTGTGACGTCACTAAGTCAGTATAAAGTGTACTAACGGAGTGACGTCATACGATATTTCAACGCATTATATCGTCGTCACTTTATGTTTACGTGTCAAAAGAAAAATACGTGTTCAATATTATTAATTTATCTACTTGACGAACAAAAAACAAATTTTCAGTTAACATCCCTATTGTGTAAATAATAAGCTGCCAGATATTGTATCGCGCAATTCAAATATCTTATACCTAATGGTCTCTTATACATATGTATGTATAGGTATGTCTGCTGAAGGACCAAGTTTTATTTCGGCCTTCTGAATAAGTCTCTAAAACAGAAAATAAGGAAGTGCTTTTTGGTGAGTTTTTGTTATAAAATATGTATTAAGTAAGTAACGTTAATAATTAAAATGAATATATGTCAAAACTAGGTCAACAAACTAGGTTACTTGTTAAGTTTGTTACGACACGTTTAATATTAAGTTATTCGTCTAATTACAAGATATTACGAACACATGTCGTGGAGTGTCCTTGTTCCTGTATAATACGACGAGTTATGTGTATATTAGCGGGTTCTAAGAAAAAAAAGATTGTTTAGTTCCGAGGAAAACCTTTTGACTTCAAAGGTAGGTAGGTACTAATGAGAACCGTATTGATATTCGTTCCTCTACATAAAGACAAACCAAATGCAATATTCTGACATATTTTTATGTCACTTAGGTTATTAAGGGTACACTAGTCGACGGCACGAACTGATTTGTGCGCGGGGTTAAAATGCATGCTATATCAACCGACAACACGTGCGGAACAGATAAATGCTGTTATGAGCAGTAAGATGCTAGTTTGCGTACGAATATACACTTTTGCAAATTTGTAGCGAAATGGATGATGATTTAGAACGAAAACGAGCGCGCGAAATTTTATAAACAGACCTTTGGGAGTCTGGATATCATGAAAAAACGAGTGAATGTATCTGTTCAAAATAAAATTATTTGCATTGTTGAACTACTAATTTATCCCTGTATGGAGGCCGTTTTTCAATTTTCCTTCTTCTTATGGTACTTATTTGCGCCCAAAGATGCGTTAAAATTAGTGTTGAAATATGGAACTTTCGAAGCTCATAACTTTCAAGTAAATAATGATGAGACAAATTGATATTATTTTTTATTTTGAACGTATATCGTCAAACAGCGGAGTTAAATCCAGACTACGTTTGTATGGAAGAATTTTCGACTAGTGTACCCTTAAACGTTAATTTTCAGAGGGTTTAATTGCATCCACGGATATCGATCGTATCGGATATCTGTGAATTACAACCAAGACATTTTACAATGATCGGCAAAGCCAAGTTTATTATAAATTCTTGATACTAATTAATATCAGTAATTAGTTATGCATCTGCCATGTTATCTCTCCACAACTCTTGATTGACTGGTAGAGAAAGAACCACCTATGTACCTACCTTTATGTTCCATGATTTTTTTTGTAAATAAATAACAGTTTGTAATTTTATGGGCTTCTGTAGCCTGTAATAAACGAGTGTTTAATTTAAAGTCAGGATCAATTAAAATCATAATAACACTATGGCAGGGCAACAAAGAAAAGGTAAACATTAGTGGGAAAGAAGGCGTTTCTTTATTTATGTGTGTATATGTGTTTTATATTCTGATATAATATGTCGTGGTGGCCCAGTGGCTAAGACCTCGCCTGTCGTGCTTAAGGTCGTGGGTTCAAATCCGGGCAAGTACCAATGTGACTTTTTCAAATTCATATGTACTTTCTAAGTTTATCTTGGACATCACAGGCAACGGTGAAGGAAAACATCGTGAGGAAACCTGGACTTATATAGTTAATGTGAGTCTGAAATAGCCAAGCCAGAGGCCTGTAGGGTTCCCAGAGGCGGCTTAATCAACTCTGACATCAGAGGTGGCCACACCTCACACGAAAAGAAGAATATTCTGATTAAATTCATTTTACTATACCACTATCACTTTCAATATTTCTATAGATATGTGCCTACCCTCTATCGACAATATTAATTAGGCAATCAACACAAGCCATAAAGGATTATTTGTGGCTCTTCGTCTATCGCCAGGCGTGTGTGTTCAATGCGATTGTACGCAAACAACTGCCGGTGGTACTGATAAGCGTACAATATAATAACACGACGCACAGGTGATAACGGGGTCTGTTCCTGTGTTTGTCTTAAGTTGCTATCTACTGTAGAACAGCTTCAACTTGGAAGGCTACATCAGTTGATATGAAAAGGTGAAGAGACTTCATTGAGCATGTCAAAAAAACTTCATCATCATCATATCAGCCGAAAGACGTCCGCTGCTGGACATAGGCCTCCCCCAAGCATCGCCACATTGACCGGTCCCGTGCGTCTCGCAACCAGCGGATCCCCGCAACTTTCACCAGGTCATCGGTCCACCTGGTGGGAGGCCTTCCAACGCAACGTCTTCCGGTTCGCGGTCGCCACTCCAGACCCTTTCGGCCCCATCGGCCATCCGTTCTGCGAGCAATTTGCCCTGCCCACTGCCACTTAAGTTTGGCAATTCTTCGGGCTATGTCGGTAACCCTGGTTCTCTTGCGGATCTCTACATTTCTGCATCGATTTCTACATCGATCACGCAAGGAAACTTCGAGCATAGCTCTCTCCATTGCCCTTTGAGTGACTGTAAGCTTTCTGATGAGGCCCATTGTAAGCGACCACGTCTCAGAGCCATATGTCATCACTGGCAACACACACTGGTCATAGACTTTTGTCTTGAGACACTGTGGTAAGGTGAAAAAAACTTCGGATAGTGCTTTTCTTAAGGCAAGACATACCGTGCTTTAGTTTGTTGACGGAGGCAATGTATTTACAGGAGCCTTAGGACGCATTGTAAGTTTGAACCAAGGCTACTACTAGTGGGCCATTCTTAAAATCAAGCTACAGACATCTTTTTCTCTTGTGTTAGCTTGAGATACTAAGCTACTACTGCTACTGCTGCTGTTAAGCTATTACTACTGAAATATTAAAAAAGCAATTAAAGCTTTGGTCTCTTTATCGAAACGCATAACGCTGTGGTATGCGGTGCTGGACACATAATCGAAATAAAACGTCTAGAATGTAATTTGGATCTATCGCAGTATGCGTCAGCGGTGAGGAGAAACCTAAGCTTAATTATCATCTGCCTATTAATTTTCCCACTGCTGGGACACAGGCCTCCTCTCTGTGAGAGGGAATGGGCCGTTATCCACCACGCGGGCCCAGTGCGGGTTGGTGGATGTCACATGTCTTCGAATAGTTTGGTTCTAGGACATGCCGGTTTCCTCACGATGTTTTCCTTCACCGTTTTTAGAGCAGTGGTGATGAAATAATTTACACAAAGTAAAGCGCCTGCCTGGGCTCGGACCCACGACCTACACGTAAATCGGGGCCGTTACCACTGGGCCACCACTGCTCTCCAATCAACAAACAAATCAATTAATAACAGAAGCAAGTAATGCTTCATCTCTTACAAGTACCTACATACAAGTTTACTACAAAACTATACCATATCTCCCACGCTAGTCTGTACGTACGTTCACTCATATCTCCCGTGCGTGTTCAATGAAATTGTTTACAAACAACTGTCGGTGTTGCCAGAAACACGCCTCATTATCATAACACAACGCACAGGTGATACCGTAAAGTGTGTGTGTGTGTGTGGAAGAGAAACATGTAAAAGTGTGTGTTTGAGAAAATGTTTACGAATAGCCTAAGGTTATAATATCTTGTAAAGCA
The DNA here is from genome assembly GCA_945859665.1 of Anorthoa munda. Lineage (NCBI taxonomy): Eukaryota > Metazoa > Arthropoda > Insecta > Lepidoptera > Noctuidae > Anorthoa > Anorthoa munda. Next base: position 26,745,622 of record OX243902.1, on the reverse strand, counting down.
AAGTTCAAGGTCAAGTATAAAGTAATTCGGAGTCAATATAGAATTAGCTACCATGTTGTGAATTACAACCTAACTACCTTTGTAGGAGGTATATATGAAAATTTGTTTGTGATTATTTTCATTGGAATGTGTGTCTACGAATTTCGTAGCACGTGCTACGCGGATTTCGGTTGTCGCGGTTGACTGCTACGCGGCTACGAAAAAATCTACAGAATCTATTTTCACAACAGTTAATGTTATCGTCCTGAGCGGATGAGTCTATTATACATATGGTTTGTTTATTGGTTTAACAGCTAATGAGAATCTTTAATTTAATTTGTGGTTTAATGCTCGTCCGTGATTATAAAATATAGGAACATTTAACAATCTTCCATGGGTTGTTCTAAACGTCCTAAATAGCTTTTAATCCTAGTTCTTAGAACACATATTTTCTACAACGCCATATGTGTACCAACTTTATTCGTAGCCAGTCGTAGACTTTATTAAATATCTTCGTATAAAACATTCCTTGATAAAGTTTTAAAATACTCCATATGACGCGACGCATAACAGGCGTGTTTGCATAAGCATTCTTCGAACTGAATCCGAATTGCCGTCATATAAATTACAAACTTCAGCGTTTAAACATGAATAATTTAATATTCTAAAACGTTCGTAGACACCGCCACTATAATTCTAAATTAGAAATTCCATCTCACACATGCGGCGCACACAAAAAAGATAAATAATTTCGTGCCATTTCAATAAAGCCACAATTTCACGGGCGCGTTGGTGCGAACTCGCGAGTGTTACAATTTAATAGAACTTCAAAAGGCCTGCTGATTCCACCACAATTCTATCAGCTTAGCACGAGATCCCGAGCATTATGCGTATAAAAAGCGGTTATCGCGAACCCTCCCCCCACACCCCGCAGGCGAGGGGGGAGAGCGAATAGGGGAACAAAACTGATACGGGGACGATACTACGCGAACTCTAGCGGAACATAACTTTTGAGTAACTTTTTAGGTTGTTTTAAGTACATTGCTGTGTTTCTACGGAAAGTAACCGGTAGTTTATTCGGATGCGCGAATTATAACGCTCCAATATATTGAGTCGTTCTACATATATCGATATACTTTAAGTGGAACACATGTGTCTTCATTTCGAGCGTTTTGTTCAGAATTGCTGATGAAGTTCTAAGTGAGGAAAACTAAAATAAAAATATGGGAAATAAAGAAACTGTTGTTACGGCAAACAGCTACGAGTTCAAACTTTAGAAATGTTACCTTACATAGACCGTTCATTCAGTAGGTGGAAAAAAAAAGAAATGAAAATAGAAGCGGAGGAAAATGTTGGGGTTTATATTTATAGTTTCAATTAGCGAGCTTTGCACGCGCCACCCGTTTGCTTGTGAAGCTCGTTATTAGAATTTAAATAATATACAAGCCAAGTTTCTAGAAAAATACACTTTCGAGGGTTCCAAACTCGAAAATAAATCCAGCTGTAAATTAGCGCGAGTATAAAATTCATTGCGCGAAAATTACGACAGTATAAAAGGCGGCCGTCAACAAAATTTAATTCGACATTCGCTGGAAAACGCCTCATTTGAACGACAATAATCAACGCATAAAACAGTTTAATGCGGTCACTTTAAAAAAGCTCGCGATACGCAGCGCTGCGCTGTCGTTCTGAACAATTAAAATTGCGCACTGTCAACGCTCTGCGCTTTAACAGTGACTATTTAGCGACAATTACGTTACATCACTGTCCATTGTCCTGTAGCGATTAAGCTTCAACTACAATGGTCCAATCCCGACCTCTAACGAAGCGACTTCGGCTGTTTCCGCCCCCACTTCGGTTCGCTCAAAGAAGCGTAATTTGCGGTTACGAAAATTGTAGTCGCTACGAATTTTGACGACGTTCGCCGAAGTTTACCAACTGCAGTCGTTTGAAAGTCGACCTTCCAACGGGTTAAGTCGAGTTGACGAAGTTCCGGGTGTGTCAGGGTTAATTTGACCGGTCAGTTTAACCCCTATTGGCTCGGATGGGTTGGGATATTAAATAGCACGGGATAGTTCACTATTGATAACATTACTTTTTATGGGAGTCCTTTTGTTGTTAGACCTTTACACAGAGATTAAATTACATGCGCTTGTATTTCATATAACCTTTTCGTGAAAGTATCGTTTGGTTGGATTGCGAAAATTGTTTTCTCAAAGAGGATATCATCAGCCGATAGTAATACGACATGTGAAGAAACAAATAGGATTCAGGCAGCGGTAACAAAAAAGGTTAACCCTCGAAAACGAACATACAAAGAAAAACCGATTACAGTAAGCCTTAAAATAACGGTAAAATCCGTCTATTAGCAATATTCTGTTCGCAGTGAGTGCTGCGCAATTATACGTTGACAAAGCTCAGCAAAGGAGGTAGGGGCCCTTTGTTATACCGACGCCAATAATGATGGCATAAACTTTACTAATTTTGCTACAGACCGCGAACGTTGCCGCACCAAAGCTTGGTTCACATGATGGTTCTAATTGCCACGAGGAAGGAAAAATTGTTCTTCAGACTCCTGGAGGTAAGTGTTTTATGATTCGTTCTGTTTGATGTTTGAAGGTGGTAATGTCGTAAATAAGTTGTTTCCGTCATTTTGCCGCTTGAGACTCGTTTAGTCAAAATTTCTTTTTCCTGTAGTCAAAAATGGCTGTGCTCTTGAATAAGTGAAACTGGCTGGGGTTATATACTGTGTAGTGTTACTTCGTACCGAGATTAATGTCAAAGAAAATAGAAAGGAAGCAAACATTTTAGAGCGATAGCTTTGCAAGAAGAATTTATTGGGCACTGAATTTTTTTCATCTTTTCTTTTTGTGGCAGAAGTATCTGTACCTAGATACTATGTTATTCCTTCCAAGAAACAATAACACAAAATCTCAAAAATCAATAACCACATTCTGTCCACCGCTTTACTTCGTATACAGATTCAGTAGCTACTTCAGCGAGCGATATCAATTGCTCGCTAACTATGGCTGATAAAACGCGCCCTTTGACAGCATACTCCGAACTTCCCTTATCAGTGCTCTCGTTAAACCTAACAATACAGGACCGTGCGTCTGTATGTGTTGCTTGTTTAGAAGGAAACTTCAGTAATAGGTGGTTTTATTGGAACGCATACAGGGTGTTGCAGCAACGTGTGATCATATTTTAAAAACTGCTTCTGCCTTAATAAATTACCATTACAAAATTGTTGTCAGCTGACCAAAATTTGTATGGGAGAAGCATTTTTTTTTAAATTTACTATATCTTCCTTGAAGAAAGTTGTTTATTTATATGGGAAGATGAAATTTTAAAATACACACCTTGTATAGCGAGGAATTCTGATTAAAGATGTTATCTAACGTTCTGTAAGTTAACGTTATATTCTTTTGCGTTAGCTTTGGTTGGAGAGGATTTAGCTGCAGTTCAAATGTTTCAATATCTTGATAAAGAATTTTGTTTAAAACTCCTACGTTGAAGGTTTTGTTGTTCAGTTTATCTATGAACTAGGTGAACTACAGGAGTTAAGTGGATAATGTATAAAAACTAAACTACCAGAATGGATACACTACCCGAATTCAATACCGATACCGTATTGCTTTCATTAAGCTAACAGCTATTCTAATAACACCTTGAAAATCGCTAACGCAAGATCAAAGAGCGATGAAAACAAATCCTAATAAAAAAACTCAAATTAAAAAGCACGAACCCAACAACTGCAGCTCGCGATAAAAAATCATTAACGCCAAACATTGTTCTGGTGGCGTCGAAAATCGCGATTATCGCTAACTCAAACGCGGGCTTGGCGCCCCGAGGACGCGTTAAGCGCGGCCCGCTTTTCCCCAAAATATAGGCACAAAACAGGGATGTTATGGATATGAAATTTCGGACCTGGATACGGATACGGAATTAGAAATAAATTTGTACCGGTTTCGGATACGGTTACGGATCTGATATTATTGCGAATTATAAAATATAACACAGATAGGTAATAATTTGACTTTATCTTTCTATACTAGGTAAAGTTTGTGAGATCCTAGGGGGTAATCTCTGGATTTACTGAACCGATTTAGATAAAATTTGCCATGGAGATAGTTTTAGACCCTGGAAAGTACATAGGATATTCCCTTGGGATGATAAAACACTTATTACGCGGGCGAAGCCGCGGGCAGAAGCTAGTTTTTAACAAACATGCAAGTGACGCGCACGGCTAGTGCGTCTGCTCGGCCGGGCAGAGGATTCTTTCATAACGTGTCTCATTGAGATTCTGAGCCTATCCGATATTATCCGAAATTTTAAATCGGTTTCGGTTACAGCTAGAGATAGATTTTTATTTCGGATATCCGAAAGTGTCGGTTACAGTTACGGATAGATTTTTATTTCGGATATCTGAAAGTTTCGGTTACAGTTACGGAGCTCCTTAACATCCCTGGGCCACAAAAAGCCGCTCATAAGTAATTCACCTGTTAAAGCGGATGAAAATAATGGGCGACTACCAATTTCAGTTCTGCTTACTCGTGAAAAACGCTCGCTCCAGAGGTAATGCTATTAACATAATAGATTTTAGTATCTTTAGTGCGACCGTTCAGCTTTGCAACGTAATGAAAATGAAAACTAAACTGAAATATACCTGCAAGTTATATTTCAATTTAGATTCATTCTTGTGGATACTAGGCTAAGTAAGTTACCTCATAAATTACAAGTAATAACAAGAATGTAGGATAATAAATTCTAAAATTCTGAACTTTACTGCTTCGTGGCTTGAAGAATCTTTTCAATAATTTAGGAACATGTTCTCCATAATTTAGAAGTCGGATGTGTATTATGAGTGTTAAGTGCGACATTAAAGCAAAGGTCTTTTGTAATGGCGCCGATAGAGTAGGTCGGGGTGGAATGTGACCCCACTAGAGTTCGCACTCATGGTAGGAACCTTGTGTTTACTCGTAGTACCTACAAAAAAGGCGATCTCAAATAAATTCCGTTTTATACTGCAGTTGAATTGTAAAACGTAAGTTATGGACTATTTTTAACCGACTTACCAAAAAGGAGGAGGTTCTATGTTCGACAAAATGTATGTTTTTTTTTTTTTGTGTATTTTCACCCATATCTCCGTCAATTTTGGACCGATTTTGAAAATTATTTTTTAGTTAGAAAGGATATGTTCCGAAATTGGTCCCATTTTAATTTGGTGAAGATCTGATGAAGAACTTCGGAGATATACATCAGAACTCTTCAATAAATAACGGTACATCTCTCGGGATTGCTGCAATCGCATGTTTGTTCATTGATTATACCATTTCATAACATAACATCACGCCAGTACGCTCTTAAGGGGTACGCAGATCACTCATTTTACCGGTTCTGTTCAAGTTTCATGATTTCGGGTTATCTATTCTGGCTTTATAGGTACTTTACTAAACTACTTGCCTATTAGGTACAACTAAAAAGAGTAAAATAAAATGCTTTTTTACAAAAAAAAAAACTACCGACTTCCAAATAAAAAAAATCTACAAAGTGAAAAATAACTTTATTTTTGGAAGTCGGTGTCCATAACGCAAAAAAATGGTACCTACCAAAGACACCGACTTCCAAAAATAAAGTGATTTTTCACTTTGTAGATTTTTTTTATTTGGAAGTCGGTAGTTTTTTTTTTGTAAAAGAGCTTTTTATTAGTTACCATTTCATTTTGTTGTCACCAATTTGTTACTGTTAATTAACTATTAATTTATAAATTATGTTTAAAGTAATTAGTTTGTTTGAAGTGGTTAATTTAAATTATCATTTTAATCAACGTTTATCGATCAACCTACACAGGACTCATTTATGTAAGTTTTAATTTATAGTAAAAACAAATTATATAAAAATGTCGTCTCCATATTTCATTGCGAAAAACTCTCCAGACTTTGTTTTTAAACCGAATGCCGTCTAACAATGCCTTTCCTTGAATAATAAGAGATGCTGGTCTGGCTTCTCCTTTAATACCAGGCTGTCCGCAAGATTTGCTATTAATTATTTAGTATTCTGGTTAGACTCAAGTTCACTGAAGAGAAAATAGAATTGAATTGCAAATAGAATATTGATACTAAATAATGATATTTAGAGGAAGAGAAAATGCTGCTATTGTACTTTAAATGATGGAATTTTAAACAGAAAGAAGATGCAGATGCTCAATTTCTAAGTAGGAATATATTGAATTAAGAGGTTTTCAGGTTTTTTAATATTAAATCTCGATATTGAATTATTTTAATTTGTAGTTTTAGAACAATTTCTAAATGAATGATTTTTATTAAAAACAGCATTGACTGCTTCACCACACGACCTATATACATCGTACACAATCAATCTGCCTAGCCTTTTCCCAACTATATTGGGGTCGGCTTCCAGTCTTACCAGATTCAGCTGAGTGTTTTACATGGAGCGACTGCCTATCTGACCTCCACAACCCAGTAACTGGGTAACACGGTACCCCTTGGCAAGACTGGTGTCAGATCTCAAGCTTCTGACTACCCGTAACGACTGTTAAAGATCTTCAAATGACAGCCGGGACCAACGGCTTAACGTGCTTTCCGAGGCACGGAGGAAACTCGGTATGTTGAAATGGTCACCCATCCACAGACCGACCTCGTCAAGCGTTGCTTAACCTTGATGATCGACAAGTGCGGCTGTTATTATTTACCCATCGTACACAAAGATCACAATTAAAGTTTACTTAAAATATTTACTGAACATTTGTCAAAGTGTCCGTTTGCTTACGTAACTCTAGCGGCGACTAGGTCTCAACTAAAGCTTAGGCGGTCACTTTCCTCGCCCGGCTGCACTCGACAACGAACAGCAAAGCGCTCGCAAATAAACAGACTTACTGACGATTCAATTATATTTATTTCTATTGTGAGATAAATGGATACAACTACTATGATGCGGTCTTTAAATTAAGAGTGAATAGGTTACTTCTAGGCAAGTGTGATTCACTGTCGACCACACCATCGCATTCATAGCTCTCATGGTGGAGATAGTGGTCAAACGCAAGTCAGAGTCAAGGTCAGAGTGCACCTCAGCACTCTGAAACAGTTGGGCAATGCAGAATCAAGATACAACTCAAAAATACTCAAAAGCAAGAAGGAAACATAACTGTGCCTTAAGAACTTTTCTCAAGGAAACATCTATATTTATCCCGAGTTCTAGATTCTCACACCAATTAATTACCACTTGAAACTTGACAAAAGTGAGAAACTAAGCGACCGCTCAAATTGCTTAAATCTTTCACGGCTACAAAGGGAGGACAATAATTGTTAAGGAGGGTCGTATACTCAGCGAAAAGCGCGAGCGATCGAGCGGCAAGCGGGCGGGTCTCGTTCGATCCCATACTTAAGGCGCAGATACCCTTGAGTAGCTGATTTTAAAATGAGAATTACGTCTAAACGGCTAGTCGTAATTTTTTGGGAAAAATATATGTTACATTAGACCATTTTCTTAATAATTTGATTTGAGAAAATTTAGAGTTTTATTCGTATAACATAGTGTAATTAATTTGTAAAGTTATGCCTAAAACGGACAAAAACACGACAATCGCACAAAAACCGTTAGCGAATTTTAATGAAATTAACACAATCTCAAAGACAATTTAATTATCTACATTTTGATCTAAACCTCTTTTTTAAAGTCATAGAATAATAAGGAAAGTACAAAAAACTACTAAATTTTGGGTCGCGCGGGTGTGAAACGATTGCGCGTTTTGTTCCCTCAAGGTCGTTGGCGTTAGTCGTCGTCTTAATATAGGTTCGAGATTCACCCGCGCGACCGTGCCGCTGCAACGCTCTCGGTGTGCGCCGCCCCTAAGCGCTTAAATCGCGATCATTTCAGTTGCATATTCTCAATTATTGTCGGCTCCGACGACTTGCGGGACTTTGGGAACGAAGCCTGAGCTCCTTAATTGCAACGACGCTACCGCCTCGTGATATAAATTGACACAGCACAATCAAGATGGAATTAAATTTCAGTATCGGTGTTTTCGTCGTCTTGATTATCAAAACACAAGCATCTGGTATGCAGTGTAAACTTTGTTTAGATGGAGTTTGGATTCAAGTAATTTGTTGCGAGTTACTTTGTTTCTGGCATACGTTGACGTTTCATTGGTGGGAGGATCAAGACTGGGCGTGGGCATGATTTATACTAAGTAGTTAATATCTGAAGATAAGATAGATAGAATACTCTTTTTATTACACCACTAGCAGTGCCTGCGGTTTCACTCCCGTCAACTGCCTACCCTACCTACCTACTTGCCATTTTTTTTTGTAATTTTTTTCTTAGTTTTTCTTTCCATAAGAACCTTCTACAAAGAAATAAAAATAAAATAAAAATACGGTAAAGCCTTTCTAAAGATAAAGCGTGACCAAGAGAAATAGGGATTAAATCTTATATATCATCATCACCCTATTTTAATTTACCCACTGCTGGGACACAGACCTCCTGTCTGTCAGAGGGAATAGGTCGTAATCCACCACGATTTTATATATCACATCACAGCACATCATCAGCCTATTAATGTTCCCACTGCTGGGACACAGGCCTCCTCTCTCTGTGTGAGGGAATGGGCCGTAATCCAACACGCGGGTCCAGAGCGGGTTGGTGGATGTTACATGCCTTCGAATTTTTGGTTCTAGGACATGCCGGTTTCCTCACGATGTTTTCCTTCACCGTTATGAGAGCAGTGGTGAAGAAATAATTTACACGAAGTAAAGCGCCTGCCTGGGCTCGAACCCACGACTTACAACTTGTAAGTCGCGGCCGATACCACTGGGCCACCACTGCTCCATTTTATATATACAGATAACTAATTACAACCAGGAGCTTATGAGTTAATAGCCATTTGTCATTGGCGCTATTCTTAAAGCACTCTATAACCCCTTATCAAAACGCCAACTAACCTCTCGTCAATTTATCAATCATTCGCTGCAATTACGACGAGAAACAATGAAACCGCCATCTAACGGTACGATTACTGCGTTATAGTGGTTTTAAAAGAACAATTAAGGAGCGGAACTTATCGCCACCGGGTCAGGGTTACCTTTTATATGCGAGTTGTTAGCGCCATTCGCTATTTTTATAGCCATTTTGTGCTTTCCGGTACAATTCTACGCGCTACCTCTCTAAACTAGGTATTGTTGGAAAAGGTCGGTGTTAACTACAACATTATTTTCTAACAAAAGCACCTGCGAGTTTGTATTTAAAGGGGTGAATTGATTTATAGTTATTTTTGTAATTTTATTATACTTCGTTTTAGGTGAACTTGCACACTGAGTACGTTTAGCGAATGAATTTTAAAATATCGTTCTGTTGCCGGCTATGGATTGAAGGTATTAGAGATAGATTGTTGTCTATTAGTATTTAGTGTCATACGTGAGTTATGACGAATGGTGTAAGTGGACCTAAAGCGTATTAAGACGACGACAGTCGCCAACGACCTTGAGGGAACAAAACGCGCACTCGTTGCCCACCCGCGCGACACAAAATTATTATTTTTTTGTACTTTCCTTATAATTCTATGACTTTATAATTAAGGCCTCAGATCAAAATCTAGATAATTAATTGTCTTTGAGATGGTGAAAATTCCATTAAAATACACCTGGCGGTTTTGGTGCAATTATCATTTTTTTGTCCGTGTTAGCCATAACTTTACAAATTAATTACACTATGCTATACCAATCAAACTAAAAAAAATCTTAAAACAAATTGTTAGAAAATGGTCTTATGTAACATACATTTTTTCCTAGAAATAGACGTGATTTCGTTTAGACATGATTCTTATTTTAAAATCCGCTACTAAGGGGTATCTCCGCTCTGATACAACAATATACTCATCCATTTCTTAAAATTTCAAAGCAAAAACGAACTATCCTTCCTACTTAAGTAGAAAACTTTACAACGTGTGACAAGTGCATGTGACTTTGTTTATATAAAACATCAACGTATTTATCTCAAGCGATACGCCTATCATTAGGCAACGTTAGGTGCTCAAAACTTCACGATATTTGAGTTCAACTTGAGGATTTTCTTCGCGTCTAAGTAAACGAACTCAGGAATAAGAGCCAACGTTACAAAGTTCAAGGAAGGCGCAAATTCGCAAAACAACTATACCGTATAAACAAAATATAAACGAGTTTCAGAATTTAATAGCTCAAAGAATTTTGAGCTCTGAAATCTAGAAAATTGTTTGACTAACTTCTATTTGGGACGTTCGGGAAGTTATGAAATTATTTTAGAATAAATTAATTGATTTAATTGCGATCTTGGAACTCATTTCCGAATTTCGATAGGGATATTATTTTCTTGGTTGAGGGTATCACTTTGGACAGCTACGTTATGAGGGAGAAACCTTCCATTGTTAACAAAATAACTGTATCATACTGTATAAAATATAATTGCAACTTCACCGCACTTTGGTTTTCTAAAACTAATTCTGTTTCTGTTAAAAATCTATCGGGCGTCAGCTAAACACATTACGAAATAAACCCGTCAACAGCAACAAACCATAAACAACACCTGGACATTTCACCGACAGATTTAATGACACAGACCATAAATATCACTTAAAAAAATTACTACCGTGTAAAACCATCACTACGACTATTAACTTAACCTATCATTAAACAAATAGCACTTTCCCTCGGTGGTATAAAAATTTCAGTTGGTAATAAATGTACAAAGTGTATTGGATAGCTAGTGCATTATCCGTAGCATGTCTGATACCAGCTTCTGAAGGAAATAGCGCGCCTACGGAGAAGGCCAGTATTTCCGTTCGGGCGGGTGATGGGGGGGAGTAAGAGGGGGTTTGTCGGCCATTGCCGCTAATCGAGCCAGCGGTAAAACGAAGTATCTGATTTCTTTGAATTTTAATGCAACTTATTCCACGAAAATGGTCGGTGTATTTATCGCAGGGATATGATGAAAACAGGGAATTGATCAAATCTCTAAGCGATTTGATCAAATCACGGAGGATGTTAAAATAATAACACGTTTTTATCATTTCCCTAAACAAATCTGGTGATTTGACAAATCCCAATAAAGAAATCTAGTGATTTGAACAAATCTCAAAATTGGTTCAGTGAAATGACAAAAATAACTTTTCTGTAGTAATTTAAAGGTTTATAAGAGCGAGCGTAGCGAGCTCGGGAGCTTAGGGCACCCCGACACGGACAGGTTAGGTTCGAAGGGGATGACGGGAGCTGAAGTGAGCGAGCAAAGCGAGCGAACTCAGCTCCCGTCATCTCCTTCGTGTTAGGTTACTTTAGACCCTGCATACAGAAATAGGAGCCCCGCGCAGCGGGGCTCCGTCGGCTCTGCCACACAAATACTAATTCAACTTGCACCTATTCAATACAAGAACTGGACATGTTTTATTATCTTTTCACTGAATCAATTTAGGGGTTTGTTCAAATCACTAGATTTGTTTAGGGAAATGATAAAATTGTGTTGTTATTTTAACATCCTCCGTGATTTGATCAAATCTCTTAGGGAATTGACCAAATCCCTGTTTTTATCATGTCCCTGCGACATATTCATTTACAGCGTTCTGCGTTCTGCCAATGGGGTTTCTGTGTACGTTAGAAATTAATTTTAATTGATATTTTAATTTCAATTTGGCGGTTAAACAGTTTTGGATTGTTGTAAAATTGTTGTTAAAATTGTAGGGGTTTTGTTGTTTATTTACTGGTTTGTATCACGCACTATTTACCAGGAAGTAATTAAAGTTTGCATAATGAACTAACCCGATCCACCTTCTTATAATGGGACCGCATCAGCCTCATGACGTGCACATTTATAACCCTAAAAATCCTTACTCAATTACTTGAACACCCTATTAAAAATAGACCTAAATAAAATCCAATACCAATTTAAATTAGTAATTAACCAACACTAACCTAGTTGGGCTACACAGCGTGTGTGTGTGTGTAATAGCCAGGATAGCCCGGTAGCCGCGCCACGATGAAGGCATCCATCAAATAGCGTGAACCGTAGAAAGCTACCGGGCGCCACTTATCAGATTTAGCCCTATTTGCTCGCCTACTTATAGGTAATTTCCGCAAATCGATTTGTTTTCTGAATAGGTCGATAGTAAGGAGGTTTCATTGTGGGCGGAGTGTTGCGATAGGCATTGATGTAGATGGTAGACATGGAGGTTAATAGGAATGTTCAGGGACGATTGGGGCAATTTTGAATTTATAGTCAACTAGCCACCCGCCCCGGCTTCGCCCGTGACACATTATATACAAATACCCTAATTGTTATACCAGTACTTACAAAAAAAATGTATAGTTATATATAAAATTTGTATAGGAGTCTTGATTTCATGTTCTACAAATATATATATATATTGATGTTTAAAAAAAAGAAATCCCACCCTCGCACGATCGACTCGATTAAGCTGTCGATTTGCGGGAACATGTGGACACGCCATCATAAAATGTAACGTTTTGTCGACCGTTTGCACGATGCCTACTGGTAACCTAATAATTACATGTTGCAGTATTATTTTAACGAAAACCTATATAATTTGTTATTGGCTGAGGTTGATAGTTACGAGTACTGTGATGTTCTCTTACAATTTGCACCAAATTTTTGGTTTTACGGAATTTGTTAACAGCTAAAAATTTCAGGAAATATGAGAGTCCTGTTCAGAATCGAGTACCCAGCAAAAAAGCGCTATCCAACCAAATATTTACACAAAATAGGTACTAGAGAATTTAAGGGTTGAAGTACAAAATCCGTGCTCATTAAAAACTTTTCAACGCTTAATGAAAATCTTATTGAACCGGCTACGAGTGCATCGGGCCTCCCCTCTCTCCTCCTCGACGGGGAGAACCGCCTGAAATGGCCCGGCTAAGTGTATTACAGTCGGATCGCTGCCTTTCATTCGACACATCAAAGAAGATCCCGTTCGTTCGCAACTAAATCGAATCAGCAGAGCTTTGTTTCTAGACTCCGGTAGGTAAATTTGCAAAGGGATGGACGCGATATTGAGAGATTACTGCCTTTCAAGTAGATCTGGGCCGTTTGATTTGTAAAGCAGTTGCGTAGAACAGGTGTATTAGGATTATTCCTATTGTGGAAATAGTTCGTGAATAGTTCAGAGGTTTACTGGGTTTATTCAATCGGAAAAGAAAGGGATAAAGAGAAAGGATGAAAATTTTGAACAAAATAAAACTAATTTACATCATAAATGTTCGAAGTTTAGTTCGGCCAAAATGTAATAAAAGAATTTCAATAACCCTTGCCTTGCAGTCGGGTAAAAATGTCGAATAAAATTCAAGTTTTGAAACATCAAGAAAGCGAGTCACAAATTACATTTTACAACAGGCGCGCAGTAAAAGAGCTGCGAACTTAATATAGAAGTTCAATAATAGTTACATTTAATATTTCTTGAATGACTCCCATTGGCCCGTTTCTTACAACTAGAACAAACTCGCTTTGAAAATAAAACCTCCAAAAGTTATGGAGCTACAAATTCGAGCGGTCTGTGGGACCGGTGCGGCGGTGGGGTGGTGTGGTACAGCAGGCAATAAAGCAAGCAGAGTTAATTTCAGTCGCGTTGGCATCCGCACTGGCGTTAAAAACTAAACCAATATACTTCTTAAAATTACGTCCGCGCCGCCGCCGCCGGGTTACGTAAGCGCACGTGACCGGGTGATTTTGGCAAGCGGCCTGCGACGAGTTAAGATTGTACATTGACACGGATTTTTAAACTTGTACTCCAGTCACTCTAGGTACAGTTTGCCAGTATGTAGTCCCGAGCGACCTGTCCTGGATGTCCATAAACTGTTTGAGCTTCAACATTTTTGTAACAAATTTTATCAAAGCTCACTTTCCGAATCTTGTGATGTTGAAGTGTGCCTTTGGGAATAGCTAACGTTCTCTAATACCTCTTCATGTTGTCTTATAAGACTTTAGATTCAAATACGATGCCAATTGCATCAAAGAGCGTACAAAGAGGTCTATTATATTTTAATTTGGCGCTTCCAAAGTCAATTTAATTTTCCGCTGCGAGCAGGAAAACAACAACCGCATAAATGCATAGTAATCACCCCAAAACCTAGTTAGATAAGGCTAAAAATAACCCATCAATTAAACCGAATCTAATACTTCCGCTCCAAAAGTCCAGTTCAAACGCGTTTCCCATTCGATCCGAAATTGTTTTCGCAATCGGCGCAGGGCTGGCGAGTTTCCCAGTCGGTACGTGTCTGGCCTGCAGATGGACGGAGCATACAACCGACGGGCCGCCTCCTGCGGAACTCTGCGGAAACGGTCCCTTGCCAACTTGTCGTTATAACATCTCGTCCACATTACAATGTATTTAATTCCCATTGTTGGGAATCAATTGGGAATTTTCGTAATCGTGCGTTTATTTGCGTGAAAGCTGACATGCTTGTTTTAAACGTTTTCTACTTGTGCACAGACTATAGAACTATCTAGATCTCGTCTTTAAAGCCTACATATAAAAATATTATTCTAAAAATGTATAGGAATATAAATAACCCACGTTTGCTTTCCACTTAGCCTCTTTGTCAACCTTGTCTATTGTGTAATTTTAGATAAACAGTGGACGAATTTAGGTTTGTCTCGGGAGTCGACTCCAGCGATTAAATGCAATGGGGAGGTTATTCTCGACGGTTTAAAATAGCCCCGACAGCTTGCGGTTGCACTGTCTGAGAATAAACATCTATTATTATTTTGTCTTCACTAGAAACCTTCCTTATTCAATACTAGCTAGCTTTGCTTCGTAAATTATCTTAACAGGTCCACTGTCCACCTGGCAGACACAATAGTTAAACCATCACAACAGCCCATATGTGGGTCATGGGACTGTGAACCGGTGTACTCGCGGGGATAAAAATATCAATAAAATATAAAAAAATAAGTTAATATATATATATTTTTTATCAAATTTGTTTTAGCCATTTAGGCAGGCCTAAAGCGTAACAAACGGACAGACAAGCAAAGGGATTACGTGTAATTGTAGTGCACCAAGATTACTAGCCCTGCTCCGTTATGATCTGCGTCGCGTCCTTGATGAGAGATCGTGATCATCTTGTTTTAACATCATGTTGTTACCATTCATGGACGCCATTTTTACTAACTGTATCTTGCATCTCTTGCTTTTGCATTTATAATATTATCATTTTTATATATATAGATATAGTATACAATATGCCATTACTTGGAGGAGTAGATATAGTGGGATCTATATACTTGGGAGTCAATATAATCGCTCAGGATGGTGATAGTGCGAATGATATTTGTAAAGCGAGTGCAAATACTAAGCACTACTAAAGGTTAAGAAACTTCTAAGTTTAGCTTACGTTTGTCTTTTTCAAACTCCTAGAATCTACCTGAAACGGAATTCAAAACATCGGCATTATAAACTGGTAATTAAATAGATATACAGCGAACAGATTTCGTGTTTTATTTATTCTCATTTTTGTTTGCTCAGCTGGAAAAATGTACTACCAGTTTTCTGTAATTAATGAGAAACGCGAGTATTGTATTGTTTCTGTGTTTTATAAGATACTAGCTGTTCCGCGCGGCTTCGCTCCCGTGGACCACCCCACAGGACTCGTTTTCGGGATAAAAAAACAGCCTATGTCACTCAGGAATAATATAGCTTTCTATTGGTAAAAGATTTTTTTAAATCGGTCCAGTAGTTTCGGAGCCTATTCGGTACAAACAAACAAAAAAAATCTTTCCTCTTTATAATATTATAGTATAGATATATAGTATATAGATATAGAAGAGTATGGTGAGAGGTGAGGGTAGAGTGGTGGCCCAGTGGTTAAGACCTCGCCTTTCGTGCTTGAGGTTGTGGGTTCGAGTCCGGGCAAGTACTAATGTGATATTTTTAATTCATATGTACATTCTAAGTTTTTCTTGAACATGGCTAACAACGGTGAAGGAAAACATCGTGAAAAAACCTGGACTTATAGATTAATATAAATCTGAAATCGCCAACCCGCATTGAGCAAGCGTGGTGATCAATGCTCGTGCCTTCTCTGTATGAGAAGAGGCCTTTGCTCAGCAGTGGGACAGATACATGCTGGTATTATTATTATTTTGTGCCAATATCAGAGAAAAATAACATAATCAGAATTATAAAATGAATCAAAAGCTTTAATGGTAAATAAGTAGTTATCTACAAACTTCGAATGAACTAGTTTAAACCCATTTTCTAGGATTGATATCTTGATTGCGACTTGCGTGGGAACGAACAGCTGTTTCTGATGTACTTTACGATTTCTTTCAGTAGTAACCTGAATATAAACTTTAACCGGAGTGGATTTACAATGGTAAGATGTTTGGATGGTAGAAGCTCGTTGGTAGCTGATTAATTTAATGAAATTTTGTGGGGAACATACTTATTAAAATAAGCTAGAGCTTTCATGTGATATGATCAATGTTTCTTACATGGGTACATATTTTTAGGGTTCCGTACCCAAAGGATAAAAACGGGACCCTATTACTAAGACTCCACTGTCCGTCTGTTTGTCACCAGGCTGATGTCATGAACCGTGATAGCTAGGAAATTTTTACAATAAAAACATAATAAAATAAATATTTAAGTGGGGCTCCATACAACAAACGTGATTTTTTTGACGTTTTTTGCGATGATGGAAGGGTTCTTCGTGCACGAATCTGACTCGCACTTAGCCGGTATTATTGTTTATTAGGACAAACATTTATAAGGATCTTCATCAAGGTTAGGAGAGGATTTGGCAACGTGGATTTTACCAGGTAGTTTAAACATCAATCAATTTCATGGTAATGTCATTAAAACCCATGGTACAAAAAAAATTCACTGGTTCAAAGTCCTAAAAGAAAGAAAACCAACGAGTAGAGGTTTAAAAACAAACACAAATACAAACACAACAAATACAAAAAACAAAAACAAATACACACATTACAAACAAATTACAAATTACAATAATAACAGTAATTACATTATTTTAACAAATTTAAAAAACCCCCGGTTTGAATTTTTATTTCATGCTTTTTAAACTACATATAATATACCTAGTAGCAGACACGCTTCAATTGACAATCTATCGAAACACGTAATAATGACACGATATCTTGCGAGAAAATCCAGATTCAAAGAGTAAAATTCGAATAACTATTGAACGGCTAAACCGATTTTATTCAAACGTAGCTAAGAACACTCTCGACAAAGTCACCTTTCAAACAAAGAAAACTAAATCAAAATCGGTTCATCCGTTTAGGTGCTATGATGTCACAGACAGACACATAGATACACAGCAACACACGTCAAACTAATAACATCACTCTTTATCGGTGGGGGTTAAAAACAGACTTAACCGGCAACATTGGGCGCACGGTTGGCGCAGTGGTTGAGCGATTGACTGCTGCGCTGCGTGTCGCGGGTTCGATTCCCGCACGGAACTAATACATTTGTATGACCTTCAGATAGTTGTTCCGGCTCTGGGTGTTGTTTATGTGAGTTTATATGTTTGTAAACGCACCCACTATACAGGAAGAAATTCCTAGTGTGGGGCAACGTTTTTTTTTAAAAAAAAACATAGGCACAAAGCTACCAAACAATAAATACTCTAACACAACCAAACTTAGACGGAAGCCGACTGAAACCAACATTCTAAAACAGCCTTAGAACCTGAATACTAGACTCGTGTAAACGGCACATCACTAATCGCAACCCCGCTTGCATAAACATGAGGGTTTTAAGACTCGACTCGTCTTAACAATTCGGTTATCTATGCACTCTATGCAGTTTGCGAGTTCCCCTATTATTTTCGAGCTGACGCCGTCACGTCTAAATTCACAGAGTAAACTTGCAAGCGTTGATGTTAAATAATTTCCTGTTTATTTGACGGCTGATTTAGAAGCTTTAGAGGCTTGCTTGTTCAGAAGATTGCGTACAACAATTTTGGTAGGGACGACACTTTTTGTTGCTAAATTAATGTAATTTATATACTGCGGAACGGGGAATAATAAACGGATTTAATTTAACCATTCCAAACACTATTAAAGCCATTAAATAAACATTGCGATGCATCCGAAAAACAAATCGACGTTGCAATGTTCGCCTCCACCTCGCACCTCGGCTCCCACTGATCTAAAAGAAAACAACAATGTTCTACGCGATTTCGATAAAAACAAGCCGTAAATAACTTGTTTTTTTAGTACTACGGTTTATTCCAGTCAATTAACTTTTACAAGCGCATCTTTTTTTGTGCTACGCCGTAGCTCCGTAGCACCGTAGCCCGTAGCATCTTTGTAGGTCGGCTACGGCTACAAGATTTTTCTAAACACAATTCGGTTACCACTTTGTGATCATTTTTAGGGTTCCGTACCCAAAGGGTAAAAACGGGACCCTATTACTGAGACTCCGCGGTCCGTCTGTCTGTCTGTCTGTCTGTATCTCATGAACCGTGATAGCTAGACAGTTAAAATTTTCACATATGATGTATTGCTGTTGCCGCTATAACAACAAATACTAAAAACAGAATAAAATAAATATTTCAATGGGGCTCCCATACAAAAACATATTTTTTTGCCGTTTTTTGCGATAATGGTACGGAACCCTTCGCGCGCGAGTCCGACTCGCACTTGGCCGGTTTTTTAGTGCCTACCAAAGCTGTATACTTTTTATTTGGGTTATTTTTATTTTGTCTGTACGGTGTTTATGTTTTTCCTTTAATATTTAGGAGTACTTATGAAACAGGTTTACTTAAATCTTTTATAGGTGTTTTTATGTGCCTAATCAGGCTGGATGTGAAATAAATAATTTGTTTGAAGATATTTTTTGTGCCAGAATCAAGGGTCCTGAAATATCCAAGTCAGGGGCCTGTGGGTCCCAGAGGCGGCTTAATTAACTCTAAACGAACGAATAGAAGAACGAATATAAGTCATTTAGAAGATATTTAAATCTACAGAAAATAAGAATCTAGACACCAAACACAATCAAGAGAAACAAATTTTCCAACAGGACAACAGCAGCTCAAAAAGAATACAAATAAACGAAGCGACAACAAAACGAAAAAAATAAGAATAAATAAAAACCCGTTCGCACTGTACGCGACGTTCACGCGAAATATCGTCGCGAGGGAAGACAATAAAAAAAATGAACAGCGGCAAGTAACTGCACACAGATGGCGCCACCGCGGATATATATTAAGTAAATTTAAAAAACGTATTCCCGAACGCGAGCAGGCAATGGCGCGTGGGAAATTTAGTATTGCGCTCTTTGAGATCTGTTGCCGTAAGGCGTGAGAGGAATCGTAATACTCCGTGTTGCTTAACAGCAGCATCCTTGGTTTACTCCTTTTTGAGCATGGGTTTTTGAAGGACGAACATCCTTTTTCCACGCGTATTCTTAAGGATACGCAAAATATTTCCCTAAGAAAATTATTAGGCCAAAAACATTTTCCTTATTTGTAACTCAATTTAATAACACATTTTCCTCGAGAATTTATTTTCTAAATCCAATTTTGTACCAACATCAAAAGCCCGTACGAAAATCAAAACAGAAATCAAGTTCGAATCTCAAACTATTGGAAAATTTCCAATCGAAATCGATTCCTATAGGTTTGCTTGGAAATGTTTTCGAAAATTGAATTCTCTGTTTAAGCACCAATTATGGCAGCTTGGACGGCGTCGGATAGCGAAACTCAACCAATCGTAATTATTTCCCTCTCGGAAGAAAACTTGAAGCGCGCGTTAATTGTGGCCAAGGTAGACCCCTTTATACGGGACGATACGATTGCGAGACGGGTTCGACACAATTCTGTCTTCTTACTCATGATGATTGTACAGATAAATTGCCAAAAAATGCTAGGTCTTTTTTTTAATGGACCAAAACGAATAGAGGGTATTTAGTACCAAAAAATCGACAGATATGTGAAGTTTTTATCCGTTCTTCTCCATAACAAGCTATTTTGCCGAATGGATGGTAGAATCAATTATTATTACTTGTAAAATTTAATTTTTGTGGTTCAAAAGTGTCGCTTAATAGCCTAATTGAAATAAATAATTTTGACTTTAACTTTGATATCTTGTTTACAACCCACGGTACGGTCAATATAGTCAGTATTTTTATGACTTCAAAATGCCATTGATATTCCCAACCTAATATATAAGATAAGATAATCTATTTGTTTATAAAAAAATAACCCACTATCACATGTTGAAGTAGAAACGTTTATTTATTTGTTAACAGGACACAAACCGGACACCGGACTATATTGGTTTAATTAATAGAATTACTTTATGGCTGGCACAAACAAAGTATTTTGTAACGTTTTCAAACTGTGATTTAATTTAATATCGAAGAGCAATCATGCATCTGCGTAAATTGAAAAAAAAAAGAAATACAAAACGGCAGGCTTACTACGTATCTTTTGCAAGAGCAAAACGATAGCGATTTTTGCGCAATAATTGCTCTGCCATACAAGAGTTGTTAGCGGTTTTTTTTTAAACAAGTGCATTTGACAAACAGCGAACGATTGTGTAGGACCTACCATACCTACACTGCAGGTAATTCCGACTTTTATGACATAGAGCTTTTGATCGCTATCGTTTTGCTCTTGCAAAAGATACGTAAAGGGTCTTTCAACAAGGACAGCAGAGACATTAAAAATTGGATTCGTGCCACCATACGAAGCCCCGGCGGACATTTGAACGATGTCATATTCCATCCATAATTGGCATAAATGGGCCTTTTAAATAAAAAATAAATTTCGTTAATATCTCACACACATCTTGTTTTATTCAATTTTAACATCGACCCGTCCTTGTTGAAAGACCCTTTAGTAAGCCTGCCGGTTTGTAGTTCTTTTTTTTCAATTTAGATAGATAGTTCATCATCTGCCTAGCCTTTTTCCCAATTATTGTTGGGGTCGGCTTCCAGTTTTACCGGATTCAGCTGAGTACCAGTGTTTTACATGGAGCGACTGCCTATCAGACCTCCACAACCCAGTAACTGGGTAACACGATACCCCTTGGCAAGACTGGTGTCAGATCTCAGGCTTCTGACTACTCGTAATTTAGATAGATAGTTACGAATTAAAAAAGTACGGCAGGCTTATTCTGCCGTACTTTTTTAATTCGTAACTCAATAAATTAATGGTACTACAGTAAGTACTCCTACTGAATTTTGTTCAATGGCAAAAGTTATTTTGTTTGACCTTTAAAACACAAACGTAACTTTCAAGCTATTAATTAAGGGGAGCGGAGAAATCATAAAGGACTTTGAAACACTTTTGGGAAATTAAATCTCTTAAAATACCTATCACAGGTACATTGCCGGGCAAATGCCTCCTTTCATACAAATAAATTAATTAAAACTGTTTATCATTAATTAAATATTGTCATCATGATCACAGACAAAGACAAAGATATTTTATTTCAAATAGGCCACCAAGCGGCACTTTTGAACATACATAAAAATGATTCTACCGTGCATTCAGAAAGTAGCTTGTTATGGAGAAGAATGCACAAGAAACTCCATATTGACACTTAAAAAAAACTTTTTTTACAATATTTAGGAACATAGGTACATATATAGTTATTAGTTCAGGACAATGCACCCAGAATAGCACTACACACTATACCACCTACAGACATAAAGTATTAGAAGCACTCACACAAGTACTGTGCAGTGATATAATAGGTACTAGAAAAACATTAACATCCGAAGCAGTCAAGTTATGACCAATCCCAACTGACGGCGTGAGAAGCACAGGAAGCGAGAAGCTAAGAACGATTCGATGTGGCAACGCTTGGGGGTGGACCTATATCCAGCAGTGGCAGTCTTACGACTAAAATGATAATGACGTTAAATATAATGATTATATTTATGTGTGGTTTAATGTAAAAGCTGACATCTACAATTTTTAGGGTTCCGGACCCAAAGGGTAAAAACGGGACCCTATTACTAAGACCCCACGATCCGTCTGTCTGTCTGTCTGTCCGTCTGTCACCAGGCTGTACCTCATGAACCGTGATAGCTAGACATTTGAAATTTCCACAAATAATGTATGTCTGTTGCCGCTATAACAACAAATACTAAAAAGAGAATAAAATAAAAATTTAAGTAGGTCTCCCATACAATAAACGTGATTTTTATGCCATTTTTTGCAATAATGGTACGGAACCCTTCGTGCGCGAGTCCGACTCGCACTTGGCCGGTTTTTATATATGGTTTTCAAAAATAAATAAAACAATCGTCTAGTATCTCTCGTCGCGTGTAAATCGTCCTTCCCATGGACAAGCAGGAGGTGAGACTGTGTGACGTCATTAGCAATCTGCCACCTCGCTGTGCCGCCGGCAAATTGGAGCAATTATAATGTACAGTTTGTTTTGTTACAAACCATCGCCCCTCGAAACAGACAGAATTTGTCGACTAGCTTATTTTAAACGGTAGTCTATTAAAGCGATCTCAAACATCTTTTCATTTTTAATAAACGACGTGTTCGAGAGTTTTTCGATTGTTCCTGTCTCGAGTGCTGTTGACTTTATTTGTGATTAGGGAAATTGTACGCGACTGTACCCTAATTGCAGTGGGGAATGCTGAATGTCGCATAGTACAGTTCAGCACAGTACAGTGATTTTTGCAAATATTGGAATGCCATATTCCTTCATGTAACTTGCAAGTAAATGGTGGGATCAACATATGGGATGTGGCGTACCGTATAATTTAAAATTTTCTCCATTTGATAAATTTTATTCCGTAAAAACGGTGCGAAAACGGCCCCAGCTTATAATCATATGATAGGACAGAGCATATTGATCATAACATAAATAAAATTATAGCTAAAAAGGTTTAAACAAAAGGCTTTTTTCGTATTCTTCTCAGCAAACCCTTTTATTTGATACCCATATTATGACAGTGCACAAAAAATAACTAGTCCGCCAACTTGGGCCGTCCGCCATATTGGATTTAGAATGACATCACTTAGCTAACCATGCATTGTCATCCAAACTGAAGGTGTATGCAAAATTTCATCTAAATCGGTGTAGGATAACTGCTTTAAAATTCAGTTGCAATATTTGACCCGAACACACATACATTGCTAGTTAAATAAAAGCTTGTAAAATAGCAACATCCATATGTCCTGTCTTTGAACCCAATATAATAAGACATGCGATAAGAGCAGCAACAAATAGGCATAATCTGGGGATACATAGATTGCCCGGAGTGGGCAAGGTTGCCCGGTAATGCCCAGGGTTGCCCAAAGCCAGTTAATTAGTAGAAAACTTTGCAGTCATCGGCCGTCCGGCTTCGGAAAAAGGAAGCCATTTCGAAGTACGGACGATTGTCTAGCCAGCCTTTGTAATGAACGGATTAAAGAACATATGCATGCTGAAGTTAAAGGACTGTTCGGCAGACATTTTTATGGGGCAACTAGCTTTTGTCAGCGGCTTCGCACGTGTGAATGTCGAAAATTCTCCCAAGGGAACATATTCCCGGGATAAAAAGTATCCTATGTGCTATTCCAGACTATATTATATCTCTGTGCCAAATTTCATCCCGATCCGTCCTGCCATTTGAGCATGAAGAAGTAACAAACACAAGTATAATATTAGTGTGATTAGCTTCTGCCAGCGCCCTCGTGAAAAGTGTTTTCTTTTCCCAAGGGCACATTATACCGGGATGAAATGTAGCCTATGTGCTATACAAGACTATAATCTATCTCTGTACCAAATATCATCCAGATCCGTACAGCCGTCCTGGCGTTATTGAGTTACAAACATACATCCATCCATCTAAGCTTTCGCATTTATAATAATATTAAGTAAGATAGGATGGACAAAGATTGAAATATTTTATGATCTGTTATGTACATGTATCAGTGTATTTTGTAAGTAATGGCCACTGTAAGGCACGATCTCGGGATCAAAATGAATGAAACAAGCCAAACAAAAACATCCTAATTCCTTGTAACTGTGTAAGGCAAATAAACGTTTTTTTTTTTACTTTTTATTTTTTATTTATTCACAAACAAACTTCACATAGTTAATGTGAAGTTTGTTTGTGAAGTCGGATGCTTCTCTAAGGCTAAAACGGATTTGGATGAAAACAACTCGGGCAGACCATTGCCCAGATTAGGACAAAGAAGGGATACAAGTATGTTTCTGGGGGTAAATTTCGACATTTACGCAGAATGTGACGTTGTCAAAAGCTAGTTCTTCTTGTCGAGTGAGGATGTAGCCACCTCTAGTGTCGGAGTTAAATTTTTTAAGCCGCCTCTGGGAACCCCACATGCCTCCGACTTACATTAATTGTTAACAGTCCAGGTTCCTCACGATGTTTTCCTTCACCGTTACCTGTGATGTCTAAGATAAACTTAGAAAGTATACATGAATTTGAAAAAGTCACATTGGTACTTGCCCGTATTAAAACCCACAACCTGAAGCAAGAGAGGTGAGGCCTTAGCCACTGCCACCAGTACATATGATGAAAATACTTCTAAAAGCTAGTAGAATACTTATCGAATATTAGATTTTTTATCAAGTTACTAGATCTTCTTCTTCTAGTTCTCTTAGAGCACTGTAAGTACAAAGAAGTGTATCTTTTCTTAGTCAGAAACTACAACAACACTTGTTTACCACACTAAAAACATCGTACTCATCACAGAATTCTTTTTATACTTAAAAGACATGTGTAATGTGAACCTTTATGTCGAGTTAGTTCCACAAACTGAATTAATTTCATATCCTCCGGCCAGGTATGTAAGCAAAGCGATTTTTCTGTGTATTTATTTAAGAAAAAACATACAAATAATTAGACGTTTTTGTATATTGGCTTCCATGTTTATTTTTTGTATTTCAATTATCCTTAAAATGTTCAATGTGGCTTCATGTTTGATTGAGGAAGAGGTTTTAAAAATGAGATTTATAAATAAATTTTTCGTTTCGTAGAGAGGAAATAAGAGGTTAATGAAATCATGATCATTTTTAGGGTTCCATACCCAAAGGGTAAAAACGGGACCCTATTACTAAGACTCCGCGATCCGTCTGTCTGTCTGTCCGTCTATAACCAGGCTGTATCTCATGAATCGTGATAGCTAGACAGTTGAAATTTTCACAGATGATGTATTTCTGTTACTGCTATAACAACAAATACACTATAAAAACATAATAAAATAAATATTTAAGTGGGGCTTCGTGCGCGAGTCCAACTCGCACTTGGCCGGTTTTTAATTTTAGCGGTATTTTTATGTTAAGCGAATCATTAGGTATATCTGCTAACACTGCTTTTTCACAAATATTAAATATTTTAAGAGGTCTCTTGTCCAAAAAAAGGCATTTTTTAGCACGGAATCAGATCTCAAATGAGACTAGAGTAGACGCGGATTGCTCAAAGCCAAATAGATATAATATTATATTCAATATAATCGAAACCACCGACTTTTTCGATAAAACATGTAATTTAATTCAAACTAACTTCGTAATGAACACGAAATTCTTAGTAAACTATCCTAGGAGCCGTCAATTACTTAAGTTTGAAATTAAACCACCCAGTATCGGTCATATTATATTGTTCGTCGACGAAATGGCTCAATCTTTGAACCGGGTAACAAAGCAACGTAATACTCAAGTAGCTTCGTTTACTACCATTCTGATCGTTAATAAAGGAACTATGGGAACTATTGATCGGGGAATTTGCGATGGATTGTTTGAAGTCAAAATGTAAGTGCTTTTAGTGGAAGGAAGGACTTAATCTTGGTACTACCTAACTTATAGTGAAAATGTCAGTGTCAAGTCAGTGTGTGGCACATGTTCAGCAGAAGAAAGTAATCATTACATGTTTTTTTATTTCAAGGTTGCTCTGATATATTTGGTTTCTTAACCCTGTCATATCAACAATTTATTTTCTGGTAGAACATCATCATCTGCCTGCTTTATTCCACGTTACTTAGGGTTGGCGCAACACGTTTTCTTCTTCCATACCGTCCCGTCCTGTCCCCTGTCACGCTAACACTGACTCCCTTTTCTGTCATACCACTCCTCACACATTCCATCCCTTTTCTTT
Source organism: Anorthoa munda (assembly GCA_945859665.1). Classification (NCBI taxonomy): domain Eukaryota; kingdom Metazoa; phylum Arthropoda; class Insecta; order Lepidoptera; family Noctuidae; genus Anorthoa; species Anorthoa munda. The sequence goes on along the minus strand of OX243902.1, from coordinate 26,719,551 downwards.
GGCCTTCCTCTCTTCATCCATCCACCTTTATATTTGTTACTCTTTTAGTAACATGCGTTTCATCCCTCCTCATCACATGACCATACCAGGACAAACGGTTTCCTTTCAACTTTTCCCCTAATGTACCTACTCATATTACACTTTATCCAATCTCGTCATTCCGCACATGCATCTCAACATTCTCATCTCTGTTTCATGCAATCTCTTTTCATCCATCTTTTTCACAGCCCAATAATTTATTTTCTGGCAGACTAAGGTGTGAAATCTTCGAAAACAGTTGGCTACTAATAAAGTCATTATGAGTCTCAAATGGCTGCAGTAGGTACCAAAGACAAAACAATTCTTAATAATATTTTAAACCTATATGACGGCCCAACTGTTCCAATTACTCGAGTATTTTATACCTGCCTGTCTACAAGCCAAATACTCGTACAAACATCCAATAATAGCTCCGGATAGCCTCCAAAACAAAAAACAAAAATTCTTAATAGCTTTTTAAACCTATATGACAGCTCAACTGTTCCAAATACTCGAGTATTTTATACCTACATGACTACAAGCCAAATACTAGTACCAACCAGCCAAGAATAGCCCCGAATAGCCTCCAAAATGAACTTGGTCCACATTACTTAATTAATTTAAACAATTCACCGGACTCCCCGTAATACAGGAAGTTACGTTGCGAAACTTGAGTTTTTTAATTTCCTACAAAAATGTCGACGGACTGCTTTTAGAGATCCGCATTTGTAAATATTTACATGTTTACATAAATGTTCCATTTATGAGTTGCTTTTTGTTTTCTTTTTCGTTTTATGCCAGTTGGCCATGTAAATAGTTATAGAATTAAGAAATAATTTTACTTTTTATGCTAGACGAGTTTTCTTTTCTGTTTAATACTTATATATTACAATAAATAAACTAAAATATACATGTAGTGTAGGTATACGACAAAATATCTATGGGCAAAATGAAAAGAAGGAATCCCTCCTTGTACCTTTCTTGAAATTACCGAAGTATTTATTTAGGTACAACTACCAAAAATAGAAATCTATAAGAAGCCTTGTAGGACGTAGAATTTCTCAGAGTTATATGCTTCATTATATTCCTTAGCAAAGTATTTTATGACACAATTAATAAACTTCTCCGTGTTCTAGAATTTCTACTAACAAAATTCCCTTGAAAACACGTGTTACAAAATAAAATTCGAAATAACAGAACGATTCGCACTTGCCTTCTTTTTCTAAGCAATAAAAACTTTAAGCATTTTACCTTTAGCGAGGACTTTCGGACGGGAAAGAGACATGTATATAGTTTTAAACAAGTTGGAAGGAGACAGCATCGAAATGAGTGGTAATAAAAATAAACAGTAACAGTTGAAGCCTTCTGTATACGTCATACAAAGTAACATTTTCTTTGGATGTCGTTTTTGAAGGCGTTTGGAAATAAAGAGACTTAATTAAATATTTTCTTAACACTTTGTCATAAATAAGGTTTACTGTGATCTTTTATTTTATTTATTTACTAGCTGACCCGGCAAACTTTGTTTTGCCATAAATACACCAAACATTAATCTACTCTACCTACCCTACCCTACCTACCATACCCTACCTACACTACCCTACCTACACTACCCTACCTACACTACCCTACCTACCCTACCCCACCTACCCTACCTAAGTACCAATTTTTTAAGTACTACATACCTACCCTACCTACGTAGTTAAGGAACCATTTTTTTTTCTTATTTTTTTTTTCGTAAGTACCTTCTCCTATCAATAACAAACACAACAAAAAAGAAGTAACGAAATCGGTCCAGCCGTTCACGCGTGATGCCGTGACCAAGGGAAATAGGGATTGATTTTTATTATATATATAGATTAAAAAAAAAACTTTGCCCCACAATAGGAATTTCTGCCTGTTTACAAAAAAAATAGAGAAAATGCTATATAAAATGAAAATGAATGATGATTGAGATGAATGAACGAAATTAATGTTTTGTTTGAATAGACTATTTGTTACAAATTATTAAGTTGCATCTTGTAAGGAACACTAAAGGTCAATATTCGGAACTGATGACGCAATATAACATATAAAAATAAGCTTTTACCCAAATGTTTTTATGTGAAACTAATCAACTTCTTCAAATGGCTATTGGTGAGCTTTTTAGGAAGTATAATAATACTGTTTTACTTCTCAAAAAGCTCACCAAAACCATTTTAAAAACGAACTAAAATATAACACAACACCAATTCTCCGTTTAAAATATAATTGGAAATCAAACTTCGACCATAAACGAATAGAAACGCGAGTTCAACTGCCTCCCCGTCTAATTACAAGTAGATACCACTCAGATACCACACAGATACCAAGCAGATACCAATAGAAGATACCTATTTACAACGATACCAGCTGAATGATAATATTATTTTATACAAGTTCAAAACGAAGTTATCGCTCTGCCCCGGGCGTCCGCAGTCGCAAGATAAACTGAAATTTCTCATTCCGACACAATAAAGTTTTCCGAGTATTTTTTTACTTCGCCAAATATTTCAAAATACTTTTCTATTTGCTTAAGGATTTTGCTAGAGAGTTTTACAAATTGTTTCGATGTGACTCCCCAAGAATAACGGGTGGACGGATTGATCAGCGGAATGAAATTCAGATGAGTTTCGCGATTGGGAACTCGTGAGAAATTCTTTTTTTTTTTGTTTTGCGTGGAGAGACTTTTTGGTGTATTGTAACGGTCGGAGTGGCCGACGAGCTCTGTTTTGTTTTTTTTTTATTTAAATAGTAAATAAAGCTCCGGGCATATAATGTTAATGATGTTTTCTTCGAAGATAACAGAATTTTGTAATAAGGACAAATGTAAATCTATTGAAAACGTAAGTAAAAAAAGGTTGTATACTTAACTGAGAGATTAAATTCCGAAAAAAACACAGCTTCATAAAAATGCTTATATTTACACAACCGTATCTTCTTATGCCGGAATCCTAAAATAATATCAATAACCGAAAAAAACGGTCAAACATTAAACATGGAGCCGGATATAAGCAGATCGAGATGGCCGTCCCTTGGAGGATAACAGATACTCGCAAATTATAAGTGGGCGTACGGAAAACGACTCCTTGGGCGATCATAATAATATCTTCGAGCGAAAAATGGCGCGAATGCGGCGAGCAGGGGGGTTAGCCGACCGCGGCGTAAGACATAGGCGGCCGCTTGATTTAGACGTCATCAAGTTCATGTCTGTTTCTAACCTACCCCAAGCGATCTTCTTTTATTTACGCGTTGAAATTCTCTTGTCATCCGCAGGGGTATGTCAGTGACTGAGGAGTGACAAAAGGAAGGTTCAGTTACTCCAGTGGAATACAGAGTGAAACTTATAAGCGATCCTAGGGTTGGATTTGTGAGTTGTAAAAACATTATGAGTCAAGGAATATATTATGTGCCAAGCTAACTATTTTTGCATGACAGGAATTTATACGTTATTTGAATGGTTTGATCTTTTTGAAGTAGGAAGGTTTACCTCCGGAAACAAAAAGAGAAGATACTGCACTTTACCGCCTTTCAAGAAACCAAAAAAGTATGTGACAGTAAAAGGTCGCATATACCCTCGGAACTAAAATAGATCCAGTGCGATTTGGATAAGCCCACATAAAAACCACATAACTGACAGCACATCTACACTCTTTGAGCTGTAGCATGGTGCGGGTGACAGTGGTGTTTTATTTGTAGACTAGAACATTCTGGTTGGGTTTAATTTAATTTACTACAGTTATAAATGATTTAATATTTTACGAATGTGGTATAACTGAAATGCTAAGTCATAATTTGTTAAATCGCGGCAACTTTCAAGAGTGAAACGAAATGTCACGCACCATGCTACAGCGCAAAGAGTTTAGTAGGTAAACATCCTGATTTAAAAAAAGAATTTTTTAAAAGGTTTCAAGCCATGAATGTTGCCATAGGTCAAACGTTTATCGTGGTAACATTTAGCTTATTATTAATACAATGGATGGTATTATCAAAGGGGTTTGACGTTACTTGGGATACCACATGTGGGCTTTAATATTACAGTGGAAAGGGACGGGGCGATACTGTACACATTGTTGTCTTCTGCCTACAATACGGATGGATAATGATAGAGGAAGTGGTGTAAATTTCACACTATGTAGAATAACATATCGACTTACACAGCAGCAGTAAGGATGAAAATGGTATGGCATTGGCATGAAAAACAGAATCAAAATTGATCGAAAAACAAACGAAATGTTCCATTAAATATATCTGTCTCACTCGTGAAAACGTCATTAACTTTTAGCAGGTGCATGGTGTACTAGACTTTGACGTCAGAATCTATGCTGGAGTTTTCTTTCTAGTTTTCATGCTTTATAACTGGTGTACTAGACTTTAACGTCAGAATCTATGCATTTCATTTTTCTTTCTAATTTTCAAGCTTTATAACTAAGTCACTGATAAAGATATATAAAAAAATATCTACCTCCGGTATCGTAGGACAATCGCGATTCTGTTTTGTTTTAGTCGTGTCTTCGCCTTTATATGGGGGCAATATAGTAGCAGTAAAGTCGAGAAACGCAGCATGGCTCCATAACCTTTGGAGAAACGCGCGATCGAGTCTATATGTGTGTTGTCACCTTTATTGTTATTTAAAAATAATACAAGGTAAAATATTTGTTATCGTTTGAGTTTATTTTTAATCTTACCGATCTTGTATATCTTCTGACGTTATAACGCCAGCCTGTAACTGTTACACTGCAGGGCAAATGCCTCTTCTCATAAGGAGAAGGCACGAGCATTGATCACCAATCTTGCTTAAGGTTACACTAGTCGATAATTCTTCCATAAAAACGTAGTCTAGGGATAACTCCACTGTTTGTACGTTCAAAATAAAAAATGATATCAGTTTGTCTCATTATTATCTAGCCCTGTATGGAAACAAAAAGTAAAAAAAAAAACATATTTGAAAGTTATGAGCGTCGAAACTTCCATATTTCAACACTAATTTTAACGCATCTTTGGGCGGAAATAAATACCAAAAGAAAAAGGAAAATTGCAAAACGGCTACCATACAGGGATAGATTAGTAGTTCAAGACTGCAAATAAATTTATTTTGAAAATATACATTTAGTCGTTTTATCATGATATCTAGACTCCCAATGTTCTGTTTATAAAATTTCGCGCGCTCGTTTTCGTCCTAAATCATCCATTTTGCTACAAACTTGCAAAAGTACTAATTCATACACGAACTAACTTCTTACTGCTCATCACAGCATCTATCTCTTTCGCACGTGTTGTCAGATGAGATAGCATGCATTTTAACCCCGCGTACAAAATAGATTTTGCCGTCGACGGCATGAACTAGTCGGCGGTAGTCGACTAGTGGAATCTTAAGATACCTAGACGATTTCAGACATAAAATAAGCGTGTTTCATCGTCGACCACATCATCGCTTACCATGATGAGATAGTGGTCAAACGCGAAACTATCGAAACAAAAGTGCAGATTTTGTAATGATAATTTCCTTCAATAAGTCAGTGATCACTTAGGTCAAATTATAACAATAGCCCTGTTGATCTAAATAGCCTAAATTCTATCCCTTAAATTGCTGCCTCCTGTACCAGCTACCCTATAGTTTGTTACTTTAATGTTCAAACAAAGCCGTCGATGTATGCTACCCACTGGGAATCGAACTGATTACCCGCTGTCTGCGGGCAACGATCTGAGCCAATGATACAGCACAATACTGTTTATAATTTAAAGGGGTTGGAATTGTTGCGATCAATAACATATTGTTCGTAGAGTCAAGTTTTGGAGATCGATGAACGGAGTATTAGATTTTTTATGAGAATGTTCAATTAAATTAAATTAAATTAAATAAACTTTATTTCAGAATCACTTTTAAACAATTCCATATTTGTTAGTAACAATGTAAACTTATAAAATAGTGTTAGTAATATTTATCCTAAACTGTGCGAGACACGCCGATCCCGGGGAATGTCTGTTTGACTGCGTGCAGTCGTATCCATCGCCCCAAGATCGGAGAGTCCCACCTATCAGCTAACGCTCTAAGAATGGTGTTGGGGCTGGCGCGAACACGGCGTAGCAGAGATGCGCATCTCTCATCAATGCAGACTTATTTTTCGAACTAGCTTCTGCCTGCGGATTCGCCCGCTTGTAAATGAAATGTAGGTAATTTTGGGATAAAAAGTCCTATGTCCTTGAATCCTGATCCAGTTCATGGTTTTTGAATGTGCATTTAGCTTCATCTTTTGCTTTTTTTTTTAAATAAATGATTTTGAATTCGAGTTTGGGTCTACCCGTGTGCTAAGTCTCAATTCAGTTTACCCATTAAACATCCAATCATCTAGACTTTCGCATGTATATTATACTTTAGTAAGATTAGTTGAACTTTTGTTAGACAATCACGATGGATAGGCTGAAATTATTTAGACTTGGTACGTTACGTAGGTAGAATATAATCCCCAGAATATTTAGAAGTTCTAGTTTTCATTTAAATAGTATAGTGCACGTGGGCGGAGCAGTGGGCGAGATTTTGTAGTTCCACAGATCACTGAGGTGCCTCGGTAGGCACTACTAGATGCGGTATTTGTCGAAATCTATACTAATATTATAAAGAGGAAAGATTTTTTTGTTTGTTTGTACCGAATAGGCTCCGAAACTACTGGACCGATTGCAAAAATTCTTTCACCAATAGAAAGCTACGTTATTCCTGAGTAACAAGGGTTATTTTTTAATCCCAAAAACAGGTCCTGTGGGGTGGCCCACGGGAGCGAAGCTAGAGAACAGCTAGTATACTATAAAAACAAAGCGTGTCAGTGAGTGTTAACGCTTACTTATAGACAAAGATGGCCCGTGAGAATTCTGACCATGGTTATAACGAATAAAAATACTGTTTTTTTTTTTATAAAACTCGGTTCTATTACAGCCGTAACTTGTGCTTAGCGTAATCTTGTACCCGCCGGTTCGTGGATTCGAGCTCTGTGTGACTGTGTAGTTATATTGAAACGATGAAATGATCATGACTAATGAAATTTCAGCTTATTTTAGAAATCGGAGTAATAATGAATTTTGCGATTTAATAACGTTGAAAATCAAATATGTGTTAGTGTGACGTGACTGACATTGGAAACGTTCCTGGTATATATTACTAAGCTAGAGTCAACGCAAAATATTTTAAGCAATGAGCGTTGTGTTCAGTGAAGGTCAACATACTCGTAGTTAATCTGAAAGAGCTTAATGTCTAAAAAGCTATTACAAGCTCAATACACAACACAAACATACAAATGTAATGTTTTTATCTGCACACCAAACTCTTCCATCGACTGTACATGGGTACATAATTTTGCTATTCAGGTAGCTTAAAATCAATTACTTATACGTAGTCTTATAATCATCATGATCAGCCTTTTTAATGTTCCCACTACTGGGACACAGACCACCTCTCTGTGAGAGAGAATGGGCCGTAATCCACGTGGATGTCACATATCTTCTTCATATCTTCGTAGTCTTACACAAAAAAAATGTCATTGGTCCTCATTAATATATACGAACCTACTTCGACGACTATATTTAATAAGGTGAGGTTAGAAATCAAGAACCCATTTTTAGTGACAGCCTAGAAGGACGACGAAACGAGATGAGCCTCGTGAAACGAATGATGGTCGATCGAGATTTGCATACGAAAGATATAATAATAATCTTAAAATTTAAGTAGGTGAGATAACTGAACGGAGCTGTATCTTAATTGCAAGACTTTTAACAATTTTAGGGCTGAGATTTTTTAAAGAGAATTTTTAATTTAAACTTTTTTTTGCTGTACCTTTTCGATAAAGACGTGATTTTGTGAATTACCACTAAAAAGATTTATTGATTTATTTATTCGAAATTATGTAAATAACACCTTAACAGCTATAACGCCAATGCAATGTTAGTACAAAGATATTAGGACTAACAGAATACAATAAAAAATGCAATCAAATATTGCAATTAAAAATCAATTAAAATACAAACAAAATACAATAATAAATACAATTAAAATCCAATTAACATTCAATTAAACAAAAGTTAAAATACAATTCAATTCATATACAATTCAAACGCAATTAAAATAAAATTCATTTTTTATAAAATTCACATACAAATCAAGATATTTATTTCACAGTGAGATTATGGTAAGTGATACATAGATTAGATGTATCAAAATATTGAAGAGATAGTGCAAGGCAAAATAGACAACTGAAAAAGCCCCTAAGGCGTTGTTGAAGGTTTATATTATTATTTAAACAAACTCACACCTTTAAAAACCTTTGAACCCTAACGCTGATTTAGCTAAAATTTAATAACAAAAACGCGAAGCGCCTCCCTCGCGACAATAACAAAGTAATTTTTCATCCGCACATAAAAAAAATGGTTTCAAAACATCGTCACTATGAAACGAAGACTCAGAAGCATTGTCACGTACAACAAAAGGGAGTAGGTAGGACGTCAAGTATCACAGTTTAAAACGATAAAAAATAATGCAAATTCACTCCTGTGCCGTCTTCGTGATATAACGCCCGATCGTTACTAAGATAACGGAGTTTTTCCGTTAAATCGCGTCTCTTCAGAACTTAACGACAGTGTCCTTCGTTAAACGGAAGTGATTCAGGTAGTCGTTTGTGTTTGAGTGCTCTTTTTCATTTGTATAAAGTATTTTTTAGAGCGTTTTCACAATGAGTTTTTGTATTGTTATTGTTAGATTTAAGGTGCATCTAATAATAACAATATCTAATGGGATAATGGTTAATGATATCTTGGAGAGGCTATAAAATTAACATTTATTATAATTTTCAACAAAATCCATCAGCTGCGAACAATCAATAGCGTCGTATTACTTGACAGTCTTTCAATACAGAAAGCATTTCTTTTTACCCGACTGCCGAAGGAGGGTAGTGTTTTTATCAAGTTATGAATGTATGTCTGTATGTTTGTTCCTGTGTGGCATTCTAGAGACCAAACACGTTGGCCGATTTTGATGATTCTTACGTCGATCGATTTGTCTTAACCTTGCGAGTGTCACTGGCTACATTAAAATTGGAAAATAGAAAAATGGCGGATTTTGAGCGCCATGTTGTGAACCCAATATTTTTTCGTCCGTACCAAAATAAATGATTTTAAGAGGTGAATTCAAAAATATATAACACTTATACGTTTAAATTATACCAAATTCGAATAAAATAATCATCTAAACAGTTATAAATTACAAAGGTTTTTGGATTTCTGAATTGTTTTATTTTCTACTGATACTCAAATATATAAACGACTCATTCCCTGTGAAAAGCTGTTAATTAATTTCCTTCCCAAGTAATGAAAACATACTGAATTTATAATAAGCCTATCTTAGAATAACATCTCCGCAAAACTGACATCAATAGTGATATTGAAATCCAAGTAGGTAATGCCTAAAGTGCTTCTAATATCAGTAGAGCAACACAAACTGAACAATGGTACGTATTTGCTTATAATATTGATACCATTAATCTTAGATAAACATCGCCCGGCGTCTCCGGTATATACTCGTAACTGGTATATTCTCGTAACGGGTATATACTCTACTCGAAGGCGAATATCGAGAACAATTTCATTTAGTGTTGTGAGATAGTTTGAAATGTAATTTATATACCCACATTGAGGTAGATTGGAAGAAGTGATTAGTTTGAAGGTGAAGGATGGAGGATATTATTAAGCTTCTGAACTAGTATAAGAATTACATAATGATTGAGAAGGAACTGTTCTAGTACGTCAGAAGAAAAATATGTTTTACTTAAAACTTTTCAGGTGGCTCATACGGTAGCTTTTAATAAAGTTAGAAAAGTTTTAGTGACGTTTTCAGGAAAAAGCAAGATTATGAAAAGTAGACTAGCGTGAAACGAAAATCAGCCTTAGCCGTAGTGTTCAAATCACCAAGCGGCACTAATTAAATTAAAAATCCTAATAAAACTTTTCAGTACTTTCGTTAACGCCCAACGTTTTTCTTAATACCCAGCGTTTATATCACCTGAGTCGAAAGATGTTCCAGATAACAGGGAATCCAATCTAATCATCTCGGAACTTTTGACGAGTAAAACTGGGACATAAAAAAGTGTCGTAAAATCGACTGGGAAGCATCCGCAACGGGCAACGCCGGGAAATGATTTACTTATTCAGGGGAAATGAGAAATTTTACAAAGAAAAAATTATTAAGATTCATCTATACAGAACGTTATTTAGACGGATCACGGCCCTGTTAATCTTTGAGTCAAAGCCGTCATTATTTTCAAAGATGTGAATATTTCAGAAAATTGGGGCAAAGTTACAAGGAGGTTCGTCTAAAGGCTGTTTTAATAAGGTATTAGACAGGACAGCGCTTTAGATTAATCTCCGGAGTTTATGAAATACCTGGTATATTTGGCTATACAAAATATCGGTTAATGAAAATAACATTACCAAATTCCTTTCATATTTTTTGTCATTACACTTTTTAAAGAAAATATTTACTTTGGTAATCACTTTTATTACAAAAGAAAGAGCCATACCTTCCCTTCCCTCCCTATAAGACTTCTCCGCACACACATATCTACATATATATATATCTGCTTTTATTAAAGCATAGACGTATATGAAAAGGTTTCCGCAAGGATCAGGTGGAATCGTTCTAATTACCAGTGTTCTACAGGATAATGCCTGTAATATCCAAGGAACGCGTACAAATTTCCTGTTTACCCCTGCAAATGAAAGGGTATTTAATTTCTGTATAAATCGTAGCTACGGGTGTCTTGTGAGAATAATTGCTTTGGAAATAAAAGTGTTCCTATTCATAGTTTTTTTTTTGGTTTTATAAGTGTTTTCTTTTGGTTGTTATTCTTGTTTTAAGATGGTGGTATTATGGTGTCTAGTCTACAAAATCTTAAGAAGAACGTTTTCTGTTTACTCGTCTTTTTGCAATTATTTATTGTAATGTATTGTATTTTAGTACCTAGTATTTTATGGGTACTGGGTCAAGCATATATAAAAATAAACCCTAATCTAAGTTCCATAGAGGTGAAGAGCACATATATCTAATGATGGTAACACCATCATGTCTTGCAAATTATTTTAATGCGTCCCAGTAGATGAGAGTCAGTGCATTACTAGGCATCGAAATATAATTTAGCGATGCAACTAAAGTATAAGGCAACAGCATAATTGCACGCTGACTTAAGTCATAAATCCACTTCTTCTCCACTTCATTAATCCACCACACACAAAAAGACAGAGACCCAACAAGCACTATCCCGAATGACATGACATCCCAAACCCTAAAGGAACCTATTTTCGCAGTAAATATTCACACAAACTGGAGTGTCACATTTTAATCCGATATATTGCCTTTGGACGTGGCTCCTAACAACCTGTAAATGAGTGCAATCTTAGGCTACGAAGTATAATTCAGCAATGCAACTGAAGTACACCAAAGCAAAATCATCATCATTTCAGCCGAAATACGTCCACTACTGGACATAGGGCTTCCCCAAGCGTCGCCACACTGATCGGTCCTGTTCGTTTCGCATCCACCGGACTCCCGCAGCCTTGACCAGGTCGTCACTCCACCTAGATGGAGGCCTTCCAACGCGTCTTCCGGTACTTGGTCGCCACTCTAGAACTTTTCGGCCCCAACGGCCATCCGTTCTGCAAACAATGTGCCCTGCCCACTGCCCCTTAAGTTTGGCAATTCTTCGGGCTATGTCGGTTCTCTTGTGGATGTCTTCAATTCTGATTCGATCACGCAAGGAAACGCCGAGCATAGCCCTCTCCACTGCCCTTTGGGCGACTTTAAGTCTTCTGATGAGGCGCATTGTGAGCGACCACGTCTCTGTCCCGTAAGTAATCGCTGGCAACACACACTGGTCATAGACTTTCGTCTCGAAACGTCAACAATAACATAATATATTGTATACCGAATTAGTGCACAAAAACTTTATTAATCCACAACACAAAAAATAACAGAAACCCAACAAGCACTACTCCGAATGACGCGACATCCCAAACCCTTAGGGAACCTATTTTCGCAGTAAATTTTCATACAAACTGGAGTGTCACAGTCACCTAGATATCTCTGCAACACGATTAAGTAAACAACTTGGTACAACGTTCGCAACGCAGCGCAAACAACATGGCTGTTTGTTGCACATTTTAACCCGACACATCGCCTTTGGACGTGGCTCGTGGTTCCTAACAAGAATATAGCACTCGCTTGCTACTGGAATAAGGGGTATGTGTTTCCGAATTTCGTTGATTAATTCGGTGTTTGGAGTGAGGGAACAAATATCGTGATTGTAATTATAATGTTTGTTGTGTTCTTTACTTGTGATCACTGTACGACTGCTGTTATGCCTGAAAATAAATAAGAAGTAGGTAATGTTGACAATATAAGTGTAGTGAAGGGAAAATGCAGTTCAAAACCAAATAAATATCAGCCTATATTTAACTTATTAAGTTACAAATTCAACAAAACAATTTTTAAATAAAGGCTTGAATGCATTTGTCAACGACAACAACGCAAACAAGCTAACCCAGTTTAATCGAAACACAGAGAGGCACGGTGCACCTAAATGGAAAACAGTAAACACGCAGGGTAGAACTCGACAAGAATCCTTCTAAGTGCACGCTCATTACGCTATAACCGGGCAAATTACGTTCGAAGCGATTGTTTACCAGTTAGATAGCAAGTTAGTGATTTTCCACCCAAAGTTCCGTGTTTAGCGTGTGGAGTTCGCACCAGAACTTGTGCAGGTGTTTGATAATTCTACAGAGGATGTGTTTTAATGAAAGAGATTCGCTTTAAGCTGCTGAATTGCTGTGTTAAAGCGCTTTTCTGGTGGATAGTTATAGACAAAATATTTTTTATAAATCTGTCACAAATTGTGTAGATATAAACCTATAGAAGTGACCTCCATATAAAGGTACAATACTTGTTATACTAAAAGCAGTATTTTAATCAACCTTGTTACTTTCGGCACAGTAACTATGCCGCTCATAATATGTAAAACTTTGACTATATACAAAGAAAAAAATATTGTATGTATTAACTTCTGTTTCAAAATATCTTCGTTCATTAAAGAATATGTAATTATGAAGGTAGTTGGCTACACAAAAGGGCACCCGATGATGATACATCCAAGTTAAAAGAATGTCTTAACAATATTATTAAAGCGATTATATCAAAATAATGAAGAACGTTGGGAAACCGACTCTGACCTATCACGGAAATATAATTATATACCAGAATAAATATGATATATTATGTAGTATGTAATTATGGGTACTCTTTGTTAGTGATCTCTGACAGTTATGTCAACTTATTGAGTAGGTTAAGGTTCCTATTATGTTGATACATACGAGTACATACCTATAAACTATATCATTAGTCTTGGACGACCAAGGTCTTTGATATTAAATGATCTCGAGAAATATCATTACTTAAGTCAGTTCTAGAAGGAGAGAAGGAACTCTTAAAGCCAATGCATGGCAATGGAAATTAGTGAAGTTTGGTTGGTGAGGCCTTATGTTCGGAAGAAACGTGATCGCTCATTGATGAGCCTCATCAGAAGGCTTAAAGTCACCCAAAGAGCAATGGAGAGAGCTATGCACGGAGTTTCCTTGCTTGATCGAATCAGAAATGAAGACATCCGCAAGAGAACAAAGGTTACCGACATAGTCCGAAGAATTGCGAAACATAAGTGGCAGTGGGCAGGGCACATTGCTCGCAGAACGGATGGCCGTTGGGGTCGAAAAGTTCTGGAGTGGCGACCGCGTACCGGAAGACGCAGCGTTGGAAGGCCTCCCTCTAGGAGGAGTGACGAGCCTGGTCAAGGCTGCGGGCGTCCGGTAGATGCGAGACGCACATGACCTATCAGTGTGGCGACGCTTGGGGGAGGCCTATGTCCAGCAGTGGACGTCTTTCGGCTAAAATTAAGATGATCAAGTCATTTCCTTGGCTATCATATGAGTTCATCTACTTTAATATCTGCAGCTCTAGTACAAACTTCTACAAGTCCAGTAGCACAGTGTTTGAGAAATACATAAATTATAAGTAAAAATAAAAATAACTACAAAAGTTTCAGCTCGCCATCCTTGAAAATATCAATCATTCTGACATAATTACTGGCACTCAAACTTTAGATGCATGTGAAACATACAGAACTGAACTTTAACTGTTCGCTATAAGACTGTTAATGCACGCAGGGAGAAGTTTGTAAAAAGCAGCCGGTAAGGCAAAGTTGTGTGGAAAAGTAGAAGTTTTTGCTAAAGAAGCCTGCCTAGTTGTAGGGATGAATAAATTAGTACGTACTGGTGGCTAGACGTGGAGTTTTAAATAAATATTCACTGCAGTATTGTGTGCGATAACGCGTGTTTGTTTGGTCTAGGCAAATTATATTTTTACGTACTAATCTTGTGAAGCCCATAGTGGCTAAATAAGTCTGTAACAAAGCAAGACTGTAAGGCTGCTTTGCTCTTTCTCTTTGCTTTGTATATGCCAGTATAGAGGGTGTCTACTACAGTCGTATAGATGATGTACGTCATACTGGTACTAGTGTGAGTGAGAGATAGGACGCATAACACATTAACACTTTACTTTTTTTACAAAGTAATTAAGACCAACATAAACACTATTAGGCTGCAGATTTTTTTGAGATGACAACACCACAAACGTCACAATTACACAATATTATGGATAAAAATGTTTGCTTGTTACGTTTCAAACTGTGCATAGAAAAACATTACAAACTGCAAACACAAATAAAGCTCTTCACTGCCCACTTGTTATTTTATATTATCAACAGAACAATATTTCTCCCCAAATAGCAGGAAACGTGTAAATTCGTTGATTTATGCGACGAATAGCGACTCTATGTTTGGTAGTGAACCGTGCGATTATTTATCTCCCTCCCCTACCATCGTTTCTCGATTATAGAACGACAAACTTAATCATGCGTGTGGCGAAATGTAGAACTAACGTAAAATGTACTGAATTTGACAGTACTTTCACAACTTTGTTCAGAATCAGCGCCACCGTTCGATTTTCAAAGTTGTTTGTCTATGAAAGCGATCGAAAATGATGACGTTGACGGATGAGTTCTAATCTTATCGGCACTAACGTGTTTTCTTGACGGTACACGAAAGCTTTGTTTGCGGGTAGTAAACGAAGATTATATCTTTTGTTTAAATACATGGTACTGCGTTAAGTTTGTATGAGCTTGGATTTATCATTGTTATGTGAAAGCTTATCTTGGGCACATAAAACTATCGGTTACCTAAGCCATGTGCCTAAAAGTTTGTCAAACGAATGCCTATAATAAAATTTGCCAGTAATTGGATTGCAGAAATCTAATGGAGCGATTGGACAAAATTCATCATGACCACGACCGCTCTGTCAAGAGCGAAATGAAGAAGAAGAAAAATGGTAGTCTAACACAGATTTTCAGCCTAATAGCCAATATTTTCCATAACCTAGTTGGTTAAAATAGGTTGAATATGTTCCAGAACCAGATCGGGGCAACCCGACTTCACGTAGTCTTTTAGCTGCTACCCCTAAATAATATACCCCTGCATAAAAAACGGAAGCGCGAAGGGAGAGCAACCCCCGCCAGCTGTAACAAAGCATAGACACCCGTGCGAACCGTAGCGGTTGAGGCCAGTAATTGGATTGCAGAAGTCTAATGGTAGTCAAACACAGATTTTCAGCATAATAGCTTGACCTAAAAGTCAATATTTTTCCCTAACCTAGATATGAAAAGGATCACGACGCCGACGTATGTAGTTTATTGAACAAATTCATACGTAAATCGGGAATCAATTCGAAACAACTTTGCCACAAAAAGAAAAAGCGCCGTCTGTATCGTATTATTTCAATTCTTTCGCAACTTAATCCTCGTCAAATTCGTTCGGGAAAAGTTCAATGGAACAAATGGTTATGACAGGTGGGCTACCGTGTAAAAGTGACTGATCTGCTCAATACTGCGTCCGCGGAATGGAAAAAAATTGATAGCTATTACGCCAGTCGGCGCCCTTTTGTGTGCGAATTTTTTCACCATTTTTTTTGTTGTTTTGTGTTCAAATCTTTCGTACGGGGACTCTGAATTGTTGTCGTAATGGACTACAATTGGTGGGTTTGTTTTTACTTACGTTCGTGGTCTGGGCGGTCGAATGTGGACCTCAGCATTCCTGGAACAAATTGAAGGGATGTTTAGTGATTTTAGTTTTAAAAAGTACAAGGATACGTTTTCAAAGTGATGTAGTTAGTTTTGTCATAAATATATTTTCCCTTTCAAAAACGAAACACCAACATAAAAAAATTAAACATTTATCATTCACTGAATCGAAGGACAACATGAAAGGGATTTCCGATCCGATACCCAACTACCGCACAGACCTGTTTAATAAAAAGACACGTTTAAATACCCACCTCGTATAAAATATTCATTCATCAATATGGCTACTATTATCCATTCATCATTTTACATTCACACAACTATGGTACAGCCGCTGACAAAAGCGCCAGCCAATTAGTTTGTTTAACGTTGTGTGCCGAAAGCGCGCGTTGTCATGGCAACCGGTTTATGGTGGGCACGTGTTAATTGCCCGGTCTCTGTCTGAGCGACTAACATTTTGTACCATTTAGCACCTCCCAGCCACGTTCATATACGTACAATCGACAATAAACGATATTAATTCTAAACGTTTTAGACTCGCATTTCTAGATAATTTATAGCTTTTTATAGTCTGCGAGCTCGTTTTTATGTCTTTTATTCTTTGAATACACTTTTACCTTGCGAAATTTACAGCCTTTTTAATAAATTGACGTAGGTACGGTAAAACGATGCGTCGCGTCAGATGAAACGATTTAACTTTGATTGTGTTTTAAATTTAAATTCGTTCATTACACGTCTATTATTACGATTTAAGTTCGCAGTACGTAATTGCTTTAATTATTACACGATTGAATAAATAATGTAGTAATTAGATTGTGCGCGACAGTACCCAGAGTTGTTCTGATGGCATATTGGATGCGCTGTTAAAACTTTGCGCAAACTTATTATAGAAATGAAACAAAACTGTTCGTGTGTTTTTGAAATATGATAAATTATTTTGTTGATTTAGTGGTTGGAGTATTGCATAATTTTGTTACCTACTCTACATCATAATTTATTGTGGTTACTCTATGATAAAACACATGTAAATTGGAACAAACAGATTATTATTATTTATTTGCATTGCAAAGCTTCGGCTGAATTAACACTAACTGCCGCACTCAGAGACATTTAACGGTTACTTAACGCGTTCCTTAGTATAGATTTTGTACTAAAAATCTCTACTAAGGAGAACTTTAAGTAGGCGTTAACGTCTCTGAGTGTGGCAGTAACTGTATATGATCACCAAAACCTTTGATAAAAGTGTGGTTTTCATGGTAACTATGGTATAATCATACCTACATGAATAACAGCGTTATTTAATAAAAAAAAGAAATATAAAACACTGATACAAGATTGAACAAAATGAATAAATAAGTAAAATTAAATGATCATGAAATAAAATAAAAATAAAAAATGATAAAACAACAATGCATTCGAATTATTGTGAACATTATTTTGAGTGTGTATTTATACAAAAAGACACAATAGTTGATAATAATGAATCTAAATAAAATATACATAAAATAAAATAAAACAACATTTCATTCCAATTAGGTTGAATACGAAATCCAACAGTTTTGTACCTCGTTAGTAAAATCAATGTGTTTTACAAAAGCTATTATTTGTATTGCACTGTGATTACAATCAATTCTTACATTTTTGTGTTTTAGTTAAAACACGCATGACATACCTATGTACCTATGTGACTAGGTTCAAACGTTTTCTTTGTTTCAATAAATATTTCGTGAGAATGTGGAAGGGCATTATTGGTATCGGACATCGGTGTAATAAAACGGACCTACTTAAATATATTTTTTCATTTGAAATGTTTATTTTGTTTTTATTATGTTTGTTTAGGATGTTTAATTTAAATAGATTAATTTGATGAGCCGTGTTGTTTTTTTTCATATTAATAATTATAAGGATTTTTTAATGTGTGTTTTTTTAATATTTAAATAAAAAAGTTAAAACAGTAGCTTTATGTTTCTAAGGTTTTTTTTTGTGTTTTCTTTAATTCAATAAAAAGCCTACCATTCTACCGTTTGTATTACCAAAATAAAAAAAAAGAAGAACTTTTTACGCCAACAACAAAAAGCCTCGGCGGCACTTGTGATCGTCGATTTCCACATACAAACGTTCGAGTAAAAATAACTTACGTGCCAGAAACAGATGTGGGGTGCGTAGTGTTTATTATTTCATTGTGTATGCCCGATGAACTCGCATCTTTTCGATATCATGGGGTGTGTGAAAATTCCTTACAAAACCGTATTATTACGAAAACATTTTAAATTTTCGACGCATCATGACGTCTCCGGCGTATTGTGCACATGTGGTAGTGGTTATCGAAATATATGAACCCATTTTGACGGTTTTATTACAAAATGCGAATTTATTTTTTGGGTAAACATTTTCTTTTCGAGTGTCCATTTTTGTGGAGTTGTTTTTAATTTTAAGTTTCGTTATTTGGGTAGAATCTACGGAATTTTTATTTTTTATGCGGGTTATCTATAATAATGGGAGTTCTTTAATTATTTATATTATTGAATTGTAGGATTACTTTGGTTTTCATCATCAGCCTTTTAATGTTCCCACTGCTGGGACACAGGCCTCAACTATGTGAGAGAGGGAATGGGCCTTAATCCACTACGGCCCAGTGCTGATTGGTGGATGTCACATGGGGAATCGAACCCGGATATTAATCGTTTTCATAGGTTGCAAAAAAACGTCTGAAAATATTAATCACACTGTAGTAATATAAATAAACTAGCTTATGCCAGCAACTTCGCCCGCGTGAATATCGAAATTTATCCCAAAGGAACATACTTTTTTTTTTTCTGATGGTTTGCTCTTGACTCTAGTCTAGGTCAGAGGTGACCGAGACGGAGTCGACGATGGATTGAGCTTACCCAGAAGAAGCCTGTTCACTCTAAATTTGGAGAAAAAAAAAGAAGAAGAAGATAAAAGTATCCTAAGTGCTATTCCAGACTATAATTTATCTGCGAGCCAAATTTCATCCAGATTCGCCCAGCCGTTTGAGCGTGAAGAAGTAACAAACATACAAACACACACACTCACAAACTTTCGCCTTTATTATATTAGTGTGATAGTGTGATATAGTGTGTTTGCAATTCTTGAAGTCTACGTATAATATACATATTTCATTGCAACACAATTTCATTGAGTCTCTCTTTTAAAACAAACGCGGCATAATAAAAGTATGATGCACTCTCTTTTTCTTTTATTCCCATTTCGCAAAAAAATGGAGCCAGGTTAAAGTGCATACTTAAAGTGGGCTCTAAAAATACAGTAATAAACACTCCCCTGTTTGGGGTGAGAATGTCTGTTTGCTAATAATCTTTATCCCTCTGTATTTTCACACAATAACGTAGATAACTCTGCGTATACTTACCCATAATCAGCCCGTAATGTTCCCACTGTTGGGACACAGACCTTCTCTCTATGAGAGGGAATGCGGTCCCAGTACGGTTCGGTAGTTGTTACATGATTTCGAATATTTAGTTCGGTTGCATTTCGGAGAGTGTGCGATGGAATTACATGATATAATTCCGCCTAGCCCGTTTCATCATCGGACTACAAGACGTACGGCGATGCGCCATCGGTACATGGTGGACATCCCACCCATACGCACTAAGGAGTACGTACACACTACACTCACAGACTACACACAGCTAAGGAGTGGAATTCGCTGCCGGATGTTTCCAGATAGCTACAACCTCGGGGTCTTTAAGTCAAGAGTGAATAGGATACTTCTAGGCAAGCGTGTTACACCGTCGACCACATCATCGCTTTCCATCAGGTGAGATAGTGGTCAAGCGCGAGCCTAAATATAATTAAAAAAAAAAAAAAAATAGTACAAGACAGTTTCCTCACGATGTTTTCTTCACCGTTTATAGAACATTTCGTGTATAGAGCATTAGATGTATAAATAGATACAATGCAACATATGCATTGTCTGTCCGTCTTCGTATTGTACAGTCCGCAGTTTAAACGACCAATTCACGATTACGACCATGAAGAGCCATAAAGCAGGAATAAATCAAACAGTTTATTGAATAGTAACATCAAAACAATCCGTTGCAAGTTAACCCTCAAACGCGAGCGTGACCGCGGCGGGCCGATCACGACACCAATAAATAACTATTGCGACAAAAACTGACGACAAAGCGCGCGTCGTGAGTCGCCAGTCGTGATCTGTCGCACGTGTCCGGACAGATCGGAAGCCGATCGGCACGATAAGATCACGACTCGATATACTGAAAGTCCGCCCGCTTAGCTAATTGGTCATTTTTACTTTTTAATTATAACGACTCGTGACGTTTTAGCGAACGAGGGTTGAATTTCGATTCTTTTAATGAAGCTTGTTTTACGTTTGAGTAATTAATTCACACAAAGAAATTATTCGCATCTCATTTCTTTTTACGATTAGGAAATTACTTTCATTTTTCATTAAACATTCTGGCGTATTGAGTAAACAATCGTTTATAAAATTAATTTTGTCATAAAACACGACTTTAATTAATAAACTGAGTTTAAACATTATTCTTCAATTGGGTGCTTGTTATAAAATAATGTAATGACGCAGCATCATAAATTTCGCAGTCGCATAAATGGCGATATAATAAATCAGGAGCGGTCAATGAAACTGTAAAATTTACGTATCATTATAATTGTCCGTTGCGTATTGATAAAGTGTCAAAGTTCATCTGCACCGGCTATTCCTGGCTGGCACTGATTGGCAGTAAGAATATTCACTGAGTGTTATTGGCACTATGAAATGCAGGAAATAATGACAATTTAACACATAGATAAGGGATCTCTGTCGCTTTTCGATGTCTTTTAAATGGACTATTTTGATTTAAAGTAACAGTGAATGAAGTAACGTTTATACTAGGTAATGTAACTTACAATAAAGCACAAATACGTACACGGTTTACTGCTTGAACTAGTTATAATTTTTAACCAACTTCCCAAAAAGGTGGAGGTTATCAATTCGACTGTTTTTTTATGTGTGTTACCTCGGTCTTTTTACTAGGTTAACCGATTTTGATAATATTTTTTTTTATTTTAAAGCTGGTGCTTGTCACTGGTCCCAATTAATAAAGAACTAACGGATGAAAAAACTACGGCGAAATATCAATAAATGACGGCAAATCACTCGGGATAGCTGCAATCGCATGTCTGTTTATTGTTTACACCATTTCATAACATAACATCACGCTGGTACCCTCTAAAGGGTAGCCTCTCACAGTTGTGAAAAGTTCACCCTGGTATACTCTCATTCCACCGGTTTTGTTTAAGTTTCATGCTATAGAACTGGTCCATTATGTGCCACAACTAAAAGTAAAGAAAAATAAACGTTTTTACAAAAAAATACAACCGACTTCCAAATAAAACACTACAAAGTGAAAAATAACTTCAATTTCGGAAGTCCGTGTTCCTTTTTTCGTGTTTTGACACCGGTTATATTTTTTTGTAAAAAAGTATTTGTCAAAATAAGTTTCCTCTAATCTTATGAGGCGATGACATTTCGTAACTTTTGTATACGTCGTAAACAACCTCTCTTAAGTACGTTTAAGTTATGGCCTCTCCATAAATCACTTTCATGGTCTTAACAATACGCCCAATTTCGACTTATTGTTAATAAAGTACCGCAAAAATGTTACGAAAACGAATTATACTTGCAATGAATTTAATATGGGAGTCGTCTCAATTATCAAGTTGGGTTTACAACCGTCTGTATAAGGAATTATCGTTATCTCCTTTATTGCGATGTCATAAAGTATATGTGGTGCCCCGACCACACCCGACTTGGACGACTTTCTGAACAGCGCGGCACACAAATGCGAACTCGGCAACTTTTTACTTAAATGTTTTATTTACAACTTCTGTAGCACATGAACATAGAAAAACTGCAATATAAAAAAATTCAATCGACTTCCAAATAAAAACACTTAAAAGTAAAAAAATAACTTCTTTTTCGGCAGTCGGTGTTCCTGTTTTCTTTTCTTCGTTTTCTTAACACCGACTTCCGAAAAAGAAGTTAAGTTTTACCTTTTTCCCTCTCCCCTTTGTATGTAAGTTTGTTTTGTTATTAGTCATAAGATTAGGAATAGTCAGTTGTACATATAATTTGAATTATAAATAAAATTATAGAAGTATTTTTTTACTTTTAAGTGTTTTTATTTGGAACTCGGTTGTATTTTTTTATAAAACAGTTTTTTATTTTTCACTTTTTTATTGTGGTACATATCTATAATGCCCACAAAAATGCCAGAATAGATTACCAGAATAACATGAAACTTGGGCACAACCGGTGAAATTAGAATGTACCAGGGTGAACTGAACACATCTGATAACGCTTTAGAGCGTACCGGCGTGATATTATGTCATGAAATGGTTTAAACAATAAACGGGTATGCGATTGCAGCAATCCCGAGAGATTTGCCGTCATTTATTGAAGAGTTCTGTTGTATATCTCCGAAGTTCTTCATCAGATCTTGATCAAATTAGGACCATATGAGAAGCAACAGCTTTCAAATAAAAAAAGAATCATCGAAATCGGTTCACCTAGTAAAAAGTTCTGAGGAAACGCACGGTTGGCGCAGTGGTTGAGCAATTGACTGCTGCGCTGCGTGTCGCGGGTTCGATTCCCGCACGAAACAAAAATTTGTATGACCTACAGATAATTGTTCCGGCTCTGGGTGTTTGTGTATGTGAGTTTATATGTTTGTAAACGCACCCACGATACAGGAATAAATTCCTAGTGTGGGGCAACGTTTTTTTAAAAAAAAACAAACAAAAAAAAAAGTCGTATTGAGAACCTCCTCCTTTTTGAAGTCGGTTAAAAATCATGGGGAATATAATGTATCAACACAGTGGAATATCTGCTCAAATCTTCATAACTTTCTAAGATAACTATTGAGTGACATGTACGGAAATGGTTCTCTGCGCACACATCTGAATATCATTATTGTACATATTCTAACGTCCCACTATTAGATCAACAAGTAGATATATATGTCTCAACGTCGCTCCTCTATGATTTATGATAGCAGACTAACTGACAAGACCACACCACTTTTTTGCCGTATGAAGTTTCCTTACGAGGAGGTTTAGTAGGTCTTAGCCAAAAAGGATATTACTTTGCTAGATAGAAATCTCGGCCGCGACACTTGAGAGCTTTTATGGTTGTAATAACTGATATCGCATTGATTCGATTTGATATGGACTGCTTCAGTTGGTACTATCGGCTGCTTGATTGCCGGGAACATTTACTTAGAAGTGGCTCGTGAAACGTTAATGGCGACTTTTACAACACTGTTATGATAAGAAAGGTGCACATTTGAGTCAATCGCAAAGACATAAATATCTGAAACAGATGTAGAAAAACTAGCAGCGCTAAAACAGGCAATTTAGTCAACAACGACCTCTGGAACTGGTACATTTTTTTTTGTCCAACCAAATACGGATGCTGCGTCCGACAGTGAGCGCTGTAAATTAATTTCCAAGTTCTACCACAATTGTATCGCGTTACAAGCGCAGAATGCAACTCTGTGCCATATATGGGTACGCGGGGCCGGCTGCCATACCGGGCGGGACATAAATGGCCGGCCGTTACCAAACGCGGTGGCTCAGGACAGCCCGCAGCGAACGGGTTAAGTGACACACACTCGATTTTGAAATACGTATAAGAAAGCTTCGTGGTAAATGATAATTAAAAGTAAGGGTCTGTTTGACCGCACACCTTGTTGCGTAGGGTTGCTAATGACAATTTTATTGATGTTAATTTATTTGCTGAGTGTTGTTTATAGATTTTTGAGTGCGTACTTTACTAGGTACGTCGTATAGTAGTTGTTTAACGAATTTAAGATTATTTTCTGAAAGCCTAAAAAGAACAGTTTATTTTGTAATTGCTTCGTCCACAAAACTGAAATTCACTTTATTTCAGACCAGCTCCTTTAAATTTTGAACAAAATTGTCCTTATAAAAAACAGAAGGTAGGTGAAATAATCCATTAGCAATATGCCAGTTTTTTTCTTTTTTTCATTAGAATTCATAAGAGACTTAGTTAACAAAGGACGGAGTTAGATTGGAAAAATTTATAACTTGCAAGATTTGCGCAACTCAAGTGGCGCGGTATTTGCATTTTAATTGTAGATAGAGGCGCGGCGCGAGTGCGAGCGGGAAGCGATAAGCGGAAGCGTAGCGTGTCGGGTCTGTTGAATTATTATGCCCTGTTTCTTCTTGGAACTCATTTCCATCTGGTTATACTGGAACTGACTTCAATATTATTCAGAAAACGTGGTTCTTCGAAATCATTGTGGCAGAAAATAAAAGGGAACTTTTTAGTTCAACAATAATAGATGTTCAGTTGGTAATTTTTTTTACTATATTTTTAATGTTACCAATTTACGTACAATTTTGCAATACAATAGATTTTTCTGATGTCATAAATAGCCCGTATACACAAGAGCACTGTTAAAAGAGTTTCAATGGAGTTATAAATAATATTTTCCCGTTATAAGGAAAACGGAACCATAAAGAAAAAATAAAATATTAGAACCGTTATCAATAAATGCCTGGGAAATATGCTTTTGATTACTCAGTTCTACGAAGTTGTAAAGGAAAGGGGATTTCCCGCTATCATTGAGAACTCAGGTTCCATAAAACAGTAAGTAATCTTCGACTATTCATTATAATATTTTCTGAATTCATGCATATTTCCACCACTACTGGGAATATGCTCTGCCTTTATTAATTAAGTTCGGTTCCGAAGGTTTTTTGTACTGAAATATATTTTTCTAAGAGTAAATGAAATTTTGGCTAGAAAATTGCGTCCTATACATCCACACTAATAGAATAGAATAGAAAATGCTTTATTATACACCAAGAAACACAAATAATAAAGCTAGCTAGCTTGTTAGTTGCTAATATTATCACTACTTTTTATAAATAAAACAAAGTCCCCGTCGCATCTGTACGCGATAAACTCAATAACTGCTGAACGGATTTTCATGCGGATTGCACCAATAGAAAGAGTGAGAAACGGGAAAGGTTTTTGTATATAATTTGTTATGGGCAAAGCCGGGGTGGGCCGCTAGTAAGGGATAGTAATAGGACGATTTATAACCCGGGTGTAGGTACGTCATCTTGGGGAAATTTCCGACTTTCATACTATACTGTATAAATAATAATAAGATTTACCGAGATTTAAGGAATCAACATCATCTCGCTTAGTAATCTCGCTGACCTGACAATTTTCATAACGTAAATATTCACATTATTCTACGAGAGCGTTCATTCGCGTTTGACAAATAGGCTGTCATTCCATTTTTAAACCGCCATACTAACTTATGACTCAATAAAAAACCGAGTGCGAGTCGGACTCGCGCACGATGGGTTCCGTACCATTATCGCAAAAAAACGGCAAAAAAGTCACGTTTGTTGTATGGGAGCCCAACTTGAATATTTATTTTATTCTGTTTTTAGTATAAGTTGTTATAGCGGCAACAGAAATAAATCATCTGTGACAATGTCAACTGTCTAGCTATCACGGTTCATGATATACAGCCTGGTGACAGACGGACAGACAGACAGACGGACGGGCCGCTGAGTCTTACTAATAGGGTCCCGTTTTTATCCTTTGGGTACGGAAACCTACAAATAAACAAAATGGCTGTATATCACTATGCATTTTTTTATTGATGATGGCTCGCGTTTGACAACTGTCTCACTATGGTAAGCGATGATGTGGTCGACGGTGAAGCACGCTTGCCTAGAAATAACCTATTCACTCTTGACTTAAATATCAGCATATATACTCCGGCAAAGAATTCCATTTCTTACTCTACAGCAACCAAGTCAAAGCAAAAAGCTTGCTGTTTACAAAAGTGTACTTAGACTTACATTGCTATGCTTATGTACGTAGGAGTATATAGAGCAGAGTCAGCCACCAACCGCTAAGTGTGAGTCGAGTTGGCGAGTCATTTATCTCTGTCGACGTCGCGATGTGGCCTCGGCTTTACATTAGGCTTGTTGATAGCCGTCGGGGTTAAGTGAAACGTCTATCTAAGAGGGTGTGAATTCGTGAAAAACATGTCGCTAGGTAACGTTTCGTTACACTCAAGCGCAGATGTGTGGCGGAAGTTTTTGTATGACATGCGGAATTGATGTCACCTGCGTTTGTAGCGGACAGAAATATCGACGTGTTGATTCGTCGGTATTTTTGTTTTTATATTGGATTGCGCTTAGTTCGAAGTGAAGAGTGACGTTGGCAATGATGTAATATACACTAACGAGCAATGAAAAAGATCCAGTGACATAGCACCAAATTATTACTAAACGGGAAAGGCCTAGCTTAATGACGCCGTCTGCAATATTGAAGTACATTTAACAGCGCATCAGAATATTACCAACTAAAAACGTAAATATTGTGTTCAAATTTTAAATTAAATGTGAAAAATTAAATTAAGGTGTTTGTCGGCATTTTGTGGGTGGAACTTTTTCATTGCTCGGCAGTTTATGTAGACGTTATAGTCATGGTGGACTAAACTAAACAGCATATCCATACTTATAAAAAAAGACGAAAAGTAAAAAAGATGCTAAAGTATGTTTTGTTTGTACCCTTTGACAACTAAATGGCTAAACCGATTTAGGTCAAATTTGGTATGGAAATAGATTGACACCCTGGCAAGGACATAGAATAGTTTTTCTCTCGGTAGTTTGTGCCCTTGGGATGATAAGACACTTTTTGCGCGAAGGGGTGAAGCCGCGGGCAAAAGCTAGTATATTTATAAATGTAACAGTTAATTTTAATGGCTGGTTAGCTGTCTAAACATTGTAAGTATAAAAAACACAGAATGAAAAAAGTAACTTTGTTTGTATGTAACCCTTTGACAACTAAACGGCTAAACCGATTTAGATGAAATTTGGTATGGAGATAGTTTGAGACCCTGGAAAGGAATAGTTTTTATAAAGAAAGAAAGAAATAAATAAAAAATATTTATTTGTGACCTGCACAGGAGACACGAGAAATAAGCATAACAAAATTAAACAATAGTAAAAATAAAAAACCCCGTGCGAGACCAAAAAGGCTCCTATCTCAGCATGCGCAGCGATATCCAAAAAAGTTAACTTTAAATCTTATGACTGGTTAAGAATGATCTAAAGCTGACTTAACAGTGTTACCATAAAAAAAAGAACGAAAAAATAATCTTAGTCGAACACGAACGTGCAAAATTACGTAACTTCTGTAACTCCAAATCTCAGCCATATACCCGTTCGTTGGCTACATAAGCTAAAAAAAAGCTTAAAATAGAAATCTAATAAAGAAATCTTTTCCTAAAACTTTTCATATAAAAGTGGAGAAGGATTTTTATTACAACGGAAACGGTAGTTAATTTTAATGTTGCCAGTAATTAACAAATCTTAAGACCCTTGAATATGGGTAGGAGAGGGCTCCACGACTTAATCGCGCCGGCCCCGGCTGTGGCCTAAGTGATACGATGCAGCGATTTGGCTATATAGCCTGTACGGATTTACGTAATCGAGAATGTTTAAAAAAAACTGTTTGATCAATGAATCCGTAAGTTTTTTATAAATTATAAAGTAGAATTGTAGATACGTATTATTTATTTTTCTATATGCTACGTCGGGGATCCGTTGGAAGCGAGACGCACGGGACCGGTCAATGAGGCGACGCTTGAGGGAGGCCTATGTCCAGCAGTGGACGTCTTCCGGCTGATATGATGATTATGATGATGCTACGCCGTCGGTTAACTAATACAACTCAATTTTATCTAACACTGTTCTTATTTCTTGTAGATACGTTTAGAAGTTTTTGCATGAAAGAGTAACAAACACACTCACAAACTTTCACCTTTTTAAAATTAGTAGAAAAACCACTCGTATTTTTCTTTAGGTTTAACCGAGGGCAAATTGAGGAACACAACTAGTAAGAAGAAAGATAGAAAGAAAAAGTGTTTTATTACAAAACGACATACAATATAAGTACATGCTTATGCTAAACCCTTAACAATAGTATTAGTAGTACTTAAATTAAGTTAGTAACGACGAGAAATAAATAAAAAAATAATAACATATACCACCTACCGAGTAGTAGTAGCAGTAAATTTGGTAAAGCAGAAGCTAAAAAAAAAACAAAAAAAAACCTACAAAAAAAAAACACCTGCTAGTGCCGAGTAGGGACAATTTTCCTTTGCATTATCGCTACCTCTTCCACTCAGACCACGCCCTAACAACTGAAAAGACGTTTTTCTTGGATTTTTCGTAGCAAACGAGTGGAGGTAAGGAAAATTAGATATTTTACCTTTCGTCTTAATGAGGAGTTATCAACGTACTCGAGCAGGGGTCGAGGACTCGCTCAATATTGAGCAATTACCTTTTATGACCCACTAGTGCCTAGTAATTGTTATTAAAAAGTTTAGGTAGACAGACGAATTTCCAAGCCATTTTGTATATATTTGAATATTATGCAAGTTGCTGTTTTTATCTTTAGAGGATTTTTTTTTTTTGAGTTTTTAAAATACGAATACTACTAACGCAATTATTATAAGGTATAGGTATGTAGACACTTTATATAAAGCAAAACAAAAATTGTATAAAAAAAAAACTTGAAGAATAAAAACCGGCCAAGTAGTCGGACTCGCGCACGGAGGGTTCCGTACCATTATCGCAAAAAACGGCAAAAGAACACGTTTGTTGTATGGGAGCGCCACTTAAATATTAATTTTATTCTGTTTTTAGTATTTGTTGTTATAGCGGCAACAGAAATACATCATCTGTGAAAATTTCAACTGTCTAGCTATCACGGTTCATGAGATACAGCCTGGTGACAGACAGACAGACGGACCGTGGGTCCCGCTTTTACCCTTTGGGTAAGGAACCCTAAAAATCAACATAACCTTCGAGTACCTACGGTAAATTTAGAGAGATTTTGCTTGTGCTTGCGTAAATTCAAACTATAATATGTACTTGTTTTCCGCAATTTGGAATGCGCGCATATTTTTATGGCATTTTCACCAATCATCGACGCATTTTAAATTTCAATACTGATCGGCTGCAATGTAGATATTTGTATTCAGCCAATCAACTCGTTATTCACACGTTTATTACAAATAATATTGACGCTACTGTATTTTGTAATATGTGCCAAAGAGTTATAACACTCGTGTAGTAAAACTCTCTTTATTAAACAGCTCGATCAATGATTGAAGGCTCAGAAGAATATTCGCCCCCAAGGAATACCCGCGTGAAGGTATTTAAACCGAATGAAAAAGATTTAGCAAAGGTGAAGTTATTTAATCTAGCGGAATATCCCCTTATTCACAATATTAGAATATGACTGCACACCGATGAGGGGGAGCTTCGACGTAATCAGCGTCTGATCACGTGTTCCTTTTGAAATCGGCTTATCCTCTACCCACCGAGACCACAAAACACCCAATACTCACCTTTCCATACAACCACGTAGAGTTTGTTTTCCAATAGGAACGTTTCCATACCCGTAAAATGTTCACCCTGACCGCCCGGACGAAATTCGTCTTCAGCGTTACCTTTGAACAAGTAATTATGGCGGAATTCCTGAATTAATACTGAGATAAGCCGCTTCCGTATTCCTCCATTTTAAATAGCATAAAAATGAGGCCTCAAACCATTATCGACGCGTATTTCTTTGGTAATTTACGTTTTTCGCTAATCAACGGGAGCAGCAAATTGCGTTTATAATCCCATTTCGTGGTCTCTCAAACTGTGGGGTGAAACCTTTTGTAGGTGCATAAAGTTTTTGTGAATGTTGGAAATCAAATTCTATTCTGAATCGACAGGAGTGAACAACTATGTGTTGTTAAAAATTCACAAGTTTCACCCCACACCGCTGTGCCACTGCGGCGTACGTTTGACATGGAAATGTGCAAGCCTACTCGTTGCGATTTCCCGCGGAATTTATTCAAACGCCGAACGCCCCCCCTCCACGCCGCACCTAGACCGCACGCATCTGTCTTCACATTGATATGCACATTCGATTGTCAACAGTCGCGTGCAGCGGACGTGGGTAACACACATCAGCGCTGAATGTTGGGAATTCTTTTTTTAAATTAATATTTGGTTTCAAGTGGCACCAAAACGGTTCTCCCTTCTATAAATATCGTTCTTATTGCTGCTTCATGGGTGATTGCACACCCCATAAGCAAAAGTAACGTGACAGGTATGCTGTTTAAATAAATTGTCTTTAATTAAATTAGAGGAGTAGAGTATGAGGACCAGGCACATTCTCAGTATTGATTCGCATGTTCACTTCAAAGCCCCTCACCCTGATTGATTTAGGGCAATTTACGATGATATCATTTTATAACTAAATCGATTTATCTAAAACTGAGATATTAACATGTCAATTCAAGATGTGTATCAGACGATGACTTGCCATACCACATGGGGGGAAGAAGTTAAATTAGGGGACCAGGAAAGATAAATGGCGTTAGCTGTCAATATCTACTTTTCATTAATGGTTCAAAAGTGTGTTTGCGTGGAATAAACGATGGCGTTTCTTGTAAAGTCACTGTCTAATGTAAAAGTGAAAAGTTTGCCGTTTTCTTTTACGAACATTTTCTTCAGAATGTTCACCTTATTAAGTAGGAACTGTTAAGTATTTTCCTGAACAATTCGCAAGCCTCGACCTTTTGTGGTCAAGGCTCTCTTTGAGTTGTGCTAAGTCACGGACAACAGTGGCTTGGTTTTAAGCGGCACAAAATGCATAAGTACTTGTTTCCTGTTCTAGTCGCGCAATAATTATAATAATTTTCTTTTTATTAATGGTTTTTTAAATCGGGTCATATTTTGTTCAATTACAAGCGAGTAACGTAGTGGAGCTGAATAATGACGCTTTCAACGTATCGTTAAAATAATACGTCTTTACTAGTAAGTAAATATATTCATGAAACGTTGAATCACGAAAGCGAACATGTAAGTAAGTAAGAGTTTCAGTGGCGTGCACGGGTGCACACTGTGTTCTACAGTGTTAAGTACATTCTACAGTGTAAATTGTGTGATTGCTTGCTCACAATGCTTGATTGATGGAAAATGTTATCTTTAGCTATTTATCAGTTACGATGCTTATTTTTTGAATGGTCTACGATTGATAATTTACATGATAAGTTGAATTGGTCATGATGGGCCAGGCCAGCTGTACTTACATAAACATTTCTTATTATTTTCCCTAAAAAAGATATTGCGTATTGATTCCAGTAAAATATGTTACGAATCCCAATTCATTTGGCAGTTTTATTAGTCACTCAACCGTTCCACACCCGTGTACTCGTCTAGTCTAGGAGTCCACACCGCAGACATTGCATACCCAAGCACATTGCACCACAGAGTTCGAAAGACACCGCATTGTCAAACTACCTGTCAAATTAAGTCCTTAAGACATGCGCATCTTAAACACTTAAGCTTCTTAGAATCTAAATTACTTACGTTCGCATGAAACTGCAAGTTGAACAATTTTATGAGATATTACACTCACTGTACCTAAAATTAAATGTGCTATTACGTTGGCAAAGAATAATTTATAAGAGAAAACATATTATTATACTCAGGCACGTTTAAAATTTATCTCCCACCATGCTTTACTTGAGAAGAACTCCGATACGTAATTTTGTTCTCTAGTTATTACAATTTAAGGTCGCTTGTGCTTAATTTTCATTAAAGACCACAAAACACTGTGCAAATAGCTGGAAACATCTTTAGAAAGCGCCGCAGTGGCGTGTAGGGTAAACGTACCAATTATAGCGCGAGAGACGGCGTTCCTAAATCCCGCTGCTGGTGTATACCTCTTAATTCCTCGTTTTAAATAACAAAAGGTTGTTACTAACGTTTTTCTGTGCCAGGCACTGGTTAGCTCGCCCTCGCACCCTCTTAGCGAGGTAATAGGTGAGGTGGCCGTTTGATACGAATGCGAGGTTAAAAGGGGTTTCATTTTTTATAGATAAGATTTCCACTTTCGGTTTTATTGCCATATTTAAAGTTTTCGTTGGTAAATTTGAATTTATTTCAGTTTTTGTTGCGTTCATAAATAGATTTTAGTTTAAAATTTTGGCGTTTTAATTTGATGTGGTTTTTTTAGGCGGTTTATTTTTTATGTGCTGAGAGCTTTTGTTAAAGTTTCTTACATATTATAACTGTGTTGTCTATTCTTCTATAGAAATTAAATTGATTTATTTTTGGGACTCAACCCAAAACAAGTTTTCTTAACTAAGTCTAAATGGTTTAAAACTAGCTTAGTTTTCTTTTCCAGACTAAATTTGACAGAAATACAATACTGAAGTAAGAATTCTGAAGAAAGCAGATATTTCAGAACCTTAAACGAGCGAAATCCGACACGCACTCGGCCGGTTTATTTACCTAAACTATGACGACAGAACTATCAGACGGCGTACTGTGTAAAAGAAGCTGTCTTCTTAACAATAGAGCGCTTTAAACCGCTGCATGAAGCGAACGAATCTAGAAACTAAAAAGACAGGACAGTTGGCGCTCGTTTATCTTAACTATCCTTATAAGGCAAGCACTAGATTCTATACAGATCTGGGAAAATAATGGCGCATATCAAGTTCCTACTAACATAAGTAGTATTTCAATTGAAATAGCTGACAATATGGTTGAAATATTCGAGGTGTAGGGCTGGGAACAACGAGATATTTTATAGTTGCCAGTTGCTAGCGACTGTGTTTTAGAGTTATTCTAACTTTGCTTTGAATGTTACATTTTCGAAATTATTATATTGGACTTGAGTAATAATATTTGATACTGTTTTGTTTTTTTTGTATCCTATACGCTCGCGCTTGACCACTATCTCATCTGATGGTAAGCGATGATTGGTCGACGGTGAAGCACGCTTGCCTAGAAAAAGTCCATTCACTCTTGACTTAAAGTCTCCTAGATTGTAACTATCGGAAAACTCAGACTCCGGCAGGGAATGCCTGTCCTTAGCTGTACGCAACTACGCATAATAAAAGTGTCCCCAAAACGTTTTGTGCGTATGGATGGAAGCCTACCATGTATTGATGATGCATCGCCGTACGTCTGGTAGTCCGATGATGGGACGGGCAGGGTGGAATTAAATCACGCAATTCCATCGCACACTCCCCGAAATATAACCGATAAAAAACCGACAAGCTGGCATCTAGGCGACGATGTTCAAGGCTCTGAAGCTTTGACTTGACCAGTGCCTCATCGCCGATGAGTTTTTGTTTGTTCAAACATGATTAAAATTTAATATTAAAGCAAAATTGGTAAAAATTTATTTTCTGACATTCTGTGGTTACATTGACAGATGTCAAAAACTTTGAAAATCATTCTCACTTGGACCCCGAAGTTCGCCAGATGAACACTTTGCTACAACTGGCGAGACCTATTTTTATTGCAACGAAAATGCACTAATACCCACGCAATATTGACAATAAACAACTGTAAATCCATTATATATAATATGTAATCCACTCCAATTCACTTGAGAAAAGAACTTCATAGAATAATTATCTACGTGTACATCAAAGTGAACAGCAGCCCGATATCCACAAGCAATTATGGGTCGGTGCATTGTTCAATTTGACTTATTAGTGCGGCCCATGCATCCGTAATTGGAATTATTGGCTGGCAGGCCGACGTCCTTTACACTACAATGGACGTCTTGTAATCTGTTTGCTGTAATCTTATGAGGAAGATGATAGACGGCCGTCTGAGGATATGGAGGCCAAGATTTTGTCTTTATGAGGTTACTTTAGCTTCTGTTCATAAGACCGCCTTGATAGAGTTATATGGCTGTACCACAGACAATATAATACTAGCATACAGATGCCTCATCCCAAACAAGGAAACCGTGCAGACGTAACTAGCGTTTTTCATCTGATTATACCGATTATTTTTTGTAAATCGATCGCTAGATACTCGGCGATAGATAGATCACCATCTATATCCGGGGAACGGAACCGAACGCGATCGATATAGAAAAATAATCAGTATAATCAGTACAGTACCTCGGCACGGTTTCTTTGTTGGGATGAGACACCACTGGCTGTTCCAAACAATTCTGTGCAGGCAGTTGTTAAGTTTACCATAACGCAATTTGTATCTATGATCTGATACCAACGATAGGATAGATTCCTTGAATTTATGTCTCAGCCACAAGGCAGGTAAAGCCAGAGAAAAGACCCCATTACTTAACATTACCATTTAAGTACAAAAGCATTCTCTTGGTTCAGGCGTTATGTCAAACCTCTATGGTTGTTCCAAAGAATTCTGTGGACGCAGTATCTACAGTTAACCAAAGTAACACAATTTTCAGGATACGGAACGTAGACTGTCCAAATTTCAGTCTCAGTAACACGCCAGGCAAAGCTAGAGAAAAGACCCATTAATCCGACAATTGCACGAAGTGAACTGGTGCAGCAGCCGAACTATAGGACACCGCAGCTTCGGACGTCACCGCTCAGTAGCGTACACAACAAAGCCACAACGCCACTCGCGCGAGCTACGCCCGCCCATTCATTGTCCACGTCTAATCACGATCTAATGCCCCCATAGAATGTTTGCCGAAAAATATGCCCCGTTTCAGCGTTCCCCGATTAATTGCCACATCACTGCCTTCAATTAGCAACTAGATCCACGACTAATCACCCTTATTAGCCCATAGATTTTATTTGCTAACCTGTTTTGTTCCTCTCCTGGACAAAGCTAAATTCTTTTTATCTTTAGATTATTACTGAATTGTAATTAACCTTCACAAG
Organism: Anorthoa munda; assembly: GCA_945859665.1. NCBI lineage: Eukaryota > Metazoa > Arthropoda > Insecta > Lepidoptera > Noctuidae > Anorthoa > Anorthoa munda. The sequence continues at coordinate 26,684,501 of OX243902.1, read as the reverse complement.
GAGATCATTGTTAAATAAAATTAATGTAAGTATTTTAATAAAATGCTAGTTCAAAGCTTTCAACGTTCGTCATATCAAACAAGATTCTAAATTCATTAAGTGTACTATTAGGAGACGAACGTGACCAAGAGTCGTGATATATTTAGAAAAATATAAAGAATTTTATTAATTCAAGATTACGTCCTTCAACTCTTCGCGCGTCTAATTACCAGAATAGAATAACGGCAGAAATACGTTTATAGTCGAGGTTTGTTTGTTTCTTTTTCAGTCTTACTAACTTATTTGAGTTTTGTACTAGGACCAGACACAAAGACATGCTGGGCACAGTTGGCAGTAAAACAAAGCTTTTGAACCAAAGCATCTTTTGTATGGGCCCACGTATCTATAATAATCTGCCGCCGTTTTTCAGAATTATGAGCAATATTAATGCCTTTAAATAAAACCTCCACGAATTATTGATAAGCAAATGTTATTACTCTATTATAGAATTTCTAAATGACAAGACACTGAAATAGCCGGTTTATTACAACAAACCAATGGGTGCATATGCATGAATTTATAAACTATTACTCACAAACAATGAAGTGACACTATTTAATTGTTTTAACTATTTTGTAGCATTACTAATTGATGATTTGACATTGCATAATTATACTTATTTAATATTTGTTTGTATTGCATGATAATTTGATGTTTTGTATTTTAAATAGACTGATGTTATAAATTTTGTATGCCTCAACGGCGGGACATAGCAGATCTACCTGTAACCAACACAACATCTTATGTACCTATGATCCACAATAAATTATTTGAATATGAATTTGAGTCTTTTCACCTTTTAAAAGTCGCGCTACCTTCTTCAACGTTTCAATCTATCTAGTTTATCCCGTCATCTCCTTCGTGGTCTGCCACAACCCAATCACACTGTCTCACAGTCTCAGGGCACCAGCTCTGTGCAATTTTGGCCCATATTGCTTGCCGAAAAATATGCCCCGTTTAGCACCCGCTGCCCGATTAATTGCCACATCACTGCCTTCAATTAGCAACTAGATTTGATAAGGACGGACAGCTACGTCTGCCTACCTTCTAATAACACCGTACAGGCATCACTAATGTAATAATTACCTACCTCAATTATGCAACGTAATTTCGTATGTTAATATAATTGTAGCCTTCGGGCCATCAAGTTTCTACCAAGAAAAGCTTCTATAGAACAGGCGGATTCCATATGCTCCATTCACATACATATCACGTTGACACGACTCAATAAAAACCTATTTGAAAAATCATTTCTGTAAAGAATAGCGCAAACAATACAGAATAGTGTTGCGGCATATATCGTATTGTAACTTATCGATCTGTCGATGCATTATTGAGCAGACAAGCGGGAACTCGAGTCGATACCACGTTACGGGGCCGAACAACTCCTATTTACCTGGAGCCGTTCTATTTCTGAACGCGAACATTGTTTATGGAATCCATAATGCACGTTGGTGCGGTCGAATGACATTTCATAAAGAACAATCACTATTTCGCCATTTTGAAAATTTATTTGTCATGTAATGTGTGGACGTTGCAATTTTGTTGGCTTTCTCTGGCATTTTCTCAATTTATTTGTAAGATTTATTTTTTAAGAAAGTTATTTATTAGTATTTTATCTCTGGATTTGAAATCTAATTGATATAACTGAAATTGTAATTTACCTTCATAAGGAGATCATTGTTAAATAAAATTGGAGTAAGCATTTTAATAAAATGCTAGTTCAAAGCTTTCAACGTTCGTCATATCAAACAAGAATTCTAACTTCATTACGTTTATTTTTGGACTATTAAGAGACGAACGTGACCAAGAGTCGTGAAATATTTAGAGAAATATAAAAAATCTCATTAATTCAAGATTACGTCGTTCAATTAAACAGACACACGTCACACACATCACAGACATACGTCTCATTATAGTCAAGTTTTGTTAAATATGAGCAGCTAAAGTGTCCTTCATGATATGAGCTGCTAAAGCGTCTTTCATGATATGAGCAATTAAAGCGTCCTTCATGATATGAGCAGCTAAAGCGTCCTTCATGATATTAGCAGCTAAAGCGTCCTTCATGATAATATGAGTATCCAAAGCATCCTTCATTATATGAGCAGCAAAGGCGGCCTTCATGATATGAGCAGCTAAAACGTCCTTCATGATATGAGCGGCTAAAGCTTCCTTCATGATATGGGCAGCTAAAGCTACAGACATCACGCCTGTATTCGCCGAAGGGTTAGGCAGAGGATCTTCTAGTACACCCTCATATGAGGGATGCACGGGATCGGTCAATGTGGCGACGCCTGGGGGAGGCCTATGCCCAGCAGTGGACGTCTTTCGGCTGAAATGATGAGACCAACGAGGCAGTAATCAATAAGGTTCATATCATGAAAGGATTTTCATGATATGAGCAGCTAAAGTACTGTAAATAAAATAAAAGCGAATTTGAGCAGCTGAAGTTCTATAGTCAAAATAAAAGTGGATATGAGCAGCTAAAGTACGATAGACAAAATAAAAGCGAATATGAGCAACTAAAGTACTATAGACAAAATAAAAGAAGTTGAGACGGCAATAATTCATAAGTAGGTTGATGGCCCATTGTCTACAAGAACCGTATTAACTCATATCCATTGACATTCACTTAAGCAGTACATTTTATGTTCCGTTTTATTCTTATATCGGCCTGGATACAGAGCTTAATAACACTTCAATATTGTCTTGTAACCGGGACGATACTGCCGGCCTATAGCTAGAGTGCCGCTGTCTGACAATTGGCCGATTTAAGTTTATTGATTCCATCGTAATCAGCAAAACATTAGCTATATATCTGTCTAAGCAGTATGTAGTAGTAGTAGATTCCATATAAAAATAAACATGCCCCAAATTGGTTTGTTTAAAAATACATTTTTGATTAAAACTAACAATGGATCTATTCGAAAGTGCGCTATATAATATTATAAAAAGGAAAGATTTTCTTGTTTGTTTGTACCGAATAGGCTCCGAAACTACTGGACCAATTTAAAAAAAAAATTTCACCAATAGAAAGCTACATTATCCCTGAGTGACATAGGCAATTTTTTTAATCCCGAAAACGGGTCCTGTGGCGTGATCCACGGGAGCGAAGCCGCGGGCAACAGCTAGTTAGAAATATTTTTTGACACTGGAAAGTCTCGCAAATGATTTATAGTAGACTAGCGGACGCCTCGCGGTTTTACTCGCGTGGTTCCCGATCCCGTGGGCATACAGGGATAAAAAGTAGCCTATGTTACCCGGGGATAGTGTAGCTTTCCAACGAAGAAATAATTTTTGAAATCGGTTTAGTAGTTTTTAAGTTTATTCGTTACATACAATAATATAAAAATTCAAATCTTTCCTCTTTATAATATTAGTATAAGTATAGATAAACAGTATCGATTTTTATTATATCGTGGTTTTTTGGTTTTTCGTCTATAACTCAAAACCTGATTTTGTCAGATAGTGACACTAGCTACAGATCTTCAATATTGTGTTGTAACCGGGACGTTTATAATAGGAACGATGGCAGACAGTTATTACATTCTTGAATAATAGAGGGAAACTTTGCGGACTGAACTTAGCGAAGTATCACGCGGAATCTCATTATATCGCGAGATGATTTATTTATCGATGCTATGGGTTTAGTATATGGAGTATTTTTTCTATCTGGGTCTAACAAGTTAAGTAAGTAAGTATATGGAGTATCTAACAAGTCGAGCAAACAAGGACTCAGCCGTGTTATCCTTTTCTCGAAGTCATTCAGACCATTTTTGGTTCTCCTGTAACTTCATTGTGGTTAAAGCTAGAATCCTAAGTTTTTAGTGACTATGTGAAAATAATATTAAAAAACAATTATAATAACATAACTAGGCATAATCCCAAATTACATTTAATTCTCGGTTTCATCTTAAGACAGTGTAAGGATTTTACCGACACTGCAGTTATTAAAGTTCTGTATAATGCACTTGTAAGGAGTCATCTAGAAACAAGTGCATTCATTTGGAATCCACATTAAGAGAAATGCAGTCTCATGTTGGATAAAATTCTAAATCAATTTTCTAGATTTCTTATTTGCAAACAGTATGGAGTTTACCCCTTTTATCCCCTGATGTACCCAAGCCTGTTCGTCCTGGGCATGGTCGGGTACTCCAGGCTAGCAGTAAGAAGGGACGTCGTGCAGATCAAATATGTGGCGAGCGTACTACTAGGGTTGCTGCACCACCTGGAGGTGCTGGCTGCGCAAGTCTCGCGGCGCATTTCTTCTACCGAAAAAAGTAGTGAGATCTAATGTAAAACTAAGACGGATAATTTCTTCTTCTTTTTTTTTCTTTTTTTTGTACCTTAATAATTAGGTTTAAAACAAACACATTTACTGACTTGGTTTTTACTTTCACATAAGGGGTCGAGATTATTGTACCCTTCTAATGTAAAACCAAATCGATTAATTTGTTTTAAGGTATGTACTGAATAAATTATCCGACTTGGTTTTACATTCGATCTCATTTTCTGTAGAAGAAATGAGCCGTGTTCTTTACTTAAACTTAACTTGTGTTTTTTACATGTTATGTTTTTCATGGTTATTACTATAATACCTTGGACATAACATAACATAACGGCACTATATTCTCGAAGGGTGACAGAAGTGCACCTATATCACATCTAGTCTAGCTTGGACATAAATAATTATTACCCTGACATCTTAACAAGAGAAAGGATTTTTTTTTTTTTTTTTTTTTACTATGTATAGGCCTGTGTTTGACCACAATCTCACCGTGGTCAGTGATGATGTGGCCGATGGTGGTAAGCACACAAAGCCTAGAAGGGAACTGGCTCTCAAGTGCTGCTGTCGGAACACACCGGAAGGTGCTTGGCGACAGATTTTCAACTTGAGGGTGGTTGCCAGCCAGGCGGGTACTACAAAGTACCCTACCACCGTGCTATGGTTTCCTCACGATGTTTTCCTTCACCGAAAGCTCAAGCTCATTGTAGGATTCGAACCCGCGACCTTCGTCTCGGTATCCGACGTCACTACCACTGAGCTACCATCGCCGATTATTAATCAACACATTACATATACATTATATTTACATTTTTAAATTAATTATAAATATTCTCATTAAGTTCGTTACTTAATAAGGTACCTTGCAATTAAGAAAATTCTATGAATCATCGCAACTGACTCTTGGAATTAAAGAAAAATAATTTAATACAAGCGTTGCCATGAATTAAAACGATTCAAAGTTGATTAGACAAGATATGATTAAATATGAAAGTAGAAACATGATATAATTTGGAGAAAATTAGATTTACTGATTCTACAAACATTTGCCTATCTTCTAGATTAATTTTATTTTATTATAGTTTGGCAGAAAAATAGTTTTTTTTCTGCGAAGCGGGCGATATAATTAAATGGAAAAGTTGGTATTATTGTAGTAACATGATAAGTAAATATGGGCCTACTTTGATAATATCTAGGGCAGCCCCAGTCCGCTTTTAATAAAATAACGGTCAAGTAAATACTTAAATGTACAGAGAATTTCATGTGAACTAATAAAAAATAGCTCCATTAGTAGAAATTTTCCGAACGCTTTCAAGTCCCGATTGCTTCGACATATCGCCGCTCTAAATCTCACATTTCCACAAAATAATGACTTCATCAGTACCAATCGATTTCTGTAATGCACGCTCCACCGCCGCCGTTTGATTCATACATTATACTGTAACAGAGAGCATTCAAATTGCTGCTCAACAACGAAACCGCAACGTCACTGTCAGGGCCAATTCACGAGACAGATAAAAGGCATCGAGAGGAGTCTGAAAATTCTATCGATGTTTCAAACAGAGGGCCATCACTATCGATACGGTTTCGTGTCAGAATTTCGCGAATGCATTACGGCCTTTTGTGGAAGTGGGCCAGTCGGCGGTGCTGTTGCAATTATCGAATGGGTGCGACTGTTCTGATGCCACCGACGTTCTTTGAGCCGTGCTCGACTGTACTATCTGACTGACTTATATCTTTTATTTTCTGCGCGAATGTACCGCGCTGGATTTAAAGGGATTTGGTTTCACGTTTCGACACTTACAGGAAATTGGGGGTATTTTCGTGTTTCTAGAATTTTATTGCGCATGGGGGTATTATTTTAAAAATCTCATAATGAGTGTTTGTTGCAATAAATCTTATTTATACGATATATTTGTACTAAAACCTTGAATAGACTTTACTCACTGAAAATCTAATTTAATAAAATAGGCATATTCATTCCCAAAAAAAAATTAATTAAGGCCAAAAACATTTCTCGCAAATTTTATTCCTCACTCCTTACGTTTCGGCAAAACTTTGCAGCGTGTAAATACATCTCAAATTACATTCTCATTCAAAAGTAGATTTTTTCGTCGCACGAGGCGTCTAATTTACAATATAAATAATCACGAGCAATCGCGTTGAATCCGAGCTATTTACCTTTGAAATGTTCGCGGGGCGACAAAGGTGGCTTAACGAGCCACCGAGAAACGGCGGCGGCTTCGAATTATAAAAGTTTCAGTGGAAATAAAAAGGAAAGTGTTCGCGAGGGGGCGCCACTAGATGCGGGCGGCTTGCCGCAGACAGACACTGTACAGTTTAAATAAATTGTGATTTACAGGGGGACGAGGTGCGGTGCATTTACCTTACGGATTGACAGATCTTTTTTTTTTAAGAATTGAATTTTATTATTGTGTCGAGAGTACTAGACATCTGGATACAAGGTCTTTTCACACAATGAGACTTGTATTAATGTGTTTTTATTCGCTTTTTCTATTCCTGTCTTTTTGTACTCTACATAATAAACTCGATATAAATAGTCAAGGTCGGCAGAAGGCGGTTTCGCACAATTTATTAGGAAAAAAGTGAGGGAAATTGCTACAGTTTTTATTAGTTTTTAAAATGTATAAAGTTTTAATTATAAAACCAGATTATAATCTAACCTTTCATCAAACTCATTTTGTAACATTTTGAACATAGATAACTATTAAACTTAAGTTTCAATATAATACTAAGGCCCTAATCTAAAATGTAACAGAATCTAAATAGTGGAAGGTAAAGTAATATTTAAAGCCTAATCAAAGTTCTAGAGTAAGTAAGCATAAGTTACCACAACTTTGACTGTAAATGTACCGGGAATTCTTTATAAAAGTTTACTTATTCAGTAATAGAGCCTGTGTGAGCTAGATAAGAATAGCTGCTTAGGAATGGACAAACTGGGCTAATAAAATGTTGGTTTAGTGAGAGAGTATAATACTGATTAATTGTGATTTTTAATTTCGTAGTCTAAACTGACAGCTGCCAATGACCTTAGTTTTTAGGGTTCCGTACCCAAAGGGTAAAAACGGGACCCTATTACTAAGACTTCGCGATCCGTCTGTCTGTCTGTCTGTCCGTCTGTCACCAGGCTGTATCTCATGAACCGTGATAGCTAGACATTTGTAATTTTCACAGATGATGTATATTTGTTGCCGCTATAACAAAAAATACTAAAAACAATATAAAATAAATAATTAAGGTGGGCTCCCATACAACAAACGTGATATATTTGTTTGATATTAATAACGGCAACAGGTAGACGCTTGAAATATTCACAGAATGTTTAGTTGTATATTCTCTTCAAAAAATAATAATTACTAAAATAAAATAAATTAAGGGGGGCTCCCATACAACAAACGTGTTTTTTTGCAGTGTTTTGCGATAATGGTACAGGAAACTTCGTGTGCGAGTACGACTCGCACTTGGCCGGTTTTTATCTATGTTGCAAGCGCGGAGCATAGTGTTGTAGGTAAGGCTCAGTCATAAGTGATTCATCGAATCGATGTGACATGACTCCTCAATAAAATTTTACTAATTGGTGTAAATAAAAACTAAAAGTTTTATGAACATAAACGTAATATATTTAAATATAACAGTATTATTACACATAGTACATAAACTTTTATTGTGATAAATAAGAAAACAACAATAAAATTGTGCGGTCGATAGAATGAAGTTTTTGTCTATAATAGTTTACTGAAAACATTAATATCAATAAACAGTTTTGAACTAACTAACATAATAAATTTAATGAAATAGGTACAACAAGTCTATTACAACAAACTAACTTATCGAGAATTTCAATCTATGAAATGACTAAATATTTATGAGAATGAAAATCATGATGTTTACAATTTTACTAATATAGTTTGGATAGATGTGTGTGGATGTATGTTTGTTACTCAATCACGCTAGAACGGCTGAACGGATCTGGATGTAATTTAGCACAGACATAGATTATAGTCTCGAATAGCACATAGGGTACATTTCCTCCCGGTATAATGTTCCCTTGGGATAAGAAAACACTTATCACGTGGGCAAAGCCGCTGGCACAAGCTAGTAAAATATAATTCTAGATAAGTATCTAGTCGATTCTAGCTAGGAACTAGCTATATCATGTCTACCACTAGGTGTCAAAAATAAGTCTAAGAAAATGGTAATTACATATTTTATAGCCTAAAAAATTGCCAAACTAAGGGTAAGTAGGCTGGGTACATTGCTCGCAGTACGAAAGGTCGATCGGGCTGGAAGGTTCTGGAGTTGCAACCGCATACCTGCAGATGCAGTAGGCAAGGGTGGTTGGAATCCGCTGGTGGTGAGAAGCACAGGACAAGTCGAGGCCTACATATGTCCAGCAGTGGACTTCTTTTAGTTGAAAAGATGAGAAACATGCTGCGGAACATGCGAACTAATGAAAAACATATTGTAATCATGAAACCATTTTGTCCAGCAAGATGTCTATAACCAAGCGCATGGCTACTCGACCTATAATAATGATATTTTCCCTTAAATATATAATAACTATTCATTACAGTAGCTTGTCGTATAATCATATAGGATGTTATTGTTGCGTTGATAAACAGCGTGACGGCAGTTTGACAAGTGACGTCATCGCTGTTGCGTGGCGTGAGGTATTGTTTGTACTTGATATATGTAATTAATATGCGTTTGAGTCTGTGGCCGCCTCATTGAGGTTGTGGTTGCTTGCTGCTTAGTGTGAAGTGGTGTGCTTGATTTTCGTCGGTAAACAGTAGGATTATAGAGTGATATCATCAATAGTATAATATATATTTTATAAATATATATTATAATATAGTAGACCATCATTGTTTTAGACGAAAACAGCTGAACATGCATAGGCCCCTCTCTAGCGTTGCCAATTCGACAAGAGCTTCTAGAGAAACTGTCGGTCCATTAAAGACTAGCGACCCGCCCCGGCTTTGCACGGGACTAATCATAATACAGAAACCTTCTTCGTTTATAGTTCTATCTATTAGTGAAAACAGTATCAAAATCCGTTGCTTGGTTTAGAAGAAGAAGAGAATTTAGTGAAACAGAAATGACGTCGACGCATCGACAGACGCGGACAGTGACTTTGTATTATCCTATTTAGAGATAATGATTTTCAAAAAGTCTAAAAATTATTGGAATTGATATACGCTCTCGTAATGTCGCATCATCATAAACATTTGGCATTATGACGGCTATCGTCGAAAGAATGCTACTTTTCTAGAGCCCAAGTACAACCAGGTACCGTCGACTAGTACCCCATTGCTGGACTGCATTTAACCCGATCCTGGTCTACAGAGTCAATAAATGCCTGATTATATCCGCCTTAAGACACATGGCGAACAAATTCGGAAAAAGTCGTATGGAATCCACCAGACAAACCCGCAGGAACCTAGAATACTAGTATCCCACGAGCACACAGATCCGAACTCCATTTAAAGCCCCAATACTTTTAACTGCAAAAGATGCTTGCTTTGCTGCTTTTAAATCAGTATCTATTTGTCGATACTTTATAAAACAGTATAGCAATGTTAAGATATCTATAAAGGGGCAGAGTCTGCGAGTGTCGTTCCGGCCTTGCAAACGTCTACAGTAAACATAGATGTAGGGATGTGCCATCTTACTTCTTACTATATGCAAAAGCAACTCTGTCTGTCTGTTACATTTTCACGCTTAAGCCGCTGAGCCAATTTAGATGCAATTTGGCGTGGAGATAGTTTAAGACCCTGGGAAGCACATAGGATAGTTTTAATCCCGGAAATCATACTTAAGGGGGTGGAAATAGGGATAGAAGTTTGTATGGAAAACCTACAATATTATTGCGCGATATAAAAAACAGGCTATTCGAAGTACTAATGCTACACAGACGAAGACGCAGGAAACAGCTATTATACTATACTTGCTTCTTCCAGCGGATTATCCCTATTACAGAATATAATCTATCGCAGTGCCAAATTTTATCCAGATTCGTTGAGCAGTTTTTGCGTGAACGAGTAACAAACATCCATCTATCTAACCTCACAAACTTTCGCATTTGTAATAATTAGTATATCTTGCTTATATTATAAATGCGAAAGTTTGGATGGATGTGTGTATGTTTGTTACTCAATCACTCCAGAACAGCTGAATGGACCTAAATGAAATTTGGCACAGAGATAGATTATACCCTTGAATTGCACAAAAGCTCCTTTTCATCACGGTATTATGTTCCCTTGGGATAAAAAGAAAACATTTTTACACAGGCGAAGCAGCTGGCAGAAGCAAGTTTTAACAATATATACGCGATTATGTTATCGATGGAGCGAACGGAATAAGTTGTGGTGAAAGTTATGTTGGGCTGTTTTTTCGATAAAGGTTTTGTGGAATTTTGTGATAAAAGTTCGGTTCGGGTAGTGATGCGGGGGGCGTTGAATACTTTAACTGACAATGTATTTTTGCGATATAAAGCTGTACGATACGCCATTCTACTGTCTAACTTAATAAATGGGAAAGTATGTATGTTTTAGTGGTTATGTGAATTTGCATGTTTGTTGATCAATTCCATCTCAACGGCTGTAAGTTTTTGGGTGATATTTGGAACACGGGTAGCTCATATGACGTAGGAAACTTTTTGTTAATATTTTCGACTATTACGCGGGCGAAGCTGTTACTAAAAGCTTGGCATATTATTTATAGGCTTGTCAGTTTCTGTGGCAATAAATACTTTTACAATGCATGTCCTCGAAAAGAGCGTTTTCCAAGCAGCCAAACTGTGCGGAAGGTGTCACTTACTTTCTGTTTTTTTTTATTTTTTTAGTCCAACGTCAGCCCGTCGCATAGAGATTTTATTATTTGAGAAAAGTTTAAAAAATTTGTTAAGTACAGATTATCATTCATATAAAAGGTAAAATAAAACTAATACTTCATTAAATGCATTAATTACTCTAGATTTAGATCAATAAATTATTAATTTTAAATATTCATTAAATATGTTTGGCAGAGCCTTTTTGCGTTACGACGTGACAGCTATTTGCACATGCGCAGTAGATATGCCCGAGGAACTTTTAGTTAATCTGTGGTAATGCTGAGCACGCTTGAATAAGCCCGCCATTTTATTAATTTTTGCTTAGTTCAGTTTAATATATTTTTTTATTTCCTCGCACAATGCATAGTTAAATGTTCTATGATACACGTACGTAAGATGATTTCCGACTCGTGTCGATTTATCCACTCACTCGCTTGGCTCGCTCGTGAATAAAAATGCCACTCATCGGAAATCACCTACCTTCCGCACTTGTAGCATAAATAACTATTTTCATTCTTCTTGAAAAATAATAATTGCGTTAGTACTTATTAATACGACGTTTGATAATCTAATACCTTTTTGTAAACATAAACGCCCTTGAACTTAACTATATTGCTTGAGCATTTAATCACACTTATATGAGCAACGTAATAAAACGAAAGTGAAAATGGTATGTTTGAAAAGATCGTAAACATCGCGTAGGTGTTGGCATAATTCTCGACGGTTTTATTAAGACTATGTTTTTTTTTTTGAAATAGAAAAAGTCGCCTGATATTTGAATTTAGAATTTGAGATAATTATCAAATTTTGGAACAACAACCTCTATGTCTTAAGTTACAAAGCTCAAATTTCATTACAATCCATACTTTTTTAGAGCTTTCTAATTTGTCTCTTAAAAATAAACTTAAAATAAACTACGCTAAAGTCGATACCTGAAATGGTTGCGATGACTCAAGTATAGCCTGACAAAAACGTATCTTTCACTCATATAAGAAGGCACGTACTATTTTGTGCGCGGGGTTAAAGTGCATGCTATCTCATCCGACAACATGTGCGAAAGAAATAGATGCTGTGATGAGCTAAGTAGTAAGAAGCTAGTTCGCGTATGAATTAGCACTTTTGCAAGTTTTTTGCGAAATGGATGATGATTTAGGACGAAAACGAGCGCGCGTAATTTTATAAACAGACCTTTGGGAGTTTAGTTATCATGAAAAAACTACTAAATGTATATTTTCAAAATAAAATGATTTGCTTTGTTGAACTACTAATCTATCCCTGTATGGTGGTTGTTTTGCAATTTTCCTCCTTCTTATGGTATTTATTTTCACCCAAAGATGCGTTAAAATTTGTGTTGAAATATGGAACTTTCGACGCTCATAACCTTCAAATATTTTTTTTTACGTTTTTGTTTCCATACAGGGCTAGATAATGATGAGACAAATAGATATCATTTTTTATTTTGAACGTAATCGTCGAACAGTGGAGTAATCGCCAGACTACTTTTGTATGGAAGAATGATCGACTAGTGTAACCTGAAGTAGTTCCTACAGATTATTTTTTTTTTAAATTATCTTTCTCCAGTGGTTGTATTGTACCCCATCACTATTGCAGTTCATTCGTGCCATTCAATCGCTACGTCATACTGCTGAGCCTTGCCGAGCGCGCTCTTACTTAAGATTACGTATTGTTTGCTATTAACTTAATTTATATTTCTATTGACAGAACATTCACAAGTAATTGAATCTTCAGTCTCTTTATTTTCTAGAACGAATCAGAGTCGAGTTTTCCGAACATTGATTCGGTAGATTAACTTTTAACGTAATCGAATGTTGAGTTAATTAATTGCGTGGAGTAAGATTGTAATTTAGATTAAGTGGTCGTGCGCTAGCTTTTGGTTGAAAACTATATTGTTTTTTTGGGTTCCGTACCCTATGGGTAAAAACGGGACCCTATTACTCTGTTCCACCAGGCTGTATCTCATGATCGGTGATAGCTAGACAGTAGAAATTTTCACAGATAATGTATTTCTGTTGCCGCTATAACAACAAATACTAAAAATACAATAAAATCAATATTTAAGTGTGGCTCCCATACAACAAACGTGTTTTTTTTTGTCGTTTTTTGCGATAATTGTACGGAACCCTTCGTGCGCGAGTGCGACTCGGACATGGCCGGTTTTTTTTGGACCTAGGTGATTGAATGTAGGGTCAAGATAAAAGAGGCACGATATGGCGTGTAGTGTTTTATTAAAAAAAATAATGTCCATTTTCATAGAAAGAAAAGGATTTCATTTGCGTCAAGTAATTAAGAAAGACGGTAAATATGTATCACATCCGCGTAAAACGGCTATCGTTCAGCGTAATGCTGGTTAGGCGATAACTAATTCGTCTGACAAACAAAGCTAGTTCTAGACATCATCGATAGAAAGGACCTATATTTCACCCTAAGAAAGGCATTGCAGTGACAAGGGAGAAACATGGAGGTCAACATTGGCCTTGTTGTTGGCGCGCCAAGCACCCTCCGCCATAAACATAGGCTGTTACAGGCTTAGGCTTTAAATAAGGGACTGTTGAGACAGTACGAAGCAACATCCCCAACATTCTCACCTCGTAGTTAGCACGACTGAATGACTAAACAGGGTGTCCATATTTAATCTGCGCGCCGCGGTCGTATCGGTTTAATGTGCGGCGAATGCATGCATAATTCAGAGCGCACCGAGCAACTTGGCATGGTGTGTTCCGCGGCATAATGCGATGTCTGAGTTACGCTTCCACACCGCAAATGTTGGCGCCAATGCGCTGTAATCTTCGGTTCAAGACGATTGTTGGCTGCATTGGCCAACATTGGCCCAATTCGATGTGTGATATTTGACAGCTGAACAATTTTTAAACAGACGGGGGAATGTAGATGCCATGCATGGAAGGTTATACGAACGTCTTTGTCTTTGTCTCAGTAAGGCTTGGATAACCGTCATCTTGTTTCATTATTTTAACTGCTTGAGTGGGACGATACTAAAACGTCCACAAAATTACCTTCACAAATGGTTTCTGCAAACAGATCCACTTCACGTTTACTATCCAAGACGGCACGATCTATCAAAACAAACAATTTCTCCTAGATTCTAGTTTTTTCTTTAGCAATCGACTCATGTCCCTGGGCAGCGATAAATCGTGGTCATATTGTCCGTTCGCGTTTTTTCGCCATCCCCTATTCACCTGCGAGCCACGTATTTAATCTGGCTGTACTTCGCTTTGGCATGCATCCGCTCTCTGGAGGATTCAAAGTTTAGGGCCCTATAAGAATACGTTAGTTTTATGGCCGCTCTGCTTCGATGATTTTTGAGCTACAAATTGCTTAGTTGGAGACGTGGGAGATTTTTAGTGGTGATACGAGTCTTGGGTTTCCGATTTTGATTTTAGTTTTGGTAAATATGGACGTGAAAAATACAAGCCGGTTGCTTTTAGTATAGTATCAATTTGGGTTGTATATTGTTGATATTTTGAGTCCTTCCAAATAAGCTGAATTTGCTAGGAGTTGGTGGGTTCACGTTAGAATGAGGATCGACACTACGTTTTCTCGTTTTCCAGTTGTACATCTGACTCGAGGCTGTTGCTTATTTATGGATAGATTCCGCTTTACAATTTTATTTTAATAATTAAAAGTAAAAAGAGCCCGAGTCCTGCCGGAGTCTGTGTTTCTCGACAGCTACAATCTGAGGGTCTTTAAGTCAAGAGTGAATAGGTTGTTTCTAGGCAAGCGTGTTTCACCGTCGATCACATCATCGCTTAACATTAGGTCACGGTCGGAACATTAGGTCTAGGAACATTAGGTTAGTGGTCAAGCGCGAGCCTACACAAAATTAAAAAAACAACTTTTTAAAACAAGCTTTTAATGGACTAAAGAATACGAAATGTAATATCCAATGAAAATGAAACCAGCTCCAAAATAGCTTTATTATTTCAATGTTTCCAAAGTTACATAAGTAAGCCAAGTTTCAGGTTCCTCGAATGTCAGGAAGTGCTTGAAATATCGATGACTAGTTGCTGGACACACATAATGAATGGTAATATATAGCTTGTAAAAATAATAATATAAAATGGTCTCGATCGTCGGCAGGTAAATTTTATTTCTATCGTTTTTACGAATATAATTCCCAAAGTGGAATCTCGAGGGTAATATTGTGAACACTGCTGTAAAATATTGAAAATATTTCTCTTTTACAAGTTTTTATTTAACTTGCAATGTATGTATGTCTGTAAGTGTGTTCGGGTCAACTATAGCACCTGAATTTTAAAGCTGTTGTCCTCCACCGATTAAGATGAAATTTTGCGTACACGTTTGGTTTAGATAACAATGCATGGTTTGCTAAGTGAGGTTATTCTAAATTCAATATGGCGGGCGGCCCAAGATGGCGAACTAGTTATATTTTATGCACTGCCATGATATGGGTATCAAATGAAAAGGTTTGCTGAGAAGAATAAGAAAAAAACCGGCCAAGTGCGTGTCGGGCCACGCGCAGTAATAGGGTTCCGAAGTTGCATAATAATGCGGACTAAAAAGAGGGTTTTGTCGTTGTTACATGAACATTAGAACGGTTTCAGCGGCTCACAAAGTCTAAAAACGGGCCCACATAGGATGATGTATTTTTTTAATCTATATTCTCGCGTTTGACCACTATCTTGCCTGATGGTAAGCGATGATGTGGTCTACGGTGAAGCACGCTTGCCTAGATGTAATCTATTCACTCTTGACTTAAACTAAATAAGGACTAACTGGTAACTGAAGAAGGAGTTATAAAATCCTACTTCGCAACTGAAGTTAGAAAAATATTATCTATTTGAGTACCACCGCGGGTGCGAATTGCGAAAGGAGCCGATACGAGCGCGCGTTAGAGCCATGGGAAATGGTATAGTTCGTTCCTGGATCCTTACGTGCACGCTCCTTATTTATTTCTCTTTCGGAATTAGAAAAAAATCGTACGTATTCACCTTTAATCTGCTGTAATACCGCAGATTAGAGGTGAATCCTATAATCTGCGGTATTTACTATTTCATTCTGGAAAGTTTTACGCTACTCAATTAGTGATGAAGTCGGGTCGAATATTGACTTTATAGAAGGATATCGACAAAAGAAAATAAGTAATTTGCTTGGAAATCGAATCTAATTTGACTTTACTTTACGTTTTAATTACAAAACGTCGAAAATACTTCTGCACTAACACAAAATAGACTCCACCGCGCGCATGCGTCGTATGGACTACGGACTGGTACTGCCAACGACTCCAGCCACTCCAATGCGTAATTCGAGCTTAAACATTATTAATTTAGAAATCATTATTATTAAGGAGCTTATGATTTTATTTTTGTATATTTTTACATGGTTCATAAGCATATATTTACTATCTGTTTTATACAGCTAACAACGTTATTTAAGTAATTTTTGAATGGCATTTGTACAAAAATTTTACTGTGCCATGTACATTTTATAAGTTGGTCGACTATTACTCGTAAACTTGTAAAGCCTGTTATGATTTCATTTTTGTATATTTTTACATGGTTCGTAAGCATTATATTTACTCTGTTTTACACAGCTATCAACTATATTTATTTATTGATACCCCACACCATGGGATAGATAAGAAAAAAAAATACATCCTCACTTTTCGTCTAAGGGAGGTAACCGAAAAAAAAAAATATTTCATGGTTTTATGTTACCACTTTGTCGGAATTATTAATATGTATATACATGCCAAATTATAGCTTTCTAGTACTTAGATTCTCTGAGCTAAGCTGCGGACGGACAGACGGACAGAGCGAAACTATAAGGGTTCCTTGTTGACTTCGGAACCCTAAAAAGGTTGTTATAAAAAGATTTTGAATGTGTAATTTTATTATTTCCAGTAATTCCTTCGAGCTTTCACTGACCTGTAAAGCTAGGCTATATCCTTACTTTAATTTAGGCCCGTTTACGGTGTAATTGTTAAAACGTCCATTTAAATTGACGCTCGCATTTATCAATTCAGTGAAACATTACCAAACTAATAGCTACAGCGTGCCAAAATGTAGCACTCAGGTACATTTACATTGTTTAACAAACCGCTAAAATTTATAAATATAGCAACCGTTGTCAGCATTAAAATAATTGTCGCACACCCCTTTAACAACGTCGCGTTATTTGTGTTTAATTCTGTACACATTAACGAAATGAACATCGCTGTTCGCACAGTCCTAACTCAATTTATATAATGAATGCCATACATTACCCGTTTTCTGTTAACAATTCGCTATGAGCACTCCACTTGCAAAGTTTGTCTACGTAGTGTCAACAGCGGCTGAGCGGTGAACGCTGAGCGGCTGAGGTGGCATTCGTTGCTCTGCCACCGCGCCATGCGGACGTCTCATATTTATTTTATTAATAAATATGTTAATACCGAGGTAAGTAGCGTCGCGTGCATTATTCATCGGGAACGGTGGCTCAGTTGACACAGCAACGGATAGTCATGCAAATTCAATCCGCCGAGATGCGGCCAAAAATTATCATAATTGTGACGTTTTTGTTTCTATACCTGCGCTCAGCTCGGGAAGTTTAATCTGAAGTTTGCCCGACACTTTTAGTTTTGTATAACGCCGTCATCACATCCCCATTTGCAATTCAATGGTCGGAAAAGGCGGACGCGGCCGGATCCGTTTCGCCTCAACTTCTGCCGCGCACTGCGGGGGATTTGTTTGAAAAATACGCAGGTCCCCGGTTGAGGGAACTCTTTTTCGTCTTTGTACACTGCTTTTCAGCGTAACGACAAATTGAATAATGTTGTAAACGTAGGAGGGAGTTTTCGAAACTTTTGCCTTGCTGATATGAAAGTGGATGTTGGATTTTCTTAATTCTTTTTTGTCGGACAGTGGGTCGGGCCGGGCGTGGATGTTCCGGGAAAGGTCGTGTTTAGTGGGCAAAGCGGAATAGCTCTGGAACGTTAATGCATGTAAGATCAACTCTGATTAACTGGGGTGACGTCAGACAAAGGACGGACATCATAATCTATCTGTGAGATGTATTTAAGTGAAACCAGAGCAGGGCAGGGCAACACTGCGAGTAGGCTTAGTGTAAGCGACGTAAATAACTAGCTTTATTCGCTCTGACGCAGGGCTTAAACTGGGGTTATTAAACGTAATATCGTTCTGGACACCGATCTTTAGAAAGCTATAAAAGTGTAAATTGAGTTGTTCGCTATGTTCATTAACTTGAAATCGTTAAAATCTGTTTTAATTTGCTTAACAAATCGAAATTCACGTTTTCTATTCGAGAATATCATCGCTTTTTTCGATTAGGCAGATGTTTCTATTTTATTTTCTTACTCTGCAATTTACTTTCTTATTTTTAACCCCATTTGATTAATATTATCATTTAATACTTCACAAATGAGTAACAAACATATAAACAGTCTTAAAATCGAGTAATACCCGGTCGTAACCGGATATAACCAGTTTTATTGCGCCTAGATTGGAAGTCAAACGTTTACAGATATTATGTGAGTTTTTATAGTGTCATCATCCTGTAAATACCTACAGGGTGTTAAACTTGGCCCTTGAATCGTAAACGTAGGGTGTTGGATCGCTTTTAAGCCTACCGATCAGACTTTATGTCGCAACGAAGTGTCGTTTCGGATTTATGACATGATGTGAGCCTGTTAAGTGGGCTGTAAAGTTTTATGTTAAAGAAAATTTTACATAATCAGCTTTGTAGTGGACAATGGTTTGCGAATGCTTTATTGAGTGACAATTTTAGAGTTGGTATGGATAGTTTAACTCATCTTTGCGCACGGCTTCATGTGTGCGTGCGCTGTGCGTACGCTTGTATACACACAGTTTTAATTTGTGTGACAGAGACGCACACAAATTAAAGACAGTGCAAACCATTACCCATACATAGCGCCGAGCGTAAACTGCTATCTACTAAATGGATGAACCGATTTTGATATAGTTTGTTTTGTTTTGAAAGGTGACACTATCACACTATCGAGAGTGTTCTTAGCTCTGTTTGTTGAAAATTAATTACCGTTCAAAAGTTATGCATATTTTACTCTTTGAATCGGGATATTTTCGCAAGATATCGTGTTATAATTACTTGTTTCGATGGATTGTCGATCGAAGTATGTTTACTACTAGATACACTTTGTAGTTTTAAGAGGTATTTGTGTCGAGGGTTTTTAAAATTTTACTTGTTTTTTAAGTAATGTTTATTTCTAGAAATACAGTGCAATCTCTGCTTTCTAGTGTTATTATGTATCAAACTTCTTTAGCAAAATCATCATATTCAGTTTTACTGCAGGAGTAAATATAAATAAAGTCGCAGTTTGCCATATTTTTATAGAACTGCGATGTTTTGCCGTGTGGTCTGAATGTCCTGTCACATTCCGTGGGTGTTTCGTACGGACAACTCAGTAATAATAGCAATAACATCATTTTGTAATAAATTCTGAATGCTTTCTGTGTTTATGACTATAATTCAATGTAATATTTGCTTGGTCTCACACGTAGTCAATTGTGGAATGGCACAAAATAAAACGTCTTAGGGCGAATTCGACTTAACTTTTATACTAAGTGTAGGTATGTTTTTTTCCTGCGAATAAATTTTGATTTTTTAAAGGTTTTATTTATACAGTATCTGAATTGAGCTAAAATTTACCTTCAAAATAATTAATTTTCCTAAAAACCCTATATACAAAAACTGCGAAGACGTTGACAAGCGAGCATAAAAAAAACACATTTGAAATGTGACGTTCTATTTCCAAAATTCCTATTCAATTTTCGTACGTCTACCGTCTGCCAATCAGGGCGAGGGCGCGTGGCTCGCTTATTTCCGTTACGGTAGTGTTCGTGATTTTTTTTTTCGCGGCTTGACGTGGACAAACTTGCTGCATTCATCACTACGTCGACAAGTAGAGCTAAGAAGTGGCTGGAATGGATGTGTAATAAGAGTTTGATTTCAGCTTGGCAGTAACGAGTGAGAAGTGAGAGGATAGTTTTAAGAATTTAAAAAGCATAATTTAAGTTTTACTGAGATATTGATTTGTTGCTTTACAATGGATGAATATAATAAAGTTAATTTATTAATGTATGGTGGGCAAAAGATTTGAGAAAATTCTGGCACTTTGAAAACACTTATTTGTTATCTTACTTAAAAAAAGTGGTTTTCAATTCGACTGTATGTTTTTGTATGTTTGATACGCGATTACTCCGCAATTATGAACCGATTTTGATGATTCTTTTTTTTTAATTGAAATCTGGTGCTTCTTATGTGGTCCAATTTGATCAAGATCGTTCGTAGTTTGTAAGTTATCCTGAATAATGGATATATTCAAGGTAATATATGGTACAATCAATAAAATAAAAAAAAAGCATTAAAAAAAAAAAGATACTATTGGGCCGACTTCCAAAACAAAACACTAGAAAGCGAAAAATTTCTTTATTTTCGGAAACGATGTCAAAACCGAAAAAAGATAGTTACTAAAGACACCAACTTCCGAAAAGAAAGTAATTTTTCGCTTTGTACAGTTTTGTTTTGGCAGTCGGTTTATTTTTTTTGCTAAAATGTTTTTAAACAAATCGTTTTAAAACTGAAGTTTTTATTTACAGGAAGTAAAAGTATCATGTATAGCAGTGGCACCAGAGAGCAATAAATACATTCAAAATGAAAGAAAATAAATAACTAAATAGCTACTCCACTTCTAAACATTCCTAAGTCTACGCGGAGAACCTATACAGGGGGATGTTTTAGCAAATGAGCGTTGGCTCGAAGTCGACGAGGCGCCAACTGAAAAATTTGTACCACTCGTACACATACAATCACATCCTGTAGATTTGTACGTTTGTATGCGTGTGTGGTGTGAACGGGATATTGCCGTTTTCAAAGTAATTCGTATATATCGCGTAATGGAAAAGTGGAAGAAAAATACGGAATGTAAATTGTAAGCCAATGAATACCCGATCGGATGTAATGGTTTCTACTAGCGAAAGATAAGGAGCTTTAGAAAAAGATTTCATCCTTATTCTCATATTCACAATAATCAATACATATAATAAATCTGTAGAAAAGTCTTTTTTGTACATCGAAAATATTTCCATTAAAAAAATCGGTAGGTGGAACCGAATAGAACATATATAGAATCCATTTCCAGTTTTTTCAGAACTCTTGTCTGTTTAGTTGTGCACACATCACGTAAAACGTACGAAAACAATGTAGACAACTTTTATACATAAAAATTGTGCGTAACTTAAAGTATTATTTAGTTTTTGTTTCATCGCAATCGGTTCACACTATCAAAAGTTAGATGAGTTTAAAGTGTTCAAGAAGTAAAATATTAAAACACACGCAATTCAGATACTCGGACAGTTGAACTCCATATTCGATAGATGGCGTTGTGCATTTGACGTCATTTTCTGAATGGCGGTCTTAAGATTCTTCGCGTAAGTATGACCATAGAAAAAAAAATGGTAGGTAGAGAGGGTAGGTAGCAAGGTAACGGGTACAGCTAGTAAAATAATATGACTGTTAAAAATATTTTCCTAGAAAACATTTCTTAGAGTTTCCTTTAGAAGTAAAACGCTTTCAAAATATATTGAAAGTTACGTCGACTAACCTGAAATCTTTTTAATTATCGAGCTCAATACAGGCCCTTGTTAATTTAACAGCTCAAAAGGCAATGAACGAAGTAAAATTTCTAAAGATATTATCCAACCTCGAAATCCACTCGTTCATAGAACGTTTTTGTATAATCAAAGTTTTAATTGGAGTATTAATACGCAGTACCTGCTAGTACAGGACTTGGAAACTCAGTAGACATACATATTGTGGAGAGTTTACGGGACTCGGTTATGTTTCGAAACGTGATGTATGTGAAGATGGAATTGAATGTCTGTATCGTATCTTAGATACAGAGAGATCGTAAGGCGAGTTACAAAAACAAAAGCGATTGAACCAAACGCATCTGGATCACGAAGAATACGAAGAGGAAGTCACTATTTTATTGAAAACAGATAACCGATGCCAGTTCCTAAAATATAGCAAATATTCATTACTGTATAAACTACGAGTTTTCGTTAATAAGCTAAAATATGTCAAACATATTTGTAGTGCAATCTCGTAAGTAAGTACCTTCTGCCAGCGTTTTTGCCTGCGTCGCATTATAATAGAAGTAGGCTAGGATAGTAGGATTTCCGATTTTATATGGTATTATAGAGTCTTTCATCTATACTAATATTGAGGAAAGAATTGTATGTTTGTATGTAACGAATCAACTTAAAAACTTATGGACCGATTTCAAAAATTATTTCACCGTTGGGAAGCTACACTATTCCCGGGTGACATAAGCTACTTTTAATCCCTGCATTCCCACGGGAACGGGAATTACGCGGGTGAAACCGAGATGCGTCCGCTAGTATCTAATATTTCTGTAAACTCCTTATTAAACCAAATATGCAAACAGCAATAACCCAATACTGTTATTTCTGTATACTCATTACATTACATAATCACTAAGAAAATCGTACAGTTCCCAAACAAAACCTAATTTCGTGTGTTTCCACGCAAACTTCCAGCTAAAACCGTTTAAAGAGATTACTTTCGTTTTGTACAAATATTAAGGGACTGATTGAGTTGAAAACTTCTTAATTACGTCAGTCGTAGCAACATTGTTCTGATTGGTTCATTCGGAGCGGTGCGTGCGATACGGCGCATGCCATTGGATAATACATTCCTGAATAAAGCTGGTTACGTTTTTTCAGTGAGAGTGAACTATTTGACGAATACGTATTGTTGTGGGTTATTCATGTTTGCAGTTCCAAAAATTGTAATCGATTTGTGAAAATGATTCGTAGTATTTTTACGAGTCGTTAATTTTTTTTTATTCCTGAATTTGTTCAATGTAATGCTTTTGAAGATGGGTTTCTTGGTAAGAGCTGAGTTGGTTTTAGGGTTCATGCAAAGCTCACCCGAATGTTGTTGAATTCACTGTTGCGATAATGCTGATGCTTGCTTACCTGAAACAATAATAATGTACTGTTAATAAAAAATTTAGTCAATACAAAATACTCAATCATTTATTAATCAACATACTACTTCGAAATAGAGGGCATCAAACTACAAATGCGAGAAAAAATCGGCCAAACCGCAAAATTAAGTTGGTTGTAATAGGAAAATTGAGGGAATTTCAATGAAAAAATCAGATTTATCAATATATTTGTACTTGTTAGTAAAATGTAAGTAATAATAAACATTATCACCAAATTTCAAGTTAGTTTAGGTCAATGGGAAGTTAAAAATTCTTCGGCACAAAATTTTGTAAAAATGCTGACTTTTCTCTTTCCTTTGTTTACCAATATTTTTTAAAACAAAAAATACAATATTTATCTACTCGACGAGCCCAATTTTTTTTTTCAATTTGTTTTCCCATAATCTCAAGGTGTGTTACCGTACAGCTAAAGGGAAGCCCTAAACGAGCTGTACGGGAACACACCTAAAACAAATTAAAATAAAATAAATTGACAATTTGTTTGGCTTTGGGTCATCAAGATGCTTATACTGTGAAAATTTGAAGACTTTAGCTCTAACCGTTTGGCTGTAAAACCCGTGTGACAGAGGACGGACACGTGAGTGACAGCAATAGGGCTCCTTTTGGACACTTCGGGTACGGAACCCTAAAACTCAACTCATTAGGCTAACATTGTATACTGTTGCTGTGTGTGTTGTTGTTGTGTGTTGTAGTGTGTGTTGTTGTGTGTGTGTTGTGTGTGTTGTTGTTGTTTGTTACTTTTATTATTTGTTATTTTTCATTTTATATTAGATAATATAAAATGAAATAAAGTTCCTAGGAAATAAATAAATACAATATTCTAAAGAAAAACAAGTTTACAGAGCATCAGGCCTGGCTTCTAGTAGCCGGACTATCACAACAAATAATCTGATTCAATACAAATCGCAAATCCCAGAAATGTTTTATCTCAGCGTATACCGCTTGTTGTCATAAACAACATCAGATATATCGTATCATTTTCACCAATCTAAGCGGTCCATTTATAAGGGGCTTCGAGTGAAATGAAGTGGCGACAAATACCGGCCGTCCATAACGTAAACATCAATACAAAACTAAAATAAACTCGACCCGTTATGACGGATGGGATGGTGTATTTTCTACACAAAAATACAGAATTATTGTTACGAAAATATGAGATATGAGGCATTTTTGTTATATTGAGGAATTTCTAGCCTATTCAATGGGTGTAATTTATAGTTGTTTATTATACAAAAAGTAGAAAAACATGTTTTAGTAATATGTAAAGGTTTTTACCTACAGCGGTGTTGGGAATAAACAATTTGAGGATCATATCTGTTGCTAGAGCACTCCAAAGAGGTTTGTGATGTTATTTTCGAGTGGCATTTCATTGTTGTAATGTTTGTTCGATACCGAACGTACACAATAGAATACAAAGGACTGGTAAACATAAAGGACTTTAAAGGATATTTAAATTATGTACTCCATACTACTTTTGTTGGTTATCAAACAAAAGAGACAAAATATTTATTTGATGTAAGCAAAATCTTGTATTTTACATGCGGGGTTACTTCTGTGGCTGATGATATGGGTTTTGCCTAGTGTAAGACCTTACAGTTTTTGTCTAACTTTTTAATTTTCCTCAAGAGCCAATAGCGTACATACGTAATAGCCCGAATCACTTATCCATTGTTTATATTTTGTTCAAAAACTGTCTACTCGACAGCGTAGTACACACCATTAGTTACCTTATACTGTATAATTGTCAAAATTAAAAAGTTTGCGATCGATTTCATGAATTGACATGTTAAGTACGTAATTAGGCTGCAGAACTCTAGAACCGTCATCATCATCATATCAGCTAAAAGACGTCCACTGCTGTACATAGGTCTCCCCCAAGCGTCGCCACATTGATCGGTCCCGTGCGCCTCGCATCCAGCGGATCCCCGCAATCTTCACCAGGTCATTGGTCCACCTGGTGGGAGGCCTTCCAACGCAACGTCTCTCGGTTCGCGATCCAGAATCTTTCTGCCCCATCGGCCATCCGTTCTGCGATCAATGTGTTCTGCCCACTGCCACTTAAGTTTGGCAATTCTTCGGGCTAAGTCGGTAATCCTGGTTCTCTTACAGATCTCTAAATTTACTGATTCGATCACGCAAGGAAACTGCGAGCATAACCCTCTCCATTGTCCTTTGGGTGACTGTAAGCTTTCTGATGAGGCCCATTGTAAGCGACCACGTCTCAGAGCCATATGTCATCAATGGCAACACACACTGGACATAGACTTTCGTCTTGAGACACTGTGGCTAGAACCGTAGCAGAAAAGAAAACATAAATAAAGTTATAAAAATGGAAAACACAGTTATCTGTCCATCAGCAACATCACTTTCATATCGGACGACTTACATCGCGCGGTTCTCGGGGTAAGTAAATATTTTTTTCTAACAAACTCATCAATGTACATGTTTTCTTTGCATCGTTCGGAGTGCACCAAGCACCTCTTAAGGCGCGGTATCGATGTTTTTTTAACGCGGAACGCACACGGTCATGTTTGTGTTCGATCATGAGTTTCAAGTAAAATGGTGTCGAGAACGTTTTGAAATGTGTAATATTACTCTATTACCACGTTTTGTAAGAAACGTTTTAAGAACGTACTCGGGTTTTTGAAAGATATTTATAAGAAATAAAGTACTATCACTGTAAAATTTGAAAATGGCTTTAAAAAATATAAACCATCCCTTTTTACGCAGTATTTTTTTTCTCTTCTATAATAAATAATGTTTTGAACTTTTTAGTCTAACTGGAGGTGATCAAAAGCGCTCTTCAACAACAATTAATTAAATTATTACGAAATTGCGTGTTTGTGTTGAATACATTTTTTTATTATTTTAGTTACTTGCTTATATGATCACGAAAATAGCAGCTGGTACCAAGTCAACTGTATTTTCATAATAAATTACATAAATAAAAATTATAAAAATAAAATGACCTACTGATATTTCTATTGAAAAACAATATATCACGGGAATGTAACGCGATGATTTCGAATATTTATTTATCTATTTTACCCGACGTTTCAGCCGTGTTTGTTTTTCAATTATGAAATGCGAAAGTTTTAAAGTTAATATTTCTATTTTATACGTTAAGTCAATCTTATGTATTTTATCATTCGTAGTATCTCTATTTTATCATTGAGGTTACATAAGAACAGATCGCCAAGCCACTGTTTCCAGTGAAAAGAAATACATGCATGTTATTCGAAATGCCCAATTTTCTCCGTAATCCGAAGACCACATTGTACAACATGTAGGCATGTACGGCAGACACAACAATATTGCAGCCAACTATAAAGCTAGTGCACATTAATTACAAAACAACAAAACCTGCATTACACTAAGTAACCGAACACATTGTCCGCACATTAAAACAAAATGTAAATTAATAAGCACACAACTACTAATTAAGTTTTAATGAAGCAATAAATTAATTTGTTAAAAATTCATTGGTAAAAACCGTTGATGGGGGTTCGGACGGTCCGAACACTGTAAAATGGGCGAGTGCGCGTTAATTTTGGTAATTGTTGTATACTTGTTATAAATTCAGGAGATTAAGCCATGCTGTTCGGTGCGTTGTGTGCTCACCGCTTTAAATTAAGACTATATTACGATGATATATCGAAATTAAATATTCATTTGGTTTTTGTTGTGTTGGATGGGATACTGTGTGGTCGACGGACAAGCATGGTTTGATGAGTTGATGAGAGTGGTAGGGATGGAGGAGTCGGCATACTGAAGTGATATTGATGTGCCAGGATATTGTATAATTTTTTTATGGGAGAGAATATACTTCGGTACTTTTTGTCATCTTATAGATACAAATAAACATATAAAAATACACTCCAAGCCCTCTCGTAATTATTTGTGATGGTTTGTAAGTTAATGTTGTTAGATAATGTTGCATTGCAGGATAGAACGAATAAAAATACAAACTAGATATATCCCCCACAAGTTCTCAAAACATTGTTGATTAACATGTTAGTTGATCACGAATAGAATAAATGTTCAAAGTAAAATAGATACACAAATGTATACAGCATGTTTGTTTTCTCTCCGTCTATGTCCCGAACATTTTTCGTGCATTCAACCCGTCCAAAACAAATATACGAAAATAAAATAGCGAGTATGACATCAACGCGATCTAATAAAAAAAATTAGATGTCATTCCACCGTGCAATCGTCGTAATGCAATCGTCCCGGCCGATAAAATAAAACGTCAATGCCTACGTTTAAATAAAAAAAGAATAACATAAATTCTTACAGGCTGTACACAAACAAAGGCGAACGCCTTTGCCTCACATGAGTGTTTGCAAAAATTTCGATCGCCTTTTATCCCCTGCCTCCTCTTAACCCCCTAACGCCCGTCGCGTACAATCATAAGTGTTTTCTTTGTGGATAGCGGAGCCAACAGCACCCTTTAACGTGTTTATCCTTTTCGGTCGAGCCTCCCCTTTATAAACGAATATTTTGACCCTGTTTTTATTTTTTATACTGTGTTATTGTAACTGAAATGTTTGTATGGAGGTATTCTGTTTACCAACATAGGAGTTAATGGACATACAGTACTTGGTACACAAACGGACGTAACTGTGGAAGCAATCAGTGGTGAGTTTTTTAATGAAAAACGAACTGTGATCTGTTGTTTAGTAACTGTTAGTTCTGTTTTCTGGTGCAAAATACAGGACTTTTATATTAAAAATAATAATTTAGATAGGTAGTAAGGTAAACGCAATTATTACCGAAATTATTTATCGTGACGACATATCACTTGCATTGGTCTCATATAGACAAAATCAATCAATCTGCCTAGCCTTTTCCCAACTATATTGGGGTCGGCGTCCAGTCTAACCGAATTCAGCTGAGTACCAGTGTTTTACATGCAGTGACTGGCTATCTGACCTCCACAACCCAGTAACTGGGTAACAAGGTACCCCTTGGCAAGACTGGTGTCAGATCTGAAACTTCTGACTACTCGTAACGACTGTCAAAGATCTTCAAATGACAGCCGGGACCAACGGCTTAAAGTGCTTTCCGAGGCACGGAGGAAACTCGGTATGTTGAAATGGTCACCCATCCACGGACCGACCTCGTCAAGCGTTGCTTAACCTTGATGATCGACCAGTGCGGCTGTTATTATTGAGCCACGAGCTCTTTTGTTCCCATACAGACAAACTTCAAAAATATTTCATAAAAATAAAGCACCACAAAATAAAATAAAATCGTCGCAACATCGTTTAAACTTAAACCTATTTTTCTATTACAAGCAAACACATTTAGCACCTATCTAGAGGCAAGACATTTCCTAATTTGGTAATAGAATTTCGGTTTGTTAGTGGACCACGCGTTGGGAATACGTACCTCGTACGTGGTCGCTGCTGGCGATGTGTGGTCGCACTTCTAGCGGGGAATGTTCATTAAATCTCTAGTAGACATTAACACTATTTCAAGTGATAACGTGATATTATTGGAATTTTAAACAAATAAATAAACGCTCAGCGCAGCATTTAAAGTTGTTTATCTAAAAACGCGCTTTTATTTAGTAATTTATTTAGGTATTATCTTGTGTTAGTGAAAACGGCCATTTTTGTCAGTATGTAGAACGAGAGATGAGTGTTGAAAGTGTTTAAAAAAAATTAAGTAACAATTTTAGGAATGTCTTAATTACAGCGCCTCACTTTGTATTGAATTGTAGTTTTTCTATTTTACAAATCCTTAAGACTTTTGATAAACTTGAACTATATAATTATTGCGAAGCAGTTTGAGCTCTACACTTTTATTAACCACTGGCTTTTCCCCGCGGTTTCGCTACCGTAGCCCACCCCACAGGACTCTTTTTCGGGATTAAGAAATAGTCTATGTCACTCCGGAATAATGTAGCTTTCCAAAGGTGAAATTATTAAAATCAGTTATGTATTTTTTGAGTTCATCCGTTACAAAGAAAAAAACATACAAACAATCAGATGTTTACTCTTTATAATATTAGTGTAGATTTATGTAACATACGACAACTTAAGCCACAACCAAATAATATATGGAAAAAGAAACTTGTAATTCATAAAATAAATAGCAAAATACACATTAAAAAAATTCAGCTATCATTTTAAAACGCTTGTCGCTACAACTGGCACCACAACCACCGTTGTTGCACGTTTTGCCGGAGGCGCCGCTGGATTAAACGGATTACACACCGCGGGATACGCGTGTTTTTATCACGTAATAGCTGCCAAAGTCACCGGCTAATATTAAATTGATCACATTTTATTTGATATTAATTATACCTTTCTGATATTGAGTAAGTTGGGATTGAGGAGCGATTTAGAATATAGTTACTGAAACCTACTTCGTTTGCTTGTTTTTATTTTAAGATTTCCGTATGTATTATTGTTTTTAACTTGGTGTACAATAAAGTATATATAAATAAATAAATTAATAAACTTACACCAAAAAGTGTGTAAAAGTGTGTGTACTATCGGATAAAGCACACAATTTCCGCACAAATATGACACAAGGCCCACCACTTGTTTTTAAAACGTTTATCAGCTCACAGTGGCGCCCCGACCCCTGCTGCACGTATCGCCCGAGGCGTCGCGGATTAAATGGATTACAGGCGTCGAGACACGCGTGTTTTTATCACCTCCTCATTACACCTAGATGCCGAACACAGCGTCCAGTGTTTATTATTTTTTTGTAAAAAGAAAAACGACCATTCTTTTTTTTTTTGCAAATTTTATTTAGGTATCATGTGTCGATATTTTACAACACGAGCATTGGAGGTTTGGATAGGGGAGAAGTGACATCTTTGGATACCTGAGTATTTTTTTAAGCACTTGTTTTTTTAAAGAACCACATTTGAACACGTAAAATAAAAACGTAAAAAAAATGTGATGAAGGTTTATTTTTTTTAATGAATGTAGAGTAAAGTTAGTTGCTTTTAACTGTATAGTTAAAGTTAAATTACGAAGTTTTACGTACTGCCTGTTTTGATCGTTTTACCTAGAAGCCAGATCCACTTCAAATTTCTTCCTTAAAATCCAGTTAACCTCGATATCAATTTAATTAGCGCTAAAACGTTATACTTCGAAAATTATTATGTGCTTTAAATTTTAGTGAGGATTCCTGAAACTATAACAGTATCAAAGTTTACTATAGTTTGCCTAAGTAGTGCTTGAACCGGCATTAGTTCCCTAACTATCCGTAGCCGAGGATTGAATAACGGCGAACACTTCAAGGAAATGACGTGTGGATACTTTGGTATTCTATAAGTAACAGTATAGTACTGAGAAGGTTACTTACTCAAGGGAACCTTACAGCTTGAAGGCCTTAGGTTTCGATGTCGTTCGAATTTTGAATCGGTTTGAAAAATAAAACATAGAATGTTACAAACAGCAAGCAGGCTAGCAGAAAATTAGTTCTGGCTGGTTTGATCAGTCATTCGAATTTAGAATCTTTCTAAAAATAAAAGACAGTCAGTTTGATTTTTTTAGTAATGTGCCTTAAACCTTTTAGTAGTAAAGTAGTGTTTTGTAAGTGAAGGTACTAAAGGAAAAGAAAAAATTTAAATATTGTATGGTTAAAATATGTAGGTAAAATTTCATAGACGCCATTTTAATTAAAGCCTCTTATAATAGTTACTAAGGCCTTTGATCAAAAAGATATACAACATCTGCCTAGCTTTTTGCCCAACTATATTGGGCTCAGCTTCCAGTCTTACCGGATTCAGCTGAGTACCAGTGTTTTACCTGGAGCGACTGCCTATCTGACCTCCACAGCCCAGTAACTGGGGTACCCCCTTAGCAAGACTGGTGTCAGAACTCAAGTTTCTGACTACCCGTAACGACTGTCAAAGATCTTCAAATGACAGCCAGGACCAACGGCTTAACGTGCTTTCCGAGGCACGGAGGAAACTCGGTATATAGAAACGGTCACCCATCCACGGGCCGACCTCGTCAAGCGTTGCTTAACCTTGATGATCGACTAGTGCAGCTGTTATTATTTAGCCACGAGCTCCTCCAGTACGCAGTATTGTATATCAAAAAGATATACAATACTGCAAAATCATATACTTGGAGTTTAAAATAAATACACAACCTCGATAATATCGATTCGAGTTTATGAATTAATAAATAATCTTATGATCTGGTAAATAACATGGCTTTTCGTTTACAGATCCAATATTATGAACATATGCTTTGACGTAAATCGGAAGGCACGAAGATGGTTGACGTATATTATTAGTTTTATTATTAAAAATTAAAGCTACTAACAGTATTTTTTTATCGTGGGTACTGTATTTAATATTTTAATGAAGGTCACCAAGCAATATCTCTTGTAAAACATATAAAAAAGTCTATCTTTTTAACCGACTTCGCAAAAAGGAGGAGGTTTTCAATTCGAATATATTTTTTTTATGTGTGTTACCTCAGAACTTTTTATTGGGTGAACCGATTTTGATAATTCTTTTTTTATTCGAAAGCTGGAGCTTGTCATGTGGTTCCATTTAATTGTTATCAAGATCTGTTGAAAAACTTCGGAGATATACATCAGAACTCTTCAATAAATGACGGAAAATCACTCGGGATAGCTGCAATCGCATGTCTGTTTATTGTTTACAACATTTCATAACATAATATCACACTGGTACGCTCTAAAGGGGTACGCAGGTGTGAACAGTTCACCCTGGTAAACTCTCATTCCACCGGTTTTGTTTATTTAAGTTTCATGTTATTGAGTTAATCTATTCTGGCTTCACTTTGGGCATTATTGGTACCTAGCCTATACTGGTCCATTATGTCCACAACTAAAAAGTAATAATAAAAATCTTTTAAAAAAAAATTACAACTTCAACAAAGTCGGTGTCAAAAAACGAAGAAACGAAAACAGGAACACCGACTTCCGAAATTGAAGTTATTTTTCGCTTTGTAGTGTTTTTGTTTGTTATTTATTTTAGAGAATTTCATCAGCGATTGGGAGTTAAAATAAAGCCAAACAAGTTGAAAAGGCTTAAAATCAGTCATACTTCAAAACCTGAACAACCTAAGTTGCGTAAAGACTCAAACTACATGGTCTTGTTAAAAAATGCTGGCTGGCCACACTTATCTATGGCAATTAATCATTTTTATTTGTTTAAAGCCACCAAAGCTGTAATATGCATAAATTAATAGTCAAGTACTCGCTTCGATCTTGTTATACCGAGGTAGCCATTTTTATCATTACGTTTTATAAGGGCCAGTCACGGCATGCGAGCTTCGTAATTATATTGCCACTTGACTTTATGGCATTATATGAAGTCATTATACCCTTAAATTTATATTTGTTATGTTAAATATAGATTTAATGTTTGAATTGTATTGTGATTTGTGTAATCGTGTTGATAAACTGTGAAACGTTACAATGTGAGGTCATTTTTAGGGTTCTGTATCCAAAGGGTAAAAACGGGATCCTATTACTAAGACTCCGCGGTTCGTCTGCCTGTCACCAGGCTGTCCTACAACAAACGTAATATTTTTGCCGTTTTTTGCGTTACTGATACGGAACCCTTCATGCACGAGTCCGACTCGCACTTGGCTGGTTTTTTATTATGTGATTACAAAATTCTTGGGACTTAAACAATAATTATGAATGTTTAAGTGATTATGATTGCCAAAGTGGTCTAATGCTTTAGAGGAAATGAGGTCGAAGTCACACTGGATTTCCTAAGTAAAAAGTTATAATTCCTTTTTGATGATACATATCTTTAGAAGCACTAGAACCCTCAAAAGATGCTCAAAATTGCGTTGCAGAGGCCTAGTGTACAAATTTGAGTAGTATATATCTTTCTTTTTCAGTTTATGGAAAATCTTTTAAATTGGTCCAATATTGGAGGAGAAAATAGACGAGAGCCAAACCTCGAATTATGACTTTTTAGCAAAAACTGACTGACTTTTTACTTTTGAAATTCAGTCGGATGTCTGCGACTGCATTTCCTCTATAACTACGTACATGTGAGAATGTGCTACGGGCGTTTGCTACGCGTAGTGCTACGAGCTTTTGCTACGGCGTAGCAAGCGCGTAGCACTATTCTATATATATATAAAAGAAAGTCGTGTTAGTTACACTATTTATAACTCAAGAACGGCTGAACCGATTTGCCTGAAAATTGGTAGGGAGGTAGCTAAGAACCAGGAGAAGGACATAGGACTTACTTTTTATCCCGTTTAGGGTAGTGAAGGGTAAGTAGGGTAGGGTAGGGTAAGTAGGGTAGGGTAGGTATGTAGGTAGGGTATGGTAGGTAGGGTAGGGTAGGTAGGGTAGGTGTGTAGGTAGGGTATGGTAGGTAGGGTAGGGTAGGTAGGGTAGGGTAGGTAGGGTAGGGTAGGTAGGGTAGGGTAGGGTAAGTAGGGTAAGTAGGGTAGGGTAGGTAGGGTAGGGTAAGTAGGGTAGGGTAGGGTAGGTAGGGTAGGGTAGGTAGGGTAGGTAGGGTAGGGTAGGGTAGATAGGGTAGGGTAGGTAGTGTAGGGTTGTTAGGGTAGGGTAGGTAGGGTAGATGAATGTTTGGTGTTTTTATGGCAAAAAAAAAGTTTGCCGAGTCAGCTAGTCTTTCTATAAATGAAAAATATTCAATGACATGTTTCCAATGTTTTGAATTTTGCGCTTGGTAGTTGGCATAAACATAAAAAACTGAACTGCGAACTATTTTCCCTTCACTTTCTACTCAAAGCCAACTGGCTTATACCTACAACTATTCCTTCTTTAACACGGAAGCAAGGAAGAAAATCCTCATAATCGTCAGAAAAACGTTCACAAAGATTTCTTTTGAGCCTGTCTGTGGGAGGTGATCATTATACATTTATAGACGACTGCCTGTGAAAGATTTCTTCGACATGCAGGCGTCCTTAGGATAATTTTCAAAAGCTGTTCGCCTTACAGAGTTAGCGCACCGTGTTAATATAATGGTCTGCTCCTAAATGTTTTGGAAAAGTTCTCTTGTAAGACCATTTTCTATTTTGTTGAGGTTCCAGCGAAAATTGGAGAAGATCAAAGCTATTGTTGCAAAATGCTGGGTTGTATTTTAATTATGATAATATTTACTTTGTATCGTGTGGCGAAGATTTTCGTGAAATTGTAAACTGGTTGAAATTTTATGCTGGTTGGATGCGTGATTGCAAAATATAGGTACATATGTAGTCTGCCAATATTGCCAGTTTGTTCATATATTTTTACCCAAATCAACTCTATTTTACAAGCTTTTATTTAACTAGCAATGTAAGTGTGTTCGGATCGAATCTTGCAACTGAATTTTAAAACAGTTATCTTCCACCGATTAAGATGAAATTTTGTATAAACGTTTAGTTTGGATAACAATGAATGGTTAGCCAAGTGACGTCATTCTAAATCCAATATGGCGGACTAGTTATTTTTTGTGCACTGCCATGATATGAGTATCAAATGAAAGGGTTTGCTGAGAAGAATACGAAAAAAGCTTGTTTTAAAAAAACGATTTTTTAATTAATAATATGACTGGAATTTTGCAGTTTTAGTTTCAAAGTAGTACCGAGTGTACCGACATGGTTTACATTTTCAGAACACCCAGCCTTTGTGTTACTGTTCATTTATTAATACTGGGAACTGTTTCAATTGAAAATATAATAATATATATTGTACAGCGTCAAAATTCTTGATAAAAACTCCTGTTGTTTAATAGAAATTGTTCCACGGATTACAAAAAAATCTATGAAAACTCGTTGTTGCATCGTGCCTGTATGCGGGAGCCTTAAAGGTTGTTGCAATTTAGAATATACCTCATATACACTAAAAAGATAACGAAATTACCGGATTAAAGATGAACAGGCGAATAATGATGGACAAAAACATTATAATCCCCCCCTCCCCCCCGCCTCTCCATTACCAAGCGTTTTACTTGGCGCGGATAAATTACACAGTTATGAATAAATTTCGCATAAAACTCGGAACTGCACCTTTACATGACGAAAGAGTAAGTAAGATGGACTTATGCGGGCGTTAGAGAGGGACAGACGAACCGGCAAGTCATAATACGAAAATTTCATTAAGAAGTCAGGCCATCCCGAACAGTTTTGCTGATATCTAGAATATTCGGGCGTACTTTATTAAGACGTGGAATATCTTCAATTTCTGCAGATGATTTTAATATAGTAGCGCTCTGCAGATGTAATTATGTAATGAACGATTTCTCGCGGTTAGGTTGGTACTAATGTGATTGAAGTTTTCTGTTTTGTCATCGATTTCAGAAGTTATTATGAGGTTAGATGACGTGGGGAAATTTATAGAGCGTGAGTAATGACCGTAAAATAGATAAGATATCTTTTTGGTGAAAATTTATCGCTGTGGGTGGAGCTGCTTATAATATGCTGCTTAAAAACCTCAATTACCATTTCGTTGAATCATGACACACAGGATGATTTTCATTAAAAAAACTTTTTAAACAAATGAGGACCATGATACGATGCTTAGCCGTTAACCAATCAGGACCCAAACATTTTCAAAAACGTTCAAAACACACTCACCATTAATTACGGCCGTGTCGTAAATTTTTCCAGTTAATCAAAAAACTGTCGGAGTTTTCTGAGGGTAAGGTTGGTATCTCGTGACGTCATTAGCGACCTACCGAAGCGCCGAAGCACCTAAGTTGATTTCCGAACGAATTTAACTTAATTTACAATTAAACCGTGGTCCTCTGTTTATTTTTTCGGAGCACTGGCTTCTAATTTTGAATTTCGATGGAAGTTTGTTTTCCTTATTTTTGTTACGTTATGTTTGAGTTGCTGTTACTGGCTGGTCGCAATGTATTATTTTAAAATTCGATGTCTGTGTTTGTGTTGCCAGGGACATAACAAGGTGACTTTTTGTTGCCGTCGAGCTGATTTATTGTGGGTTTGTAATAAATACTTTTTGTGTCTGAATGAAATTAATTGACATAAACTGTGATTTTTAATTTCTAAACTGACAGCTCCCAATGACCTTATTTTTTTTAATGTTGCTAGCGCGGAGCATAGTGTTGTAGGTAAGGCTCAATCACAAGTAATTCATCGAATCGATGTGACATGACTCCTCAAATTTAATTTTACTAATTGATGTAAATAAATGTTTTATGAATATAAACGTAATATTAAATATAACAGTATTCATACACATAGTACATAAACTTTAATTGTGTTAAATATGAAATCAACAATAAAATAAATGCGATCGATAAATTGAAGTCTGACATAAATGAGTAGAAACTAAAGGCTTATGTTTAACAAACCACCAAATCTAGTAATATACTGACAAAAATAGTAAATGATCACCAAAATTAAATTTAGAATCGCAACAGAGTCGACGGAGCCCCGCTGGGCGGGGCTCCTATTTCTGAATACAGGGTCTAAAGTAAACTAACACGAAGGTGATGACGGGAGCTGAGTTCGCTCGCTTTGCTCGCTCACTTCAGCTCCCGTCATCTCCTTCGAACCTAACCTGTCCGTGTCGGGGTGCCCTTAGCTCCCGAGCTCGCTTCGCTCGCTCTTGGACTGATTCATTGACCAAATCACTAGATTTGATATCTTACGGTTTTAGCACTTATGAAATTTGGTGATCAATTTACTAAATTTGGTTTAGGTTTATTTTTTTTGCTGATTAGTATATATTTTAGGTGATAGGGGTTATCGTCACAAAGTTTTTTTTGGTGGTCATTATATTTATTCCCGAAACTAAATAAGGGCCGCTAGTTTCTAAACTTTTTTTTGCCGTGGTATAGTTTCATTTTCGATCTACTTCGATTTTCGATTAACTTTCGATCACTCAGGATAGTCAGGATACGACACTATTTTTATGTAACGATAAAGTGACAACCCCCAAATGTCAGTTTAGTCTACGAAATAAAAAAATCACAGTATAGTTAGTTTCTCACGTTACAAGAAGACAACTTTCGCAGTAAACGCGGGTTTTAAAAAAAAATACAAGTAAGTAACATGGTTTTTGACACTGTGAAGTTTTTTTTTTATTTTAGAAACAATACAGACAGCCCAATTTTCACTGCCTATTAATCTTACAACCCATACAGTATCAGAACCCAATTGACAATCAAACGCCCTCAAAAATTAGCCGCAAAAATGCGTGCACACGATCACACACCCTCTCATCCTATTACACGAATTATCATATCAAACGGTAACCGAAGCATTCGCTGTGAAAAAAAAAACAATCATTCAAAACCTTTCATCCTCTTATTAGAGAAAAAGGGTTAGTATTCGGTGGCAAATATAATTTTGACGCTGGTGTATACAAATTTCAACTTTAGGGTACCGTGATAAGGTCGCTTTGTTCTGCAGTGTAACGTTTGTTTTGATGTAACGAGCTTACCTCGAATCGCAATCAAAGGTTCGCCTATTTAAATAAATCTAGATTGAAATTCAAAATGGAGTTTTAAGGGAGCCGTCGTCAGTCGTTATCGGGGACGCACTCGGTTCGCTAAAACGGGTGCAAACGGGTCACAATTTATTGGACCTCGTTTTGCATTCTCGGGGAAATAATGTTGTTACAGAGTTGTGTATTCGTATGAATGGCTACAGTTACTGAATAAAGTTTGCGCGCTGAATAAGTTGCCAAGTGATGTACTTTTGTTGTGTAAATCTGTGGTACCTACTTAACTTATTGTATAGTTTTTGGGGTTCCGTACCACAAAATGTAAAAAAAGGAACCCTTATAAGATCACTTTCTTGTCCGTCTGTCCGTGTGTCACCACTGATTTCCTCAGGAACGGGTGGAGTTGAGGTCTTACAGCACAAATAAAGGAAAAATTACAAAAAACAAAAAAAGTTGAAAATTAAGGTAAATGAAACTTAGCCAAAAATGATACCAATTTTATTATGGCGGTATAATGGGTAGGTATGGAACCCTCGGCGCATGAGTTCGACTCGCACATGACCGGACTTTTTTCTAAAACACAGTTTACATAAATAACAGAAAAACAACAGAAAACATTGAACATGACATTGACTTATTTTCATTATTTTTCTTTCAACACTTTAGCTAAACATTAAATAAAGACAAACCCTCAAATAAAACTAAAAACGACAAAAGAACATGGCCCCCCATCCGCCGCCGGCCCTGGTGGGTCGCTACCAAAAATTATGGACATTACTTTTGCCAGCAAAATTGGGTTACCGATGGCAATGTAATGAAGTGCTGAACTTTCAGGTCATGTGTAGAGGCTTCCTAGCGTAATTGCTTCTGATATACTGTGCCACCGAATCCGACCGAGCGGCCCCAATGATAATGGGTTCCCCCCATAGTTTTAATCTTCTTTATAGGTGACCCTTTCGCTAAGTTTCGAAGTCGTTTCACCCCTATTATTTTATGTTTCAGTGGAGGATCTAGGATTGTCGTTTGGGAGGGGGTTGAACAAAACCTGTTATAGAAACCAAATAATTGAAAACAAAAGAAATCCTTAACTTAATAAGTGTAATACTTATCTTAAGAAAATGTTATGTTACCATCATTTCACAATTTTATAATCAATCATTATATTTTCATCGTATCTTCATTAGTTTTAGAACATGCATCTTTTGGTAGCTAAGAATAATTTTGTAAGTATAATATTTTTCTAGAATTAAAATAACTATTTTCTTATTTAATTGAGTGTTTTCTTTTAATTACGCCACAATGAGGAACGCTGTCTCGTCTTAAATGATGAAGATTGATGACTATTTTATTGTACCTTAGATAAGGTAAAGATTGCAAAAAAAAAACAACAACTTTACTGTAATATTTGTCATGCAAAAACTCAGAGGCTTTAGGGGGAAGGGCTTGTGCCCCTTAGCCCCCCCGGATCCACTACTGTTATGTTTGTATGCGTGCTCTCTTGTGTGTGTAAATTGAAACGGATACCGTGGTTTAGGCTTGTTGATGTCTGTGATCGTTAGAAGTTAGTGCTTAGATAAACTGATTTGATAGGCTTTAGAAGCCGCAGTTCTGAAAGTTTTGTAATGGGTTTGTAACTAAAATAAAGCACTGGAATAACGCGTCTAAGTTTTATTTGGGGGATTGAATAAAATGTCTGTGTTTGTTGTTTGTATTTTCTTTTTATTGGTATTTAAACTCTACTAAACACAATCTATTTATTATATTATTTATTTATTTAAGAAAATTGAGCACAAACTGGGTGTATGCCAAAGAGGAATGGAAAGAAGTATGTTGGGACTAAGGTTAAAAGACAAATGGAGAGCTACAATAATTAGAAGCATCACCAAAGTAACAGATGTTAAAGTAAAAACACGATCCTTGAAACGGAAATGGACTGGTCACATTATGAGATCAACAACAGGAAAGTGGACAAAAAAAGTAACAGAATGGTACCCGCGGGACGGAAAAAGACGTAGAGGAAGGCAGAAAATAAGATGTGAAGACGATCTGCCTAAGGATTGGAGAAGGACAGCAATGGACAGGGAAATGTGGAGGGAACTTGAGGAGGCCTATGTCGCAAGACAGCCTGAACTGGTAACTGATGTTAAATATTAAGTTATAAACATACAAAAAAATAAAAAT
Organism: Anorthoa munda; assembly: GCA_945859665.1. Lineage (NCBI taxonomy): Eukaryota > Metazoa > Arthropoda > Insecta > Lepidoptera > Noctuidae > Anorthoa > Anorthoa munda. The sequence continues at coordinate 26,644,682 of OX243902.1, read as the reverse complement.
AAGTATATAGTTAGTATAGTTTTATGTTTTATTTTATTACAAATTGTGCAAAGGTCAGAGTAAATAAAGGCTATTTTTATTTTATTAAACACAATCTATTCTTTGAAAACAGAATATTGTTATATTGGCTAGACTATTTTTGTGGAACTGTGTACATTTTTACTACAATAATTTTAGAAATAAGCTATGCTTCTGAAACTACGGGTTTTGTGGTTTCATAAGCGTAGTTTATTTCTCAATATATTAGACTAGCTGTCCCACGCGGCTTCGCTCCCGTCAACTGGCTACCTACCTACCCTACCCTACCTACCCTACATACATGAATGTTGCGTAACTTTGACCAGCAGCGCACGCAACGGAAACTCTCAAAAAGGACTAATTTTGCCCGTTATTGCTACATTTTTCATTTATGCTCAGCTACTATTGGTCGTAGCGTGATGTTATATAGCCTATAACCTTCCTCGATGAATGGACTATCAAACACAAAAAAAAAATCAATTCCAACCAGTAGTTCTTGAGATTATCGCGTTCAAACAAACAAACAAACTGTTCAGCTTTATAATATTAGTATAGATGATACCTATTTTATCGCTAATCACTGTAAATGAAGGTCCATTATAGCCGCTACTGTTCAGTATACATCTACCCTTAACAGCCCATTTTACAATAACAATACAATCTTCCCCTCGAGCACTTAGATGATAGTAACTAGTAGGTAGTTTAGAAGTTATAAATCTCATACCAGAAACCCAATGAGCGATGATTTTTCAAAGCGAATCGGGGAGTGCGAGCGACATAAGCGCTACAATTAATTTAACAGGCGTCTCCGCTTGGGTAGTGGGTTTGGTGCTAGGGAGGAGTGGAAGCGATTTTGTTATGTGGTATACGATTGATTAAAATAAAATCATAAATACGAGTAGGTATCTATATATACCAAAAACGATTGACAAACGCTTGATGATAGGTAATTCGAGTTGCGGTGGATGTGGGACGACAGAATACAACCCGAAAATAATTAGGGAAGGAAGCAAAAACCTTTGCGGGAACCTCGTGGTCGCGTCGTCGGTGCACTGAATCACTTCACCAGGGTGAAGACATTAGACATTTCTTTACAGACCCTTTTTACAAGCTATTTAACTTGCAATGTATGTATGTAAGTGTGTTCGGGTCAAATCTTGCAACTGAATTTTAAAGCAGTTATCCTCCACCGATTAAAATGAAATTTTGCGTACGCGTTTAGTTTGGATGACAATGCATGGTTGGCTAACTGACGTCATTCTAAATCCAATATAGCGGACGGCCTAAAATGGCGGACCAGTTCTTTTTTGTGCACTGCCATGATATGGGTATCAAATGAAAGGGTTTGCTGAGAAGAATACGAAAAAAGCTTGTTTTATAAAATATTTCTTTAATACTTACTTCTAATGCTTGAACAATAAAAATTTGTAGTTTTTAAAATAACTATGTCTTCTTTCTTTCTAAGCCAAGTTTAAATTATTACAAAAGTGTTTTTAAACACAACAATACTACTACTAAATAAATAATATACTAATAATTAATATAATAATTTTGTGAAAGGCGCCAAAATTATTTTTTCTCGTATTCAGCTGTACCTAGAAGGTAGACTGGAAGTCAAGCCAAAATAACAAGGATATGGCTAAGCAAATGACGATGTTTTTGATTGAATTTCAAGGTCTTGCAATCAGTAAACGACCGTAATGAGTTCTGTGTTTGTACCACACGATAAAAATAAACGGCTTATGTTTAACTTACCACCAGATATAGTAACATATAACAGACAAAAATAGTAAATGATCACCAAAATTAAACCCGCATCTTATTGTAAAATTATAACCAAAGTTTTAACATCTCGCTATCCTGTTTAGGCAAAATGACTCCAAATAAATCATTGTTAACCCAAAAGAAGTAAATGATCACCAAAAGTAGTAAATGATCACCAAAATTAAACCAATGACCAAAAAGATTATAAAATTTCTGGGAGCAACTTGGAAGTAGCGCTTGGTCACAGTTCTAACCTAACCTAACCTATTTTACAACATTAAATAGCGCAATAATTTGCTATTAAAATTTGGTGATCAATTTACTAAATTTGGTGATCATTTACTATTTTTGTCAGTATATTACTAGATTTGGTGGTTAGGGGTTATCGTCACAAAGTTTTTTTTGGTGGTCATTATATTTATTCCCAAAATAAACTTAGGCGTGTTTTGGTAGCCTAAGCACTGCAACGCTAATGATGTTTCAAGAAACAGGATTGGTATGAAAGCACCATGTACCAACACTTCTAGTCAATAAATTGACAAGATTACCTTCATTAATAAAATACATATCTAAGAATAGATCCTAATAACAAAACCGCTTACATTTCCTAACTTAGAGTAAGTAGAGAGTAAACTGGGGCAAAATTGTGAGACATTAATCTTTAGCTCACGCGAAAAGTATTGTACAGATAGCGTGGGGGACTGAGATGTTTGTGCCGACTTCGGGAAACAGTCGAAGTGGTATACAATGATTACACGGGCGCGGAATGAGCTGTGTTTAAAGACGGAAGCCCAAATAATTGCCGTATATTTTAAACACTTGTTTCGTTGAATTAGGAAAATGATTAGAATTATTACATGGGCAGATCAATTGGAAAGGCGCGGTGATTACTGGTAGAGTATGGCGGTGATCGAGTGACAGCCAAGAACTGAAAGGAGTGTTGGTCGTACGGCGGCAAGATGGGCAGACGAAATTGTTGCTATCGTAAGCAGAATTGGGATGGTGCTGGCGCAGCAACGTGGGAATTGAGAGGCGCTAATGATGTTAAAACGAGGATTAAATTAAATAAAAAAACGTTTTTTTTAAATCTAGCTTTTTTATTATTCTTCTCAGCAAACCCTTTAATTTGATACCCATATCATGGCAGTGCACAAAAAATAACTAGTCCGCCATCTTGGGCTGTCCGCCATATTGTATTTAGAACGACGTCACTTAGCTAACCATGCATTGTGATCCAAACTAAATGTTTGTGCAAAATTTAATCTTAATCGGTGGAGGATAACTGCTTTAAAATTCAGTTGCAAGATTTGACCCGAACACACTTAAATACATTGCAAGTTATTAAAAGCTTGTAAAAAACACTTTAAGGTATATGACAGGCTTTCTTGACAAGGAAAAACCGTTTCTGATTAATTATTACGTCTTATTATTTCTTCAAATGTTTCTGCCTTCATCGTACTTTTATTGTAGGCTGAAGCCATATGATTATCTCATGGTGAAAGTTCCCAAACAATGGCAGAAATATGGTTCCACACAAGCACACAAAACTCTCTTCATAAAATTAAGTATCGTCGTAAATTCCCACATAGCAGTGTGCCGCTACCTTTACCAGTATTAGGGTTCCGTAGCCAAAAGATTAATCGCAGTGCTCCGTTGCTACACATTAAGTAAATTTCTAAGCAACACACATATAAATCGCGCTTAACGGGCGTCGTTGAGAAAACTGTAGACTTTACCCTGTTTCAGAATTGTTTACAGTTCAATTGTTGGTATTAATTGTTGGATGAAAGTTTGTGTTCAGCCTTTGTTTTAATGTAAGTTGGTATTGTTATTGCTAAAAGAACTCAGCGTTAATACGACTTGACCTAAATGAATCGTTTTGTTGACCTAGAAGGTGAAGTTGGTTAACCTCTAAACGTATCTAAAGATAAAAATTATTCATTATAAAATATTTTTTTAAATAAGCTTGTCTCGTATTCTTCTCAGCAAACCCATTCGATACCCATATCATGGCAGTGCAGTGCACAAAAAATTACTAGTCCGCCTTGGGCCAACCGCCATATTGGATTTAGATTGACATACTTAGCATAATATAATATAATCATGCATTGTCATCCAAACTAAACGTGTATGCAAAATTACATCTTAATTGGTGGAGGATAACTGCTTTAAAATTCAGTTGCAAGATTTGACTCGAACACACTTACATACAAACATTGCAAGTTAAATAAAAGCTTGTAAAAAGAGCCATCTAAGGTTGATTTAAAAAAGATGCTTGAGCTGAACCTAATATTAGAATACTGTCACAAAAGGCAATTTTCTCTATGTCAATATTGACTAATAAAAAAAATAAAAATATTTTAGTATATACTAATGTTTTAGTGACATAAATATAGAAATCGGGGCAAGACTATCAAATAATTCACAATTTCGAAGATGTTAGAGCAGAGTCCAAAATAACGTCTATAAATATACAATATAACGTATATACGGTAGGAGACAAGTGAAACGTTTTCAGATGGTATCCAGCTTCCGCCGTGCTACACTGTTACAAGTTGGCACCACTATCCAGGTCACTCCAAATATCGAGACATATACCATACAAAACGCTTTCCAACTACATTAAAATACACTAGTTCCATCAGATTGTAACTCCTAACGTTTGCATAAAGAAACTCAGCTAGCTTAGCTGGTAGTAGTTCAAATGAAACTGGAGCACATTCCAGCTACATTCGCCAATAGCGGGTAACATATTGCTCTAAAATACACCAACACCAACTTTTGAATTAAAAGCAATGCGACAACTCTGTGTGCTGTTATTTTGCTATTTCTCATTTAGCCAACGACTAAACGCGGATGCGTCTGACATTGTGGCTTCGTAATATCCTGTCACTACATTGACCTATTTCTTGCCCAACACAACCCGACACAGTGCCGCTCTGTGCACGCCCTATGCCTAAACTTACCCGCCGAACCGCCGTAAATTAACACAGCAAGCTTCTGTGGCGCTTGTTGGAAAACTTACACTGTAACATTACTTAAATCTTTATTACGAAAGCAATAAAGGCCATATTTAACGCTGTAAAAGGTTTCGTCGAAATTAAAGCGTCGAAATGAAAGTTCGGTTGTCTTTTTGGGGTGGCACTTGGGGTCTTGAAGAGTTTACTTAATGGAAAACGCTCTTTTGCCGTTTTAACTGGAATACTGTCTTGCGAAATTAATTATCTATCAATTAGTTATTTTTTAATCTACTTTAACTTTAATAAAAATAATAATCAGAAAACGGGTTTTCATACAAAAATATTATTATTATTTATTAAAAAAAAAATTGTTCTTATTTCATATTTTAGTATCAATACCTATTTATTTATAAGGACATACAAGGTTAGGTCATTTAAGAATAACTAAGTAGGTACATATTAAGTCGTAATTAACTTAATAACCAAGCCAGGAACTAGTCCTGTAAACAACTAGTTACATCAGCTAGCAAGAAGTCCTCTATCAAAAAAACAGATGGCGCTACTATCGCTGCAAAACTTCATGGAAAAAGGAACAAATAATTCGTTCCAGCAAATGCACGTTAGTACGTAAAGTAAAATAAATGTTCCTTATCACTGTGACCCAAATACACTTATATTAACCTAAAACCAGAGTTACCGGCCGTATGACCAGTAACGATCCGTAGTTAGTCTATAGCAGAGATGGCGAACCTTTATTAGAAAACGTGTCATTAAAAATCAATATTTTTATAAATGTGAAAATGCCGTGCCGCCAAAGAATCTTGAAATGGTGATTTAATAAAAATAATGCTACTTATTAACACTTTATTTGCAACCCGAAATTCACACACATGAGTTAGTTATATTAGATATGTTTTGTTGTTCTAAGTTTCTGTTGCAATTTTAATTGTAAGGTTTATAAATTGTAAATCCGTAATTGGCTGTAATAGTAGTACAATAAGTGTGTTAAAGTATTTTTAAGAGCTGTGGATTTTGTGATGAATAAATAAATAAATAAATAAGATGTATGTTTTGTCGATACAGATAAAATTTCAAAATTTGAAAAACCCCCTACGCTTCGATCAGCAATCTATTGGACACATAATTATGACACGATATCTTGCGAAAACACCCCGATTCAAACAGTAAAACGCCCATAACTTTTGAACGGCTGAACCGATTTTATTCAAACATAGCTAAGAAAGATTAAAAAAAAAAAAAAAAAAAAAAAAATCGCTTTCGACAAAATCATCTACTAAATCAAAGTCGGTTCACCCGTTTGGACGCTATGATGCCACAGACAGACACACAAATACACAGATACACAGCAACACACGTCAAACTTATAACACCCCTCTTTTAACCACGGGGGTTAATAAAAGTAGAAGTCAATGTCATGCCTGCTGTTTCAAATTATCTAGATGCTAAATAACCTTATATTGGCGTGCCCGTAAAATTTTGTCGTGTGCTACCTCTAGCACGCGTGCCGTAAGTTCGCCATCCCTGGTCTATAGGAACGGATAGTTTTATGTGATTTAATACTTTTTTCTTTACCTATCGTACTACCCTCCTTTGACGACTTCTGGGAATAAATGGGGAGGTAAAGTATATTGTTACTATCCGTAATATGTATGACGAACTGATTTTGCTTTTCGTCGAATCAGTTTTATGAAATCCCATCGTTTTGCTGTTTACTTACTCTCTCTAAGTAGTTCTTCGAAAGTGTGGGTAGTTTTGTTTTTTCCTTATACTACTGTTTTTCCATTTCGTTTCATATTTTTCATATTAGATGTTAGGTGAAATGTAATTTAATGAATTTAATGCTTTCTATTGATAAATAAATGGCAAATCTATTAAATAATTAGTAACAGCTGTTCCGTTGGAAATAATTTATGGACGCGACGGGAACATAAATATCCGCGTGTCATATTAAGGTCGTTAATACTCGATTATGCATATCTCTGCCGACCTCACAAAATATATTGAATACGAGTACTAAGCTTTTTCACGCGGCTTCACTCCTGTACCACAGGAATCGTGTTTTTAATTCAGGATAAAAAGTGGCTTATAACCCCCTTATTCAATTAATCGGAGCCTTACTTTCAGAGATAATCTTTTACAAAAGTCAAAACAAACAAACAATTTGTAAGTACCGCTTTATAATCTTAGTTTTAATGAAAAATATTGCTTTATTTGTTTTGCCTCAGGCCTTGAACAAGCTCTCACAAATTCTTATCATCATTATCTTAATGAGTCCTAAGCCCCAATTCATAGAAACAAAAATAAAATAGAAAACAGTAAACGAAGTTTTATTATTAAGGGCAATTATAAGAAGAGGCCCGATTTCAGAGCTACAGGCGTAAGCTCAATGAGAGGTATTAGGACCATTGGAGGGCACAGTCCATAAAATAAGAAGGTCAAGCCCCGTCGTAGAATCGGGGTCCACGAAGAAAGGCATCGCCAAATTGGTAGTTAAGACTCTGGAGCAGACGGGCGACTGGATTTGACGCAGGTGAGAAAATAATGAAATGACCGCTGTGATCCTTCAAGGGCTTACGAATTTCTGTACCTGTGTGTGTAGTGGAATATTTGTCATTTTATTTTTTGTGAGGCAGGCTCTTATGAGAATGTCGTTCTTATTAGAGCTAGCTAGCTACTATATCAGAATTATTATTCATTGTCATTTTGAGAACAATTTTTATAAACCACTAGCTTCTACCAGCGGCTTCACCCGCGTTAAAAGTGTTTTATCATCCCAAGGGAACATTATACCTGGATGAAAATAAATGAGTAGCCTATTCCATACCATAATCGATCTCTGTGCCAAATTTCATCCAGATCCGTTCAGCCGTTCTGGCGTGATTCAGTAACAAACATACCTACATCCATCAACCCATCCATCCAAACTTTGGCATTTATAATATAAGAAAGATGTGGTCGATTCTGAGAGACATAGGGACCGACTCACCCGTAGGCATACGAAAATCCTTTACGATTTTTTTGTCCACTAAAAATCGCAAGTCTGCGCTCCCATCCTTCGGGTGCGTCGAATTTTTCGGTCGGTCATTCGCGTGACCGGTTCGCATTAGTGCAATGAATTAAATTGAATAAGGCCGCGACCACATCCGCGATTGGAGGAAACGCCCGTCGCTTTCCTAATAAATAATCATTGTAACTAGTCGTGCTACCGAAAGTCGTGTTAATGGAGTTTTCAGGCGCACCACTTTGTTTAGATTACGAATTGATTAGAATATACCTATTTAGAGCTAGGCGTGAGCTAATGGGTAGGCATTTGCGGTAATTGATACAATTGCTTTATGTCTAGATGTGAGCTTGATACGCTGTGTGACGTAACAACGTGAGCGATTAAAAGGACTTACACAGCGATTAATTTATTATGATTAACAGAAATGTCTTGCGTAGTTTTGTTGTTGAATTCAGTTGACTCTCAACTATTTGTAAGGCGTGGGTAGACACGATCTTCTTACTTATTATAAGCATACCAAGAAACATTTATTAATGTTAGAGAAATTCCATCATCGAGACAAGTTCAAGTTATTAATAGTAACAAAACGATACCACTGCCATTTCATTATTGACAAGTTTCAATCCACGCGATACCATTAACAATTACTTGGTGCTCTAACCGCTAACCCTAAATTGAAGCTCGCACATTTCAAACAATATTCCAGCTAACACTTTCGCCGCTGTGTCATTACGAGAGGTCGTAACGACCCCACAGTGCAAGGATTAGGGCGCACTCGCACACCAAGTTCAAAGTCGTACTCTGAATTAATAGGGTTATTGTGGCAATAAATACGGGAGGCGCCTAGTTTGTGGTGGCCTGTGGTCGGATAAATCAAGTGGGCGAATGCCGCAAGATGTCCCGTGCTACACCCTTCCGTCTCTCAGTGGGATGTGGTCGTGGGTGGAGGAGATAGCGGGATAAGAAACCGAGCTTTTGAGAGAATTTCCTTACCTGCTGAAACCACTAAGAGTGGCATTAAGAAGGGAACAATACCGGAGATATTTTTTAAAATTTCACAGAATACTAATTTCGTACCTACTTTTTGTACCTACTTTATGTACCGGTTTTTGTACCTAGTTTTTGTACCTAGTTTTTGTACCGGTTTTTGTACCTACTTTAAACACACATGTCCCTTAATGCTATCTTTGTATTGAAATGGATTGATGATGAACGTGCGAGGACCTTATGACTGCGTCACCGAATGGTGTTACCATCGCTGAATTCTGGGCCAAATATAATCCATATTAATATTATAAATGCGAAAGTAACTCTGTCTGTCTGTCTACTACATTTTCACGCTTAAGCCGCTGAACCGTTTTAGATGAAAAAAGAGATTTGAAGTGATACCCTGGGAAGAACGTAGGATAGTTTTTATCCCGGAAATCATCCTTTAGGGGTTGGACAGGACTAACTTAACTAATAATTTCTCAAGTAAGGCGGCCCATTATTATTAATAATTATAATGGGAGCTAACATAACATCCTATAATATTATGGCGCGATGTAAAAAATAGGCTATTCAAAGTACTAATGCTAAGCAGACGAAGTCGCGGGCAACAGTTTGTATTTAATAATTGCCATCGACATGCTAAGAAGAAGAATGAAATGAGTTTTAATGGTTTAGGTACTAATAAAAGTCTCTGAATCAATAGAAGACAGCAATTTTCAGTAGAAACATTAATATTATCTTAGTAGAAAGACGCCCGAGTTTACGCCTTGAGCCAAACTTCCAGACCAAAACAGCCAACTTTAAAGGCCATAGTAAAGTGAGCGTAGCGGTGTATTGTCCATGTTATATTGTTGAATATAGTGAGCACTGAGCTCATGATACTCGTATGTACCACTCAACTTATATGGATACACGAGCGAAATACTCGCGTCGTTTCGGCTAGGTGTTGAGTTTCTGCTGAATTATGTAAAGTGAAGGATTGACTCACTGTTGAGTATTTTTAGACTATGAAATAAATTAGTGTGGCTACCTATCCAACTTAACTATATTTTAAATTGGTATAAAGGCAAGCAAATTATTTTACAATTAAATTATAATGAAACAAAGTAAAATCACATTAAATATGTACTATCAAAATATCTAAAAGAGTAAATCATTCCCGTTCCGAGGACAGATTCGCACAAAATAATTAAATTGGTTTTGATTTGGCAAATTGCGTAAATTATTTGATGAATTTTGGATTGAAATTTATGCTCATAAGGTCGCATAAGCACTGAGCAATGATTTCCAACTCACCGAGCTCTCTTTTAATTTCTTATCCGGCTAGTTCATCAACAATTGAAATGGACCAAAGAGGTCACAATTTATGCGCGGACCAAACCACCTGAGGCCCCTAAAAGCTAGGGGTGACTAATTTATTGCAGCTTAATTTACTGGACATGTTTTATGTAAGCCTTAAGGGTCTGAAAGAATGTTCCGGTGTGATTTGCATGTGTTCACGTCTAAGTGGCCTTTGCAACTGGACAAGGCCCACTGGCCCATGGCGTTGATGTATCGTGGCCTGGAGTAGTGTAGCGAATTAGTTGTGTGTGTGTCGCCTTAATAGTATTAACCCTTGCCTATTCGGTATTAATGTTTTGGAGAGGCCATTTAAAATAATTGACTCGTTGCTTTTGGAAGTAAATAATTTAGTGGGATATGGTAAAATAGCGGCGTATACCCTTAGTGCAATTATATTTTTCACGATTTAAATGCATTAAAATCTTCGAGTAAAGTTGTTGAGTATCTCGTAAGCGTGTTTCTAGAAAATAATTGACAACAAACTTACCTATAAAAATAAAAATGAAATAAGGTACGTTAAACAGTAATAGAGCAAGGACAGTAAAATGTTTATTTTTAGAAATTCAATCGAGAAAGGAAGTCGATAAACAAAAGTACACAATAATCTCAAGAAAGACACAATATTATTAATAATACGACGGTAACAGTCATGCTTGATTTTCCTTCAGTCTGTACTTGACATAAATAAATTCAACTCAAATTCCCAACAATTATTTTGACTTGATAAGTGGTCGTACGTTTTTGTGCGAGTTTTTAAACAATACTCGCTGCGGTGAACTTTAGAGGGTTAGGGTTTGGGTAAAAAACGTAGTCTGTACGAGTCTGTTTTGTACGAACGAAGTTAATTTACTAATTGATCTACAGAAGTATTGGTACTGTGGATATAAAGGAGAGTTTTGTTATTTCCGCTACTTACGAGAAAATAAAGGTATTTACGTATTATTTTGTAAAGGTTTCATAGGCAAAGGTTTTGAATTGTATTTTATTCTTATTAGAATACATTGTTAACTTGATATCTAATTGTTTTGGATTTTCACAAACACATTTTTTGTCACGTTTATATATAGTATTACATTTATAGCAATTAGCATCTATTTCTGAATAATAGTAGTAAATATTTTGATGCCAATCTATTTTGGTATTAAGGGTCTCTCACCAAAAATTACTTCGACCTTTTTAACTTCAAGTGTGACAACCCAAGATCAAAAGCCGAACAATCCAAAGTGGTCCAGCATCACTTAACAATCCTCGTGGCGATTCAATTTAGCAGAAATATCTGAGATTGGCAAGTTTAGGCTAAACGCTTCCGTGGACCGACAGACCTTAAATTATCTCGGACCCAAATTGGACGTCCGTTAATTATAACTTTCCTGCTGACGTGTTCAGTAAAACTGTGCACTTCAATTAAAAGTATTTTGGTATTAGATAGCCCGGGCCTTGTTGTCTAATTATAAAGCGTTATGGGGATTACAAAATGTTGCCAACTCCGCCCTTAATTTTTGGATGTATTCGGAATAATTGAATAGTATATTTTTTTCGTTTTACAAAAGAAATGTTCGAGAGGAGCTCGTGGCTTAATAATAACAGCCGCACGGGTCGATCTTCAAGGTTAAGCAACGCTTGACGAGGTCGGTCCGTGGATGGGTGACCATTTCAACATACCGAGTTTCCTCCGTGCCTCGGAAAGCACGTTAAGCCGTTGGTCCCGGCTGTCATTTGAAGATCTTTGACAGTCGTTACGGGTAGTCAGAAGCCTGAGATCTGACAACCAGTCTTGCCAAGGGGTATCGTGTTACCCAGTTACTGGGTTGTGGAGGTCAGATAGGCAGTCGCTCCATGTAAAACACTAGTACTCAGCTGAATCCGGTAAGACTGGAAGCCGACCCCAACAATAATTGGGAAAAAGGCTAGGCAGATGATGACAAAAGAAATGTTCGAGGCGAGTTACGTGTACCAGGCACACATAACTGGCAGGTTGTGATCTTGATTCTACGGATAGCCGATCGAGTGACAGTCAGCCGAAACTTAAGGCGTATATATTCCCCAATGTTAACGCAGTACTGGCCGTGCGCCCGCTCGGCACCAGAATATCAATATTGAACCTCCTTTTGGACAGTTTTGGTTACAAAATATTCTTATATTTACATAAGCTATTTCAGTTATGAAAAAATTCCAGCCATCAATTTTCTGTGTAAAAATATTTTAAAATATTTTTAAACATCCAAGTCGTTTTGGAGGAGTATGCAAAAGATTTTTTAAAGCTATTTGTTATACAATAAAACCATGTTTCCCAAATAATGTACATGAAACAATAATAAATATAATATTTTTTCAAATCTTTTAACCTAGCCGTTACTAAGGAGTATGCTTTAGAAAATTACCGTTTGACGGCACTAAAGCGGTTGTAGGCCCTTAACGTATTATAAAAGAAAAACTGTACTAACCAGTGCCAGTTGTATTACAGCAAAATTAACTCTTTCAAAATGACAATATACATATACAACGTATTCCGCACAAACGAACACACTGGAAACGAATTTAATTTTTACTTAATGAGTAAACAGAAGCCACACAAGTACAAACATCCAGTATTTTCAAATGGTTGCGAAAAACCAACACTGACAAATGAAAGCTCTGATTTTACATTCACAAGCCTGTTCGCATTAATTCAAAGATCGATCCCATCAATCAGCTAATGAAAAGGCTTCCAAAAGGATTTTTATTCCATTCATTTCGATGCTATTCAACATTTCAAGATTAAGCACTTAAAACATTAAGTGCGAGTTTAAAATATGTGAGATATTATTTTAAGTGTGATTAGGTTTCGTGTCTGAATTAAAAATTGAGTTGTAGGTAAAGTACGTTTTTGCAAATCATAGGGTGCGGCGTACAAAGGGGAAAATTCACAAGTCCGTGATTAGACCTGTCGTACTGGATCAGAATGTTGGGCTGTCAAAAAGCTGGATGAAAAGAGATTGTATGTAGCAGAGATGAGAATGTTGAGATGGATGTGCGGAGTGACGAGAATGGATAAAGTGAGAAATGAGTATATTAGATAAAGTTTGAAAGTGGCACCAATGACTGAAAAGTTGAAAGGAAACCGTTTGTCCTGGTATGGTCATGTGATGAAGAGGGATAAAACACATGTTACTAAAATAGTTATGAATATAAATGTGGATAGATGGAGAGGGAGGGGACGGCCAAAGAAAAGGTGGATGGACTGTGTGAGGAGTGATATGTAAGAAAAGGGAGTCAGTGACGGCAGACAGGACCGTATGGAGGAAGAAAACGTGTTGCGCCGACCCCATGTAGCATGGGACAAGGTGAGGAAGATGATGAGGGTGCGGCTGTAAAATTTACAAGTCCGTGATGACGGGGTTAAAGAACAAATAAATATGAACAATTATAACTATGGGGCGGATCCTGCAAATACCAAAAAATCGACTATTCGTTACATCTTGTCTAGCTAAATGGACATAAATGTACTGAACACTTGATCTTCATATTTTACAGTTGATTCCATAATAGAAGTTGTTACTATTCATGAATAGGTTGCATTCCAAAGATTCCCAATGAATAAAAAAAGTCACTCGCTTTAGTAGATACTTACCTAACAAGCCCTAATTAAGACCAGTGTTACTGGTCATGTGTGTAACAGCCCAATTATTTGAAATTCGAACCCTAGTTCCAATTTTAGCCGCCATTAGTAATTACTGCTTACTTTGGTAATTGCAACGACATTTGATTGGTTGGCTGCGGTATTTTCTGAATTCTAATTGGCTGATTACAGTACCTTAATGGGATAGAAAAACTTGATTAGCTTTATAAAGTGTTGTTTAAATGACATTGCAAAAGGTGATCGTTGAATTGAATCTTGGCATTCGTCAGCATCTTTTTGTGCAAGGATAAAAAATCTGTTTTGTTGATTTGAAACGAATGATCTAGAATGTACTTGTCTGTTCTCAAATCCATGCCCAGGGCTATTTCTGAAAGCTTTTGTGGGTAAATAAGAAAATACCATATACTTATCTACTTAAAGATTTTACGTTCCGTAGCTAGTACATGCTTTAAAACTTGAAGGCATAAAAGGAACCGTAAGCCCAAGTAACTACCTACATACGTTCCTAAGTACAAAGTATAGGCCGGTACCGCTCCAATTTAAGCGTAACAAATGAAAAAATGCTTTTAGCACCGCTGTTTATTACTCGTGTGATTGGAAATTCCCCAGGATTTAACGGATTGATTGAAAATCGACACAAGATTGCGTGACGCGCCTTAAAATCAGAAATACATTACGATATCTGGAATATAGGAAAATAAGCACAATTTATTTGTGTTCAAGAAAAACCGGCAAGTGCGAGTTGGACTCGCGCACGAAGGGTTCCGTACCATGGACGCAAAAAACGGCATAAAATCACGTTTGTTGTATGGGAGCCTTACTTAAATATTTATTTTATTCTGTTTTTAGTACTTTTTGTTATAGCGGCAACAGAAATATATCATCTGTGAAAATTTCAACTGTTTAGCTATCACGGTTTATGAGGTACAGCCTGGTGAAAGACAAACAGACGGACAGTGGAGTCTTACTAATAGGGTCCCGTTTTTACCTTTTGGGGAAAGAACCCTAAAAAATAATTGCCAGATTGAATTAGTTTGTATTAATAAATGCGATAAAATGACATCCGGTCGATGACATTAACATTGAAAAACTTCGCTTTAACAGAGACAGTTTTGTTATAAACATACTTGCAGAGAGTGTTCATTTTAAAAAGAACTTGTTTATAAATTTCCCCGGGCAACCCCCAACCTTCGCCCCAACAATCAGAATAAAAGTTGCAAAAAACGCGGCTAGTGCACCCTTAAAATGAAAATAAAACAAAACAGGTTTTAAGTCCAACTCCGAGTTAGACCAAGTTCGAATGAAGAGGACTTTTTAAAGAATCCCGTTTGTTCCTTTATAAAAGAAAGTCGGGGGCAAAAAGACGAGAATTTGACATACGCGTCTGATAAAACCAATAAAGGACTGGAGTGAATGGTTTACAGCCGATTCGATGCTGTCCTTTTTTAATGGGAAATTCTTTTACCTGGCCGTCGTTTCACAAAAGTTTTAAGTAACAACTGGCGAGCGAACTTCAAAAGAAATGAGACAAATTAAATACTGGGCGAATGTCACATAAACCAGTTCCTGTTTTTACTTTGTTCTACTAAGGTAAAGTTCCCAATAATTTTCTTGCCGAAAACTCCGGCTTGTAACCCGACTGCCGAAGGAGAGTAATGTGTTTATCAGTCTATGTATATTATTATTTATTTATTTATTAAAGTACAAGTTTATAACATCTTAACTTAAGAACTATGCCCCACAAAACCGTTTTCACGTGTGTGTGTTTTTTCGTGTGTGTGTGTGTGTGGATGTGTGTTTTCATGTGGCGTATTGCCGGTTTTGATGATTCTTACGTCAATCAATTTGTATGATTCTTACGTAATTCTTCTTAACCCTGCGAGTGTCACTGGCTACATAAAAATTGGAAAATAGACAAGATTTTGGAAGCCATATTGTGGGGGCCAGTTTTTTATTTTCTACCAAACCCATCGTGTGGGGTATCAAGGGTCAATAAAGGGTTTTAATTTGATTTCAAAAATATATAACACTTATATGTTTGCATGTACCTAATTCGAAACATAAGGAGAAATTAAAAAAAAAATAACTTAAGACCCAGCTGCTTAAGAAGCGAACTAAAAAGACGTAAACAAGAAGAAAATCATGCTGTGCAGTCGGAGGATACAAATTCCCGAGCTGGCTGACCAAAACAAGATGTATCTTCCGACGCAGTCGGATATTTTTATTTTTTTATTTAACTTTTTTTTACTCTGTCTATAACTACGGTACTAAGGTAAAGTTTCCATTAATTCTGGTGTGTTTTCTTTATTTGGTCTGACACATTCTAAGTAAAATGCCACACAAAACCGTATGTTGCTTTTTCAAAAACTAAAATAATCTTCTTTTCCTAAGTAAAATATACACATAATGTTGGGTTGGTAGTAGTAGGGGTAGGTGAAGAGCAGACAAAGGGTCTCCCTATCCATATTTACACGGTTTTAGGTTGTCTGTCAGCCCTTATCTACGAGTGTTAGAATAACTTTTGACCGGGTCAAGAGGCAGATAATATTTCATCCTTTTTGCTGAGATGACATAGTAACAACGTGACCAAGATTATCATAATATGCTTCAATTACCTATCTACGTTACAAGTAATCTTTGCCCGAATATTTTAGAAAATTCCATCAGAAAACTCGGATTTCGTCGTCCGATCCGATCCAACCAAAAAACACCGAAGTTGACCATTACTCACTAACATTCCGAAATCTTCACTTCGGATTCCGTAAATTCCGAACTGACAAAAAACTGCACAAGTTGAAATTGGATTCGGAAAAACTAATACTTTTAGAAAGGCTACACACACAAAGGGATTCTTTTCGCGGGCCGCGCATTGCTGGTACGCGTCGTGCCGTGTGCGCTGACCTTAATATCTTCGTATCAAGTGTGTGTTGATCTTTATGTCGGTCGTTGTTTGCTAAAGTGGATTTTTACTCTGAATATTGAAGAGGATTTGAAACTTTTTTTTTTGGTATATGTAGACACCACTCACTCTTCTTTATATTTTTAAAAGGGAAAGTTGAATGCTGAAATAAATAAAGATGTCACTATTTTTAGTCTTTAGGTACAAAAAAATATCACATTATCACACTAATAAAGAAAAAAAGAAAAAGTATTTAATTGCCACAAAACGACATACAAACATTACATTACAAGAACAAGAACAGTGTTAGTTGAATTTTAAAACTAAACCTTTAACGATAATGTTAGTAGTTCTTAAATTATAATATGTTGTTGTTATGTTGTATGTTTGTTACTTCTTCACACTCAAACGGCTGGACGGATCTGAATGAAATTTGGCACAGAGGTTATAGTCTTTAATAGTACATAGGATACTTTTTAACCCGGGAATATGTTTCCTTGGGATAATTTTCGACATAAAAGCGGGCGAAGCCGCTGGCAGAAGCTAGTTATTATCTAAGAATCAAATATTTCTGTCCCTTTATTTTGTATTTACTTGGTAGCCATTTACTGACGTAGATATAAAAATCTCTACACAATCTTAATGATTTTTTTTCGGTTACTCACTTTTATAGCTTCATAATCATTAGACCACTTTAATTACTTATCCTCACACACCTCAAGAGACTGGCGTGCCGAAGCCTTGCAAGTCCACTTCTAGGCATTCTTTCGTGCAAACGAGAAAAAACTTAACTACTTCAGAAATATAATTCATCTTGAGGTTACACGTAATGTTAGCAGTTTGCCCTTGCGTGAGAAAAGTCAAAAAGGTGAGTATTTTTATAGTGAGGTCATTTGAAATAACCTTTTTGTCTCTAACTAGACACCAGGTTTTATGACCACTTTAGCAGCCACACGCGTCGCCACCCGCGTTAAATTAATTCTAACATATGTTAACGTTCGTTTGGTATACTATGAAATCATAATTAATTATCCTAAGAAACAAAGCCTCCAAGAGTGTTGAACCGGGCTATTATAAAATTACACTAAGAAATAAACTATTACATTAAATCCCAATTTGCTAGAGATTCAAAGATATGCCCAGGGCTCAGCAGACAACTCAACGAATATTACTGTAATAGGTAGTAAGAAAGTGCAGTATAATCTGGACTTACCATTTCATAAAAAAATTTGTCCATCTCTGGCATATGGAACAAACTAATGACAGTCATACATTTGCATTAAGTCCGCCTTTGTACATTTGTGCATGAAGTCTAAATAAATAAATAAATACATTATAGCCTATTCTGATGTATAAGCTTTATTATTTCTTCTAAATCCGTTCTGTAGTTTTTTTGTGAAAGAGTAACAAACATCCACAAACTTTCGCATTTGTAATATTGGTAGGATTCCGCTAAATAAAATACCTACCCTTTCAATCTACACAAACTTTTTAATAATCGTTCAGATGAGCAACTCTGTAGCAACAGTTCGGCCACAAAAAGTTGTCTGATTTGTTTTTACGGTAATGCTCATGGGGGTCGTTACTGATTTCACTTTCATAGACGTTTTTCGAAATTGGGAAAGTTCTTGGAAACTTTAGATATTTATTTGTTCTTTTACGACTGTAATTTTTAATTGTTATGGGGTCTTCAATTGATCCCTTGAAACTGTTTTTTAATCAAGTCTAACATTGACAAAGTATTTACATAGAACGAATCTAAATATAGTCATCCGACCTTGTGTTCTTTTATATCAAGAGCAGAAAAAGCTTGAGTGATGTAAAACATAAACACTGGAAATACGTCAAGAGGCACCAACGAAATACTCTATACACTCGCGCAATGTGTCAATTTAAAAGATACGTTGGCTTACCATCGCACACACACTGGCCCATCTTCCCAGTACGTCTACACTAAGAGATTTCTGCTGTCTATAAGCCGTTTCATCTTTCCCTTTTGGAGAGAACAAGAAAAGTTCTCCAACTCCTTTAATACTGGCAATGTGTTTTGTCGCGGCGAACGCCCATTGTTGCTTTGAAACTTTTTTCTTTTTTTTACCTTTTTTTCTTTAATTTTATTTCGGCCTTGCTGTTTTATCTGCCCTTGGGGTTTACACGCGACGACTGGTAATCGTGGCCATGTTGAATAAGTTTATTGGCGCTAAATTCAAAATGTTGCGCGGACATAAAACGTTAATAGTTTTGATACTATATTTAGTGGAAGTTACACGTGTTGTGAAAATAATAACGCTGAGCCCTATGCTTTTAGTCTAATTTGAGCTTCAACGAATTTATGTGGTCATGAAACAAACATTTTTCAAGACCTTTCTGTAAAAATACACTGAGTTTTTCTGCGTTCCAACTATCAAAACAACATCCAATAAATCAGTGATAAAATCCACACCAATTTATCAAAATGTCCCACTTTTTCTAAAACTTTTGATAGCTCAACTTAAGGTAAAAACAAAAAGCAATCGCGAACTTTAAACGCATTGAAAATCGTATCGTAGTCGTGTCGCACAATCTAACTGACACGTCAAGACCTCTCACTTTTGAAAATGAATTAGGGCCGCTGATTTCGTTATTTTTATTCAGTGCCCCAAGTTTCTATTGCTTTTGTTTTGTGTCCAAGTTAACAGTCTTTTGTAAGTTAAGTTAGCCCACAGTTGAGATAATGTTCGTCGAATGAAGCACCTTTTTTATTAAGAGATTTCTATCTAGCAGATTCATTTGAATACTTTTTTCTTGTTATCAGAATGGCCTCT
This sequence comes from Anorthoa munda, assembly GCA_945859665.1. NCBI lineage: Eukaryota > Metazoa > Arthropoda > Insecta > Lepidoptera > Noctuidae > Anorthoa > Anorthoa munda. Next base: position 26,625,262 of record OX243902.1, on the reverse strand, counting down.
GTTTTGATGAATAGTTACGTGCAGAGCGACTGTGAAAGTTTTATTAGTTGTATGAGTAATGCTTTTCTCCGTTTACTTAATGAAGTCTCGTGAGTTGATGTTTATGTATTGTTTTATCTGACTGGATTATTTATTGTTTTCAGCTTGGGTGTGTTGGCCGCTGTTTTGGCATTGGATTTGACCTTTATGGTAGATTCAATAAATACGATTATGATGTGCAGTAGCTTCAAATTGAGCGTGACAAAGAATTTCATACGCCATCGGTAGTCATGCGAAGAGATCGCTTGATATGTAATGCACATTCATATGATCCTATGTTCACCCCGTTCTATATCAAGTAAAAATAAATTGAATTGAAGAAAGAATTTTGGTCTACAATATAGACTATAGCCGATCTAAATTAGTCCTAAGAAATTAAACTATACCAGTTAATCCTTAATCAGTCTAAACGGAACGGAGCAGACAATTTACGCACAAGAAAACCACAAAAAAAAATACGGGAATTTTCCAGACGGATTTAAAAAGAAAAAATCTTTAAACCTGAAGCAAGTGACTCGTTAGACGAATGGTCTGAACCCGTGTGTCGAACGCAGGATGCTCCCTCCCCTTCCCTGAGGATCCTCCCTGTTGACCTCTCGTATAGTAAAGGAATGAAGCAGAAGGATACTCCTGAATTATAGGCAAATATTTACTGGAGGAACTGGAAACATTTGGAAAAAAGTTGTTAAATTTAAGACACTGTATCTGCTAATTGTCGATGTATATGTGTCCTGGCAAAAGGTATCAGAGCCAAATGATGTCTTAGTTTTATTTTTACAACGATTCCTTACATCCTAGTATCTTATACGGAAATATATAAATACCACTTATAAATATACTTTTGTACATGTTCAAGACCTGGTGTGGATTATCTGGTGGTACCTCTCTATAAAACCACTGGACAGTAGGCAATAAGCCACCAATTCAGAGAATTTCAAGTACACTGGTAAGTGTAGACAATTTCTTTCTCCAATACGTAAAGTTTCTAGGTGCATGTTAGTTTTTATAGTGAAATGGTCCTTCTGAATTTTTCCTATATATCGGAGCTGTCGAACACAGCCGATGCCTTCGTTAAAATTGCGATAAGGAGTTCGATACGTTACGGTCTAAGAGACGGTGTGATCTTTATGATTGTTCGACGATTTTCTGAAGAAGTTTTTTTATGAAGACGGTATTGTGACCGACCTGTCAACAAAATTTCTTATGAGAATGTGTGAAGGGTCATCGAAAATAAGGATGAATTTTGCATTGATATGTAAAAATAGTATTGATAATCCTAAAGTTGACCGTAAACATTTTGCAAATATAAATCCAGAATTGGCTAAGTCCTTTATCAATACAGCTCCCAGTCCAGATTAACATAACCATTCAGGTGTGTTGCAATAACCTTAGGACCACGTCTTGATTGCATAAGGCCAACGTAGTAGAGGCCACTGTGAGCATAGCCTGTGGCTAGAAGCATGTCAATCGGAACGCCGAGGCCTCAAGCCATCGCTCCAATAAGGACATGAGTCCAACTTACGTGTGTACAACGGAGAAAGTAAACACAATATGCTGGATAACGGGCGAATTCCATAAAATGTCTTTGTCAATGTAAACAGTACGCTGTACTTAAATAAAGTTGTGGACAGTTTGAACAACAACGCGATGTACTATCGCTTTGAGCAATCGGTTGTTTTTACTGGATTCTTTTGTTTTAGAAATTGCGTTGTATTTCTTATGTGTGGTTCTCGGATCGAATCAGCATCCTGATTGAGTAAATGTTTTGGTACCCTAGTTTTCTCTACACGTAAAGTGTCATTTACATAGTGATGACTCTATAAATAAAGAAAATCAAGCATTAACACCTTTAGTGTAAGTAAATAACAAAACATTTGAGTCAATAGACTTCACAGAACTGTGAAATGGACATTATTTCGTCAGAAAATCGAATTCCCGAGCCCCTTGAAAGACGATCGATCGACGAAATCCCCGTCTTATCTACTTGCTTATTCAATCCTTTTATTATCCAAAAACATCATTATACAAATTCAAATTCCAAATGTAACCCTCTCAATTTGCGGAGGTAGGGTGACTAGAGGGTACATTCTGAAACTTCTCTTATTTAATAAGAAAGGTATTTTAAAATAAATAGAATGTTCGGATTTTGGCAGCGTATTTTTGGAGCATGAAAAGATTTAGGAATTAGAAGGAGTACCATCTATTTACAATCAGGATTTCATCATATTAATGGCAGCAAATATCAATGAATACAAAAAAGTTATAATGATATTTCCTAACATTTCATTTCATCATAGATTTATGACTGTTACACAGCCCATTAATCACAACTTGTCTCCATCACAGCATTTTACGAGTCCCATTCAGAGCAAAACAAAATCATACTAATTACCCTTGCTTGGCAACCCTACGTCCAAAATAGAGACACCCGTACATTTATTTCAGTCAATAATCAGGGGACCGTCGCAGTAATAGCTTCAGGGCTGTCACAAGCATGCGAGTCAATAGAAATCCTCATACCGGCCAACTTTCGATTCTTCGACGAAACAAAATGAGCGAAGTTGTAACGTAAAAGAAATTGGATTTTCGTATTGAATTGACAGAGGGGTCGGGAGGTGTGGTGAGCGTAAAGGGGGGGGTGGCAAATAAACACAGGTGAAAGTACGTGGTATGTGTCAATACGATCTGTCAAAGATCGTGACGTCAGACTCTGTATTGCAGTTTGATTGGGCTGGAGTCAATTATTATTGTTGGCATTGCTTTGATATGTGTGTGCATGTGAGGTGTGGAGGGTTAGCAGAAGTGTATTTCATTTTTAGGGTTCCGTACCCAAAGGGTAAAAACGGGACACTATTACTAAGACTCCACTGTCCGTCTGTCTATGACAGACAGTCACCAGGCGATATTTCATGAACCGTGATAGCTAGATAGTTGAAATTTTCACAGATGATGTATTTCTGTTGCCGCTGTAACAAAAAATACTAAAAACAAATTATAATAAATATTTAAGTGGGGCTCCCATACAACAAACGTGATTTTACGATAATGGTACGGAACACTTCGTGGGTGAGTCCAGCTTTTTAAGAAGAGACATAAAGTGCAAAAAAGTCCATTGTTTGTCAAGAAGGGACAAAGTGCGGCAATGGCAGTAAAAAAAAAATGTAGTAAGTCGATTTCTGAATTGAGTGTTTATAATTAAGAACATGACAAACCGTTATTTAATGCCAAAGTTTAACAGGCTTTTAGTCTAAACCACAGTTTGACAAATACTCAATTGCAAATTTTTTATTCAGAAATCGGGGATAAGAGTTTTCAGAAATGTAATCAAGATTTCACAACACCTTAGGGACGGACTAATTCAATTTCGCTTAAAATCTTTTTTAAAGAACGAACAATAAATTGAAATATTCCTTGAAGAAAAGTAATTACCAGAATGCAACGAGTAGGTTTTCACACCGGTGTCATTGAGTATCCCCTTTGGCGGTAACACAAAATTATTGCAAGCGTAAAATTAATTCGCGCAGAGTTTATTCAAAGTAACAACGCGAACGCTCAGAAAAGCAGAAATAAACTATCTCTGTCTCAGTAAGGATACATTTACATATAAATTCAAAAGACAATTCATTCCAAGTCGGAATCGAACTGGTTCCCTCGCGGAATGAGTTTTGCAAAGTTTCTGCGCTACAAGTGCTTAATGTCTAATTAATAAATTTACCAAGTTTTAATTACAAGATGTTTGAAGATATTGTATGAGTGATTGAGGAAGTGTGTGCAATTGGAAAGATTTTAGTTTTATGATTAAGAATCTTTTTTATGGTTTTAACAGTAGAGTAAATGAGGGGTGCCGCTTTTATGCATACATAATGTAAAAAATAAATGGGTCAGCCATATTAGTCGTAGAACCGATAACCCATGGGGTAGACGAGTTCTCGAGTGGAGACAGGAATGGGTAAACGTTGCGTGGGACGCCCTCAGGCTAGGTGGAGGGACGATCTTCACAGGGTGGCGGTGGCTGGTAGCAGCTGAATGAGAGCTGCCAAAAATCGAGACCAATGGAGTGCGATTGGAGGCTATGTCCAGCAGTGGACTGCTATAGGCACACATACAGTTTGGCACTAACTCATCGCGAATCTGTCGGACAAAAATTCATGTACTGTTCATGTAATATGGTCTATTTACCAAGAAGTCATAAATTTTTTCATAAAAAGTTTAATGATTTCAATTTCTTCTTATTTGCTTAGGATGCTTATTATAAACTTGTGAAGACATTCCGAATAAACTTTTAGAAAGTAGGGCTGTGCTGTTGTATTACTGAATGTCAAGTGAAAGAGTCAAAAACGCCCCTTACCGCGTACGTTTGTTTGATCGTGTAAGCGACACTGCCTTTATATTATTTTGTATCGTTTAAAAAAATTTGAATACATTGGTAGACAGGTGTTAACGATTTTTATTTTTTTGTTATGTGGCGATGACGTCAGTATAAATAGATAATAAATAAATACAAAATATGAATAGTAAAAACAAAATATTGTCAGTTGTTAAAAGCACAAATCAATGAACATACACACAACCTCCATACAATCACACACTGCCTTCCAATAAAACCTAAGCTCACAAACGCCTTATGCTATGCAACCATTTCAAAAAGGGATCACAAACCAATGGAGCGAATATTTCGCCTCTAAATTAGTATCCGGAATAGACTCGCATGCAGCAAGGTTCAATTCCGTATAATTTCGGGCCCGTTTTATCGACCTCTCCTGTTATCCCTAAATCCGTAGGGACAAAGCATTTCCGTTAGGAACCCAGACGGTGAACTTCCGAAGGCACACTATCACCCCCTATCGGACCTTATCGCGACCTTACGATCTTTTGTATGGCGGGTTATCTAGTTTCATATGACGATCTATTCATTTTGATAACATCGCTCTTTGTGTGGCTTCATTTTGCAATGTGGTGAGATGGATTTGGATTGGTAGAGAAATGTGGTGGACAAATAAAATGGGATGGGATTGTCAACTGACATCGTCATCCTTTTAATGTTCCCACTGCTGGGACACAGGCCTCCTTTCTTTGAGAGGGAATGGGCTGTGATCCAGCACGCGGGCCCAGTGTGGGTTGGTGGATGTCACATTGCTTTGAATTTTTGGTTCTAGGAAATGTTTCCTCACGATGTTTTCCTTCACCGTTTTGAGAGCAGTGGTGATGAAATAATGTATAGAAAGTACAGCGCCTGCCTGGGTTCGAACCCACGACCTGCAATTTGCAAGTCGCGGCCGGTTCCACTGGCAAACTGACACAAAATCAGAACTCGATGCACAAAACAATCTTAAAACTAGCTTGTAAAAAACTAGTTCAAACTAGATTTTAGGGGATAAAAATCTGTTGCTAAAATCTAGCTTCCTCTATGAAAAGTTCAAATGCATTGGACGTTCAAAAATCATTTTAATTTTAAGGGGCGTTTTTATAATAACGGAAACTGAAAACAATAAATTTTCAACCCTAATCATATTTGTAACCGACACCTTCCTCCCAACCCCAGTATCTCAATCAGATTTAAAACGACTTTTTAGTACAGTATGGGATTAGATGTCAGTCCAGTACACTAACGACCCCTTGGATTTACCAATTTACAACCCTGATTTGAACCCCACCGGGGCTATAAATCTTGGTAGTCACGTAAAAAACCACGCCAGAATAGATTGTATGGTCAAATATTAACAACTTATTTAGAAAACACAAGTTGTATATACGAAAGGATTCTGAAACTGCAAACTAATAATTTTGTTGCAGCCCTAACAGTCAAATAAAATCTCTTTACAATGTACGTAGCATACTTATCTCAATCGTATTCCAAATGACTTTTTAGTACAGAGCGGGATTAGGTATCACTGTATCAGTCCAGTACACTAACGAGTCGAACCCTTGAATTTACCAATTTACACCCCTTACACCCCGATTTGAACCCCGTCGGGGCTATAAATCCTGTTGGCCGACGAACCGCTTCCGTTTCGTACCTGCTTTCGGGTTAAACAGGGGTTCTAATCGTTGACCGAAAATATTGCCGTATCACAACTCCTCTTGGTAATCATTAGATATTTTTAACAAGCACGTTGGTGGTAATTTATTGGGAAATGTCACGCGTATGCGATGTTAATTCGTATTTGTATTCCTTGGGGGCGAATTGGTACAAGTGTTAACACTGGCTATGTTATTGCTGGATCGAACGTGTCTACTTCAAAAAGGGTAGTTTAAGTTTTCTTTTCATTTTCACTGTAATAAATGGCAGCTATTTTTCAGTTTATTTTTTATTTTCACTGTAATAATTGGCAGCTATTTTGCAGTTATATGTACTGTTTTTGTGATACCCATAAAAGTAAGGTTTCGATAACAAAAAATAAACTGTTGTGATATCTCTATACGCTGGAAGAAAATTTTGATGTATAAAATGCTTTAGTATTTGATACTAACTTCTGCCAGCGGCTTCGCTCGCGTTGAAAATGTTTTATCATCTTTATACCGAGGTGTAAATAAGCCTATGTGCTATTCCGGACTGTAATTTATCCCTGAGCCAAATTTCATCCAGATCCGTTCAGCCATTCTGGCGTTATTGAGTAACAAACATACAACCAAACTTTCCTCAATTAGCTCATTGTATGAACATTCACCCTAATCAATAAACCCATTATATTAAATAAATAGGTTACCACGTGGCCATTTCACATGTCGAGTTAACGATGTCAGAAACGAGTTTAAACAATACAATATTCACATGGAAACGTCCATTCCACTGGTGTCTATGTGTAATTATAGCGATTGAAATATAAATAACGGATAAATACTCTGACATTATGTCTTTCCAATGGAATTTTGATTGATAATTACTATTGTGACAGTTAATTATAATGGTTTAAGTAACGGAAATTACCGTCGATGGAAAATTACGGTCGAAGGAAAATGCCGGTATATTTCATTTGGGGGTAGTGTTGTTTATGTGATTGGCGTATTCTATTTACAAAATTAAACAGTACTGTGAATCCTATTAATATAATAATAAGAGGTTTAAAAATTGTCCAGGTAAGGATTTATATTGATATTTATGTACTTCTAGTACCTACCACTATTTATCAAGGGTAAATTCTAGAAAGCAAGCCAAACATTCTTTGACATAGAGAATGAATCTGCCTTTTTAACACGCTTTTGTTAGCTTGGTATTTAACGGAAACTTTAAACGTGATTTTAACCCCTTTCAAAATGGCCGATTAATTTGAAACTTTGCACACTTATCAAGGATCGATGACAATGCAATAATTTAAATAGTTTGTGTCATTAGGATAATGCCAGGATCTTCGGGAAAACGATTGAACTAAAAAGTAAAAAGTAAATAATAGTTTGAAAAATCTCAACAACACGCTCTAATAGAAAACCAAACTAAAAAGTAGAAAACTAACTTTCAATAAATTTAAATTAAGAATAATGTGATTATCAAAAAAAAAATGTAAAAAAGCGTGGGGTGCTTGATGTCATTTGTTATAATATTTTATTGACAGATATTGATAAAAGTACAGTAATTTTGTAAATATCTTAAAAAACACAACACGATTTTTTTGAAAATTTTTTTTTTAGTCCCACTATTCTTAATTTAAATTTATTTTCTACTTTTTAGTTTGGTTTTTTAATACAGCGTATTTTTGAGTTTTTTCAAACTATTATTTATTCCAATCATCTTGGGGTTCGCTTCAATTCTAACCAGATGCTGCTGAGTACCAATATTTTGAATAGAGCAACTGCCTCGCTAACCTACATGTTGTAGAAATGACAGCCGTGACCAATGGATTTCCAAGGAGTCTTGGTAAGTAAATAGATGCTCACATTATCCACGAACCAATTTCGGCAGGCGTTGCAGATCGCCCCGTGCGTCTGTTATTATATAGCCAGAAGTTTCTTGTTTGAATTGAACCACAGCTGTTTAAAATAAAGAGTAGAACGTAGATTATATTGAGCAAGCCAGACAAACTTTGACATAGAATGATTGCTCATAAACAAAAGTCATTGCATCGTTTATTCCTGACGACTCCAGGGAATGCTTCTACTCATGAATTAGCAAACTCAATCTACACTGTACAGCAATTTTAAGTGCACAGCACACACATACATACCTACAGTAATATCCTATTAATTTGATTTCTCCAACTAACGAGGGTGGCAAGATACCCCTCTGTTTATCGTTCATCCCCTAAGTAATATTAAGTTTTTTTTCGTTTACGTACAAACGGACAGTTATTGGTAAGAGTTTGTATAAATCGTTTAAATGAGTGTAAAGTTATACCTGTTGGTAATGAAGGGACCAAACTAATTGGAATCCGAGGTTTGAGAAGGAATCCTTACCTGAAACAAATAGGAAACAAAGTATTAGTATCGTTGGTTTGTTTTGGTATAAAAATAGTTTTTCATAGTTTTAGTTTGGTACGGTTTGGTTTCACGATTTTGATTGTGTTGGATCATGTTTATACTGTAATGTGTTTGTTGATTGGGTAGCCTTACTTTTTAAATTATGCTAGCAATATGAATAAGCAGTATACCGTTCTTGTTTTCATGTACTATTATTTCTAATACGAAGCTTTTCGTTTCACAAAAAGGGCAGACACTAGGGAAGAGGTAGGTTTCTTCCAAACAATTTTTCCCTATTAATAAGGCCATTGAACTATAGATTAAATAATTTCGACCCTCAGCGCACCCCTATTTTGATTGACGATGCGGTTGATTGAAAAAACGAAACCCACGCACTCCGAAATTGATCCCTAGCTATGCTTAGGGTGGACGTGATTTAAAAAAATAAGTTTAGGCAAAGACAGGAAGTAATAAAGTAATATTAAAATGTAAACAGAATCAGGGACATAGCGTCATTACGCTATTTCAAAGACATTTCCAAAGGGGAACATTATTATGCACCAAATAGCGATTCTCACCAAATATAAGGAGTGGAGTTCGCTGCTGGAGTCTATGTTTCCTGATACATACAACCTGGGGGTCTTTACTTTTAGGCAAGCTACCATATCATCGCTTACCATCAGGTGAGACAGTGGTCAAACGCGAGCATACAAACAAATGAAAAAGAACTGGTCTGAAAATAACACTAACGCGATGCAGGATTGCATAGCGTCATCTACCGCCTTCTAATGAGACTTTCAGTTACTTAGTTAACAAATGGAATCATAGATGTCACTACGGGTTTTTATTTGTTTATACCTCAAAACTCAGCAGTCAAAAAAATAGCTTCTGAGCGTAAGGTTCGCACAATTTTTTTATTCATAATTCGAATAGTTTGTTGACAGTTGTGAATTATCAGGCTTCTTTGATTATAATCAGATGTGTTCCTGGGTCAATATCTTGTAGAGTGCTTCCTCCAGCGAGGATAGTTACTCTTCTGTACAACATAGCTAGCATCTATTGTATAGCTTCATAATCCTTTTGAGACGGTTGATGTAATTTTGGTACATCAGTTGGACTGCTAGTTCATTTGGGAGACGAGACAGTCGCCGTTTGTATTTCTCCGCAGTTGATCGAACTTCTTCTTGAATTGTGTTCATTTGTAATTGTTGGTGTATTTCGTTATTTGTGATGAACCAATGAGTGTAAAGCCATACAGCTTAAATATATATTTTTATAAAGTAAGGCCCTATTTGATCAATTTGCGTCTCGAACTTTTCTCTCTAAAATGTTTCTGCGAAAATAATTTGTTTTAGGTTTAAGTGCTTTTGCTTATATACTTTGTAAAGGGCCCTTACGAAGTAAAAGGTTCATGTAAAACGTATTGGATTGCATCACTGTATTTTATTACGACACCACTATAAAATAACCAATATACCCTCATTTATTAACTTTTATTAAGAAATAAAAATACATAAAAATTAAATCAATTTAAGCAATGGCGCTCTGCACCCGCGGTAAGTATTGTGTGTTAGCCCTGGTTTAATATTTAGGTACAGAACTTTAGGTTCATGGTGAAAATTCTCAGTATGCCCGTGGTTGATCAATTCATAGTTTTCACTAGTAAATGATAAATATTCTGCATATTTTCTTAACATAATCCAATCGCAGAGATCTGATTTACCAAAACCCACTCAACCAAACTATTTATACACCGAATTCTATGCGCAAACTGTTTGCATGTTAGTCAACAATGCTAGCACCTACCTTAATAAAACAATCAAACTGATTCGATTGTCACTCACAAATTCAACAGTCGTTCATTAACAGGTCTGTCGATCTATCGATCGGGTCGCGCAAATACTGAGTTTAATGCGCAAACGACAAGGTCTCATGCAATTATCTAATTACTGTTCTCAAATGGTGGAGGCGCCAGGATTCTCAAACATGGTGGAGGCACCACCAGGATTACGTTGTTTGCGCAAATTGTTGGAGTTCAAGATTTTGCTTGTTTACTCACATATTGTGACAGTGTTGTTATGCTAATTTTCGTTTCTGTTTTGTTACTGTTTTGAATTTGAGCGAGGTTTTTTGATGTGCGTAAGATTTTAGCGAGGCTGTGAAAAGGGTGTGTTTTACTGACGGGTTTAAAAGAAATTGAGGCGTTAGATTCTTTGAATGCTAAGTTTGCCTTATGCTGTAGGCACGTCTATTTGTGTATTCACATTCAGGCATATTTTAGCAGGCATAAAAGTGGAACAGAATAGTTTAAAATAGACAGTTTGTTGAATCCTCTTTGTCAATTTGATTATGTACTGAGCTCATTCTTTTTAATCTGGATCTGACACAGAATTTTGATTTATTCCAGTATATTTTCAGTTCGATAGTTTTTTTTACATAGTAACATATTGTTCATAACACAAAAACAATACTGAGCTAACATTTATAATATTTTCAGTTGTCTGTCTGGTTCGTTTATTGCGAACACGAGTTATTTGGTGATGAATTGTGATAGATGGCGCTGCCAGCTAAATGTTTTGCGTCTGTTATTAATTCACGTAACGAAATAATAAATATTGTTAATTATTTTTTGTTACATAACACGGTTGAAATGCGAGGATAATGTACTATGTTTAACGTATGAAAGGCTATGTCGGGAGATATGTGGTTGTTTTGTTTCCAACACCTGCTATGTTTAAATCTTTGGATAAATTGCTACGTGTTCGTTATGCTAACTAAGTTTTAGATTGTTTTAAACCAATATGGATTGCGGTAAGTATGTGAGTATTGCTTTATAAGTTAAATAAATAAGGACAAAATAATCTTTCTGGAAAGATCAACCAATCCGGAAGAACGTTAATTAATCAAACCGAACTAACATATAATAATATGCTTTGAGATAATAATTATAATTACGATAGTGCGTCTATTAAATGACCCTTTAGACTAGTGCACGATATTGGTCTTTAGGGAAACCCGTATTTACCATGGGACGTTAAGAACCCCAAAGGGGTAGTTGAAAAAGATACTGTAGCCACCTCTAGCTAACTTCTCTTGCAGACACATTCATCTACCTATCTCCCTCAACGAAAACTCGGGATTATCCTTCAAATTTGTCATGAAAATTAACATATTTTCAGCAAATTTCGCAAACGCAGGTGTTATAGTAACAACTTATACCGAATTGGGGGAAATAGGGGTGTTCGGATACCGTACCTGTATCCCATAGGGGCAAGGCGGGGTAATTGCATAATATTAACATTTATAACTTCTGGCGTATTGTATACGGGACCGTTATTATACGGAAAGCTTTATTGCTTGGCTATGGAAGTTATGTGGAGGACGACGGGAAAATTAGACCGTTCCTGAATATTTCATTTTTTTTCTTGAGGACAAGGGTTCTTAAAGGTGTGGTTAATATTTTGGATAAATGTTAGCTGTGTCAACCTCAATTACATATTTTTTTTTCTATTTTAATACAACTTCAGAAATGAATGACTTCTTGGGAATTTTTAGTTGTTCATACGTACAAAACGTTTAAGCTTTTCCCATGGCAGTTTACAAAAGCTACAGAATGTTTGTGTTTATAATCTGAAAATCAAGCAGACTCAACGTTCTTTACAACTGAATCAATGTTATTTCTCATAAATACTTGTTAATAGCAAGTAGTCATATTCGAATCTTATGTGTATGTTAATATTTTTTTATAGCCGACACAATAACTTTACAACTTTTCTGGCAAATCACATAAAGAAGTTTAATCTAGCACCCAGTTAAGCTATAAATACAACTCACAAAATAACTACAACTTTTTTATTATACATTTCCGTGAAAACATGTCATACAAGTTTCTTCCTAATTTTACACCCAACTAAGAAATAAAATCGTCTGAAAGTAGCAAATAAAGATACTATTAATACACCAGCACCGTAAAAAGAAGTTATGATTCCTATTCTGTTAGTAAACACTCTGTCATAAAAACTAGGCCAAGGTGATTGAAAAGTTTTGTCGATAAGACTGAATAGATTGCATGTTTAGGCTCAATATGATATTCTGGCTATTCTATTGGGCCCACTTTCCTTGGCACTAAGTGTAGGCTTCTCTGTTTTTATGTTACTTTATGAGTATTGTTGGTAGTCGTGTACAAGTTGAACTGTGATTTTCTAGACGTTTCTTTTTAGTCGAATACTGAAAGAATGGAGGGCTGTGTTTATTATAATTTGAAATGTGAGAAAATGTATTGTATTGCTTTTATGGGTGCACCTTTGGGGACTACGCGTGATGTGTAGGTGTGTGTTGTATTTCTTTTCTTCGCCCTAGCTCTATTTCACTTTAGAGGAGGTCGGTTCTCTTAATGTTTTGACGCCAGGACAATATGTCCTAGTTTGTCCTAAAAGGCGTTGCACAGAGGATCAGGAGGGGGTTTCGGGTAGTCTTTGCTGAGGTGACGGGGTGGCGGGCTTTCCAGGTGCTGATGGCGATCACCGGTGTGGCTTTAGTGAGGTAAAAATCCCACACTCCTTGGTCTTTTCCCCAAAAGTCCAGGCGCCTTTTGAAGGTTTACCCCCGCAAACAAAAAAAAGTTTGTCGGGTTTTGTTCTATAAAGATATTAAACAACAGTGTCGTTAGTATAGAGGTCACGAGAAATATGTTTGTCCTGACCTACAAATTATACATATAAAAATTAAAATGATTTAGACAATACACATGATGATTCAACTTCAACCTATATCAGTTAATATCTAGTATAGGCTATGCTATAGATCTAGCTACAACTAAGCAGCAATTCTTCAAACATCGAACACAAACTCTCCAATCCCGCGCTTTCTTCAAACCACTCAAACGGCGGAAGGTTTACGTACAATTATAGGAGCGACGAGTCTTAGCTGATACGCTGACATGATGCTGCTCAAATTGCCGGCACATCACGACCACTCGTCACGAGGTCTAGCCGTTTTACAGCCTTATTGCCTGCTACGGTGAGTTGGGTGATGGGTACATTTTTTAACACATTTTTATCATGAAAGAAAATAAAATAATATCCAGCCAAATTAAATTATTTCGTGAAACTCCTCAGAAGCGGTAACGATACCTCATGAGGATTAAACGAAAAAACAAATTATTGTAAAAACAAAAACCCGACTGCAAACGAAGTTTTGGTAGGTTTCTCTATAATTTTTGTTTGTCCCCGCCTGCAGCTCCTCATATTTAATGTCTATTTTAATAGTACTTTTCAGTTAATGAATTTTTAGCAGTCGGGTTTTTTGTTATTATAATAATTTGTTTTATTTAAGACTTTTTAATTTTATTAATGAACAAGATCTCCAAATAATTTATGTGGTAAAAGATGCTATGAATACTTAATAATATGGCTTTAATTATTTAAAAATAATGTATGTGACTGTTTTACTTATTTATTTTGCTATTGCTTATCTTGAATTTGTGCCAAAATAGTAACATAAAAGAGTTACGATATATATATTTTTGGAACGACCTATTTAGTAGCTTTCATTTGATACCCATATTGTTAGGAAAACGAAAAAAAAAATGGATCACCTCCTTTTTGGGGAGGGAGATATTTGAAAATTATAATAGCCATAACAACGAAACCCCATATGTCATAATCCGTCAAGTAATTTTGGCAGTAGAGTGTGTTATAGAAATAAACATACAGACGTACGCTCGAAAAGCATTACCCACCCGCAGTCGGGTAAAAAGGAATCATTTCATTTCAGGTAAAACAGCTGACAACCGGGTCAACAGCCGACGGAGCTAATGTTGTTTTTTTTTTATCGAATTTTGAGATTGATACCTCTATAGTTAATTAATTAACTCTAACCCTGTATATATGAAGTTAAGATTTTACTACATATTATGTTAGTGAATTTTACACTGCTTGCTATTATAGTGTCTTTAAAACTTTGATGACCTTATGATGGTGTATGTAATAAACCTTGAAGTAGGTAGTTAAGATGTTTTGTTTATGTTTTATGTCTTCAATGTTATCATAGTGGCCATATCTATGATTTTCTGTAACTCACTCGCAGTTCAGAATTTAACCGAAGATCTCAAAAGCCGAGGTACATTTATTATCAAAAATATTACTATTATTAAATATTATAAAAAAAAAAATATTATTAATTATTATAAAAAAATATATAACCTATTATTATAAACTTTTATTAAAATATATATATAAAGTCTCAAAAGCCTAGGTTTACTAAAGAAAAAGAAATTGAAGCTCCGAACTTTTAAATTTCATTTTTTTAATCAAACTGGAGACGTCAAAAGCACATTGTAAAACACCAAAGAATCGTTAAATTAATTATTATTTAACCATTTCTAATTATCTACTTTGATGCTCATTTTACCTTGTTACCAGAGAAGAAACATCTTTAGCGTTTCGTACAAAGAAACCACATACGAAATACAATAAGGTTGATTATTAAAACCGAAATTAGAATTTTAGCGCTTATTTCCTTTTTAATGAACTTTTGTACCTACAACAGAGTTGAGTTGGTCTTCTTTTGTTAATTTTTTTATTGAATATATTTTATTTTTATGGAAATACCATACGCACTAAACATTTTGGAAATACTTTCATTATGCGTGCAGATTATTATATTATCAGTGGATGGTACAGCTAAGTTGTGGAATTCCCTGCCGGAATCTGTGTTTCCCGATAGCTTCCACCTGGGATCTTTAACTCAAGAGTGAATAAGTTTCATCTAGGCAAGCGTGTTTCACCGTCGACCACATAATCGGTTACCATTATCTGAGATTGTGGTCAAGCGTGAGGAAAACTATTATAAAAAAAAAAAAACTTGCGTTAAAATCCTGTTAAATTTTACTTTTTTATTTTTTATCTGGGATTGGTTTGCTATTGAATCCAGTCTAAGTCAGAGGTGACAGAGACAAAGTCGACGATGGAGTGAGCTTACCCTGAAGAAGCCTGTTCACTCTAACTTTGAAGAGACTTGCACTTTCTAGTGGCTTCATCCATGTTTAGAACTAGTGGAATCACCCAGGTTAACAATTTTTGTCAGTTATATACAACAATTTTAGTTTAAAAATAAGGCAGTTCTGAATTTCTAATATCTGCCACATATCTTAACTATATTTTATTAGAAAATCCCGGTATGTATTTTTTTTTTTTAATCCAGCACAAGAGTACCTAACATCAAAATATCTCCTCACCCGTACTCCATACACTCAGTGGTGTAACCGCTGTCGAACGAGAGCGGAGGTCGCCGATCGCTGTTAAGATTGCCCGAGCACAAGTTCACCCTTCATTGTCCCAGCGATGTTGGCAAATGTTATTGTCTGCACTAGGCTTTATTATAACGTTGAGAAGTTACTTCGTGTGTTGGGAAAAAGTAGGGATTTTGTTTAGTAAAATGTGTGGTATTAAATGATGGCATTATGTAGTTTCTGCCTACCCCCATGGTAAAAGTCATGGTAAAAAGGCGTGAGTGACATGTGTGGAATTAAAAATTGTGTTGGGATTATGTATTGGACATTTCTCTTTTCTCTTAAGGCATATATTTTCCTTATTATTAACGCAGTACTGGCCGTGCGCACGCTCGGAGCTAGATTATCAATATAGAACCTTCTTTTGGACAGTTTTGTTTGCAAAATATTCTTTGATGTACATTTATGCTATTTCATTTATGAAGAAATTCGAGTCATATTTTCTTTTCGTGTAAAATTATTTTTAAACATCCAAGTCGTTTTTGAGTATCCAAAAGTAACGAATAAAGACCGTGTTGTTAATAATTTATTTTAGCAAAACTATTAATAATTTTCACAAATAATGCCTATTTATTTATTTATAATTATAATATCTACAATTGTTACACTGTTTATTCTAATAATACAAGCAATATGATCAATAATAAATATATATATTTTTTCAAACCTTTTAACCTAGCCGTTTCTAAGGAGTATGCTTTGGAAAGTAACCGTTTTACGGCACTAAAATGGTGGAAGGCCCTTAATTCGATATTTTGTTTCCATTTTGTGATTATAGAGAAAACCACTCCAAACATCAAGATTCTAGAATCTTTACTTAACTTGAATGAGATTGCGAACTTGCCAATCTTGTTCAAGTTCCAAGAATCTTAGTTGCTATTACGTAGAGCGAGAAAGAAATTACATTTTATACGAAAATCCTTATACCACTCATGGCTTAAAACAAAAGGACATACAATTTTTTTTCGTAAAAAGTTTTTATTTTTCGTGTTTTAGTTATATATGGTGTTGGGATAACTTAAAAACTACTCTTTAGATCTTGATCTAACTAACATGTGAACCATCGTGAAAGCTAGTGAATGTAATAAAAAAAAAACAAAATCGGTTCATAATTGCCGGAGTAATCGCGTAACAAACATACAAAAACCCACAGTCGAATTGACACCCTCGTTTTTGAAATCGGTTGAAAAAGAAAATGAGTTTATTTGCAACAAATCAATATGCCTCTCATAATGCAACAGCACTATTAAGAAAGAATATTATGTCAATGGGGCCTATCATATATAATAAAATGCCGCATAATTTAAAAGAACACCCTATTCGTATATTTAAAACTAAATTGACTACATTGCTATTGGAAAAATGTTACTATTCTGTTAATGACTTCCTGAATGATAAAGATTTATAACTGTACCTTAAATTTATTGTAATTGACATTTTTTAAATGACAACAATTTTTTTTTTTTATTTTGTTGACTGTAATCGACTATGTATGTGACATTTTAAATGATATTATTTATTTATTTTTAAATTCCTAGATAAGCTTATTGATTCGTTGTATTCTTTTTATGTGATAATTAATTTATTTGTGATATTTTATTTTATATTCTGATGCTTATATTTTATGTATATTATCTTAAAAAAATAATGTTTTTGCATGCCGTAAGGCAGAATGTAGCGGAAACACCCAATTCTGTACCATCTCAAACTTGTACCTACATTGCTGGCAAATAAATAATTCTGATTCTGATTCTGATTCTAATGAAATAATCCAAAAGAAAAGTTAACACAAAGTGGGACATCAATTTTATTACTTTATCATTATCATCAGGAAAACACTTCCAACAAAATATACCTGCCTACCCCTATACATAACTACTCGTATAGCTAAAGGCTTACCCATGTATCGCCTAATCCAGTCTTTTAATTGTCGAGGGTGAAGTCAAACGGTATCCTATTTTCCGAAAGATATCATCGTATTAGCTAGGCGAGTCGCCGCTAAATCGTAAGGATAAGATGGAGGTCACATGCCGCTAGACTGAGTCGATCGAAGGAAATGGCTGACGATTTTATCAAGGTTTTTATTTTTGTGAAAATATTGGTTGGTTTTTGTATTTTGTTGTAGCAAGCACTCTTGGCGACGCCTGGGGGAGGCCTATGTCCAGCAGTGGACGTTTTTCGGCTGAAATGATGCTGATGAAGCACTCCTGCGGAGCATGAGTTTTTGGGTTTGATTTCCGCACGGAAAAAAAAATTGTATGGCCTACAGATAATTGTTCCGGATCTGGGTGTCTTGTGTTTAAATGTTTGTAAACGCATCCACGATACAGAAAGAAATTCCTAGTGTGGGACAATTTATTTCAGATTCAATTTGAAATGATTTTGTAATGCTCGGTTTTCTTCCCTCACCAATGTAATGCTCGAATCTGTAACATTACAGGTTGCGCACTGTAATGCTCGGTTCTCCTCCCTCACTGATGTAATGCTCGACTCTGTAACGTTACATTACAAGCCAATCCAAGTAAGGGTGCACGTTTATAGGTACATAAGATAACATCACATCGTGGTTGTTTAACGTCAATTTTTCCTCGTCTTAATGATCATTTCGGACGAATATCGTATAACTCGCTTGAAGATCTGATTTTGGTTTAATTCGTTACAGGTTCCTCTTAGTCAAGAGCAATTTAAGCATCAAGAAAACAAGTCTTTGTTCAAGTTTGCTTTCTTCTACCAAAAACCATCAATGTAATCTCACCCTACACCGTAGTTGTAAACCGACTAAACACAGGCGTCCCCGCGGGACCAACCTATGTTATCTTACGAGCTCCAGTTAGATTAGTTCTCGTTCTTATTATTGGAAATATCGTCTGCCCTATTATGTGCCGTTGATTTGTCCGGATAATAACGTGTCCGTAGTCTACGGTTGATTTATTAACGTCTTCGGGATGTTTTTGTTACTCGTGAGAGTTCAGAAGTCAGTGTTATTAGTGTTTGTTTCGTAATTCAGTAGCTTTGTGCTGTGTGTTTGTGAGTTAAGGCGCAGATACCCCTTAGTAGCTGATTCAAAATGAGAATCACGTCTAAACGGCGATTAGGAATTTTTTGTAAAATATATATTGTATTTTAGACCATTTTCTTAATAATTTGATCTATTAACGTTTTGAATTTTATTCGTATAATTATTATATAGTGTAGTTAATATGTAAAGTTATGACTAACACGGACAAAAAGCGACAATCGCACCAAAACCGGCTTTTTGTTTTAAGTCATAGAATAATAAAGAAAGTACAAAAATCTACTGAATTTTGGGTAGCGCGGGTGTGAAAAGAGTGCGCGTTTTGTTACCTCAAGGTGGTTGGCGACAGTCTTCGTCTTAATGTTGTTTTTTTGGCTTCGATAAGTGGTAGGTAAAGTAGGTACAATATAAAGTTAACTTCACCATTATTCTCTAACTGTCCAAGTAGCTACTTAGTAGACAAATTCTTTGATTTTCTTTTCTTCTCTGATTACCATGAAAATACCTAATTTATTTCATTCCACGATCACAGTTACTTAACATTCTAAAATTTAAATGAGCTCATCTCAATAACTGAACAACTTTGATCTAAGTAAAACACCCACAAAAAACATCAAACAAATAAAAGGAAATTGGAATTCTTAAAAAGTCCCATTATTTCAAGACAAATAAAAATTTACAGAATTAGCTCCTTGGAATATCGATGATGGTGGAATTTAACGTGAAACGGAACGCAGAGCAAACAGTTTTCGATCTTAGGGTATTAACAAAAGATTCCCCTATTCGATTAAACCGGCAGAAATAAAAAAAGAAGCCACCCCATCTCTATTTCATAATTTGCATCGTAGACGCAAATAAATTTAAAATATTGCTCTGCGAAACCTTAATTTTCCCTTTCTGATGTTCCAATCAATCTTCAGTGTGCTATGGGGTGGGCTTCCGATGTTTTTCTGAACACACAGATAAACATGTTCGTCGTTTGAATTGGAAAAGTTTGGTGCTTCACGTCAAAAGATTAAAGATCTGCATGGATAATCACCCTCGAATGAACGTCAATATTAGGCTGGGATACGTTTGTTTTACCGAAATGACAAAATAATAAAAAAAACGTACCAATTTTCTGGGATAAGATATATCAGTTTGTTGCAACAGAATTTGTTGTATTTATTCAAGGTATAAACTATTTTGGGCAATGTCAGCGAAGTTTTCAAATCAGATGACAGTCGTTTTGACTGAAATTCCAAACAAAACTTCACACAATATATTGTTTACAACTATTTACTATTAAGTAGATTGCATGTAGGTAGGCACATATTAATAGAATTGCCTGCAAAGTCAAAGTCAAATGTATTTATTTCAACTAGGCCATTATGCAGCACTTTTGAACGTTAAAATTTACATGTAATAAAAAAATTATTCTACCGCAGCTTACTCATATTAATTATAAATATATTATATTAGTTAATTTTGCAACATCTCGTAGCTAAATACATCACTTGAGTGACTTTCTTTTTAATCAAAAATATTTTCGCTCAAATTATAACAAATTTATCATTTGTTATAAACTTTATCGTACACCTCATAAAAACGGTATCATGCTACTTTACCAACATTTAGACAATCATCTCAAATATCATCTTCGAAGCTTTCACTGAACTCCTCTTTGACCCGAATTTTGTATTTTGTGTTCATATTCACTTGCGTGATTGAAATAGAAATAAAGAGATCCGCAAGAGAACCAGAGTTACCGACATTACTCGACGAATTGCCTAAATTAAATGGCAGTGGTGGCGACCGCGAACCGGAAGACGTTGCGTTGGAAGACCTCCCACCAGTTGGACCGATGACCTGGTGAAGGTTGCGGGGATCCGCTGGATGCGAGACGCACGGGACCGGTGAATCTGGCGACGCTTGGGGGAGGCTTATGCCCAACAGTAGACGTCTTTCGGCTGGTATGATGATGATGTTGATTCTCTAATGTTTCTTCCTTCCATAGTATGATTTTACACTTATGATAGCATGGCTATCTTATACATGATCCTCATATCCCATACTATGCTTTTACACCTACTGCAGCCTGACTATTCTTACCCATGGGCCTTATATTATTACCACATTTAAGTGAACCGATGTAAACGATTGCTGTAGCCTCTAGCTAGGGCTACCAACCGATCATTTCCAGTGATTCGATCCAGTGGGGGTACTTACACTGTCACTATTTATTCATTATATCTTTAAGCTAACACGTTTTGCAGAACATGGCTCCGAGCTGTACTGATTGGTACCTATAAAATGAAGGGCGGGAGATAAGGAGTCGCTACATTGTATACGTTTATGCTGGAGAAATCTAGTTTTAGATTAGAATCGATTTCAAACAGTGAATGTAGTAGAGGGCTGGAAAAAGTTCACAGCGAAAAGAAATATGTTTAATTACATCAACGTAATAGAAGTACTTTAAAAATGTAATGGGTACATTGAGCTATCATATCTTTAACTTACTTTAACTTTTGAAATGTGTCTTTATAAATACAGAAATTGATTTTAACGCAAGACACAATCAATCCCAACACGAGGCGTAATAATATCATCTATAAAAACTTTATTACAATACAAACACAATTACCTCCATCCCCCACAAAGATGACAATCTTAATTCTACAATAATACAAGATATCGGTCAAAGAACATCAAAATATTACCACAGAACCACTGCGAGGGAATTTAAATCGGAAATCAAATAAAATTGCGAATTCTGAGAGCGTCCCTTGCTGACAAGGAACCCAGGGTATGTTACTGCCTCCCCTAAGACGTGTCAGTGTACAGTGATGTTTTTGAATGACAAGTACCTAAGGTTTTTATGGCTACAGCCTCTTGTTTGGCCTTTTGATGAAGGTCACGCGTTGCCAAACGGAATGGGGGATTACGGGACGCTTGAGCTTGCTTGAGCAGCGGTTTTTTAAAGATGTGTCTTTGTTTTTGGTTTCTTTGTTTATATAATCTGATTGATAGACTGGTCTAGTCTATGATTATGCCACTTTTTTCTTATTTAGGTATTTTGTCTTCGTATAAAACGTTTACTTGAAGATTTTATAATATTCTCACAAAGAGAACTGCATAGTTTTTTCCAACGTATAAAATAATGGCAAAGATACCTTTTCAAACAGTAAATAGATTACGTATAACATTTCAGCATACCTACACAAATAAAACAAATAAATCAATTGGCCTTTACATCCCACGTATCCAATTTGCAACGAGAAACGGATTTTTCTTCGATAGGATTATCATTATTGTTGACATCACATTTATCGAGTAACATTACGAGATTTTTAATCTGCATTTTTCCCATTGGCTGGTATCTCTCAAAATGGCGGCGTCGGTGCTGATACTGCTAAAATAACAAAAAGAAGATCAGCGTTTATGAGCACTTTGGAGTCGGGATCGTTTCAGTAATTTCTCCCCTATTCAGATACCTTCCGACAATTTGATCCAGAATCGCTGACTGCGCTGTTTAAATAATTTGAAAAATATTTAAGAAGGCACTTTGGTTCGTTTGCTGGTTCATAATCTTTATAATTGGGGGTTTAATAATATTTGTATAGATAAGAAAATTATTTTCATGAAAACTATAATTAACATCGATTGGTTTCTTTGCTTTTAAATCTTCTCTGCTCACATATTCCAACAATTTTCAATCACACCAAAAATCCTACCCCAAAATAAAGCGTTGACCATATCAGTACTAAAATCGTTTATATCTAAGTCTTAAACAACCGTGGGGCTGTTATTGAAATAATTAAATTTCGCGATAGAAAGACTAAAGCAACTATTATGTTTAGCCGGTCCCGTAATGTTGCTCGTGATCATATCGCGGTGCCACCGTTGGCTACTGACGGACTTTCCGCCTACCGATCTGCGCGAACAGGAAATTGAATGGAGTTGTCGACGTAAATTTTATTTGATGAATATGTTATGTTGTATTTTGCGAATTTTGGACGATGTTCGGGGATAGTGATGAAGCAGTTTTTGGGGTAGATAGGGGGGCAGATAGAGTTGGATAAAAATATTACATAAGTCACCATAACTTACAAGTATTTTTGAAATTTTTTAGATTAGGTTTACTTTCAATGAAAGTAACATAAAATAATTAGCTAACTATATCCACTACACATTCAACAAATTACAATAAAAAAAATAATGCAGCAATTTGAAAGTCAACTGATATAAACGAGATTATCAGCACAATATAGCGACACGATCGTAACCTAGAAAAAGATCGCGAAGACAACAAGTACATAATATCTAATCCCCTGAGAATAGCCTTAACAATCCAGTGCTCGGGCAATTGGTAGCATCTATACAGTACCTTGCCCGTAAGCTGGCCAATCAATATAGTGGCTGCAATTATGCTAATGCACCGCCCTAGGCCGCGAGCACAGACGCAATTGAAAATGTAAACGACCGCTGCACACCTCTACCGGCCCATGATCGCCTGGTACTTAGCCCTGATGTAGCCGTTCAGTTTTAGATGGCCATAAACAAAACCAGGGGGCGTGGGAGAAAATGATCATTGCCTTTCAATTTATCTCCAGTTTTCGTACTGAAATTTATCTGAGGCCAGATAATGGAGGTGCAATTGGTAGTATTGCGTTAATTTATGATTTTATTCTGTAAAGTATGTTTGGTACTTTGTTACCTTGCGATTTTTAGGGTTCCGTACCCAAAGGGTAAAAACGGGACCCTATTACTGAGACTTCGCTGTCCGTCTGTCTGTCTGTCTGTCTGTCACCAGGCTGTATCTCATGAACCGTGATAGTTAGACAGTTGAAATTTTCACAGATGATGTATTTCTGTTGCCGCTATAACAACAAATACTAAAAACAGAATAAAATAAATATTTAAGTGGGGCTCCCATACAACAAACGTGATTTTTTTGCCGTTTTTTGCGATAATGGTACGGAACCCTTCGTGCGCGAGTCCAACTCGCACTTGGCTGGTTTTTGAAGGATATGGAATATTCAACAATCCGCAGTTGGCCTACGTGGTGGATTACGGCTCATTCCCTCTCCCAGAGTAGAGACTGAAGGCCTCTGTCCCCCAGCCTTGTGAACATTATAGGCTGATTATACTTTATCATCATCATCAGCCTATAGCAGTCCACTGTTGGACATAGACCTCTCCAATTGCACGCCATTTGCTTTGATATTCGGCAACTCTTATCCAGTTTTATTATACTTTTTTGGTTAACTAAATTAAGTAAAACAGAAAACATACCTACACAAATGTAATGTAACTTCTGCATTGCACAAAAATGTCTCCAACATTTGCTTGCGCGTAGCTAAATAATTTTAATTAAAACTAAATCTTGTCTTCACACAAGGAAGTGTACAACAATGTAAACATTTCCCTAGTAAAATTATAAAAATAGAACAAAATGTTACGTTTATCAAGTGTATGTGCTAATTTTACTAAAGTGGAACTGTTTAGTCAATGTTTCTAGGGAACAATAATGCCGGCTATTTATAACGATAGTGTAGTATTGACTTTATCGACGGACTTTGCCTGAAGCCGTTGGTTACGAGAAATAATCATACCGTGGGTATTATAAGCTGCATGATATTTGTAACAGCTTTCTTGATTTGGATCTTAGACTTGTACCTTCCTTGTTTAAGGTAGCCTACCTTAATATTTACCAACTTGGTGACAAAAATGTATTTGTCTTGTCTTGTCGAAAATCGGAAATTTTGAGAAAGAAGTAAGATCAACCCCCGTACCATGACGTGCCAAAACTATCATGTTGCGACAGTAAAAAAGGGACAGATCTATACAAGTCATATACATCAGTCCCTTACGTACAATGCAGCAAACCTTGAGAGCTTATGTTGAAATTTAAAAAATAAAAAGCTTTTTTTTACAAAAAAATACTACCGACTTCCAAATAAAAAAACTACAAAGTGAAAAATAACTTTATTTTTGGAAGTCGGTGTCTCTTGTAGGTAGGTATCAGTTTTTTGTGTTATGGACACCGACTTCCAAAAATAAAGTTATTTTTCACTTTGTAGTTTTTTTATTTGGAAGTCGGTAGTATATTTTTGGATAAAAAGCTTTTTATTTTTCACTTTTTGTTGTACCTACTTAATTGGCAAGTTGTTTAGTAAGGAAGATAACGCCAGAATAATAACCCGGATATCATGAAACTTCAACATAACCGGTGAAATGAGAGATCTGCGTACCCCTTAAGAGCGTACTGGCGTGATGTTATGTTATGAAATGATATAAACAATAAACAGATATGCGATTGCAGCAATCCCGAGAGATTTGCCGTAATTTATTGAAGAGTTCTGTTGTATATCTTCGAAGTTCTTCATCAGATCTTCACCAAACTGAAATGGGACCAATTTCGAAACATACTTTTTCAAACAAAAAAAGAATATTCAAAATCGGTCTAAAATTGACGGAGATATGCGTGAAAATACACAGCAAAAAAAAAAAACAAACATAATGTCGAACATAGAACCTCCTCCTTTTTGGAAAGTCGGTTAAAAAGGACACTGAAAAAGACTACCTACCTATTCCTATTTATAGCTTGCCGTATTTTTTTCTTAAAAAACGACGACGAT
This sequence comes from Anorthoa munda, assembly GCA_945859665.1. Taxonomy (NCBI): domain Eukaryota; kingdom Metazoa; phylum Arthropoda; class Insecta; order Lepidoptera; family Noctuidae; genus Anorthoa; species Anorthoa munda. Next base: position 26,599,905 of record OX243902.1, on the reverse strand, counting down.
ATATAACTATAGTCATCGGCACGTAACTTGGCAAGAGTCGTTAGATGCGCAGAAGTCGTTTTTTAGGTCTCCTTGGTAATGAAGCGGGACGCGGGGTACAAGGTCGCGCCGATCCGAGCGCGCGATTGGTGGCTCAGTCCACCCTTGCCTCCCGCACCGCGTCCTTCCCCTCCGTTCGCTCCCGATTACACTTGCGTGCACGAAAGTTGTACCCTTTGTTTATGTTGAGTTTTTGTTAGGAGTACTCGTTATTGTTTTAAATTTTAATATTAATATCATTAAAATAATATTACATATTAATATTATTTTAATAGGACACATAATGTTTAATATTAATATCTTCTTCGAATATTTTTTTTAACTTTTAACTGTATATATTTTATTTATAACACCTAATAAACTTCACGAATTCATCTCCTTTATTTAACATTCTTCTAAACATACATGATTAAAAATAAATGATAGCGATAACCATTGAAAAATGACAAGAAATAAAAGTGACCACTTTTTTGTGGCAATAAGTGTACGATGCGCGAACTTACCCCCACTACGCCAAAACCTTGCCAAGTTACGTGCCGATGACTATACCTACTATATTATAGTTAAAAAAAAACCGTTTACGAATTACGACACACTTATGCCTTTCGAACTAATATAGGATTTAAAACGGCATGCCCATTTTAATTAGATACAGCATAGATATTGAAACATTTAAACCAGTTAATAACCTGTCACTCCCTAAACTAATATCCCGGGGTACCTATTAATGAAGAAAAAAAATCTAATTACAGTGTAAAATTAAAGGCCGCCCCGGTCAGTCGCCAGGCCCCGTGGCGTGGCTGTGGCGTTGCTTGTCCGACGGAATAGTAATTAAAAGAGGCAGGTTTTTTTTTTGCCAGTGTGTCAGGAAAGTCTGCGAAAGTCCCTTCCCCCTTCTGTTTGAAAACCGGTTTGAATAGAATTGCGCGAAGAAAATGGGTTTTGGTAGGATTAATTAAATAGATCCTTACTTGCTTTATACATTGTGGATGTTAGTTTGTTTATTGATATGTATGTAACATATCAATAAACAAACTTAAGAGTAATAGTAGTAGTAGTAATTAGTAGCATACAACTTAAGAGTTAGTGGGCAGGGCACACTGACAGAACGGATGACCAATGGGGCAGAAAAGTTCTGGAGCGGCAACCGCGAACCGGAAGACGTTGTGTTGGAAAGCCTCTCACCAGGTAGACCGATGACCTGGTGAAGGTTGCGGGGATCTACTGGAGGCGGGACGCACGGGACCAGTCAATGTGGCGACACTTTGGGGAGGTCTATGTCCAGCAGTGGACCTTTTTCGGCTGACATTCTCATCTCTGGGACGGATCTGCAAAATACCAGCCTGATACATTTGAGTCGATCGAAAAATGGGCCAAGAAGCTCATCGGCAATGAGTCACTGGTCGAGTCAAAGCTCCAGAGTCTTGAACTTCGACGCTGAGTTGCCAGCTTGTCGGTTTTTTATCGGTAGCATTTCGGGGAGTTTGCTATAGAATTACATTATCTAATTCCGCCTAGCCTGTTCCATCATCGGACTACAATACGTACGGCGATGCGCCATCGTGGTGGACATCCCACCCATACGCACTTAATGTTTTAGGAATACTTTCATTGTGCGTACAGCTAAGAAGTGGCATTCTCGGCCGGAGTCTGTATCCCCCGATAGCTACAACCTAGGGGTCTTTAAGTTAAGAGTGAATAGGTTACTTCTTACTTTAATATTAGTGTTCTACCCGGACCGAGATCCTGTTAAAAAGAAGATACATTATCATCAGCTTTTTATTGTTCCCACTGCTGGGACACATGCCACTTTTCTGTGAGAGGGAATGGGCTGTAATACACCACGCAGGCCCAGTGCGGGTTCGTGGAAGTAACTTCGAATTTTTGGTTCTACGATGTTTTCCTTCACCGGTGTG